>OX336389.2:1221139230-1222575751 GCA_946902985.2 Meconema thalassinum | reverse complement strand
AATAGTAGTAGGGCTAAGCCGGTCCTGGACAGATTTCAAGGTCATCCATGGTTTCTCGTGGTCACGTGCCCCCCCAGGCGTTCCCTGGGGGGCTTGGGGGAGGGGGGGGGAGGGGAGGGGAAGGTCTGGCTTTGAAGCAGACCCAGTTGTTAGCCGACCTGTGTTGGCCAGCCAACTGACTGAGCTGGCTGGTGTGCATTGCCTATATAGCTTGTGGATGGAAGTGGGGGAAGGGACCGGTTCGGGCGACTGTCGAAGGTAGTCGAATGTGACCGAGTGTAACTTAGAGTAGTAGAACAATGCGATGGCCGGGGCTGTAGGTATCAATCAATAAAGACCTAATAATAATAATAAATATTCCATTAAGCATGGTTACGAATATGAATAATACGAAATACTAAATGTCCCCTAGAGATCTATGTATGGTAAAAATGTAGAGGTATATGGACTGTTGTTAACCCATGACGAGCTGTCGTGTGAGGGATTCGAACCCTCGCTTCCTGTTGAGGAAATTCGAACTTAAGTCGAACGCCTTAGACCGCTCGGCCAACCCGACAAGGAAAGGTTAAGAGGATGAAATAAAACAAGGCTCATTATACAAGATCAGATTTATTAATCCAAGAATTAAAAGAGGAATTGAAACCTAACCATTTGACATAGAGTTTATTACCCTGTCTTTTAATCACTTTTTCAACAAGATAATGCTTGGGATACTGCGATTTTTGAAGTTCTTCGATGTAGAATCCTCCTTCGATGGGCTGGTGGTTATGGTCCTGGAGTAGATAAGTGACGGGGTGGGTACGTTTTACTTGGCGAATGCTGAATATTTCTGTGCTCCAGTTGGGCGTGTATCCTTTTGAGAAGAGGGATTTATGTTTACTGATGCGTACATAATCACCCACCTGAAAACGATGGCGTTGTGGGTCAGCTGTTTTGATGCCATGATGAAGGCGATTCAACCGTGGACTGTTTTTTATGACCAAACGTGGTTTTAACCCAATAGTTCTATGTTTGGTATCGTTGTAACGTGACACTAGAGTCTGCAGTAGATGAAGCCAGCGATAGGACCCTCTGGCTGTAAATTCTCGCCACATATGTGTTTTTAACGTTCGGTTGAAACGTTCTACCACACTCGCTTTCAAATTGCTGTAAGTGGTATAGTGATGAACACCGAGTTTTTGCAGATAGGTGGAAAACTCCTTGTTGAAAAACTCCTTACCTTGATCTGTCTGGAGGAGGCGAGGTTGCCGTTTAGCTTTTTGAATAATGCGTTTAAAGGCTGCAGTAACTAGAGTACCTGTTTTATTTCGCACAGGCTCTACAAATGCCATTTTGGAATAGACGTCGATGACAGTCAGCAAATACTTGATGCCATTGTTTTTAGTAGCATAGGGAATCATTTCCACGAGATCAGCTTGCCAAAGTTCATCAATTCCTCGCGAGACAACATGACGACGTGGATAGATACGGCGAGCTGGTTTATGCAACTCGTGAGCAATCACTGTTTTAATAGGCGAAGGGGTATTGTCACGTGGACCCATCATACAATAATGCCAGCATGACGAAGCTCCTCTTCTATTTCTACAATTTCACCTTCATGACCTGTATGGCCAGCCTGTTGGGAAGCGTGCAGGAGCTGTAGACGTTTAACCAACTTATTAGGATCGTTCCAATAGGCGAAATCAACGAAAGGTTTTAACGTTTTAAACGGGACGCCGGACGCTGAGCTTTCATGGCGGACACTTGCATAGGTGGGAAACAATTTGGATATAATGGCCTTATATTTGAAACCCTTATTTGCATTTATTGATTCAGAACGTTTATAATTACGTCTAAAACCATTTGTAGCCATCAAGATGTCCTTATACTTTT
The DNA here is from genome assembly GCA_946902985.2 of Meconema thalassinum. Lineage (NCBI taxonomy): Eukaryota > Metazoa > Arthropoda > Insecta > Orthoptera > Tettigoniidae > Meconema > Meconema thalassinum. Next base: position 1,222,573,879 of record OX336389.2, on the reverse strand, counting down.
GAAGATCGTCTTCGTCATAGCCATCCTTGGAAGGTACACGTGCAAATAAAAGTTCTAAAAGACCTGGCGTCAATTGATATCGAACTGTTTTAACAATCACGACATTATCTTTTATTTTGATCTCTGAGTCACCAATTCGAAAACGTTTATTTTCATAGCGAACACCGTAGGTCGTATCAGTTTTTCTAGTAAAAAGGTCTTCAAGGTAGGGCGTTACCAACGGTCCAAAATGTTCTACCAGAATACCTTTCAGCTGCATATACTTTTCAGGTGTAGCCAAGATTTCTGACAGGGTAGGTTTTTTTTCTCTAGAGCTAGAGGGCGTTTGAGCAATGACTGTTGTTTTTAGAAACTCTGGAAGCGGTGATTCTGTTCCAGAAGTAAAAACATCCTCAGCTTCTTCATCACCTTCTTCTTGTTCTTCCTCCTCGATTGTTTGTGTTCCTTTTGATACTGTATTTGGCTTATTGGTTCGTGATGTTCCCTTTAACACGGCTTCCAGAGGTGATTTCAAATGTTTCGCGATCAACAGCTCACTATCAGCATGCGTGCGTTTCAGTTCACGGAACTTGCGTCGAATATTATTTTGCGCACGGATAATGTGTTTCTTTAATTGACTTCCTGCTGTTGCCATGCTAGCTGAATAAATGACGTTTGAAAAAGTCATGCAGTGCCTTAAATACGTATAAAATGATCAAACCCCATGCGGTAACGTCCGTTGTTGATATCACTCTGCTTATCGATAACGAGGCAACCGTGGTGATGAGCATTCCAACATGTGGCACACAACTGTGTAAAGGCTAGGAAGGTCATGTCTGGGTTCACGTGATCATCGTAGACGTGACGCATGTTGCGTTCATCCTGCCGGAAGAGAACAATCACGTTGGCATTGTCGCGAATGAGCTGTTTGGGTATTCGGGAATAGGTTTGAGCGAGATAAAAACAATCAATATATTTATGACGTCCCATGGTAAAATAGGTTTGAATGATAGCCTGTCGTTCTGTGGACACATCATCAAAAATCATGAGCGAATTCGGGCGAACATGATCCGGTGAGACGACATCTTCGTGCGCGGGGAATGTGAAGTAACCCATGTTATTGCGAAGACCCGACATGACTTGTTGCAAGAACACATAAAGAGGCTGATAGAGCGACTTGGCAAAAATGTAGATATTTTGAAATCGTACTCCGTTTAAGGAGGTGATTAAGGTAAGCAGAAGATTGGTTTTTCCACATCCCGATGGTCCGGCGATGAGACAGCGAATGGAAGACGGGAAGAGTGAACCGTGGCGGCGTTCGGACGTTGTCGAGAAGAGGCGAGAAACCAAATCCCCCACCGGAAGTGAATGTTGTTGCTTAATAATCTGCATATCGACTGAACGTGAAACGGGAAGAGGTGGTCTCTATATACATGAAGCATGTGGCTGTTTCAGATCTAGTGTAACCATGGATGCCTTTGGGAGAACACATAAAACAAAGAAAGGAAATGAGCCATCTGCTTCGATAAACGATCCAAAACATGATACAGATCCGGCTAATAAACGATATGTCGATGCCAATGCACTGCCACGCACAACGGATGGTCATTACGACTTTAATGGAAAGCGATTAACCAATATAACAGAACCACAATTAGCTTCGGACGCATGTTCAAAAAAGTATGTAGATTATTATCGCTTGCGGCGTATCAAGGGAGACTATGAAGCACAGAATAAACGTATCATGGGCGTTGCAGACCCCGTAAACAATCAAGATGTGTGCACCAAAGCCTATATGTTAACCAATGCTGTGGTGTTAACAAAAGAGAAAGACTATGATGTACACCAACGTCGAATCACTCAGCTAGCTCTTCCAACCAACGACACGGACGCTGCTAGAAAGGACTATGTAGATAACAAGGTGAAAGAATTACGCCGTTTTGTACCATTCCTAACAGTAAATGGTTATACAGCGAATAATACACGCCTTGTACACGTGGCCGATCCGGAGGATGATCAAGATGCTTGTACAAAACGGTATTTGTTCTCTGAAATAGAGAAGGTGTGGGAAATCAGAGAGAACGCTCTACAGATGAAGCGAAAACGAATAGCCGATGTTGCCGATCCTGTACATCCTCATGACGTGACGACTAAACGATTTTTGGAACAACGATTATCGCTTTTCATTAAAACAATGCCAAACTTATTTTTGGTTCACATTGTAAACCGACAACCGGTTGAAGATCCCAGTAACCTTACCTATATACTACGTTCGGGGCATAGCAATTACCGTTTACCGTATGATGGTGCCATTCGTGTTATCGAGTATACACCGGATTTCAAACATTTAGAGCTACTATTAAACGGTAGTGTTATATCATCACTCATCGAACTTGCGGTGAAAGCCGAGGACAAATTATCCTTTCAACTGAAACTGTCGTCTGAAGAAAAAGAGGCGGGAAAATCAATGAATGATTTTCCGCTGTATATAGAACTCGAATATACCGCCACCATCGATTAAATAATTGCAGGCTCTCTTCCTGAGGAGCGTTAGTTGTTGTCTATCCTTTATACTGTGAGGTTGTCTTCTTCCTTGGTCGCGATGGTGAAACAGAGATATGTGGTAAAGAAGAGGAAGACGTTGTCAAGAAAGGGAGGCTTTAAAGCTATTCTCCATGCGGCACGTCAGGCTTCGCGTGGAGAAACCAATAGCGAGTTGGCCATTAAAAAAGCTCTCCGAGCAGCACGATTGCATGCGAATTCCAAAAGTAAACTAAGTTTTAAAAAACGTGCTCGAGTTATTCCTGTACCAAAACGTGGCGGATTTTTACCCGCACTATTCGCTGGACTAGCAGCCCTGGGTTCACTTCTTGGTGGAGCAAGTGCGGTAGCGCGAACGGTGAAAGCTGTCGAGGAAGCGAAGCAACAGTTGAAGGAAAGTGAGAGGCACAATAAAACGATGGAAGCTATAGCACTGCGTGGCAAGGGTGTGAACATGAAGCTAGCACCCTATAAAAAAGGACTTGGCATTTACATGTCGCCAAAAAACGCTTAATCGATGCACTGCCCCGGCGAGCCATGACACACGGAGAAGTCATAAAATATGCAAAACAGTTGAAAATTGCACACTTTAGAGGTGTATTTATGCGCAACCAATTACCTCCTCAACCTTGGAAGCGTGAGAGTGCAGTTATTAATTTGGATGACAGTCATGGACCGGGAACACATTACGTGGCCTACGTCAAGCATGGTTGTACCGTATGGTACTTTGACAGTTTTGGAAACCTTCCTCCGCCGACAGAGCTTGTTCGCTATTTCGGAAGCAGTGCAACAATAAACTATAATGTGAAACGAGTACAAACTTTTAACACTCAACACTGTGGTCGCCTATGTCTGACCTTTCTATATAAGGCTCAGCGCAGGTGGTAACGTGAGCAGTATAATGGCAGAAAGTAGAGCGTTTACAGTGCACGGACAAGGAGCCGAAGTAACTGTTGACTTTTATCCTCCAATTGAATTGGGACAACGACCCTACGTGCTGGGACTTGTTTCGTTTGAAGGCTATAATAGAATCTGCAACATAATTGAAGACGTCAATGATAAGTTTTACTACGATGACTATGTGTTAACTCTACCGTCTGGCAGCTACACCGTAGATGATATTCACGATCACATCTACACAACTCTCACCAAGGAATTTAGTCTAAAAGCATTTCTGGACGGGACACGCAAGTTTGAACTCATAGCCAACAACGTGACACATCGCTGCAGTATTCTTTCTTCCTTTAGGATTGATTTTAAAGCACAACCAGACTCAATTGGTCCATTGCTAGGCTATTCACCACAAGTGTTAGTACCAAACGTGATACACAAGTCTGACCAACCGGTGAAAATAATTGAAGATCATCATATATCTGTCACGTGTAATATTATTACAGACGTCTACACCAATCAAGATCCCTCGCATTCGCTTTATGATTTTATTGTTACTTCACCTGGTGGTTATATCATCCGCGAAAACCCATCGGTGGTGCTCTATCACCCTGTGAGTGTGACCCACATCAGGAATATTACCTTGAGACTAGTGAATAGAAACCAACGTCTCATCGAATTAGACCCTCATACACCTGTGACCTACAAATTGTATCTGAAGCCAGCATGAAACAAGTGTATAAAGCAACAACACCATTGAGGGTGGGTGTTAGTTGTTCTCAACGCGTGTACAGGTTAACACGTGTCAACAAGCAGATCTTACAACAACTGGGTTACACCGTACGTCATGAATTCGATCCTCGACGTGATCAATCCGGTCGAAGTACAGGAGGGTATTGTAAGAATTGAACACCATTCCTATCAACCGTACACTCAGGGTCTAAATAACAATGACGAAATTCGTATTACCATTAATCAACAAGATATCTACACCCTACCCCATGAAAGTTACATCCAGATTGAAGGTCAACTCACCAAATCAGATGGTACCATTCCGACAACGTCAAAGTTGGCTAACCATGCGCTGGCCTTTTTGTTTTCCGAGGTTCGCTACATCATCAACGGAATCGAAGTGGATACGACTCGAAATGTTGGTATAACAAGCGCTATGAAACTTTATCCCTCGTACGGAAGTGAGGAGAGTAAAGCGTTTCGTATGGCCGGTTGGTGTCCTGACTCGACAAACGACTGGATGGTTAATGATGATGGTACATTTACCGGTCATTTACCCCTAAAATTAATATTAGGCTTTGCAGAGGACCATAAGCGCGTCGTTGTGAACGCAAGACAGGATCTGATTCTTGTTCGAGATAGGAGCGATTATAATGCGCTGAAGGGTGCTGATGGAGCTGCAATAGATTCAAAAATTTTATTGCAACGAATTCTATGGAAAGTACCGCACGTGACTCTCTCTGACCAGAAAAAATTGAGTCTGCTCAAGATTGTGGAGAAGGATACAGCTTTACCCATACAATTTAGAAGCTGGGAGCTGCATGAGTACCCGGTATTACCACTCACTGATACACATACTTGGTCTATAAAAACCTCACGGTACACAGAGCGACCTCTCTACGTCATGGTTGGATTTCAAACAGATCGCAAATATCAACAGAATAAAGATGCATCACAATTTGATCACATCCAATTGCGAAATATACGACTCTTCCTGAACGGAGTTACCTTCCCCTATGAAGGAATGGATTTAAACTTTACCAAGAACAAATATGGTAAGCTCTACGACATGTTTACAAACTTTCAGTCCTCCTATTATCAGAAAGAAGCATGTCCGCTATTATCCCCGCAAGACTTTAAAACCAAAGCACCTCTGGTGGTGATGGACTGTTCGTATTTGGAGGAGTCGATGAAGGAAACAACTATCGATATCCGGTTAGAATTTGAAACGTCTGTAGTTATTCCAGAAAAAACAACAGCCTATTGCCTGATTGTTCACGAGACGCAAGTGTATTATCAGCCGCTGTCCAATATGGTGACCAGAGTATAAATAGAAGTTTGGCTGCAGAGCCCTGGACTAAATCCTATGATAAAAGATTGAAAAACAATGTTCTGATCTTTTTGCAAATAAAGTAGTATAAGCCATTTTATGTTGTTTTTATCCCTTTAGCAAACCCAGTTCCTTTTCCAACCCCTTAACTAGTAGGACTATAGGTAGAGATGGATTAGTTGGCAGAAAGCACTGGTGAAGAAAGGAGTGTGTATCCGCGAGCAGTAACCATGTCTAGAACATTGATTGTCGATATGCAAGGCTTCAAAGTCAATGAAAATAAGTTTGTTTTCAAGGACGTTGCAATTATAGATTGCACAACCATGTGGACGCCCACAGTAAGTGCTTTCACTTTTGAACCACCGTTTCCCTTATACATGCAGTCGGACGAGGATAGAAGACAAACCGAGTGGCTGCAACGTCATTTAGGATTGAACAACTGGAATCAAGGAAACATTCCTTATAACTATCTACTGTTTGTATTAAAAGCCTATTTGTTCGGTGCCAACACTATTTTTGTAAAAGGAGGTGAAAAAAAGGAATGGTTACGTCAGTATGTTTCTCCAACTTGTAAACTCATCGATCTACACGAAATGGGATGTCCTGCACTACACACCTTATATGAGCCTGGTGAACGTGTACAAAAAAAGACACTCCTACACGTATCGAAACTCTTTGATTGGCTAAGTCGCAATGCATGTCGGTACCTGGAAAATGAGTGTAAAACCTTGTGCATGAATGCAGACTAGAACAGTGAGACAGAGACGTATGTCTAATACAGACGTGTCTGTGTGTATAATGGCTACCATTGAAGGCTTAAAATCTAACCCCATTGAACGGGCTATTGTTAAGTATTTCGCTTGTAAGAAAAAACTGAACAATTTTACCCTAGAAGAACTAAATGCTTTACCTAAAGCGTTTTTGTTTTATGTTGCGTCAAATGCTGTAAAGGAGATTTGGGATAGTGTGCCGAGTGATTGGACACGGGATCCTGTGTTGTGTGAACTTCAACCGTGCACTGATTATGAACATCATCAACAAGTGTACATTTCCAAAATGCCATCAGTTCAAAATTGTAGAACGTGTCAGTTAATTAAACTGTATCATGGACATAAAACCTCATGCAACGACTATGCGTCTTCATTCCACGGATGTGATGGTAAGAAAGAAGCAACCTCCGCAGCAGCGGAAAAAGAATCAACATGTGCGTCACCGACTGAAAAAAATATGCCGGATCTCTACTGGTCATGGTCTCATTGACAAAGTCATAGATCTTTTACCCTTTGAGCTGCACTTACCTGGTTATCAATACTGTGGCCCTGGTACAAAGTTAGACGTTCGACTGGCACGTGGTGATCCTGGAATTAATGCTTTAGACGCAGCTTGCAAGCAGCATGATCTAGCGTACAGAACATCAAAGCGTGAGAACAACATCTCTGAACTAAGACGTGTCGCCGACCAGATACTTTTGAGAAAGGCTATGGAACGTGTGACGTCACCTTCTGCATCTGTTGCAGAAAAAATGGCGGCCCTTGTGGTAGCAGGTGCTATGAAGGGGAAGCTCGTGTTGAGTGGTGGACGTTTACAAACAAAACATATGAAAGGACCAAGAACAAAGCAAAAATAAACTCTACACTATTCTTACCTTATGTTAAACAAGTGGTAACATGTTGATGTGCAAACGATGCTAATAAAGAAATGAACTAAAATATATGTTTGTTTTTTCTAACTCATACTTGGGGTAGCATGCATGTAACCAATAGTTAAATCAAAAACTCAAAAGTCAAACTTTTTTTTGTTTATTAAAAAAACTCATAGTAATCAAAAAGCTATATATAAGATTTTACGTTGTTGCGATGTGAATGGTGTTGTGATGTGTATGGTGTTGCGATGGGGATGGTATCTTGATGAGCAGGACTCCTCACTGAAGTAAAACTAGTGGCAAGCGTAGGCGTTGTTACTGCCTCTTCTTCTATATCATCTCCCGCGAGGTTGTTGTTTACACTGGAACGAAATTCCATTCTAGAGAAAAAGCTATTGCAATTTGAGTTTGGAAGGTTTGTGGTAAATCTGGCATACAATAAATATAACTTACCTTTTAGTAGGGATGATATCTACTTCTGAGAGATGTTAGTTGGTTTGTAGGATGTAAAGTAACTTGACCAACTGAGTAAATGTATGAAGAATATAAGTAATCATTAGTGTTTGGATATATTATATCCGTTTTACTTCCATCTGGGAATACACATCTTGTAACAAATTTAGGTTTTGTACATTTATGGCACCAATATATGTCCTCCTCATTCAAGTCGTCTAAGAGATACTTCCAATTTTTATGTTTTACAAAATAACTTTGACTGTGAATATTATTAGGGAGGGGAAGCGTGTCGTCAGTGTTGTTACTATCTGGATCTTCATCTTCCATAGCAAGGTCTAATCCATAGCATAAAACAAAACATTTTAAACACAACTTGTGACAATTAATGTAGTCAATTTCACCGTCACTATTTTCGTACGTGTCATTTGTGTCAGGAATGTGGTAGTCGTTAATGTACGTCACACACTGTAACTCATTGAATTGTCGTGGGAAAATGATGGTGTCTTGCCCCATAGAATAATGAAGTTGGTAGTCAAATCGAGTTGTGTTTTGTGATAAAATATAGTTTAATGGCCATTCTTTGAAGGTACTGTTCAAGTAGTTAGTGTATGTAGATGTAGTACGAAATTCATTATATGTTTTGTTATATATTTGACTGCGATGACCATGTTTTGTTGCATATATCCAGTGACTTGGGTCAGAAAAGTGTTGTCTAAAAGTTTCAGATTGGTTAGCCATAGTACTCACCAAACGTTGTTGCTTGAATGCGTACCAGTAAAAGATAAAAACGAATTAGTTATTCCACAACACTCACACAAGAAATATATATATTTTGCAGCAAAATCTTTCTTGGTTGTTTCCTAGCACACCACACTAGCGAATAATCAGCTCAAACCGGCTTCACTCCATTCATATAGGGACTTGCGCGTAGAGCACGGTGTCCATACATAGTAGCGGTCCTTCGGACGCTTACAGCTCCAGTTACTAAGTGAAGATGATGAATTACTTCCGCGCTATCAATATCTCATGGTCACCAAAGACGGTAATGTAACCTTCGGTCGCCATGCTGCACGTAGAGCACGGTGCCCCATACATAGTAGCGGTCGGGTTGTAGTAAATAACTTTGTTATAATTATATCCCCTTCTGCACTGTAGAGCACGGTGCCCATACATAGTAGCGTTCGGGTTGCAGTAAATAACTTTGTTAAAATGATATCCCCCTTCCACACTGTAGAGCACGGTGCCCATACATAGTAGCGGTCGGGTTGCAGTAAATAACTTTGTTATAATTATACCCCCTTCCACACTGGTGAGCACACCCACGAATCTGTTATATATACAGGTGTATGGGTCGCACCCAATCTCACTTGCATCAAGTCTCTTTTGGCGTGAACATCGTTCTGCTCTGTACAAGGTGAGTTAACGTTTTGTGTTTTCTTATCATTATTGAACAGTTAGTAGATGATTATAGACTATATGGGGGCTATCTTTTTTTATAGTTAACATGGATGCTCTCCAACAGTTAAACAAAATAGGGGCCCAGGCTGGGTTGGAAACAAGAAGACTAAGGGATCTCCCAGTTAACCAACCGTTCCCTGTAGAGAGTCTGCAGAGAATTGAGACACGATTCGGCACCAGACTTCTTTGTCACTGCCAAGAGTTTATGGTGTTTCTACCAAGTCGATTTGCCAGCATATCCAACGAGACGCTGGCAACGTTAAATTCACGCCCCTTGGTATTGAAGTATTTAGGCATGCACAATAATGCATGCCTAGTCCTCTTTGAAGCGGATAACATTTAACTCTTTGTCACATCGTGTATGAGCAGATAGCCTCGCTGTTCCACCTCTAACAAAACCATTTAATACTAGAGAAATAGCAGTTGACTATTATTGTAAGTGTTTATTAGAAAATAACCTCATGGTACCACTTGTTTGGGAAAATGTTCGTGACTGCTTTCAAACACGACTGTGCAGTGGACGAATATACAATGTCAACAAAATTTTACATCCAAAATTGTTTTTACAAGCATGTTTACCCGTTTTTTTATTACAATTTATCACTCTTTTTATGCGCTTCACAGCATTAAAGGTGAACACAGAATTAGCGTGTACCTTTGTATTTTTTAAAGTCAGTGGAGATGAAAAACGGGAAACCATTTATTTGACAACAAAAATGAGACCATGTTATCGGACGGATGACAGGGAAGCTTGGTATAACGAACATGTCGTTGACGCTTTGGTGTCTAAGTTTGACGCCTTTCTTGAAGGTGAAAGTGGAAAATCGCTCGAGGTCATCCCGTTTCTACAAGTCAATGTATGTTGCTTTGATCCCTTAAATTCAGGTTCTCTATATTTTCCACTTCCTCTTCCTGTTCAACGTAGAAAAGCCGTTCTCAACATTCAAAATGAGGATGACTATTGCTTTTTGTGGTGCGTGGCTGCATTTCTAGCCCCTGTTCAACGTCATGTTAGTTTAACATCCTCATACACGGTCATGTTTAACAGGTTACTCTCCACGCTCAACTTTGCAACTATTTCATTTCCTATGGAACTTACCTCTATGGCTAAATTTGAAAGTCTTAATCCTCATTTTTCCTTTATGATTTATGGTCTTGATAAGAATACGGTTATTGGACCGCTTTATTGTACGCAGCAGCAGAAGGTACACCATATAAATTTATTATACATTTCTAACGAGCAAACAAGTCACTATTGTTTAATTAAAAACCTCTCCAAGCTTGTTGGAGGTCAACTTTCATCTAGACACCATAAAACATTTATTTGTGAACGGTGTTTGCAGTACTTTTCAACGCAGATCAAGCTGGATAGCCACACAGTGGATTGTTCTACTCAGCCAGCAGTTAAAATTACATTTCCAAAACCGAAAGAGGCAAAAATGAAATTCAAAAACTTCCATCGCATGGATCCAGTGGCCTATACTGTGTATGCAGACATTGAAACTCTAACTACCCCCATTCAGCGGTGTCCACCGAATCCGTCTTCCTCATACACAGATGCTATTCAAAGACATACTCCGTTTTCTGTGGCCTTTCAAGTTGTTTGTTCCTATGATCCAAGTCAATCCTATTTCAAATTGTTTCGAGGACCTACCTGTATTCAGTGGTTGTTACAGGAACTGAAACAGTTAGCTGAGCATGTCCATCAGCTTCTTCAAATTCCCAAGCCCATACAGATGACGCTAGACGAAATGATACATCATGATACGGCAACAACGTGTCATATTTGTCAGAAGCCTATTTTACCTGACGACATTAAAGTGCGCGACCATTGTCATTACACGGGCGTCTATCGAGGAGCTGCACACGACACGTGTAATTTAACGTTTCGTGCAGCAAAGTATATACCCGTCTTTTTTCACGGTCTCACCAATTTTGACTCCCACTTTATTATTCGTGAGTTTGCCACATTAGACAAGGAACATTTTTCCATTATTCCGCAAAATCATGAGCGGTTTATCTCCTTTTCTATACATTACCAGGGTATATCACTTCGGTTTCTCGATTCCTATCGATTTATAGCCTCTTCGTTAGAAGCCTTGGTCAAGGGCATTTCACCCGATGAATTGCACTTTACACGAAACCATTTTTCGGATGATGCTAAATTCAAACTTTGCATCCGGAAGGGCGTTTATCCTTATGAATATACCAACAGTTGGTCTTCCTTGGACGAAACGCATTTACCTCCACAGGATGCATTTTTTAGCACGTTGCATAATACTACCATTACTGATACCGATTATATCCACGCCTGCAACGTGTGGGATACCTTTGGTTGTACCACCCTAGGTGAATATGCTGATCTGTATCTCACTGTGGATACCTTGCTATTAACGGATATTTTTGAGAAATTCCGTCGCATGTGTATACAGATTTACAAGCTGGACCCGTGTCACTATTATACAGCACCGGGTTTATCATGGGATGCCATGTTGTTGTACACAGGTATCGAGTTGGATTTACTTGTAGATATTGACATGTTATTATTTTTTGAAAAGGGTATTCGTGGAGGATTTGTTTCCCTTGTTCAGAGACATGTCCATGCCAATCATCCTTACATGTCAACGTATAATGCCCAGCAGCCCATTTCCTATTTAACACACTACGATATAAATAATTTATACGGCTATGCTATGAGTCAACCCCTCCCGTATAAAGATTTTGTTTGGCTCAGTAACGAGGAAATCGAACGCTTTGACGTGTTCACCGCTGCTCGTCAAAAAGAAATTGGTTTTGTCCTGGAAGTGGATATACAATACCCTGCACATGTGCATGACGATCACGCTGATTTACCGTTCTGTGTCGAGCGTAGGATTCCTCCAAATTCGAGCTCAAAACATCCAAAGTTACTGGGAACGCTTCTTCCTAAAACAAGGTATGTGATTCACATCCAAGTGCTTTTACAATGCTTAACGTATGGACTCGTGTTGAGTAAGATCCATCGTATTGTATCGTTTACACAAAAGGCGTGGTTGAAGCCTTACATGGACCTGAATACTCACCATCGGCAGCGTGCTACCCAACCTTTTGAAATTAATTTTTTTAAATTGATGAATAATGCAGCATACGGAAAAACGTTTGAAAATGTACGCAAACACCGGTCCATCCATTTAGTTAATTCGTGGGAAGGTAGGTATGGAGCTCGGAAATATGTTGCCAAGCCCCATTTTAAAACCATGAAAATTATTACTGATACATTGGCTACCGTCGAATTAGGAAAGGTTGAAATTCTTTACAATAAACCTATTTATTTAGGGATGACTATTTTGGAGTTTTCAAAATTAACCATGTATGACTTTCATTATGGGTTTGCTCGTCGCTATTTTAAGGATGTTCATCTTGTTTACACTGATACCGATAGTTACATATATCAGGTTAAAGCAACAGACGTTTATCAGGTGATGCGTGACCATCCTGAGCATTTCGATACGTCCTCTTTTCCTGATGGTAACATCTTTGGCTTGTTACCTCAAAACAATAAAGTTATGGGGCTCATGAAAGATGAATGTGGCGTCGATGTGATGACAGAATTTTTAGGTCTTGCATCAAAAATGTACTGCTATACTTGCGACAGTTCAAGACATGTCAGTCGAGCCAAGGGGGTCCGCTCTAGTGTCATCCGAACGTTATGTATGGCTCGTTATCGTGAGGCATTATATAATCCCACTGAACAGTATGCGAAACAGGCACGTCTAACGTCCCGTACCCATGAAGTGTTTCTTGTCGAGCAAATGCGACGCTCGTTGCTTTTGTTTGATGATAAACGTTCATGGGTAAATGATCACCTCACAAGCTTGCCATGGGGCCATTACGCCCTTAATGAGTAAACCAATACAGTTTTGTTCTTCATGTGTGTTCGCTATTATCTGTGAATCAAAACATGTCTATGTGTATGTCAAATATTGTAAATAAAGAAATAGTATGTATTGTCCTTTTGTTTTATTTATTTTCAAGTCCTATATAATCATCAAACCTTGCTATTTCCTTACTAGATGTTTAGATGGTAAGTATAATAGACCGACGCTATCGCAGGAGCTAATGTGCAAGATGGTCGCCTCGCGCAACTACTCTCTGTTATTCTTATGGAGGGACAGTCAGAGCTGGAGCAGTGGCTAATGTGCAAGATGACCGCCACGTCCTGAGACCGTGGATGATGTCACAGGCGGGGAGTTCGGTCGTATAGTTGCTAAATGGAATATTTATTATTATGAGATAATTATTGATTGATTGATAGCTTGCCACGGTGGGTGAGTGGTTATTGTGTCGGACTATCAACCCCAAGCTTGCAGGTTAGCTCTTAGCCGTGGTAAGTGATTTTTGAAAGGCGGCAAAAATTACGACACGCATGTCAATGTCGACATGTCGAAGAACCCAGGGGAAATTCGGCCGTGTAGTTGCTAAATGGAATATTTATTATTATGAGATAATTATTGATTGATTGATAGCTTGCCACGGTGGGTGAGTGGTTATTGTGTCGGACTATCAACCCCAAGCTTGCAGGTTAGCTCTTAGCCGTGGTAAGTGATTTTTGAAAGGCGGCAAAAATTACGACACGCATGTCAATGTCGACATGTCAAAGAACCCAGGGGAAATTCGGCCGTGTAGTTGCTAAATGGAATATTTATTATTATGAGATAATTATTGATTGATTGATAGCTTGCCACGGTGGGTGAGTGGTTATTGTGTCGGACTATCAACCCCAAGCTTGCAGGTTAGCTCTTAGCCGTGGTAAGTGATTTTTGAAAGGCGCAAAAATTACGACACGCATGTCAATGTCGACATGTCAAAGAACCCAGGGGAAATTCGGCCGTGTAGTTGCTAAATGGAATATTTATTATTATGAGATAATTATTGATTGATTGATAGCTTGCCACGGTGGGTGAGTGGTTATTGTGTCGGACTATCAACCCCAATCTTGCAGGTTAGCTCTTAGCCGTGGTAAGTGATTTTTGAAAGGCGGCAAAAATTACGACACGCATGTCAATGTCGACATGTCAAAGAACCCAGGGGAAATTCGGCCGTGTAGTTGCTAAATGGAATATTTATTATTATGAGATAATTATTGATTGATTGATAGCTTGCCACGGTGGGTGAGTGGTTATTGTGTCGGATTATCAACCCCAATCTTGCAGGTTAGCTCTTAGCCGTGGTAAGTGATTTTTGAAAGGCGGCAAAAATTACGACACGCATGTCAATGTCGACATGTCAAAGAACCCAGGGGAAATTCGGCCGTGTAGTTGCTAAATGGAATATTTATTATTATGAGATAATTATTGATTGATTGATAGCTTGCCACGGTGCGTGAGTGGTTATTGTGTCGGACTATCAACCCCAAGCTTGCAGGTTAGCTCTTAGCCGTGGTAAGTGATTTTTGAAAGGCGGCAAAAATTACGACACGCATGTCAATGTCGACATGTCAAAGAACCCAGGGGAAATTCGGCCGTGTAGTTGCTAAATGGAATATTTATTATTATGAGATAATTATTGATTGATTGATAGCTTGCCACGGTGGGTGAGTGGTTATTGTGTCGGATTATCAACCCCAATCTTGCAGGTTAGCTCTTAGCCGTGGTAAGTGATTTTTGAAAGGCGGCAAAAATTACGACACGCATGTCAATGTCGACATGTCAAAGAACCCAGGGGAAATTCGGCCGTGTAGTTGCTAAATGGAATATTTATTATTATGAGATAATTATTGATTGATTGATAGCTTGCCACGGTGCGTGAGTGGTTATTGTGTCGGACTATCAACCCCAAGCTTGCAGGTTAGCTCTTAGCCGTGGTAAGTGATTTTTGAAAGGCGGCAAAAATTACGACACGCATGTCAATGTCGACATGTCAAAGAACCCAGGGGGAATTCGGCCGTGTAATTGATGATCATACAACACACACACACACATCTCCAGTATACAGGTTTGATGACCATATTGTCCTTAGTACAACCGAACAAAGATGATTAATCGCGTTAACCTACATGGGACTGATAACCGCGATGCTTCACTCCTCCCCATGATTATTCAACACATACACATACACATCTCCAGTATACAGGCTTGATGACCATGTAGTCCATAGTATAACCGAACACAGATGACTAACCGCGTTAACCTACATAGGACTGATAACCGCGATGTTTAAGTTTGTAGTCAAATTGATAATAATAATAATGTTATTGGTTTTACGTCCCTTTTAACTACACTGGCTTAGTCAAATTGAGTTGTGTGATATGATAAAATATAGTTTAATGGACATTCTTTGAAAATACTGTAAAAATAGTTAGTGTATGTAGATGTTGTACGAAATTCATTATATGTTTTGTTATATATTTGATAGTACTCACCAAACGTTGTTACTGGTACGCGTACACCACACTTGCAAATGATCAGCTTAAACGCGGTCACTCCTTACATATAGAGGCTTGCGCGTAGGGCGTGGTGCCCATATTTAGTAACGAGGCTCTAGTTACTAAAAGAATATGATGAATTATTTTCGCACTGAGATGTCACAGGAGTTCACATCCAGCTACAACGAGTAACCGCTCGCTCCAGGGGTTTCACAAGTACTCCGTTCGCACAGGGACCCACAAACAGTACCGAAAAATAGCCGCTCGCCCCAGGGCTCACAACCATTGAGAATGGGTAGCTTCTCGCACGTTATTATATCAGGGTCTCACAAACAGTGTTCAAAAGTATTCCGTTCGCACAGGGACCCACAAACAGCACCCAAAAATAGCCGCTCGCCCCAGGGCTCACAACCATTGAGAATGGGTAGCTTCTCGCACGTTATTATATCAGGGTCTCACAAACAGTGTTCAAAAGTATTCCGTTCGCACAGGGACCCACAAACAGCACCCAAAAATAGCCGCTCGCCCCAGGGCTCACAACCATTGAGAATGGGTAGCTTCTCGCACGTTATTATATCAGGGTCTCACAAACAGTGTTCAAAAGTATTCCGTTCGCACAGGGACCCACAAACAGCACCCAAAAATAGCCGCTCGCCCCAGGGCTCACAACCATTGAGAATGGGTAGCTTCTCGCACGTTATTATATCAGGGTCTCACAAACAGTGTTCAAAAGTATTCCGTTCGCACAGGGACCCACAAACAGCACCCAAAAATAGCCGCTCGCCCCAGGGCTCACAACCATTGAGAATGGGTAGCTTCTCGCACGTTATTATATCAGGGTCTCACAAACAGTGTTCAAAAGTATTCCGTTCGCACAGGGACCCACAAACGGCACCCAAAAATAGCCGCTCGCCCCAGGGCTCACAACCATTGAGAATGGGTAGCTTCTCGCACGTTATTATATCAGGGTCTCACAAACAGTGTTCAAAAGTATTCCGTTCGCACAGGGATCCACAAACAGCACCCAAAAATAGCCACTCGCCCCAGGGCTCACAACCATTGAGATATTTATTATTATTAGGTCTTTATTGATTGATACCTACAGCCCCGGCCATCGCATTGTTCTACTACTCTAAGTTACACTCGGTCACATTCGACTACCTTCGACAGTCGCCCGAACCGGTCCCTTCCCCCACTTCCATCCACAAGCTATATAGGCAATGCACACCAGCCAGCTCAGTCAGTTGGCTGGCCAACACAGGTCGGCTAACAACTGGGTCTGCTTCCAAGCCAGACCTTCCCCTCCCCTCCCCTCCCCCCCCTCCCCCAAGCCCCCCAGGGAACGCCTGGGGGGGCACGTGACCACGAGAAACCATGGATGACCTTGAAATCTGTCCAGGACCGGCTTAGCCCTACTACTATCGATTTTTGACACTTCTAAAACAGGGGAAAACACCGAGGGATTTACGTGGTAAATCATCAAGCGCAAATACTATTTCTGGAGATGTTTGCCGTCAAATTCATGATCATACATCGTCCTTCCCCACAGAGTCTTCACATTACACAGGAATATAAATAAAATATTTTGATGCAAGACTATCAGTGAAAGAAATGTATGGAATGTTTATTGTGAAGTATCCAGATTCTAAGGTAAAGTACCAGTTTTACTGCAGTTTTGCTGACCTGAAAAGGATACCTGCAGTACTTGTGAAGAACTCACTTGTAAACTCAAGAGTACTTTTCTGTGTGCGAGTGCTAAAAGAGCTGCTGCCGCAGATTTGATGATACCCAAGCGCAGAAGCCAGAAATTCTATCGTGAATTAAAAGAAATAACTACAAGATGTAAACACGAAGAAAGTGGCTTGGTCTATGTTTCGATTACATGGCAAGCGTTTCGTTGCCACATATTCCTGTGCAAGACAAATACTATTACAGGCAGTTAAGTGTGAATACGTTTGGCATACATAATTTGAGAACGCAAGATACGAAATGTTATGCGAATCATGAAGGGATAGCGAGGAAATCGCCAAATGAATTGTGTAGTTTCTTGAAAGACTACATTGCCAATGAAGTATGCCCAAGCATATCTGAACTTAACTTGTTCAGTGATAACTGTCCTGGACAGATTAAAAACAACACGTTAGTGAAATTCTTAATGGCTTTAGCTGATACAGCCCGCTTGAGGGTAATAAAACAGTACTTTGCCCAGGGGGGTCACTCATTTCTGCCCTGTGATGAGGACTTCGGTCTTATTAAGAGAGTTCCTCGTAAGGCAGATAGAATCTACACAATTCAGCAATACTGTGAGCTCATACAAAGAGCATCTATCAAGAAGAACAAGTTCAATATTTTCGAAGTTAATCAAGACAGTATTATTAACTGGAAAGCATGGTGGCCATGTTTGTATAAGAAAACGTGTTACTCGGATTTTTCATTGGGAACTAATGTTCCAAGGATGAACAAGGAATCGTTTGGTGTTTCTAAGTACTTTTATTTTGAATATTGTTCCACCAAACCAGGTTACGTGATTAGCGATTTCATCGGTGGCTAGATAAGCCATAATTTCGAACTTAGGAATACGGCTTGCAGAATAATTGAGCTGCCGACCGATAAAGCTTACTCTGGGAAACTTCCCCTCCTGAAGTAGAAGAGAGAAGATCTAAGAAAATGTGAACAGTACATTCCAGACATATACAACGTCTTCTGGAGAGAGTTGTTTGATTGGCCAACAGACTGGTGTAATACCATACATAATTATATGTCAGAAGAGAACACTTCCTTAACCTCCAGTACGTTCCATGGCATATACTATTTCATAAAAGTAACGTAATCAGAAATCAAGTGTATTTTATCCATAAATAAATAATCACAAAACCTTCATCTGTGCTGTTTGTACTCCCCCCGGCAATTTATATTGAAAAATTAAATTATTAAGTGCAGAAAGGGCACATGTCCCAAAACGTTTATTGATGATTCTGTGTATGTTTGTTAAGATGGATGACTAAATATCCATGGAAAACCATTCAGATAATATGCTTTTGATATCTCATATCCACAAAGATAATAACAAGTACCATACGGACGCAAAATAGTTTTTTGCCATTTCCCTAAAACACAAGTCTTTGAAAAACGTATTACTTGAACTCAATTGGTCGACTACAATGCCTGTAATTACAGTAGTTGCTGATCTAACTTAGATTTATTATTAACCCTATCCTTGTGTCGTGTTGTGTTAATATGGTGTACAGTGTCATATTGTTTCTTTGTAGAAACACTCTTTTTCGCCCACCAATCAAAATAAGACTCTACCGTCTTCGCTAAATATATCACTTCCAAACTCGCTTAGGCCTACGCATTTGCGCAACAAAGCCGATTGAGGCATTTCTCAAGTTACTACATGACCGATCGCGATCATAAACACCTTATCACACTAACACGTGTTGCATGAATGATAGAGGAATATTGATTGCATCAGCAAGCCGTGCCCTAACAGCTTGGGTAGCGGGGGATTCACCAACCAAGTGACAACATGCCGATATCAGATTGGACAGCTTGATCACAGTAGAAAATATTCGGAGTTGCATCCCAAGTTTCTCTTGTAATTTCAACTACACATTGTTATTTCACAACATCCTGGGGCTTCCCCCTTTTACACTTGTAGGTTACCGTACTGCTTATTAGTCGATATAAAATGGGGGATGAGTTGCTTGAGTTGCTTGGCTAGGAGTGAAAATTTACTTTTAAATTTACAGGTTTTTGGTAAAATGAGCCTTTTTCTAATTAAAAAATCATAAAATAAGTAATAATAATAACCCCTGGCACTACAGCCCGTGAAGGACTCAAGCCTACCAAGCGACTGCTGCCCAGCCATTTGGGCTGCAGGTATTGGGTTGATGCGTGATCAGCGCATCGGGTCCCCTCGGCCGTTAATCTTGGTTTTCGTGATCGGGGCGATGCCTCTTTGTCAGACAGCTACTCAATTGTCCTCACGAGGCTGAGTGCACCCGGTTCCAGCCCTCACGTCAGTTTCTAAAATCCCTGACGGAGCCGGGAATCGAACTCGGGGCCTCTGGGTGAGAGGCAGGCGTGCTACCCCAACACCACGCGGCCGGCACATAAAATAAGTCAGCAAACCCGTATTTAAGCGAAGAAAGCATTTATAAGCATTTATAAGCAATTCGCTTAGAAATCCGGGCTCTACTTATGACTAAAGCAAGCGAGGTACCATATATTTTCTCCTCACTAAGACTGTTTCGTGATACTGTTATTGCTGTAATTCTGTAATTGCTGCAATACTGTAATTCCAATCAATTCATCTGGTTACAAAAGCGGAATTAAAACTTAGTAATCGGAGAGTTTTATATAGGGTACAACTCTTAACGTTTACTCCATGAATATGCAATTATACTCCTTGATAAAGACAAGGGTAATAACGATACCCAAACATTTAGGGAGAGTAGACTACATGTTTTACTATCTTAACATTTTAATTTTGAGGCTATTGTCAAGGGCCTATTAAAAGCTACCATTTTTGGGTATCGAGTTACGAGTTTGAAATTGGTTTCTTCTTCTTCTTTTGCTTTAGCGATTGTCTCGCCTTGTGGCAGGGTCCACTATGTGAATCCACTGTCTCCCCTTTACTTGGTCATGTGGCTTGCCCGGATGTAAGTTGACGCTTTTCAGATCCCTGTGAAGAGTATAGGCCCAACGTTGTCTTGGTCGCCCCTTTGGTCTTTTCCCGGTGACCTCTAGTGTGTAGCCCTGTTTTGCAATGGTGTCCGCTCCTGACCGTACCACATGCCCATACCATCGCAGACGACCCTCATGCATTTTGTTGTTGATTGCCGTGACACCAAATCGTTCCCTTATTCATTCATTAGGGATGTGATCAAACCTAGTAATGCCAGCTCTCCATCTAAGCATCTTGGTCTCCATGACATATAGCTGACGTTCTGCTTCCTTGGTGATCGGCCAAAATTCAGCCAACATTCAGTCCCATAAAACGCTACGGGACGAATGACAGGGCGGTAAATCTTCGATTTTAGGCGGTCTGTCATCTGGCGGTCGTACATGACACCTGTCGTTGTTCGCCACTTCATCCACGCAGCATTAATTCTTACGTTGATCTCCTCAGTCATAAATCTAAAAATGGTTAACCCATCACATGGAATATCTATGTAATTGAGAGGGGAGGATTTTAATGAGAAGGACCAGTAGAATTTATGAAGATAGACTGTGTTATTTCTCTACGGAACTTCTTGTTTGTGCTGATATCAGTTTTGAAAGTGATGTTCAGGTAGATATTTAGTATTAAGCATCTTATTGCATGAACTCTGTTCCGTAAGTATGTGAAATTCATAAATAGCTTGTCTTTTGTAGATTCTTGGTTTGTAGTTTATGAGCACCATATTTGCAATTAGTGACGTTTTGCAGGCATTGCAATTGCCTGTCTGTTTAATTATTTGCTTCTCTTTTATCCTGGATCGGTGCTCAGTGGAATTGTTAGCGTTCTGTGTAACGAGCAGTTCTTAACAGATCTCTTGTGTGAACGAGAATGATTATAGGTTTAATTAATTGCCATATGTGTTTGAGTAGGTATAATGAATATGGTAAATTGCTGTTTATTGAAATTTCATTAAAAAAGAAAATTCCAATATGTTAAAAGTGGGATTTTCTTATATTTACCAAGCTGGATGTGGCATTCTGGTCAATTGCATTTAGTATTGTGATAAATGTAATAGTTTCTTCTATTAAACCTGATTACGATCGATGTATCTTAGCCATTATAGAACTTCATTGCTTCCAGTGGTGAGTTCTTTCTCACCTGTTGCATAATCCATAGGGTCCCTGTACCAAATGGATTATTATTAACTCATAATTGAAAGAAATAATTGTTTTATTAGGAATTTTATTAGATACTAAGCCGAAAATTAGATTGATTTCACCTAGACTACAGTTGTCGGCAAGGCATAATTAATTATTCAAATAACTAATTATATTCTTTAAATTTTTAGGGCATACATAAATACTGCTGCAAATCTTCAACTACATCGTTATGTCGCTGTCTTGTCACCTTGCTGTAGAATTAAATACTTGAACAATGATATGACGTTGGACGACTGAATGGTATGTTTGATCTCTGTCTACGTACTACTTACAGTACATGATTTGCGCTGCTTCACAGCTCTGTATGAACACTTAGACATATTTAAAATGAAAAATATCGCTACTCCATCGATTAAACAAACTGGACATCACATAATGTAAAAATAAACAGTCTATATCCTTTATGAGTTGGCTCTACCTATAAATTAGAAAATCTTAATTGAACATATTTTCAGAATCACTGAAGGAAAGACACCTTATGCCTGAATGTGACACATCGGGTATAACTCAATGTTCTGGTTTATTTCTCCGTAATCGGATAAGTTGGTCGCCAGGAACAGCAATTAGTCTCTTTATAAATGCACACGCACTTCTATAACGTACGGAAACTACATCCCAAAATGTTCAACTCGCAGTACCAGATCCTTTGATCAACTTTCGCTGACATTGTTTCAGTCGATTTTCTCATTTATTCCAGCATTCACTACAATCAATTACGTGATGAGTTATTCGTAAAAATTGACACAAGGGATCAATATGAACCCTAACCACCCCACGTCGTTGTCCTCATCCTTCTTCTTATGCGCCTTCTGCTTCATTTTTAACAATGAGCATTCTAACGAGTCTCATTCTTTAATTCCAGTACAGAAACTTGTCTTAAAATCGAGCCCAGCAATATACCTTCCATATTAGACGAAATGTTATTCGAAATTGCAAACATTATCAAAAATCACTGGCAGTTCAGACAATCCAGGATTTAATTCAGCTCTGAACAGGTAGCAAATGCTAAGTATTCCTAATCAAGTTTACAGTGGAAAATTTAATATTGTAACCCATGTCATAAAGATACAGTGATGCGGTATCAGTAAATTGATAATTATACGAGTCTTTCGCTCGATGTTCCCGTATTTCTCGCCCAACTGACTCATCACACCACCTTGGAACCTCCTGAAACACCCCACCTGCCACGCAGTTGCTCCGGTCAAACCCCTCTCATGATGCTACTGACAAGGATTGGATCATTCGGTACGGGAAATAGAAAGTTAGACTACTTTCATAAAATTGAAATAGACGTGTGTGATCAATCATGTCAATATGTGTGTGTGCGTGTGTGTGTCCATTTGTCTGATGAGCACATCCAAAACGCCTGAAACAGATGTAGCCCTCCTCTTATGCACCTTAATCGAAATTCATAGATTGCCGCCATTTTATCGAAAAGAAAGTGGTGGCTACCCCAATTGAAATGCCAACGTCGGTTTCTGCCTGAACTAATTATTGGAGCATTAGTAAATTTCAATCTCACGTACTATCCTATAAGGAGAGGTGAACTCCGAAGTGACATATTTCTGAGCTGATTAATTTCAACATGGCAGCCGTGCGTAATTCGCAAGTATTATAATCATTAATCAGTAACACGTTTCAATAGATCAATGCTCACCAAAATTAGCGTTCAGGAAGCTTTATAGGATAGACACTCGATGCCTCAGCAACGACGTAATTATAGTGAATATTACGCACATCTGCCATTTTCAATATATAAAACATTAAAATAGCTTATTCCCGACCTAATGATCTTATAATTTCAAAATTTTGCAAAGATATACTACAATATAAAAAACTCCATCAGCGAAAGCTCCATGCATCTCGATCCAGTTAAGGACAACCGCATTTCATAATATATTGTATACATTACTTCTAGTGAAGAAACATAATAAAATATTGCCAAAACATTTAATGTGCAAGCACTCCATCGTAACGATTTTATTTATGTATGTATACAAGAAATGATACAGATTCTCAGAAAGATCATATACGGTACTGTACTGTATGTCACTTCCTTCGTATGGGTTCTCGTTTCGTGTGCTAATATTCAATGTTATCCAAATTGTCATATACCCTAACAAATAATGTTACACGCCACTAGTTGTTTTAGGGCCTTGTTTAAACTCAATGTTATACTAAATATAAAAAGTTCACCATTTTTGTTGCTTGATTTTGGTGCACTAAAATGAATCAGGTATTTGACAGGTTACTGCGAAC
The DNA here is from genome assembly GCA_946902985.2 of Meconema thalassinum. Taxonomy (NCBI): domain Eukaryota; kingdom Metazoa; phylum Arthropoda; class Insecta; order Orthoptera; family Tettigoniidae; genus Meconema; species Meconema thalassinum. Next base: position 1,222,550,302 of record OX336389.2, on the reverse strand, counting down.
AGAGACCGTTTCCATTTCTTGATTTAAAGAGTGCATTTTAGAAGAAACAATTTATGGCTTATTCTGCATTTTCTTTCACCTGTCATATAAATAAATTTGACTCATACATCAAAGTATACTTTCAATAAAAAAATGCATTTGCATGAGCTTTCTTTGTCTCACGGTGCTAATGTTTCCTTTCTTCGTGACAAGCACGTGCTTGTTGGGAGAGACAAAGCGAAGGAAGGTGGCTACCAAACGTAATTTCCTCGTTGAGGTAAAAGCCTGTGCTTCAACTGTCACGTTCCATGCTAGAGGTTAGGTACCACCGAACTTCATGAATCACAGGCTGGATTCAATATCCGTCCCGGACGCAATGTTCCACTCAGTTCATTGACCATCACTTTGGCAGTAATACTCAAGTTCTTTGTCTGCCCCATCACATTGCCACCTCTGTCTTCTTTCAGCCCTAGTCACACTAACCCCGTCACTCTGATAGTTCACGAGGCATGTGAAAAATGTAATCGCGAAATAAAGCAACACAAAATTGCATTGGAAGCCTTTCCTGTCACGTGTCGGAGTCCAATTTAGGACGTGTGCCCTCCTTAGCCCTGCTTACCATTCCTCTTCCTCTCCACCGGGATGCCGATGTTTGATGACCTAATTCTTACTTCTCTGTGATAGGAAATTGTGGAAGGGGTTAAATCGAAAACTGATGCGAATATATGGGGAACATAATGGGAACGTCGTTCTACGACATGCTCCAAATCATTTACGCTTAATTGTGTCGAATTAATTCGTGGAGTAAAATGGGATTAGTTTCCTACTTAAGTCGAATCTAAATTTGGTCATCACTCTTGTAAGCCATCAGACTTCTTTTGCTATTCATTGCTTTGAGGCTCAATCGAGTGTGAGGCGTTTAGGTGGATATTGTACCCCAAGGGGAAGGATTGGGGTGGGAGAGATATTTCACCAGCTGCCACCCAACCAAGGGAAGGGTCGCAACTTAATGCACAGCAATGAGAAGAGATTTCATCTATTTGATTTTCCCCCCAAGTTACTTGTGAGGAAGAAATGAAGTTTCTGGAGTCTGAGAAAGCATTGTTTTGTACAACCCATGCAATTAACACAGCACCTACTGACAGATTTTGGTAAAGCAGTTGCCTAGCCTTATGTTATTTCTACTGTCGTATCCAGCCACCACTACCGAGTGTGCTAAATGATCGGTCAGTGTGGGCAAGTATCATAGACTCAATGGAAGGAAAGTTTGATGTGACTACAGGGATAAATAATGGAGGTGGGGTAAGCTTGCAATGCAGTAGTACCATACGGGATGCAAGCAGATAATTGTCGACCTTCCTGACAACACGCGTTAGTTGGGCTGCATTAAACAATATTATTAGGGGCAGCTGATTCACCTGGTATATATACAGGGTGTCTTTTATGTACCTTTGGAGAATTATAGGTCGTATAGGGGACGACTATAGAAGTAATTTGAGATAGAGAACTTGGGGTCGGAGTTGCCTCCTTAACCCCTAAAATAAGGGTTGATTCAGGCCCTCCACCATGTAAGTTAGGTAACCGACCTCTGTTACCTTTCTCAATCCTTTAACTCTTGGAAGAATCATTTCTGCATGTAGCGCTGGCGTAATTGATAGCGTTGCGGTGCGAAAGGCCGGTAGTCCCGGGTTCGATTCCGGTCCGGGCTTGGGCAAAACCTTTATTTTTATTTTTATGTTATTTGTCGTATTTGTAGTCACATGATACAGTCTGGTGCTACGTCAGAGAAGTGAGTGCACCAGACTGTATCCTGTGACTACAATACAACAAAAAACATTTTAAAAAATGGCCCAAGCCCGGAATCGAACCCGGGACTAACAGCCTTTCGCACCGAGACGCTATCCATTACGCCAGCGCCACATGAAGAAGTGAATCATGCCAAGAGTTAAAGGATTGAGGAAGGTAATAGAGTCTTGGATCGGTTACCTGACTTACATGGTGGAGGGCCTGAATCAACCCTTATTTTAGGGGTTAAGGAGGCCCCTCCAACCCCAAGTTCCCTATCTCAAATTACTTCGATACCCGTCCCCTACACGACCTATCATTCTCAAAAGGTACATAAAAGACACCCTGTATACGTAAGTGTAATACATAAACATCGTACATTAACTAAGCCTAAGTCAGCAAGATCTGATGATTGAGTGACGATCGAAACATGGCATCCAATTTAGTTCCCTCTCCCATTTTTTGTTCATATAAGCGTGTTATTTTGTGATAAATAACTCATGTAATATTTATTTCAGTTTAGGTTGTTTAAATACTTGTTTTCGTGCCTAATGTAAATGGACAAAATTTGTGTTGACCGACAGAAAATACTTTTTATAAGTGGCATACTGATCCTCAAATGGAAAACTGTGTTAATACCATTTATGTTTTGCATTTAACAAACATGTTATTGTTGCGTTATTTCCTTTCGGGACTTGTGATATCTCCAACGTGCAGACTGTGGAAAGAGGAATGCTCCTGTGACTAATGTGGGTAGCCTATATTTCCCACTGTACACATCTCGCCGCAGCTGTTGCGTTCAGTAAATGTTGAGACATTATTCGTGATTTTAGGGAGTTCTCATTAGAAAGCTTCCTATTGCAATGGGTACCATGTTGCGTCAATATATCGTCGAGTTTCACGTCCCGCAGACCCCAAAACCACCGCCAGTTCAAAAGTTTATATTTTGGCAGGGTGAAGAAAAAAGATACAGTCAATTTGAGAGACTAGACTTTATATCATTTCAAATGACACATGCTACAAATGCTACACATGTTAGAAAGGCTCATGGGGGCTTCTCCAGGACTCTTTCAACAGACTCCATTACCCATTAACTTAGGCTTCCCGCGCGGGCACCTCTTTAAGGGTCACCCTGTATTTGAGTCTGACATCTTTTACAACTATTTAAGGGTCACCCATTATTTGAATCTGATATCTTGCAAACCTCTTTAAGGGTTACCCTGTATTTGAATTGAATCTAACATACTGTACACCTCGTTGAGTGTTACTCTGTATTTTGCTCTGACATCCTGCACACCTCTTTAGGAGGCACCCTGTATTCTTATCTGGCATCTTGCATATCTCTTTAGAAGTCACCCTGTATTCTTGTGTGACATCTTGTACACCTATTTAGGAGTCACCATGTGTTCTTGTCTGACATCTTGTACACCTCTTTAGGAGTCATCCTGTATTCTTGTTTGACATCTTGTACACCTCTTTAGGAGTCACCCTGTATTCTACTCTGCCATCTTGTACTTTAAGAGTCACCTTGTATTTTTATCTGGCATCCTGTATATCTCTTTATGAGTCACCCCGTATTCTTATCTGGCATCTTGTACACCTCTTTAGGAGTCACCCTGTATTATTATCTGATGTCTTGTACATCTCTTTAGGAGTCACCCTGTATTCTTGTGTGACATCTTGTACACCTCTTTAGGAGTCACCCTGTATTGCTGTCTGACATCGTGTATACCTCTTTAGGAGTCACCCTGTATTCTTATATGGCATCTTGTATATCTCTTTAGGAGTCACCCTGTAATCTTGTCTGACATCTTGTACACCTCGTTAAGGGTCACCCTGTATTCTTATCTGACATCGTGTACATCTCTTTAGGTGTCACCCTGTATTCCTGTCTGACGTCACGCACTCGCCGTCTCCGTATCGCATAAGGGCATACCCCATCAGTCAACTCAGAATCGGTGCTTATGCACTGAACAACATGATGACGTCATACACGCCGTAACCGTAACGCATAACGTTGGACCCAAGCATAACGACGAAGTCGACAAGATCATTTGAAATGATAAAAAAATGCCGCACTTGGATGTCGGCATGAAGCATTTATCGTCACCCTGTATACAGTACATATCACTTTCTTGTGGACACGATAACTACCGTAATGTTGCATGAATCACTTTCAATTTTATACGTAAAACATAACCAATCAAAATTTCGGTCGGGTTCGTTAATGGGCAACATTGGAATAAGGGGTTGGAGATGGGGGAAGAGCCCTTCTTGGAAAAAGTGAAATTTCACTATAACTTTATAATATGTGAAAAATCGAATCCATTCAATGGTCATACATTTCTAACTCATTAAATATTTTTGATAGCACCAACCATTGACCAATGGAGTGGGAAAAATGGAGTTTTTGGAGAAAAATGAAATCATAACACTCTTAACAGTCACAAGATCAAAACCATTTAACATGGTCAATACTCCTCTAAAATTACCTAAAACTTTATCTGAAAGAATTTTATATGACCCACCCTTGTGCAAGGGATGAGCAAAATGTATTCAGAAATATAAGAAGATGGGGCTTTACGTATGCTAAAGATGAGGAACGTCCGTAGGTATACAAAATATTGGCAACTTTAGTGAATTATAAATATTTTTCTTTGCCAGTGAAATCTACCTCCACCTCCTGGAGTGCAGGGAGTAATTTTTGTTCATACTTGTGGTACACATTCTAAGTAAATTTCCCGTTCACACAATGAAAATTAAAATCCACAGCCTGCTTCCAGTCGACCGACCGGGTCAGGTAATGGACTGCGTGAAGCCCCATCTAGCGGCAAGCATATGAACTGTGCCGGCTGCCGAAGCCTGTCGCACTCCCCTGGGATAATGATTAAAAGAATGACAGATGAAATGAAATGATAGTGGAGAGTGCTGCAGGAATGAAATTTGTGACGGGGAAAACCGGAGTACCCGGAGAAAAACCTGTCTGCCTCCGCTTTGTACAGCACAAATCTCACATGGACTGTCGAGGATTTAAACCTTGGACCCAGCGGTGAGTGGCCAGCGTGCTGCCTCCTAGGCCACGGAGGCTCTTCGTTCACACAAGTTATAGCTTGGCACAATTCACACACGTAGATTATCAGTGTTTATTGTAATGAAGAGGGGCGAGTCCTGTGATACATCAGTGTTTCGTCAATGATAAGTAAACTGCAGTTCAGTTAAGGTGTGGAGGCTCGTTTATGTTTCACCACTTAGCTCTTCCTGAAGTCATCATGCAGCTCTCTGCCCCGTGCACGATGCCACCATAATTAAATTGCGTGCTGACACCAGACACGAATTAAGATGTCAAGCTGTCTCGGAACCAGGAATATTTCACTAATATCAACAAAGAAGCCTGATATTTCCCTCTTGGTGATTCTTAATTAAACTATGCATCATTTTGAAGTTGAAAAGGTCGTTAGTTATAATGGATTCCCCAGGCTTGAAGTGAAAATCCACAGCCTGCTTCCAGTCTCCGACCGGGTCAGGAATGGAATGAATGAAGCCCCCATCTAGCGGCGAGGATATGAACTGTGCCGGCTGCCGAGGCCTGACGCACTTCTCTGGGGCAATGATTAAATGAGTGACAGATGAAATGAAATGATAGTGGAGAGTGTTGCTGGAATGAAATGTTTGACAGGGAAAACCGGAGTACCCGGAGAAAAACCTGTCTGCCTCCGTTTTGTCCAGCACAGATCTCACATGGAGTGACCGGGATTTGAACCACGGACCCAGCGGTGAGAGGCCGGCATGCTGCCGCCTAAGCCACGGAGGCTTATCCAGGCTTGAAGTAACTGTTTCTATTTTTATGAAGAGGTGACATCGTCGCTAGCTTATCATCAAGGCAAGTGTGGTTTGAATACTTCAGACTCCAGAAATGTGAAATCAGATCCCTGTGATACGGAACACAAGTATACAGTAACTATATATCCCCTGGTACGTATATGGTCACTAAATTAACTATATGGTCTTTGCGGAGACCCAGGTTCGGTTCCTGGCTCAGCCAAGAAATGTAATTCTAATAATAACAAGTAGTTCCGTGAAGAACTAAATGGTCTATTTTCATATATCCTACTTGTAACAATTGCCTCTGTCAACATACAAAATTTCAGTTCGATTGCTCTAATAGATTCGTAGATATTTATAACCGTCTGAATATTTCGGATGGTCGCCATGTTGGATTTATTTTGTAGGCCATAGAGTTATGTACTATTACATGAAGATCATTGCGTAGATGTGTTATTCAAACTTCAATCCCATGATTAGGACACAAGAAATAATAGAAACGAGATTTCAAAATTTCACACATCCGCCATCTTGTGTTTATGAAAACAATTGAAATAAATTAGATGTAAGTGGATTAAAATTTGCATAAACATTTTCCGTACCAAGTTTCACTGCGCTCAGATGGTTAAATTCCGAGAAACGACCATTTAAATATTTACATTTCGCGTTACCACCGTACTAGATTTGAACTCGCCAGATACTTGAAAGTCCAATATGTGAAATTATGTTCATAGCCTTTTCTTAATGTACATAATTTCCATGTGATTGCTGTTATAGATTAATAAATATTAAGATCCGTCAAAATATTTCGGATGGTTGGCATGTTAGATTTTTATATGTGTAGGCCATAGAGTTATGTACTACTAGATGACGATTATTATGTAGGTTCGTTATTCAAACGTTGACTTCGATCGCATGATTAAGACACAAGAAATAAAAACTTTATTCTAAAATTTCGCCACCATCTTAAGTTTATGAAAACAATTAAACGAAATTAGATGTCATTGCATACATATGTGTATAGACATTTTCTCTGACATGGTTCACTGCGCTCGGATGGTTAAATCGCGGGAAAAGTCTATTTAAATGTTTAAAATTCGCTTGGCTGCCATGTTCGTTTCTTACTTGACAGGTTTTTGTATGTCTCATAGGTGAACTTCTAGTAGTGCCCTTTATCAACGTACAAAATATCACAGTGATAACAGTAATAGTTTCGGAGATATAGAATGCCGGTGAAATAATTCGCACAGCCACCATGTTGGATTGGTGAGACGTATTAAAATTTAAAGAGCACGGTTAGGTTCGCACAAAACAGTTTTATGGCCTTACTGAGTTTCACTGAAGTCGCTCAAGTGGTTTAGATTTTATTAGGGACACATACGCACACACACACATACGCACACACACACATACGAACACACACACGGACAAAAGGTGATCTCATCAGCCAAATGAAAATCAGCTAATAATGTTATTTGGTTTAGGTCCCTTTTTACTACTGTGGATTTAGAGATACTGGGGTGCCAGAGTTTTGCCAATAAATGCCAATAAATCTACTGATACGGCTACTGATACGGCTCCCTCGCATTTGCGCACCCTTAAATGCCAACTGACTGCACCTAGATTCGATCCTGCAACCTTGGGAACAGCAGAAGAAAACGCTACCGCTACGCCACGCAGACCGTCAAATGACATTCTGATCCGAGGGCTGGAACAGGGTTCACTCAGCCTCGTGAGGCAAAACTGAGAAGAGGAGGGTTCGTTTCCTACCTCAGCCGTCCTGGAAGTGGTTTTCCGTTATTTCCCACTTCTATTCCAGGTTCCTAACTTAATGCAAGGGCCGCCTCCTTATAAATCCTCCTCAGAATTTCATATAGCCTACTCACACTAATACAGCCATCGCAATAACACAGGTTATTAGACCAATTCCACACACAACCAAATGCACGGGGCTACATGACTACGGTGTAGCAAAGGCCCTCAGGAATCAACAACTTAATTCTATAACATTGCTTGCCTAACCCGTATCTATAAGTAGGTCTTTATTGCAATGATACGAGTTGGCCACCTTGTGTACATACTGAAACTCCGGTCCCAAGAGTCCTGTGTTCGATTCCTGAGCCTGCCAAAAATTAATTTTAGTTTGAATGTGGAACCAGGGTACTCTCTGCTTCGTGAGGCTAATATGAGAATAGGTGGGTTTGATTGCTACTTCAGCTGTTCTAGAAATTGTTTTCCGTGGTTTCTCTCATCTACTCCAGGCAAATACCGAGACGGTTCCTCATTCATAGTCGCAGCTGCTTTCTTCTCAATCCTAGTCTTCGTTAAAAGTGTATCAATTGCTAAATATACCACAATAATACAGGTTGTCAGTAAAATTCCAGACACAGATATGAGGGTTGAATATGATGGTCAAGCCCCAAAATTAAACAATGACAACAACAAAACACAACAATGATGTGTATAGAAACCTGCGTACTCCATTGCGTTGTACAAGTACACCCCCTGTAGCTCTAAAGACCAGAGAGGGCCTTGGCCTACCAAGCGACTGCTGCGCTGCTCACAGTCAACCGTATGGCCTGCACATTGACGGTCCCCTCAGACGTTAATCTTAGCTTTCTTCACCAGGATTGCTGCCTTTCGGATCAGACAGCCGTTCAATTGTCTTCACGAGGCTAAATACATCCTCTTCCCACCCTCGCGTCAGTACTATAATCCCCAATGGAACCGGGAACCGAACATAGAGCTCCTGGGTAAGAACTTCCTCTTAAAGATCTGAACGGAACATCTAGAATTGAGGTTGGAGCCCAGTGTCATTGTAGGTATTCTTCATTGTCGGGCAAATAGACTCCACGTGTGACAATATAATAATCTAAACTTAGCATAAATCGAAGTCCCTGATTCTTGGATGTAACGGGTAATTTCGAGAACCATTGGATAGATTTTGCCGGCCCCGCGATGTTGGGGTAACACGCCTGCGTCTCAACCGGAGGCCCCGGGTTCGATTCCTGGCTCCGTCAGGGATTTTAGAAATTGACGTGAGGGCTCGAACGGGGTACACTCAGCCTCCTGAGGACAATTTAGTAGCTGTCTGACAGTGAGGAAGCACCCCAGTCGCGAAAACCAAGATTAACGGCCGAGGGAATCCGATGCGCTGACCACGCTTCACCCCAATATCTGCAGGCCAACTGGCTGGGCAGCGGTTGCTTAGTAGGCCTAGGCCCTTCAAGGGCTGTAGTGCCAGGGGTTATTATTGGATAGATTTTGATGCGGTTGTCACCATTCCGTAAAGGATTTCTCGAGGAAGGTTTCTGTAGAAAAGCATTCCTATTTGACCAAAGAAAGCCAAGCAGTAGTGATTTCAGTGAATCGAGTCGAAGAATAACCTGCTGTCCGTGTGCCTTTTAAGCTTACGCTGAGTAAACCGTTAAACATATCTATATACTATGAGTGTAGGAATAGTTAAGCATTTTATGTTCTGCAAAATGTCGGGACAGCACATCTCTATCTTTAATACATCGCTCATTATAAGTGTTTTTACGTTTTCATTTCTTCCAACAATCTCCATTAAGTGGAAATTTAAATTACTACTCTTGGAGCGCTTTTATGAGCTGGTGAGCGAGCCCATCACCCCAGCTTCGGCTAGCATCAAAATGTCGAGTCATGTCGAGTTAATACTTCAGAGAAGAGTATAAGTGTTTGGAGTTTCGCTGTACACCTCGGCTTTTCTGAATTGCGTCTGAAACCTGCTGTCCGTGCTCCATTTTAGCTTATGGTTGGTAAACCATTAAATAAACCAGGCGAAGCCGGGGCGGGTTGCTAGTTAAGAATGAAATTTACAAGTTTAAATAAAACAAAATCAACAAACACGAACACAAATAGAAATGCACTGTTTTCAATCAACAAACACAACCATACAGACTCGCACTGAAACATCCTGGAGGAAAATTACCTCTAGCTTTCTTAATTCATTCACACAATCCCAAATCAAGAAAAATTAGAATAATTATTAACAGGAAATTGAAAACTGTCTATATTACATGAAAAAAAGCCTCCGTGGCTTAGGCGGCAGCACGCCGGCCTCTCACCGCTGGGTCCGTGGTTCAAATCCCGGTCACTCCATGTGAGATCTGTGCTGGACAAAACGGAGGCAGACAGGTTTTTCTCCGGGTACTCCGGTTTTCCCTGTCAAAATTTCATTCCAGCAACACTCTCCACTATCATTTCATTTCATCTGTCATTCATTTAATCATTGCCCCAGAGGAGTGCGTCAGGCCTCGGCAGCCGGCACAGTTCATATCCTCGCCGCTAGATAGGGGCTTCATTCATTCCATTCCTGACCCGGTCGGAGACTGGAAGCAGGCTGTGGATTTTCATTTTCTATAGTACATGAAAAAAAAAGCCAAAAGCAAACATTTTTAGAAAGAAGAAAAAGTTCAGAAACTGGGAGAGAGAAATACATAACACAAAAGTGACATTTGAGTATCTAGAAAACTACACAAGATTACATTAGTTCAGTCGCTCTTACATTCGATCAAAATATCAATCAACCATTCATTCATCCACATAATCAACCAATCTATTAATCAACCAATCAAACACAAATAGAAATGAACACTATATACATTGCGATAGTTTATAGCCCACTTTACATGTTTGTCATGACAGTTGACAGAGAGTCGATGTGAATATCAGTAGCACTTTTACTCTCCATCAAGCTGTATGTTGACTGCAACCAGATCAGACATGAAATTTTGTGCACATAAATTGTCGATCTGACCCCATCGAACGTGTACTTCAATGTGGTGATTTTCTGAGGGACGTGAAAATCCAAGTTAGCTAGCAACTAAATATAATCAATGAACCAAGGATATATTTTGGAGAAACAAGGAAATTTCACACGCAGAATAGAAACGGCCAGCTCCTCGTTCCATTCCTGTGGTAACAGTGGATGAGATTTCATTATGTCTCTACGAGAAGTGTTCTGGAACTGAAGCAGTGATCTTGAGATTAGGAGATAATGTGAATCCCCAAGATCACTTTAAGTCGTCTCTTATGACATGTAGAGATTTCCATGAATTTGTTGCCCAGAAGTGCCATTAGTACAGTAATAATGAATTTCACTGGCACACCGCAGTAAGAAGCTACTGCTTTTCATACGCACTCAGACACTCCTCCCACTCGTCCAGGTAGCGAGGCAATTCATCAATATCCCCCTTTACCCCCACTCCTGCTTGTATACAATCATTTATCTTATAACATCTCATCTACATTCTGTGCTGAGCTTGAGAGATAATCAATCTCAACATCAAGATGCCATAACTTAATGATCATAATATTGTAATATCAATAATGTGTAGTATACCATGTCACTGGGACTCATTCCTAAGTTAGCAGCAACAAAAAACGTTTCTCTCTCTCTCTCTTGTGAGAAGCCATAGGGGTGTGCTGGTACCACTGGCGTACATTAAGACTTGCCTAAATCTGTCTTGAAATTTAGTGGTCGGGGGTAAATTCAGTAGATTTCCATACAGACCGCCCTCGTTCAATTCCAAACCGTGGCACAGATAATTTGCATTCTGATACTATATTCTGTGTATACATTTCTATAAAAAGGACCGTTGTTGTTAGTGTTTGTTATGTTTAATTAATTTAGGGTCTTTGCGACATCGTGGTTATTTAGCCCCGTGTACTTGGGTGTGTGTATAACTTGTCTGATAACCTGTGTTATTGCGAGGTCTGTAGTAATGTGTGTATTTGTAATTCAGGTGAGGATTGGGAAGGAGGCAACCGTGGTCTTAATATGGGAATCATCCCAAAATTTGCCTGGAGTAAAAGTGGGAAACCACGGAAAACTACTTCCAGAATGGCTGAGATGGAAATCGAACCCACCTCCTCTCAGTTTTGCCTCACGAAGCTGAGTAGACACTGTTCCAACCCTCGGACCAGAATTAAATTTCTTGGTAGAGCCAGGAATCGAACCCGGGCCTCCGCGGTGACAACCAAGAATGATAGACACTAGGCAACGAGGTGGTATAAAAAGACCAATTATACATGCAACCTAAAAAGGCAACACTAAATAAATAATTTATTTTTATATTTTTATTAATGCAGCCAATGGCCATGTAGGCTACTTTTCTTTTCAGGACGGGTCAGAGAAGGGATATTGGAAGGAAATCGGCCGTGGACCTATTGAAATGAACCGTGCCGGCATTTGTCTGGTGGTAAAAATGGGAAACCACGAAAACCATTTTCAGTATGGCCGAGATGGGATTCGAACCCACGCTCTCCCGATGCCAGCGAGGCGCGAGGTAGCGCGTTAGTGCTCTCGGCCTCCGCGGCCGGTAACACTGAATAAATGGGTTCCAATTATTGTTCTATCATCTGATACAAGGATAGAAAGAGAGTACACTCAGCCTCACAAAAAAGAAAGAGGATTTTCATCCTACTGCCAGCCATCCCAAACGTGGTTTACCTGAAGTTTCACACTCCTCTCTTAGGCATACGCCGGAGCGCTGTCATCCTGAAATTTCACTAATAATCCCATCGTAGGCCCGGTTCCGATTCCCAGCTCTGCCAAGAAATGTAATTCTGGTTTGAGGGGTGGAACGATGTACACTCAGCCTCATGAGGCAAAACTGAGTAGAGGCGGATTCAATTCCTATCTCAGCCATCCCAAAAATGGTTTTCCGTGGTTTCTCACTTCTACTCCAGGCAAATTCTGGGATCGTACCTAACATAAGGCCACGGGCGCTTCCTACACAAATCCAACTATATTACAAATACACATACTCTTACTGACATCACAGTGACACAGGTTATCAGACAAATCTACATACACGAAAGTACACGGGGCTATAGACCTCGATGTCGCAAAGCCCCTTAAAAATCAGCAACAACAATGATCCCATGAGACACAAGTAGCTCCGTGCAATGCACGTGATGCAATAGGCCTAGATATGATGATGACGATAATTGTTGTTTTAAGGGGCCTAACATCTAGGTTATCGGCCCCTAATGGTTTTAGTGATAGTGAAAGATGAGATGTGAATGAAAACTATAACTCATACTAACTACAAACTTACGTACTAGAAGAAGAAATGGTAAACAAATAAAGGATAAGGCAGATAAAGGACAGGAAGAAAAGAAATGCCCTCGACCTTCGAAGAATGAGGATTGAGGGACTTGGAAGGAAGGAGAGCCATGAAAGGCAGATAGGAAGGGGGAAAGAGAAAGAGCCCCCACCCCAAGGTCGGAGGATAAAGGGGGAAAACGGACGCAGCACAGGAATCCCTCGGGGTTGCCAACTCCCAAACTCACCTGCCGTGAGCCCCTGAGGGTGTAGCACTATCCAGGGTGCACCCGAAGTGGTTGGGCTACATACACCCGGCCTCCTTGAGGGCCTTGAACTGAAGGCTGGAGGTAACATGAAAAGGAAAATAAGGCTGACCCCTCACAGAAGGAGGGTATCAGGAAAGATGAGACAAGGGCCAATTAAGGCGGGAAAGGAAGAAACTCCGTAGGCCTCGGATATCCTAATACCATCGGGTTCGGAAGAGAACAAGAGTTGACCCAGAGAGGTCGACAGAAAAGAAGAGGAAGAGGAGCCCGGCACAAGGAAGTGAATTCAATGCCGGACTCAGCTGGGGTCCATTGGTCACCAACCTACGTACCACTAGATGTGAGCCCCTGGGGGGAATAGGCCTAGAGATGTCGTTAATGTTGTTGATTCGATTTACTGGCTTGTGACATCTTGGTTATAAGGCCCGTGTACCAGTGTTTGTGGTTCAATTTGTCTTATAACATGTGTTTCAGTGGTGTATGTACTAATGTGTGTAGTAGTAATTATTAGGGTCTGGAATGGGGTGAATGCATTGGAACTCAAGGTAAGATGTTATTCCGGCATTTGCCTGTGGGGAGTCTGGACAACCCGACAAGAATTCACACTCAGAATAAGTGATGTCAGCGCCGGAATTCGGGCCTCCGATCTCCGGACTTCCTGCCGCTCTCCTTTGCGATCGTGGTGAGCCATTTAACTCGCACGGCTTTGCCGCGGGGTATTGAGTATACAGCATCAACAACCTCAGCACTGCCACTTCATCTCAATTCAAATTTAATGTTATCGACTCAATTACTCGCAAGTTAGCTTGTTTTATATTTAATTTGGCCTACATTATATTTCGGTTTGTGAAGACTGATGTAACATCAGGTTGAATAGGCTACACTAATGTTGACTAGAAATTAGGTTTAGCTGAGCTTTGAGCTGTACTTGAGGAGTACTCTCACAAGAATATTTCACCCACGGGGCACGTGGAGTCGCAGTTGAAATACAGTATGGGCCAAGATTCAACGTTTAACATAATTCATTAGTTTAAAAATCATGTTACCACTTATTTTTCGAACGCTGACTCAGTAGAAATAAACCTTCAAAACCTATTGTGAGTTTGCTGGAAATGTAAAGGATATTTATTAAATTGAGTTGTTGCTGATTCTTTAGGGGCTTTGCGACATCGCGGTCGTGTAGCCCCGTGCATTTGAGTGTGTGTGTAAAAGCTGTCTGATACGCTTTGCGGTTGTGATGTCTCTACTAGTGTGTAGGATTTGGGTAGGAAGTTGCCGTGGCCTTACGTTAGGGATCATCCCGGCTTTTGCCGGAGTAGTTGTGGAAAACCACAGAAAACCACTTCCAGGATGGCTGTGGTAGGAATCAAACCCTCCTCCTTTCAGTTTTGCCTCACGAGGCTAAAAGTACCCCGTCGCAGCCCTCAGACCAGAAATAAATTTCTTGGCACAACCGGGAATCAAACGCGGACCTCCGCGGTGACAGCCAAGAATGCTAGCCACTACGCAACGAGGAGGCACTCTGTCTATGTCTAGTTCTCTGGGCTGTGATAGTAATTTTACAGTATGTGATTAGTTTAAATCACATTTCCAAGTAATTTGGGGTGGGGTGTGGGGGGGATGGGAAGGTGGTGGGGGGGGTAGGCAAAGCCTCAATCTAAGTGGCTAGCGCCGACTCAAGCTCATGGCCCCTAAACGTGAGTGTTCACTATTAAGAGACGTATGTCCTCACCCTATAGTTCACTGCATTCTCAAGACGGACCAATAGGCCTATTAACTTCGTCCGTTCTTTGTTATTTATTTCCGGGGTAGTACCTTACTTCTAGCTCCGGGGCGCATAGCCCACCTCAGTCCCTGATACACAATTATAGTAATCACAGCAATACAGGTTATCAGACAAATACAACCCACACGCAAATACACGGGACTAATGACTAAGATGTCCCAAGACCCTCAATTTAATTAACAATATCATTGTAATTTTACACCGACAGTGACAGTGGTGGCTACGCTCGCTAAAGCGCAGCATTAGGTCATGGGATCAAGCTCTCTGCTGACTCGGTAGAGGTGTGGGTTCGAGCCCCACCGTTGGCCGTCCTTGAAATGGTATTCCATGGTTTCCAATGTTCAACTCCAGGCAAATGCTGGGACGGTATCTTCTGGCAGGCCGCGGCCGCTTCCTTCCTCATCCTTGCCCAGTTTCATTCACCATCATTCATTTCATCTCTCATTAACTCCTCTCATGAGGTTGGAGTCAGGAAGAGTATCCGGCCGTAAAAACTCTCCACCACAAAGACTTCCATCGCATCTCATCCCCGACCCCGTTGGGAAACGGGAATATTAAGGGGTAGACATATATGCATACATTGTTATTTTACATTTTGCTTTAGAGTCAAGTAAAACGTAGCCTATATCCTTAGCTTAGTTATATGTAAGTTACAGCACTGACTACATAATAAGACTTACCGCAGATATGGAGAGTAGTTTGGCCAAGGCAAAGTTGAACATCGAGCATCGTATACACAGTATAGAATGTGATTTTGAGCTAGATTTGGAGAGAGCAACTGTAGAAAGGGACACGATATATATTTATTGCAATTCAAACTTTTAACACATTCACAATAAAGACGAACTGGGTGTGAAATCCTTGGGAGACGGGGGAATCTCCCCTCCATCAACTATATTATCCTAATAAATCTGCCCTTCCCCACTAAAATTCTCCTAGGGGAAGAAGTTTGTCATGTTATGACAATAAAATGTTAGTGCTTTTCTCGTACTCGTGCCGACTAGTCCCTCTTGTGTGTGTTTCTGTAGCCTCTTCATATTAATTGAGAATGGCGGGGAACTAACTGTCGTTGAAAGGATCCCTGAACTTATCCAGTACTGGTGAGAGGACAACTGCAATAACAACAAACGAACAAACATACAAACAAACAAAAAGAACAGGTGTAGCCAGTTCATGGTCTTGGTTCTTATTGGAGCCACAATGCACAAACGCAGTAGTTCCACCGCAAAAGACTTGGGATATTTGACCCTGGTGAGGCCAATCCTGGAATACAGCTCAGCGGTTTGGGACCAATATCAAGTACGGCTCACCAAAGAGCTGGAGATGGCATAAAGGAAGGCTGCTAGGTTTGTGCTTAACGATTTTAATAATAAAAGTAGTGTTCCTCGAATTATGGAAGACCTAGGCTGGGAATGTCTGGAAGGTAGAAGGACAAAATCCAGACTATACGCTACGTTTAACACTTACACTAATCGGCCAGCATGGGGAGAACTAAGAAAACGTCTGGGAAATTCCACCTACCTGAGCAGGGCAGATCATCCGCCCAAAGTTAAGGGCCGACCGCAGCATACAAATTATAGGAAATTTTCTTTCATAAATCGTGGAATTGATAAGCATTGGAACTCATTACCTGTCACAGTCTTAGAGCCTTTTTCCAAATATGTTGATGTGTTTAAGTCAAGACTCGAAATTTTGTGTAAATACGTTAAAAACTCTGTAATTACAATACAATAGTTCTCACGTCGCGACTTGTGTACATTTAGTGTGTTAGACATTATTGTTGAAACTTTTCTGTAAGTGTACGAATCGCCACTGGGGAATTGAATCCATTTACAAATAAAGTTGTAAGCCTCCGTGGCTTAGGCGGCAGCACGCCGGCCTCTCATCGCTGGGTCCGTAGTTCAAATCCCGGTCACTCCATGTGAGATCTGTGCTGGACAAAACGGAGGCAGACAGGTTTTTCTCCGTGTACTCCGGTTTTCCCTGTCAACATTTCATTCCAGCAACACTCTCCACTATCATTTCATTTCATCTGTCATTCATTTAATCATTGCCTCAGAGGAGTACGTCAGGCCTCGGCAGCCAGCACAGTTCATATCCTCGCTGCTAGATGGGGGCTTCATTCATTCCATTCCTGACCTGGTCGGAGACTGGAAGCAGGCTGTGGATTTTTCACAAATAAAGTTAATAAATGAGTGAATGAACTCACGTGGGCCCCGTTTCAAATGGAGTCTTACACGCGTGATCCAGCTGAAGGCCTCATATGGGAATTACTGAATTGTCTTTGGAACGTATCAAAAGCGTGAAAGAATATTGGTTTGTATTGATGATTTCAGACACACAAAGATTCGAACGGATCGGAGACGAGATCGTCTGAACTCCCTCGCGTAAACGAGAGTCCTGTCACATGACAGTTCCTAATCCAAGAAAAACAGAGAAAACCCGAACAACAATCACTAGAGCTACCAGACGTTGATGATCCAAAGCCCTACCACAACCTGGGAATACGTGGCTTTGTAAAAAGCTGTCAGTCTCACTGATCCTTGCATTATTCCTTCGCTAGCCTAATCTAATGTAACCTAGCCCTTAATTCACTACCTGAGTCCCCGGGACTCACCGTCATTTTTTCAATCTTAGTGCATCTCGTGATTTTGCGCCGATTTTTTTCCGCCACTGTATACCTTCCTTCAGTTGAGTGTTGAATGTGTAGCGCAAGAAACGTGTGCAAGCGGTGACTGGAAAGTGGGCAAAGGTGCTCGAATGAGTCCCGGGGACTCATGGTAGATATTTATGTTTCAACTTCTCTTCATGAGCTTGCAGTATATATGCTTATTTTATATTTGAGTATGGATCATAATCATGCTGGATGTTATTCAGTAAGTATCAACCTGATGTAGAGTCTGTTGTAAATTCATGGCTCCAAGAAGAAGAAAACCAAAGTTTAAAAAATGTTCGAAAAGATATGCAGATCCTGTGTAACAGAACCCTTGCTGGATCTTCACTGTCATACAACACATGTGATATTTGTTTTGGTGTTGATTACAACAGTAATTGTGGTTTTAAAATGTTGCTGATGATATTTGTGAATTATCTAGTTTCTGATATTTTTATCATTTTGAAAAGAAAAATGTGATTGTTTGATGTTTATTGAGATCATTGTGAGAATATCTCATTATTTGTAAATATTTCTAATTTACTGTATTAGTAATTAAGTGTATTAACGTGAAATGTCCATATCAAGTCAAGTACATTTTAATTTTTTCTTAATTTTGATATTTAAAAAAGTGAGTCTTTTGGGACTCAGGGTAGGAATATACGTGACATGTTTCCTAGTAGTGAATTGAGGTTTAACCCCGTGAATCAATAGCACATGAAGTGCCTTGGCTTACCACTCGACTGATGCTTAGCAATATGGCCTGCAGATTGCGAGATGTGTCTGCTTGGAAGGTAATCTTGACTTTCTTGATGGACACCTCTGCCTCTTGGATCAATTTTCTTCACGAGGCAGAGGGCACTCTGTTTTATTCCTTCGCTAGTAGAAATAAATCTGATATAAAAGACCAACCTGATGAAGACCTGAGATTTGCAGATGGAAGTACGTTATGTGTCTCAATGCCTTGCCAACAAAGAGTAGACCTACGCTAAGATTTCTTCATTTGTTACAGAGAAAATGCTGCAATTATTTTCAAATCTCGTGGGAGTTGGAATGGGCCCCTTATTGTACTGTTCTCGTGAACTGAATCGTGAGAACTGAGCTCCTGAGTCTTCACTTGAATAGAATATCACACTCCCAATGCAACATGAATCTAAAAGAGGCATACTGTGAAAATTATATTAGAAAGTTTGAAGCCAGGGGTAAAATTGACACATAAAAAAATTAATGTTGCGTTGTTAGATGCTATGTAAAATTGTTCTTTAGTGGTCAACATATAGGCCCATAGGAGTGCCCAATTGCATTGACAGGGTAAGTATACACTTCTCAAATACCAGAAATAATAAATTTACATAAATATTGTACTGCATAATTTTAAATGAAAGATTCACTACTTCACTCCATATAAGTACCTTACCTAAGAAATCGTCCGGCTCCGTGGCTAAATGGTTAGCGTGTTAGGCTTTGGCCCAAAATGCCCCGGGTTCGATTCCCGGCCAGGCCATCAGGGATTTTAATCTCCTGGGGTTAATTCCAATGGTTCGGGGAATGGGTGTAGGCTATGTGCCGTCTTCATCATCACTTCTTCCTCATTATGGCAAGCGGGTCGTCCACGGGCGTCAACTAGAAAGACCTGCACTCGGCCTCTCCGGAAGCCACACGATTATTCATTCATTCACCCAAGAAATCAGGCTTCATAAGTTTCTGCATGTGCGACTTTGTACAGGTGCGTATATAATAAAATGGCCTACTTAAGCCTTCAAGCAATTTTTGTACGTATATATTACTGCCTCATTGAACAAATAACGTTTTCCTTTGTCCCACTATCTCCCCATAACTCGAAAATATTGCTTTGGAGCAGGGGCGAATCTAGGGGAGGGCGAGGAGGGCGACCGCCCAGGGCCCCGCGGTTCAAGGGGCCCCGCGCCATGGATTTTTCTACATTTAATTAATTAATTAATTAAGTATACTTTTCAAACTAATTTATAATTCATATTCCTTTCTTCAGTGCAGCTATGACCTCTCGTGACCGTTTAGCTATTTAAGATTTCAGTGAAGACTTCAGCCGGGAAAAAAGTCGCAGAGTAATATTTTAATATTTCATTGTTTACATAATCTTCTTCAAGGGGACTTAAAGGTTTCTTTCATATTATTAAAATAATGTACTGTAGTGTATTCAAAATATTGTAACTATTCTTTATTTTATTATTATAATAATAATAATAATTATTATTATTATTATTATTATTATTATTATTATTATTATTATTATTATTATTATTATTACCAAACTATTTTCCATTTGATTTGATAATTTTGTATTTCCTATTGTTGTGGGCTCCACCTTATCATATCGCCCAGGGCCCCGCAAGGCCTGGATCCGCCACTGCTTTGGAGGTGCGATATATACTGTATAAAGGAATAAATCAGAGCAAACAATGAGAATTACTCACATTACGTCGTTGTCGTAGTTGTTGTCGTGTTTGTTGTTGTTTATTCATTATTGGTGCTTTGGACATCTTGGTCCTCATCCCCGTGCGAGTTGAATTTGTTTCTGCGGTGTGTGTAACAATAATTACTGGGATCTAGAATTGAACTAGGTGCATCAGGACTTGAGATAAGACACCAACCTCTCATTTTCTCGGTGGGAATATGGAAAATCGTGGGGATAAATCACGATCAGGAATGCCGCTATCAGTGCCGGAATTTGAACCTTCGATTTTTGGACTTCCAACTCACTTTTGTAGTCTTGGTGTGTGACTTAACGCCAACGGATACACTGCGGAATAGCTCATACTGCCTGAGATATTAGGAATCTGTTGAAAAAGTAAGTGAGAACCACTTTCCCATACATACCCAGTTTGTGTGTCTGATGTATCAGTATAGGTGCATGAACCATTTCCGTAACGCTGTGGAACAATGCTCCAAGTCCTTTAATTTGCAAGCCGTATTTACCCACGGTCATGAACGAACATCCAGGGGTGATCTTGTGGCGTGAAATTTCCTTTTGTGAACGTAGTAGGCTAACTAGACAAAGCGAGTGTAACGAGACATAGAGGGTGAGTGCGCAAGAAGTCATGCTTCAGACAAGCATGAGAGATTCTAATTGACTCAGCAGGGGTCTTCTCTCATACATAAAACTATCTGGCCAATACCGTACGTGGTCGAAACCGCGGGGAGTGTATTGTCTGCACTTTCTATGGATTCAACTCGCCTAACCCACAATCCTTCAACATCCGTCCGCCACGTAGCGCAGTGGCTTAGCATTCTAGGCCCGCGTTCGATTCTCGACGTTGACAAAAAAAATAATTCTGGTTTGAGGGCTGGAACGGAGTGCACTCAGCCTCGTGAGGAAAAACTGATACGTGAGTTGTCAGTGGCTCGGAAAGCAACTCATAAACATATTTTATATTCATATGGATGAAAGTTCATGTAAAAATCGGAAACCATCTGCCATTGAAGGATGCGCGAGGTGGAGTTCAGCTATTTCCCTCGACTTAAACGATGCTTTAGAGAGCTGAGTGGTGAGATTTGGCTATTTAACGCAATTCTTTGTTAGTGGTAAGCTAACGAGCGTTTCTGTTTGATGAAATGATCGAGCAAAGTTAAATAACCTTCAATGATGAATTAAGAGATAATTCACGCTGGTGAAAACGGAATTAAAATATACTTAGTTGTTAATTTTTATATTTCATAAATTCAAGATGGCCACTGCGCACTATATTCACTGCGATCTTAAAATGATTAATGCTATCGATGTAATTTGTATATAACTCCTCACTCACAAATTCTTGTTACTTATTTTGCTGTTATATCGTGTGTTAATGGAATTCAAATATTTAATAATGGACCCAGCTGTCATCGTGAACGTATGGAGTCGCTGTTGTTTTGACTTGGTCATAGGAAGCCACTTACAAGGTTCTACATAAATATTAAATTTCGTTATTGTAGGTTCAAACAATTTTGAGCTATTCATTAAATATTCTATATTTTCGAGATGGCCGCCCCGCATTGTATTCAGTGTGTTACTCGGACCAGTATGGGTCATTTCTTGAAAGTCCCTTATATGGTAGGCCTAGTTCTTTCTTGCTTAGTTTCGTTCAGATTGCACAGTTACATTCTGAATTATTCATTATTGCTTTTTAATAGTACACCCAGCCATTTTGATACTTTGAAGTCTCTGTCCATTTGAATATTGAACTGAAGTGCAGAAGTAAGGATAATTTTTAATTTTCCACTTGCTGTGCATTCATTGATCAATAAAGTGCACATTTTAATTGCTGCTGTTGATACTGCTGCTGCTGAAAATGATGACATTCATTTAGTGGTGATGATGATAGTTCGTCTGAGAAACACAACATTGAGGTCATCTCTCTGTACATTAATTATTGGCAATTCCTAAGTTGGTGTAAGTAATACTTTCTTGATAGATTTCAATATAGGTAGTTATTTGAACATAATTGTTGTACTTAAACTGTCCTTGGAATCTAATGAAGGAGAAATAATTATAAAGTCACATTTTGACTGATTTACTCGATTGTAATTGGTTCAATACTTACCAACGACTTTATATCCGGCTTTGGAATCATAAGGACGAATTTTTCAAATGTTCATTTACTCCGAGAACACCTCTGCTAGTAAGTAATTCTTTCTTATTTACCAAACATTTCAGATACACTTTCTTCTTAATTTATTTGAAGTTCATGTCAAGTGTACGAGGGCTGGTTTTTTTTTCAAGTTCCGATGAACTGTATAAAAATAACAGATTTACGTACCAACCTGATTTTACTACTAAATGTTTGCTTGATTTATTCTTATGTCTCAACATAATCGCCAAAACGATTGAAACAAGATCATTGAGAAAACTGAAGACATTTTGATTAAGGACTTATCCACCCTGACAGAATATTTCAGGAACTGGAGACTCAGACCCAGTGCAGCCAAGACGGAGGTCTCTTGCTTCCATTTGAGTAACCGGCTTGCTAACTTCAAACTAAATATTACATTTTCCAATAGAGTACTTAATCACAATAGGTTTCCGAAATATCTTGGTGTTACCTTGGATCGGAATTTATCCTTCAAGCAACATCTTTTGAACTTGTCGAAGAAACTGAAAACCCGAAACAATATTATTCAGAAGCTAACTGGTACTACCTGGGGATCTGCTGCGAACATCCTGCGCTCTTCAGCCTTAGCACTGGTTTTCTCTACTGCCGACTATTGTGCTCCAGTGTGGCTTAATAGCCCGTATACGAAGTATATTGACCCACAATTGAATACCAGCATGCGTCTTATATCTGGCACCATCAGACCAACTCCAGTCCACTGGCTCCCACTATTGTCTGGTATAATGCCACCTGACTTAAGAAGATCCAGTGCTCTTGTTCGAGAGTAAAGATCTGCAAGAATCCTCTGCTACCTGTTCAAGGCGACATACCAGCTCTTAGTCTCCAAAGATTGAAATCACGACATCCACCTCTTTGTGATGCAGCTCTGAAGACATCCACCAACTTCGATGCTTTGGAGGAATGGAAAGACCGCTGGAATAACTCCACTCACTTGCCCCTACATAACATCTTCAGAGGTGAAAAAATTGCTAACGGATTACAACTACCGCGTGCAACTTGGTCCAGACTGAACAGGATCAGGACAGGTCATGGAAGGTGCAGGGATTCCCTCTATAAGTGGAACTTTGTACCTTCTCCAGAATGTGATTGTGGAGCCCCTCGCCAGACCATTCCCCACATTTTAAGCGAGTGTCAACTACGGGCTTATCCAGGTAGATTGGAAGACTTTGTATCACCAACAGCGGAGGCACTGCAGTGGGTTCAAAAGTTGGACATTCAGCTTTAATGGATAACTCTAATGCCTGACGTGAATCAATGTTTTTTGTTATTGTGTATATATTGTATATATTATGTATATAATTTCCTTGCCATACGCTAATAATAATAAACCAGCTTTCCAATGCAAAATATTCTGCCGCCACTGAGGTTGGTACGGCTGGACAGTCGCATGAAGTTTTTCCTTTTTGGGGAGGCGTTGCCGTCCAACCATACCTTCAATTCTCGAAAACGGTGAAATCATTCACGACCGCACTGTGCCAATGTTGCGATAGACTTTATCAAAGAATTCAAGTGTGAAGTTTTGGACCATCTGCCGTTTAGTACAAACTAGCACTGAATGATTGTCACCTTTTTCGAGAATCGAAGGTATGGTTGGGCGGCAACGCCTCACCAAAAAGGAAACACTTCAGGAGACTGTCCAGACGTACCCACCTCAGTGGCGGCAGAATATTTTTGCCGAGGGCATTTGAAACCTGGTGTAACGATACGAAAAATGTTTCAATAGTTTCGGCAATTATGTTGAGACATAAGAATAAATCAAACAAACATCTAGTAGTAAAATCAGTTTGGTATGTCAATCTGTTAATTTTATACAGTCCATCGGACGGGAAACAAACAGCCCTCGTATATTTTCATAATGTCGTATGAGTTTTGTTTGATAGCTACCTACTTCGGTCACGGAGACCAAGATTAACGGCCGAAGGGACCTGACGCGCTGACCATTTGTCACCACATAATCTGCAGGCAAAATGGCTGGGCAGCGGTCGCTTGGTAGGCCTAGGCCTTTCATGGGATGTAGTGCCAAGGGGTTTGGTTTGGTTTAAGCTACCTACTTATAACTAGAATGAACCAAGTATGTAGGGTCACGCACGTTGAGAACAGACTGTCCCACAGCACTCTCATCAGCGAGAACTTTGCTCAAGTTGAGCCATGTAGTCCGGGCAGTGTCCATGCGGGGCTCATTTGCAATGCTGCGAGATACTGTATGTGGTCTGCTCAAACTACGGCATGGTCAAGTGTTGTTCAACGTGGATGTCTTACGAGGTCATCACAAACAGGGCTGGTCTTCAGTTGCGGTGTACCGGTATCTGCTAGTAGGCATGAGAACCAAAGTTATTTTACCTAAAGATGTTAAGCTGCTGAATACCACAGAATAAGTAAGTTTAGTATGTTCGAATCCGTTAAGCCTCCGTGGCTTAGGCGGCAGCACGCCGGCCTCTCACCGCTGGGTCCGTGGTTCAAATCCCGGTCACTCCATGTGAGATCTGTGCTGGACAAAACGGAGGCAGACAGGTTTTTCTCCGGGTACTCCGGTTTTCCCTGTCAAAAATTTCATTCCAGCAACACTCTCCACTACCATTTCATTTCATCTGTCATTCATTTAATCATTACCCCAGAGGAGTGCGTCAGGCCTCGGCAGCCGGCACAGTCCATATCCTCGCCGCTAGATGGGGACTTCATTCATTCCATTCCTGACCCGGTCGGAGACTGGAAGCAGGCTGTGGATTTTCAGTATGTTCGAATCCATTAAATGTGTAAACAATAGAGTGACTGACCACGCCATGCTTCGATCCCGCAACCTCAACCTGTGCACAGTAGGTACAAACGTACTCATTTTTTGTTCACAACCCAGTGAAGTAGAACGTTCCTAATCTATATCTAAGCTTGGATGGTGTTAAAAAGAAGTGACAGTCAAATGCTGAAAAATGCTAGAAAGGCTGGAGGCTCCTCGCTTCGCTCGAAGCCAAAGACTCTTGACATGTTAGAAAATGATCTGCATAATACTTATCTTGCTTATCTTGTTTCAAATTACTCGCGAACGGCAAGTGCAAACCAAGGGCAAAGCAAGTTCAAGCGCGTGAGATGCCGCACGCTCACCAGAGCGCGCGGGGACTTGCCCCTTTCATCCAGTCTAAAAACACTTATAGTGGGCAATGTATTGAAGATAGAGATATGCTCTCGCGGACTTTTTTGTAGAACTTTTCATGCTGACCAATTCTTACGCTCATAGTATATTGATATTTTTAACGGTTTGCCCAGCATAAGCTTAAGAAGCGCACGGACGCCAAGTTTGTTTTCGACTTTTTCACTGAAATCGTTAATGCTTGGCTTCTTTTGATCACACATAAATTATTTTCTACAGAATCTTTCCTCGAGATATCCTTTACAGAATGGTGAAAACCGCATCAAAATCCATCCAGTGGTTCTCGAGATTACCCGTGAGATCCAAGAATCGGGAATTTTTGTCTTATACTAACGAAGTAGAGATTGTCGGGGTACACATGCACCAAGCGGTACTATGACGTCACACACCTCAGTGCATCTGGGTACATTTCGTCCCGTCACCGTAACGTAACGCCAGACCCCAGCGTAACGACGATGTCGACAAGATCATTTAAAAAGATAATAGGAAAATATATTGATGGTCAATTGCAAATGAACATTTCTGGAATGCCGTGAGTGGTGCCAAGGAAATGTACGTGTCAATGGAAGCGCAAGAAGTGATTGTTGTAACAGTAGCGATGAGGTAGCGTTTTCACTTTGACCGTAAAACCTGGCAGTGGTTTAGGGCTTAAGCTTCTCAAATCTCTGAAGGGGGTAATACAGCTCCACTCTCCCCGAGGGAACAGTACATTCGTCTCGGCAACCAATAGCCTGCTCTCGAATCTTTCAATTCCATCGACCAGTTTCAAGCAGGCTTTTTGAGTCTGAAAGGGTTCAAACTAGACGTGTAGCAGATTTTAAAACACTCGGGACGAGAGAATGTATTATGATGTCAACAAGCAAAAATTTACACCTGGAATATTTTGGAGTTATTGTCGGGTATTAATCCTCGGGTGATGCACTACAACTACAACAAAGATTGATGCAACCCCCCTATTGTTATATATTATATGGCATGTTCCTGACGAAATGCAACTGTCCGCATATCAGAATAACATAAAAATATACAATGGAATGGACGAGAAACTGATGAAGTGGTTAAATAAGTACGTGAAAAGAGGGGCACCCCTGGAAGGTGTAGCACGATGAGAAGCAGCATCTGGCGTCTGACTATTAGCGTAGGGTTTCCAACCAGCAGGTCCGTGGTTCGAATACTGGCTTCGTGATTTTTGTTAATGGTCTCCGTTGCTTTATTGTGTGACCGCGGCATACTAACTGACTTTACATTCTTCTCCGAATGCATGCAATGAGACCGCATAGTATAATAACGCTGGCTTCGAGAAAAAATATTATAGAGGTGTAAATATGCTACTTGCCATGCACAGCAAAGATTATTATTTCATGTTGGGAACCAGGGTTCGAGTTCTACTCTGCGAATTACCTTTTAACTTCCGGAGTGTTATGTTAGCCGAAAACGCGTGTATTTCTAGTTAATATGAAATCTGGCATTGTGCTTCTAATTAAATTGTTAGTCCTGAAAGGGACTGTTTTTGACATGACTCAATACCTCGTATAATATCCATCAGCTTGAACAACTCGTCGGAGCCGGTGCGGCGTGTCATTGACTTAACAAGCTTCCTAACGTAGCCTATTCCTCATCGAGAACAATCTCCTTCCATACGTCCAACATAACCCCCTCCAAAATATATATTGCTAAAGCAAACGAGGGTGATGGGGTTCAAGTATGCACCTCGAGGGTTCCAATTGAACAGTTCAATAGAGCCCTGCTCAGAAAACCAGCCCTGATCACTACCACTAATGTGGATTGTGGATGTGTTCGTTGCCTGACGTCATCATGGTATAAGTTATATTTATTCGGCAACAAAAATATTTTTTTCCACCCCAGGATTATAACCACAACTGTTATGGCAAGCATGAAGTTTGTAGCCTACAGATGCCCCAAAGGGCTACTTAGGAGCACGCTGTGTACTCATAATTTCATAGAGCTGTATGCAAGTGCATGTCACGGCAAGGGCATGGAGGAGGAAATGGTTTTCAGTGCTCTCCCATTTCCTACTCCAGGCAAACGCCAGGACGGTACCTTCTAATAGGCCACGACCGCTTCCTTCCATATCTTTGCCAATTTCATTCAACTTCATTCATTTCAGCTCTCATGTGCTTCTCTCAAGAGGTTGGCTTCAGGAAGGGCATCCGGACGTAATATTCACCTGCCACAGAGACTTTCATCGCATCTCATCCCCAACCCAGTAGCAAATGGGAATAATAGGTGGTAGACAACCATACATACATACATACTTACATACATACCTACATACGTACATACGTACATACGTATTGCACACGTTGCAAGGCCTTCCAAAGTAGGGATCTATTTTGGGGTCGCGTTCAGTCCATTTGACATTTATAAAGACTGCCCCAGGTATTTCTCTGATGGGATAATAAGGGCTGACTACAATCAACACACATAGGATATCCTATACTAACAAGTTTGTTCAGCTATACAAGTACAAGATTAACATAGTAATAAAACAAAAATCACCCTCAAAATACTCGGGATTGAACAAGAAAATTCCACTAAAATCAAAATATAATCAAAGTTCTCATAATTTCTGGTCATCAGGAACTTACAGTTAAATAAAAACAAAGATCTCAGAAGATCAGGTTATCAAGACCTAAATTTAAACTACAACATTCTGTCCAACCACAAAAAGAAATGACAAGACTTCAATTACAATGATATCATCAGCAGTAGTGTGCCTAATCTGTTAACATTGGTGTGGCTCTGGGAACTGTAGTGTAGTGGCCGTGGTGCATGATTTAACGAGCACGAGGGTAAATAGTCTTGTACATTAGGAGTAGGCACACTGGGCATGCATACATTGTGGGATACCATTACGGCAGGTTGCATGTTCAGGACGTATCCACTTAACCTAAAATTACGCATTTGCTGTTACTACGCCGGACTAGGTCCCAAACGAAATTAGTTATCCAAATCAGCCCCTTATTTATGTGAGAAGTGTTTCATTAAGTGTATAAGTAATTCATGTAAATTATTTCAGGCACTAGGTGCACTCGTGTTGACCGAGTTGAAGTTATTGCCTTCCAGACTGTTCTGTTGTTAACTGTCACTTTTCAAATTTCAGATTTACTTGCTTTTGTAGTTGGTTAGTTAAGGTAAACACTTACACAAACAATTAAATGTAAATGAGTTGACAATGAAATTTTGTGGACTTTGCTGAATTGCGTCTGTTTCTGTACAGTTATTGACGTCACTTTACTTCACTTTCCACTGTTCAGGACCACATTTGGAGATATATAGTACAGTATTTCCAAAAATCTTCAATTTACAAAATAAATTTGACTTCTTCAGACTTGAAACTAAACATCACCCCCTTCACCGCTATTGCACCCACGTTCTTAAGATTTGTACAACTCTTAATTTGACATTCCCAACTGTTGGTAATTTTTAACTTTGTTTCATCTTCTCCATCATAGGGTTTGCTTCTGAGTTTTCGATGACGTTTCGGAGATAAATGCAGTTGATGGGTCCCTGTAGGCTCTGAAAATATTCCGAGAGTCCCCCTCTTATGAAATAATTGGACGTATTTCAATGTAAGCCTGTTTGAACAGATTTCCGGCTTGCCTCGTTTCCTCCTCAGTTCTGAAGTCTTTATATTGAATACGTTCTTAAGAGAAGCGGCGTCCCTTTTGTGTACGGCTTTTGGAAATGTAGAGAATAGCTCTCACCTACATGGAAGCTGGACAACCACCTGAATAAACAACCAATCAAAGCGGGCAGAAGGTATTCATTTAATCGACCCCCAACCAAATACTGTCTTGTCAGCATCATGAGGGTCAATTCTTGGTCGCTTTTGCTTCTAAACGGGAAGGTATAATAAGATGGTCTGTTTGGGAGTACGTTCTTTCCCCTTTGCACATGATTGAAAGAAAGGGAAGAGATATTATTTTCTCGCCTGCCAAAGATGAGTCGAGGGGAAGGCTCCTCTCTCCACATCACAAGTTCAATGCGCTCCAATACCTTCAAGAAGATGTGCACAAGAGCTTGTTACCAGCAAGCAACACGGTTCAGATTCACATAATGGTTATCTGGGTGCATGAGTGATAATACAGAAGGTTTTAAATGAGCCTAGCTCAGGCGTTCTCAACCTGGTGCTCGCGAGCACCAGGGTGCGTTTAAAATGAAATTTAAAGCTCTCGTCATATGAGCCAAAATTGCTCGTGAGCACAAGTTCCACCTAGATCCCCCCGTCAAAACAAAGTCTGTTGCACGAGCTGGAGTAATAGTGTTTTGATTGTAAGTTTTGAGAGTTGGAAATCTTATATTGTGAAATAGAATGTTTTAAATTACAGTAAGAATTATTGGACATCCCTGTTTTATGAGTAACATGAAATACAGTATGTCGATTCAACTCGACTGTGCACACGTAAATGTATCTTGCCTGCATAAGTCATGCAAGCAGTTGCAGCATGCCTGGTGAGTGGTGAATCCCGAATTATTTTAGCACTTCTGAGGGAAAAAGAGATAGGAAAAGGAGAGGTGCATGCTTGTTGCATTATTATTATTATTATTATTATTATTATTATTATTATTATTATTATTATTATTATTATTATTATTATTATTGTTATCGATTTAATGGGTGTAGCCTACGTGGTATGGTGTGATATGATACAGTCTCAAAAAGTTTGAGTACGCCTGGCCTAGCTAATTGATTTGATCTTGAGACATGTTGATTTACAGTGACTTTCCTAAGAAATCCTGCTCTCTAGGATGCTGAATCATAATTAGAAAGTTCACCTCCTGGTGTAGTGGCAGGCGTTCTTGGCTGTCGTTCCCGGAAGTCCAGGTTCGATCCCCAGCTGTGCAAAAAAATTCTCGTCTGAGGGCTACTGAGGGGTACTCTCAGCCTCGTGAGGCCACACTGAGAAGAGATGGGTTCGATCCCCCACCCAGGAATCCAGGGAGTGGTTTTCCGTAGTTTCCCACTTCCACTCCAGGGAAATGACGGGATGGTTCCTAAGTTAAGGCTACGGCCTCATCTTTCCCAATCCTCACATGAATTACAAATACACACACCACTACACACACCACAATAACACTGGTTAGTATACGAATTCTACACCTTCAAATGAAACTAAAACATTAACTTGATCAAAATTAGAATGTAACTTGGCAACAGAGAAAAGTATAGTTTCAAAGAATTTCATCACCTACTTATGATCAAGGAGGTATTGACCGACATTGCTACAGCTACATTAAACGATTTCACGTGCTCTTAAGGTAAACGGGTTTATAAAAGAAGAATGAAACGTGGGCTGCTTTCATAGCGAGAGAAGTGAAACATATTGGAATATGGAAGATCGTGACGAAGCAGAAAAGTTCGCTACAAGTGCGTCCAGACTTTGAACTCCCATTAAGGATAGAAAAAGCTGTAACATTGGGGAGTCACACGCCATCCAACGCAAGTCAATGCGATGAAGTATGGCGCATTGTGACGACATTGATGAGGCACTTCTTATGAGAAGATAGTGTTTGCTTTTTGTTATCAATTCATTTTAGGGGCTTGGGATGTCTTGGTCATCAGCCCCGTGTAGTTGTGTGTGTGTGTTGAACTTGTCTGGTAACCTGTATCTATGTGATGACTGTAGTAGTGTGTGTAATTTTACTGAGGTAGGTGCCCCGTGACTTGATGTAAGGTACTATCCCGACATTTACCGGGAGGGAGTGTGGATAAATCGGGGAACTCCCACACTCGGGATAGCCGCTAAGAGCGCTGGGATTTTTACCTTCGATCTCCGGACTTACTGCAGGTGTCCTGGCGGCCATGGTGCACGACTTAACGAGCATGGCTACGCCGCGGCGTAGAAGATAGTAGATGTGGTGTGAATTAGTTGCAGTTTATTTTGATCATCAATAATTTCAGAGAAAGAATCGACAAGATTCAATACTTAGTGAGTATACGCTAACAAGGGCAGAAAATGGCATCCATGTAAATTAACAGCTTCTTCTAATACAGTGAAGTCAACGGGTTTCCTATCACGTTTCAAAAAGTAATGGGCACTTATAGTGAATATTGGAAATCATTACTTTTATAAAACGAACCTACTGTCTTACGGATTTTCGATTTTTCAGTTGTGATACATACTGAGTGTTCACTTGTAATAGGTATTTTATTCCTATGCCTAATGTTCAATATAACATTCGTGTGGCTTTGATAAGTGATTTTCCTTACTTGAGACTTCTCGCTGGCCAATTTTCATGAAAATGTCTCACGTACGTTGTGAGTTATCGATATAATGTTTTAATAATTCGCTTTACTGACATCTGCAGTCTATTATAATCCAATCGTGTTGATCGCTATTGTATATGTGTCTACCCCTTTTATTCCCGTTTCCAACGGGGTCAGGGATGAGATGCAATGAAATTCTATGTGGCGGATGGTTTTTACAGCCGGAAGCCCTTCCTGATGCTAACCTCATGAGAGGAGTTAATGAGAGATGAATTGAATGAAGATGAATGAAACTGGGCAAGGATGTGGAAGGAAGCGGCCGTGACCTGTCAGAAGGTACCGTCCCAGCATTTGTCTCGAGTTGGAGATGGAAAAACCACGGAAAACCATTTCAAGGAAGACCGACGGTGGGGCTCGAACCCACGTCTTGGTGTATTTTTGGAAATACACGGAAAGAAAGAATTAGCTTTTGCTGTTCTTCATTACTTTATATCAGTCCATTTATTTACATTTCTTTCCAGCACACACCAACATCGAACTGTTACCTCCTGTTCGCCCCGTGCATTTGTTCATTTTTTCTGTCAGTGTTTTACAGAAACGCATATTCCGTCGAACCAGCCTGACAGCGTCCCATCGCTGCCTTCCGAACTTCCATTGCTTCAAGCCATGAAGACTTCTACATTAATCCGCAGGGCGTCGTGTTCTTCTCCAACCAACTACTCCGTGAAGACACCGCTCCAAGAAGAATTTTGTTTTTGTAAAGTTTTTTCATGTTTATGTATAACCTTTTTGTTTCCTCCCCTTACTTGCCCGCTTCCCTCTCTTCTTGCCTCCTCTTACTGCTCGCTTCTCCGCGCGCGCTGCTCGCCCGCTCGTTCACTTCTTCTCGACTTGTCTCCGTGCCGTGAGCAACCGCTCACCCTCTCAAGTGCACTCAACTTCTTGTTGGACATGCCGTCTAGGTTAGTGTACTTTCGCTGCGTCTAGCAGCCCTCACTTGTACGTCGGAAGTCAAACCAGTCAGTTGGAGCTTAACTAAAGCTCGCCTCCTCTACTCAAGAGGCAAACTTTTAAATTCGACGCCATGTTCGAGTTTTAAAACCAACCGTCAACAGCAACATCACCTTCTTCATGAAGAAAAGATAAGTATCGACTTCATGTTTTAACCACATTCGCATCGCTTTTAAAAGGCTTAATGCTTTTATTTGGATTTTATAGACAGTGAAAGTTGCTATGTGATAAAATAACTGCTTTCAAGAGATCTTCGTGATCAAACTCCAACTATCAAGTCTAACTTTCACAATGAAAGATTTTCTGAGATGCAATCTCACATCGAGGGATATTTCTAAAATACCCACTGTCTATATAATCTATTTTTCCGCCGAGGGATTCTCTACCCAATTTAAACAACTTATCATTGCTCTGGAACCTTCCAGAACCTACACTTTATCTACCAGTTATACTGTCATGTACTTTCCACTCACATATGGGAATACTTTTTCAACCTAAGGAATCTTTCTTATGAACTGCTAATCAATATCTAATTTTTCTTCCTCCGTTGGGATTTTTCTGGTGCATTCAACTATAACCTACAAGTTTTTCATGCCATAGACTCTCGCAAATCTAATGTAACTAGTTATTTTCCACCACTGAAATAACTTTCTTTGCTATCAACTTTTTGTGCTACTACAGTGAACTTTTCAACTACACACATCAAAAAAAGTTTTGCATCACCTCGGTTCCCAGATCTCCGGCATATAGACGTTGACTGTGTATATTGTATCAAAGATACAGTCCCTTTGACTGTTCATAGATGTCACTAAAACTGCTCAAAGATGTAAACAACCATGCATGAGCAGGGCCTATTAGACGGAGGGGGTACGACAGCCGATCAGTTCCAGTCATTCCACCAGGACGAAGGTACGCTGCTCATGTTGTCTGTAGTTCTACCATGCCTAGAAGGTCAATACCGCAGTTCGATCGCGTCCGCATTGTTACTTTGTGTCAAGAAGGGCTCTCAACAAGGGAAGTTTCCAGGCGTCTCAGAGTGAACCAAAGCGATGTTGTTCGGACATGGAGGAGGTACAGAGATACAGGAACTGTCGATGACAGGCCTCGCTCAGGCCGCCCAAGGGCTACTACTGTAGTGGATGACCGCTACTTACGGATTGCCGCTCGGAGGAACCCTGACAGCAATGCCACCATGTTGAATAATGCGTTTCGTTCAGCCACAGGACGTCGTGTTTCAACTCAAACTGTGCGCAATAGGCTGCATGATGCGCAACTTCACTCCCGACGTCCATGGCGAGGTCCAGCTTTGCAACCCCGACACCATGCAGCGCGGTACAGATGGGCCCAACAACATGCTGAATGGACCCCACAGAATTGGCATCACGTACTCTTCACCGATGAGTGTCGCATATGCCTTCAACCAGACAATCGTCGGAGACGTGTTTGGAGGCACCCTGGTCAGGCTGAACGTCTTAGACACACTGTCCAGCGAGTGCAGCAAGGTGGTGGTTCCCTGATGTTTTGGGGTGGCATTATGTGGGGCCGACGTACGCCACTGGTGGTCATGGAAGGCTCCGAAACGGCTTTACGATACCTGAATGACATCCTCCGACCCATAGTGCACCCATATCGGCAGAATATTGGAGAGACATTTGTCTTCATGGACGACAATTCTCGACCTCATCGTGCACATCTTGTGAATGCGTTCCTTCAAGATAACGACATCGCTCGACTACAGTGGCCAGCATGTTCGCCAGACATGAACCCTATCGAACATGCCTGGGATATGTTGAAAAGGGCTGTTTATGGACGTCTTGACCCACCAACCACTCTGAGAGATTTACGCCGAATTGTCGTTGAGGAGTGGGACAATTTGGACCAACAGTGTCTTGATGAACTTGTGGATAGTATGCCACGACGAATACAGGCATGCATCAACGCAAGAGGACGTGCTACTGGGTATTAGAGGTAGTGGTGTGTACTGCAATCTGGACCACAAATGCTGAAAGTCTAGCTGTATGATGGTACAACATGCAATGTGTGGGTCTCATGAGCAATAAAACGAGCTGAAATGTTGTTTGTGTTGATCTCTATTCCCTTTGTATTTAAAGGTTCCGGAACTCTTGGAACCGAGGTGATGCTAAACTTTTTTTGATGTGTGTATATCAACAGACTATAGTGAAAACAGTGCCTGTTCAACTTTTCATCCGCGTCGCGCTCGTCCGAGTACAATAAATACGGCCATGAACACTCTTCCACAATCCCATTTGATCTTTCCCAAACCCTTTACTAACAAACTAAAATAATAAAATTGTTACTTTAGGTCTTTTTTCAATGAGGTGTCACTCTCAATAAGTGCCCTTACTTGCTCCATGTATAACGAATTAATGTCTGTAAAACTTCGTGTCTAGTACACGCCTTAAATTATATTGTTTCTCCCTTCTAATTAGGGAATACAATTCTTTCTACTCTAAAGTGAGTTATCTCTAGGTTTCACGAAAGGGAAATTTGCCCCATTTTTTTCGTGATCCCTACTTAAACATAGGAGTTATAGAAACTTCCTTTCAATTTTTCTCTTCAGGTTTCACAATAAGTGACCTGCCCTATTTGTATAATCTACCCAAGTATTTCTGTATCAATACAAGAAGTTATAGAAACTTCTATTTCATTCATCCTGTTTTTTTGTTGTTACTTTCAAAGTTGTCATTTGTTCATATTTCTAAGATACCTATCTAGAAATCCTTAAAGTACACATCTTGTACTTGATTTATTGGTTAACCTTAATTACGTCAATTATATTTAAATTTCCCATTGTTAATCTTAACAACATTTCAAAATCTTACGAAGATTTTAAAGCATATAAAAGGTTTAAAACCAAAAGAATTGTTAATTGCCTGGCGCAAGCTTTAAATGTTTTCGGAGGTCTGCGACCCCAATTGTTTATAAAAATCAAAATTATATATTTGTTACATAAATCACTTCCTTTTACATTGTTAAATAAATTAAGATTTGTTCTTTGCTTTATCATTTCTCTAACATAACGGTTAGGCAAGATCCTGTCTTCCCTAACTCTTCCTAGGTTTATGCCCTCTTTAATAAAAATAAATCTATTGATAGGGTTTTTACCACTTGTTGCATTTGAGCAAGAACTCTTAGTTATTAACTTAGTAAAGTCTCCCTTAGCTTTAATAGCTAATTCTAACTGGCCAGTAAGGCAAGCATAGCTCGCTACGCCAGCTTCCTGCTTGTGGGGATTCGCTCTAACACTTATGGTTGGTTTTTCAAAATTTAAGTGTTTCTCACTGTCTAAACTTTTAGTCGGCGCTTTGCTGGGTGAAAGCTTAGTCATTTCTAAATGCAACTATTGGTACACTTACCAAAATTATTCCCAAGGGTATAATTGATTTATCCCTATCCTTCTTGGAAGCATTTGGTCGCTCTTTAGAAATTCTACAATTTCAAGACCTAAAATATCAAGGCTTATTCAAATTATTTGTACTCTTCAAAATTCTTGTTTAGAAACAAACTTCTTTGAACAGATACACAATAAATCTGTTACTCTTTGTCTTGCCAGACCACCGCCCTTCCCCCTAGTAGGTATATTTATGCTTGGGAGGGAATACGCTACAGCAGCTTTCTTGCGAACAGCCCAAGTTCCAGCTGCGTTTCCTGTTAGCTTCGCCCAGGTCCCTACCCACTTTAGGTATCGGAAAGCGGATTTGCAGTGGCAGCTGCCTTTGAGTATACTTAAAGTTAAAATTATAACTTCTTTTGGACTCTCGTCCTATTTCTCCATCCTCTTTCTCCAGTCCGAAAACCACTTCTTTTTCTTCATCATCTTCCCTTTGGGGGTTAGGTTATTCCCAAGCTAATAATCTACCCACGTCTATCGAGTGTGCAGATAGCTTGGTCCCATGGCCTAGCTCTGCGCTTTAGCGAGCGTAATCATGATGATCGCTATATAATTATAATAATAATAATAACAATAATAATATGTTTAAATCGTCTGTAACTGCTTGCCAAATTTCGGCACTGTTAGTGTATTAGATACTCAGTTACATATTTTATATACTGTATAATCAAGATAGCGTTTGTTCATGATGCGCCATCGGATAATTTCCTAGACACAGCGCTGGAGTTTCTTATGCGCAATATTCTTCTTCCTATATGCCGTTATTATCGATCTTTTAATCTCTATCTCTATATATATAAAAATGAAAGTTTGTCTGTTTTTTCTGAATTTCCACGGAAATTTGCGATATTTGCGCGTTTCAGACTGTTTTATGACGGATGCGCGCAAAAATAAAATGTCTGTATGTCTGTTGGTTTGTCTGTGGACAATTTTTTGTGTCCTTATAACTCGAGAACGGCTGGGTGGATCAACGTAAAATTTGATACTGATATCCATCAGAGGCACGACACTAATCATTGATGTAACTCTTCTCCGTACCTCTCATAAAAGGGGTCCAACCCCCTTAAAATGCATGCTGAAATAGGCGTAGAAGGGTGAGACAAAGCTCATTTTCAGCCCCTCAATGTGAGAACCGAAACTCGGGCCCCGAAAACCACATTTTAAGGCCCTAGAATCAACAGTTTTTGAGATATTCCCAGAAAACTAATTTCACTTAATAAATTAATGAAAGAATGCATGGCGGTAACCATGGCAACTGAACCTCAGAGGTCCATCTATTTCTGTAAGACGCAATGCAATTCCATTTATTACATTACTGTGAATGTTTGCAAATGGCTATAAGGTTACGACGGATCCAAATTAAGCTGAAATATTCATCAATACATATAATGCGCTTAAGGGTCAAGGGGTACCCTAGATTTTTTTCACGCGATTTACACATGCGGGTATGGTACTGTCCCCGTTTACCCGGATAGTAGGCTGTCAGATATCCGCCCCCTCAATCGGATTGCCAAAAATCAACCGCACCGGCTCAGCTACACCAATGAAAATGGCACTGACAGGTACTACCGAGGTTTGAGCACAGAAGTTAACAAGAAATTATTGTGGAACACACCAAAATAGACGGGGGTTCATACTTACCTCTACTTACCTCTTAAAAATTATCTCGGGGATTGGGTTGACAACAGGATCTCTAAAGTATGCTCCCACAATAACCTCCACCATGACATTTAAAAATGAACCAGAACGAAGACAAGAACTTTGAACTGTACAAAAGCTTTTATTTCAAATAAAGGGTATGATTTTAACACACTCAACAAAATAAATGTGGCTATCAGTAGCCCATGTCAATCTGACTATGTCCTCCTGTAGGACTTGCAAAGTTATCAAACAATATGTTAGCTCCCACGAGCTCAAAATAACGTAACATTCATAGCACACTTGGACTGGAAAAGGAAGTCAGGACGAGACACATATACAGAGCATTTGTTTTCTTTTAATAAACATGACACTGATATATATAGGCACAAGGCCAGAATGTAGACGACCTTGCCCGCTGATAACCAGTTGTCTGGCCAGCTGCGGTCTACCCTTCAACCTGACGCACACCTGTCAAATGGACTCACTTGTCCTGCTATGTTGCGTAAGAATCCAACTCCCTCTCAAAAGCTTTAAATGTCCGCAAGACAACACAAATATAGTTACGCAAATCTTTCAAGTGCTTTACTCACACACCACTGGATTATTCTGACAATCCCTAAACTTGTTTAATTAGCATCCAAATGTTTAATAAGCGTTGTTTAGAGTATGAAACAAACTCCTAAATGTTTATAACAAAAGCTCAAAATAATTTATAACAATTAGAAATTGTTTATAATATTGTCGAAGACAATTAGGAAAAATTTAAACACGCCTCTAACATTACTTTCGTTACACATTATTGTCAAAGATATTTACATTATTATTTACAATATTAACATTTAAATTATTCAAATTATTAATTTAAGAAATACATTTAACCACATGTTCATCCGGTTGGTAATTTCATAACCGTGTCCATATAATCGACCAATGAAGGTTAGTTATACATATTTAATGTCACAATCTGGTTTAATAAAGGTTGTAATAATTATTATAATTATTTGTGACGGTAATCTTCATTCAAAATCTTATCTCAAATTCTTTCAAAACTCTTGTTAATTATAACAGTAAATTCACTTGATTAATTTTCAAAGGACTAAGATAATACACTCCA
Source organism: Meconema thalassinum (assembly GCA_946902985.2). Classification (NCBI taxonomy): domain Eukaryota; kingdom Metazoa; phylum Arthropoda; class Insecta; order Orthoptera; family Tettigoniidae; genus Meconema; species Meconema thalassinum. The sequence goes on along the minus strand of OX336389.2, from coordinate 1,222,511,756 downwards.
TCGGAAAATACTTCGCTTACAAAATAATGCACAAAACTGCATTAAAATAGGCCCAAAACTCATCATATATTAATATATATGGCATCAAAATCTTCCACAGAACTTACAAAAATCTCCACTAACAAATTCTTCAACATCATTAATTACTGTGGGAACCTTCTTCATTAATTCAAGGGCATTATACCTCAGCGACTTTCAACACGTCCGCTGCACTAGCGATTATACATTCATAGTTCCACTTCAAAAATTCTTATAATCATTAATTGTTTCAAAACTGTTATCTTAAACCTTCGTGGATTTCATTCATGAATCGAAATGAAGTAAAAATTTGCCAATCACAAACAAATTTAATAGTGAATACGCTTATATACGCCTGTCTGGTCTATCAAAATTTAAGATTAACATCTTCAAAGAATTGTAGTATAAAAATACTATCATCAAACAAAGTGCGACTAAACTGCAAAATAGTCGAATAGAATCCAATTAGATTGTGGAATGCAAACATCATTATACAAATCTCTAATTGAGAAAAAACTCCTAACAAAAGTTCATGACTTTAATGCATTCAATAATTCATAATTAAAGTTCATCTTTCACAAAATTGTCTATGATGCAATGGTCGTTCATAACTGACGATAAATGTATGTGTTGCAATCAATTCAAATAACGACTAGTATTTCCAAGATCGTCGACAACGTAATGGATTTTAACGCTCTAAAATCATTTAAATGTTCTTCCTTCTTGATGATGACAGAAAATTGGTCAAAGTAATTAAACTGGGGTAGAATTACTTGAATAAAGTGACACGCCGTCTGAATTTAAATCTGCCATGAAAATCATTAACTTACAGTCAAATCGCGACTACAAAATAGGCAAATTACTGAAAAATCTAAATATCAGTCTCAACTGATCCAAAATCATTTAACTATGCCCATGACATAACAATGTCTTAATAAATCGTCGAAAAAGGCATAACACATCAAGGTGTACTGAGAATAGGAATCTCAAACAAGAATATGGGGCAGAATACATGAGGACAGAAAATATGGGAAAATGGTTGCTCAGATATCGCTAAAAAACTCAAATAAAACAATAAACGTTCACGACTACCTTATCTGCCGATTGACGTTCCAGAGGAAAATTCCCCAAAGAAGACTGCTGATGGATCCATTTCACCAACTTGAAGATGAGCTCCATCCTCCAAACAGGAAACAGCACCCTCGGAGAATCGAACTGCTTCCTTCTCCGGAAATTGCACTGCTCCGTGTAGACGAAAGACATCCTTCCGGCAAAATTCTTCTTTGTGAGTCGGGACTACCCTGACCTCTCTTGAAAAATCCCTGAAGTTCCAGTAGAAAATCGCCATGAAGTTTTTGTAGTAATTTCCGAAGAAATATTCATATTCAGTGAGTATGAAATCGTTTCCATTGCTGTTTGATAGTATTCAGCGTTGAACCACGAAACATGGGTGTAGATGGTTATTCACCACATGTTCGCTTGTGTGGAATGGCAATTAGCGAAGTTCCATGCTGCTATCTTACTCCAACGATATATGTCCCAATTGCATTAAAGTCCTTTAGCCTTCCATCTTCTCTTCGGTTATGGTAATAGTAGAACAAACTGCCATATTAAACTGCTCCATAATACTGTAGCGTTGTGTCACAATTCAATCTTAAGTCTCCCTGTTATACTAGCAGTGTCAGCCGTGGCGTAGAATCTGACGATACAAAGTGCTTCTCAGATGGCGAGAAAATCACTTTTGTCAGTCGTTTAAAATTGCCAATATCTTCCAAAATAACTCCGCGAAATTGTTCAACTTTTCTATACTCCTTAATGTAGCACTGTACAATAGAATTAGCTTATAGACGACCGCTAACTGTTCATAGCTAATCTTGTAGACGCGTTATAATGTGCGTTTTAACTTCACCTAGTTTTACTCACTGTAAACTTGTACTGCTTGTCTGCTCGAATCTCGTTTAATGCGGTGGCTTCACCACGCGTTATAATGGCGACTCTTTCTACTAATATCACTCGACGTCTCACCAAAATGACTATATAAGAACTGATACTGAAGATCTGAGCTTAGGTTCTGACGATTTGAGATCTGACGATTGAGATATGAGTTGAGATCTGAGACTGCTCTCTTCTGCGCAAGGCCTTTTATAAACTTCATAAGGGGCGTATCCATCCCTTCCATAGCGTGTTACTGCGTCATCGCTAGAAGTTCCAACTTCGTCAATACATGACGGATTTTCAAAATTCAAAAACTGAAAATAAACTTCACCAAAATTCCAGAACAATGCCTCTACTGCAAATGGATTTCCACAATTCTGCATTCCAAAAAGTATTAAAAATATCATAGTTTCAGCAATCTCCGTCTTCCTTCAAACTATCGTTCATTGGTTCGAGCCTCCCCTCCAATAGCATAATTTCTTCCTCAGCATAATTCCACGTTTCCTGCGACTGCGTCGTAAATCTCGGATCATTCTCGAATAAATGCTGACGTCATAAAAATCTCAGCTCAAGTAGCCTGCTGGCATAACGTCTGCGTCATCCGTGCTTACGTCGTGACTACCCACGTCATAACTATGACAGCCATAACTTTCTTCATAATTTCCAAAATAGCCACCGTGGTCTCTATATAATTCAATTTACGGGGGCATTCTCCCCTCACCACGTTTTAAAAACAGTTGCAAATTGTTTTTAAACTCAGTGTTACAAGTACCTCAACTCTCTTGAACACGAAATTGAATTATTACTGGCTTACTCTAGGATAGTATCTTTTCAAATTTCCAGCATTGAACTTGCCGTAAACGACATTATTCTCATCATCGTAGAGCTCATAACAGTTGTTTCCATAAGCGTTCGTAATTCTAAACGGACCCATAAACACAATTCCAAACTTGGGATAGATTTTCTTGCTCATATCAGCCTTGACAGGTCTGCGTGGTAATACAAGATTTCCAACTTGTAAGGGTGCACCAAAACGTTTTCCAGCTACTCTTTTCAATCGTTTCTCTGCTGCTTTCTGGAGTTGTTCCTTCGCCTTGTCAATCCTCTGCTGCCTTCCTAGGTCGGGATCTCTAGGAACGTGGTTGAAAAGATTATCCCACGGCCTTTCTGGGTTTCTTCCTAGATGAAGTCGCATTGGCACTTCTCCTGTGCTCTCCTGCACTGTAGAGTTCAGACATTCCTCAATAAGGGGCACAAATCTCACCCAACCAGAATGATCATTTGGACAGAAAATTCGACAGAATTTCGAAAATTCAGCCATATATCTTTCTGAGGAATTCGATTCTGGGTAACGCACGCTTGAAAATAAGTGCTTAATGCCAAGCCTTTCCATATCCGCTGCAAATTCCAAGGATGTAAACTGCGTTCCATGATCTGACAGTAGATATTCTGGTTTACCAGCTTTAGGAAATACAGCATTTTCCAGTCTGCTTACAACGTTCCTCGTGTTAGCTTTCTGCATGGGACTCATTGTACCAAATTTTGAGAAAACATCCACGGTAACCAACAGGTACTGGTTACCCTGATATCCCTTCGGACAGGGGCCAAATATATCCGTCGCCATGAGTTCGTTTGGTTTAGAAGGAATCATAGCCTTCGGTTTTCCTTTCAATAAAGCAGAAGCATACTTTGCTCTTTGACATTTGTCACATGATCGAATGACCTTGGCAATGCTGGAACGCATGTTAGTCCAAATAAATCTCTCTTTAAGAGTATTAAGGGTTTTATCTAAACCGGCATGTCCAGTTGCGTGATGAGCTACCCACACTAAATTGACAACAAGTTTAGGTGGCACGACTATTCGGAGTTTTGTATGCGCAGAGTCAGCATACTTGCATACGATGTCTCCACTCAAGACAAAGTGTCGTGAATTTCTCCGTGTAGCTGCATAGTCAACATCAGTATTGTCCATGTAACCCTTGAGGAACCTGTACATTTTCCTTATTGGAGCGTGTCTCTTCTGTGACACACCGATTCGGGCTAACCTCCTAACGGTTTCTTGATCTTCTTGCTCCAATTGTACATGGTGTATCTGCACATTTTTAATAGGGTTACGTGATAAAGCATCAGCCAGTAAGTTATCTTTCCCAGGCTGGTGGACGATAGTGGCGTTAAACTGTTGGGTGAACAAATCCCAACGTGTCAGTCTATCACTCGACATGTCAGTTTGCAGCATAAACTGAAGTGCTTTATGGTCAGTAATAATGATGACCTTATGTCCCAGCAGGATTTTCTTCCACGCTTGCAAAGCTGTCACAAAAGCTAACGCTTCAAGTTCAGTCGTGAAGTAGTTTTCCTCGTGTTTCTTCAACTTCCGACTAGTGAACGCAATGTAGTGCTTGTTGCCTGCCTCGTCTTTCTGGTATAAGACTGCACTAATGCCTATTCTTGATGCATCAGACTCAATATAGAACACCTTCTCAAAGTCTGGGTACTCCAGTTTCACGTTATTCCTGAGCATCTCTTTTGCTTTCTCAAAAGCCTCGTCTGCAGCGGTACTCCATTTCCATCTGTTATTCTTCTTGAGTAAGTCATACAGAGGAGCCATAATTTCAGAGTATCTTGGACAGTGGCTGCTAATAAATTGGCATGCGCCTACAAATTCTCTGACTTGTTTCACCTTAGTTGGCTTTGGAAATCTCGTGATCGCCTCTACTTTTTGCATGTTTGGATGATATCCATCTTTATCAATAGTATGCCCCAAGTAATTTATCTCCTTCTTCAAGAATTGACATTTTCCAAAATTGACCTTGATATTGGCCTCCCTTAAATTCTCGAACAACTTTCTCAAGTGCACTAAATGTTCTGCGGCGCTGGGTGAAGATACGATTAAATCGTCAATGTAGCAGATTACATTTTCTTTCACTTCGTCAGTGAGCTTACTATCAAGTGCTCGAATAAGTGCTGGTCCACTGTTAACCATTCCAAAAGGCATTCTGACAAAGACCCATGACGTCTGGTCAAATAAGAATCCAGTGTACTGCATACTATCTTCTTCTAGTTGAACTTGATAAAATGAAGACGTCAAGTCAAGAACGCTGAAACATGCTCTCCCTTTGAATTTTCGAAGCAGATCTCTAATCTTGGGTGGTCGGTCATTTTCTGGAAGAATCTTCAAGTTGATGGTCCTGGCATCGAGACAAAGACGTATCTGACCATTACTTTTCTTCACTACTGTGATGGGGTTTATATACGACGACGCCTGTTTTTTAATAATCCCGTCTACCTCCATTTTTCTGATTAACCCTCGTACTTCTTGATAGTATTTCTCAGGAATGGGGTATATTCTCTTCTGGTAAGGGGTTTCATCTGTCAGCCTTATCTTGTACTTATAATCCTTAATCAATCCAGGCTTTTCATCAAAAATATCTTGGAATTCCTTTATCAGATCCTCAAATTCCCCCTGAATTTCTTCAAATCCTTCAGTTTTTCTACTGGGTATTTCTGCTGAATTTTCTACTTCATTAATTATGGTATTCAAAATTTCTTCCCTAAGGTCTATTTCCAGACTGTTTTTCACGTCCTGTTTTTCTATCTCTTCTGTGATCATGTACCCATCATTAAAGCTAATACTTCTGTTCTTCATGTCAATAATAGCTCCGACCTTCGATATAAAATCGATTCCAAGCACCATATCAAAATTGATCTTGCTCACCACAATAAAGATCTGTTCATAATTCCTTCCATTGATCTCAAAGTTCAATAACACTTGAATCTTGCACTTCACTGCCTTATCTTGGAATATCCCTCTCACTTTGACGGTAGAAACAGGTAGAACTGTCATGTTCTCTCCTCTTAGCAGACTTTGATAACATTCCACTGAAATGATGGAGATAATTGCACCAGTATCCATCAGGGCTTTGTACTGTTGGCCATCTATCAGTACAGAAATAATAGGTAAGGCACATGGTCTTTCCTCTTTAACGATACCCCTCTCTTCTAGCAAATCTTTATCGGTAACTTCATATATCTCATTAATTGTAATCAGGTGTGGTGTGGCAATGTATTTACAAGTTCTCACTGTCGTTGAGAAATCGGCGTTTTTTTTTTTTTTTTTTTTGTGTTACCGACCTCAAAATTCTGCTGGCTCGTAGAAGGCCCAGGATCGGTTACAACATCCTGCCTTTTCTTTTGGTTTTCGGCTTCTTTTTCCCGTAATTCTTTCAGGTATTGCTGGCTTTCCCTCTCTCTTTCCTGATACTGATCGGGTGTCATAACCTGACCTTGAGGATCTTGATTTTTGTTTTGGTTCTGGTTATTTCTATTATAATTTCTGTTATAACCATTATTGTTATAGTATCTGCCTCTTCCATTGCTGTAATTTCCTCGATTATAGTTCCAGCCTCTTCTCTGTTGATACGGACGGTAACCTTGCGATCTGTTATTTCGAAACTGATTATTCCTGTGGGGACCTACATTGTCAGTTTTCTCTTCATCTGGCTTGTCAGTTTGTTGGACTTGGTCCATATATACAGTATTTATTTCTTTGAAGTCATGCCTTTGACCTTTCTGTACCACGTTAGGCATTGGACTTGTGTAGTCTAACCTCCTCAGTAATTCATCCATGCTGGTCAAATCCCTTATGTTTGACGAAATGATTATTCTCCTCACCTCCATAGGCAGCATACGAGAAATCGCGTCAATTAATTGCTCCGTTGACAATGGGGGTTGCAAAAATCTCAAGCGGGACAATTGACTCGTAAAGAAATCAGCGTACCGTGTAGGAAGAGTACCTGAGTATTTTCTTGAATAAACCTCCGCTCTTAACGAATTCTGCGCTTCTATGGACCAAAATCGTTTGATTAATGCCTCTGCAAAATCGTCAAAGTTACTGAATGTGTATCTAAATGCGCGAAACCATTCGAGGGGTCCTCCAATCAAAAATCTCTCCACTATCTTCGTCTCTCTCTCTCTCTGGGAATGTGAGCTTCGATGAAATAATCTTTGAGGTTCCTTATATATTCTATAGGCGTCAAACTATCAGTGTTGCTGAATTTTTGCGGTTTGTCTTCAAAATTCCTGATGACCATCACGTTCCTCGGATATGCATCCGGGTAGTTTTTCCCACTATCTCGATAGTTCCACTCAGGTTCCATATTCCTCTCGTCATCTTCCTCCCTGAATCTGGATATACGTTCTTCAGGAGTCACGTCCCTCTCTTCTGGAGCTAGGTTATATCTTCTGGCGTAATTCCTATTGATTTCGCAAGCCAAGCCTTCTGTATCCTTGTCAGTAATCTCCGTTATGACTTTCTTGATTAACTCTTCTTTGTAGGTCTCCATCAAACTAGCTTCTCCTAGCTTCAAATTCTGCAGCTTGCTCGTCGTTTCATTCACATCAGAGACAACTTTATGAATCTGTTCCTCTAATGCAGATTTTAATGCTTGCACATCCTGACCTAATTGTGTTCTATCTTCAACTTGTCTCTCGGATAGCGAATCCATCCTGACGCTTAAATCTTTCCTAATCTGTACTACTTCATTGTTAATATCTATTTGAGTACTGGCAAGTTTCCTTTCAATACGTTCCTGAATTTGGGTTACATGTTCCCCACTTGACCTATTCCACTCGTCTTTCCATACTGCTACATTTGCCGTTAACATTTCTGCTATGTCTACTTCGATATCTTCTTTCAGTAATCTATTATGGTCTAATACCTGGGTTCTCATGACCTCTACATCATACTTTAAACCTGCTAAAGACGCTGTCGTTCTAACTGACTCATCAACTAATCTAGTCGTTAATGCACTCATATTACGCGTACAAAGTGTTTTCGAATTTTCTATCTCTTCCCTGACTTTATTTACATCCGTTTGGACTTTAGCAATATCTACGAAAACTGTGTTGACTTCTACTTGAATTTTATTTATGTCACTTTGCATCTCATTTACATCCGAATGAATGTTATTAATATCAACCTGAACATTGGACACATCAGTTCTAACATTTTGGATTTCTCTTTGGACTTCCTCAACCTTGTCCTGGACAGTCGCAACATCATTTTTAACAACAACTACTTCAGCCCTAGCACAAGAAATATCACCTCGGACATTAGCCACATCTAGATTCAACATTGTAAGATCTTTCTGCACCTTAGAAACATCAATTTTAACATCAGCAACATTTTTATGCACATTGGACACATCTGTGCGGATGTCAGTTACAGTATTCTCGATTCCTTGGGTATTAATCTGTAAACGCGACATATTATCCTCTAAGTTAGCAGAACTGGTCTGGATAACTTTCAAACTTTCATCCATGCTAGCTTTCAAATTACTAGCATTCTCCTCCATCATCTGCTTCATACTTTCATTCATGCTAGCTTTCAAATTAGCAGACATATTACTAGCATTATCCTCCATCATCTGCTTCATATTTGCTTTCATCTCTTCCAACATCATCCTAAGACTTTCATCTGCCATTACAATATTAATTCAAAAATATAGACTGCTGTAGGGACATACATCAATAGAGCAAAATAACAACATCTGAGCAACACTTTTCACCATATATAAATTTGATCAATTTTCTGTCTTAAATCTAACTTATAACTACCTTATAATTAACCTTCGAAGACCCTTCATGTTGAAACAAACTCAAGCACACGTTCGAATTTCCCTGGCTCATTTTAAAATATCCTAACACAAATAATTTACATTTACAATCCAAATAATTTAATTTTATCTTTAATATGACTGAAACATGTCATAAGCCGGTCAAACAAAATAAGATTCCAGATCATAGGCGATTTTTCTAAGTTTCCAGCCTATTTAACCTTTCTCAAGTTGTATAAAATCTGATCTTTTCTGAGTGTAATTTTCCTAATACAATACAACATTTAATTCCTATATAATCACACTCTTAAATTCTACAATTGGCCAAGACATCTAACAAAGAATCAACCTCTTTATTTGAGTCTAATCGAGCCACACGTTTTAGGTTTGCCAATCCTACTGGCGTTCAACCTGGTGATCCACTTATGTTGAACCAGCCCCATACGTTGACTGCGCCAATCCTTCTGTCCCCGTTTACCCAGATAGTAGGCTGTCAGATATCCGCCCCCTCAATCGGATTGCCAAAAATCAACCGCACCGGCTCAGCTACACCAATGAAAATGGCACTGACAGGTACTACCGAGGTTTGAGCACAGAAGTTAACAAGAAATTATTGTGGAACACACCAAAATAGACGGGGGTTCATACTTACCTCTACTTACCTCTTAAAAATTATCTCGGGGATTGGGTTGACAACAGGATCTCTAAAGTATGCTCCCACAATAACCTCCACCATGACATTTAAAAATGAACCAGAACGAAGACAAGAACTTTGAACTGTACAAAAGCTTTTATTTCAAATAAAGGGTATGATTTTAACACACTCAACAAAATAAATGTGGCTATCAGTAGCCCATGTCAATCTGACTATGTCCTCCTGTAGGACTTGCAAAGTTATCAAACAATATGTTAGCTCCCACGAGCTCAAAATAACGTAACATTCATAGCACACTTGGACTGGAAAAGGAAGTCAGGACGAGACACATATACAGAGCATTTGTTTTCTTTTAATAAACATGACACTGATATATATAGGCACAAGGCCAGAATGTAGACGACCTTGCCCGCTGATAACCAGTTGTCTGGCCAGCTGCGGTCTACCCTTCAACCTGACGCACACCTGTCAAATGGACTCACTTGTCCTGCTATGTTGCGTAAGAATCCAACTCCCTCTCAAAAGCTTTAAATGTCCGCAAGACAACACAAATATAGTTACGCAAATCTTTCAAGTGCTTTACTCACACACCACTGGATTATTCTGACAATCCCTAAACTTGTTTAATTAGCATCCAAATGTTTAATAAGCGTTGTTTAGAGTATGAAACAAACTCCTAAATGTTTATAACAAAAGCTCAAAATAATTTATAACAATTAGAAATTGTTTATAATATTGTCGAAGACAATTAGGAAAAATTTAAACACGCCTCTAACATTACTTTCGTTACACATTATTGTCAAAGATATTTACATTATTATTTACAATATTAACATTTAAATTATTCAAATTATTAATTTAAGAAATACATTTAACCACATGTTCATCCGGTTGGTAATTTCATAATCGTGTCCATATAATCGACCAATGAAGGTTAGTTATACATATTTAATGTCACAATCTGGTTTAATAAAGGTTGTAATAATTATTATAATTATTTGTGACGGTAATCTTCATTCAAAATCTTATCTCAAATTCTTTCAAAACTCTTGTTAATTATAACAGTAAATTCACTTGATTAATTTTCAAAGGACTAAGATAATACACTCCATCGGAAAATACTTCGCTTACAAAATAATGCACAAAACTGCATTAAAATAGGCCCAAAACTCATCATATATTAATATATATGGCATCAAAATCTTCCACAGAACTTACAAAAATCTCCACTAACAAATTCTTCAACATCATTAATTACTGTGGGAACCTTCTTCATTAATTCAAGGGCATTATACCTCAGCGACTTTCAACACGTCCGCTGCACTAGCGATTATACATTCATAGTTCCACTTCAAAAATTCTTATAATCATTAATTGTTTCAAAACTGTTATCTTAAACCTTCGTGGATTTCATTCATGAATCGAAATGAAGTAAAAATTTGCCAATCACAAACAAATTTAATAGTGAATACGCTTATATACGCCTGTCTGGTCTATCAAAATTTAAGATTAACATCTTCAAAGAATTGTAGTATAAAAATACTATCATCAAACAAAGTGCGACTAAACTGCAAAATAGTCGAATAGAATCCAATTAGATTGTGGAATGCAAACATCATTATACAAATCTCTAATTGAGAAAAAACTCCTAACAAAAGTTCATGACTTTAATGCATTCAATAATTCATAATTAAAGTTCATCTTTCACAAAATTGTCTATGATGCAATGGTCGTTCATAACTGACGATAAATGTCTGTGTTGCAATCAATTCAAATAACGACTAGTATTTCCAAGATCGTCGACAACGTAATGGATTTTAACGCTCTAAAATCATTTAAATGTTCTTCCTTCTTGATGATGACAGAAAATTGGTCAAAGTAATTAAACTGGGGTAGAATTACTTGAATAAAGTGACACGCTGTCTGAATTTAAATCTGCCATGAAAATCATTAACTTACAGTCAAATCGCGACTACAAAATAGGCAAATTACTGAAAATCTAAATATCAGTCTCAACTGATCCAAAATCATTTAACTATGCCCATGACATAACAATGTCTTAATAAATCGTCGAAAAAGGCATAACACATCAAGGTGTACTGAGAATAGGAATCTCAAACAAGAATATGGGGCAGAATACATGAGGACAGAAAATATGGGAAAATGGTTGCTCAGATATCGCTAAAAAACTCAAATAAAACAATAAACGTTCACGACTACCTTATCTGCCGATTGACGTTCCAGAGGAAAATTCCCCAAAGAAGACTGCTGATGGATCCATTTCACCAACTTGAAGATGAGCTCCATCCTCCAAACAGGAAACAGCACCCTCGGAGAATCGAACTGCTTCCTTCTCCGGAAATTGCACTGCTCCGTGTAGACGAAAGACATCCTTCCGGCAAAATTCTTCTTTGTGAGTCGGGACTACCCTGACCTCTCTTGAAAAATCCCTGAAGTTCCAGTAGAAAATCGCCATGAAGTTTTTGTAGTAATTTCCGAAGAAATATTCATATTCAGTGAGTATGAAATCGTTTCCATTGCTGTTTGATAGTATTCAGCGTTGAACCACGAAACATGGGTGTAGATGGTTATTCACCACATGTTCGCTTGTGTGGAATGGCAATTAGCGAAGTTCCATGCTGCTATCTTACTCCAACGATATATGTCCCAATTGCATTAAAGTCCTTTAGCCTTCCATCTTCTCTTCGGTTATGGTAATAGTAGAACAAACTGCCATATTAAACTGCTCCATAATACTGTAGCGTTGTGTCACAATTCAATCTTAAGTCTCCCTGTTATACTAGCAGTGTCAGCCGTGGCGTAGAATCTGACGATACAAAGTGCTTCTCAGATGGCGAGAAAATCACTTTTGTCAGTCGTTTAAAATTGCCAATATCTTCCAAAATAACTCCGCGAAATTGTTCAACTTTTCTATACTCCTTAATGTAGCACTGTACAATAGAATTAGCTTATAGACGACCGCTAACTGTTCATAGCTAATCTTGTAGACGCGTTATAATGTGCGTTTTAACTTCACCTAGTTTTACTCACTGTAAATTTGTACTGCTTGTCTGCTCGAATCTCGTTTAATGCGGTGGTTTCACCACGCGTTATAATGGCGACTCTTTCTACTAATATCACTCGACGTCTCACCAAAATGACTATATAAGAACTGATACTGAAGATCTGAGCTTAGGTTCTGACGATTTGAGATCTGACGATTGAGATATGAGTTGAGATCTGAGACTGCTCTCTTCTGCGCAAGGCCTTTTATAAACTTCATAAGGGGCGTATCCATCCCTTCCATAGCGTGTTACTGCGTCATCGCTAGAAGTTCCAACTTCGTCAATACATGACGGATTTTCAAAATTCAAAAACTGAAAATAAACTTCACCAAAATTCCAGAACAATGCCTCTACTGCAAATGGATTTCCACAATTCTGCATTCCAAAAAGTATTAAAAATATCATAGTTTCAGCAATCTCCGTCTTCCTTCAAACTATCGTTCATTGGTTCGAGCCTCCCCTCCAATAGCATAATTTCTTCCTCAGCATAATTCCACGTTTCCTGCGACTGCGTCGTAAATCTCGGATCTTTCTCGAATAAATGCTGACGTCATAAAAATCTCAGCTCAAGTAGCCTGCTGGCATAACGTCTGCGTCATCCGTGCTTACGTCATGACTACCCACGTCATAACTATGACAGCCATAACTTTCTTCATAATTTCCAAAATAGCCACCGTGGTCTCTATATAATTCAATTTACGGGGGCAGTACGGAAGGTCTGTTCTATATATTCTCTATTATATAAGAATGAAAGTCGCCTCCGTAGAGTAGTGTCCAGCATGCTTAGCTGCCACCCGAAGGTCGTGGGTTCGATTCCCGGCTCTGCCATGAAATTTGAAAAGTGGTATGAGGTTTGGAACGGGGTCTACTTAGCCTCGGATTCCCACCTCAGCCATCCTCGAAGTGGTTTTCCGTGGTTTCCCACTTCGTCTTCGGGCAAATGCCGGGATGGTACCTCCTGTAAGGCCACGGCCGCCTCCTTCCCTCTTCCTTGCTTATCCATCCCAATCTACCCTTACCTTCTCATCCCTCATGAGACCCCTGTTCGCTTTGCAGGTGAGGCCACCTGGGCGAAGTGCTGATCACACCACCCCAGTTGTATCCAAACCGACCAAGTGTTCCCAGCTCTAGGCCACTGCCTGGAAAGGCGGTAGTGGTGAGTTCCCTCGCTGAGTCCGTGGGAACCACCAACCTGGAGGGTAAAATTGACTACAAAAAATACGTTTGTCTTTATTTTCTGAATTTCTTCGGAAATACGTGATATTTGCCCCATTAGACTGTTTTATGACAGTTGCGCGCAAACATTGTTTTTGTCTGTCTGTTTGTGGATAATTTTTTGTGTTCTTATAACTCACGGCTGGGTGGATTAACGTAAAATTTGATACAGATACCCATCAGAGGCACGACACTAATCATTCATGTAACTCTTCTCCGTACCTCTCGTAAAAGGGGGGCTACCACCTTAAAATGCATGCTGAAATAGGCATAGAAGGGTGAGACAAAACTCATTTTCAGCCCCTCAATGTGAGAAACGAAACTCGGGGGCCCTAAAAGGACCCCGAAAACCACAGTTTAAAGCCCTAAAACCAACAGTTTTTGATATATTCCCAGAAAACTAATTTAACTTAATAAAATAAAGAAAGAATGCATAGGCCTACCGGTAACTATGGCAACTGAATCTTAGAGGTCCATCTATTTCTGTAAGACGCAATGCAATTCCATTTATTACATTACTGTGAAGATTTGCAAACTGCTATAAGGTTATAACGGATCCAAATTAAGCTGAAATATTAATCAATACATATAAGGCGCTTAAGGGGTCAAGGGGTACTCTAGAATTTCTGTTAAGGTTTGCAAATGGCTAAAAGGTTATCCCTGAACCAACTGAAACTGTAAAATTCATCAATGCGCTTAAGGGATTCAAGGAGTACCCTAGATATTTTCACATGACTACACAAGCATTATGTCGTACAGAAGGTCTATTATACCTCCAAACAGCAACATTATTTTACAAAATTCCTGATTTGAAATAGTAGACTATTTTTGCTGCTTTTAGGAATTTGGCCCATTGGAGTCTAAAAAAACTCAATTTTCATGTACCACAAGCCTGTATAATTTATAAAAGTGGTCTTCCTGTGGTTGGGCACTTGACACTACGGTTAGGGTCAGTTTGTATGTGACTTGTATTGCGATTCGTCTACGAGGTTTTCAATTTGACTTTCAAGTCAGGAAGAACACGTTAGGTAAATTCAGTTTGACAGCATATTTTAACTAATCATTTTTCTTGGTCGACAAACAGGTTCCAAGCCCCTAACCATTGCAACAGTAGCTCAATTGATAACGTCTGGTGATCTCTATATATATAAAAATGAAAGTTTGTCTGTTTTTTCTGAATTTCCACGGAAATTTGCGATATTTGCGCGTTTCAGGCTGTTTTATGACGGATGCGCGCAAAAATAATTTTTTTGTCTGTCTGTCTGTCTGTCTGTCTATGTGTCTGTGGACAACTTCTATGAGTCCTTATAACTTGAGAACGGCTGGGTGGATCAACGTAAAATTAGATACAGATATCCATCAGAGGCACCACACTAATCATTGATGTAACTCTTCTCCGTACCTCTCATAAAAGGGGCCCTACCCCTTAAAATACATGCTGAAATAGGCGTAGAAGGGTGAATCAAAGCTCATTTTCAGCCCCTCAATGTGAGAAACGAAACTCGGGGGAGGGCCCCCGAAAACCACATTTTAAGGCCCTAAAACCAACAGTTTTTGAGATATTCCCAGAAAACTAATTTCACTTAATAAGTTAATGAAAGAATACATGGCGGTAATCATGGCAACTGGATCTCAGAGGTCCATCTATTTCTGTAAGACGCAATGCAATTCCATTTATTACAATACTGTGAAGGTTTGCAAACGGCTATAAGGTTATAATGGATCCAAATTAAGCTGAAATATTCATTAATACATACAATGCGCTTAAGGGGTCAAGGGGTACTCTAGAATGTTTTCACGCGATTTACACGTGCGAGTGTGGTACGGAAGGTCTATTATATCCCTTCTCTATTATATAAAAATGAATGTTTGTCTGATTTTTCGGCTTTTCTACGAAAATTTGACATATTTGCCCGTTTCAGACTGTTTTGTGACGGATGCACGCAAAATTATATTTTTGTCTGTCTGTCTGTGGACAATTTTTTGTGTCCTTATAACTCGAGAACGGCTGGGTGGATTAACGTAAAATTTGATACAGATATCCATCAGAGGCACGACACTAATCATTGATGTAACTCTTCTCCGTACCTCTCATAACAGGGGGTCTACCCCCTTAAAATACATGTTGAAATAAGCGTGAGACAAAGCTCCTTTCAGCCCCTCAATGTGAGAAACGAAACTCGGGGGCCCTAAAAGGACCCCGAAAACCACATTTTAAGGCCCTAAAACCAACAGTTTTTGAGATATTCCCAAAAAACTAATTTCACTTAATAAATTAATGAAGGAATGCATGCCGGTAACAATGGCAACAGAATCTCAGAGGTCCATCTATTTCTGTAAGACGCAATACAATTCCATTTATTACATTACTGTGAAGGTTTGCAAACGGCAATAAGGTTATAACGGATCCAAATTAAGCTGAAATATTCATCAATATATATAATGCGCTTAAGGGGTCAAGGGGTAATCTAGAATTTTTTAACGCGATTTACACGTGCGGGTATGGTCCGGAAGGTCTATTATATCCCTATCCCTATTTTGTTATATTATTATTATCATTATTAGTATTATTCTTTTAATTATTATCATTATTATGGCGTACAACGAAGAGAAAAAGCTCATTTTCAAACCCTTGGGGTCAGAAACAAAACTCGGGGCCCTTCAAGAGCCGTAAAGGGTCCCCGAAAACTATATTTTAAGGCTCTAAACCCAACAGTCTCTTGGATATTCCCAGAAAACTAATTTCATTTAATGAACTAAAGAAGGAATGCAAGCCACAAACAATGACAACAGTATCTCAAGAGGTGGCATCCAACTTTCCATCTATTTCTGGAATAAGTAATGCCACTCCATTTATTACATTTCTGTGAAAGGTTGCAAATGGAGTACCCTAGATTTTTTTCTCACGACTTACACGCGCGATATGTCGTACAGAAGGTCTATTATATCTCCAAACATCAACATTATTTTCAAAAATTCCTGATTTGAAATAGTAGACTGTTTTTTGCTGATTTTAGGAATTTGGGCCATTGGGGGCTAAAAACACTTAATTTTCATGCACCACAAATCTTTATAATTTATAAAAGGGGTCTTCCTGTAGTTGGGCACTTGACACAACGGTTATGGTCAGTTCGTATGTGACGTGTATTGCGATTCTTCTACGAAGTTTTCAATTTTATTTTCACGCCAGGAAGAACACGTTAGGTAAATTTAGTTTGAGAGCACATTTTAACTAATAATTTTTCTTTGCCAACGAACAGGTTCCAAGCCCCTAAACATTGCAACAGTAGCTCAATTGATAACATCTGGTTATTAATACCGAAGACCGTTCGAAGAATGGGTACTTCTGCTAGTTAATACCCAAGACCGTTCGAAGAATGGGTACTTCTGCTAGTCTCTCTATATATAAATGAAAGTTTGTCTCTTTTTTCTGAATTTCTACGGAAATTTGCGATATTTGCGCGTTTCAGACTGTTTTATGACGGATGCGCGCAAAAATAATTTGTTGTCTGTCTGTCTGTCTGTCTGCTGTCTGTCTGTCTGTCTGTATGTCTGTTTGTTTGTCTGTGGACAATTTCGTGTCCTTATAACTCGAGAACGGCTGGTTGGATCAACGTAAAATTTGATACAGATATCCATCAGAGGCACGACACTAATCATTGATGTAACTCTCCACCATACCCCTCATAAAAGGGGGCCTACCCCCTTAAAATACATGCTGAAATAGGCGTAGAAGGGTGAGACAAAGCTCATTTTCAGCCCCTCAATGTGAGAAACGAAACTCCGAAAACCACATTTTAAGGTACTAAAATCAACAGTTTTTGAGATATTCCCAGAAAATTAATTTCATATATTAAGCTACTGAAAGAATGCAAGCCGGTAACCATGGCAACGCAATCTCAGAGGTCCATATATTTTCTGTAAGACGCAATGCAATTCCATTTATTACATCACTGTGAAAGTTTGCAAACGGCTATAAGGTTATAACGGATCCAAATTAAGCTGTAAAATTCATCAATACATATAATGCGCTTAAGGGGGTCAAGGGGTACTCTAGAATTTTTCACGCGATTTACACGTGCGGGTATGGTACAGAAGGTCTATTACATCCCTATCCCTATATTGCTATATTATTCACTTATTATTATTATTATTATTATTATTATTATTATTATTATTATTATTATTATTATATGGCGTACAATGAGACAAAGTTCAATTTCAACCCCTTGGTGTCAGAAACAAACCTCGCGGCCCCTAAAGAGCCGTAAAGGGTCCCCGAAAACTACATTTTAAGGCTCTAAAACCAACAGTTTCTTAGATATTCCCAGAAAACTAATTTCATTTAATAAAATAATGAAGAAATGCAAGCCAGTAACCATGACAACAGTATCTCAAGAGGTGACATCCAACTTTCCATCTATTTCTGCAAGAATTAATGCCACTCCATTGATTACATTTGTGTGAAAATTTGCGAATGGCCGGAAGGTTATCACGGAACCAACTAAAACTGTAAAATTCATCAATGCGCTTAAGGGGTTCAAGGAGTACCCGAGATTTTTTTCACACGACTTACACGTGCGATATGTCGTACAGAAGGTCTATTATATCTCCAAACAGCAACATTGTTTTCAAAAACTCCTGATTTGAAATAGTATTTTTTGCTGCTTTTAGGAATTTGGGTCATTGGAGGCTAAAGAACTTGAATATTCATGCACCACAAGCCTTTATAATTTATGAAAGGGGTCTTCCTGTGGT
This sequence comes from Meconema thalassinum, assembly GCA_946902985.2. NCBI lineage: Eukaryota > Metazoa > Arthropoda > Insecta > Orthoptera > Tettigoniidae > Meconema > Meconema thalassinum. The sequence goes on along the minus strand of OX336389.2, from coordinate 1,222,493,496 downwards.
TGGGGACTTGACATATCGGTGAGGGTCAGTTTGTATGTGACGTGTATTGCGATTCGTCTACGAGGTTTTCAATTTTCTTTTCACGTCAGGAAGAACACGTTAGGTAAATTTAGTTTGAGAGAACATTTTAACTACGGTAATCATTTTTCTTTGTCTACAAACAGGTTCCAAGCCCCTAACCATTGCAACAGTAGCTCAATTGATAACGTCTGGTTATTAATACCGAAGACCGTTCGAAGAATGGGTACTTCTGCTAGTATTGTATATATTCAGCACGGCAGTTAAGCTAATTGCTCACTATATCATATTTGTGATTTAGGCAACCAGGATGTCTCGTACTGTACAAGATTCCTCACACATCAAGTAGCCTATCGTGGAAATTGCTCGATTACATTAGGTTATTGAACTAATGACTTAATAGTATGAATGGCTGCCATCTTGAATGTGTGAAATCTATGCACATGTCATTTCAGTAGTTTAAATATACTGCGGAATGTTTTTTTTTTTTTGCCATGTTTAAAAATTCTATGTTTATTAGATCGCAAGTAATCGATTTTGTAATTCTGTATAGATTCAAAATGATGGCTGCGTGTTATATTCAATATCATAACCTCGTGGCTTATGTAACTGAGGTCTGTCCTATTTCACCACATGTTGCGCTGATTGGACAATCGCATCCTAATTTATAGATTTAAATATTTTAATAGTACTTCTAGCCACCATCTTGAGTCTATAGCCTGGTATCTATATTTTTTTTCTTCCTCAGGGTAAATATCCAATTCATTACCACACTTTTGCAAAGTTTCGAATTATTATTTTATTAGATGTTGAATAATCGATTTAAATATATTATGTACAGTCCGTAGAGTGGCAGTTGTGCGTAATATTCAATATGATTACATTGTATCTCGTTATATGAAGCATTTAGATTCCAAATTACCTATGTTATCGATTATAATACTTGGAAATAACGCGCCGCCGCCATATTTAAACTAATTAGCCAATTAAGTTGTAACGCTGCCATCTGTCTCTTCTTAAACGATGATATTGTGTTTGTCTCATATTTACTAGGGATCTCTTACTGGTTCCGCCTGTAGTGAGCCTTTTATTGGGCATGTTAGCACTGTACCAGCATTCGCCTCTGGGTTTCTGGGATCCCTACACCTCCCTGTTCCCCTTCCTGTACTGTTTGTTGTGTCCCTCTCTTAGCGCGTTCGGCTTCTTGTCCCCTCAGGGAGTGGGCGTGGTGTAGCATCGGGTCGCTCTGCGCGACAAGTCAGCAAGCTGGTCTCGGGGGTGAGGTCAGTCTCTGTAACATTCTAAGGAGGAGTGCATGGCTGGCGTGCCAGCATGGGCCAAGGTGAACCTCTTGGATTTTAAGTCGTGGAGACCGTTGCATACCCTGCAACCGCTGACTATATTACCCTCAACTGCTAAGAATTTCTGGGAGCTTTGTCACAAAATTTTCATAAAATCATAAACAATGTGTTCTGTTCACTAACAATGAAGTGTTATACATCATTTTATTCAGAAAAAGTCAAAGAATATGACAATAAAAAATTAAACTCACCAATGCAGCAGTGTAAGGCAGTATTGATAAAGAAACACACACGCACACAAAAATTGTAAAAAAATTCAAAGTTCTAGGCAAAAAAATGTTCAAAAATATCGGTTTCCCAGTGTTAGTTGTAATGTATAAAATCTCCACAATTTTATGCTGATTCTAATTATATACACTTTTCATTATTTGTCACTACTGCAAATGTACAAAATTACCAAATATATTATTATGTACACAGCATTCCAACGCCTTAGTGTTTAGTCAGACACATCCTCAGCATCTTCATGGGTTCTCTTTCTTCCTGCCTTCATAGGCCTCCAGTAATGTTGTAATTTGTGATAACATTGTTGATGGACACCACAATTACATCCTGGACACCAAAAGTGGCTACGGGATTTCTTCTCCGAGGTTGAACAGACAGGACACAACCGCAATTTCTTACCTGGGAGCGCGCCATATACATCACGCTGAGCAACTGCAAAACGTTATAGTTTTTCTCAGGCGTGCCAACTGTCTCCATTACTCTAAAATTCTTAAAACCAAAGATATACATGTGGATACACCTTTCCTCTTTTAAATTATGTATAATATGTGATAAATAAACAAACAATAAAGGCGCGAAGACGAGTTTAGTAAGCGCTGACGTAATGCATCGCGATCGCGACTTTAGCGCTGGAGCTGAGCAGAAATGGATCGCGATAGCGACGTTTAGCGGTTCCAGGGTTAAGTCGTGGAGACCGTTGCATACTGTCAGTTGTAGCTCTTCAGTCGATCAACACTAATTTGCCCAAAGACTGGGTGGGGTACAATGTACCTATTTACAGTAGTTTATGAAAAATGAAAATCCACAGCTTGCTTCCAGTCGACCAACCGGGTCAGGGAATGGAATGAATGAAACCCCCATCTAGCGACGAGGATATGAACTGTGCCGGCTGCCGAAGTCCGTCGCACTCCCCTGGGGCAATGATTAAATGAATGACAGATGAAATGAAATGATAGTGGCGAGTGTTGCTGGAATGAAATTTGTGACAGGGAAAACCGGAGTACCCGGAGAAAAACCTGTCTGCCTCCGCTTTGTCCAGCACAAATCTCACATGGAGTGACCGGGATTTGAACTACGGACCCAGTGGCGAGAGGCCAGCGTGCTGCCGCCTAAGCCACAGAGGCTTGCATTTAGTATATGAACAATACATAAATAAATGACACTCCTGGAAAAAATTACATGTATTAGTTGTGATCAATATTATAATGGTGCATTTTTTACGATGACGTGTTTCGACCTTCAAGCGTTTATCATCAGATCCTGATCACTGAGTTGAGGTTTACAAATTATTTACAGAGTGTAACTACATTTGTGAGAAAGCTCCGAGGAGTTGATAGAGGACCTGGCAACAAGTAAAACATGTCCCGTAAACATATGGTGTATTTGCTTTCGTTGCCGTGTTACAAGCATTGTTTGTGCTGTACACAACACAGACCGTTTCAGTATGCAGGTTGGTCATTTGTGTTGATGAAGTGTACGTTTCTACTTACAGTTCTCTACATAAGGTGCTCAAAATGGCTACCACGAACTGTAATGCAGGTGTCTATACGCCGCACCATTGGCTGTCTCACACGCTCCCATATTCCCGGCGTCTGTCGTATCTGCTGACATCCTTGTTCTATTCGCTGACGCAGCATGTCCACGTTATGGATAGTTGTGGCGTACACAATGGCCTTAAAATGACTCCATTAGTAGTTAATTAGTAGAATAAACGATAGAGAAATAAATGAGCGGGGAAGACAAGCAGAAGCATTCCGAAGGAGTGCGAGAAGCATGATATGGAGCAAGGATGTCCCTCAGAACAGCAAAAATGTCATATATCGGATGTACTATATCCCTATCCAGACGTATGCCTTGGAGACCTGGGTTATGAAAGGAAGGGAGAAGAGGAAAATACAGGCTAGTGAGATGATGTTCTTGAGAAGCAGTATTGGAGCTACAAAGATGGACAGGATAAGAAATGAGAGGACCAGAGAATTAATGAAGGAGGAACCATTGCAGGATGGTATAGAGAAATCTAGACTTAGATGGTATGGACATGTAAAACGAATGGAGGAGAAGAGGGTACCCAGGAGGATACATGAGACGAAGTGGAAAGGAAAGAGACCTAGAGGAAGACCGAGAGACAGGTGGCTGAAGGGGGTGGAAGCAAGCGTGAAGAAGAGAGGAGAAGACTGGACAAGGATGGAGGCTGAGAGATGGTGGGAAGACAGAAGACGTTGGAGAGGCTGGTGTTTCAAACAGACCCGGCCAGTGGCTGGAAAGTGTGCATGATGATGATGAGTAGAAGTCTAATGGGTTGAGATCGAGAGAACGAGCAGGCCACGGTGCCCGTCCCTGATGCCCTATCCGTTTGTTTGGGGATCGCTGATGTAAAATTGCTTTAGCAGCAAGAGCTAAATGAGGCGGTGCTCCATCATGCATGAACCACATGCGCTGACCTGAATCCAGTGGAACGTCTTGCAACAACCCAGTTAAATCTTTCGTCAAAAAGGCGCAGTATGACGCTCCTGTCAATGTTCCTGGTAAAATGAAAGGACCAATTAATGCGTCACCGATTATTCCAGCCCACACATTAAAACTGAACTATTGTTGATGTCTGGTTTGCACAACTTCTCTGGAATTTGCATCAGCCGAGACATGTGTATTGTGAACGTTCTGCACTCCATCACGGGTAAACTTCGCTTCATCGGTAAACAGAATAGTAGCAAGGAACTGTTGCTCCTGAACACACGTCTCTCGTAACCAGGTACAAAATTCTGCTCTGGGTGAAAAGTCAGCTACACTAAATCCTTGGACCCTTTCAAGGTGATACGGATAAAGGAGCTGTCCTCATAGAATTCTCCACACTGCCATATGACTCACATCTACAATTGCCGCTATTTCCCTGGTGTTGCTCCTGTTATTTTTCTAAATATGGTTGAGAACACGTTCCTCTGTGTCAGGTGTTCTTGTGCTCCTAGGTCGTTCACTATCACCAACACGTCAGCTAGACGAGCCTGTTTCGCAAAGACGCGTACGTATTCTTTGGATCGTCTTGGTGTTGGGTAAACGTCTATTAGGGAAGTGTTCTGCATACGAACGCCATGCTTCATTTGCGTTACACTGCGCCCGTCCATACAGAAGATGCATGTCTGCCATTTCTGGATTCGAGTACACCATTGTATCATGAGGTGTATTGGCCGCCCACTCAATAATAACTGGCAACACGTATCACCCTACTCTATTCCACTCTACTCTAGCTTATGACTTGTGTGGACGTGTTTACGAGTTTGCTAAGCACCTGACATCACGTGGCTTTGAATGCAAAGCAAATGCACACAGACTTGAATAGCTACGAATCCACGAATGACCAACTACTGTGGCATCATGCCACGGTCTGTGTTATGCACACCGCAATCCATGCTTGTAACACGGCAACGAACGCACATAGGCTACACCATACGTTTACAGGACATGTTTTGCTGTTGTCAGGTCCTCTATCGAATCCCTGGAGCTTTCCCACATTTTTAGTTGCACCCTGTATAATGTTATCTACCTACTTACATGTTTATATTTTTATTCGGAGTTTGAATCTCATTATGTCAGGTTAGTTAGTTTTATTTATACTGGTACGTGAATTACGTATGAATATTATGTACGTGTAACTTACACAAATTAGAACAATACAATATAATAAATGAAATTAGAGCATGCACTTGAATTCTATTATGTAGGCCTAATACGGTTACATTATCTCAGTGGAGCTGTTGGTCACCCTCTCGCCTGCCTGCCTGCCCACTCTCCACCCGTAGTATACCCAACCTAATGTATTAAGGTCTGTTTAAAAAACAGAGATTGGGTTTGTTTAATTTTGGTTCATTTGCTCTCTGCAAGGCACGCCAATTATCCTTCTATTGCCATGAAGTATTTTTGGTTAAATGAGTTATGGCCTAGGTAGGTCCTTACTTTGCAATACATTATGCATGTATCTAACTCTTGCAAGTGACTTTGGTGAAGTTACTAATAACAACTGTGTTTGTGTGTGATTCTTCCGTAAAACAAGGTTCTCCTGTTGTGTTTTGGGTCCCTAAGTTTTTTTTCGCGTGATGATTATTATTCTTTGCTACCTTGATCACCGTGAATTAACTTCTTGTGTTGCGGATCTTCGCGTTTTCCCGGACTGGACCGTATGATGTTAGATTTGCTACCTCGTGGCGAATTGTTGGAGGTTCTGAAAACGTATTAAATTCCTGATATGGACCTTGGGCTTCAGCCGCATTTTCCGATGAGCCGTGGGAATCATCCTTGAGTCCTACCCCTCCACGTCACGCTCATTGAGCCAGAGTGCCATTAGCTGGCAAAGTGCTTGGCAGGGAGTAATGCTTACCATTTTCCTACTTTTGACCATTATATTATGAGCATTCAATTCTGGAGGTTGTTGGTGAAGTAACCCAGAGGCTTACAGAAAATCCAACACTACCAGCATTTTCCTCGTTCTATTTAACGTACCTCATGAGGCAAAACTGAGAAGAGGCGGGTTCTAATTCTATCTCAACCATCCTAAAAGTGGTTTCCCGGCAAATACCGGGATGCTTACTAACATAAGGCCACAGTCGCTTGCTACCCAAATCCTACCTCATTACAAATAGGCCTACGCACACTAGTGCAGACACTACAGTGAAACAGGTTATCAGGCAAATTCCACACATACCCAAGTACACGGGGCTACATGACCACGATGTCACAAAGCCCCTAAATAATCAACTACAACAAAATCTATTTAACGTTAGCGCATGTAGGTTTGGAATTTTTAATTTATATTTTAACACTTTTTATCACAGGTAGAATACAAGAAGTGTCCGTATTTGACACGTGTTAAAAACATGCGTGAACTTTAAAAGTAAGTCTCTCAAAAACACGTGATCTGATCAAATCCAAATTTGAACACAACATTCATTGAAAGCTTACAAACCATCAAGTTAGAACAGGATCAGAAATTTAGGGAATGTGGCATTTCAATAACGAAGGTTATATCGGTAGGGAAGAAATACAAGAAAATACAGGGCGCCAGGGAATGTTCTCCGCAGTGCCTACAAGCTGCGGCGAGAGATAGCGTCAACAGTTACGTGGGCAACACGGCTGTCGCTTGTATCAAAACAAACAAACAAACAGTAGACTTTAAACTCACCACAGCCATTCATAACATTCAGTTGCACTCTTCCAATAATCGAACTATACACACTGAAGATTTCGAAAGCCCATAGCCCACACATGTGGCCTTCACCCTATCAAGGACACCATGCTGCCAACTAAACGAATGACGCTACCTCTCGCAGTTGCACGTAGCCACTGCGGAGAACATTTTCTGGCGCCCTGTAGAATGTCAGGCAAGAGGAAATAAATTAGAGCAGGTGGACCAATTTAAGTACTTGCTATGGTGTGTATTGTCTCGGGGTGGTAGTAGGCGATGGGTTAAGAAATAGAGTCGAGATGCAGAAAAGCCAATGCAGTGAGTTATCAGTTGCAATCTACAGTATTTTGCAAGAAGGAAGTTAGTGTAGCGACGAAACTCTTCCTACGTCACTGAGTATTCAGACCAGGGGAGGACAGGCGGTGCTGGTGTGACGTCAGCTCAAATCACTGTACATGCTCGCAGCGAAGACGAGTGTAGCGTGTGACGTCAACGCGCTTTATCGCAGGGGACGAGGATTTAGTTTGAGGCATGCAGGATGCAGCAATGTAGGAAAGACAGGAAACATTATCTGGTGTTAATAACACAACGAACTGTACTTCTTGGATGTCGTAGTGTTAATGCTCCTTATTGCAGTTTCACAATTGATCACAGATTATAATCAATGACATTTCGGCTCTCTTCTATCCAAAAATATGGAACAAAAGTAGTTAATTTGAAGAGCAGTCGTGTTATAACGTAAATAGAACTGAACATAGTGCCATTCTCCTGCACATTAGAAAAGAGCGATACAGAACAATACAATCACGGGGACATTTTCCGACACACTCTGTTTCGTTTTTCTCGAACTAGTGTCTGGGAAAGTTGTAATCGAAGGCTGCATGTTAGATTATGATCTGACAAGGTACTTCGAGATGTGGACTTAGCCAGTTTCATAATGGAAAATAATTGTTCGCACACATATGTCGAACCGAACATACAAAATATCCGTGCAGCAAGTGCATACAACCTGTCCGCATCGAGAGGTCTACAGCGGACTGACATTTCCAGATCCGTACGCACAGCGCCGTTGATCTAGGCAACATGGTATTATACGTCTCTCGCCTGACGTCTCTTGCCCTTCGTTTCGACACGTCATACCGCTTGAAGCTGTCTTCCCCTGATTTAGACTGACCTTACTATATGAAAGTTAGAACTGGGTAGATTCAGGATATCTGATGCACAAGCTGGATGTAACTAATATGAAGGTGGCATGAATGATTGTTGGGATAAATAGATGGAAGCAATGGTAGGAGGATATTCGTAAACAAGACATAAAGGTTAAGTTAGAAATGAACATGCTTGATGAAGCTGTTCGTATGAGTGACTCAGATGGTGGGGTCATGTGAAGAGAAGGGGTAGGTGACAGAATTTAACAGGTTAATAAGATTGGCTGTAGAAGGTAAGAAAAGTAGACCTAGGAGGCGATGGCAAGATATAGTGTTCAACGATCTTCAGTGAGAGGTGTGGAAACAGAGAAGGCCTGCCGCAGTTCTAACTGTTAATAGGGGATCATGGAAACGACTTGTCCGTAAACACATGCTCACAAACTAGGCGCTGAAAGGCCGTGCTGATAGCGTGAGACACCGCGCCATTTTCAGTGTTGCGTGAGCAAACTATCAATTTATACTTTTCAGTCGGTGAAGAAAGTATAAATTGATACTTCTTAGAAAGGATGTTAAAATTGAAAAGACCAAAATTTTGTTTTGATTTTTTAAGTTAAGAAAGAACACGTTTACATTGAAGAAAATTGTCTTTCTCAAACTGTTAAAAATATTTTTTCGTTCAAGTTTAATTTTAAATGTATACAGTATTTATCATGAGGATTTTACAGTCAAATGTATTTACGGATACTTCAAACGAAATACTTTTGAGGTTAGAAAATTAAGATATGTGGTTTTTTTTTCTCTCTCTTTTAGTCCGACTGGCTGCGTGGCTCCGCGGTAACGTTCCCGCTTCCTGGGCCCAAGGTTGCAGGTTCGTATCCTGGCGCAGTCAGCTGGCATTTGAGGTTGAGCAAATGCGAGGGAGCCTTGTCAGTAGATTTACTGGCACGTTAAGTTGGCCATATAGGCTACACTAGGAATAATTTGTTTAAAGAATAATCTCTAGCAATGTAAAATTTTTCTATTGTTTTATCATGATCAAGCTAAGAGATTTTGAAGTTATTTTACACAAATTTTATGTTAATTGTTTATAAAAATATTTGTTGCTATTTACACTGGGGTACTTTAAGTCTTCTATCTCTCACATTTTTTAACCAAAATCCATGAACCTTGAACAAAAACAATCTAACTTACATGGGGAATGTTCCCTACCATTTTTGTTTAAATTAGTCATAAGTAAGGGTTTTAAAATTATATTACAATTCAAGTTTCTTGAAATTTTGTTTAACAAAATTGTTTAAAAATTTGTTAAAATTACTTTTTTATGAATATCATTTTCTCCGTGCTAGGGAACATAGGTAGGCTACATGTATTAGCTTTAATTTGAAATGAAAATCAAGCAGACACCATTTCTGTGACAACAGTTAAAGCACTTTGAATAACTTCAAATGTCAGAAAACGATTTAATGAGTAAATCGCTTTTAAAGTTTACTTAGTATGTCTTCACTCACATTCTGTTTTGATCACATCAGGTACCTCCTGGGACATACACAGGTCATTCTTTGGAAGCTGTATGGTCTTCCTTCATCTTGTTATTTGACGCCCAGAGGGCAGCTTGCGTGTCGAAACTTGTTGTTCCTTGGAACGCTATGAAAGTCAAGGAAGTTAGATATCTAAGTTTCTTGACACTATAGCGCTTTCTAGTAGAGAAAGGAGGAACTTTGTGTTGGCGGAAAATCCCGAGATTAATTTTGCCACTATGTACACAGCCTACTGAATTAAAATGGGTTCATTAACATACCAATAACGACTGCCATGCATGGCGTGATTTTTGTCGCCTATCAAAAATCACTTACCACGGCCAGGAGCGAAACCAGTGGGATAGAGAAAGAAAAAGCCAATTTAGGCTCGAAAGGAATTTTATAGATCTGCTGATACGCCAGACATGACAGCTGTCAGTCAGAACGGTTGCGCCCTCTTACAGCAAATAATTTATTTCGACATGAAAGATCAATGGTATATTTATGAACCATACATTTTCTAAAACTAGAAGAAATTTCCTACAAAATGTTTTTAGTGAAATTTCAGAAAAAATAGTGTATTATGGCCACCTTAATGATCTCGTTCGGGACAAAATTCCGGCACCCCGGCGTCTCTAAAAGCCAACGTAGTTAAAAGGGACGTAAAACCAATAACATTATTATTCTTTTAGTCCACCTCGTGACGTAGTTAGAGGGAGGAATCAAACCTACCTTGCCACTTCTTCTTAGTTTTGAATCACGAGACTGAGTGTACCCCGTTCCAGCCCTCAAACCAGAATTTAATTTCTTCATAGAGTCGGTAACTAAACCCATAAACGTCGGATCCATAGTCTCGGTACGTATCCCGAGCCCAGAGAAGGTGGCTGAATTAGATGTCCCGGGACTTAAAATGAGGTACCATCGCGTTAATTATGGTACAAATGTATCAAAACTACGACTTTCATCACGAGGTAACTCGTTGGCTCAATGCAGTCCACAGTAGGCACTATTCAATGAGGCAGAGGAAGGTGAGTAAGTTTTCCACCGACCACCAACCAAGAAATATTGTTCACTGGTTTCTAATTTCAATACAAGAAAATACTGCTAACTTCCATTGAAATTCTAGCTCCAATAAGCCTCAAAATCACAATCAAATACGGGCACACAATGAAGCAATCGCTTTGGCACTATACTACCCTACACCAGGGAATTGTTACCGCTGGACGTGGAGCGGGCCTGTAGTGTATACATTACGTCATCTCGCCTCGTTATGGCTACAGCGAGCGGTTGCGGGGCATGTACAGTCATACAATGAGAACACACCTCACAGCGCACGACCCAGCATGAATCATGCACACAAATGACATGCGAAGAGGTTTCGCTGGCGACGACTGCACGTCTATCGCAGGCGTGTGGCTGGGCGGAGCGCATTAGTTCCGATTTCCGCCGCTGGTAACAATTCGCTGGTAGGTAGTACACATTCGAAATACGGTAACACAATGAAGCAATCGCACTGGCTTTATACACATTCCAGATAAGTTCATCAGTTGCTTAAGCACTGTCCTTAAAATCCTCAGTTTGTGGGTTTGAACCCGCTCACACTGATGTCATTTAAGGACGTTTGAATATGACAACCTTGCGTCGGTAAAGTCCAATAAAACTCCGGCACCTCGGCCTCTACGGCCTTAGTTCAAGAGATTTTCTGCCTTCTTGGCTAAGACGAGAGAACGCTAGTCCCTTTTCCAAAGAACCCAGGGTTGATTCCCAGCCAGGTCGTATTAATTTAATTTCATCCTCATCACGACGCGCAGGTCAACTACAGTCGTCAGTGTGAAGGACAAGCACCAGGCCTCCCTGGAGGCCACACGCCATTATTATTATTATTATTATTATTATTATTATTATTATTATTATTATTATTATTATTATTATTATTTAATTTAAAGAAATTACAATTATCACATTGTCCTCATGACTGAGATTTTACAAACCCCTAAATAGAACCTTAACTATTAATTTTACGTAAATTTTCAACGTACACCTATCACATAAATTGTAGACAAATGGCTTCCAAACATTCTCCGAAATCATTCAATACCGTACTGAATTTGGCATTTGTTTCACAATGAACATCCCAAACATCGAAATGGAACGGTAGGTTTGCTAATCAGGCCCGGTGTGGCCTTGTGCTCAGTTGGAGGTCCTACATTCTACATTGCTCGGTAACGTTGATTTATGGGAAGAACGTCGTAATAATTTCTTCAGCTTCACAGCTGGATTGTCTGAGGGCATGCCTTTACTTGACAGTCGTGCTTCATTCATCAATCTTCCAATTTCAATGAAATTATGTCGGTTCTAGAAGTCAGAGCTCCATAACGGAGTTTTCCTTCTTCATGGGATTTTAAACGGAAGTACTCACTTGTTTGTGACTCGTTGTGAAATGATCCTGATAGCACAAATGAGATGTGTGAGAGACAAGAAAGCAATATTTTGTTTAGCTTCATGTAGAAGCAAGTGTGTACATTACCTCTCACGTTCACCTTTACACAAAAAAAAAGAGGAAATGGGGCACGGTTGACCCTCGCTCCACATTGTGTTCACCAAGCTGCTGCGCTGATAACGTAAATGTGGACTGCAAACCATGATAATGCACATGGACAAACAAACGCCAGCAGAAAACTTCTATGACTTCTATGACGCTTCCTTTCTCCATCCCTAAATATCATGTTTGATCTAACTTCACAAATAAATGTAGTATGTCCAGCTGGATAGGGTTCAATTTTAGTTTCCACCTTGAGGAGCTCCGTTGCGTAGTGGTCAGCGTGATTAGCTGCCACCCTGGAGGTCCTGGGTTCGCTTCCCGGCTCTGCCACGAAATTTGAAAAGTGGTCTGAGGACTGGAACGGGGTCTACTCAGCCTCGGGTGGTCCAAATGAGTAGAGGGGGTTCGATTCCCACCTCAGCCATCCTCGAAGTGGTTTTCCGTGGTTTCCCACTTCGACTTCGGGCAAATGGCGGGATGGTAGCCACTGTAAGGCCACAGCTTCCTCCTTCCCTCTTCCTTGCCTATCCCTCCCAATCTTCCCCCTCCCTTCCCATCCCTCATGAGGCCCCTGTTCACTTTGCAGGTGAGGCCGTCTGGACGAGGTGCTGATCCCACCTCCCCAGTTGTATACCCCCCAACCAGATGTTCCAAGCTCCAGGACACTGCCCGTAGAGGCGGTAATGGTGGGATCCCTCGCTGAGTCCGTGGGAACAACCAACCTGGAGGGTAAAATCGACTTTAAAAAAACTTGAGGAGCTTAAATCGTAGTTGGCCTATGAGATTTAGAGCTGAAAATATTGGTCAGTTTAAATTGGGATTTTATGGAGTTGTTTATTCTTATCCCACACTAATTAACTTTGGAATTGGCTGTCTACGGTTTTAAAGTGTATGCTAATTTTGTTGATTCTTATAGAGGCTTTGCGACATCGTGGTCATGTAGTGCCTGTACGTGTGTGTGTGTGCAGAAGTTGTCTGATAACCTGTATATTCTGCACTAGTGTGTGTATTTGTAATTGAGCGGCCGTGGCCTAACGTTAAATACCATCTCGGCATTTTCCTGGAGTAGAAGTGGGAAATTACGGAAAACCACTTCCGGGATGGCTGGAGTAGAATCGAACCCGCCTCTTCTCAGTTTTGCCTCAGACCAGAATTAGAAATTTCTTGGCAGAGCCAGGAATCGAACCTGGGGCCTCCGCGGTAACAGCCTATGAAGCTAGCCACTGCGCAACGAGGCGGAGAAATCTAAGTGTATGCGAGAGTGGTACAGTATCTAATATAAATACTATGACCATTATTTTCCCTAATCCTTGCCCCCAAGTCATTAATAATGCAGACGAATGCTTCCACTTGGTGGCAGGAGATCAATCCTACCTTCAATCCCCAGCTAATTTGGGTCCATAAGCACTGAGCAGTTGAAATTGTGTACATACAGGGTATGGAAAATATCTTACATATCATCAGTTAAATGGGACTTTCCATCGATATATCATAAATACAGTATGTGTTTTAGCGGTAATCGCCTCTATTGCTCAGTTCTTGCACTATAAAAGTTCAGATTTCGGTTGATGTGACAACGCTGCAAAGTGATTGAAGGGCTGGCTGAGTGGGTACTGTGTCTTCATTATAACGCATAAGACCACCGATTTCATAGCGTCCAGTGAAATAATTCTTCCCTCATTAATGGACACTTGACATTTGAATATTCTTTTTTTTTGTCTTCAGTTAAAATAGAAATTGAATTGCATCTAGAAAAAGAACTGCACTCTGTATTTATTAGATTCATAGAATTGGGTTCAGTGGAAAGGCTTCATTGGAGTAGACATGACTCTTGCGTGAGACCTAAAAATGAGACCGTAAGATGTCCTGGGAAAACCAGCTTGCGAATTTGGACATTACGTCACATTTTCAACAGCCTTGGCCATTAACCCCATACATTTGATGTATGCCATACTTTTTCCACACGTCCACTCCAGTGGAGACGCACGAGAAACAATTTCCCTGCATTCGTTTCTTCATAATACCTTACAGCCATTGCCATTTGCAATGTGCTTGTCTCCTGGGTAACTTACATGTATTGTAGGCTAGTAGTCTGTTGAGGTAGAGACCACTTCCCGGTGTAGCGGCTAGCATTCTGGGCTGTCGGCCCAGAGGTCCCGGTTTGATTCCCGAGAATCGGCTCTGCCAAGAAATTTAATTTATAACAATAATAATACTATTGGTTTTACGGCCCTTTTAATTACTCTGGCTTTTAAAGCCACCGGGGTGCCGGAATTTTGCCTCGATGGGGATCTCTAACGTGCCCGTTGCACGGCTCCATCACATTTGCGCACCCTCAAATGCCAGCTGACTACGCCAGGATTCGATCTTGCAAACTTGGGTACAGCAGGCAAGAACGTAACCGCTGAGCCACGCAGCCAGTCCCAAAAAATGTAATTCAGGTCTGAGGGCTGGAATGGGGTACACTCAGCCGTGTGAGGAAAAACTGAGAAGAGGTGGGTTCGATTCCCACATTAGCTATCTTGGAAGTGGTTTTCCGCTTCTACTCCAGGCGAATGCCGGGATGGTTCCTAACTTAAGGCCACGGCCGCCTCCTTTTCAATCCTTACTGGAATTTCAAACACACACACCAGTATAGAAACCACAATAACACAAGTTATCAGACAAAATTCCACTTTCACCCAATGACCACGATGTCCATACACCTCAAATGACACAACAATATCAAACAAATGATCAGGTATACGTCACGAAACCGTTGTTGTTTTTGTTAATTCATTTTAGGGGCATGGGACATCTTTGATATCGGTCCAGTGTACTTTTGTGTGTGTTGGTTTTGTCTGTTAACCTGTGTTTCTGTGGTGACTGTAGTAGGGTGCGGAACTGTAATCTTTATGGCCAAGGGTTGAGTCTGGTGCCAGAAGAAACCAAGGAAGAACATTTCAAATAGAACTGACAGGGGCGTTCGAAGCTACTCATCTACCGCTGTTTGTTCTTAAATAAATATCGACTGGCTGCGTGGCGCAGTGGCAACGTTCTCGCCTACTGTTCCCAAGGTTGCAGAATCGAATCCTGGCGCAGTCAGCTGGCATTTGAGAGGCACCCCTGCGTCCCTAAACGCCACAGTAGTTAAAAGGGACGTAATACCAATAACATTATTAAATAAATTTCTTTAACTTAACTTCTCACTGGAGCTAGAGCTTTCTGACCGAGATCAATGTAGTCCGTTCCAGCACATTTTGATGACAGATGAAGCAACAACCAGCCAGGAAGTACTTATACATGGATGGAAGAGTTACTGAAGCAGGAACAAGTCATTGGTCTCTGTTCATTGTTCAGTCCTTTCATATCTTGTTTCTGTCACCTCTCGTGCTTTGTGGTGACATTTCGTTCATTCTTCCACACATCAGCACCGCACCTGCACCTTCTTCGTCAGCATCATTATTTTGTTCTCTCCAGCTCGTGTTGTCCGCTAGCTCGGCGGCGTGGTGCCACTCATTTATCATTGGAACAAAATGGGTTCGTTGCATATACGACAGAGGAAGGTCTGTCTGGCTAGAAGGGTCCGAAGTTCAAACAGAAAGGCCATTCACAAGGAACGCGTTCACTGGACATCCTCCATTTCTCAGCTACATGTACTTTGAGTATCACATTTTATAAATAACCCGACATATATTATTTTGCTTTTTGTAACAAGTGAAACGAAACTGTCTTGTCTCTAGTTACAATTCGTTAGATACACTCATTAAACATACATAGCCCCTTAAATGTGCCATGTAAGCGAAGAATAACTTAAACTACAATTCTTTATCAAGAAGGATTATCTTGTAGTTGATGAAGCCTCCCTACAATAATCGTGGATCTCCCTCCAAGAGAGCTTTATGACCCACATTGACCCTTCATATCACAGAAACCGCTTTAGTAATTCAGATTGTGCTTGTATCCTGGTAACATTTCCTATGGCTTCTATGAGCGCACTTCATCCACGAAGTTAGATCCTTCTCCTCGCTATCCACGACGCGACGCTACCCTACAAAATGGGATTTGCAAACAGATCTGTACCTGATCGAAATACACTGCCTTCCCCTGTACCTGACGTGTGGTAACATTATTGCTACACAGTTCAAAAGGAAGCTATGGAGTTACTATAATGTCAAGTGAGAAATACAGACAAATTTGCTCATGGAACAAATCCAAGCGTTCTGAAATAGCTGATGCTTTATTGTTAAAGTTGACTTCGATGCTCCCTCTATGCTGTAATCACTATTTACACAATTCATGACATATTTTATGCTTCACAAATGCAATACCCTTCCTACGAATCATGCAAATATTTCGCATCCCCGGTGGAAGACTGCCACTAGTCAAAAAACATGAATTTTGAATTAGGTGGTACTTATAAATGCCTATGATCAAGTCAGTGTCCTGTAAGACTGCCACAGCTCAGATCCTATAAATAGCAATACTACGGCACTGAATAGAAATCTGCCATAACTCAAAATTGTTAATATTTATTATCAAAACACATAATTATAATCCATGAAATAACTTTGAATGTTATTGTATAGTACTAGACAATGTTAGAAGTTCACTTTAATTATACAAATATTTTTACTTTTCCTATTAGCTCAAAATCTTTAAATGCTTCTCCTGAAAAAGTGTCCTTCTTGACTTATGGCAGTCTTGCACCGGGGGTGCAATTTATCTTTATAGGTAATAGTGACATTACTTAAATTCTCAATGACTTTGACAAACTTTCTTCATGGCATAAAATATGTGACCATTTTCACATTATTCTGATTACATTCTCCTTTCAGTTGCTGAACTTTTGGTGCTTAAACATCTTCTAGACTTTGAATAATGTATAGTACTTCTCCTGGCTGTACATGATGGTTTCGCTTTATATTGCTACTACATGTATTCCCATCCGTAGCATTCACGGCTGTAACTGGTTGCGAATGTGTGAATTTAACTATAATATAAAGCGTGTACTCTGACGAGGTGAGGCTTGGTTAATTTTGACAGCCCCACATCAATACACTGTAAATTTAGTGTATAGCACTGATGAAGAAATATAAATTACGAAGAATCGTGTATAACGGAGATATAAAATGCACAGAATTCACAAGAAGCCCATAAAATTGGTTTAGTATTGCCAACAATACCAGAAATATTACAGTGTTCCGCGTAATTTGGTCTAGGACTACGTACTGAGACTCCTATCTAAAGGTTGTAGATTCGATCTCCTGCACAGACAAGTTATTTCATTCTATATTGAAGGATCAAACGGGTACATTCAGCCTTGTGATACCAACTGAGAAGTGGTCGTTGTGTTTCCCACTTTCCTATAAGTGAGTTTCCACTGCTTCTCCCTTCTACTCTAAGCAAATGCTGGGGCAGTAACAAGCGTAAGGGCACGGCCACGTACTTCCAAACCTAACCGTCGATTAGCATGAATACACGTTATGAGACAGATTCCACACACACACACGCATTGTAGATGACAGCCATGATTCATATCTTTAAATGAAACAAATAAACTTCAAACTCGGTAACTAAGCTTTAAATACCAATTCATATTTTGGTATAGTTTTGTTCATTACTGTATATTATACAGTTCACTGAACGGGAGCTACAACAGATAACGATTTAACCCTGTAACTGGTGATAAAATAAAATTCGAGAAACGCACAACCATAATGGTTTTAGTACAGTATCACTAGTCGACAAGGTTTTGTAACATGGATAATAATAATTAGTTTCTATGTTCTGATTACGAATAGGCTACGAGATTTAAAACGTTTGTGCCATTCTTTAAGAAAATTTCTTATTGTAAACGAATTGTAAAAACATATGTTGATACAAATTCACATCAAAAGAGTTTCTTTTATTAAATGTGAGTGCTTTACACAAGTAGCCAATACATCATTTCTGTTCCTCTAAAGTAACATTTGGAGCATACTTGACAGGGGCGTATATAGAGTTTTATTTCGGGGGGTGCCTAACCGGGGGTTAAGGCGCATAGTATAGGCCCCAAAGAATAGAGGGTCCGGGGTTCTCCCCGGGGAACTTTTGTATAATTTGGTGCAAAATGATGAATTTTAAGGCTATCTGGCATCACGTTTTCAACCAATTTGTTGTGATGTTTTATGTTTGGTTAATGTCAAACACAACTAAGACCATTTTATGTTACTTTTTTATTAATTCAATCATCTTGCACACTTGATGGTGTTTACATGGAAAGAATTAATGTTATTGTTTTTATTTACAACTTGAACTATTATATAAAAGGAAGCTTGTAGTTTAACGTGACCGTTAATCTCGCGATCATAAGCCACGGGACCTCCGTTTTACGTGGAATCCGAACCACAGGACATGGCATTTCACATCGAAAATCTCACATGCATTGACCGGGAATCGAACCCGGTCCGCCTTGGTGAGAGGCCTACGAACTATTATATAAAGTCAAGGTTTCTTGAAGCATTACCAAATCGGTTTATAATTTCATCGTCAGTGAGATGTATATCTCGGTGAATAGATAACAATACTAGACCGTTGAGTCTGTTTTCAGAAGTAGAATTTCTTAAGTATGTTTTCATCCAACTCAAACTCGGTTCGACAGTACCGGTAGCTACAGAGGAAGGTAATTTTGCCAAAAGTTTTATAAGGGTATAAAAATTAGGGAAAAGACTTTCGTCACACGCTTCAAGGGCACTTGCTGCTGCTCTTGGTACGTTCATAAGAGCGAAGGCACTGGAGAGTAATAAGAGGTTATGTTCTTACACATACTGTAAGATCAGAGCAAACTGATTGTCACACTGTTCATATCGCTCTAGCGTCGCCTTGCTTTGCAACGTTGCCATACGTCACTTAGTAACAATAGTACATGATAAGTACGAGTATATATGTGACAAACGTTTATACGCCCCAGATACTTGTACCTTCATGGATTGGATGACTGTTTCCCCCTGTGGTGGTGGTCAATCGTTTATTATGGGGCTGTATTGAGGCTTGTTCATAATCGGCTAAACCTGATATTGGTTGTTGTTATATTGTGAGACAAGAAATGAGCAATTCCATTGTTTTTTGTTTGGGGAAGTGTCGCTAGCGCACCGCACGAACGTTACCTTATAATAGTGTTAAATAAATCCCAAGAGCATTCATTCCTACTACTGATATTAATGGTAAGAGTGTGCGTACTCAATCTGCTTGTGAAGTAACTCCATATACGATGTAACTGAAGTAATCCCTCAGTGATCGGATATGCTTTTACACTACAAGTGGTAAACGAGGAAACGTGAGAGCAATCTTAGAAGCACTGCCACCACATTATCACATATTGCACATTCGTAAATTGATTTTTTCATGTCGTAAACCAATCTGAAAATACATAGGCCTACTTAAAAAATGTGGATAGATTCTGAGAAATGGTCAGATTATTGTTGAACTGAATAAATAGAAGTGAAATATGGTTGACATCAGATTCAGAAAGTGTAAGTTTGGAGAGTGTTTCTTGAGGCCATTTATATGAGAAGTTAATTGACACATCTACAAAATGACTTTAATTAAGTAAATTGCTGACATCATTTCCACCGGCTTTGCTCGCCTAGCTAACACAATCATCAGTAATTATGAACTAGGAATAATGTGGATTAGTTGCGGGAAATAGCAACAGTTTCTACTTTGGACAAACCGCATTTGCTTTACTCGTGTTGAGATTAACCAAGAAAATGGAACATATAAGAAATACCAGAAACAATATAGCAGACATAGCAAATAAATGTCGTAAGAAGAGTATACATTACAAATTTATGAGACTTGCGTAGGGAGCAGTAGGGCATGATACTTCTATGAATGCCGAGCTTTCTGGATCAGAGTTGTTGAAAGATGCGCCAATATTTCCTGGTCAGTCTGTGATGATGGTTACACGGAGATGAGCAAGCAGCAGGAACATTAGTGAAGGCATATGGATCTGCACTTCTCAAAATCTACATTAAAAACACCACAAGGGGGAATTTAAGACATGCCACTAACAAGACTTACAGGTATTACAGATTTGCTGGTAGTTAAGAAAGAGCATGATGTAGTACAGATAAAATAGTTGCCTTTTGTCCTTCCTGACTACAGACAGTTTTCTTGGCTTCCATTTTTAGTTACCAGAAACTTGTTGGCATGGTCAATAAAGGCCAAACGTTTGATAAACACTGAGAAATGGGTCATACTGTGCAAAATAACAATAATAAATTAATCGCGAGGGTGATCTCCTGAGATTTAGACCACCTATACCATTTCCTAACTTTCCATATCCACTCTTGGTTATAAAATTTGTGATAGCCTATGTCGGATCTCATTGGCAAGGGAAGGTCCGTTTCGTTCCATTGTGCGGTTCTGTATTCAACGTCATGGTTCACAGCAAATTGTCGATTTAGATACAGACTTGCACATTCTTGGAGTTAATCTTTTTACAACGAACTTAATTAATGAAAATCAATCCACTATCAGAAAACAGTGATCCTGTGAACACATTTCCTAGGCGTTTTCGTAGCAATTAGTTGCAATAATGTGTTAAATTGTGTCTGATATAAACTATTTCATCTTTAGAGAAATTTAATGACTTGTACTCTCCCTGCTCCGATTGTCAAATTAACAGTTAAATTACATGTCTTCACATAGCAATATAGGAGTAAACGTAAAACTTAATCCAGTCACTTTGAATAATAATTAAATGAACTCAAATCGGGACTGAGGATACCTAAAAGGAAATTGCTTCGAGAGTGAAGGATAATTATAACAAGGTGCTTCATGAGACGATGAACATCGCAGAAGGTATCGAGATAGTGCTGTACTGAGAGCATCTGGCTCGCAATTAGGGTGACAAGATATTAAAGCTAATAGTGACCAGACCATATCCTGCTTTGCTAAGTCCAGCTGTCTCGAATAATGGCTACGTCGTACAGTGTGTCGAATCCCATATCTAGGTGGAAAAAATTCACTGTCGCAAATGAAAGCGAAAACTGGCTCATTCGATAGTGAACAAACCAGATGGTGACCTTCGGTCTTTCTTTCCGCTCTCTGGTGCGTAGGGGGGAGGTTATAGGTGCTGAAACGTCTTCCTGGCAGTTATCAGGTCATTTGATAGGAGGTGTCGGAGTGAACCGAACGTTGTGATTCTAGTGAGTTCAACGAGGTGTTGTCTTCCGCGGCTCATGGACTGGTGAAAAGAGGTATGTGTTCGCACTTTTATGCGTAATACAAGCTTTCTGCACTAAATAAATAATTTACTTTATGAGTGCCTCATAGTGCCACTTTACTTTAAACGTCATTCGATGGGAAATTTAATGTAGATTCAGGATCTGTAGTGGTTTGGTTGCGCACGAATGTGCATGATGGTTTATTTTCTTATTTTCAGTGACTATGTGGGCATTACCGCGAGAAGAATTTTTCAACGCGTGGCGGTCGTGCCGTAAATAGGGGCGTACAGACGTCATATTTCAATATGTTATGAATAAATTTGATCCTACAACTCTTACAGACACTCAGGTGCAGGAGCTAAGAAACAAGTTGATATCCCATAATATTAACAACAATGGGAGAGTGCAGGAAGAACAATGCCACGTACATAGGTAATCTACCTATGGAAGCTATTGAGTTACTTAATGACCCCCAAGGAACTTTGACATCAAATGATGAAGACCAGTATAGCAATGACTACGATGCTATGGACTCTACAGAAGAATCAGGTGGCGAATGAACATTAGACATTTTGTTATTATTAAGGGGAGTGAGATTAATGAGAACATTACTTGACGAATGGACGT
This sequence comes from Meconema thalassinum, assembly GCA_946902985.2. Lineage (NCBI taxonomy): Eukaryota > Metazoa > Arthropoda > Insecta > Orthoptera > Tettigoniidae > Meconema > Meconema thalassinum. The sequence goes on along the minus strand of OX336389.2, from coordinate 1,222,471,694 downwards.
TTTCTATTTATTTGCAATAGGAGAAATAGGCCTAATATTCAATATATGTTGTCTTTATTTCCACGCTTTTCTAGAGAAATAATATTGTTTTCGTGTGTTTACTAAAACTACGTCATTAGCAGGACTGTAAAATAACATTTTGTTACAAAGAAATTGTTTGTATGATTTTGACGAATTTTTATTTTATTTTTAGAAAATAAATGTTTTTTTTTGTGCATATATGGTTGTTCTAGGTTTAATAACAATTTAATATACGTTTTTAATCTGGATGATTTTACATACAGTGACTTCGTCTATTCCATCAAATAAGGTGTAACAAGAATACTTGACTGAAAGTCTCATTGTTATTCATATTTTATCCAGTTTTAAATAGTGTGTTTACCACTGTCATAAACTATAATATACACATCCAAATCGTGATTTTTACTACCAAAACTGGATGATTCTTGTGTTGCTTTCGGTCATTTTTTTACACCTCGCCTTACCCCTCACCCCTATATAATTACCCCCGAAGATCGTACACTTTAGACGATGCCAGAAATGAATTCAGCGACCTCAAAAACGGTATATTGCCAACTTTTTATAGAATCCCAGCACTATTAACGAAGTTATTAATTTTTTTCCACCTAGAATTGGGATTCGTCACACTGTGCGTCGCTGGCATTAGCTCAGTTACCAAAAGCTAAAGGCACTAGAATTGAATCATGTAACACGATACGAAGTATTTGTTTTTCATTTACTGACTGGATGAGTTCTTTATCTTGTACATACGTACGACAAAAATCATTTGTGTTTAGGACACCATTGCCATTGTAACCATACTTTCACTGTTTTAAAATATCACTATATTAATACTTCCAAAGCTTGACCCAGGTAGTAATCCGGATGCTATGATCAATAGTTGTTGTGTGTGTTACCCAACAGAAAACAATCTTGAAGTCACAATTTTTTAATGTAGCATTTTTACTAACAATGTTAATACCGGTTACTCGTGCCGATATACAATTCATTCCTAACAGCAATGACAGGATGTATTTTTTCAGCTTGCTATGATTCCTGTTACTACGAAGTTGGAAATAAACTGAGATTGTTTTCTATGTGACGAATGTATTTAAGGCCATATTCTCTTCCCGTTTCACAAGAACGATGAATGAAGGAGAATAAAGCTGGGAGGAATCATCCATGGCCAGTTATCGCCCCAGTATTTGCCAGGAGTTGAAAATAAGAAAGAATTCGCAACCAATTGGAGGAAGGTCAATGGTGGTGTCTGAACTTGTTTTCCAAATCCAGATACAGTCTGCTCCATGGCCTGGAGCGTTAACGCTATGAGCATGTTAAATACATAAATTCTGAAACTCAGGGGAAATTTTCCCACGTTCAGGGAATAAAGCTGTGTTAAGTAAAACACAAAGGAATTTGTTACCTCTCTCATGTATGTTTGAAACATCGGTGTTGATTTTATTCATTTTATGACAATATTTCGTATTATTTTAGCACTTCAACTGTTTAAATATAAATACATGGGAATAATTAAAATGTTTTTCCACATGTGAGATATTGTCACCGTAAAAAAACACATAAGGTAATATTCTCTATTAAAGCCAGCATTTGTTCAATGCTGACAATGCATTTTTAAACATCCCATATTATTTACGTGGAAATTTCAATTTGTATTGTCATTGAGGTCACGTATACATTTGTTTCTTCCACATTTCTGTTGGGTTACTCCCCAAACCTAAGTGGTAGGCCTACAATATATTAAGGCTTCATCTCGTGGACATGCTTAACTTTAGATTTTGCTCGATTTAATCGTGGGCTAGTGATCTGTTTTCATCTTCAGAACTTCGATTCTCTTAACCAACAGATATTTTGCTGTAACACATGAGTTAACTTGGACCATGTGGTCTGTGGGTGTATAGAGTAATATGCTCCACTTGGCGTCACCCGCATTTTGTTTCCTGTCCACAACGGCTTCTCACCTGCCAAATCACCAGTGTGTAGTACTGTAGCGTTATTCCAAGAATTGACATTTTGAAAACGATTGGAATAAAGTACAGGGATAGGAGGGTGCTCTACAATCTACACACAAATCAGACAGCAGTTATTCAAGCGATAGGTTATGAGAGAGAAGCTGGTAATCAGAAAGGTATAAGGCATGGCTGCAACTTATCACCCATACTTTTCAATCTATACATTGAACAAGCAATGAAGGAAATTGGAGAAACTTCAAAGTAGGAATAAAGATTCAAGGAGAAATAATTTCAACTCTGAGATTCGCTGATGACATCATCTTAGCCGACACACTAGAGGATTTGAATGAGTTTTTAAATGGTATGGATTCTGTCTTGAGGAAAGAATTCATGATGAAAATTAATAAATGTAAAACAAAAATATTGGAATGCAGTTGAAAGAAATCAGAAACTCCTATGGACGTCCAATTGGTAGGCGAAAAGCTAAAGGAAGTAGGAGACGTCTGTTACTTAGGAAGCAAAATAACCAGTGATGGACGAAGCAAAGAGGATATAAAAAGGAGGTTAGCACAGGCAAGGAAATCATTTCTACAGAAAAGGAATCTGCTGACATCGAATATAGATTTTGGTATTAGGACGTCATTTTTAAAGGCCTTTGTCTGGAGCGTGGCACCCTATGGAAGTGAAACTTGGACTGTTGGAGCGGCAGAAAAGAGGAGAATTGAAGCGTTTGAAGTGTGGTGTTACAGGAGAATGATGAAGATAAGATGGGTAGATGAAGTTTCAAACGAAGAGGTATTAAGGCTAACTGTCCCGTTTTTTAGTTTGTAATTCTGACACCACGTAGCAGCACCAAAGTGAGACAATTTCTTTTTTCAGTTTTCTCTTGAACGAAAGCTCGTATTTGCAATCTGAAAACAACTATGTATACTAGACTGCAATTGAATTGATATTAATTCAATGTATTTTCCAAAATGTGAAAAACAAAAAAGTTACTAACAGTTTTTTATATCTCTGCTTAAAATATGAAAAAAAAACTGGTAATACGAAAATGGAGATTTATTTCCTGTTTCCAATGCATTTTTCAGAATTAAAATTGGATGAGTGGAAACGACAGCAATAGTTTGGGAATTGTTTTGAAAAGGGTGGTAGGCGGCGCGGCTCCACAAGATCTCTTGCGCAAGGAAAATTATGAACACGCTGACAGGGCGGAGGGAGGAGGGAACAATTTGACGACAGGAAGAAGTTGTCTTGCTCTTGTCACAAATATTATAGTTCGACGAGTTACGTGTACAAGTGCCTAGGCGTGGAACAATATCTGAGCAATAAAATTATGCTGCAGTAGTGTCACAATATGTAACGTTGACACAATGTGTTCGTACAGATGCCTTTCTTACTTCCTCTAACATTCTTGTTGATAATAATACATTGTAGGGGCTTGGGACATCTTGGTCATCAGTACCTTTGGCTGGCTGCGTGGCTCTGCGGTAACGTTCTCACTTGCTGTTCCCAAGGTTGCAGGATCGAATCCTGGTGCAGCCAGTTGGCATTTGAGGGTGCGCGAATGCGAGGGAGCCGTGTTATTAGATTTACTGGCACGTTAAAGATCCCCTTCGGGGCAAAATTCCGGCACCCCGGCGTCCCTAAAAGCCGCAGTAGTTAAAAGGGACGTAAAACCAATAACGTTATTATTATTATTATTATTATTATTATTATTATTATTATTATTATTATTATTATTATTATCAGTCCCGTGTAGTTGATTATGTGTGTAACTGTATTAGAGTCAGGAATGGGACAGGTGGCCTGAAACTTCACGTACGGTACTATCTCGGTACCTGGAGGGATTGTGGAAAAACCGGGGAAAACACACTCAGGACAGATGGGGACAGCGTTGGGTTCCCTTCTAGGTAACTGTTTTAGAATTATTTGAGGATAAACTCCCGAACAAAAAACATATTGTTCCGACATTAGTAATACGTTGTAGGGCATAATTCTTACCGCACAGATCAGCGACTGGTTTCACTCGATGCGACATTGAATACTGTATAGAAAGATATGACTGGTTTGTACACACATCAAAAAAAGTTTTGCATCACCTCGGTTCCAAGAGTTCCGGAACCGTTAAATACAAAGGGAATAGAGATCAACACAAACAACATTTCAGCTCGTTTCATTGCTCATGAGACCCACACATTGCATGTTGTACCATCATACAGCTAGACTTTCAGCATTTGTGGTCCAGATTGCAGTACACACCACTACCTCTAATACCCAGTAGCACGTCCTCTTGCATTGATGCATGCCTGTATTCGCCGTGGCATACTATCCACAAGTTCATCAAGACACTGTTGGTCCAAATTGTCCCACTCCTCAACGACAATTCGGCGTAAATCTCTCAGAGTGGTTGGTGGGTCAAGACGTCCATAAACAGCCCTTTTCAACATATCCCAGGCATGTTCGATATGGTTCATGTCTGGCGAACATGCTGGCCACTGTAGTCGAGCGATGTCGTTATCTTGAAGGAACGCATTCACAAGATGTGCACGATGAGGTCGAGAATTGTCGTCCATGAAGACAAATGCCTCTCCAATATTCTGCCGATATGGTTGCACTATGGGTCGGAGGATGTCATTCAGGTATCGTAAAGCCGTTTCGGAGCCTTCCATGACCACCAGTGGCGTACGTCGGCCCCACATAATGCCACCCCAAAACATCAGGGAACCACCACCTTGCTGCACTCGCTTGACAGTGTGTCTAAGACGTTCAGCCTGACCAGGGTGCCTCCAAACACGTCTCCGACGATTGTCTGGTTGAAGGCATATGCGACACTCATCGGTGAAGAGAACGTGATGCCAATTCCGTGGGGTCCATTCAGCATGTTGTTGGGCCCATCTGTACCGCGCTGCATGGTGTCGGGGTTGCAAAGCTGGACCTCGCCATGGACGTCGGGAGTGAAGTTGCGCATCATGCAGCCTATTGCGCACAGTTTGAGTTGAAACACGACGTCCTGTGGCTGAACGAAACGCATTATTCAACATGGTGGCATTGCTGTCAGGGTTCCTCCGAGCGGCAATCCGTAAGTAGCGGTCATCCACTACAGTAGTAGCCCTTGGGCGGCCTGAGCGAGGCCTGTCATCGACAGTTCCTGTATCTCTGTACCTCCTCCATGTCCGAACAACATCGCTTTGGTTCACTCTGAGACGCCTGGAAACTTCCCTTGTTGAGAGCCCTTCTTGACACAAAGTAACAATGCGGACGCGATCAAACTGCGGTATTGACCTTCTAGGCATGGTAGAACTACAGACAACATGAGCAGCGTACCTTCGTCCTGGTGGAATGACTGGAACTGATCGGCTGTCGTACCCCCTCCGTCTAATAGGCCCTGCTCATGCATGGTTGTTTACATCTTTGAGCAGTTTTAGTGACATCTATGAACAGTCAAAGGGACTGTATCTTGGATACAATATACACAGTCAACGTCTATATGCCGGAGATCTGGGAACCGAGGTGATGCAAAACTTTTTTTGATGTGTGTAGTTAGCACGCTCTTGATATTTTAGAAAAAAGATGGACAAGATATGTTCGTGTTCAGGTTTATTGGGAATATCTATTCTAAAACCCATCCGATGCGGACGTCCAACTCTAGGTATCGTCTTCTAGACAAAACAAACAAGACCACAAACCGTGAAATATTCTAATCAATGGAGCCAGCTATTATCGATTTATAAGAGGCCAAATGCGCACGCACATAGACCTACATACATACATACATACATTTATTTTGGTGATTCGTATGGTTCTTTGGTTCTCAAAACTCGAATTCCCTTTTTTTTTCGTGAGATCTGAAACGACTCCGTATGGCCAATCACTATAACTTACTTCAATTTTCATGGAGGTAATAATAAAAGTTCATTTATGTAGGACATTTTATTACAATAAACAAATTATGAAAATGCATAACAAGAGCAAAATTATTATGTACATAATAGAATTAAAGTTCCGAAGATATTCTCATCTGCCTATTGTTAGCACAGGCACTAGTACTGCGTACTATAAACAAACAAAAATATTATACCTAATTATTTTCTGTTCTTGTAATCAATGCTTCAATTTTTTCCATATCAAAGATAGCGTTTCATGATTTACACACACTCACCATTTTACTTCATCTCAGGTTCTCTTATATCCATTGATCTGGTCATCCTGGGATCAATGATCTCAGGCAACAAGATTTTATCGCAGCAGCATGTCAGTTACATAAGCATTTTTTCTCTCCAGAACTTTTCGTCCCTCTTTATTGTTTCTATGTGAATGTCCTTAGGCGTCCATACCACAAAATAACTTATTTCCCGCTATGTTATTTCCAACTGGCCCTGGTTGTGGAAATAAAAACCATGTGAGTGTTAGAGAGTTATCAATCTGTTCTCTTCTGAAAGGCACTGTTCTTGACATTCTCTGGCTTTCCTTTTCGCTTACTTTCTGCCAAACAAAATCCCTTTAGTTTTTTGCAGGCTTCCAGTATGGTCATATTCCGTGCAGAATAAGGGCACTTGACTTCGACTACAGCGTCGTCTCCTATTAATCCGTCTGGGGAGGCACCTAAAACCCATAAGTTTTATGTACGAAAATACCACATTCTACGACTTTTCTACCGATTTCTCCTCTAAATTTCGTTTTACAATTCGCTCATTATCACAGTCATACTGCATTGCTTTTGAGTGAAATTCGCCGAACAGAATGTTTTTTTTTAATGCTATTGGAGCCCATTTCGAAGTAGGTTTCCTCTTGCATACAAATCCGAAATTGGATGCCGTAAGTCTGTCCTTTCTGCTGTGTGCCACTTTTCATTTTCCCTTTGGCCCCTTGTTTCCTTTTCCAGTTTTTGTATATGGCCTTCACTAAGCGTTAGTTGCTTGATCTTCTCATAACTAAACTCTCTGAACAGTACCTCATCGAAACTGCATTGATCGGTTTCTATAATCACGTGAGACAATACGTTTCATTTCATTAGACTGTTGTCGGGACATTCTTTTCCCTTCTCGCGACGCAAATAAACTTTCTCGGAAAGCTGCTCTTCTTCTCTTTCTGCTGAGTGCAGTGTCCTTCACTATTGCGGCAGTTTTTTTTTTCTAAACGGATTTCATTGTTTTATAGTGCCAGGATGGCCCAAACTGAAAGACCAGTCCGGCAGCTTTGGTTCTATGAGTGAAGGAACCTCGTTTCCCTCTATTGATCTGCTTACCTCCCGTGAATTTTGAAACAAGGGACATATAATTTTCGGCAGCATTGCAGGTGGTGTTTGATACTAGCTGGGAACGTTTTGCAATTAGGGGCTGCAAGCAATAACGCAGTTATCTGTTTGTCTTACCTTGTCCACTGGTAGTTCAAAAGTACTGTTTGCAGTCTTTATGAACCCCAATCCAATCCAGTATTTCCGGAAATTTTCCATTTTCACATTCGCTACGCCTTTATTTTTCCATACAACGCATTGTTTTCATTTGAAGTCGAACTTACTTCTCTGAAAAAAGTTGACACTGAATAGTTCGTGATTTTGTAATCCTACACTTATGTATTAGAAGTAAAAAAAGAACTACACCCGTAGCGCCTAGGCCTACCAAGCAACCACTGCGCTGTTCAGCCATGATGTAGCCTGCAGATTTCGGGGTGACGTTTAGTCATCCAACTTGTAGGCTACAGGTAAAATATAAGTGAAATCATAACTGCTCAGTGCATTACAGATTCTCTAATGCAAGCGTAAAGAATTATATAATTTCAAATATAAACTAGGAAAAAAAGATTACGGGTGTGAAGAGGTTTTTTTCCTCCGTAGCGTAGCAGTCAGCATGGTTCTCTGCCGCCCCGGAGGTCCTGGGTTCGATTCCCGGCTCTGCCACGAAATTTGAAAAGTGGTATGAGGATTGGAACGGGGTCTACTCAGCCTTGGGTAGTCCAAATGAGTAGAGGGGGTTGATTCCCACCTCAGCCATCCTCGAAGTGGTTTCCCGTGGTTTCCCACTTCGTCTTCGGACAAATGCCGGGATGGTAGTGTGACCGTTTTTGTATTTCCGATTATAGATGTCTGAGAGAGCGTTACATGGCGCGGTGTTATTTTGTGTATCAGAGCGGGCTGTGTTTACAACTTCTGATGTGACGTAACGCAAGGGCCATCGCCCTCTCTCGCCCTGATCGGACCATGTGACTGTGGGTAGACTCGAGGTCGAGTGACGTCAGTAGCTGACGGAGGGGTGAGTTGTCTGGGGAGGTCTGTGAGAGACATTCTTGTTCTTGCTGGCTTGCTTACCAGAGCGGGACCGCAGTGTGTGCGATGATCGCTGAGTGTGATTCGTAAGTTGATGCAGGCGGGATTTGCTTCGCGTGGACTGGCGTGACCACATTATAGCACAGTACGTGAAGTTCGTTATACGCACTTAAGTGGGTCTCTGTATGGTTCAAACCTTATTTAAGTTTGTTTAAACTTTATTCTTGTTTCGATTTGGATCTACTGATATCCTATTCAGGCATTTCGCCATGAAAAACAGGACTGAGTGAACTGTGGAAATTAAACGCTGCTTGATCTTTATCCAAAGTCTAACATGCATTCTAAGCGGTCGACGATAGGAACAAGACTTTGGTGCTCGCGTTCCACGACAATGAACGCTTAAAATGTTATACAGGAGCACAGTATAATCGAGTGGAGTTCTGACATAGTGAAGTAATTGTGGAGTACATCTAGCCAGATATGTTTTTGGAGCATTTTCTGAATACCTTCGCCATGAACTGAAACTCACTCAGAGTCATGGATGAGACGAGCGTAAACCGCGGAAGCAATTTGAAGTTACTTCTATGCTATCATATCAAGATTGTTAATGAAGAATGATGTCTACAACATTCGTGTGGGAACTTCCAGAATATACCGGATCTGATGCATAGTTCCACCCGGGGTGTGGTCATAGGGAGACGTGAATCTGGGTTCGACGCCAGGATGTTGAGTCACTATACTCAAGTCCAGGATTCTTCTGGAAGACGGACTCGGGATATTTTGTTCCGAATGACGCCCCTCCATCATCTGAAATTCAGGTATATATCTGACAATCTTTGGTAGTAGTCGAGCATTTTCATTTGTTGTATCCAGTTGCCAATTAGTTTGTGTAATTAGTTTATTTGATGACGGGGTTATAATTCAGATAAATCATTGTCTTTCTTGACCCCAGTTTTTCTTTTTGAGTTCGTTTGACGCACTAGTTTATCCATGTCTTGTTGGGATTTAGTATTTCTTTCTTGCTTCTGCATCAGATTTTCCATTCGTCGTAATTTTCTGAAATTTTCAATCGTTGGGAAGACCTCCATATAGGAAGAAGATTTGCGTTTTAGTATTATGATTATTTTATCAAATTTTTGCACCGTTATGGTCGTGTTACTGTAATTCTCTGCAAGTAAATTTTTCCTTCACATTTAAATCGTTTGACGTTATAATATACTTCAGCATCATGGTTTCGTGATGGGTTCTTGATTGACATTTACTCTAAAAGATTATTTGATTCCGAACTCAAGGATGTATGTTTAAATCTTGGTGTTTTTCGAAATTGTATTTTTGCTAGGCCATTTAGGAATTTGATCCTTGAAAAATACTGATATAAAAGATTTCTCTCGTTAATCAACTGTAATATTAATGTTATTAGTGAAGTAAAATTGATTGTGAAATTGAGCTCGTGGACTATTGGAACCACGTGATATATTGTTAAGCTGGAGAAGGTTTTTTGGATCACTGTGAGTGATTATGATTGTGAAACTTATAAAATGAAGTCGATAGAAATACTGTGTGACTGACAAGTGGTGGTTGATGTGTAACTAAAGTTTGTGAAATGTTTCGTCATGTTGTTTTATCCTTTAAAAAGGATTGGTTGGAGTTTAATGGTGGGTCTTGTTGTACTTAATTTTCGTCTTGTTAGAATACGTCATCGAGTGACGTCAGTGACATTTTGTTTTCAAATCAATTGGAGATAGTATCTCTAGGATATTTACTGTGATTAAACTTTATCTCTACTTCAAATTTCATATCTATGAAATTTAATTAGAGCTGTGGCGATTTTCGAGAGATCTCTTTAAGTACAGCCATTTCTCGGTAATCTTTTTCAAATTTTGCATTTTCGTTTGACACGGTGCAAACATATTTATACTTACCTGAGCTCCTTCTCTTGGCTCAACTGCGTCCTCAGTGGCGATTCCTTTTTGTACTATTTAACCAAATAAGATGGTGTGGTGATGGTGAGTGTTGCCATTGGACCTTGTTTCATTAAGAAACATTATATATGTGTATACGTGTACATTATTGTATTATATTCAGGTGAGGGATTCTTTCAGTACCATTTTTACTGAACACATTTTTTTTATTTTACAGCAGTTCAATCAGAGAGTCATAATTCATAATAACTACATAAATTGTGCCGGGAAGATCAATGTGTTTCCTTTTCTTTTCTTAAATTTTCTCACTACTCTCTGAGATTAGTTGTATCTCGTTTGCGTCTCGTGTCACGTTTTGACCTGAGCTAGTTTTCCTTGTTTGCATTTTGATTTGTCCTTGCACAATTTAGGTTTGTTGATATGCTCCTTTGTACTTCCTTCTCCTGTTGGTGGGATCTGGGGGGTGTTTTCAGCCGGGCAGTTTCAGATCCTACGATCCAGTGTTCCTCGAGGGATTCAACAGGTCTTGGTAAGTTATAAAAGGGTACAGTACCTAATGTAAGACCACGGCCGCCTCCTTCCCTCTTCCTTGCATATCCATCCCAATCTTCCTTTCCCATCCCATTCCTCATGAGGCCCCTGTTTGCTTTGCAGGTGAGACCACCTGGGTGAAGTGCTGATCACATCTCCCCAGTTGTATCCAATCTGACCAAGGGTTCCCAGCTCTAGGGCACTGCCTGGAAAGGCGGTAGTGGTGAGTTACCTCGCTGAGTCCGAGGGAACCACCAACCTGGAGGGTAAAATTGACTAAAAGAAATAAATCTATTCTACCAGAAATACTGTCCAAAAAATAAAGTGCCGAAAATAGAACACCTAACGGGCATTGAAAAATAATACTGTTGCAGGTAAAATAAATTAAATAAAAAGTAATCAATGCGATCGATGAACTAAAAACAAGAAGTCGTAACTAGGAACTGGTAAAATATCAAAGTATCACTCAGAAATATCCAGACCTCGACAATAATTCAGAACTAACCAGCACAGTCAATAGCAATATTGGACATGATGCTCGGGAATTCCATACCGTCTGGCAAAATTATCGCTCTCTCAAATCACTCTAGCTCCAATCCCATCCCCCAAACCCTCCACCAACCCGCTCTCCATGACCTTGCTCTACTGTCGCGCCTTGTTGCAAATACAGTAACACTTTTATTCACAAACTTCCCAAAGTGATCCCGACGGTTCTATTCAACCGATTTAGGTTTTCGATGCGGCTTTGGAATCAGTGAGTAAAACTCAACTTTCGTATTACCCGTTTTCTTTCGAATTTTAATCAGATATTTGAAAAACAAACATTCACTTTTCTGATTTGGAAATTAAAAAGTAAGCAATGAATTAATATCAATTCTGCTACTAGACAGAGTGCATAGCAGTTTTCAGATCACAGATCGGAGCTCCCCTTCGATACAAAAATAAATAAATAAATAAATAAATAAATTCAGCTTCGCTTGTGCTGCCATCTGTTGAAATATATTCTTACCAAAGTGTCGGGACATTTAGCCATAAGACGAGTGGGAGAGGAGGGATTTTTCTGGCGACTGCTAATGAAGAGCAGCGATAGATTGGCAGGAAACATACAGTACTAAGACACTTAGGAATAGCAACCATATTTATAGAAGGAAGGGTCGAGGATAAGAACTGTAGGGGCAGACCAAGGTTAGAACACGTTAAACAGATTGCCTCGGATGTAGAATGTGGTAGCTATGTAGAGATGAAACGATTATCTCAGGATAGGGAGTCATGAGGAACTCCATCAAACCAGTCAAAATACTGAAGACTCAAGTTGCAGATATGAGATGTGGCCTTGTTCTGGAGACAGATATATGTGGTAAAGACTGGCACCCATAGTATATATATAGGCACGGTGGAAAATACAGTTTATTTGAATATTTCAAAGTGCCAATTTGAGCTAGAAGCTCAGAGATCTGGCAAACTTGTTGCGACATAGCGCTTAGCAGTTCTACAGCGAGGGTGGAGCTAATCTTAGTTTGGGACTAAACGTGGGTCATGATCATGTACCCTGTGGTATTTGGAGAGGAAAGTGTCTCTGGATTGTTTGCAAGTCTCTTCTAGACATAGTACCGAGAATGAATACCAATAATAATAATGTTATGCCCTATTAGTTTTACGTCCCTTTAAACAACTGCGGCTTTTAGAGACGACGGGGTGCTGGAATTTCGCCCAGAAGGGTATCTCTAACGTGCCAGTAAATCTACTGAGACGGCTACATACATGTCAAAACTGCAAGATTACATTAAAGGAAATAAACTAACAACAAAACGCTTTAAATATTTTAATTCTTTGTGAAGTTCCTGAATCCATATGTACACTGAACCACTTGTATCAGTGGTTTATTATTTCGCGGAGAAAATCAGACGAAGTCTGTAGTTTAATTAGTGAGTCAGTTGTAAACTGTCGTAAGGAAGCTTTTAGTTTTACGAAACCGTTAATCATGCTTTAACAGGGAATCGAACCCGGTCCGCCTTGTTAAGAAGCCAAGAACTTGACCGCTGTGCCACCAGGCCCCCTAGTCATTTGTAAACTCTTCTGTAGGTCAACACGAATTTGCCCTCTGACTGGGGGGGGGGGGTACAGTGTATAGACTATAACACATATTAATTATAAGTAAGTAGTACTCCTGGAGAAAGTAATACATGTATTAGTTATGATCACTATTATAATGGGGGAAATTTTAGGATTAACAATAGTGATCTTAATTGGCGTTATCTTATTTAAGGGGCGTTATTTACTCATTATTCATATATTATATACATTGTACCACGCCCAGTCATTGGACAAATTTGAGTTGACAGACTGAATAGTTTACAACTAACAGTTTGTATAGGCAACACTGAAAGAATGGTTTCGAAACATTACATTGAATGAATTAATGAGTGCAATAACATATTTCTATAAAATACTGCCAATGATAAAATAATGGGAGTGAATGGCTATTTCCCCATATTGTATTTGTCTTCAGGAACCGCCGGTTAACTAGGGACCACAATTAGTTTGAAAAGGAACTGTTTAATTTTCAACATTTTGTAATCGGTGTATCAAAATGGGAAAGATACATTTTCAATATAATATTTATTCAAAACTCATTCTTACCAATCCCAGATAATTTCACCCAGGTCTACAATAAAATGATACATTATATCGTAATAGAATGTAACTAATAATGAGAAATCCGTGTGTCTTATACAAAAATTGCCTAAGATATCTAACGATAAAATCAACTGAAGTGTTTGAGACTATGGTAGGTTAGTGTAGTGTTCTCTCTATACCAACTCGCCGCAACCATCCCATCATTCGCCTGGGTTAGAAGCGGGGTGTTCTCTCTATACCAACTCGCCGCAACCATCCCATCATTCGCCTGGGTTAGAAGCGGGAGAAACTACGGAAAACCACTTCCAGGATGGCTGAGGTGGGAATCGAAACCACCTCTTCTCAGTTCCGCCGCACGAGGCTGATTAACCCCGTTCCAGCCCTCAGAGCAAAATTAATTTCCTTGCCAAAGCCGGGAATTAAACCCGAACCTCAGGGGCAACAGATGTGAAAGCTAGCCACTACTCCACGGGGTCATCAAGTATTGTTTGATTGTGGATCCATTGTTGAGACATCGTGCACTGCAATCTGCAGCCAAGCCTCGAGCCACTATGCATTAGTTGAGTGATTGACCTGCCATTAGCCTTGATAAGGCCTGCCACAGTGGTAGTGCAAAACGATGGCTAAGGAACACGACGTGGCATAACATTCCAAAAGAATACAACTTCCGTTATGTAAAATATTTGCATCAAAGTTGTTTTGTCCTAGGGTTTCATGTGACAACAATAATAAAGCGAGCAATAAAATCTATTAACGATCAGAGAGGTATTTTATTACCAACAGCGGTAGCTACGCTCGCTAGCGCGCAGCGGTAGGCCATGGGGAGTGATGGTCAATCACCACTAACAATATCTTCAAAAAAATCATATATGCCTCACAAATCTTGACTAGTTGCACTAGTTTAAGAACTAATGCAACTAAATCTCTACTTAGTATAAAACAAAGTCCCCGATTCTTGGATGTTACGGGCAAACTCGAGAACTACTGAATGGATATTGATGCGGCTTTCACCATTCTGTAAAGGATATCTCGAGGATAATTTATGTACAAAATAATTTATTTATGATCAAAGGAAGCCGAGCAGTAACGATTTCAGTGGAAAAGTCGAAAAAAAAACCTGGCGTCCGAGCGCTTTGTAAGCTTACGCTGGGCAAACCGTTAAAAATATCTAAATACTATGAGTGTAAGAATTGTTCAGCATGATATGTTCTACAAAAAATCCGCGAGAGCATATGTCTATCTTCAATACATCGCCCACTATAAGTGTTTTTACGTTTTAATTTCTTCTAATCATGTCCATTAAACTACCGAGGAGACAGTTTACGAGCTAGCTAAGGGCGAGTCTATCATCCCTGTTACAGCCTAGCTAACGGGTGAACCTATTGCCCCAGATACAGCCAGCAGCAAACGGTTGAGTCGTGTTGAGTCAAGACTTGTGAGAAGGGTGGTTGTGTTTGGAGTTTACCTGGAAGTGCAACTCGGGTTCTCTTCATTTCGCCTGTGAAACACAGTTAAGATTGGACGGAAGGGGGATTTGAGTTTCATTCACCTCGCCATTACCTGGAAGTGCAACTGTCATTTCGCCTGTGAACTTTTCGTTCCGCAAAACTAACAGTCAATTTAACATTGGACGGAAGGGGGATTATTTTATATTAAATTATACTGATTGACGTATAATCTCTACTTAGTATAAAACTAAGTCCCCGATTCTAGGATATCACGGGTAACCTCGAGAACCACTGAATGGATTTTGATGCGGTTTTCACCATTCTGTAAAGGATATCTCGAGGAAGGTTTCTTTAGAAAATAATTTATTTATGACCAAAGAAAGTCAAGCACTAACGATTTCAGTGAAATGGTCGAAATGAAACTGGCGTCCGTGCGCTTTTTAAGCTTACGCTGGGCAAACCGTTAAAAATTGTTCAGCATGAAAAGTTCTACCAAATAGCCCGGGAGAGCATATCTCTATCTTCAATACATCGCCTACTATAAGTGTTTTTACGTTTTCATTTCTTCCAACAATCTCCATTTAGTTACTAAGGCAACAGTTTACGAGCTAGCTACGGACGAGTCTATCTCCCCAATTACAGCTTAGCTAGCGGACGAGCTTATTGCCCCAGATACAGCCAGCAGCAAACTGTCGAGTCGTGTTGAGTTAAAAACTTTAGAGGAGAGAAGTTGTGTTTGGAGTTTCCCTGAAAGTGCAACTCGGCTTTTCTTCATTTCGCCAGTGAACTTTTCGTTCCGCAAAATTCACGGTCAAGTTAAGATTGGACGGAAGGGGGATTTGTGTTCCATGCACCTCGCCATTCTTAAATTACGTCTGACAAGAATGTGCTGCAGATGCATCTCCATGATAATATAATTAATAGTCCAGTCAGTGATTTTAACCCATCATGCCGAAACGTAAAACGGATATAGGTAGTTGTTCATTGACATTGGAAAAAAAGCGCTAATCACGTAATGCATTCATAACTGTTCCCGGGCGAAGTCGGGTCTGGTTGCTAGTAAGTGTATATAATGTAAATACCATCACCCATACTTGTACAGTAGACATAGATTTAATAGCCTAAGTGTAAACGATCTGATGATGATCGCTTGACGATTCAGGCTGGTCATCCAAATGTATTTATTAGGGATATATAATGGGCATATGATGAGAATGGAAGAATATAGAGTACCAAAGAGAATATTTAAGGAGAAGACACAAGGAAGAAGACCACGAGGAATGCCCAGAAAGAGGTGGATAGATACGGTGAAGGAAAGCATAGAGAAGAGAGGAATAAAATAAAAAGAAGTATTGAAAGAATGACATGAATGGTGGAGGGATAGACAACTGTGGAGGTCCTTGATTCGCAATCCGACCCAGGGAAACGGGATATGAAGAAGAAGAAGAAGAAGAAGAAGAAGATATTTTTTTTTCAGGATTGGGGAACATCCATTACAATTGGTGCTATCGTGTTGACCGACTGAAAAACATTATATTTCGACTAGAAATTAGCTTGTCAGGATATATACAGGGTGTTTTTAAAATGTCTAGAAGGCATATTATGCATCAAAACAAGAATGAAATGTCTAATGGGTCGTACATCCTACTTTTTGAAATCAAATCAATTTTTTCTTTGGAGGCGTAGACCAACAAATTGTCAAAGGTGACACGCCTTGTATGGGATACTGTTAGGGTACAAGGAATAATGAAAAGTATGGTTGTGAATATGACTAGTAACGATGAATTGGAGCTCCGTCAAACAGGGTCAGTTGTGTAGTTCCAGTTGTATAGCTCTTGTCATGCTAGTGCGCGTTACACTTAACTCTGGGTACGTCCCATGTGTTTGCCATGAATAGATGTTACATTGTGCACCTTCGCCTTTCGGTTATCTAATGCTGGGTATCTCCGTCTCAAAATTTCATGAACTCGTTCCAGTGGCTGAGATAAATATCCGTAGTGATCAGTTGGACACGCTGCGATTGGAAGCGGGGATTTGGATGTACGCAATGCGCATACGTGGTCTGTCTATTCCTGACCTAAATATACGGGATGTCCCATAAGTAATGTCGTTTTTTAAAGAAAATTTTATTTGCAAATCAAACTATTCTTCAAAGTAGAGACCATTGGATTTTATGGTCTTGAGCCACACGGCACCTGCGAGTCTCCGTTATATAAGTAGGGCCCTTGATGTAGATGCGAATATTGCAATGCCTTCGTTAGTATTGCATAGCAATGTTGCGCGATTTGAGGATGATAGGTCACCAACGACAAAGTTGTATCACGCTGAGCTCTGGTGAAGCGTGGTACACTGTTGTCATCAAGGATTCAGTTCTTGCGGCACTAGACCAAGACTCTTGTGACACACGAAGAGCGACAAAACCGGTCCGTGTACGTACCTGCCCTTGTATTGCCGAGACAACCAATCAACAATGAGAGAAACGGTCCTGACTCATGGATTTTCAAGTGGACTGTGAAGTAACCAGTCTCATGGGGTCGTAACTCATTTCAATTAATGGTTGAGGGGATTTCAGGATGAAGATTTAGGGATCATCATAAACTTACAGTGTGGGCTTGATTAATTCAGGGGCTTGGGACATACATATCATCACCCCGTGACTTAATATGCTTGATATTGCGAATTTCTGAATGTTTATTTAATTTCATTTAAGGCAAGATTAAGCACGAAAACGGTCATAACTTTAACATTGGTACATTATTATTATTATTATTAATATTATTATTTGCCTACAATTGAAATGGGAGCCTAAGTAAACCATGACCAATGGTGGCATTTGTACCCTTGTACTGTTAGAAGCTCTTTCTCACTTGTTTGTGGGTGTGAGGTGAAGCGGAGGGTTGGGGGCAGAGGCTTTCTTCCATCCAGCGTTCCTTTCGTAGCCATGACAACCGGCTTACTACTTTATTCTTGTGCTTGGGCTTGTTCTTGTGCTTGTCCTTGTCCTTGTCCTTGTCCTTGTCCTTGTGTTTGTGCTTGTGTTTGTGTTTGTGTTATTCTTGTGCTTGTTGTTGTTCTTGTGCGAGTGCCTGTGCCTGTGCTTGTTGTTGTTCTTGTGCGTGTGCGTGAGCGTGTGCGCGTGCGTGTGGGTGTGCCTGTGCTTGTTGTTATTCTTGTGCGTGTGCGTGTGCCTGTTCTTGTTCTTGTGCGTCTGCCTGTGCCTGTGCCTGTGGCTGTGCTTGTTGTTGTTCTTGTGCGTGTGCCTGTGCCTGTGCTTGTTGTTCTTGTGCGTGTGCCTGTGCTTGTTGTTGTTCTTGTGCGTGTGCGTGTGCCTGTTGATGTTCTTGTTCTTGTGCGTGTGCGTGTGCCTGTTCTTGTTCTTGTTCTTGTGCGTGTGCCTGTGCCTGTTGTTGTTCTTGTGCGTGTGAGTGTGCCTGTGCTTGTTGT
The DNA here is from genome assembly GCA_946902985.2 of Meconema thalassinum. Classification (NCBI taxonomy): domain Eukaryota; kingdom Metazoa; phylum Arthropoda; class Insecta; order Orthoptera; family Tettigoniidae; genus Meconema; species Meconema thalassinum. Next base: position 1,222,453,480 of record OX336389.2, on the reverse strand, counting down.
TGTTCTTGTGCGTGTGCCTGTGCCTGTTGTTGTTCTTGTGCGTGTGCGTGTGCCTGTGCTTGTTGTTGTTCTTGTGCGTGTGCGTGTGCCTGTGCTTGTTGTTGTTCTTGTGCGTGTGCCTGTGCTTGTTCTTGTTCTTGTGCGTGTGAGTGTGCCTGTGCTTGTTGTTGTTGTGCTTGTTCTTGTTGCTATTGTGCTCTTTCTTGTTGCGCTTGTGCTTGTGCTTGTTATTGTTCGTGTTTTTGTCTTGTGCTTGTTATTGTTCTTGTCCTTGTTCCGTTTCTTACCTCTTGAAATATCCGGAGAAGTTATTTTGGGAAGGTAGATAACGCTAAGCCTCAGTCAAACTACGAGACGCTACATTCCTGCACCTAGCATTCATTTCGGGCGGGCATCAATTCCACTCGGGTACCTGAGTCTTGTAGCCAGGGTTACCTCAATTCCACTCGACACTCCAGGTAGTCGCCAGAGGAGTCCCCCAACTCCGCTCGGTCGCGGTCTCTTTATCCTTATGCATTCTTAGAACGACACACGTCTTCCATGCTCACGTCTACCATTGATTATAATCAATGCTTCTAATAACTTCTCAAAATAACCTACCGGTACCGTGGTCAGTTATATTTCAGCAGTACAATAACCACTACTTCAGTGTTTACATTTTTAAGTTTACTAAAATAAGTGGAACAGCTAATTTCAAAACATGAGTAGATTTAACTTTTTGTTGTTACTTAGTCTGCTCCTCATTTAACAATTTCTTATCACTTGTAAACTGATAAGAACAGACGAGATGATTGCATAGAAAAAGTGGTGTGCAGACGATATCTTAAATCCGAATAGCTGTTACGGTAAACAAGACTAGCTCTATAAAAGTTAGAATTCATAACTAATTTTTTGTGTGGGAATGCAGCTGATTTTTCCGTTATAGGCTGGGAAACAGTATTTTCAGCATCCGCAGCTGATATCGAAAGTATTTTTTGAGGTACAAATTATACACCTATTATTATCTGAATGTAATTTTATAATGTCTGACTAGGTTAAAAAAACACACAGACATTTAATTATGCACATGTTAAAAACAATGCAAAAAATTTGTAGAAAAAATAGAAAACTTGACAGACTTATTTAAAAGAATATTATGATAAATTTTAAATCATTTGTATTTTCTGCCATATAAGTTATAATGTGCCAAACACTTTATACCTGATTTAACGAATGAGCGGACTTGACATCAGAGCGGTTGACCAACGGCACAACAATGTCTTGCGAACACATCGGTCAAGCGCTGTGAAGTCACGTCCGCTCATTCATTAAATCAGATATAAACATAATACATTAAGAACTAGATATTAATCACTGTTGTTAAATAAAAATATTGACAGGATATTTAATTTAAAGAAAAGGAAAATAAGCATCTTAAAATCACATAAATCTTTACTTCATTTCAAACTATACAAAATACATTAGATGCGCTGCAGAAGGTGTTTGACCCGGCCCTTGGTATGCGAGCAGGAGGGTTATAACATTTGTTTACGTAATTGGCGATAACCCCTTTGACGACCCCTTGCCAAAGCCTGAGTGGAGTTGAGGAACTCATTTTTGGGTCCCTTGGAGGACCGAGTGGAATTAAGGAAAATCGAGGGGAATTGATGTTCGACCTTTATTTCTGCTCCCAACACAATCTCCCAGGATACTAGGCCACAATGACAGGTATTTCAATGCATTGGCCATTCATTGTGAAAGGTCTGTGCAAAGGATGGAAGAAGGAATGGCCTTCGATTAACGACAAAAATAAATAAATAAATAATAATAATGGTAGTTGATGTGTTTTTTAGACAAATCATAAGCTTTAGACAGAATATGCGAAAGGTACTATGTGCCACAAACGACAGGGAGAGTACAGCAGGATCAGTGACAGGGAACCGACAGTAGTGGCTACGCTCGCTAATGCCCAACGTTAGGTCATGGGGCAAAGCTCTCTGCTGACTCGGAAGACGTGTGGGTTCGAGCCCCTCGTGGGTTCGAGCCTCTCGTGGGTTCTGACAGGCCACGGCCGCTTCCTTCCACATCCTTACCCAGTTTCATTCATCTCCATCAATTCCATCTCTCATCCCGGCGCGCAGGTCGCCCACGGGCGTCGACTAGAAAGACCTACACTCGGCCTCTCAGGAGGCCACACGACAAAAAAAAGTGACAGGGATACGAAATATTACACTACCGTGTACTTCCTCTGTGCTCACATACGACATTTAGCACTTTTACATTTACCTTCTTTATAGGCTTTAAGGTGAGCCTCCGTGGCTTAGGTGGCAGCACGCCTGCCTCTCACCGCTGGGTCCGTGGTTCAAATCCCGGTCACTCCATGTGAGATCTGTGCTGGACAAAACGGAGGCAGATAGGTTTTTCTCCGGGTACTACGGTTTTCCCTGTCACAATTTCATTCCAGCAACACTCTCCACTATCATTTCATTTCAACTGTCATTCATTTAATCATTGCCCCAGAGGAGTGCGACAGGCTTCTGCAGCCGGCACACTTAATATCCTCGCCGCTAGATGGGGGCTTCATCATTCAATCCATTTCTGACCCGGTTGGAGACTGGAAGCAGGCTGTGGATTTTTTATAGGCTTTAAGGTATCGAGGTCAGTCTGCTACAGGCAATCAAAAGTATTTATGTTGATAATCAGGCTGCAGTGAAAGTTGATGGTGGGATGAGTACTTGGTTCAAGTTTCTTACAGGAGTGAGGCAAGGCTGTAATATGTCACCATTACTCTTTATTTTATATAGGCTATGGACCATTTGCTAATGGGCATAAACTGGCTGGCTGGGATTTAATTAGGTGAAAACCTGGTAGGCAGTCTGGACCAGGGTCCTCTACAGACAACCAGCCCATAGCCTGCTACGACACTAGACCCCACTGGGCTTGAAAAATCTCGAGTCTAGCGGCCCTTGACGTCATCGCGCCGGGCTAATGAGAGCGGTTTGGTAGTCAATGGGCTGGCAGCTTCAATGCGTAACGCGGGAAGACAGAGTGACTTGCATTAGGCCACGGCCAAGCTACGGCGACTGTCACCGACTTCCACGGCCTCCTATTGTAAATGTCACTGCGTGACTAGAGTCATAGTGGGGTATTCGAAGAGGCCGTGGTCGAATATAAGGTATTCTCTGCGTCGCAATATTATCCCTGGGACGACTGAGCCATAGCGTGAGAGGGCCAGGGCAGAAACATAAGTGTTATTCTTTTTTTTTGTGGACGACGTTAACACATCGTGAAAAAAACTGCGCCATGTTCTTTTATTTTGCTTGAAATGGCCTTCTCTACGAACTACTGATGTTCATAAATGAGCTGAAGAAACATATGCTATAATTTGCAAATTTATTTTCTGCTCTTAATAAAATAAAACAGCAATTACCCCCTCCACCCAAGCATTAACTAACCACGTTAAACGCAGAGTCTTAGCTTTATTTGAGAAATGTGACTCAAATTCGTCAATGCATTTTTATTAATAATATTATTGTTCCTACTATTGGCGCAATTTCCTGATAGTGACACACTTTTAAGATAAAACCAATATTTAGAATGACATTTAATATAAGCACAAACTTCGTTTCGTCCAATGGCTAATAACTTCAAATAGTAATCTAAATTCATTTGACGAAAGTAATTTGTAAGCCAGGCCTATTGGTTAAACTCGGTATTTAATTTCCGATTTGTTATTTAACATCTACTCCAGGCAAATGCCGGGATGGTTCCTAACTTAAGGTAACGGCCGCCTCGTTCCTAATCCTCATGTGAATTACAAAGGCGCACACTAATACAGCCATCACAATAACACAGGTTATCAGACATGACACACACACACACACACACACACAATTACTTAGGGCTACATGATCATGATGTCGCAAAGCCCCAAAATCAAACAATAACAGCTATCGATGAATTTCAGACTGAGATTAACCAGTTTGAGCTACACCATGAGCTAACAAGTGAGAATCGTATTTCTATCAATTCAGAATAGAACTGTAATGCGAGCATTTTGTTGTGCACGTGTTGTGAAGTTTAGTCTGCCTGCTTGGCCCGTCCAGTGCGATGGGCTATGGTGGGCTTTGTGAGTCCAGTGCTATGGGCCATAACGCGGCCGCGTTAGATCAGAACGACTACGACACTGGACGGCCTGGGCTTCAAAAGTCCATGGGCTCAGAGTGCGGTGCGGTGCGGTGCGGTGCGGTGGGCCTAGTTGCAGTACTCTGGTCTGGACTATGCTGATGACTTGGTTGTAATGGCGGACTCCCTCAAAAGCTTGCAAGCCAACATGTCAGAAATTGGACAGAATAGAAGGGAGTATGGTATGAAGATGTACATTTCGAGGACGAATATTATGTCGGTAGGGAAGAAACGCCAGAAAATTGAATCCCTGGTAGAAGGAACTAAATTGGAACAGGTGGAATATTTTAAGTAGCCTACTTAGTTCTTTGAGCTGCTGCACAACATTAAGAAAACACGAATGGGTAGCCTGATAGACATATCGAAGTAATGCGCAGTAATTAATTAATTAATGTATTTATTTATTTAGTTATTTGTTGTTGTTTCATTTGGGGGGCTTGGACATCGTGGTCATTAGGCCCGTGTACTTCGGTGAGTGTGGAATTTTGTATCATAACCTGTATTATTGCGATGGCTATTTAGTGTGTGTATTTGTAATTCAGGTGAGGAATGAGAAGGAAGCGGCTAAGACCTTAATTTAAGAACCATCCCTGCGTTTGCCTGGATAACCCGCTCTTTTCAGTTTTGCCTCACAAGGCTGAATATAATCAGCCCAGCCCTTAGACCAGAATTAAATTCCTTGGTCGAGTCAAGAGCTACTCCACGAGGTGGGCTAAAGGTTAAAATAATGAACAGATAGATGATATACATGTATATACGTAGTATCCACTGGTGCTGTTTTAAACTGTAGGTGTAACAAAATAGTACATTATGAAACGAGGCTATAATGGCAATAATTAAGACACGAGTATGTTTATAAAACGAGCGTATGCGAGTTTTATAATTTTTCATACGAGTGTTTTAATTACCATTATAGGCTAGTTGCATACGACTGTTTATGTTCGACGATAATTATTATAACTATTTTATGTTCAAACATAAATATTCATAAATATCTGTCGAGATTTCGCCAGTTTTATGCACTGAACAGAGCGCATGGGACGCACAGAATACCTTGTATTTGACCATGGCCTCCTCGATTGCCCCACTATGACACTAGGCCAGGCAGTGAAATTTAAATTAGAAGGCCTTGGAACTCAGCGCAGATGCGTTGCTATCCTACCTGATTGGTCAAACAACTGTTTCTTGAGCTCTGATTGGTGGGATAAACTCTTTCATAATGAAAAATAGTGTTATAATGACCAGCATTATGATACAGTTTTCTGACATATAATAGGCAGGGTCGAACATAAAGTACAGTAGAGTAGAGTCTCGCAAACTCAGCCTAATGTAGACCAAAGGGTGGCCGAGTTCGCGAAAATGCCGGGTTATCAGGAAATGTGTTAAAAGAAATGAGCTGTTTGTTTTGGTTTAAAAGTAATGCAATACAGTACATGTACTTGTTTTTAACAGAAACACAAGTCTTAAAACGATTAAGCCACTACAATTACAGTACTTGAATATATAGTTCAGTACTGTACTACTGTACTGCATAAGAATCAAGGAAAATAATTACTGTAAATTATTGAAGAAAACTTAGAAAAACTAGGCGTACGAATTATTTTTATAATGGGCCGATAACCTAGATGTTAGATCATTTCAAATGATCTTGTCGACTTCATCGTTATGCTTAGGTCTACCGTTATGCGTCAGGGTTACGGCGTGTATGACGTCATCATATTGTTCAGTGCATATGCACCGAGTATGAGTTTACTCCTGGGGTCTGGCGTTATGCGAACGGAGACGGCGAGTGCGTGACGTCATGCAGCCCCCGCGCGGGAAGCCTAAGTAAAAGGGTAATGGAGTCTGTTGAGCCTGAATTTACTCCTGGGGTCTGGCGTTATGCGAACGGAGACGGCGAGTGCGTGACGTCATGCAGCCCCCGCGCGGGAAGCCTAAGTTAAAGGGTGATGGAGTCTGTTGAATCTGAGTTTACTCCTGGGGTCTGGCGTTATGCTAACGGAGACGGCGAGTGCGTGACGTCATGCAGCAGAGTGCACGGGAAGCCTAAGTTAATGGGTAATGGAGTCTGTTGAAAGAGTCCTGGGGCTTCGAGCGAAGCGAGCCTTCCTAACATGTGTAGCATTTGTAGCATGCGTCGTTTGAAATGATATAAAGTCTAGTCTCTCAGACTGACTGTATCTTTTTATAATATGTACACTGAACAGTATATGTACAAAACAATTCCTGTAGGCAAATAGTTTTTTCACTTAATGAAAATAACCATTTACATTTTTTGCAAAAAAAAGAAGTAATGTTCTTTTGCTTCTCATTTTGAAACCTGTTTCTTGAAGCCTCGTCACGAAGACGGCGAAGAAACAGAATGTCCATAGCGGATGCACCTTGTTGTTCAAAGTACCGAAGAGTAGTTTCAGTGGCATTAAGTCCCTCGGTATGAGTAATTTTTGGTTCCTCTACTCCGCAATCTTCAACTTCATCATGATCGTCGATTTCATCATTTCTTGTGACAGTCGCTACAATATCTGCATCCAACCGAATGTCTTGCTGCGTGTCACGGAGAATGCGCAATCAAATAAATACAACGCTCTGCGCGAGAACAGTTTGTTTACTTCTTACTGCCAAAAGTTTGTGCATTTACAGTTCTGTACTGTAGAACTACCTGTATTTATCAGGTCATCGTTACTCTTCTTACTATGTACTGTATGTCACCTTGTTTCGCGTCGTATTTAACTGTCGATAATTCCATTGACGGAGAAGACGAAAGAAAACATAATAACGACGCTCTGTGCGGAAACACAAAAACAAACAAAAATCTTTTTTTTCTTTTTTTTTTTTGCCAGGATGGCTGAGAAATCCGGAGTGGCGGGTTACCGAGTACCGAGTTTGCGAGACTCTACTGTACTGTTTGTAGAAAGTAAAACATCCAGAAGAAATGGTCGGAGACACTCCCAGAACAGGGGTCATGTAAGCTTGCGGTACCATACTGAGTGATTGAAATCGCAGAGAGATGGCGTGCACATTGGCCCACCAGTGCCCTCTGTCGTGGGACCGGACAGGTCAGTGTTCCGCACAGCTCTGTCGGCGTGGGGCCGTCATACCAAGTGGAAACGTGTAATCAAGTGCAACGATGCCTCGCCGATATCACTGGGTGGACTATCAGCATGTGAGTGCGGTTGAACAGGGCAGAATGCTTGGGCTCCGGGAGGCGGGTCTGTCGTTCCGGGACATTGCGGCTCGTACAGGGCACGCTGCGTCAATAGGAAGGCGTAGGTCGATCGAGTGGAGAGAGTAGGGCCATACACAGCGACGACAGGGTACAGGACGACGCAATGTGACCACAGCGCGAGACGACTGCCATTTTCTCCTCGTGGCCGTAACGGAGAGAAAAGCGTCGTCCTTGGTGTTGGCTGGACGTTGGAGCACTGCAACGGGGGTGGACATGTCTGCGTCGATGGTGCGGTGCCGTCTTTTGAGGGCTGGACTGGTAGAACGCATGCCACTGCTTCGGCTTCCATTGACTGGGAACCGCCAACGCCCCCGACAACAATGGGCACGTGCACGCCGACACTGGCAGGCTGAGAGGCGAAATGTAGTGCTTTTGGACGAGTCCCGCTTCAACCTGTCCTACAGTGTTGGCCGCATACGCGTTCGACGCCGCCGTGGAGAACGCTATCAGGCTGATTGTATAGTTGAGTGGCATGGCGGACAAACACCAGGTGTAGCCTGATGGTTTGGGGCGCAATTGCCTATAACAGGCGATCGCGCCTCATACGTCTTGCGGGCAATCTGAACAGTGAAGGCTACATCAGGGAAGTTTTATAGCCCGCGGCACTGCCCCTCTTGCAGGCCGTTCCACAGGCTATATTTCAGCAGGACAATGCCCGCCCGCATGTGGCGAGGAATGTGCAAGCCTTCTTCGTAGAATGACTGATACCTCTGCTTCCCTGGCCTGCCCGTTCGCCTGACTTGTCGCGCATCGAACATGTCTGGGATATGGTCGGTCAGCAACATGTTCGTTCAGGTCACCCTGCCGCCACTGTTGATGCTTTGTGGATGCGCCTACAAACCGCGTGGGACGTTATTCCCCAGCAGCGTAATCAAGCGGTGTATGATTCCATGCCACGACGTCTAGCGGCTCTGATTGCAGCACGTGGTGGCGCGACGCCGTACCGAAGATCGACTGTCAACGTAAATGTATCGGACTGCCCTTCTAATCAGTAATGCATTGTCATGTCCCCAATCTGTGGTATAAAGTGCAATGTGGTCACATCTCTTGTTCTTGGTGTTTCACATTTTACAAACAGTAGTGTAGTTTAGGCCTACTCATTGACCTCAACGCCTGCGAGTCTAGTGACAACAGACCACGTTTGGCCAGCACCCATTTGATTTCGTAATTTGCACCATATACAAACATTGCTCTGCTTTGAATAAGATATTGATAAAGAAGAGGAGTTAGGGTATAGCACAATCACTAAACTGCTTTTAGGAGTTATAAACTATCAACCACCATGCAAATTTTAACAAGTAGTTCTAATAGGAACTAAATAGGCTATTTTTATAAATTACACAGGTCTTTTCCATTTAAATACTCTACCGCCTTCCTCCCTATCCTCGCCTCATTCACAAATACACACATTTAAACAAATACCACAATATCACGGGTTATCAGGCGTATTCTACACGCACCCAAGTACATGGGTCTGAAATGCCCACGATATTAAAGCCCTTAAATAAAACAATGAAACATCTATAATATAAAGTGTGTTATTTCGAGTAGATTATATTAATATAGCCGGCCTCGTGGTATTAGGGTTGCCCGATTCCCGGCTCGGTCAGGGATTCTAGAAATATGTGAGGGCTAAAACGGGGTGCATTCAGCCTCGTGAGGACAACTAAGTAGCTGTCTGATCAGAGAGGCAGCGCCCCGGTCAAGAAAACCAATATTAACGGCTGAGGGGACGCAACGTACTGACCACACACCACCCCACAAAAGAGCTAGGCATCAATCGCTTGGTAAGCTAAGGTGCTTCAGGGGCTCTGTGCCACGGGGTTTGTATTTGCATATTAATATAACCACCCAAATAATTGAGCTCCCGTCAATCTTTACATAGAATTTATGTCAAAGCCATTTCAAACAGAACAACCACTATTGACGATTGTTACACCCCCTTTGTTTACCTAACGGGATGGAATGGCATTGGATTAACAGCTGGTTTCGGAGGGGTAAGTAAATCCGATAGTGCTGAGCGAAGTTTCACAATCACTCCTCTATATAAATGATGAAATGCATTTCACTCCGCAGAATGTCATTAGTGACGAGTTACATGCATTCCAAGCTTTGCCACGCGTGCAGAATTAGCTCTCCCCCCTCACCAGGATAATGGTTTGATGCGGTATCACGACTGGCTTTAAATATATAGACTACCGGACAGGGTTAGAAGAGTTACCATTTCCATATAAACTACAAAGTAAACTGAGGCAACGCAGCCCCAGGCGAAGACTTTTGGGACCCAGTTCACTTTCTGTTTCTTCAAATCATCAAGCAAGGACCGGGTGAGTTAGCCGTGGTCGTTACGGCGTGGCTGCAGGCAGTGTCTCACACTCAGGAGACGAGGGAGTACGAATCCCTTCACCGGCAATCTTGAAGATGGTCTCCTGTGGTTTCCCATCTTCCTTCCAAGCATATGCCGGGGTTGGTCCCTAACTATAGCCCACAGCCGCTACCTTCCAATTCCTCGTCCTTACATTCTCACTTTCCTCCCCAAGACAACACTCCACACGCGACGGTACTTGTAGCTCACCCCATGGGTGACCGCATAGAAGCAGCTACAAACTCTGGCAAGCCAAACATGTCCTCGGACACTCCCGGTGCCAAAAGCCATACGCTAAAAGAAAAAAATCAAGCAAGGGACACCGCCACTCTGTAATGTTACTGTTGTTGATTCTTTGGGGGTTTTGCGACGTCGTGGTCATTTATCTCCGTGTACTTGGGTGTGTGACGAAGTTGTCTGATGATCAGTGTCACTGTGATGTATGTACTAGTGTGTGTACTTGTGATCGAGGTTGGATTTGGGTAGGAATCGGCTGTGGCCTTACGTTAGGAACCACTTCCAGGATTGCTGAGGTAGGAATCGAATCCGCTTCTTCTCAGTTTTGCCTCACGAGGCTGAGTGCACTCAGACCAGAGGTGTGTAAAATATATCCTCACTTTAATTTTGTTATGGGGTTGGCGCAACAATGGCAATGAAATACCTGAAGGCACCTTACAATAAAACTAACCTACGAATGATTTACATGGTCCCAAAGGACGAGAGGGTTAATAGTTTTTCACTGCAGTCTTCAAAGTGGTGCGTTTAATTCAGGATATATACTGACATTTAATGCTTTTCAATCGGTCAACACGATTGTTCCCAATTGTAATGAGTGTATCACTAATCCTGAAAATAATGTACATGAGTTTTAACGATCTCACTTAAATGACCAGTTTCGATCGTCAAGCGATCACCATGAGATCCTTTACACTTACGCTATTAAATATATGTCTTTAAGTATGGCTGATGGTATTTACAATAGTGGAAGCTCGGCTAAATCCGCAGTTCGGCTAACTCCGCAGTACTTAAAATAAATCTGTACTACGGGGTTACCCCAGCGTGAGAGACGAGTTTATCACACCGGTTGTGTTGAGTGAAAGATTCATTTCCCTTGAGTATGAATTTCGGAACCAAAGATGCTGCCATCTGGTGATAAAATTTTGAACACCTGTAACTGAGTGTTATACTTGTTCGTGATGACGTCGTGAACAAAAACAATTATTTATGAATAATTTTACTGGTATTTCGGTAATTCATTTATGTTCGACCCTGACTATTATGTGTCTGAAAACTGTATCATAATGATGGTCATTATAACACTATTATTCATTATGAAACAGTTTCTCCCACCAATCACAGCTCAAGAAACAAATTTTTTGACCAATTAGATAAGGATACCTTCGCGCATGCTCTCAAAATCCAACATGTCTATATAAATTACCGAAAGTGCACCGTCCAAATGTTCGCGTAAATAAACTGGCGAATATGAGACAAGAAATAGCACTGTACCTTAATATACCTAAATCCAATTTCTACTCGGCGCGTTGATTTCAAACGACTACGGTGACAGTTTTGCTGAATACTGGTTCACGATCTGCACATCTGGCATTGAATCACACAGAGCGTATGCGTCGGCCGGCCAGAGAGCTTGGAACAGGGAGATGTGCTACCTAGCGCACCACCCGATCACAAAATTCTAGTTACTGAACAGATATTTATGAATATTTATGTTAAAACATGTAATAAAGTTATAATTATCGTCGAACATAAACAGTCGTATGCAACTCGCCTATAATGGTAATTAAGACACTCGTATGGAAATTATAAAACTCGCTAAAGCTCGTTTTATAAAGACACTCGTGTCTTAATTATAGCCATTATAGGCTCGTTGCATAATGTACTATTATGTTCGACCCTGACTATTATATGTCAGAAAACTGTACTATAATGAGGCTCATTATAACACTATTTTTCATTATGAAACAGTTTCTCCCACCAATCAGAGCTCAAGAAACAGTTGTTTGAACAATTAGATAAGGATATCAGCGCACCTGCAATGAATTCTAAGGCCTTCTAATTTAAATTTCACTGCGTGGCCTAGTGTCATATTAGGGTAATCGAGGAGGCCATGGTCAAATACAAGGCATTGTCAGCGTCCCATGCGCTCTGTTCAGTATATAAAACTGGCGAAATCTCGACATATATTTATGAATATTTATGTTCGAACATAAAATAGTTATAATAATTATCGACGAACATAAACAGTCGTATGCAACTGGCTTATAATGGTAATTAAGACACTCATATGAAAATTATAAAACTCACATACGCTCGTTTTATAAACATACTCTTGTCTTAATTATTGCCATTATAGGCTCGTTGCATAATGAAAGGAAGGAAGATTGTCGTTTTACGTGACCGAGAATCTTGTGATTATGAGCCACGGGACCTCCTTTTTCCGTGGAATCCGAACCACAGGACATGGCATTTCACTTCGAAAATCTCACATGCATTGACCGGGAATCGAACCCGGACCGCCTTGGTGAGAGGCATACAGCTAGACCGCTGAGCCACCACGCCCTACCGTTGATTAATGTACTATTATGCTGTAGTGTTAGTAATGAATAATTTTATTGAAATAGCGTAGTTTTACCTCAGAATATTCATGCAATAGATAGTGACGAGCCTAGCTATAGCGGCATGATTCTTAGCATTTACCTCATAACTTGAGATTGAAGAGGTGCGCTGTGAGTGTGCCATTGACAAGTATCTCGAACTGTTGCCGTAATTGGAAGCTGATTGATGGTCCAGGAAAAGTGCAGCTCAGAAAACAAAAGTATTTGATGGCATTCAGGGTAGCGAAGCACCAGAAATTCATCCTGAGGCTCCAAGCACATCCGAGCAAGGAGTAGAACAAATTTCCAGCACAAAATAATAATGTTATTAGTTTCACGTCCCTGTTAACAACTGAGATTTTTAGAGACGCCGGAGTGCTGGAATTTTGCCCCCGGCTCCCACGCATTTGCGCATCCTCAAATGCCAACTGACTGCACCGGGATTCTATCCCACTATCTTGATCTCAACAGGAATAGTCACTACACTATCAAGAATTAATTTATTAATCAATTAATATTCAGAGGATTCATATTAAGAATCAAGAACTTTATCCCACTAACTTTCATTGGTATGTACAGGTCGGACCTGTTAAGAGGAGGAAGGGGGGGGGAAAATTAAGAGAAGAGGGGGGGGGGGGGGGGGATTGATTCATTGGTGTCACAGAAGTGCTTGTATTGAGCTGCCGACTTAGTTATTTCTTATGTCTTTCCTTAGTATAAAACACAGTCCCCGATTCTTGTATGTTAAGGGTAAACTCGAGAACCACTGGATGGATTTTGATGCGGTCTTCACCATTCTGTAAAGGATATCTCGAGGATGATTTCTGTAGAAAATAATTTATTTATGATTGAAGGAAGCCGAGGAGTAACGATTTCAGTGGAAAAGTCGAAAGAAAAACCGGGCGTCCGAGCGCTTTGTATGCTTAAGCTGGGAAAACCGTTAAAAATATCTAAATACTATGAGTGTAAGAATTGTTCAGCATGAAAAGTTCTACAACAAAGTCCGCGAGAGCATATGTCATCTTCAATACATCGCCAACTATAAGTGTTTTTACGTTTTAATTTCTTCCAACCATGTCCATTCAACTACTGAGGCGACAGTTTACGAGCTAGCTAAGGGCGAGTCTATTGTCCCTGTTACAGCCTAGCTAGCGGGCGAACCTATTGCCCCAGATACAGCCGGCAGCAAACCGTTGAGTCGTGTTGAGTTAAGACTTCTGAGAAGGGTGGTTGTGTTTGGAGTTGTCCTGGAAGTGCATCACGGGTTTTCTTCATTTCGCCTGTGAAGTCAAGTTAAGAATGGATGGAAGGGAGATTTGAGTTTCATTCACCTCGCCATTCCCTGGAAGTGCAACTCTCATTTCGCCTGTGAACTTTTCGTTCCGCAAAATTCACAGTCAATTTAAGATTGGACGGAAGGGGGATTATATTATATTAAATTATACTGATTGGCGTATAAGCTCTACTTAGTATAAAACAAAGTCCCCGATTCTTGGATGTCACGGGTAATCTCGAGAACCACTGAATGGATTTTGATGCGGTTTTCACCATTCTGTAAAGAATATCTCGAGGAAGGTTTCCGTAGAAAATAATTTATTTAAGATCAAAGGAAGCCGAGCAGTAATGATTTCAGTGGAAAAGTCGAAAAAAAACTGGCGTCCAAGCGCTTTGTAAGCTTACGCTGGGCAAACCGTTAAAATTATCTAAATACTATGAGTGTAAGAATTGTTCAGCATGAAAAGTTCTACAACAAAGTCCGCGAGAGCATATGTCATCTTCAATACATCGCCAACTATAAGTGTTTTTACGTTTTAATTTCTTCCAACCATGTCCATTCAACTACTGAGGCGACAGTTTACGAGCTAGCTAAGGGCGAGTCTATCATCCCTGTTACAGGCAAGCTAGCGGACGAACCTATTGCCCCAGATACAGCCAGCAGCAAACCGTTGAGTCGTGTTGAGTTAAGACTTCTGAGAAGAGTGGTTGTGTTTGGAGGTGTCCTGGAAGTGCAACTCGGGTTTTCTTCATTTCGCCTGTGAAACGCAGTCAAGATATGATTGGACGGAAGGGGGATTTGAGTTTCATTCACCTCGCCATTCCCTGGAAGTGCAACTCTCATTTCGCCTGTGAACTTTCCGTTCCGCAAAATTCACAGTCAATTTAAGATTGGATGGAAGGGGGATTATTTTATATTAAATTATACTGATTGGCGTATAATCACTACTTAGTATAAAACAAAGTCCCCGATTCTTGGATATCACGGGTAATCTCGAGAACCACTGAATGGATTTTGATGCGGTTTTCACCATTCTGTAAAGGATATCTCGAGGAAGGTTTCTTTGGAAAATAATTTATTTATGACCAAAGAAAGTCAAGCACTAACGATTTCAGTGAAAAGTTCGAAGAAATCCTGGCGTCCGTGCGCTTTTTAATCTTACGCTGGGCAAACCGTTAAAAATATCTGTATACTAAGAGTGTAAGAATTGTTCAGCATGAAACGTTCTACCAAATAGCCCGGGAGAGCATATCTCTATCTTCAATACATCGCCTACTATAAGAGTTTTAACGTCTTCATTTCTTCCAACAATCTCCATACAGTTACTGAGGCGACAGTTTACGAGCTAGCTAGGGGCGAGTCTATCACCCCAGTTACAGCTTAGCTAGCAGACGAGCTTATTGCCCCTGATACAGCCAGCAGCAAACTGTCGAGTCGTGTTGAGTTAAAAACTTTAGAGAAAAGAGTGGTTGTGTTTGGAGTTTCCCTGGAAGTGCAACTCGGCTTTTCTTCATTTCGCCTGTGAACTTTTCGTTCCGCAAAATTCACAGTCAAGTTAAGATTGGACGGAAGGGGGATTTGTGTTTCATTCACAACGCCATTCTTAAATTACGTCTGACAAGAATTTGTTGCACATGCTTCTCCATGATAATATAATTAATAGTCCAGTCAGTGATTTTAACCCATCATGCCGAGACGAAAAACGGATATTGGTCGTTGTTCATTGACATTGAAAAAAAAAATGCGCTTATCACGTAATGCATTCATAACTGTTACCGGACGAAGCCGGTTCGGGTTGCTAGTTTTCAAATAATATTTTCCTTTTCTTGAATGAATATGAACTTCAATGTTAGTGCGGAATAAGACTGATCTTATTGCGGATTTAGACCAGGTATTGCGGATTTACACTGAATGCCAGTTTTTGTATTAAATTATTTATACAACCCATGGATGATAAAATGTTAATTTTAAGAACGGAAGGTATGTCACAAAGATATACTTCTTTAATTTCTAATGTTAATTTATTGAAACCCTTTCCATAATCCCCTTAATATTGTGGATTTAGCCGAGCTTCCCCTATATACACTTAAGTAGTGGGGGGGGGGGGGCTGCGTAGTGCAGTAGGTACTGTAGATGCGCTGAGGTTCTTACTGAAAGGGAGTGGGTTCGATCCCCACCCAGGTAGTGGATTTTAGATGCAACACTACCACTTTCGGAAATGTAAATATCCCTGAAGATCACTCAGCCTACACCAGAAATGAGTACCAGGAGCAAAGACCGCAAGCGCATGGAACTGACAACTCCATCCCATCTAGTGCTGTTGACACAAAGCCTCTACCTTCCACTGCTCCCAGGGCCTCCAATGCCTGTACGGAGTAGGCTTTGCTTTTACAGTAATGTAGTTGCAGCAGTTACTATAAACCAGCGCAACTTGTCAAGGTTTTTAAGTTACATGTGATTTTCTTGTAAATATATTGTTAGTGGTGATTGACCTTCAAGTTTGCTCGCTTAGTGTGATATCTGTGATTGTTATTAAATGGTCAGGTTAGACTGGATTGTGAACTTAGCTCATTGTTTGAGCTATGTTCAGTCCGTTCTCTAGCAGCACCTACCAAGTACAAGCCGGACGTTTGTTTTAGACGATTGCCCTTGACCTTGAAGCTTGCGGATGAGCCTGTACACAGTCACTCTCTAGCCCATGGCCATCCCCACAGCGCTCCAGCCGCGCTCTAAGCCAGTGCTCCGAGCGCTTTGTTGACAGCGTGTAAGTAAATCAGTTTCACAGTGGTCATGACTGAACATCATACAAAAACAGATGGAATGGTGAAGCAGAAGCCTTTAAAGCAGAATGGGAAATTTCATTTTTCTGTACAGCTTATAAAGGAGCAAAAGTCACTCAAGGTTTGTACTATCTGTTCATATTGGTTAAATGTTGTTTTTCCTCTCCAGTATGTTCACATTTCAGTTTGGAATAAATCACAATATCCTTGCGTTCGTTTCTTTTACATTCCACACATCGGAGTACCATTCGATTTGTATATGCGGTATATTTTTTATGGCAAAACAGCCCTATCTATATGATGTCAACTATGCCACAAAAGCCATCGGCCGCTCGACTGTACGTACCAACGAGCTAGAGAAAGGTATATAGAGAGGCAAGGAGCCGCGTATCAGCGCTCTGGGCGGAGGCAACCTGAGTTCAGGCGGCCATGATTCAGAACGTCGTCTGACTAGAGCTTGTTGCGATTATTCGGGCTGTGCAGGAACATGTGTTGAATGAAATGTATTTAAAAATACATAGACCATGCCGTCAGTGTGTTCGTCATTCAATTGTACGAATAGAAGTTATAAGACAACAGGAGTGTCGTATTTCAGGTAAGAAATGTCATCCAAATTCATAAATTAATGAGGTAGACTCTTTACGAAAGAGTGATGCAGCAGTTTAAGTTTGTGTGATATTTACATTTCAGATTCCCCTTGCAGAAGCAGGAACTAACAGGAGATAACAGGAAAAGAAAAAGAAGGCTGACCCCTCGCAGAAGGAGGGTATCAGAAAAGATGAGACAAGGGCCAATTAAGGCGGGAAAGGAAGAGACTCCCTAGGCCTCGGATGCCCTAATACCGTCGGGGTCGGAAGAGAACAACGAGTTGACCAAGTGAGGTCGACAGGAAAGAAAACGGAGAGGAGACCGACACAAGTAAGTGGAAGCAATGCCGGACTCAGCTGGGGCCCCGTGGTCGCCCACCCACGTCCCACTAGATGTGAGCCCCTGGGGGGTAGCTCGTTGTAACGATGCCTAATTCTCAAGAGGCTGCTCACGCCATGCCTCCAATAGGGTCTTGTGCACAAGGAGATACAATGAAAAGATCAGGTCTGATCCCTCGAAAAATGAGGGTATCAGGAAAGATGAGACAAGGGCCAAATAAGACATGAATTTGTAAGACTCTCCAAGTCTCGGATACCGTTAGTGCCTGATGAGAACAAGAGGTGACTAAGGAAGGTTGACGGGTGGATTTGCAAGCAATGCCGGTCTCGGCTGAGGTCCCGTGTCGTCAATCCACGTCCCACAAGTTGTGAGCCCCGGGGCGGGGTATGCATATGAACGATAGGTATGTAGAAAATTTTGTTCAGTACATAGCAGGAAGTGTCGTTCGCCAAGTGTCTAAAAAATTAACTTGTATTGAATGCCTAGAAGTGCTTTTATCGGGACAAGATGTTCAGAAAGAAGGACTGATTAAAGAGAAAGACGTGAAAGATGGCCTTTTGAATCCATCAAATGATGTAGTGAAATTATGTAAAACAGCTCAGATTTTCATCAGGAATAATGACAGTATGATGCGAAAGAACACGAAGAATCTCATGCTGAAGTTGCAGACGGATGTCTGTGCTATGCTGCCGGGTTATCTGTTTCAGAAATCTGACCATCTATTTACAGCTACTGAACCTGTGGAAAAGTCTCACTATGCTTCACTCATCGAGCGATTTGTGAAACAGTATTATAAATGCAGGCTTCACCACTTCTGCAGGAATACAGCTCAACGTGAGAGAGGTCAACAGGTGCGTCAGTTGTACACAAAAATTATTCTTTTTAAAGGACAATGAAATCATGCAATGTACTGTGCATAAGCAACGTAGCGTATTGTCTTGTATGATGATTGTGTTAGGTTTCGTTCAATGTACACATTAAATTGTCAGGTCTTGCGTAGGCCTAATCTTATATTACGCCTCGTTAGTCACGCCTCTCCCTCCCTGACTCCCACCCTCTTGACAGTGTATATCATGGCGGCAGCCAGTTCAACCTGCTTCCAACATGGCGGCGCCATTTCCACTCTATATACCTTTCTCTAGCTCGTTGGTACGTACATATCTAGTCAGCGCGGTCCGAACATTGCCCGTCTGTCTCAGGTCTTCTCGCTGCCATAGTGTAGTGGTGGTAGGGGAAGGAGCGCTAGTCTGACTGCCCAGCGCTCCCCGAGCGCAATGACTGGATGGCCCTGTCTAGCCCTATTGATTCCCATTTGTCATCACCGGTCTGATGTAATGGAATTCAAGACTTGAGCACGTGATGACTCCATCGTGCAGACAGTACAGTCGACGTCTAAGTATTGTGTGACGCGGAAGTACACGTTACATAGTTACGAACAGAACGCCATTATATTTGCCAATGACTGTACTTCAGCAGTAGTGTGAGATAGCTTCGTCAATCATCTGACCGCGTGGGACAAGTGACAACAAGACAGGTACTGTAGTAACTCGCCTCCAGGCTTCCATTAAAAATTTTCACTCGCCTAAAACAAACGTCCGGCCCGTACCAGCTACTGTTTACACAACTGTTCCTGATGATCGCCTGACGATTGAAACTGGTCATCCAAGTGAATGTATTAATATCATGTACATGTTGTCTGGATTAGGGAAACATCCATTACAATTGGGTACAATCGTATTCACCGACTGAAAAGCATTAAACTTAGATTACTAAGGCAACACTGAAAAACGGCTTCCAACACGATAAACAAGAAACAGAACAAAATTAATTGAAATTTATTTATGAACCTTTCCAGCCAATAAAATTTACCGGTATTAATGTGAAAATAAAGGCAATTGTGCAATCCGCAATCCGCTCCTTCCCCCAAGACAACTGGCTTTGATGTTAAAGGGCCCACGACTCGCGCCATCAGTCAGCACCACATGACATTTGAAGGTGAGGTGGGTGTGATATATAAGTGCAATTGTTCCAATCAATCACCTTACTTTGTTTCTTTTTTGCTGATCGGCGTGGGTCACAAGTAATGCGTTTGTGTTGAAAAGTGAGCTTGAATCCTCACACGGGCATGGATGTGTGTGTAGTCGCTTAGTGCAAGCCCTATTTCAATTCCTATTAATAATATGATGTATACTAGTCCATTCTAATTCTCATTATAACAAGCCATAAAATGCAGATAAAAATCAATTTAATTTGCCTTAGTTACTGTAGTTATTGTTGTTTAAAGGGGAGAAACAGCAAGGTCATCTACCCCTAAATCAAATTGTTACTCGCTGCGAGAAACCCTTTTTTTTTAATAATTACTGCACTGGCTGGTAGCTTAGACCTCTTATGAGCTGTTTGATGTTCACTGTTCTCTCACCAACTTTTCTTTCTGTTAACACATAATTGTTGTTGCTTATGGGACTGCTGCGACATGGCGGCCATATTGCCCGTGTCTTTGGACGAGTGTGGAATTGGTGTGATAGCATGCGTTATTGTGCTGGCTGTACTAGTGTGTGTATTTGTAAATTGGGGATAGGATTGAGAAGGAGGCGGCCATGGCCCTAAGTAAGAAACCATCCCAGCATTTGCCTCGAGTAGAAGTGGGAAAACCCCTTCCAAGATGGCTGAGAAGGGTATTGAACCCTCCTCTTCTCAGTTTTGCCTGGCGAGGCTGAGTATACCCCGTTGAAAATACCTAATTCTAAGCAGAACAATATACAGGTTAAATTACGAAATCGCACGGATGCTAACCAACCAAGGTCCGATAGCCTGGCCACAGTCTCTTGAGGACTGTTGTTTGGTACCCACACAGCACAAACTCATCAACGGCATGTAGTAAGAAAAATGATGAATACCCTATCCCAAATATTTGAAGGAAGTCAGAACTCTGCCCAGCTTCATAAACCGGGCTTATTTCGTGGTAATACATGGTCAATTTACTGTTATTCCTATTGTCATGAAAGTATTCAGAGACTGCCAAAGGTACACAAGACACTTCACAAAAACGTTTTCCTCGCTGTCACTGATGTCCTGTAAACCGCGCACAACACGGTCTCTACCTGGAGTATTTGTGGCTGGTGTGGACTAAACCATTGATCTGGACGAAACCATTGGTCGCTCTTGGTTGGACGACTGTCTGGATGAAATCATTGGTCTGGATGAAATCATTGGTCGCTACTTAGATGACTGTCTGGACGAAAATTACTGATTACACTACAAGAAAGGGGGTCTGGGGCGTAAGACTGGGCGCGATTTACGCACATTCTTCAGTGGGCGATATTTCTCTGGGCGCGATTTTCTTACTACCAAGTCACTATGTGTTTAACCGTGATGAAAGAAAAAGGATGAAAATTTTTAGCATAGTGTTTTTCGCCCTAAAAATGCCAGAGTGTCCCATGAAGTGAGGGCCAAGTCTCGCTTTTTAACACGTCTTTGATCAACTGGGGAGTATCTCCTGCTTTGAAGCCTCCAGCTCGCTTAACGAATTCAGTTAGTTAGTGCAGTTATTAGTTAGGTAATTTCACAGCCTTTCAGTAACGCCACTCAAAATTAACTGGGGCAGATAATTGGTTCAAATGAATGATTTGTGTGAAAGGGAGCTTGAGAAAGGTCTGCTTGCCATGTGGCTTGTGTGGTGTCCTTCCCCCTCGTTGACTCGGCTTTGTACACACTTGGGGGAGAGGACGACTCGCTACCTACCTTTGGGCTAAATCTCAAGTCCATCACACCTCACTAAAATCATGACAACAAATCACTGGTATTTACGCACCTTATCAGAGACAGTTGATCTTCAAACCCTAGCAGAGATATGAGAGAACAGAAAGCCACACGAGAAAGAGGAAAGCCCCTACATCAATTTAACACTTGAAACTGTTTCCCTTCCTGACAAACTAACACCCTGTTCTCCGTAACCAACTCCACCCACATCCTCACCCCACCCCTGCCGAAAAGTGAGAACAGAAGTAACTTTGGATTGCGACTCAAGAAAACAGAAGTTGGAGAATCCTTTGGCCGCTAAGTCTCTAAGGCAAGCGAGGAAGGAAGGAAGCAAGGGAGGAAGGAAGGAAAGAAGGGAGAGGAGAGGAGAGGAGAGGACTGTGATGAGTATTCTGTGCGCGTTGCTCCCCTGGCCACAGCGCTCGGCACGGCGGACGCTTATTGTTGTCTGCATGTGTGTCAGCAGGTCCGTCACACGCATGGTGTACGCGACACGACCTAGTATCTGTTCAGCATTGGAAATAGACGCTGTGTTGGTGGCAGTCGTCATGCTACCTGTACTTTCACGAATTGCCGGCTGTATGCGTAATGGTTTGAGTCATTACTGTCCATGTGTGTTATAAAGAGCTATTACCTCAGGTACAGTGGCTTTGGTGGCGTAGTTGGTAGCATGCTGAGCTGCTGTGCCCAAGATCGCGGGTTCAAACCCGCCCCGCCCCCAGGGGCTCACATCTCGTGGGACGTGGGTTGGCGACCACGGGACACCAGCTGAGTCCGGCATTGCTTCCACTTACTTGTGCCGGGCTCCTCTCCGCCTTCTGTCCTGTCGACCACACTTGGTCAACTCTTGTTCTCTTCCGACCCCGATGTTATTAGGGTATCCGAGGCCTAGGGAGTCTCTTCCTTTCCCGCCTTAATTGGCGCTTGTCTTATCTTTTCTGATACCCTCCTTCTGCGAGGGGCCAGCCTTCTTTTTCTTTTCCTTTTACCTCCTGCCTTGTGCTCAAGGCCCTTAAGGAGGCAGAGTGTATGTAGCCCCACCACTTCTGGTGCACCCTAGATAATGCTACACCCTCAGGGGCTCACGGCTGGTGAGTTCGGGAGTTGGCGACCCCGAGGGATTCCTGAGCTGGGTCCGTTTTCTCCTTTTGTCCTTTACCTTTGGGGTGGACCCTCTCCTCTCTCCCCTCTCCTCTCCTCTCCTCTCCTCTCCTCTTTTCATTATATTTCCTTTTCTCTTTAAGATTCCCGCACGGTTTTTGTTCCTTGATTCCCCGTGTATCTAAATTCCCTTTTAGCGATTTTTTTGTAGGTATATTTAATCTGCGTTGCGTTTTGTAAGTTTTTTCGATCTAAATTACATCTCGCGATTGTTTTCAACCTCAATTGCATTTTGTAAAGATTGACAATCTAAATTGCTTTGTAGTAAGTCTTTCAATGTAGGTTTCAGGGCATTTTAGTGAGTTTTTTGAATTTCAATTGCATTTTGTAAGTATTTTCAACTAAAACCGCATTTCGCAAGAATTTTAAATCTAAATTGCATTTTTGGTGGGCATTTTGCAAATATTTTGATTCTCAATTGCATTCTGTGGGTATTTTGAATCTAAATTACATTTTGTCAAGTATTTTGAATCTAAATTGCATTTTGTAAGTATTGTCAATCCACATGAGTCGTCTGAATCTACCGTACATTTTGTACGTATTTTCAATTTCAATTGCATTTTGTAAGTATTTTGAATTTCAATTGCACTTTGTGAATAATGTGGATTGGAACTGGTATCTTTCAATTTGAATTGCATTGTGTATTTTCAATTTCAATTGCATTTTGTAAGTATTTTGAACCTCAATTGCATTTCGTACGTTTTTTCGATCTCAATTGCATTTTGTAAGTATTTTGAATTTCAGTTGCATTTAGTAAGTATTTCGACGCTACATTGCATTTTGTACGTATTTTGAACCTAGCCTACATTTTGTGGGTGTTTTTCATTCTATTCTTTTTGTGAATCTTTTCGTTCAAAATTCCCTTTTGTAAGAACATTTTGTGAGTTGTTTCAATCTGAGTTCCTTTTTGTAAGTATTTTCCATCTCACTTAATTTTCGTTCTAGTTTCCATTTCATTATCATTTTCGCTATCATCCAGATCATTAGAGGCTGATAACCTAGATGTTAGGCCCCTTAAAACAACAATTATCATCATCATCATCATCATCATCATCATCATCATCATCATCACTCCGGCCGAAGTCGTCGGAAGTTTTAAGAGCGTTAAAATCCTTCAGTATGCCTTCCTTCGGAGGGGAAGTAAAGCCGGCGGTCCCATGTCATAGATTTATGGCATGTAAAAGGTCCTTCCACTAACTAAACTTGTGTGAAGCTAAATTTCTTGGTTAGATTTCGTTGAAACGCTCTGTCAAAGTTCCAACGTTCACCATTAGATGTCAGTGACATCTGGTAGTGAAAGTTGGAACTACTTGAAATTGAACGGAACTTGTAGCTGACCCCATGGGTGTCTGCTTGAAACCGCTACAGCCTCTGGTGAGCCGAACATGTCCTCAGGCACTCCTGGCACTAAAAGCCATACGC
Source organism: Meconema thalassinum (assembly GCA_946902985.2). Classification (NCBI taxonomy): domain Eukaryota; kingdom Metazoa; phylum Arthropoda; class Insecta; order Orthoptera; family Tettigoniidae; genus Meconema; species Meconema thalassinum. The sequence continues at coordinate 1,222,429,785 of OX336389.2, read as the reverse complement.
TAAATAAATAACCTCAGGTACCACAGAATGGCCGGGACATTATATGCTGCACATGACTCACGATTGTTTTATCCTGTGATCAAGGTTGTGGGCTCGAAACCTGGCACAGTAATACTGATGATGATCGTTGTTTTAAGGGGCGGAACAGCGAGGTTAACTTCCCCCTCCCTGACACAGTGAGCAAAATGCGATGCTCGAATGTGAGAGACACATATCAGTAGATTTACTGGCATTGGAGCTTATCTCTGGCACCCCGGAGACTCTCATACAGACCAGGTGGAAAGAGACATGAAATTATATCATATATATTTAAAAAAGTAAAGTTTTTTTTTTGTTATTGCGAGATTGAGATAACGTATGAACTGATTGACTTCGTAAAGCACTCTGACAAAAGCTCTTGGCCTGTAGATTTTCCGGGTTTATTCAATAGAAAGCAAGTAGTTCCGTGAAGAACTAAATAGCCTATTTTCATATATCCATTAAAACTCTTCTGGCTATTACGAGGAATTTCTTTGTGATATACTAAATAGCTTTTGGTTCACGACCTATGTCTTAACCAACACATTTATAATGAGAAGTAATGTGCTAGAATATATGTCTTTCAATATCGGTGATTAAGACTCCTCCCGTGAGGAACGAACAACGGGAATTAATTTTCCTAAAAGTCATTGCACGGCTTCTATCAATTAATAAAAGTAAGCTACAAAAATTAGTGCCATTAGATAACGATTGTTATCATACCCCATTATACGAATCATCTATTCAATTGCCTGAATAACATACGAGAAATAAAAAATAGCGTTTTAAAATTTCAAACTAATGCATCTTGAATTTTTTAATAAGAATTGAACATCATTAGATGTCTCAACACTAAGCTCTGAATAGCGATTTGCTGTGTCAAGTTTCATTGCACTCGGGTGATTTGATCGTCAGAAAAGTTAATTTAAATATTTGAAAATCACTTGTTCACTATGACGTTTTTGTATTCCATAGAATTTGGAAGGTTACATATTTAACGTAACTTAACAGTCCTCTAACACCACACAAAATTTCAGTTTGATTGCTTAATAGTTCCGGAGTTATTGAGAACCGGAGAAATGTATCGTATGGACGCCATGCTGTATTGTTTTATATATCGGCTATACAATGATACACCAGCAGATAAATATTATAATCGTGGCTCATTATACCAACCTAAATTTCTGTCGCTTGTTTAAGACACGTGAAATATAAACGTGATTTTAAAAATTGAGCACAGTTGCTATTAAGTTCTCATCGAAATTTAATTCAATTAGACGCCAATATATTATGCTTTGTATGAGAATTTACCGCGCTAAATTTCATTGCGCTCGATAATTCAGTCGCGAGAAAAATCCACATAAATACTTATAATATTCGTGTCGCTACCACGTTGAATTTGTGTTTATCAGCTTATTGAAAGTCCCATAGATGAACTCATGTTCATAGCCTCTATTAACAACATTTCAGTTAGATTAATGTAATAGATTCCCAGATATTGAGAATCGTATAAATATTTCAGAAGTTCGCCACGTTGGATTATTCTACATGTAGGTCATAGAATTATGCACCATTAGATGAAGATTGTTTCGTATATTCATTATTCAGAAGTTCAGTTGGATTGCATGATTAGAACACAAAAAATAAAAACTTAATTTTAAATTTTCGCACGGCAAGCATCTTGCCTTTATGAAAACATTTGAATTGAATTTGATGCCAGTAGATTGAACCTTGTGTAGACATGTTGGGCGTTGGGTTTCACTTTGCTTGGTTGATTAATTATCGTGAAAATGACATTAAAATGTATTCTCTATTGCAACTTTCAGGGCGTCGGAGCTGTTAATGTCAAATGATAAAAATGACGAACATAATTAGAGTATGATTTCTCTGGTCAGGAAGCGAAAGAAGTGTAAAGCGTATAGCAAGCAAATCGTGCAAGGTTTGACGGGGAAATGATGGTTTCGTAACGATATTTAAATATGGGATCATCCACTTACTATGTCTCCACAGCTGATGAGGAGTTCTGCTTGGCCGATAAGTTATCGCTTCTTGCCTGCCGAAACAGCGTTTGTGCAGGGCTAGGGATCGGTCTGCGCTGACAACTCGCGCCGGCCTTTCACGGCCGAGTGGGTCCGCGCGCGCGCCTCTGCTGCTGAGACACGATATATGGATGACCTGTATGTCTAACAGGCTAATAGCTTATTCTATAGACTATGTATTTGCACAAGGATGTGCAGCATATTAAAACGAAGAAATGGGGCCCGGGATGGATTTGCGTACAGCGAGTGGTTCTTCCAAAAAATCCATAACTTCGTTACATTGAACAGTCTCCAACAATCAAATTACTACCCTCAATTACAAATTACCATGCTCGTAAAATCACGCACAATAAACAGATGGGGGAGCTGGAAGTTCAGCGATAGGAGATAGGTTCGAATCCTGGCGCTGACAGTGGCTATCTTGAGAGGTGTTTTACCCCGGGGTCTTTCTCCTCTTCTCCAGGCAAATACCAGGATAGTATCTTAATTTAAGTCTCGTGGCACCTACCCCATCCCCGACCCCAATAATTATAGTTTCACTCACCACTCCAGTCACCACAGAAACACAGGTTAATTAAACACTCGACCAAGTACATGGGGCTGATGTCCAAGATGATCCAAGCCCCAAAAATAAAATAACAAGAGAACTTCGTTGATATAATTACCATCAGGAGCCGATAACCTAGATGTTAGGCCCCTTAAAACAACAATTATCATCATCATCATCTCGTTGTGTAGAAACTCCGTGCGATAATGTAGGGACGTTTCAAGTGTTCGGTTGGGATCTTACTAAATTTGAGTTGACAAGAAAGTAGACATGAAGTAATTTACGTCAAAATGTGGGTAGCCTAATTAAAATGCCCGGAAAGTAGCCTAACTTACTGTATATATTCCAATGTGTATTCATGAATCATTAAACAGATATTGAAATATTATTATTACATTTTGCGTTGTTACCGTCCATAATATATCACCCCCCCCCCTCCCCCAGGGGCTCACATCTAGTGGGACGTGGGTTGGCGACCACGGGACCCCAGCTGAGTCCGGCATTGCTTCCACTGACTTGTGCCGGGCTCCTCTCTGTCTTCTTTCCTGTCGACCTCACTTGGTCAACTCTTGTTCTCTTCCGACCCCGACGGTATTAGGGTATCCGAGGCCTAGGGAGTCTCTTCCTTTCCCATCTTAATTGGCCCTTGTCTCATCTTTTCTGATACCCTCCTTCTGTGAGGGGTCAGCCTTCTTTTTCTTTTCCTGTTATCTCCTGCCTTCTGCTCAAGGCCCTCAAGGAGGCAGGGTGTATGTAGCCCCACCACTTCTGGTGCACCCTAGATATTGCTACACCCTCAGGGGCTCACGGCTGGTGAGTTCGGGAGTTGGCGACCCCGAGGGAGTTCTGAGCTGGGTCCGTTTCCCCCTTTTGTCCCTTACCTGTGGGGTGTACCCTCTCCTCTTTCACTTTCCTATCTGACTTTTATGGCTCTCCTTCCTTCCAAGTCCCTCAATCCACATTCTTCGAGAGTTGAGGGCATTTCTTTTCCTCCTGTCCTTTATTTGGCTTATTCTCCTTTAGTTTTCCATTTCTTCTTCTAGTATGTAGGTTAGTAGTTAGTTTTAGTTTTTAAGTTTGCATTTCATTTTCATCTACATGATCACCCAAACCATCAGGGGCCGATAACCTAGATGTTAGGCCCCTTAAAACAACAATTATCATCATCATCATCATAATAAATTTCCGTTTATCACGATAACTTATCGCACGGTTGACAACGCTGATTGGGAAGGCCTGAATTTAAGGTCCATCCAGTATGTTTTTTTATAGTAGAAGTTGGAAACCATGGAAAACCACTTCTCGGTTTTCCCTCACCAAGCTAAGTGTACTCCGTCCCGACACTAAGACCAGAACTAAATTCTTTGACAGAGCCGGGAATCAGACCCGGGCCTCAGGGATGACAGCCATGCATGCTAGCCATTACTCCATGAGATGTTCGTTCTGGATGACATACACAAATGTCTTCCCCATTCAGACCATTATTTCTGAACCACTCTTCCTGGGCTAGTCATAAACACAACTTTGTGAACTCAGAATTTAACGGGACATTAGATAAGACTAAGGTGATAAACAAAACTTAAACACTCAATTAGATCTATGTTCAAAGTGCTTTGCATAATGCTACCTAAATGTAATCAAAATCAGCAAACAACGGCAGAAGTTTAAAACTAGGCCGCTGTGAGTGTGGCGTATAGTGGTCGGCGCGAGTGAAACCTTACTTTTCCGTCAGAACAACACAACGAATTCATGACTTGTAGATTGTACGAATGAAATCCAAGCCTAGGAAATACTGCAGTAGACTGATGTGCTCCATTGTCGCTACTAAACGCATTAACTGTGCCCATTTTCAACACCTACAAGCGCTACCACACTCCTATGTTCATCCAGCTCGTTGCACAGTAGTGAGCATTCTTGTCTGTCACCGCTGAGGGCTGAGGCCTGGGTTCCATTCCCCCGGCTATGCCAAGAAATTTAATGCCAGGCTACAACGGGGTACACTTACCCTCGTGAACCAAACCTGAGAAGAGGTGGGTTCGATTCCCACTTCAGCCATTCTGGAAGTGGTTTTCCGTGGTTTCCCACTTCTCCTACATGCGAATGCCGGGATGGTTTCTAAATTAAGGCCACGGCTGCCCCCTCCCCAATAATCATCTGAATTACAACTACATACACCAATACAGCCATCACAACAACACAGCTTATCAGACAAAATCCACATACACACACACACACACTCAAGTACACGGGGCTACATGACCACGATGTTGCAAAGTCCCTAAATGAATCAACAAAAGCAACAACTCTTATGTTCTAGTTTCGGAATAGTAGCTATTTGGTGACAGTGTAAGAATATGATAATAATATTAATAATAATCATATAACCTCCGTGGCTTAGGCGGCAGCACGCCGGCCTCTCACCGCTGGGTCCGTGGTTCAAATCCCGGCCACTCCATGTGAGATTTGTGCTGGGCAAAGTGGAGGCAGACAGGTTTTTCTCCGGGTGCTCCGGTTTTCCCTGTCACAAATTTCATTCCAGCAACACTATCCACTATCATTTCATTTCATCTGTCATTCATTTAATCATTGCCCCAGGGGAGTGCGACAGGCTTCGGCAGCCGGCACAGTTCATATCCTCGCCGCTAGATGGGGGCTTCATTCATTCCATTGCCTGACTCGGTCGGTCGACTGGAAGCAGGCTGTGGATTTTTCATATAGCCTTGGTAACCTGGTGTAGGTATTTTGAAGCAGTGTCGTATGAGCAAAGCAAATTCAATGTTCCGTTTTTTCAGCAATCTAGCAGAGACATCGGAACCCTGACTGACTGTGTTGCGCAGCAGTAACGTTCTCGCCTGTTGTGCACAAGGTTGCAGGATCAAATCCTGGCACAGTGAGTTGGCATTTAAGGGTGCCTAAATACGAGGGAACCGTATCAGTAGATTTACTAACACGCTATAGATTCCCTTCGGGGCAAAATTCCAGCACCCTAGCGTCCCTAAAAGCCTCAGTAATTAATTGGGACGGAAATACAATAGCATTATTAGCATTATTTGTCTAGTCTAAATGAGTGACCATGGGCTGAGGTTTAATTATGTCTTGTGGACAGAATGGCATAGAGCAGGTTACCTTTCACTCAGGCGAAGCATGATTCTCGTTAAAATATGGGTGGAATTTTCAGATCCTAAGAGAAAAGTGGCATCGAAGTCATGTAGCCCCGTGTACATGGATGTGTGTTCGATTTGCCTGATAACTTGTGTCTGTGTGGTGTCTGTAGTAGTGTCTTTATAATTCAATTGAGGATTGGGAAGGAGGCGGCCGTTGCCTTAAGTTAGGAACTATTCCGGCATTTGCCTGGAGTAGAAATGGGAAACCACGGGAACCACTTCTAGGATAGCTGAGGTGGGAATCGAACCCATCTCTTCTTAGGTTTGCCTTACGAAACTAAGTATACCCGTTCCAACCTTCAAATCAGAATTAAATTTCTTGGCAGAGCTGTGATTCGAACGCGGACCTCCAGGATGACAGCGAAGAACGCTAGTGGAACCAGCGTTGAATACTCCACGGAAACCAAATGAGTCAAGAGGGCTCCGGTGACTCTGAGATATAAACTGGGATAATCCGGAGAAAGAACGAACGAACGAACGAACGAACGAAAGAAAGAAAGAAAGAAAGAAAGAAAGAAAGAAATAACCTAAAAATGAACTCTTAGATAGGGCTAGGATTTAAAAGGAGGTGGTCATGTTCTTTAGTATTATAACCATAATTATTGACATACGTCTGGAACGGGACACCACATCTAGGATGAATGAGACAGGATGCACGATGTTAGGTGTAATCAGATTCAACCTTCATCATGAATTGAAATCATGGTAGCGCTAGGAATGAACCAAGGATATATTAAACCGGAATCACATACGTACTCCTAGACCAGGGAATGTGGCAATTTAATTAGGAACACACACTGTGAAAAATGTACAATATATATAATACAGTTAATAAAGCTGATTAAGGGGGGCAACTAGTCCATAACTCATGGTCGGGACATGAAGCAATTAGAGGGCACTTTAAATCTCTGCAGAGGATACAATATCATTGAGAGCATATATAAAAACAGAAAGAATAAAATGATTTAGAACCAGTTGCATGGCTTGGGCTATAGTGGTAGCTTAAATCGCTGGGCGGGGATTAATCCAGGGAGTGTTGAGGATCAGAACTTGAACGTTAGTTCGAGGGGAGAGCTCGTGAGCCAGCTCCGAAAGAAAGCCATTTCTATCTCACTAATATGCGGTTGCACTAACCATACTTACGAATTTGCAACTTTTATCGACGAATAATTAAGTTGATCTCTATCCTACTTTACACGTTCTTCAAAAATGATGAATAAGTAGACTTGTGAGTTCAATCCGATCTGTGTGTCTGTCTGTCCCCCTATCTGTCAGTCCTTCTGTCAGTGTGTTTACCTCTATCAACTCCAATACTACTGCAGGACCACCTCGTTGCGTAGTGGCTAGCATTATTGGCTGGCACTGTGGAGGCCCGGGTTCGAATCCTGGTTCTGCCAAGAAATTCAATTCTAGTCTGAGGGCTGGAATAGGGTACACTCTCAGCCTCTTGAGGCTGAGTGCAACCGTATATTAGTGTGATAGAAATGTAGTCATGTTGGCAACACTCACACGTATGAATTGCACAAAATTCCACAAACATCGTCCGTAATATCAATTGGACTTCAACTAAATGCTGTACTGTATGTGCATAATGTACCTAGGGATATGGAATGGGGCATATATTCTGAGTCATCAGGGCTGTTGATAAATGCTCTGTATAATTTGTAACCCTACTGTTTGGTTATCAGAATGTATCAGGCCAACACTATAAACGCGTACAATGCACAATGTTAAACTCCATGCATCTACCATACCAATTTATGGATTTGTACATAAAATTTGTACGTGCAATGCATGTCTTACCAGTGATACCTAAGCCTATTTACAGAGTCCACGAGACTACCGACTGCTTAGCATCATTCTGAGAATATTTGAGCCCTAGGCTCAAAATCGTAGAATCATTTCTTGTAAACAGTTAAAAACTCTATTCACTACAGTGTTTTAACATTGCTGATAGATTTTGAGGGACACGTATGCATATCAGAGTTACCAAAATAATTCTACGTCTGTTTATAGGTTTATGTTTATCTGAATGTAACTTCCATAACATTCACTGGATATCTGCCATTTTTCTTTATATACAGGGTATGCCATAAGTGATTGTTGTACATATTCTCAGAAATTGCCATCATTAAATGATATGATAGCATCATTTATCCATACCTTAAGTGTATCTGCCCCAACAAACACAGTCTTAGAATTCTAGCCCCCAAGACATGCTTGAATGCCTCACTGGGGTTCTACGCTTTCCCTTACAGGCATTTCTTCAACAGGTCCGAATGAGCTAGATGTCAATAAGTTGGTTTTAATACATCCATTACCAATTTATGCATCTCTACCAACTAAGACAAGAACATACTGAACCCTTTATCCTCTGTTGGATAAATGATTCTATGTTTTATTTCTCCAATTAATAAATATTTCCACCAGCATCATGAAAGTAGCCAGACGGAGATGAGGAAATTTCAAGCATTGGTTGGAGACAGCGGGGACATACCTGAAGCAGATTGACAATAGGCTAAATACTTTAGCTGTGAAAGGAAATAGCATAGCGATGTGTCAGAAGGACAGGTGTGGGCCGCCTCAAATAGAAGCGACGCGCAGTGAGACATGCTGCTGGTATGTTCATTGTAATATTCGCGCCTAGAAGAAATATGATGCAGTAACGTGAGTGGCTGATGAGCAGGCTAGAAGCTCCTACGACGCCAAGATCTGCTATAAACCGCCAAATTACGGAAAATGTGAGAACCAATGAGAGAAGAATGCCTATTTAACGCGGCAGGTCTAGCGTGGGCACGTTCGGCTAGCATTCACGCGGGAAATCGCCTAGACAAAATCTCTACGATCGATTCTAGGATTAATGGGCATATTCTTGGCCTGTGCAATGTTACGAGTTCAGTGATATTTATTTCATTCCTGTACCACAATTATTTCGAGAAATTTTTACATAAATTCCCCCCCCCCCCCCCCCCCCCCCCCCATCGAGACCTAGGGCCAGTTCATTTATAAGTGGCATGAAGAGCCAAGACTTGGACTTCTATTCTGTTCGTCTGAGGACGTAGGCTTCTATTTGTGTGTCGTGGACACAGGTTGATTATTACTTCTGTGCGTCTACGGACGTAGTCAGTTATTACTTTGCGTGTCATAAGGACACAGAAATTATTGTAAAGTGTTAAATTCAGTGATAGATAGTCACAGTACTATATTTGTAGGGGCAGTATCGTCGATAATTCGCCAGCGAACTGTTACAGGGAAAGTAGTACCTGAACGGCGAATTTAGTAGTCAGATATCAAGTGTATAATAATATAATTTTTGAATCAGCGCCAGAGATGACATCGACTACTTCAGAAGAAGTTTGGAATTCTCAACACTCCGCCCAGATGGCGGAGATGAGATAAGAACCATTCAGTTGGGAGATGGCAGCGGACGTTCTTTGACGGTGACTACAAGAGAGATGAGTACAAAATAATATTCTTTATTATTTGATAAATTAACTTATGGTTTATGGGACATATTTTTTTGTAAATACATTGCTTGTGTGATTAACGTAATATATTTAGTTTTGGTCTGACACACTTTTGTATGGAAGCAGCTCGCACGAATGTTGTTAGTGGAAGGTTCTTGTTTTTGTGTTGTGTTAACTAACGTAGCTATGTGAACGGCCGTGTTTGCATATGTTACGCAATGCGGTTAAAAACGTCTCTCGGAGATCTGTTGTGTTTCAGAAGTAGGACTGAATTAATGTAATTATACAGTAGATTGGAGGGTAATTAAAATTGTTTAAGATTTATTATTGATCAGATTCAGTGTGACTATTGCCGTTGGAGCAATGTAATTTGTGACGAAGAGTAATCAGCTCTATCGTAGGTTTTAAATATTGTGTTTAATGTTTGCGAGCACCTATTCAGCAGACCTGTGTGAAAGGCGTCATGTCAGTCCCAGATGTGTGTATGTGTGTATTTTTTGTGGTATTACAAGCGGGAATTTCAGCTTAGACTGATTTCTGTCAGCTTGGTACCAGGTCCATATTGTATCCTTGTGAGGGCAATTGTGGATATGTGATTATGTCTGACCATATGTTGAGTTGGATGAGATTTTTGTTGCTGTTGATTCCTTGAGATAGCGGCACAGCTGGTCAGCTATTTATATACACTGGAGTGGGACACGACAGGTATTTGAGGAAAGGGGGAGATGTTTCACAAGGCTGTCTGAACGTGCAAGCATGGTCATTAGCGAGGAGTGCTCGTTGGCTACCTAATTACTTGAATTACAGATAAGAACTGATCAATGGTAAAAATTGTTGAAATAAATGGGAGTTGCCTACGAATCACGATAATCTCCGAAGCGTTACCTTAACATGCAGTTTTGTTCATATAAAGTAATCTTAGCCGGTCAGGCTTTTGTTGTTGTTGGTTTATTCCATGTTTATTTTCCATTTTCTGTGACCCGTGAGTCATGTGCAATGCTGTCTTTCCTTGTGTGTATTGAGCAATTGGCCAGTTGGTAGCTCATGTTGTTAAGTGCATCATCGCGCTAATGAGGATCTCAGAGAGATTCCTGTACATAATAGATTTGTAGTGTGTGTGTCAGCATTAGAGTTTTTAAGGTTTTTATTAATGTCATGCCCATATCCATAAACGTTGATTTACGTGATGATTGTTCGTGAGCACCGTGGCTGTTAACCCGTTGTAAACGAACGGTCATCCAAGTACTCATTTTCTCGTAGTTAGTCATCACGCGCACATAAAACTCAAATGCAAGGTAGTGGAACTAGGATCCACAATATTATTATAAAGGGGGAGATCCGTCTGACTCCTCAAAGTGTTAGATATTCCTGTCAGGGAAAAATTCAGGGAGGATATGTTTTTATTATTGTTTGTTTATTTTCTTTTATGCACAATTAGTTATTAAATCATGTTATTATCTTACGTCTTGTCTCCTTACTTTCTTAATTATAGTTTTAAAACCTATGACCCTTGCCTCAGTAAAGCATGTTGTTTGGCGGACGTAAACATCACACTATGAACTGAGCGCGACCCCTTGATCAAGATTCTTGCATAAAACACTGCTATTCTGAAGGGTTCATAGGTTAAAACATGCGCGGCCAAGCGTGGGGCCATTCACTGTGGTGTAACAGCGGAGAGATTACACATGTCAATATTGGCGCATTTGAGTAAAACGGGCATGCCGCAAGTGCAGGCAGATATGACAGTATTTAATCACCGGGAAGTGATATTTTATTAAAAGTAAGTGAGGCGAAGTGGATACCGCCAAATGTGTGAAAAATAAATTAAAATCAGGAGTTTGCAAAGTAAAATACGGCTCACGTTTTTGCCTTTTAAATTAAAGTAATTAATATGTGATACCGGGCGCCCAATGATAAAGTTTAAAACTAGATTTGTTTAGAAAGTCAAACTCACGGAAATATTAGGAGGCTGTAGCCTAAAATGACAATTAATACTTTGTTAATTAGTCAGTGTTAATATCAGATCAGGATAACAATTTAATGACTAAATATGTGCTTGGGTTTAAAATTAAATTGAGTAAAACTAGAACCACTCAGAGATGCAATTGACTAGTGGGAGTAAATGTAAAAATAAATGAACTGAGTTGGATAAAGAAAGTAAATGTGCATTGGATTTTATGTGTGTGTCAAAGGGCATTGCTTTATGCCATTTCCCTAATGTCTCATATAAAGTGTGTAATATGGCAACGGTTGAACAGATCCAGGAGATAATTGAGAGTGCAGCTAGGAGAACACAGGCATTGTTGGACACTAAATTATCAGAACAAAGTGAAGCATTAAACGCTAAATTATCAGAACAAAGTGAACAATTAAATACAAAATTATCAGAACAAAGCGAAGCAATAAACAATACTATGTTAGAACAAAGTGAGTCTATAAACGAATTATCTGAGCAGAGTGAATCACTGAAAACTAAACTGTTAGAACAAAGTGAATCGCTAAATACTAAACTGTTAGAACAAAGTGAATCATTGCGGACACAGTTAAATAACAGTAGAATCGAACAAAATGAATATCAGGCGGAACAAGCTAGGTTATTAAAGAGTGAAATTAATGACACTATCAATTCACAGTTAGAGACGCTAACCGCAGAAATGAAAGCTCACACAAATCAACAGATGGTATTACTGGCCCTAGATGTTAGCAAAAATAATGAGAAACAATTAGAGCAGATTAAAAAAATGGAAGGTATTTTTGATCAAGAAATTAGCATTCTGGATGAAACGGTGTTAGCTAAATTAGAGCAAATTGAAATAGCATGCACAATGAATACAAGCGAGGTCAAAATAGCTCAGGATAAGTTGGAAGGACGATTTAAGAAGATGGAGAAAAGCAGCAGGGTCATTCAACAACAATTATCAGCAGTAGATGAAAACATATCCGGCATAATTAAAGATATGGACCGTCTCGAGATAAATTCAGCGGAACAATGGAAAAGCCTAGAAGCGAAGCAAGAGCAATTTAAGAGTACATTAGACGAAAGGCTGAGCCAGATAGAAAGTAATCAGGATGACACAAAAAGCCAGATCGAAGGGCAAGTAAGCACGACTAAAGAGCAGATCAGGAAAGATTGGAAGAAAATGAATATCGATCCTAAAGAGGAAAGATCCACCATTCTTAAAACAGTAGGCGAAAATCACACTCGTATTCAAGCATTGGAGCAAGAAATGAAGAATAAACTTAAAGAGCAGACGGACAGGATCATTAAAGCCGAACTACGGTCATTAGAACAATCATCTATATTTAGAACGGGAACATTGAAAGACAAGCAGGATGACTCAAATAGCCCCGAGGTCAGCACAGCAGGAAGTCAGACTCAGGCGGAGAGCCCATTAACAACAAACACAGAAGGGTTTCGTAAGAATATCGATAGGAGCTCGACACCACAAGACGGTCATCAGCCCACACAACTTATTCAAGTAATTCGCTCAAACGACTACAAACCGCAGAAGTACACGGAAAACTCAGGGGTGACACCTAAAGCCTTTATCAAAGAGATGGAAGACCATTTCAATGACACTGGGGTACCTGAAGCACGTAGATTGAGGATGATGGAGAGATTTTTGTCAGGAAATGTCCTCACATGGTTTTTAAGCTTCAAATATACATTTGGAAACATGTCAGATTTCAACTTAGCGTTTCTGCGCAAATATTGGTCGCCCGCAACACAACAGAGTCTAAGGATGGAGCTTTACTCTAGGAAGTACCAAACCACCCAGCAAACAAAATACTCAGATTTCTTTAACATGCAAATGTTAAAATTTCGCGACCTTGATTACCCTTTAAATGAAGCAGATCTGGTGATGACTATAGCGAGACAAATGCCAGTCAACGTACAACAAGTACTAGTCGCAGCGAACGTTAGTACGGCCCTACATGCAGTGCAGATACTACGGCAAATAGATGAGACTACATCTCATAGTCATTATAGAGGAGGAAGACAGCTGGAGTTAGTCAATACTACAGAGGTCATAAAACCAAAACAGGCAAACACCAAAACGCAGGGCACTAATACAAGCACTTCCACACCTAGGCGAAACCAGGAAGAAGGAGAAAACAGACCATATCAGCGTAAGGAAAATCACTACAACAATAGGTCATACCAAGGCAACAATAGATACCAACAGAGAGGATATCAGCAATGGCGTGAAAATCGAAGAAATGACAGGCCTTATGGAAGATACGGTGATTACAATGCTAATCAAAGATGGAAAGGAAGAAGAGACCAAAATCAAGGAGAGCCACGAAATTATCGAAATGACTGGGATGATAGGCACGCTCAATCACAAAATTACCTAGAGGAGTTACACGCTAGTCAAGGTGGAGAGCTAGGAAGATGGGAAAAGGCCATTGGGAACATGAAGAATCCTGATACACATACTGAGGAAGCTGGAAGTCTACTGAGACAAGAGGGATATCAAGGAAATGAGCGACAGAAGGATGATGGGAGTCGCAATGGAGCTAAAAAAATGTTAAATTTGGATAAAGGAGACAGGCTACAAACACAACAGTCGGAAGCTGAAGATGGATGGATAGTAGCGAACATACAAGAATGGATTCCTTTGCCAGAAGACTGCCTGGAGGAGACGGTGAAACCACGGAACGATGAAATTAGGCAATTACCCATTATTTACGCAAGGATTGGTGGAATTAATATAAGATGTTTATTGGATACGGGGTCACACATCAGTCTGGTATCGGAGGCCTTGGTTCGAGAGTTGGGACGGAGTCAGAATATTCCTGTAATTCCGGTACCACAGCTCAAAGTGAGGGGTGTTATTCCTGAACGCACCGTCACTTTTAAACGTCAGGCATACTTAGAGCTGAACATATTGGAACACACTTTTGGGCAAACATTCATTATCATGGCAAAGATGAATTTCAATATAATTCTTGGTGCAAATTTAATTTGTGACTATCAAGCAGTGATAGATTTACACAAGAATACAGTCAGTTTTAGAGAATATGACCAGCTGAAAAACGTGGGATTGCATATGGATGAAATCACTACCGGAAGAGATGTAAATTCTTGGGCATTGGAAGCAATATCAGAAGAGACGGAAGAGGAGATACGAAAGGCGGAAGATAACATCATAGAAGGGGCTGTTGTGGAACTAGATGAGGAGATAGAATCCCAGGAGATATGGTCTTTATTAACAGAAGGAGATGACAGTAATGCACAATTTGAAGAGTTACTACAGGAGCGGCTCAATGACATTCGACTTGGGGGTGAACACAGAAAACAGTTGGAAGAGATTTTAAGGAAGCACAAAACAGTATTTGATACAGTACCTGGGAAAATTTTAAATTTCAAGTACTCTATGCAAGTCGAGGACTGGTCACCTTTCAAAAGCAGATTGTACCCAATTCCTGAAAAATATCGTGGTCAAGTTAAAATCATTATAGATGAGATGTTAGAAGCTGGAGTGATAAGGAAGACACCTACACCTTATCTAAATTCGATTTTGGCAGTCACAAAACCAAATGGATCTATTAGACTTTGTTTAGATGCCAGAAATCTCAACATGAGACTCATTTTTCCTGAGTATGACAGAGCGCCAATTATCAGAGACGTATTAAAAGGCTTTAAAAACAAGAGCATTTATTCATCAGTCGATCTGACGAGCTCGTTCCACCATCTCGAATTGGATGAGAAGTCACAGCTTCTAACTGGCTTCTTATTCGATAACCAGACATATTGTTTCGTCAGAATGCCTTTTGGGGTCAAAACAGCGGGCTGTGCTT
Organism: Meconema thalassinum; assembly: GCA_946902985.2. Lineage (NCBI taxonomy): Eukaryota > Metazoa > Arthropoda > Insecta > Orthoptera > Tettigoniidae > Meconema > Meconema thalassinum. The sequence goes on along the minus strand of OX336389.2, from coordinate 1,222,414,745 downwards.
TAATCCGAGCACTGGACCGGAACCTAACCGAGGAAGTAAAGGAGATGACGGTACGCTACATTGATGACATTTTGCTGGCATCCGACAACATTGAAACTCACATGGAAAATTTAGATAAAGTATTAGGCAACCTGAACGCATCTAATTTCAAAGTAAATCTGAAGAAATCGCATTTCTTCAAGAGCGAGATCTTATATTTGGGTCACATCATTGACAAGGAGGGAGTGAAGCCAAATCCCACTAAGATCGAAGCGATAAAGAATTTCCCTACACCAACGAGAGTCAAGCACATTCGGGCTTTCTTAGGCGTAACGGGATTCTTTAAGGAAAACTGTCCAGGTTACACGGAGATTGTCGCTCCAATGCAGGAAATGCTAAAGAAGAATAATAAATGGTTATGGAATGCGGAGTGTGAGAAGGCATTCCAAGCAACAAAGAAGCTATTGGAAAGCTGCATTAAATTAGGATATCCAGATTTCAAGCACAAATTTATAATCCAAGCGGATGCTTCACTAATTGGTATAGGTGCCATGCTTTACCAAGAGGATCCAGCTAACCTGCAGCACAAAACATATTTGGCATTTGTCAGCCGAAAATTGCGTAAGCACGAGCGCAATTATACGGTAACGGAACTAGAGCTGTTGGCCATACTTCATGCGCTACAACAATGGAAACGAATAATTTACGGCTACCCTATTGTTGTCAGGACCGATCACAAGGCACTAACATTCTTGTTTAAGACGTCGATGGCGAGCGAACGTGTGACACGTTGGTCTATATATATTCAGCAGTTCAGCATTGAGATTGAACATTGCCCAGGGAAGATGAACGTGATACCGGATGCACTCAGCAGGAACCCAGAGCCTGATAATGAAGAAACAGCGATGGTACAACACTTGGAGTTAACACCGAAGGACCGGGAATTCTTGGAGGAGTTACGTGAGATACAGCGAGAACAGGAAGCGGAACCATGGATGTGCTTTTAATTCAATACTTTAGAAAGCAACTACCTAAAGGAACACCTGCATTTCGAGAAGCGAAAGCCTAAGAAGGAAGATATGTTTTTGTCAACAATTTGCTGCACAAATGGGTAGATAATGACCACACCAAGTTACGCATATTAGTACCTGCATCGTTACAACGAGGATTGACATGGCATACGCACGAAAGTTACGGTCATGTGGGCGTAGATAAGTGCGAAGCGACAATAGGAGAGACATTTACATGGCCACGTATGAGAACAACTATATGTGACGTCATTACAACTTGTGATCCGTGTCAGAGGACAAAGCCCAATAATTACTTAATGAGGCAGTATCCTAGACCATTGCTACCTCAGAAACCATGTGAGCTACTGGCACTCGACTGTTTCGGTCCAATCCCGAAGGGAAGGCGAGGTTGCCGACACTTACTAGTGTGCATTGATGTATTTTCTAAGTTTGTAGTACTATGCCCTATTCAGAAAACTACATCGAAGCAAGTACTCAGTCGCATTCGAAATAGAGTGATTCCAATCCTTGGAAAACCAGAGTTTATATTATCAGATCATGGCAGTTATTTCACAAGCGCCGAATTCAAGAAAGGTATGGAGGACATGGGTATAAAACACATTTTAAGCAGTATCCGACATGCTCAAGCAAATTCAAGTGAGAGAGCAATTAAGTGTGTAACATCATATTTGAGAATCTTCATTCCAAATGAACACCACAGATGGGTGGATAAAATCAAGGATGTAGAGACATGCATGAATTCTACCAGGCACGAGTCAACAGGACAGATCCCTATGGTCCTACACAAAAACGAGTATCCAGTGAGATCGTGGAAAAGCATCATTAACTGCCCACAAGATCCAATGATAGCACCTGACTTGCGAATTGAGAGGACGAGAGCCTACATGAGAAAACAAGCAGACCGCAGATTACGGCGAGTAAGAAATAAGAGGTTTCACAGTGATCTTGAAATCAACCAGCTCGTTTTGGTGAAACGACCCGCTACATCGGACCCAGAGAAGAAGATCTTCAGTAAATTCTGCGAAAAGTTCATAGGACCCTATTCTATCGTAAGAAACCTTGGAAACAATGCTTACAGAGTGAAAGAATTGAGTACAGGAACAATGTCAGTCTACAACGCTGCCAACCTAAAAAAGTATCGTAGAAGCGAACCATGGGAGCGCCGAAATAATGATGCAGTTTGAATATATGGACGTCCTACTATCAACAAAGTGTACGAGGAGCAGTTGAGTACGCCACACGAAGGAGGAAGTAGAGTTGGTGTTGACAAACATTAACGAGGCGAGCAGAGTGTTGCCTCAGGCATCAGCGGGTCATGCAGGCAGACTGAGAGGGGAGATACAAGCAGGAAATGAAAACGAGTAAATGCCATTCAAGACAGGAGCGACTAGACCAAGTGAGAGAAAGGGGGTGATTCCGAAATAAAACAAATTGGCCTACGGAAGGTTTTTAAAATTGTCGACTTTATTCCTAAGTTCGAAATTTTGTGAGTGGGAGAGTTGTGAACCCTTTATCCTCTGTTGGATAAATGATTCTATGTTTTATTTCTCCAATTAATAAATATTTCCACCAGCATCATGAATGTAGCCAGACGGAGATGAGGAAATTTCAAGCATTGGTTGGAGACAGCGGGGACATACCTGAAGCAGATTGACAATAGGCTAAATACTTCAGCTGTGAAAGGAAATAGCATAGCGATGTGTCAGAAGGACAGGTGTGGGCCGCCTCAAATAGAAGCGACGCGCAGTGAGACATGCTGCTGGTATGTTCATTGTAATATTCGCGCCTAGAAGAAATATGATGCAGTAACGTGAGTGGCTGATGAGCTGGCTAGACACTCCTACGACGCCAAGATCTGCTATAAACCGCCAAATTACAGAAAATGTGAGAACCAATGAGAGAAGAATGCCTATTTAACGCGGCAGGTCTAGCGTGGGCACGCTCGGCTAGCATTCACGCGGGAAATCGCCTAGACAAAATCTCTACGATCGATTCTAGGATTAATGGGCATATTCTTGACCTGTGCAATGTTACGAGTTCAGTGATATTTATTTCATTCCTGTACCACAATTATTTCGAGAAATTTTTACATAAATTCCCCCCCCCATCGAGACCTAGGGCCAGTTCATTTATAAGTGGCATGAAGAGCCAAGACTTGGACTTCTATTCTGTTCGTCTGAGGACGTAGGCTTCTATTTGTGTGTCGTGGACACAGGTTGATTATTACTTCTGTGCGTCTACGGACGTAGTCAGTTATTACTTTGCGTGTCATAAGGACACAGAAATTATTGTAAAGTGTTAAATTCAGTGATAGATAGTCACAGTACTATATTTGTAGGGGCAGTATCGTCGATAATTCGCCAGCGAACTGTTACAGGGAAAGTAGTACCTGAACGGCGAATTTAGTAGTCAGATATCAAGTGTATAATAATATAATTTTTGAATCAGCGCCAGAGATGACATCGACTACTTCAGAAGAAGTTTGGAATTCTCAACACTCCGTCCAGATGGCGGAGATGAGATAAGAACCATTCAGTTGGGAGATGGCAGCGGACGTTCTTTGACGGTGACTACAAGAGAGATGAGTACAAAATAATATTCTTTATTATTTGATAAATTAACTTATGGTTTATGGGACATATTTTTGTAAATACATTGCTTGTGTGATTAACGTAATATATTTAGTTTTGGTCTGACACACTTTTGTATGGAAGCAGCTCGCACGAATGTTGTTAGTGGAAGGTTCTTGTTTTTGTGTTGTGTTAACTAACGTAGCTATGTGAACGGCCGTGTTTGCATATGTTACGCAATGCGGTTAAAAACGTCTCTCGGAGATCTGTTGTGTTTCAGAAGTAGGACTGAATTAATGTAATTATACAGTAGATTGGAGGGTAATTAAAATTGTTTAAGATTTATTATTGATCAGATTCAGTGTGACTATTGCCGTTGGAGCAATGTAATTTGTGACGAAGAGTAATCAGCTCTATCGTAGGTTTTAAATATTGTGTTTAATGTTTGCGAGCACCTATTCAGCAGACCTGTGTGAAAGGCGTCATGTCAGTCCCAGATGTGTGTATGTGTGTATTTTTTGTGGTATTACAAGCGGGAATTTCAGCTTAGACTGATTTCTGTCAGCTTGGTACCAGGTCCATATTGTATCCTTGCGAGGGCAATTGTGGATATGTGATTATGTCTGACCATATGTTGAGTTGGATGAGATTTTTGTTGCTGTTGATTCCTTGAGATAGCGGCACAGCTGGTCAGCTATTTATATACACTGGAGTGGGACACGACAGGTATTTGAGGAAAGGGGGAGATGTTTCACAAGGCTGTCTGAACGTGCAAGCATGGTCATTAGCGAGGAGTGCTCGTTGGCTCCCTAATTACTTGAATTACAGATAAGAACTGATCAATGGTAAAAATTGTTGAAATAAATGGGAGTTGCCTACGAATCACGATAATCTCCGAAGCGTTACCTTAACATGCAGTTTTGTTCATATAAAGTAATCTTAGCCGGTCAGGCTTTTGTTGTTGTTGGTTTATTCCATGTTTATTTTCCATTTTCTGTGACCCGTGAGTCATGTGCAATGCTGTCTTTCCTTGTGTGTATTGAGCAATTGGCCAGTTGGTAGCTCATGTTGTTAAGTGCGTCATCGCGCTAATGAGGATCTCAGAGAGATTCCTGTAAATAATAGATTTGTAGTGTGTGTGTCAGCATTAGAGTTTTTAAGGTTTTTATTAATGTCATGCCCATATCCATAAACGTTGATTTACGTGATGATTGTTCGTGAGCACCGTGGCTGTTAACCCGTTGTAAACGAACGGTCATCCAAGTACTCATTTTCTCGTAGTTAGTCATCACGCGCACATAAAACTCAAATGCAAGGTAGTGGAACTAGGATCCACAATTTTATTATAAAGGGGGAGATCCGTCTGACTCCTCAAAGTGTTAGATATTCCTGTCAGGGAAAAATTCAGGGAGGATATGTTTTTATTATTGTTTGTTTATTTTCTTTTATGCACAATTAGTTATTAAATCATGTTATTATCTTACGTCTTGTCTCCTTACTTTCTTAATTATAGTTTTAATCCTATGACCCTTGCCTCAGTAAAGCATGTTGTTTGGCGGACGTAAACATCACACTATGAATGAGCGCGACCCCCTGATCAAGATTCTTGCATAAAACACTGCTATTCTGAAGGGTTCAATGCCTTCATGTGAGAAGTGTCTTGCGACCAAACTACGAGGTCATCAGCCAAACAATTTCACGATGGTGGCCATGCGAATCATGCAAGTTTTATAATATATAACTTACTAGCAACCCGCCCGGCTTAGCCCGGGAACAGTTATGAATGCATTACTTGATACAGGTATGCACTTTTTCTTCGATGTCAATGAACTACGACCTGTATCCGTTTTACGTCTCAGCATGATGGGTTAAAATCAATAACTGGACTATTAATTATATTATCATGGAGATGCATATGCAACGAATTCTTGTCAGACGTAATTTAAGAATGGTGAGGTGCATGAAACACAAATCCCCCTTCCGTACAACCTTAACTTGACTGTGTATTTTGCGGAACGAAAAGTTCACAGGTGAAATGAAGAAAAGTCAAGTTGCACTTCCAGGGATACTCCAAACACAACCACTCTTCTCTGAAGTCTTAACTAAGCACGACTCGACAGTTTGCTGCTGGCTGTATCTGGGGTAATAAGCTCGCCCACTAGCAAGACTGTAACTGGGGTGATATGCTCGTCCCTAGCTATCTCGTAAACTGTCGCCTCAGTAATTGAATGGAGATTGTTGGAAGAAATGAGAACGTAAAAACACTTATAGTGGACTATGTGTTGAAGATAGAGATATGCTCTGGCGGATTTTTGTAGAACGTTTCATGCTGAACAATTCTTACACTCAGTATATTGATATTTTAACGGTTTGCCCAGCGTAAGCTTACAAAGCACACGGAAGCCATGTTTTTTTTTCGACCTTTTCACTGAAATCGTTACTCCTAGGCTTCCTTTGATCATAAATAAATTATTATCTACAGAAACCTTCCGCGAGATATCCTTTACAGAATGGTGAAAACTGCATTAAAATCCATTCAGTGGTTCTTGAGATTAGCCGTGACATCCAAGAATCGGGGACTTAGTTTTATACTAAGTAGAGATGATCCAAAGAATTAATATTCATAACCACTTACAGCTGCAATGTTAACAGTACTTTGCATTCTGATAATTCTTTATAAAGACCATCTGCTATCATCGTAATAATGAAATGGACTAAAATATTACGCGCAGCAACCATCTTGAAATTTTAAAATATTAAAATAGATAACTCTCAACACTTAAGAGCTACAGTAACGAACATTAGTGACAAGGTAGGGCCGTGTCCTATTATGGCCAAGGCAGACGAACAGACTTCCCATACTTTCAGTATGGCGTATGTGCGAAATTCTAGAACCGCTTAGAATCAAAACAAACTCAATGTTATCAGTGCTACCAACATGAAGATAGCACGAATGTCAACAAGAGGAAAGTGTATTCTGTTGTCTAACTCTCATAGTTTACTAGTAGGAAATATTTACAATAGCATCTGCAAAAGTGGGCGTTCCCTCTTACGAAACATTATGTTGATTAATGAGCTACAGTAAATTTTTTTTTCGTTCCTTATTGCAACAGAATCCTGTTCATTATCGAGCAATCACCCCAAAACGCCGAAAATCCCATTTTCGAATTTTTCGCCAATTTCCTACGTCCTTCTTATCTTTAGATGGGAATTGTCCCGGCTTTCGCCTGGAATAGAAGTGAGAAACCACCGAAAACCACTTCATTGATGTCAGGGGTGACAGCCAAGAATGCTAGCCACTGTGCCATAAAGCGGACTAACCAAAGTTCATACTTACGAAGGGAAGTACTGTATCTAGCTCTTCCAGCAATCAGATGAGAATGTTGATATTAATATAAAAATAATGCTCTCAAACATCTAGTATAAAAGTACAAAATATTACGCGCAGAGTTGCAAGAATAAATTATAGCTTGAGGGGTTACTGCTTTCAGTGCCATGATCCAATAGCTGACGATGTTAATAATAATTATAAGAGTTCGAATAAAAAAGGTAATGGAGGAACTGGAGAAGAAAGGATGAAAAGCATTGAGAAAAATCCTAGGACCATAAAAGTATTAAAGATTGCTCATGGAAGAAGAAAAGAAATGACGATCTCACCAGACAGGCTGAGAATGTCACAGACACCGTGTGCAAGAAGAGGCAGAGGTTTTGTGGACACTTCACGAGAATGAGCGATAGTCGACTAACTCTTTACCTACTTCGCCAAGACAAAGAGGACGACAAAACGAGTAGAGGAATCGAGAGAGGGCACGGAGGAAGTTCGGGCCAATCCAAAAGCGATATGGAATAGAGATACCTTTCGAGATAAGATTGATAAATTTAAATGGTTTCAGGAAAACAAATTAAAAGCGGTAAGAGTATCGGGTCAGAGGAAATCAGGGGGGGGGGGGGGGCAAGCTGCACGAATGCGGTCTGGGTGGAGAAGAAAGGACTAACCAACAAAGGAATTGTCTCCCGTGGTCCACAGTATGCCAAAATCGAGGAATTATTATTAATAATAATAATTTATGATGACCAATCACGATAGTGCCATAGACACCCATGTTTTCAGTAGGTACATCAATAAAGAGAAAAAATCAACAGATTCATGCCAAAAGTGCCGAACAAAACCGAAATCATCGGTCATGACAATATAGCAATATAGCTAAGGTCATCCACCAAGAACTATGCAAGCATTGTCAACTACCAATAGATGTAGAGCCATGCTAACAAGGGAAGGTCACGGTAGTAGAACGAAAAACTCTTTGTCAAGTTTTAGCTGCTATGCTGTAACGTCATTGACAGGAGAGGGATGAATAGGTCATACGAAGAGGGATTTTAAAATTCTCCCTACAACAAGTACTGAGACCAGATATTCAAGACAAAACTAAAGCTCTTCTTTTGGTTGTCTCCTGGACAGCCAATAGAGATGATGAACTATACAACTCTACAGTTCCTGAAAGCATTGAATTCATCAAGAAGTTGATTCCAGCAAAGTGCACAGGCATTATGCAACCTGCTGACGCGACGTTTTCTTTTTCCGTACATACAAATATTTTGAGAAATTTATCACAGATACAATAATTATGGTATCTTCTAACAATGACATTAACATTTGGCATAGTGACCACATCTTACGCCTTCAATAGTTTGTGTATATCCAATTCTCGGCAGCAAGATTCTCCTACTTAATCAAATGTGCATTTGCGGCTACAACAAAGACTTTCCTGGTTCATTTCAAACACCCTTGGAGTACTGCTTCGAAGGAGGATTAACGGAAGAGTGTGTTCATGAGCAATGTGACCAACCTGCTTTCATCAAATATGCACACTGCGAGAACTGTCTGCTGTTATTGCTGACTTCCATATGTTTTGCCTCCGATAGTGTTGTCAAGTACGTAAACTCTGTTGTAGAGTGTTTCATGTAATATTATTAACAATTTGTCTCAAATAATCCATTTGTTTAATGAATCATTCATATGTACAGTATTCTCATCGTAACTTTGACGACTGATATCTCCTGTTCTAATAGTCCATAGCAGCTAGTATGTGTATGGTGTTTGTTAATTTACTTGCTCTATTAAGCGCGCCATGTATGAATATAATTTGCGCGACAACATACCGTGACCTTCCCTTGTAAGACTTCAACCACAATCCGTTGTAGAAAATGAATATTTAAAATACACTGGAATTCCTCTGGCATCATCAACGAGACAAACCCTGCCTATAAACCGGACCTCACTGTCACAGAAAAAGTGCACAAGAACACATGGGTCATAGACATCGCTCTATCAAACTCCCACAGCATCAAAACTAACATCCACGAAAAATGCAGCAAATATACGGACTTGGTAACTGAAACAAGAGTCACTGGCATTCCAATTGTAATCTTAGCCAGAGGAGTAATACCAGAACAGCTCAAAACAGCTCTAAATCAACTGAATATTCTATTCATCATCTACCACAAAATACAGACAGCAATAATACTGGACAGCCGCTATATAGTCAGGAAATTCTTGAATACTGAATGAATACCAGCAATGCTTTTTGTGTAAGCCTACCGATGTTTCGCTGAAGACCAGAATTCACTGTGTTTAAGGATATATTTGTGTAAAATAATAATAATAATGTTATTAGTTTTACGTCCCTTTTAACTACACTGGCTTTTAGAGACGCCAGGGTGCCGGAATTTTTCCCCGAAGGGGATCTTTAACGTGCCAGTAAATCTACTGACACGGCTCCCTCGCATTTGCGCACCCTCAAATGCCAGCTGACTACGCCAGGATACGAACCTGCAACCCTGGGCTCAGCAAGTGAGAACGTTACCCCTGAGCCACGCAGCCAGCCTAAGAAGAAGAATAAGACGAAGACAAAGATAAGAAGAAGAATGCGTAGTTGGCGAAACAGCTGCACGGGAAGCATCTGTATGAATTAATTCAAGCCCATGTTGACATGGTAGTGTCGAACCTTTGGCTGACTGGAGGGCAGATCTTCCCCGAAACTGAAGGGTTTATGGTGGCAATACAAGACCAGGTAATGCCAACACGCAATTATTTGAAGTTCATCGTTAAAGATAAAAACAATCTTCACGATGATAGGTGTGAGTGCCCTGTGTCGGAGACTATCCACCACATTACGTCTGGATGTACAATGTTATCGGGTACAAATTACAGACGAAGGCATGACGCAGTGGCTAAAATCTTGCACCAAGAACTGGCTGACAATTTTCAACTTCTGGGACCTCATAAAGTCCCATGCTATCACTACTTCCCGAGAGCATCACCGAAAATGAAACATATCGTCTCTATTGGGATCGTACTATATTGACGGAGCGGTCAGTCTGCCCCAACAGGCCAGATATTGCAGTCATTAATAAGAAGATTAAGGAAGCCGTCCTGTCTGATGCAGCAGTTCCCAATAGCAACAGCTTAAAGGCAAAGCGCGACGAAAAGATCTCCCAACATAAAGGCATAATGGAGCCTATCAGGAACCAATGGCAGATTAGAAAAGTGAAATCATGCCAATATTGTCACGTCAAGCACTGGCGTTGCACCAAAGAGTCTATTGCATGGGCTGAAGGAACTTTATGTAGATAAGAATGTATACAAGTCGATGCAAAAAGCAGTCATCATTACGACAATTAGGTTAGTTCGAAAATTAATGGAATAGTGAATAGTGCTTTTCAAAGGTGGTGATTATGCTCTGATTTTTATAATCTGTATAGTTGTCATATACTTGCCAGATAATGTTCTGAGAGTGAAGTAACACAATGATGATGATGATAATAATAATAATAATAATAATAATAATAATAATAATAATAATAATAATAATAATAATAATAATAATAATAATGAATTGCTACACCATGTTTACTGTATGATCTATTATTATTATTATTATTATTATTATTATTATTATTATTATTATTATTATTATTATTATTATAATTCAATACCTACAGTCCTTTACTATCTGCTTTCCGTCCATTCGCCACAATAGTTTCCCTGTTGGTCAATATCGATAATTCGTCTCTAGGACAAAGTTTCAGATGCCAACTTGTTATCCTGCCATTGTTAAACACTTGTGAACGAAGGCCAAGTTACTGTGAGTTTCATCACACCAACTGTTTAACAAAAGACTCGAGCGTTTCTCACTAATGTACATTTCACGGCAAGTGCCCTATTGTCTTGTGTCTTCGAGTTAAGACGTTATTAAAGAGAACTACTGTGTCTACATGTGTTTGTAATATCCAAGTTTGTTCCTACTTAGTTGAAGTGTCTGCCAGTCACGCTCATGTTGACGGTATAATCTGCTCCTCCTCGGATATGCTAAGCATCCTTGATAAATGAACACTTGATCTTCGTGAGTTGGTACCACGGCCAAAGAGGTATATTATCAGTCCTTTATCTCCAAGTTCATAATGAACATCACAAAACATTCCAGTGGAAATCATCTCGAGTTAATTGCGGTAGAAATTCTCGCTTCGGCCTGAATAGGAACTTGGTTGACTGTTTCTATTGCCAACGCCTGGAGAAATCTCTTTGTCGCCGTAGAGTGGAGAACTTGACGCATTACTAATTTATATACGGTCTTGGAAGGTGGAACTCCAATCCAAACCAAGAATCATTGATATATTTCAATTAGCAAATAACTTGAAAAATTTAGGTTTGGAAGCAAATATCCTTCACATACAAGAAGATTAAGCCAAAGTTTACACTCGCCAAAGGCACTTCTTGTGCCTCAAAGGAATGAATTCATACGAAATAGTTATGCTAGTGAAATGTGGCAGGTTCGAGCCAGTAGTCATTGAAGATACTTCGTAAGTACATGGCCAGTATTGATATGCGACATAATAAATAAAACAGGAAAGATGATTTAATATAACCAAGGTTCTTTATTACTACAATTGACAGAGATATCATCAAATTGCAATGGGCTAAGCGTGCCCTCTTGGAGAAGGTTTTTTTTTTCTTTTTAAGCGTATGGCTTTTAGTGCCGGGAGTGTCCGAGGACATGTTCGGCTCGCCAGTTTTTGTAGCTGCTTCGAGACGGACACCCAATGGGTGAGCTACAAGTACCGTTGGGGAGGAAAGTTGGGATGTAAGGACGAGGAGTTGGAAGGTAGCGGCTGTGGCCTATAGTTAGGGACTAACAACGGCATTTGTCTGGAAGAAAGATGGGAAACCACAGAAGACCATCTTCAAGGTTGCCGGCGGGGGGATTCGAACTTCCTCGCCTCCCGAATGTGAGCAACTGCCAGCAGTCATGCCGTAACGAACACGGCTAACTCACCCGGTTTGAAGGAGGTATAGTATAATGTCGAGCTAGTATAATGTCGAGCAGGGCTTCACAGGGCGCACTGGGCCGTGCAATGCACTGTGCCCCCACATAGGCCTAAGACTTTAGTTGTTTATCTTGTTGTTGTTGCTTCATTGAGGGCTTTGCGACATCGTGGCTATGTAGCCCCGAGTACTTGGGTGTGTATTTGTAATTGAGCTTCGTATCTGGGTAAGAAGCAATCGTGGACATGATTTACGTCCCATCCCAGCATTCGTCTAGAGTAAAAGTGGGAAACCATGGAAATCCACTTATGGGATGACTGAGGTGGGAATCAAGTCCACCTCTGCTCAGTTTTGCCCTCTGAGGCTGAGTGTACCCTGTTGAAGCCCTCAGAACAGAATTGAATTTTTTGGTCCTCAGGTGTGACTTAATAATAATAATAACGTTATTGGTTTTACGTCCCATTTAACTACTGTAGCTTTTAAAGACGCCAGGGTGCCGGAATTTTTACCCGAATGGGACCTTTAACGTGCCAGTAAATCAACTGGCAGGGCTTCCTCGCATTTGCACACCCTCAAATGCCAAATGGCTGCAACTGGATTCGATCGTGCAGCCTTGGCAACAGCAGGCGAGAACGTTACCGCTGAGCCACGCAGCCAGCCTCAGGTGTGACAGCAAAGACTGCTAGCCACTACACCACGAGGTGTTCGCAAGGATTCTATTGAGCTGTTTCTCCTCCTTTGTGGATAAATCAAATGAAATTTGGGACGATATACCATCATAGAAGATTTCCTCGCTGTCTGACCATCTCGTGCATTATGTTTCATCATGATGGGGAGTTCACGTTCGCGAACAGCACCCTCCGCGTGCACCTTAGGCTATAAAAGTTATATAACTAGGACTATTGGTGCAGCAGAAACGAGGAGAATTGAAGCGTTTGAAATGTGGTGTTACAGGAGAATGATGAAGATCAGATGGGTAGATGGGGTTACGAACGAAGAGGTATTAGGACTAGTGGGAGAAGAGAGATCTTTCTGGCGACTGCTAATGAAGAGAAGAGATAGATTAGTAGGACACATACTAAGACACCCAGGAATAGCAAGCTTAGTTATGGAAGGAAGGGTCGAGGACAAGAACTGTAGGGGTAGACCATGGTTAGAATATGTTAAACAGATTGCCTCGGACGTAGGGTGTGGTAGCTATGTAGAGATGAAGCGATTAGCTAAGGACAGGGAGTCATGGAGCGCTGTATCAAACCAGTCAAAAGAGTGAAGACTCAAACAACAACAACAACATACCTTTTTAACTTAATAATAACTGTCTATATTGTTGTACATAAGTGTTATATACATATCCGTCCTACCCAACAAAGGCTTAATAAATCAGATCTGATGATGTTCACCTGACAAACTAAATATGTTATCAAATTAAACATCTTTCCCCTTTATTTAGAGAATTCATGTAAAATAAATTCACGTTAGTAGATGTGATTATATAAGTTTTATTTCCCATAAAGTATAATTGGGCACATTCAAGTTGACCGACAGAAAACCATTATTTGCTTTCTACTGCAGCAAGGAATCGTGTTTTTGCCACTTAGAGGATGATGATAATTGTTGTTTTAAAGGGCCTAACATCTAGGTTATCGGCTCCTAATAGTCTGGGTGATAGCGAAAATAACAATGAAATGGAAACCTTAACGAAAATTAAGTGAGACGGAAAATACTTACAAAAAGGAACTCAAATTGAAACTACTCACAAAATGGAGAGTGGTAATACTTACAAAAGGGAATTTAGAACGAAAATACTCACAAAAGAAATAGATTGAAAAATACGCACAAAATGTACGTTAGGTTCCAAATACGTACAAAATGCAATGTAGAGTCAAAATAATTGCAAAATTCAATTGAAATTCAAAATACTTACAAAATGCAAATGAGATTGAAAATACGTACAAAATGCAATTGAGGTTCAAAAACTCACAAAATGCAATTGAAATTGAAAATACACAATGCGATTCAGATTGAAAAACGTACATTACAGATCCAAAATACTCACTAAGTGCAATGAAACTTCAAAATGCTTACAAAATGCAATTGAAATTGAAAATGCTTACAAAACATACGGTAGATTCAAACCACTCATTTGGATTGGCAATACTAACAAAATGCAATTTAGATTGAAAATACTTACAAAATGTAATTTAGATTCAAAATACACACAAAATGCAATTGAGAATCAAAATACGTGCAAAATGCCCACCATACAAAATGCAATTTAGTTTGAAAATACTTGCAAAAAAGCGGGTTAGGTTGAAAATACTTACAAAATGCAATTGAAATTCAAAATACTCACAAAAGTCCCAGACTCTATAGGCCTATTGAAAGACTTACTAAAAAGCAATTTAGATTGTCAGTCTTTATAAAATGCAATTGAGGTTGAAAACACTCGAAAAATGCCATTTAGATCGGAAAACTTACAAAATGCAACGTAGATCGAAAATACCTACACAATGGAGTGTAGATGCAAGAAAAAAGAGCTAAAGGGAATTTAGATACACGGGGAGCCAATTAACAAAAAGTCCGGGAATCTTAAAGACAAAAGGAAATATAATGAAAAGAAAACAAGAGGTCTGACCCCTCGAAGAAGGAGGGATCATAAAAGATGAGACAAGGGCCAATTAAGGCGGGAAAGTGAAAGACTCCCTAGGCCACGGATACCCTAATACCGTCGGGGTCGGAAAAGAACAAGAGTTGACCAAAGGAGGTCGACAGGAAAGGAGACGGAGAGGAGCTCGGCACAAGTAAGTGGAAGCAATGCCAGACTCAGCTGGGGTCCCGTGGTCGCCAGTACACGTCCCACTAGATGTGAGCCCCTGGGGGGTTTTGCCACGTAGCAGCCTTGCATGTGTAGAAGTGATCTCTTTCTGAATATGGTATCAATTGAAATCGAGGAATGGTTATTACTTTTGGTTCATTTATTGGTTTTGGAAATTGTAGTCAATGGATTGGCGGCTGATTACGTGCCAGAGTGTTATTGTTCTCGGCTGTTTTGCCCTAGGTAGTGGAATCAAATCCAGGCGCTGTCAGTTGGCATTTGAGAGTGTGCAGATGCGAGGGAGCCGTGTCAATAGATTTACTTGCACGTTTAAGTTTCATGTCGGTGCAAAATTCCGGCACCCCAGCACCTCTAGAAGCCGTAAGTAGCAGGTAACAGGCACGTAAAACTATTATCATTTTTATCAGCTTGGTCTCCGTATTGCCTGTCTGGGATCCCTCTGAAGACCTGCTCAATTCTGGTGATGTAACTAGTGATATGATTGGAAAGGAAGCAAGTGTGGCCTACAGAAATTTAGCTTTCTTCCTATTTGCTGGCGTTAGTAGGCTATGAGAAAACACGAAAAGCCGTTAAAGTATGCCTCCAGAGACCATGGGTGGTCTCCAAACCGTGCTGAGCAATCTTGGTTGACGATGTTGGATTCTCACTGTCAATGAAACAAATGTACCAGGGCCGTACTATATTGTTTTATGCTTCATTCCTTTCTACCCAAATGAAGTACATTACACATCAGTTGTTACGTCCATATTCTCAACATACTGTAATCTCCTTGTAACTTTATGCCCTTTGGCATCGATGTGTCAGTCTCTCTCTAGACCTTCCTGAAACCATTCTTTCGGAGCACTGCGTACCCATGCCTTGACAGCGACCACGCAGAAGTTTCTTCATGTTCCCGAACAGTTGATAATCACTTGGTGCTAAGTCGGGAGAGTATGGTAGGTGCGGCAGCACCGTGAAACCCATTTGATCAATGGCAGCGGTGGTCTCTCGGCTAGTGTGGGGGCGGGCATTGTCATGTTGCAGAAGCACACATTGAGCGCATTTTCCTGGCCGTTTAGTTTGAATGGCAAGACGTAAGCGCTTAAGGGTTGGCACATATGCTCCACTGTTAATCGTGGCCACTAATTTCAGCCAGTCAATGAGGATGATGCCCTTTGTGTCCCAGAACACTGTCGCCATTCGCTTGCCAACTGATGGCACTGTTCGACATTTGTTCGGCGGGGGTCTGCCCCTATGCTTCCATTGCATCGATTGTTGTTTCGTTTGTGGCTCTCATCACCAGTCACAAGCCTAGCCATGAAGTCGGCTAGATCTTGTCTGGAGAGACTGACACATTCATGGCAAAAGTGCATCAAGTACAAGGAGACTATGTTGAGAATATGGACGTAACAACTGATGTGTAATGTACTTCATTTGGGTAGAATAAAAATAAAGTGTAAACCAATAACGTACGCCCTTCGTATGAACAAATAGGCATGGCAGATGTGATGGATGTGTTACGGTAATGCGGGGAAATATATCAGAACAAGAGAGTTTTATCTCCACCTCCTGGTGTAGTGGCTAATATTCTTGGTCGTTGCCCCCAGAGGTCCGGGTTCGATTTCCGGTTCTGCCAAGAAATTGTAATAAAAATCTGGTCTGAATGCTGGAACGTGGTACACTCAGCCTTATGAGGCAAAATTGAGAAGTTGTGGGTTCGATTCCAACCTCAGCCATCCTGGAACTGGTTTTTCGTGGTGTCACACTTCTACCCCCTGGCAAATGCCGGGATGGTTCCGAACATATGACCACAGCCGTCTCCTTCTCAATCGTCACCTGAATTACAAATACCCACACTACTACAGACACCACAATAATGCAGGTTATCGGACAAATTCTACACACGCCCTAGTACACTGAACTAAATGACCACGATGTCCAAGTCCCTGAAATGAAACAACAACAACAACAACAACAACAACAACAACAACAACAACAAACAACTACAACACTAAATGAGGAAGGGATTAGTGGATTACTTAAGATATCAGAATATACAGGCCTGATGAAACTCGACAAGTATACATAACACATCCCTGTACGTGTAAAAGCGAGCTATGCTTGCCTGATATGCATTGTATCTAGATAATGGTCATTCCTGTTTTAAGGGGCCTAACATCTAGGTTATTTGCCCGCATTTTATCTTATGCGAGCTGTTATACGCCGCATCTGAACTGGTGTGGTTTCCAATATTGATCTGGTTTTCGCTGATCGGAACATTGGTTGGACGACCAAATCACTTATAAATAGACCTCTGATCTTTAATGCAACAATTAACGTTAAGATAATAGCATTTTTGCTGTGTGGAACGTTAAAGAATTTTACGAAAGATTGTCAACAGAAGCTATTTCTACTGTGTCATGATTTCTATGGAGTTATCTCCTTTTTTGGGCTTAAGGTATGTTCGTTTCTGTGATATGATTGCCCAAATATGAGGATTAATTAATTAATGGCGTGTGGCCTGTGGAGAGGCCTGGTGCAAGTTTTTTCAATTTGACGCCCGTGGACTACTGGCGCTTCATGATGAGGAGGAAATGAATTATGAAAACCTCACAAACGCCTGGTCAGCAAGCCTTAGGAATTAACCATCCGAAGTTAAAATGTCTACGATCCGGCCAGGAATCGACCCCCAAAGCCCTTTGCACCAAAGGTTAGGAGCCTATGAACTTCGTACGAAGTCGAACAATTTGAGTTTGAAAGCTTCACATTTCGGCAGCTCATTGCTTAATCTCCTAGCACACATTCCCACTTATCATATTCGTCAGCCCCACTTACTACATTCGGCTTGTCAGTTACGAAGATACCGATGTGACTCTCGCCAGCTCTTTTCCCAAAGGCCTACTTCAGCTCTGAGCTGGTAAGTGAGTGGTTTTCCTGTGAAAATCAGGTCTTGGGAGTACGTTTTGTGATTTATCTCTTGAAGGATCTGGGTTTGGCTCTCTGATACGTCATGGATGTTAATGCAGATCAAAGAACTAGAACGTGGTAAAAAAAAACTCATGAGGATAGTTGAGAATAGGTGCGTATGATTCACACCTCAGCCATCCGAGAAGTGGTTTCCTGTGGATGCTCACTTCTATTCTAGGTGACAGGAAGAGCCTTGGCACCTCTCTCACAAACCTAGACACAATTATGCACAAATTCAACTGTGCAGACACCACAATAATCTAGGCTATGCGCCAGATTGACACACACACATTTATCTTCACGGGGCTAAGTGACCTGATGTATCAAATGACAAAATAAAATAACTTAGATCATCACAATATTTCTAGAATTCTACTGAACCTATACAAATAAAATTCATGTAGTTCAAAAGCTCCGGTGGAGTGAATTTACTAGAAAGCCTTAAAAGTGACACTGGAAATGTGGAAGCCACTATTCACTTATATATTTTTTCAGTGATGCTCTATGACAGCACATGAGTTTTTAGCCGACTTTCCTCCTAAGGTGAATCAAAAGTAGCATTTTGAAGATCAATCACGGGGCCATGTGCGTGGGTCGTTTGGCCCCGAAGGGGATCTTTGACGTGCCAGAAAATCTTACACGGCTCCCTCGCATTTGTGCACCCTCAGATGCCAACTGACTTGCGCCAGGATTCGATCCCGCTATCTTGGGATCAGCAAGCGAGAACGTTACCACTGAGCCACGCAGCCAGTCCAAGCTGCTCCAATAAAAACAGACGTTTTGTGGTGGTAGTCTTGCTTCCAGATATTCGACTTTTTCAGGGATCTTTTGTTTCATTGTTCCCAGCCGTTGAACAACTTGACAAAATGTGGTATGGACAAAGTGCGCACACCCAACATACAATTAATCAAGTTATGAGCGGCTCCAGTGCTTCCAATCGTTTGCCATACGAACTACCAATTATCCTTGAAGAACTTGTAAAACATTTACTGAAATTTGAATATACTTGGTACGAATGAAGTACTCACCAACAACACCTGATTTGAAAGTTACAATTATCATTACAGGGCTTCCAACTGTAAGAAATGGGACGTTCTGCATTTACACTTACAGTAGCCTACCTTCTCAAAATCTCATAAATAACTCACCCAATTTTGTTCAAGTTGCTCACCATGAAAGCTTGGGAGAAATACGTAGGTAAATGAACTCAGAGCTCACAACTGTAAGTACAGTACAAGCGCTGTTCAAATGGAACATAGACAAAGGTTCCAGCACTGCAACTGTTAACAGGGCGGTCACTAGCGGCACAGCGTGGTTTGGTATTGTGCCCTTATTTCTGGATGATCCACCAAAATCCGACGCTGGAAAAATAATGGTTTGTAGCATCTTGGAGTCCCGGCTAAAAAACAACACAGTGCTACTTGGCGAATACACTCAGAATAAGGAACAGGGATTTTTCAAACTGAATGTGCAATAGAAACAAACTACAGAACAATAGAGTTCTCAAACTACTCAGGAAAAACGATAATCCATGAAAGTCTCGGGCGTAAGGATACGGATTAGGTCCCTCGGAAACCTCAACCCTATAGCACATTCCACTACCATTTAACTACAAAGATAATGCCAGATTTCTATAAACGATCAGAGAATCGTAAAAACGTGCCTGTCATATTTATTGACATACATACACGCCTCTTATAACTTGCATTTATTATATGCACAACTAACGTTTAAACTGAGTCAAAAATGACCGAATGTCATTACTTCTGTTACAGTACACATATTTGTTCCTTCTAGAAACCAACTAAAATATTTACAGTGGCTTTCATAAGCTCAAATAAGAATTACGAATGAAATCGTGGCAAACAACAGCTGTGCCCTAGGTAACGGGAGTTTCATTAAAAAATATGATATTATAAAGCTTTAAAAAAATCCCCAAATAAAATGAATTTACCCCTGACGTAGATCTCCGTCATTAGAAAAACTATTCATTACTCTATACAATTTATCTCCCGTCTCCTATTACTTAAATTCTTCTCATAGAAGCGATAAAAATCTCTATTCAAAATAAAATTAAAAATGCAGTTCATCAACTACTCAAGTTAAGATAAAATATTTACAATGGGCAAACTGCCTTCTTCACACACAAAATAGACATGAATTGTCTTCCTATTTCTCCACTTAAATTCCTACAGACTTTAGAAAATATATTCACCGTACTATGTCTTATTAGGGAAACTATTACAATTCGGGATTCTATAATCCGTGCAACTAAGTAAAGACATAGTTCATTGACCTCCTATAACTGGTCTATTATCAAAAAATAAAAATATTTAATAAAAATATAACCTTCCAATTCATTGAATAATTACCGTAAATTCAATCTCTGATTAGAACCATTTAAATATAACTCAGCATATGAATCTATTTCAATAACCTCCAATATTAATAAACACCAACAATACTGCTTCTTCTTAACACATCCTATTTTCAACATCAAAATTATGCGAAAATCTGTCACTACAAACATTCTTTCAACAATTGACCAATGGCTTCACAATGCTCATTGTCATACATCCAAAAAATACCTCAGTCAACACGGGAATACTAAAGATCTTTCTCAGAGATACAGTACTTCGCAGTTCCTTTTCAAATAACATAGTATTCTCAACTAACATCACGTTAACAAATTATTCTATCAGTTTCAACATCATTAATAAAAATATCTAATAAAAATACTGGTTCTATCCATGAATTAATTTAACAGGTAATACGATAAAATACTAGTCTTCTAATTACAATTATATTACTATTATATAAATCACCTTTCAATAAAGCTTCCTATTAGCTGTGATATTTCACTTATATCTTTCTTCATTTTCTTATTGTTTCAATAATAACTTGCAATTCATATTCACTAACATCACATCACATTCTCATATAAATTATTTCTTTAATATATTTCTTATGAACTTCCATACTCTTATGTTTGCGAATTATGTCACCAAATATTTATATCCAGATCTGTCTAATAAGTTATCAGATCGTGACTTTAAATGGATCTCCAAATAAGATCTTTAAGAATCGCATACTCTAAAATATACCTTAGTATATCATTCTTGGAACAAATTTCCATTACTTCCACCGTTATCAGAAAACGATATACGTGTAATACAATTCATAAACCAATAAAATGTGATCGAAACACACTTAAACTTGACCAATAAAAATATTCTGAGCTAAACGGTAAAATCTCCATCATTCAAATCCGAAAGTTGCAAAATTCCAAATTCGAAATTACAATTCTAAAATATCAAAATCGACGAAAAATGAGAATAAACATCTACATGATGTAGCTATGAAAATATAAAATCGAAAACTATAAAGATATTACGAAAATGTAGAAAAATGGCATTAATATAGAAAGTTGTCGGATATTCTCAAAAGTGTCTATAATTCTACAAAATGGG
Source organism: Meconema thalassinum (assembly GCA_946902985.2). Taxonomy (NCBI): domain Eukaryota; kingdom Metazoa; phylum Arthropoda; class Insecta; order Orthoptera; family Tettigoniidae; genus Meconema; species Meconema thalassinum. Next base: position 1,222,393,590 of record OX336389.2, on the reverse strand, counting down.
ATACATCGTTGGTCATGAGACTACCTTGTGCTGCGTTATAGTTGACTAGAAGTGGGCTTTCCTCGCTGTTCCTCAGAAACGGATTGTTTCCGATTGCTGGAAGCTTCATGACGCCCGGTGGGCCTCTTCTCGATCTTCTTTAGAAGTTTCCAGGCTGTCAGGAACGGGATTCGAACTCCAACATCTTCGTTTGGCCGTCCTTTCTGCTGGGCAATCTTCTTGTATGAGATGGGAAAACCCTTTCTCTCTTGATGGCGCTGGGATCCACCCGAGCCGCCCTCGTTCGTGAAATTATTGTCTTCTCCGCCAAACTTCCGATGTATTAGTATTCGTCATTGTAGTTGGTGAAATGACTTTTGTAGACGTAGAATAACTTTACATGGGAGAGACGAGATGTTTATCTTCCCACGATATTATGTCATTTCGAATACTCTCGCTGCCATCATAGTTATGTTCCCATTAACATTTTAGTTCGTCATTACGATCTCTGTTGATTCAGTGGTATTCACCTCCCTCAACTTCAGAATTTTCGACATGATAGAAATACGTAGAATAATTTCATAATATGTTTCAAATGTAGTTGTATGCCGACTTAATATTCTTGCACAGAACTAAGTGCCGTTGCTCTCGTTGCTATTTGCTTGCAGTAGTCATCTTCTTCAAAGGTATAATAATATCTATCAGATTTGTTCACTTGTAGAGAATTTGGATAAGACGTCCACTCCTGACGAAGTCGTAATTATTAAGAGCCCCAATTCCTCTCTCATATTTCCCTCACCAACAATAAAGTTAGCGTCACCTTTCAGAACATGGGTCTGATTGGTTCTTTATTAGCGATGATGATGATAATCCTTAATTAAACATTTAATTAGCCGCAATGTTAATAAATACTCCTTATTTATTATTTAACACCCTCTATGATGTTATGAAGTGTTAAAATCATGCTGGTAATTAGCTATGCTAATTGCACTATCCGCTCTTATCTAAGTAAGGCCGCTTCTTATTGGTTGCGTTCGACACGCGCCAGGCTCGAGTCCCACTCCTCCTAGCCTGCGGTCACGATTCACTCGCGTGCGCCTGTCGGTTCGTCGGAATTCTTCGGGTATATCCGTGCATTTGTTGTGCCATAGTTTCTTTGTGCCGCGCTCCCTTTGTGCCTTGTCGACCACGTGGCTGCTAATAATTTGCTCATTGGTCGGCTCGGTTAACTGGCTAACTGTGCGAGATGTATAAACCAGTTTCGTGGCTTGTTTCCAGTGTCGACTTTATTTAGTATTGGCTAGTTAGAAAACTTTGAGGACATGAATAATTCCAAGCTCGTATATAAGCGTAATCACGTGTAAATTGTAATAACATAGAATGTGGTCTGTCTGCGTCAGGTGTCCCCTGAATAGAGGAGGTAATTGAAGCATAATGGATACGTCTAAGCGAGTACAACGGGATGTGATTCATTTCTTGTACAAAGAAGACGTTTTAGCTAGTGAAATCTTTGGCCGAATGGAACTCGTGTACGGGGACGCATGTCTCAAACGAAGCACAGTGTTCAAGAGATATGCCGAGTTTCTAAGTAGTTCGACGTCCAACGATTGGACGGGTGCTTATATGGGCGCAGGAAATGATTGCCGCTGTGGCCACGATGGTGTAGGGCAATCGCTGTACAACGAAACGTCAGCTGCCAACGGCTACCAATCTGAGCGTGGGATCCATACACAGCATCTTGAGCCGCCAACTGAAGTGAACTCCCTATGGTGACCCCGGCATCTCTCTGCCAAACAGAAACCCGTGCGGATGGGGATATACTTGGAACATCACAGTCGATACCAAACGTATTGACAGCAGATTGTGATGAGTGACGAAACCAAGAGCCACCTTTTCGAGCGGTGACGAAGAAGAATCAGGAATTGAGACATCCTTCGTCACCAAGACCAAGGGAGGCTAGAGCATCTCCTGCGGCTTGCAAGGACATAATGACAATATTCTTCCATATCACCGGACCTCTGCTGATGGGTGGATACCAGCTGGTGTCTTGATCAATGCTCAAAGTTACTGTAACACATTACAGAACCTCCGAAGGGTCATCTAAAGCAATCATCGAGAAAACCTGTCACGGGGTATAGTTATGCCCCATGATTTCGTACGCCCACACAGTGCCAATGCAACACAGGACAAACTGAATCGTCTTCGCTGGGATCAACTGGATCACCCACTTTGATTCGTTGCAACTACCACGTATTTGGTCCTGAAGAGTATGCGTTTCACCACTGATCAAGTGGTTCGTGATGCTGTGACTATCATCCTTCTTCGCGGATAATATAGAGAACATGTTCAACTGTTGAGACAGGTGCCCTGAACAGTGGAAGTAGACTTCCTCGAACTGTTATCTCTAAGTTGTCTGACACATATTGTGTGTCCACCTAATGTTGGTGGCTAGCATTCTTGCCTGTCGCACCATAGGTCCGGATTTGAATCCCGACTCTACCAATAAATATAATTCTGGAATGAGGGCAGAAACGGGGCACACTCAGCCTCGTGAGTAAAACCTCAGAAGAGATGGGTTCGATTTCTACCTCAGCCATCCTGGAAGTGGCTTTCTGTGGTTTCCCACTTCTATTCCAGGTGAATACCGGGATGGTACTGTCCCCGTTTACCCGGATAGTAGGCTATCAGATATCCGCCCCCTCAATCGGATTGCCAACAATCAATCGCACCAGCTCAGCTACATCAATGAAAATGGCACTGACAGATACTACCGAGGTTTGAACACAGAAGTTACCAAGAAAAATTATTGTGGAACACACCAAAATAGACGGGGTTACATACTTACTTTTACTTACCTCTTATAAATATCTCGGGGATTGGGTTGACAACAGGATCCTTAAAGTATGCTCTCACAATAATCTTGACCATGACATTTAAAAATGAACCAGACCGAAGACGAGAACTTTGAACTGTACAAGAGCTTTATTTTCAAATAAAGAGTATGATTTTCACAACTCAACAAAATAAACGTGGCTATCAGTAGCCTATGTCAATCTGACTACGTCCACTTAAAGGACTTGCAAATTTATCAAACAATATGTTAGCTCCCATGAGCTCAAAATAACGTAACATTTTAAAACACATTTGGATTGGATGAGGAAGTCAGGGTACGACATATATAGAGCATTTGGTTTCTTTTAATAAACATAACACTAGTATTAATAGGCACAAGGCCGGAGTATCGACCTCACCCGCTTGTAACCAGATGTCTGGCCGGCTGGTCTACTCTTTAACCTGGCTCACACCTGTCAAATGGGGCTCACTCGTCACCCCACACTTGCGTAAGAATTCAGCTCCTTTTAAAGCTTTAAATGTCTACAAGACAACTCATACATATTGACGCAAATCTTTCAAATGCTTAACTCACATCCCACTGGATTATTTTAACTATCCTTAAACTTGTTAAGTTATCATCCAAATGTTTAATCAGCATAGTTTAGAGTATAAAACACACTCTTAAATGTTTATAACAAAATCACATAAATTATTTATAACAATTAGAAATTGTTTATAATATTGTCGAAAATAATTACAAAATTTTTAAACACGCCTTTAACATTACTTTCGTTCCACATTATTGTCAAAGATATTTACATTTATTATTTACAATATCAACATTTAAATTATTTAAATTATTAATTTAAGAAATACATTGAACCACATGTTTTATCCGGTTGGTAAATCCATAATCGTGTTTAATATAATCGACCAATGAAGGTTAGTTATACATGTAAATGTCACAATCTGGTTTAATAAAGGTTGTAATAATTTTAATTATTTGTGACGGTAATCTTCATTCAAAATCTTATCTCAAATTCTTTCAAAACTCTTGTTAATTATAACAGTAAATTCACTTGATTAATTTTCAACGAACTATGACAATACACTCTAGCGGAAAATACTTCGCTTACAAAATAATGCACAAACTGCATTCAAAATAGCCCAAAATTCATCATATATTAAAATATACGGTATCAAAATCTTCCACAGCATTTACAAAAACCTCCCCTAACACAATCTTTATCATTATTAATTACTGTGGGAATCTCCTTCATTTATTTAAGGGCATTATACATCAGCGACTTTCAACATGTCCGCTGCACTATCGATTATACATTCATAGTTCCACTTAAAAATTCTTATATCAATAATTGTTTCAAAACTGTTGTCATTTAAACTTCGTGGATTTCATTCATGAATCGAAATGAAAATAAAAATTTTCCAATCGCAAACAAATTTAATAGTGAATACGCTTATATACGCCTGTCTGGTCTATCAAAATTTAAGATTAACATCTTCAAAGAATTGTAGTATAAAAATACTATCATCAAACAAAGTGCGACTAACTGCAAAATAGTCGAATAGAATCCAATTAGACTGGGGAATGCAAACATCATTATATAAATCTCTATATGAGAAAAAAAAACTAACACAAGTTTCACGAATTTAATGCATTCAATAATTCATAATTAATGTTCATCTTTCACAAAATTGCCTGTGATGCAATGGTCGTTCATGACTGACGATAAATGTCTGTGTTGCAATCAATTCAAATACCGACTAGTATTTCCAAGATCGTCGACAACGTACTGGATTTTAACGCTCTAAAATCATTTAAATGTTCTTCCTTCTTGATGATGACAGAAAATTGGTCAAAGTAATTAAACTGGGGTAGAATTACTTTAATAAAGTGACACGCTGTCTGAATTTAAATCTGCCATAAAAATCATTAACTTACAGTCAAATCGTGACTACAAAAATAAGCAAATTACTGAAAAATCTAAATATCAGTCTCAACTGATTCAAAATCATTTAACTATGCCCATGACATAACAATGTCTTAATAAAACGTCGAAAAAGGCATAACTCATCAAGGTGTACTGAGAATAGGAATCTCAAACAAGAATATCGGGCAAAAATACATGAGGACAAAAATATGGGAAAAATGGTTGCTCAAATATTGCTAAGAAACTCAAATACAATAAACGTTCACGACTACCTTATCTGCCGATTGACGTTCCAGAGGAAAATTCCCCAAAGAAGACTGTTGATGGATCCATTTCACCAAGTTAAAGCTGAGCTCCATCCTCGAAACCAGAAACAGCACCATCGGAGAATCGAACTGCTTCACGAAGACGAACGACATCCTTCCGGCAATAATCTTCTTTGTGAGTCGGGACAACCCTGACCTCTCTTGAAAAATCCCTGAAGTTCCAGTTGAAAATCGCCATGAAGTTTTTGTATAAATTTCCGAAGAAATATTCATATTCAGAAAGTATGAAATCATTTCTATTGCTGTTTGATAGTATTCAGCCTTTAATCACGAAACATGGGTGTAGATGGTTATTTACCACATGTTCGCTTGTATGGAATAGCAATTAGCGAAGTTCCATGCTGCTATCTTACTCCGTTGAAATATGTCCCAATTGCATAAAGTCCTTTAGCCTTCCATATGCTCTTCGGTAATATTATTAGAAGAACAAACTGCCATATTAAATTGCTCCATTATACTGCAGTGTTGTGTCACAAAAGCAATCTGAAGTCTCCCTATTTCACTAGCCCTGTCAGCCGTAGCGTAGAGTCTGGCTATACAAAGTGTTTCTCCTGTGGCGAGAAAATCACTTCTGTCAGTCGTCTAAAATTGTCAATAACTTCCAAAATACTTCCTCGAAATTGTTCAGCTTTTCTACAGTCTTTACTGTAGCAATGCACAAGAGAATTAGCTTATAGGCGACCGCTAACTGTTCACAGCTAATCTTGTAGAAGTGTTATAAGGGTCGTTTCAACTTCACCTAGATTTACTTCACAGTAAACCTGCACTGCTTGTAAGTTCGACTCTCGTTTTATGCAGTGGCTTCGCCACGCGTTACAAGGACGACTTTTCACTAATAATCTCACTCGACGTTTCACTGAAATAACTATTTGAAATCTGACGATTGATTTATAATCTGAGAATGAGGAATGAGGCTCCTCTCTTCTGCGCAAGGCCTTTTATGAACTTCATGAGGGGCGTATCTATCCCTTCCATCGCGTGATACTGCGTCATCGCTAGAAGTTCCAACTTCGTCAATACATGACGGATTTTCATAATTCAAAAACTGAAAATAAATATCACCAAAATTCCAGATCAATGCCTCTACTGCAAATGGATTTCCACAATTCTGCATTCCAAAAAGTAATAAAAATACCATAGTTTCAGCAATCTCCGTCTTCCTTCAGACTATCGTTCATTGGTTTAAGTCTCCCCTCCAATAGCATAATTTCTTCCTCAGCAGAATTCCACGTTTCCTGCGACTGCGTCGTACATCTCGGATCCTTCTCGAATAAATGCTGACGTCACTGAGAATCTCAGCTCAAGTAGCCTGCTGGCATAACGTTTGCGTCATCCGTGCTTACGTCATGACTACCCACGTCATAACTATGACAGCCATAACTTTCGCTATAATTTCCAAAATAGCCACCGTGGTCTCTATATAATTCAATTACGGGGGCATTCTCCTCTCACCACGTTTTAAAAACAGTTGCAAATTGTTTTTAAACTCAATGTTACAAGTACCTCAACTCTCTTGAACACGAAATTGAATTATTACTGGCTTACTCTAGGATAGTATCTCTTTAAATTTCCAGCATTGAATTTGCCGTAAATGACATTATTCTCATCATCGTAGAGTTCATAGCAGTTGTTTCCATAGGCGTTCGTAATCCTAAACGGCCCCATGAATACATTTCCAAATTTGGGGTATATTTTCTTGCTCATATCAGCCTTAACAGGTCTGCGTAATAATACAAGATTTCCAACTTGTAAGGGTGCGCCAAAACGTTTTCCAGCTACTCTTTTCAATCGTTTCTCTGCTGCTTTCTGGAGTTGTTCCTTCGCCTTGTCAATCCTCTGCTGCCTTCCTAAGTCGGGATCTCTAGGAATGTGGTTGAAAAGATTATCCCACGGCCTTTCTGGGTTTCTTCCAAGATGAAGTCGCATTGGCACTTCTCCTGTGCTCTCCTGCACTGTAGAGTTCAGACATTCCTCTATAAGGGGTACAAATCTCACCCAACCAGAATGATCATTTGGACAGAAAATTCGACAGAATTTCGAAAATTCAGCCATATATCTTTCTGAGGAATTCGATTCTGGGTAACGCACGCTTGAAAATAAGTGCTTAATGCCAAGCCTTTCCATATCCGCTGCAAATTCCACGGATGTAAACTGCGTTCCATGATCTGACAGTAGATATTCTGGTATACCAGCTTTAGGAAATACAGCATTTTCCAGTCTGCTTACTACGTTCCTTGTGTTAGCTTTCTGCATGGGACTCATTGTAACAAATTTTGAGAAAACATCCACGGTAACCAACAGGTACTGATTACCCTGATATCCCTTCGGACATGGGCCAAATATGTCCGTCGCCATTAGTTCGTTTGGCTTAGAAGGAATCATAGCCTTCGGTTTTCCTTTTAATAAAGCAGAAGCATAATTTGCTCTTTGACATTTGTCACAAGATCGAATGATCTTGGCAATGCTGGAACGCATGTTAGTCCAGATAAATCTCTCTTTAAGAGTATTAAGAGTCTTATCTAAACCGGCATGTCCAGTTGCGTGATGAGCTACCCACACTAAATTGACAACAAGTTTAGGTGGCACGACTATTCGGAGTTTTGTATGCGCAGAGTCAGCATACTTGCATACGATGTCTCCACTCAAGACAAAGTGTCGTGAATTTCTCCGTGTAACTGCATAGTCAACATCAGTATTGTCCATGTAACCCTTGAGGAACCTGTACATTTTCCTTATTGGAGCGTGTCTCTTCTGTGACACACCGATTCGGGCTAACCTCCTAACGGTTTCTTGATCTTCTTGCTCCAATTATACATGGTGTATCTGCACATTTTTAATAGGGTTACGTGATAGAGCATCAGCCAGTAAGTTATCTTTCCCAGGCTGGTGGACGATAGTGGCGTTAAACTGTTGGGTGAACAAAGCCCAACGTGTCAATCTATCACTCGACATGTCAGTTTGCAGCATAAACTGTAGTGCTTTATGGTCAGTAATAATGATGACCTTATGTCCCAGCAGTATTTTCTTCCAGGCTTGCAATGCTGTTACAAAAGATAACGCTTCAAGCTCCGTCGTGAAGTAATTTTCCTCGTGTTTCTTCAACTTCCGACTAGTGAACGCAATGTAGTGCTTGTTGCCTGCCTCGTCTTTCTGATATAAGACTGCACTAATGCCTACTCTTGATGCATCAGACTCAATATAGAACACCTTCTCAAAGTCTGGGTACTCCAGTTTCACATTATTTCTGAGCATCTCTTTTGCTTTCTCAAAAGCCTCGTCTGCAGCGGTACTCCATTTCCATCTGTTATTCTTCTTGAGTAAGTCATACAGAGGAGCCATAATTTCCGAGTATCTTGGACAGTGGCTGCTAATAAATTGGCATGCTCCTACAAATTCTCTGACTTGTTTCACCTTAGTTGGCTTTGGAAATCTCGTGATCGCATCTACTTTTTTCATGTTTGGATGATATCCATCTTTATCAATAGTATGCCCCAAGTAATTTATTTCCTGCTTCAAGAATTGACATTTTCCAAAATTCACCTTGATATTGGCCTCCCGTAAATTCTCGAACAACTTTCTCAAGTGCACTAAATGTTCTGCGGCGCTGGGTGAAGATACGATTAAATCGTCGATGTAGCAGATTACATTTTCTTTCACTTCGTCAGTGAGCTTACTATCAAGTGCTCGAATAAGTGCTGGTCCACTGTTAACCATACCAAAAGGCATTCGGACAAAGACCCATGACGTCTGGTCAAATAGGAATCCAGTGTACTGCATACTATCTTCTTCTAGCTGAACTTGATAAAATGAAGACGTCAAGTCAAGAACGCTGAAACATGCTCTCCCTTTGAATTTTCGAAGCAGATCTCTAATCTTGGGTGGTCGGTCATTTTCTGGAAGAATCTTCAAGTTAATGGTCCTGGCATCGAGACAAAGACGTGTCTGACCATTACTTTTCTTCACTACTGTGATGGGGTTTATATAAGACGACGCCTGTTTTTTAATAATCCCGTCTACCTCCATTTTTCTGATTAACCCTCGTACTTCTTGATAGTATTTCTCAGGAATGGGGTATATTCTCTTCTGGTAAGGGGTTTCATCTGTCAGCCTTATCTTGTATTTATAATCCTTAATCAATCCAGGCTTTTCATCGAAAATATCTTGGAATTCCTTTATCAGATCCTCAAATTCCCCCTGAATTTCTTCAAATCCTTCAGTTTTTCTACTGGGTATTTCCGCTAAATTTTCCACTTCATTAACTATAGTATTCAAAATTTCTTCCCTAAGGTCTATTTCCAGACTGTTTTTCACGTCCTGTTCTTCTATCTCTTCTGTGATTATGTACCCATCATTAAAGCTAATACTTCTGTTCTTCATGTCAATAATAGCTCCGACCTTCGATATAAAATCGATTCCAAACACCATATCAAAATTGATCTTGCTCACTACAATGAAGATCTGTTCATAATTCCTTCCATTGATCTCAAAGTTCAATAACACTTGAATCTTGCACTTCACTGCCTTATCTTGGAATATCCCTCTCACTTTGACGGTAGAAACAGGTAGAACTGTCATGTTCTCTCCTCTTAGCAGACTTTGATAACATTCCTCTGAAATGATGGAGATAATTGCACCAGTATCCATCAGGGCTTTATACTGTTGTCCATCTATCCGTACAGAAATAATAGGTAAGGCACATGGTCTTTCCTCTTTAACTATACCCCTCTCTTCTAGCAAATCTTCATCAGTCACTTCATATATCTCATTAATCGTAATCAGGTGTGGTGTGGCAATGTATTTACAGGTTCTCACTGACGTTGAGAAATCGGCTTTTTTTTTGTGTTACCGACCTCAAAATTCTGCTGGCTCGTAGAAGGCCCAGGATCGATTACAACATCCTGCCTTTTCTTTTGGTTGTCTGCTTCTTTTTCCCGTAATTCTTTCAGGTATTGCTGGCTTTCCTTCTCTCTTTCCTGATACTGATCGGGTGTCATAACCTGACCTTGAGGATTCTGATTTCTGTTTTGGCTCTGGTTATTCCTGTTATAATTTCGGTTATAACCATTATTGTTGTAATATCTGCCTCTTCCATTGTAATTTCCTCGGTTATAGTTCCAGCCTCTTCTCTGTTGATACGGTCGGTAACCTTGCGATCTGTTATTTCGAAACTGATTATTCCTGTGAGGACCTATATTGTCAGTTTTCTCCTCATCTGGCTTGTCAGTTTGTTGGACTTGGTCCATATATACAGTATTTATTTCTTTAAAGTCTTGCCTTTGACCTTTCTGTACCACGTTAGGCATTGGACTTGTGTAGTCTAACCTCCTCAGTAATTCATCCATGCTGGTTAAATCCCTGATGTTGGACGAAATTATTAGTCTTCTCACCTCAACTGGCAGCATACGAGAAATCGCATCAATAAGTTGCTCCGTTGACAATGGGGGTTGTAAGAATCTCAAGCGGGATAATTGACTCGTAAAGAAATCAGCGTACCGCGTTGGAAGAGTACCGGAGTATTTTCTTGAATACACCTCCGCTCTTAACGAATTCTGCGCTTCTATGGACCAAAATCGTTTGATTAATGCCTCTGCAAACTCGTCAAAGTTACTGAATGTGTATCTAAATGCGCAAAAAACCATTCGAGGGGTCCTCCAATCAAATATCTCTCCACTATCTTCATCTCTCTCTATCTGGGAATGTGAGCTTCGATGAAATAATCTTTGAGGTTCCTTACATATTCGATAGGTGTCAGACTATCCGTGTTACTGAATTTTTGCGGTTTATCTTCAAAATTCCTCATGACCGTTACGTTCCTCGGATATGAATCCGGGTAGTTTTTCCCACTATCTCTATAGTTCCACTCAGGTTCCATATTCCTCTCGTCATCTTCCTCCCTGAATCTGGATATACGTTCTTCAGGAGTCACGTCTCTCTCTTCTGGATCTAGGTTATATCTTCTGGCATAATTCCTACTGGTTTCGCAAGCCAAGCCTACTGTATCCTTGTCAGTGATTTCCGTTAAGACTTTCTTGATTAACTCTTCTTTGTAGGTCTCCATTAAATTAGCATCTCCTAACTTCAAATTCTGCAGTTTACTCGTCGTTTCATTCACATCAGAGACAACTTTATGAATCTGTTCCTCTAATGCAGATTTTAATGTTTGCACATCCTGACCTAATTGTGTTCTATCTTCAACTTGTCTTTCGGATAGCGAATCCATCCTGACGCTTAAATCTTTCCTAATCTGTACTACTTCATTGTTAATATCAATTTGAGTACTGGCAAGTTTCCTTTCAATACGATCCTGAATTTGGGTTACATGTTCCCCACTTGACCTATTCCACTCTTCTTTCCATATTGCTACATTTTCCGTTAACATTTCTGCTATGTCTAATTCAATATCCTCTTTCAATACTTTATTATGGTCTAATACTTGGGTTCTCATGACCTCTACATCAAACTTTAAACCTTCTAAAGACGCTGTCGTTCTAACTGACTCATCAACTAGCCTAGTCGTTAATGCACTTATATTACGTGTACAAAGAGTTTTCGAATTTTCTATCTCTTCCCTGACTTTATTTACATCAGTTTGGACTTTAGCAACATCTACGAAAACTGTGTTTACCTCTACTTGAATTTTATTTATGTCACTTTGCATCTCGTATACATCCGAATGAATATTATTAATATCAACCTGAACATTGGACACATCAGTTCTAACATTTTGGATTCCTCTTTGGACTTCCTCAACCTTGTCTTGGACAGTCGCAACATCATTTTTGACAACAACTACCTCAGCCCTAGCACAAGAAATATCACTACGGACATTAGCAACATCTAAATTCAACATTGTAAGATCTTTATGCACATTAGCAACATCTATTTTAACATTGGACATGTCTGAGCGCATGTCAGTTACAGTATTCTCAATTCCTTGGGTATTAATCTGTAAACGCGACATATTCTCCTCTAAGTTAGCATAACTAGTCTGAAGACCCTTTAAACTTTCATCCATCATCTGCTTCATACTCTCACTCATGCTTGCTTTCAAATTACTAGCATTCTCCTCCATCATCTGCTTCATATTAGCAGACATCTCCGCTAACATCATCTTCAAAATTTCATCTGCCATTACAATATTATTCAAAAATTAGACTGCTGTAGGGACATACATCAAAAGAGCAAAATAACAACATTTGAGCAACACTTTTCACCATATATAAATTTGATCAATTTTCTGTCTTAAATCTAACTTATAACTACCTTATAATTAACTTTCGAAGACACTTCATGTTGAAACAAACTCAAGCACATGTTCCAATTTCACTGGCCCATTTTAAAATATCCTAACACAAATAATTTTACATTTACAATCCAAATAATTTAATTTTATCTTTAATATGACTAAAATGTCATAAGCCGGTCAAATAAAATAAGATTCCAAATCATAGGCGATTTTTCTAAGTTTCCAGCCCATTTAACCTTTCTCAAGTCGTATAAGATCTGATCTTTTATGAGTGTAATTTTCCTACTACAATACAACATTTAATTCCTATATAATCACACTCTTAAATTCTACAATTGGCCAAGACATCTAACAAAGAATCAACCTCTTTATTTGAGTCTAATCGATCCACACGTTTTAGGTTTGCCAATCCTTCTGTTGACTCAGCCCCACGTTCTTGGGTCGCCAATCCTTCTGTCCCCGTTTACCCGGATAGTAGGCTATCAGATATCCGCCCCCTCAATCGGATTGCCAACAATCAATCGCACCAGCTCAGCTACATCAATGAAAATGGCACTGACAGATACTACCGAGGTTTGAACACAGAAGTTACCAAGAAAAATTATTGTGGAACACACCAAAATAGACGGGGTTACATACTTACTTTTACTTACCTCTTATAAATATCTCGGGGATTGGGTTGACAACAGGATCCTTAAAGTATGCTCTCACAATAATCTTGACCATGACATTTAAAAATGAACCAGACCGAAGACGAGAACTTTGAACTGTACAAGAGCTTTATTTTCAAATAAAGAGTATGATTTTCACAACTCAACAAAATAAACGTGGCTATCAGTAGCCTATGTCAATCTGACTACGTCCACTTAAAGGACTTGCAAATTTATCAAACAATATGTTAGCTCCCATGAGCTCAAAATAACGTAACATTTTAAAACACATTTGGATTGGATGAGGAAGTCAGGGTACGACATATATAGAGCATTTGGTTTCTTTTAATAAACATAACACTAGTATTAATAGGCACAAGGCCGGAGTATCGACCTCACCCGCTTGTAACCAGATGTCTGGCCGGCTGGTCTACTCTTTAACCTGGCTCACACCTGTCAAATGGGGCTCACTCGTCACCCCACACTTGCGTAAGAATTCAGCTCCTTTTAAAGCTTTAAATGTCTACAAGACAACTCATACATATTGACGCAAATCTTTCAAATGCTTAACTCACATCCCACTGGATTATTTTAACTATCCTTAAACTTGTTAAGTTATCATCCAAATGTTTAATCAGCATAGTTTAGAGTATAAAACACACTCTTAAATGTTTATAACAAAATCACATAAATTATTTATAACAATTAGAAATTGTTTATAATATTGTCGAAAATAATTACAAAATTTTTAAACACGCCTTTAACATTACTTTCGTTCCACATTATTGTCAAAGATATTTACATTTATTATTTACAATATCAACATTTAAATTATTTAAATTATTAATTTAAGAAATACATTGAACCACATGTTTTATCCGGTTGGTAAATCCATAATCGTGTTTAATATAATCGACCAATGAAGGTTAGTTATACATGTAAATGTCACAATCTGGTTTAATAAAGGTTGTAATAATTTTAATTATTTGTGACGGTAATCTTCATTCAAAATCTTATCTCAAATTCTTTCAAAACTCTTGTTAATTATAACAGTAAATTCACTTGATTAATTTTCAACGAACTATGACAATACACTCTAGCGGAAAATACTTCGCTTACAAAATAATGCACAAACTGCATTCAAAATAGCCCAAAATTCATCATATATTAAAATATACGGTATCAAAATCTTCCACAGCATTTACAAAAACCTCCCCTAACACAATCTTTATCATTATTAATTACTGTGGGAATCTCCTTCATTTATTTAAGGGCATTATACATCAGCGACTTTCAACATGTCCGCTGCACTATCGATTATACATTCATAGTTCCACTTAAAAATTCTTATATCAATAATTGTTTCAAAACTGTTGTCATTTAAACTTCGTGGATTTCATTCATGAATCGAAATGAAAATAAAAATTTGCCAATCACAAACAAATTTAATAGTGAATACGCTTATATCTGTCTGGTCTATCAAAATTTAAGATTAACATCTTCAAAGAATTGTAGTATAAAAATACTATCATCAAACAAAGTGCGACTAACTGCAAAATAGTCGAATAGAATCCAATTAGACTGGGGAATGCAAACATCATTATATAAATCTCTATATGAGAAAAAAAAACCTAACACAAGTTTCACGAATTTAATGCATTCAATAATTCATAATTAATGTTCATCTTTCACAAAATTGCCTGTGATGCAATGGTCGTTCATGACTGACGATAAATGTCTGTGTTGCAATCAATTCAAATACCGACTAGTATTTCCAAGATCGTCGACAACGTACTGGATTTTAACGCTCTAAAATCATTTAAATGTTCTTCCTTCTTGATGATGACAGAAAATTGGTCAAAGTAATTAAACTGGGGTAGAATTACTTTAATAAAGTGACACGCTGTCTGAATTTAAATCTTCCATAAAAATCATTAACTTACAGTCAAATCGTGACTACAAAAATAAGCAAATTACTGAAAAATCTAAATATCAGTCTCAACTGATTCAAAATCATTTAACTATGCCCATGACATAACAATGTCTTAATAAAACGTCGAAAAAGGCATAACTCATCAAGGTGTACTGAGAATAGGAATCTCAAACAAGAATATCGGGCAAAAATACATGAGGACAAAAATATGGGAAAAATGGTTGCTCAAATATTGCTAAGAAACTCAAATACAATAAACGTTCACGACTACCTTATCTGCCGATTGACGTTCCAGAGGAAAATTCCCCAAAGAAGACTGTTGATGGATCCATTTCACCAAGTTAAAGCTGAGCTCCATCCTCGAAACCAGAAACAGCACCATCGGAGAATCGAACTGCTTCACGAAGACGAACGACATCCTTCCGGCAATAATCTTCTTTGTGAGTCGGGACAACCCTGACCTCTCTTGAAAAATCCCTAAAGTTCCAGTTGAAAATCGCCATGAAGTTTTTGTATAAATTTCCGAAGAAATATTCATATTCAGAAAGTATGAAATCATTTCTATTGCTGTTTGATAGTATTCAGCCTTTAATCACGAAACATGGGTGTAGATGGTTAATTACCACATGTTCGCTTGTATGGAATAGCAATTAGCGAAGTTCCATGCTGCTATCTTACTCCGTTGAAATATGTCCCAATTGCATAAAGTCCTTTAGCCTTCCATATGCTCTTCGGTAATATTATTAGAAGAACAAACTGCCATATTAAATTGCTCCATTATACTGCAGTGTTGTGTCACAAAAGCAATCTGAAGTCTCCCTATTTCACTAGCCCTGTCAGCCGTAGCGTAGAGTCTGGCTATACAAAGTGTTTCTCCTGTGGCGAGAAAATCACTTTTGTCAGTCGTCTAAAATTGTCAATAACTTCCAAAATACTTCCTCGAAATTGTTCAGCTTTTCTACAGTCCTTACTGTAGCAATGCACAAGAGAATTAGCTTATAGGCGACCGCTAACTGTTCACAGCTAATCTTGTAGAAGTGTTATAAGGGTCGTTTCAACTTCACCTAGATTTACTTCACAGTAAACCTGCACTGCTTGTAAGTTCGACTCTCGTTTTATGCAGTGGCTTCGCCACGCGTTACAAAGACGACTTTTCACTAATAATCTCACTCGACGTTTCACTGAAATAACTATTTGAAATCTGACGATTGATTTATAATCTGAGAATGAGGAATGAGGCTCCTCTCTTCTGCGCAAGGCCTTTTATGAACTTCATGAGGGGCGTATCTATCCCTTCCATCGCGTGATACTGCGTCATCGCTAGAAGTTCCAACTTCGTCAATACATGACGGATTTTCATAATTCAAAAACTGAAAATAAATTTCACCAAAATTCCAGATCAATGCCTCTACTGCAAATGGATTTCCACAATTCTGCATTCCAAAAAGTAATAAAAATACCATAGTTTCAGCAATCTCCGTCTTCCTTCAGACTATCGTTCATTGGTTTAAGTCTCCCCTCCAATAGCATAATTTCTTCCTCAGCAGAATTCCACGTTTCCTGCGACTGCGTCGTACATCTCGGATCCTTCTCGAATAAATGCTGACGTCACTGAGAATCTCAGCTCAAGTAGCCTGCTGGCATAACGTTTGCGTCATCCGTGCTTACGTCATGACTACCCACGTCATAACTATGACAGCCATAACTTTCGCTATAATTTCCAAAATAGCCACCGTGGTCTCTATATAATTCAATTACGGGGGCAGTACTGTACCCGTAAATCCGGAGTGTAGCCTGTCGGAATATCCATAGCCCCAGCTGGATTGCCTATTTCTAACAGCACCGGCTATATTACATCATTAGAAATCGCTCCAACAAGGTATTTAGGGATTTACATACAGCAGTTGCAAGAATATTGTGGATAACAACAAAATATACGAGGCTCACTTGCCTTTAATTACCTGTCTCGGGGTATGGGAACTCAGCTTCGCCTGAAATTGGATCCACAATCCCTTGATCCTTATATTTAGAATGCATCACTCGTCAACGACCGAGAACAACGAACTGTGTGCATTTATTTAACATATGTAAACTAAATCTAACATAAACAATAAATAACAACGAACTATATTACTGAAAAATATCCATACACTCATACACGCCTCTCCTCCACTACACATATTTTACTGCCATTAATGGACTGTAAGTTAAAAGCACAAAAATTTTGAAGTGTCTAGGCCTACTGTACGTATTTAAAAACGTTTGAGACAAATACCACGTGCGCCAAATTCTTTGAAACATTATATAATAGCTGGCACGCTTACTTGTATGACACCTGGTCACACGCTTTCATTGACCCACTGACACACATTTGCATCGGCCGCGAAACTGTTTCATTTTCAAGGCTGTGGCTGGACACCACGCTTGTTATTTAATAATCTGGCCTTGAACGGACTAGTGGAAATACACTTCCCAACATTTGCTTGCTGCATACACACACAGTTCTGCAGTGCGTTTTAATAACCTAGTTTGAAAAGAGATTCTGGCATTATAAAAGTGCTTATAACTCTTGTAATTCTTTACCAATTTAACTGAAATTTGAATACACCCTTCCTTTCACACTCCTTAATCGTTCTAGAACCGATTAGGTTGTTCAGTCAAACTTAACAACTGGCAATCATCCATTCTAAAAACATTCGCTCACAAAATATTCACTATTTCAAAAACAGCCTACTAATTAATCCTATCAAAATTATTTAAGTAATTAAATCATTACGGAAAAATATTTACAAGTAATCTGTACGTTATAATAAACGATATTTAACGTTGACAACACGTTATCTGAGAGAATCTTAATTCCCTCTTACTGTACAACTTGAAATTAATTAATTAATTATTTACAATGTTTCTCAACACAAAAATTTGCTAACGCTCATTAGCGTTCATATACTGCACACACATCGTCTTAGATAGGTTTCATTACATTCTCGATCTCATACAATCAACTGGCAAAGGTCAACTGTACGTTTCTATACAACTCCTGGATTAATAAGGTTTAATAATGGTATCAATGACATGAGTAGACAAACGTTCTCTAATTGCCTTCCGCTCAAACCCTCCTGTCATCACAGATTAAACGTTACTTTACATGAAATGGAATTCTTATATACGACTCTTATCATGATCTATGCCTTGTTCTTATCAAAGAACTATATTTCGATGACTTCCCTTAAAATGCGGAAACACCTTCGCACGAACTCAACACAGCTCTACATCAATTCATATAACATTATATATGGCATAAACAATTATCATCCACTATGTTAAACATTAACCAAAAACGGATTAATTGTTATTAACGTATCTTCTGTAGGAACCTCCTTCAATTAACGGCATGACCATCAGTGTCGTCACACTCGACTACTGATCTACTATTATACATCCTTTAGTTCTTTAAATAAAACTTCCAACAATAACGAACGACTTTAGACTGTCGTGAATGACCTCCTAGAGTTTACTACACAATAATATAATTAATTGTTAACTCGTCTGTCACAAATACATGTAATAAAAATATTAATTCTGTTTCATCTCACTTGCCAAGCTTTAAATTGCACGTCGTTGCAATATGAGGTCTACATTATGACGTGATATTACACAAATAGTGTATAAATAACCCACATGTTATTTGTAGTGTCAAATAGAATTCAATCTTGACCGGGATAAACTAGCTTTGAATTCCTAGCCAAAGATTTAAATAATCTTCTATCAAAAGATATTTCCTCTAACAATTAAATGAATAAAGCTTTCAGCTTTACAAATAATGAAAGGGTTGTCAATTTAGGAATGTCCTTCCACTCTACACGAAGAATGTCTATGTATAGTATTGAAGACTACAGTTTTATCAAACGACTAGTATTTCCTAGATCGCTGTAAAGTTTATATACAATAATGATATGACAATATCATTCGATGTTTCTTCCGCTCTAGAAGTTGATACAATAAAGTGCCCAAATTAAATTACTAAAAGAATTTAATTTGCAACTATGACACAATGTCTGAATCCTTGGTTCAAATAAAAATTAAGATTCATAGTCAAAACGACTAGTCTTCTATTAGGAAATCTGATTCCTCAAACAAAATTTTAATGTCAGTTCAACAACTGTTCCGTAGAATAAAATTTAAAAATAGATGAAAGACAATCATTTCTAATAATCTTGAAGCATAAAAATCTTAACACGCATCTAAAATGTAAATTAGATGGGAACACTGAAATACATGAAAAATGGAGTAAGGACGTCGGCTCGAATGTCACTAATCAAGCTCTATATTACAAGTAAATGACACTGCTACCTTATTTGGACGATAACTTGAAGATCAGGGTAAGTATTTATTCAATACTTTAGGGCTGTGTTTCTATCTCCCAAAATTTTAATAATGGCACCCCGTCGTGTTCGTTAAGCCGCCTTTTTGGACACGATGACGGCCTAGGGTGGGGGCTTAACGAAGCCCTGAGAATCAAAACGATCTAAAATTTTTCCGAGCATGGTCTCCAATCAAAACGTCCCTGATTGGCTGAGCACTTATTGGGTCCTTCCCGCCACACAGCCGCAATCAAATCCGCCATTAACCTCAATTTAACATAACCTAAGTTACTTAAATTACAAATATTAATAATGTTGGTGAAGGGTGGGTGACCTGTGGATTAGATAAGCCATTTTTAGTGTTGCCTTCTATAGATTTGTGGTTTTGTGGTTTCCTTTAAATACATTAATGGATATGTTGTTGGCTTTCTCAAATTGTTGTTGTTGTTGTTTTCTGCCAACAGGTGCTTACTGCGTATGACAAGGCTGTACACTCGTGGGTTAGACAGCCTTTCTTGCTAAGGGTCTCCTATATATCCTAAACATGGCTATACATGTTAGTTCTGAACATTTAGTGGTTAATTGTATATTGAGTTTAAATAGAGAACTTATACAAGCACGTCTTGCATGTGGTTAAACTTCACAAGTGTCACATGCAACATGCAAAGTATGTTTCCGCTACCTAGCGGTAAATATGAGCACTACCTGTACTACTAGCATGCTACCTAGCAGAGGATATGAACACTTACTAGTAATATCCTAAGTGAGCTGAGGTTAGGTTAGGTTAGGTAAAGTTAGGTTAGCCATTAAAATAAGTTACCAAAATAAGTCGTCAAAAATAATTGTTTTTTTACCCCTGAGGTCTTGGGTTCCAACTCGACTATGCACACAATGTAATTAACATCTGAGAGTTGAAAGGTTAGGTTAGGTTAGGTAAAGTTAGGTTAGGTTAGGTTAGGTTAGGTTAGTGAGCTGAGGTTAAGTCTTTAAATATTCCCTCTCTTTCAACTACTTTCCAACACCAAGAAAAAAAATCCACTAAATACATTGACACAAATAACTTGTCAAATAAGCCAATACAAAAGCCAATACTAAAGCCAACACAAAAAGCCAACACGAAAAGCCAATACAAAAAGCCAACACGAAAGGCCAATACAAAAAAGCCAACACGAAAAGCCAACACGAAATGCCAACACGAAAAGCCAACACAAAAAGCCAACACGAAAAGCCAACACAAAAGCCAACACGAAAAGCCAACACGAAAAGCCAACACGAAAAGCCAACACAAAAAGCCAACACATAAGCCAACACAAAAGCCAACACGAAAAGCCAACACAAAAAGCCAACACAAAAAGCCAACACATAAGCCAATATATAAGCTTATGGTAGGTCACTCCATCAGCAAAACAGTTGTAACCTTTGTAGTGTGAACATCGTACTGACAGGTCAGTTACTACTATGGAACTTATTACAACCAACAAAGGTAGGCTACGTGCACTCTATCAAGGCTACTCCTATAACTATAATCGCCAGAATGTGAATGGAATAATATTCTGGCGATGCTCAAAAGAGAGGTCAACAAAATGTCGAGGCAATCTGAAAAGTAAAAATGGAAAGATTTTAAGTGTGAGTGTTCATTAATGTAGTGCTCGAAACGAACCACGCTTACTGTTTACAAACAATTATCAAAATGCTAAAAAGCAAGTTCAAGAAAACGATATTGCGGCTAAAGATAGTGCAGTGTTTGTTCAAAAGGACTTATCATGTCCTCAAAACGTCATGTTAGGACAGTTGTCAACGTCCAAGAAACCTTCAACACTATCAAAATCAACTCAGACTATAAATAAAGTGGTATTGCAAGAGGATCAAAAAGGACTATATAGTAACAGTGATGATGGTCATGATGATAATGGTGATCATGATGATGATGATGATGATAATGATCATGATAATGGTAATGCTTTGTTTACACCTAAAAAATCATTTGTTAAATTTGTATACTGGAACAAACCCAGTAAGCTAATTCAACGGCTTCGACAATTGCATGCTTTACGACAAGCTGGGCATATCGGTCACGATTGGGAAATCAAAGAAATTGAACAAGAGCTTCGTCGTGCTGAAATCATTGTGTAATGGGTCTGCCACTTTGCGACCACTTTTACCCCCCACTCTTGTTTCTTATATTTGCTTATTTGCTTTCACTTTTACCTGAACTCTTTGGATCCATATTTGCTCTCACACTAAACTAGTATTCTTATTACCAAGTTGACTTTACTAGAGCTTAGTCTATGATTGACAGTTGATATGGAAGTATCAGTGACTAGGTATGGTAAGCCTTACGCATACTATAAAGGATATTCATATATAGTGAAACGAACCAATAAAAATGGAACTGTTATTTGGCGTTGTTCAAAGCAACGTTCCAAACATTGTCGTGGTGACCTCAAAAGTAAAAATAGTGAGGTTTTAAGTGTCAGTGATCATCAATGTAGTGTGCTGCATGAAACACAGTTGCCGTCGACAAAAAATCAAGAAAACCATATTGCTACTCAAAATAGTGCATTGTTTAATAAGCAACGTTTAACCCCAGTTCTAAAAGTTATTTTTAATCCATCTTCCACGTCGCAAGAGCCATCAACATCACAAACTATGCAAGAGGTAGTGTTGTTGTCGTCGTTTTAAAGAGTGGAACAACTAGGTCATCTGCTCTTGATATGCAAGGGGATCAAAGTGACTAAATAGTAATAACAATAAGGTTTTTATGCCTATACAACCATTGCGGCTTCCCACTTTTCGAAAACAACGTTGAATGGACATTGCTATAAAATAATCTACAACAAGCCTTGTGTTTAAAACTATAACAGACTATTGTAAAGTGAGAAAGGCTTGTATTCAGTGTGCATTTATTGTCATAATCATGTATACTCTGCAATGTTAAATATACTAACTTTGTATAAAATAAAACAACATTGTAACATGATTTTGCATTTATTTACAAACTTTATATACATTTCTTGTTTTTTTTGTTTCATCATAATATTTTAAAGACAACACTAAACACTAAAACATTACTATTCTATACACATATTTTCTTTCTTTTTCAGTATATTGTCATTACTTATATTTTCCATTATTATTTCACATTTTTTAAATTTATTTAATTAAAACGAACCATGCACCTATTGTTTTTAAAACCTTCATAAATTAAGTGTACAGGTTGCACAGCATTATTGACTTCATCAAAACACTTTCCGACATATCATTAAACCGTATAGGCAGAAATGTCTCAAAGTTTTCACATACACAAGGTACACGATCACCATATGCTGTTTTCAATTTCCGAATCTTGATAATGCGGAATGGAATATGCGTTGGCAATTCGCTGAGCTTCTTTGTCTCTAAGCCACATGATTGTCCCACAGCATTCAAAACATTCATTGTAGTAGTCTATAAACAAAACAAAAGCATATCTATTACACTCTAAAACAGCTTTAATAATATTGTGCAATTAGGGATTTTGCACTATGCATGGCGAATAAATTATACTAGTTATGCAAGAAATGCCCTAACTGTAGCAGATACTACTTTTATGCATATAGCACAAGTGTTAAGTTCTAATGCACACTTGACACAGGCTATCATGTGTCCACAGGGTAAAAATACAACACCTAGTTCATCTTGATAACAAATTTTACATAATTGTTGGTCACACTTTTGTATCTGTTCGTGAGACAAGTCTTTTCTTTCAGCCTTATGTATTTGCTCCGCGTGCTCTAACTCTAAAGGCACTTTTATGTCTTGTGCTGCAATCACTTTTTCTTTACGAATAGTGTTCACAAATTCCTGACCTTTAAGCAACACCATGTATTTACAGTTTGGTAACCAACGAGCGTGTTGCACAAAAGGGTCGTCAGTCATTTGCCAATCCTTTAAAGCAAATCCACAATAAAAACATATTGTTTTATCCCCTTCACCAGTATAAAAAAAATCCAGCTTCACTTAGCTGTTTGCTAATGTGTTTTAATATTAATGGCCAAACATTTTTATAAGATTCGAAACGTTTTTCAACAGAGCTGTACTCTGAGTGTGCTAGTGCTTTAGTCTTGCAAACTCCCAATTTTTCAAAAGCACACGCCAATTCAACACTGTCTATGGCATATGGACCACATATATCGACACTACCGTTGGCTGGTAATACATCATTATTATTATTTATTTGTGATTCAGCAACGTAAGTAGCGGCCAAAGGCCTTGTGGTTCGGTAAAATGAATGCACGGGTAGGTTACCCACTTGCTTTCCAAGCATGTAAGGACAGTGAGGAGACCATCGCAAATGGTCTCTAAAGGGATCATCCCCTTCTTCCCAGTGTGAAAGTTCAATACGACAAAACACACAGCGCACCACATCTTCTCGGTTCAAGTAAAAAAAACGGCTTTTGCAAGTTCATGCGTCGACAAAAAGCCTACAGGCCTGGATTCAAATGTTAACCATCGATCATGTTCTGATTTTAAATGTAACCCATGTGGTAAACCAACTTGCTCACTTGTTGTATTTGGTACTAACGCCATGTGTTATAATAAAACTTTTTCTTATTGTAAGTTATTAACATTGCACAAGAGCACAGAGTACTTTAAAGCATAATGCATGCTTGTTCACTGTCTGTTCATTACGTTAATGGCACATGACGACACCTAAAAGCAAACAAAATAACCCATCACTCAATCAATCAATCAATCAATCAATACTTGTAAATAAAACGTTAACGTTAATTGACATTAATATATCAAAACACAATTAAAAATAAACTGTATGTTGGCACTTACAGTAACCCATGTACTTATTTTCTTTTTTTTTTATAAAGCTACAGTCATTTACATTCCCCCACCCTACCTTTAACCAATATATAAACAAAAATGAATGTCATGTCATTTTGTTCACATTATCATGTTCAAACCTGTGGATATTCGTTGAGTCCATAGGGAACCGCCCATAAATTAAATGTATTATTTTTATTTTTAGAAAATCCAACATGGCCTTGTACTTTTCCCAGTCAACAACAAGAAAATAGCCATTAATCAAGAAAGCAATCATTGTCCCAGTCATGTACAGGTAATGAATTTTTTTTGTCTACGAGTTTTCAGTAGTGGTAAAATGGAATAGCATTTTTAAGTTGGACTTACCTGAGTTTTAAACAGTTCACTCTTTGGCAGTGGTTTCGCTTTAGTGCGTTTCTGTTTTTTTCAGCGACTGCTACGGCGGTAAGGCTATTCTTTCCAAGTTTCTAAAAATAAATAAAATAAACCGCTATAAATACCTAAATTCAGGTTAATACATACATTTCATAAAATAAAACATAAAACAAAAAAATGAAACAAGTTAGTTTAAAAAAAAACATCTCACCTTTACTTGCAGTGACTTGTTGCTCTTCCCTTCTAGTGTGCTCAAAAGTGCAATGGTTTCTTCTCCCTCAGACATGTAAGGTATGCCGGTTATCTGCAAACAAATAAATAAAATCATTAATTACCTAATCAATAAATAATTGCTTGTAAATATATATATTAATCAATAAATGTATAAATGAATAAATATATAAATAAATACCTACCCCACAACAAGGTTAAGTATTTTCCACCAACACCAAAACTGTTAAACAAGACCAGGGGTTTCATGCAACGCAGTGTGTTCAAAGGTAGTCCACCCAAGTGAGAGTGGAAATGATAACGACATGTCTTTATATATGCTACGTTGCATGTATAATCATTTTTTCCCACGCTTTGAACATTCTGTTATCGGTCACGTGGACAGCTAACGCCCAAAGTGAACACCTGTGGCGAATCAAATTTCACATGAACTTCCATTTTGTCAAGTACGAAGCAAAACAGGATGTAACTTGTTAACAGTTATCGCGCACGTGGACAGCTAACGTCCCAAGCGAACACCTGTGGCAGATCAAATTTCACATGGACTTGCATTTTGTCACGTACGAAGCAAGACAGGATGTCACTGGTTTAGCGTACATGTGCTTTCACACATGTGTGTGCATGCATTTCACACTCCCCTGCCACCACGATGGTCAGATTATTTCACCTTCAAGCGTCACCTGTTGTCAAGTCAGATCAACGCCATCCAATAAGCTCAAATGACATTCATCTCCTGCTCCTCGGCAAGTTTGTTTTCTGTACTCGCTTCGACCAACATAGAACCAAGTTCTCATCACCGTTTACACGTCAAAGGTAAAATGTGTGAAAAAACGCACCCTCGCTCTGTCATACACCGACCCACCGAAATAGCGATTATTCTATTAAGCATGGTCCTTGGGGTTAGTGACAGGTTCATTGAAACGCACACACCCAGCAGTATCGTCTCTCTCAACCACCACGCATCATGAACATTATAATCAGGTATCGGTAAATACATTTTTCTCAATATGTATGGCGTTAGGCCCTTTTTGAATTATTTTTTGGAAAAAATATCTACCACATTTGAAAGGGGGCGTTAGCCCGAGTCCTAGGACACCTCGTACACGTCTATAGCGTTATTGGTTCGTGAGATATCGGCAAAAATCACAAAAAACACGTGTTTACCCCAAAATCGAGTTTCCCAAATTTTTTAAAATAACAATGTGTGGTCCATAGCAAAGAGGACATCACCCCGAGTACTTGGACCTGTCGAACACACCTCTAGCATGATTGGTTCGCGAGATATAGCAAAAAGTTCAAAATCATGGATTTCCCCCCAAAAAAAAACCGTGTTTCCAAATTTTCACCCTTTCGACACCTACATTCCCGTAAAGAGCACGACGAGACGAAAAAACAAATCCAAGCACGCCCTCCTAGCATGGCTTCTTCCATTCCAAGGTCGCAGGGGCTCACCACTTGCTTTTGGAAGCAGCTCTGTCCTTACCCCACTACTACAGGTTTTCATCCTAGAGACTTGACATTTATTTGGGCGGTAGAGGGGGTGGGGTCATTGATTTACATGAAACAAACTTTTTTGTAAACTTCCTAGTTTCCAAAATATAGGATTTTCAAAATTCGAGTGTTTTCAAAAAAGCATAAAAAGTAAAAAAGAGTCATTATAAAAAATAAAGGTCATAAAGACCATTCGTTTGAGCCATGGCATAACGTTCTATCATGTTTAGAGTTCACGCTATCGCCTACTTTCGAAAACGAAAAAAATCAAAAAAAATCAAAAATATAACGAGTGGTCCATAGCAAAGAGGACGTCAGCCCGAGTCCAACGACACCTCATTTGTCAAAATCGGACCATGCGTTCGAGAGATATTTAACATGGCTGAGGCTTAGTAGTGGGGCAAGGAGGGTTCTGGAGTGGCTTGGAAACCGCCTTACTCCACTACTTACATCCATTACATCCAAAGTAGTAGAAACTTTCAGTTGATTGGCAAGAGTGTTGATTTGTACTTTTATTTTCACAAATTTTGATGAACAGTGTCACGCTTCATTTTAAATATAAACGCACATACAATTCCTCATCAATAAGTGATTTGCACTTCATACTGTCATGAACTGGAATAGATTTCTAGCAATTTAATTGATGTAGAAATCTATTCCTCTCGCCACCATGTTGGTGATAATTGTAAACAAACCCGCGAGCAGCCAATGGCTGGTAATAATTGCCAGCCAATAACAAGCCAGGATGATGCGGATCATAATTCGCGTTTCACTCTCATTGCGTTTTAACTTGAGGTGAGGAATCAGCTGTTCGTTAACGCCACGGGGTGC
The DNA here is from genome assembly GCA_946902985.2 of Meconema thalassinum. Classification (NCBI taxonomy): domain Eukaryota; kingdom Metazoa; phylum Arthropoda; class Insecta; order Orthoptera; family Tettigoniidae; genus Meconema; species Meconema thalassinum. The sequence goes on along the minus strand of OX336389.2, from coordinate 1,222,366,562 downwards.
CATTATTAAAATTTTGGGAGATAGAAACACACTCGAGATGTTTCCTCAGCCCAATATACTGAGATGGACCTCCATTCGAACCTCGGAACAGCGACCTCGGATTTGGGAAGACGTTCTCTCTCCAGTATTCACCAACCTCCGTCTGGTATCGAACGACATCCTTCTGGCATATTCTTCTGTTTTTGCTGGGATACCCTATCATCTTGACCATCATCTTCTGTAGAATCTTCATTCTCCGCCGCAAATATATATCAGCATCATCGTTGAGTAATAATTTATAGAAATATTCATGTAGGTGGTGAATGAATTGTTTCTATTGCTAATCGTTGTTACATTAGTGTTCGTATACTGACGAAAATGTACAAGGTGTAACGTACACTACGTCTGTATTCTGCAATACGTTGTCTATCGAAGCTCCGTTGTTGTATCTCAACTCTGCATCAAATATGTCCCTGGCGCATGACTACTTAGTCCATCATCTCAACAATGTTAATAATGTTCAATGGATCTAATCAATGAATATTAATAGCCATTATAATAATGTTTGTTTGCTGCGCCAGTGTTAAAGTTCTGCGCTGCTGTTCACTTGAACTCTGTTCGCTAACTTCACGTTGCAACAAAAGTGTTATTCAGCTTCTATTTCCAACACATTTGAAAAATTGTCTTTACAGGCTTATTTCGTCGAAGTGGTTTGAATTGAAGCAGTTGACTTTTAATAGAATATAGTATTCGACCTGTACTATCTATTTATTCACTTGGCTGAAGCATATTCTCAAATACAAATGAGATATCCTAATTTCAATACTCCTCTCAACTTCGCCTATAATGCTAGCGCGGGAATCTCCACTGTTCCACCCTGCTAACGTATCGTCTCCACGAGTCGTCAATTGCCGCACTCGGACTAAGGCTTTGGGATCTCCGTTAACCCAACAAACACTTCCTTTCTCTTCAAAATCTGCCGGAATAAGAACCTCGATCCTTGGATCTCCCTCTCCAAGTCGAAATTGTGGCGGCCATAACAATCTCCCACCATAATTTTAGTGCGTCGATTAACAATGCTTGTTACTGCGTAGATTAACCGATCTGCGGCTTTTAAAGTATCAAACATATTTTCTTTTAATTTTCTCTCCATTACCAATTAAGAAAATCTCCTTCTAATGGCCTAAATATATAATTTCATCAAATTTTGTAGTTGAAGTTAATCCCGTCTTCAATACCTCTTCTCATTGGTTCTGGGCTGGTATCCAATAGCATAATTTATAACCATATTTATTATATTTTATGGCTAATTCACTGTTGTTATGCCGATTTCAACCTTCTAGAAACTTCCGTTGCGCAACATATCACGTGATCGAGCTCTCCCACTGTCTCGAGCTTGTAACACGACTCACTTGTGTCACACTTCCAGGATTTATATTTGCTGGTTAAATGTTATCATGGGGACGAAAAATACTCTCATTTTGTCCCAAAATAATTCAATTTCCGGGGGCAGTACCTAAATTAATGTCATGTCTGTCTCCTACGCAACTCCTAGCCCTATTTGCAGATACACACACTAATACAGCCATCACAATGTCACAGGTTATCATACAGATTACACACACACACCCAAGTACATGGAGGCACATGACCACGATGTCGCAAAGCCCATAAATAAATCAACCGAACGTGAGGTCGTTGAATAGCGCTAATTACTATCATAGAAATAGCTTGGAAGCAGAATTGAAGCCACTGGAAAAAGGAACAGTGTTATAATGAAAACGATATGCAACCGGGAGACCAAGGTCAAACCGGGAGCTTAGGAACAACAGGTATCCATTAGGATTTGTCTATCGTGATAGATGTAGTAATTGTGACGAAAAATGTGTTGCTTCATTCAGAGGATTTGACATCGTGATCATTTCAGCCCCGTGTACTTGAGTGTGAGTGTATAGGATTTGTCCGATAATCTGTGTTATTGCGGTGTCTGAATTAGTGTGTGTATTTGTAATTGAAGTGAGAATTGGGAATGAAGCTGCCGTAACCTTAAGTTGGGACCCATCATGGCATTTGCCTGGAGTTGAAGTGGGAAACCACAGGAAACCACTTCTAGGATAGCTGAGGTGAGAATAGAACTAACCTCTTCTCGGTTTTGCCTCACGAGGCTGAATTTGCCCTGTTCCAACTCTCAGACCAGAATTAAATTTATTGGCAGAGCCGGGAGTCCGACCTGGACCTCCGGGGCGGCAGCCAAGAATGCTAGCTGCTACACCACGAGGGGGTCTGCGACGAAAGGAGCAATTCATGTTGTGGTCATCATTCTTTTGGTAAATGTACGTCTACCCCTTATTATTCCCGTTTTCCAACGGGGTCGGGGATGAGATGCGATGGAAGTCATTGTGGCGGTGGTTTTTACGGCCGGATGCCCTTCCTGACGCCAACCTCATGAGAGGAGTTAATGAGAGATGAAATGAATGATGGTGAATGAAACTGGGCGAGGATGTGGAAGGAAGCGGCCGTGGCCTGTCAGAAGGTTTCGTCCCAGCATTTGCCTGGTGTTGAAAATGGGAAACCACGGAAAACCATTTCAAGGACGGCCGACGGTGGGGCTCGAACCCACGCGTCTACCGAGTCAGCAGAGAGCTTGGCCCCATGACCTAATGCTGCGCTTTAGCCAGCGTAGCCACTACTGTTATTCTTTTGGTAAATGAACTTTTGAAATATTTTACCTTGTAACATTTACACCATGTGCAGTATATGATGTCTACTCAAATGGCAACGTTAGCGAGGAGACTGTGAGTGATCCCAGCCAATAGCCAGGCGGCTAATCTGCAAGAGCATCACTTTAATTGCTCCGTGAAGCTCCGATAATGTTCTCCAGTATATTTGAGCCTGGGGCCTTAGACTGGGATAGGCTTCACTGAATCAATACCTCCTGCCTTTTGATCCTGTGTCACGGGATCGTATCTGTGACGATCAACCATAGGACACAGCAATTTGCTGTAGGCACCGAGTTTGACTACGTGGGATCCTGTGTTTCAGTAATATGTACTGTAGATTGCCTATGTTCCACAATCTAAACACTGGAGATCTCGGTTATGTTCAAAGTTGCGCTAATGCATTTACGATTTTCATGCAGTGTTAGTCAAAGGTCTATCATTATATATTATATTAAATGCCCTCAGTGCATTTCGGTACGCCCTGGTTTGTTCATCTCACAGACTGGAAATGTTACTGGCAGCAAAGTAGTCACACTCCGTGAAAAACTAATGTTTCCCCTTTAGGGGCTTTGTGATATCGTGGTAATGTAGCCCCGTGTACTTGAGTGTGTGCAGAATTTGTCTGATAACCTGTGTCACTGTGACGTCCGTAGTGGTGTGTAAACTAATGGACCGGCAGAATTTTGGAAACATATTAGCATGCCAGAGTTATGAATGAGGTTTGATGACTGCTTTTGTGTTGCTCAAAACGTAGCGAGTCTGTCTTGACGCCCAGGGTCAGAAATCATGTTCCTTATCTTCTTCTTGAGTGCCGGGATCCAACCACAAGTGACATAAAAACACCCCTCATCTGTTTCACTCTCACCATTACATTCACATACAGTAGGTGATAGAACAGATTTCATACCAGGTAAGTGCACGGGTCCAATAACCATAATGTTTCATTCCCCTAGCAGAAATACACCAATAAAATACGTTAAAGGGCATTTATATACTGTGATAGTGCCACATAAGATTTAATGTTGCTGTTGCTGATAACCTGTATCACAGTGATGTCTGTACTGACCATTGCTATGTGAATGTTATCAACAGCCTTATATGAAAATCCACAGCCTGCTTCCAGTCTCCGACCGGGTCAGGAATGGAATGAATGAAGCCCCCATCTAGCGGCGAGGATATGAACTGTGCCGGCTGCCGAGGCCTGACGCACTCCTCTGGGGCAATGATTAATGAATGACAGATGAAATGAAATGATAGTGGAGAGTGTTCCTGGAATGAAATTTTGACAAGGGAAAACCGGAGTACCCGGAGAAAAACCTGTCTGCCTCCGTTTTGTCCAGCACAGATCTCACATGGAGTGACCGGGATTTGAACCACGGACCCAGCGGTGAGAGGCTGGCGTGCTGCCGCCTAAGCCACGGACAACTCCTTATCAAAAATGACTTAGAATAAACGATTTCTTCAGTGTATTATGCCTTCATTATGAACCATTTCATATTATATTTACTTTATTCTATCAGTTTATTACGTGCAGCATCTTGAAGCAACTGAAATATGGTCCAGGCACCAGGCGTCAGCCACCATCGTGCCGTGTGACCGAGCACGGTTCACCCTGAACGCTCCTTAAGTCACTGCTACAGTGTAATATCTCTTATATAAAAACAAGTGTCCTGACTGACTGACTGACTGACTGACTGACTCATCATCGCCCAGCCAAAACTATTAAAGTTAGAAACATGAAATTTTGGGGATATGTTCGTGGTAAGTCGAAAACGCGCACTAAGGAAGGATTTTTGGATATTCAGATTTTAAAGGGGTGTTAAGGGGGTTGATCTATATTTCATTGAATAACAATATCTCCCGATTGGTTTAATTTGGAGATGTGATACTCGGCACATAAGCTTATCATTAAAAATAAGAAGACACGTGTCTGAGGGTTTTTCGATGTGGTATATATTATGAGGAGAAAGGGGTGAAAACTGGGGGTTGAAGGATTCTTAACAGGGCGTGTATCTCTTAAACGACATTAGCGAGGAGTTTGAAACTCAGCGGAAAAAATCAGCATAAAAAATTAGTAAATAGGTGTTTGAGCGTTTTTTCATGAATCTAATTTAAGGGGCCTATGGGGAGGGGTGAAATTCTGGGGGGGGGGGGAAACAGGAATGAAAGTGTCATAACTGATTGACTGACAGACTCCGTCATCAAACTCATGGCGAAAAACTGCTTAAAAATTAGTAAATAGGTGTTGGACAGTTATTTTTATAAACCGAATTTAAGGGGTTCGTGAGGAGGGATGAAATTCTGAAAGAAGAAAATTGAAAGAAAAGTCCTGACTCACTCACAATCGCCCAGCCAAATTTATTGAAGTTAGAAACATGGTATTTTGGGGATATGATCATTGTATGTCAAAACCGTCCACTAAGGGAGGATTTTTGGATATTCAGGTTCTAAAGGTGTCTTAAGGGGGTTAAACCTGCATTTCATTGTATAACAATAACTCCCGACTGGTCTCATTGGGGAATGTGATACACGGCATATAAACTCATCATTAATAATAAGAAGGCACGTGTCTGAGGGTTTGTCGATGAGGTGTATATTATGAGGTGAAAGGGGTGAAAAGTGGGGGTTGAAGGATTCCTAACGGAGCGTGTAACTCTTATACCACATAGGCAAGGAGTTTGACACTCAGCGGGGAAAATCAGCTTGAAAGATAAGTAAATAGGTGTTCCACCGTTCCTTTTTCATAAATCCAATTTAAGGGGCCCATAGGGAAGGGTGAAATTCTGGAGGGGGGGGGGGGAACAGGAAAGGAAGTGTCCTAACTGATTGACTGACTCACTCACTCTTCAAACTCAGGGAGAAAAAACTGCTTAAAAATAAGTAAATAAGTGTTCGACAGTTTTTTTTTCATAAATCAAATTTAATGGGTTCATGGGGAGGGGTGTTTTCTGAAAAAAAAATGAAATAAAATGTCCTGACTCACTCACCATCGCCCTGGCAAAATTATTGAAGTTAGAAACATGACATTTTGGGGATATATTCTTTTTATTTCAAACCCGTATAGTAAGGGAGGATTTTCGGATATTCAGATTCTAAAGGGGTCTTAAGGGGGTTAACCCCGCATTTTATTGAATAAAAATATCTCACGAGTGGTTTCATTTGTGGATGTGATACTCGGCATATAAACTAATCATTAAAAATAAGCAGATATGTGTCTAAGGGTTTTTCGTTGTGATGTATATTATAAGGTGAAAGGGGTGAAAAGTGGGGGTTGAAGGATTCCGAACGGAGCGTGTATCTCTTAAACGATATAGGCGAGAAGTTTGAAACTCAGCGGAAAAAATCAGCTAAAAAAAATAAGTAAATCGGTGTTCGACCGTTTTTTTATAATTTCAAATTAAGGGGCCAATAGGGTGGGGTGAAATTCTGGAGAAAAAAAACCGGAGAGAAAGTCTCCTAACTGACTGACTAACTCCCTCACTTATCAAACTCAGTCGAAAAAGACAGCTTAAAAAATAAGTTAATAGGTGTTCGAGCGTTTCTTCATAATCCAATTTAAGGGGCCCATGGGGAGGGGTAAAATTCTGGTGAAAATAATTGAAAGAAAATGACCTGACTCACTCAACCACTCATCATCGCCCAGCGAAAACTATTGAAGTTGGATACATTACATTTTGGGAATATGTTCGCTGTAGGTCGAAAACGTCAACTAAGGAAGGATTTTTGTTTATTCGGTTTCTGAAGAGGTGTTAAGGGGGTAAACGTGCATTTCATTGAATAACATGAGTTCTTTCTTTTTAGGATGTGATATTCGGCATAAAAACTAATCATTAAAAATAAGCAGACATATGTCTAAGGGTTTATCGATGTGGTGTATATTATGAGGTGAATGGGGTGAAAATTGGGGGTTGAAGGATTCTTAACGGAGCGTGTATCTCTTAAACGACATTAGCGAGAAGTTTGAAATTCAGCGGAAAAAATCAGCTTAAAAAATAAGTAATTAGGTGCTCGACCGTTTTATTCATAAATCCCATTTAAGGGGTTCATGGGGAGGGGTGAAATTCTCAAAAATAAATGAAAGAAAATGTCCTGACTGACTCACTGACTCATCATAGCCCAGCCAAGATTATTGAAGTTAGAAACATGAAATTTTGGGGATATGTTCGTTGTATGTCGAAAACGTCCACTAAGGAAAGAATTTTGGATATTCAGGTTCTAAAGGGGTGTTAAGGGGGTAAAGGTGCATTTCATTGAATAACAATATCTCACGAGTGGTTTCATTTGGGGATGTGATACTTGGCATATAAACCAATCATTAAAAATAAGCTGACAAATGTCTAATGGTTTTTCAATGTGGTGTATATTATGAGTGAAAGGGGTGAAAAGTGGGGGTTGAAGGATTCCTAACGGAGCGTGCATCTCTTAAACGACATAGGCGAGGAGTTTGAAACTCAGAGGAAAACAATCAGCTTAATAATAAATAAATAATAATTAAATAAATAGGTGTTCGACCGTTTTTTTTTTTCAAAAATCCAATTTAAGGGGCTCATGGGGAGGGGTGAAATTCTGGAAGAAAAACGTCCACTAAGGAAGGAATTTTGGATATTCACTCTCATCGGCCAACCAAAACTATTAAAGTTAGAAGAATTATATTTTGGGGATATGTTTGTTGTGCGTCGAAAACGCCTACTAAGGAGGGATTATTGGATATTCAGGTTCTAAAGGGGTGTTAACGGGATAAACCTGCATTTTATTGAAGAACAATATGACACGAGTATGACGCGAGCGAAGCCGCGGGTACCTGCTAGTTATAATATAAAATTAAAGTATAATTATCATGAAAATAAAAATTCACAGCTCGCTTCCAGTCGGCCGACCGGGTCAGGGAATGGAGTGAATGAAGCCCCCATCTAGTGGCGAAGATATGAACTGTGCCGGCTGCCGAAGCCTGGCGCACTTCTCTGGGGCAATGATTAAATGAATGACAGATGAAATGAAATGATAGTGGAGAATGTTGCTGAAATGAAACTGTGACAGGGAAACCCGAAGTACCCGGAGATGAGCCTGTCTGCCTCCGCTTTGTCCAGCACAAATCTCACATGGAGTGACCGGGATTTGAACCACGGACCCAGCGGTGAGAGGCCGGCTTGCTGCTACCAAATCCATTATCATATAAAATTATAATATCCATCGGGTCACGTCCTTGAGGACAGCTTAAACCACACTCTCTTCAATAAGGGAAAACTAGTGGTCCATAAGTTATGGATTATAACGTTTGCATGATTCACACGGCCGCCCTATTGAAATGATTCTCCTGACGGCCTTCTAGTTTGGGCGCAAGACGCGTCTCATATACAAGTACAGTATATATTTTAAAAAATGGTAGAAATCCAATGATTAGTTTAGTCGTAATTTGATTCTAGCTTTGAGAATGAGGGTGGCCGCCATTTCTCTTGTTAAGATGGTGGTGATATAAAACATGCCACTGAGGTGCCCTTTGCTAGCGCGTACGTCGTACCAAATTAGCGTAAATTCGGTTTCATCGTGTTTGAATTGATAGGAGGGACAGACATACGAACTTTTGACCCGTGAAGATCTCTTGAGTCGACTTTAATTTTTTGTTAAATAGATAATAGGCTAATAGATATACTGTAGCATGATATAATTGATCAATTATCACAGGAATTTATCAAAGAGAACACTTGTACAAGAGCCTTAATTTTCGGAAGTCACAAAAATGTCAGACTGAATACTACGCACAACCCCCGTCTTCAGTATTTAAAAATTAAAATCCTTCCACCCTCTAGTTAACTTGCAATTTTGTAGCTTGGCAGAAACGTCCAGGATCTTCACACAGATTAAATGCAAACGTCCATCGACCAGGTGCATGAGCTACACTTAGCTAAATGCAAACGTCCTTGAACTTTTTATGTTCCATATGACACCTTGCGTACAGTATTTTCAAACTTAATCAGGTTCAAAGCAAGTAGTTGACGCTTTTAAAGCAACGTTTAAAAGAGAACCGTTACATAAGAGAACTTGTTTGCACAAAAATATCTCATGAAATATTTCACCCATTTGCGATCGTGAATATATATAGTGTTAAAACATTAAAACATAATGTAATTAAATGATAATGAAAAAACTGACTCGTAAAGGGTATTTGTAAAAGCCTTATTCTTCTAAAGGCCTAATTTCGTGCAAGTCACTGAATTCTACAGTAGGCTACTTGTAAATGGTGAACATAAGTATATCCCTAGTTTAGTGATTTGGTCACGCTTGGACATTAAACACAACTGAAGAATTATTTTAGCATTGTAACGAAATTCTGATTGAAGGTAGTGCACAAGAGACTTCAGCTATCGATGACTAAGAATATGAGTCGAAGGATTTTCCGAGATACAGTTCATATACTCTAATCTAAAAATAACGTAAAGGACACCGTTGAGCATCGCTGTATAGGTGTTGGTTATTTGGAACATTAATACTTCCCTCGCTTCTTCTTTTCCAGCAGGGGCAGATGACCTAGCTGTTCCTCCCCTTAAAACTCCAATAAATAAATAAATAAATAAATAAATAAATAACTTCTTTGACAGTATGGTCTTAAGGTACGTATTGCGTTTCTCAAGGCATACCACGATACAAAATCAACCGAATTTAACTGCATAGCAGTGTCAAATGATACAAATGGGCATTGGATTTCAAATTAAGAGTAGGGGATTTGTTCTTAACGGAATATATTGGTATGTTTATGATCGTAGCTAGATTTGTATATCACTGGATCTACCAATCGTACTTTGAAAATGCCTCCCCTCAAATAACGTAAACATGCGAGAAGTTCCTCACGGTGAGTGCTCCACCCAGCCAGCATAAACTGTTCGTTCGAAACCATCACTAAGCACTGAATTTATTGACAAACTCAGTACTGATATATTATGCAGTGGTGGTTTTACCCACATTTCGCTCCTCAAATCCAAATGTTTAAATATAGACGAAGGCAATTTAAATTATGAGGAATTCCTGCTTGGTACTCCATGGCAAACATAAATAAAGTTAATAGTAAGCAAAGAATGCCATCATCACCCCTTACAATAAGCTAACTGGACGGTTCTGAGTAAAGTATGTGCATTTAGGATCTATGCTGTTACCACATTGACGCAGTGACGCTTTGCAAGCTAGCAATTCTTTCTTAAATTCCAACAATACTATTAGATGAAGATATCAATAGTACACCGGTATACAAACATAGGTGGGAGCTTACTCATGGATCAAATGACTAGGAGAGCATTTACCTTTTGAGTCAATGGCACGTTAATCAGCATAATGTACAGGCTACCAAAAATAAATTTATCCAGCCGAACTGTATTTTTTCCCACTGTTATTTACCTCTAAACCCTCAGACGGCTCCACTAGCAGATGTTATCTCTGCGGTTTAGTCAATCATAAGTTAAAAGCGTACACAATCAGATAAGCAACGTGAAAGGGACAGTGTCAGTCTTTCATTATCCCTTCTGACTCCCCGTTTTTAGCATGGCGGTAAACTTCTTTAGTAGGATGAAAGGAACCAACAGGCACAAGAGTATTTCACCATTAGCTTGCAGTGGCCAGCAGATCGACAGAAGGATCAGGCTGAATGTTTGCACTTGGATTGTAAACACCCTTCTATCCCTGCAAAAATGTAAAATTATAAGTTATAATGGACATCATTAGATTCAGATTCCTTTTAAAAATGGGTGTGCTGTCTATTTATTGCTTGTTGTTGTTGTTGCAACAGTTGCCATTTAGCCCCATATACTTGAATGAGTAGGGGTCTTCGGTACTGAAAATTTTGGTTCGGTACGGTGGGTTCGGTAAAAAAGTTGTACTTCGGTTCTCGGTACAAAATCGGTTCGGTACAGCTTGGCTGATTTTCACACGCTAAACTAGAGTAATTTGTAAACCATTAACAAAAAAGTAACACACGACTTCTAATGATTATAAAGTAAAATTTAAAATGTAAAATACAGAAAAAATTACAGCTAATAATCTCATACAATGTTCCATCAACTTTCAAATTTGCCCTTTTTGGTGTGGAGCAAGCCAATTGATGCATACATTAAACAGACATTAGGCTCACACTGGAACACTTAACTCCATAATTTAAAAATGTATTTATCAGAATAGCTATTGTTCTCTAGTATTTAACTATTGAAGTAAAATATTGATGATAAAGGACAATACTTTGGATGTCTAAAAAAGAGGTTTGCTTAAATTACGGTATTTACGTCTCTTGTACCGAACCGAAATTTTTACCGACTTTTTTATCGTCTCGAACCGAGGTCGGCAATTTCCTTTGTACCGTACCGTAAGCGAAAAATCGGTGCACCGTCGACCCCTTGTTAATATTTTGTCTGATAACCTGTGTTATTGTGATGACTATAATAGTGCGTGTGACTGTAATTCAGGTGAGGATTGGGAAGGAAGCGGCCGTGGTCTTGAGTTAGGAACCATCCTGGCGTACTTCATATACTTATTTAGTACGGCCTGTGGCATTTTATGTAAGTTGTATTAAGGTTACTGGAATTAGTGACCACTCCGGTATTGAACTAAAATTTAGACACAGTGACACTCCAACACTTGACTCCGGCGAAGCAGTTAAAATATTGCAATACAGTAGAGTGGATTAGAGCAAATTGCAGGATTACAGGAATGAGTCATTTGTAAGATGGGCGTCGGAGGGGTGTCATATAAATATATTGTGGATTTTTTTTCTAAATATCATCGATAGTGCTATTGAGAAATTCGTGCCGTTTAAATTACTGAAGCAAAACTCCGGAATATTACACAAGGGAAATTAAAGGACATGAAAGGAAATTAATGAAAGCTTATAACAAACGGCAAGATAGTTACGAGCATATGCGAAAGTTGAAATTATTATCGAAAGTGCTAGTCCTAGAAGGCTGCTCACGATAATTACATCCAAACCTCGATGGGGTGAGAGGGTGATGGATGGAAAAATGTTATAGTTACGTTAGAAGGTGGAAGGGAAATTCCAATGATTTGTCTATGATAATGTCTGGAGATGGTGAATTATTTAATTGCTAATTAATTAAATACATGGTATGGTAGTGAGTTTAATAAATATTTATAACTGTGTGTTGGAACTTAACGTTGATCATGATCGCCCACCTTTCCGAATAAACCAGTCGTCAATTCTAGCAAGAATTAAACAGCTACGTAGAAATATATCGAAAGGCCCAGCCAATATTTGTGGAGCTGTGCTTAAACTGGGAGGTACAACCATTGGGCGATACTTGGGGGGTGCAGTTTACTGTATCAGTTATTAACAAGAAAATCCCCGTGGACTGTAAAAGAGCTAAAATAGTTCTAATATTCAAGGGAGGAAACAGATTGGAAATGAGAAACTATAGTCCTGTTAGCCTCACATCCATATGTACACTGTTGGAGCACCTTATTTCTGATTACTTGATGGAACAGTGGGAAAAGTTATCATGCCTTAATGGGAGACAACACGGGTTTAGACAATGACTCTCATGCAAGAGCCAAATGTTATCACTCTTTCAGGATATTAATGACCCGCTAGTGCAGGTTGACGCATTTGATGTCATTCCTCATGATATACTACTCCGTAAATTAGCGGCATCGAAAATTGATAAAAGAGACATTTTATGGATTCAAGAGTTCTTGAAGAAAGGTTAAAATAGGTAATGCATCTCGAAGGACATTTTGATAACGTCAGGTGTCCCTCAGGGTAGTGTGATTGGGCCGTCGTTATTTCTGGCACTTATTAACGACTTACGGAATGGGATTAAAAGTAGCTGCCGATTGTTTGCAAATGATTGTGTAATATACCGAAAAATTCACAGCTCACAAGACAACGCTCAGTTACAAACTGACCTCAGCCTGGTTCATAAATGTGCAATTGACAACGAAATGAAGATAAATACGAGTAAACGCAGTCTCATGAGAATAGGGAGAGGGCGAAAGAAAGATTTTCAATATAATATCGGCTCGGAAATAATTGTAGAAGAAGACTCGTGCAAATACTTGGGCATCCATGTGAGGAATGATATGAAATGGAGTACCCATGTGGGTTGAGTGGTCTCCAAAGCGTACAAATCACATCATTTTGTAATAAGGGTATTAAATGGCAGTAGTTGTACCACAAAGAAAATAGAAATTTTGACCCTAGTGAGGCCAATCTTGGATTACGGTTCAGCGGTTTGGGACCCATATTAAGTAGGGCTCATCAATGAACTGAAGATGGTACAAAGGAAGGCTGCTATGTTTGTGCTCATCGATTGTAATCCTAGAAGTAGCGTTACTCGAATGATAGAAAAACTAGGGTGGGAATATCTGGAAGATAGAAGGACGAAATCCAGACTCGACGCTGTGATTAACACTTACACTTATCGACCAGCATGGGGAGAACTAAGCAGATGTCTGGGAAATCCCACCTACCTGAGCAGGGCAGATTGATTGGAACTCATTTCCTGCCACAGTCTTTCCACAAACATATTGATGTGTTTAAGAGAAGACTGACATTTTAAATACTCCGATGTAATTACTGTATTTCCCAAATCGCGACTTGTGTGCATTGAGTGTGTTTTATATTATTGTCGGTAATATTCTGTAAGTGTAAAGTTTTCCACCCGGGAATCACCCCCATTTGCAAATAAAATATATTAATGAATGAAGTCCTTTCACTATTTTGGCTGCTAAACCCTTTCTTCCATCGTCTTTTTATCTCCCTATGGAGTAGTTACCCTGAACTACTCCAGAGCTAAATGACCATGATATCCAAGCCCCTTAAATGAAACAACAAACAATATAATAAGCAAAAGCATGTCAGAGTAACTTACGATCCTCCTCCCCGACCACACTGCTCTGAGTCACAATACACGAATATAGCCGAGCCGACGATTGTACCAGAAGCGTTGTCCAATTGCCAGTAGGCATAAGTCTTCGAGGTAATCTGAGGGTTGGCAAGAAGAAGCGGGAGGGCAGAGGCGAGGTTGGTGGAGGGCACTTTTACTCCAGGCAATGTCGGGATGGTTGCTAACTTAACGCCTCGGCCGCCTCCTTCCCAATCCTCACCTGAATAGCAAATACACACACTAAAAGAGCCATCACAATAACAAAGGTTGTCAGACGAATGTTTTACGTACTCAACTACACGGTGTTGATGATCATCTTCCCAGGTTCCTAAGTATGACAACAACGTGTCTGTATAGAATACAAGCGAGCATTTAGTTTGAGTGAATGAGGATTAACCGAGAAAAGTATTAATCCATTACAGAAGCCGAGGTTTGAACCACAGCTGTGGTGGGTATCAAGTCAATGGGGTGGAACCTCCTGAGCAATTGAGTGCAGTTCATCTTGCTGTGCTGGCTGGGCAGACGCACGGATCAGACAAGGTATCACCGTAGTAGAGATGTTGGGGCGTGATCGGAATGAAATGAGATCCGGCGAGCTTTCTGCAGTGTCATGAAGGGAACACACATCAAGTAAACCGATGGGAACTGAGTTAAACCATCAAACAATCCAGTGTGACTGCAGCACGGATCTTATCCTGTAGACTACACATTGTTTATGGACATTCCTAAGAATGCCGCACTACAATGATCATTATAAAACAAGATTTTCCGTAAAGAATAAAAAGCCTGCTTTATTCTAAAATGTAATGCCATACCAGTATATTTTAGTCTATTTTCATCATATGAAAGAATAGGCTTGAGAGATGACCTGCGTATGCGTCTGTGTGTCCCCTTAATAAAATCTAAACAGCTAGATCGATTTCAATGAAACTCAGAAAGAACATAGTACTATTTCTTCCAACCTCGACCGTGCCTTTTAAACTTAAATAGGCTACGTTTCGCCAATCCACCATAGTGGCCACCTAAAATATTTCAGCGGCATTCTATATCTCCGAACCTGTTATCAATATCACCCTGAAATTTTGTGAGTTGGTAGAGAATAAAAAGCTGAGGTCAGATATGTGACGATTTAAAACATGTTAAGTGCAAAACCAACATAGCGGCCAAGCGAAGCTAAAATATTTAAATTGAATTTTCTCATGATTTAATCAACCGAACGCAGTTAAACCTAACACCCTATATATCTACACACGATTAAATCTACAGGCATCTAATTTAATTCAATTGTTCTCATAGAAGCAAGTTGGCGGCTGTGCGATATTTCAATATAACGTTTTTATTTTTTATGTTCTTATCTTGCGATCGAAATGAACGTCTGAATAATGAATCTTCGCAATAATATTCATCAAATGCTACATAACTATATGGCCTATATATAGAACAATCATGGCAATCATTCGAGCTATTTAGACGGTTCTCTATATGTGAATCATTTGCAGCAATCAACCTAAATTTTGTATGTTGGTGGAATCTATAATCAAAACATAAGTTCATCTATGGGATCTTCAATAACCTAATGACCACAAATTCAGCATGGCGGCGACGCGAAATTTAAATATTTATATGGATTTTTCTCACGACTAAATTATCCGAGCGCAGTGAAATTTGATGTTGCTTATCCTGGTTTTCTATGTCAATCACAGACAATGTCTGCGAAGGTGAATTTTTAAATATCACTACGGTACCACTTCATTCCTGATCTTGCTCACTGTAAGGAGTTTGGTCATGAGACACATTTCTCAGACCGTAAGTGCGTGGGGTTAAGGACCCGACTGTCACATACAAAGGAATATCCGCTTCTCAAACGATCACCAGGCTGTTACTGAAGGTGTTAATGTTGTTCACAATGGTATAAGGAATTATAGGGCATTTGTTTCGAGCCTTGTGGCTAGACTCCCTGCGTTAATGGTGAATTACTTGGTTCATTACCATAAATTTAAAATTTTACAGTGCATTAATTAATTTATCGTAATAACTATATCGAGATTGATAGACTAGTTCAGACTCCGATCGCAGCCATGTGCACAATCCAGCAGACAGAATTTCAATTTTATTGAAAGGATGTTTCAAGATTCGATTGTCTTAGGTTTTAATAACAAGTTTTTCTATCTCCTAGCCTATTATTCCCCATTTCATGAGGTCAGGGTAAGGTAAGATGCGTTTCTATGTGGCAGATATTTAACGGCCAGTTTCCCTTCCTGACTGTGACCTCATCAGCGGAATTAATGACATATTAAATAAATACATATGAATGAAACCGGACAATGAATTGGGGTCTGTTAGAAGGTACCGTCTCTGCATTTTCCTGGAATTGAGAACGGGAAGCTAAGGGAAGTCATTTCAGAGACTACTGATGGTGGGGTTTAAGACCACTCGTCTTTCGACTCCAGTAATTGCCTCATACCATGCCCTTGCTCCTCAATATGTAGCTACTGAGGTTGTCTAGGTATTTATAAGATTAATTTGTTCAGTTGTATAATTTTTTACCCTGGTGCAGTGCTGCTGTTAGGGTATGAGCATTGCTAATGTTCATGGAGATTTACTTCCGCAGTGGTTATTCATCTTTTATGTTGTTGTTTCATAAGAGGGGCTCGGACATCGTGGTCATTCATCCCCGTGTACTTGGATATGCGTGGAATTTCATTTCTGACAACCTGTGTTATTGTGATGGCTGTATTAGTGTGTGTATTTGTTATTCAGATGAGGATTGGGAAAGAGGCAGCCCTGGCATTGAGTTAGGAACCATCACGGCATTTGCCTGGAGTAGAAGTGGAAAACCACGGGAAACCACTTCTAAGATGGCTGAGGTGAGAATCGAACCCACATCTTCTCAGTTTTGCCTCACGATGTTGAGTGTACCCCGTTTCCGCCCTCAGACCAGAATTAGATTTCTTGACAGAGCCGGAAATTGAACCCGGACGTCTGGTATGAGAGCCAAGATTGCTAGCCGCTACACCACGAGGTTGTCCCACCTTTTAAGTACCATGCTGACTTTCATCTATCGAGATCATAGAAAGGATGTTGTGGTTTTCTGTGTAGTCAATGTTAAATACAGAAATCTGGTGGTGATTGTTGTTTTAAGGTGCAAACCATCGAGGTCATCTACCCCATAAATCCAGAAAGCCTCGCTGGCATCTCAAAGCAGCCGGAGGAATGTCTTTTCAAATGTTTCGAAATTACGTTACTAGGTATTTCTGATGTTAAATTTAACCCCCACTAGTAGACAAACTCAAACCAACACCCATAATACGATGACACATTAGCCTTGCATATCATGTTTAATCTTTTGACAGTCAAACTTGCAGAAACCTAATTACGCTTTGTGTTCCTGTAAAGCCATTTGGATAGGGTATGATCGATTATTTCTTTAGGATAGTTGATTTCTGCCGTCAGATCTGTACTGTAGGTGTTATGATTTAATTTATACTTTACAATACAATCTCGTTCGTGTAAATACCAGTAATCCTACACTAAAGTATGAAGTATAATTGTTAGGATATTCTCTGTCGATCACTTTTCTTGTGTCAGAGTTAATGATACACCTGACCATTATCAACTATTAGTCTCTCTTAAGGAGAGCTCTGAATCGTGATTAGAAATTTAAAATATGTGAACAGGAGTAATTATTGCATGTAGAAAGCCGTCATAATTATTCAGCTCGGCAGTACGCCCAACCTGTCTCATCTACATGTTACAGAATGAGTCTAGGGCGTACAGTACTGATTTCTTTCCTCCTCTCATGATGTACGATTCCACTCCCCAACACGTAGATCTCCGTGATCTCACGTACAGCAAAATATAACAATGTATATTAAGGAATTAGGCATAATTACAGCAATGAATCACACAATATTTTCCTCGATGATCAAGGAGGTCATGAGTTGGACAGTACAAAGGGTACGCACCATATATAGGCGGTAGAGAATTAAACTGACTCCCACATACACCAATCATTTTAACTCTCCACCTTCCATATACTGTATATGGCGCGTACTATTTCTACAACTCAAATCCTCTGTTGAAATCACGATCATCCGTACTGTTCACTTGTGCGTATGTGTCCATTAGACTATCTGATAGTCTATGTTATCTGGATATTATACCCTGTACACATTAATACACAGAGAACTTCATGTGATTTCGATATGTTGCTCAACGAGGATGACGCAACAGTGAATTTCTTTCTGAAATGTGCATGCTTGCCGGTATCAAATTGTACCTCGCTCAAATCCAGACCTTCACCAGACTCGTGTGTTAGTGCATGTATGTGTGTAATTTATCTGATAACCTGTGTCAGTGATTCCTTAAATAATGAGTCTAGCTATAATAACTTGGGCCCGGCCATCCATACATAAATCACAACACACCAAATAATCATTAAGCAGGATGCTTGACTTCCTTTGCCTGATTAATTTACCAAGTTTCGCTGCGATCGGTGAGATAAACGTCTGTCAATTAGCATAGCAACCGACAGTAGTGGCTACGCTGGCTAAAGCACGGCGTTAGGTCATGGGGCCAAGCTCTCTGCTGACTCGGTAGACGCGTGGGTTCGAGCCCCACCGTCGGCTGTCCTTGAAATGGTTTTCCGTGGTTTCCTATTTTCAACACCAGGCAAATGCTGGGACAGTACCTTCTGACAGGCCACGGCCGCTTCCTTCCTCATCCTTGCCCACTTTCATCCATTCATCTCATCTCTCATCCCGACGCGCAGGTCGCCCACGGGCGTCGACTAGAAAGACCTGCACTCGGCCTCTCAGGAGGCTACACGAAAAAAAATAAAAAATTAGCATAGCAATTTTAAGTTCTGCATATTTTGTTGAGGTATGACCAGGCTATACTAACTCCCTGCCGAGTTTCACTAATGTAGACTCACAGCACTCTGTCAAACCTCAGTAGGCCAAAAAGTTAGCCCATTTATTTATGTAAGTAGGGATAAATGTGTGTTATGATCTTAGTGACCTAAAATATCTTAAGAGCTAATTTTGTATGCAATATTTTAAGGCAAGTCTTAGGAATTGCTGTGTGATACGTGGATTTTCTATGCAAAACGTTTTTTATCCAACAATTCCATCCAATAAAAGCATATACTCACCTTTTGACCAGCAAGAATTAGTGGCGCCAGAACCAAATGGTGGCCCAATCAAACTTAATAATCTTAAGTTAAATCACGAAATTCTAAAGCAAGTGAGTCATGTTCTCTTTTAATTCATAGCAGATATTAATGGCGTGTACCCTTATTTGGTATAACAATATTCCAAAGAAAACAAAACTGACAATGTTCAGCAGCTACTTTATACCAATCTTGACTTACGATATCGAAACATGCACCTTCACAAAGAGAGTTTCATCAAGACTTCTGGCAACCTGAGGTCCACCATCCAGGAAACCAAATAAGTGGATAAGTTAAGGAATGAATTGGTGAGAAGACATGTCGCCCGGATAGAGTCAGCACGTCACGATTACAGTGGTTCGCTCACATGATGAGAATGGAACCTACGAGGACAGCCCGAATACACATAGGCCTATGTTGATGGATAACGAAGAGTTGGAAGACCTATAACATGTTTGATGGAAATGAACAAGACCGACATTACAAGAAGGATACTAGGACATGCCCTATAAAATAATTTTTTGCAATTCTGCTCACAATGAATCCAGGCCGCTATTTATTTTCCGTACCTCTATGGACTTGGGTATTAAGCTTTTAGTCAATTATGATGCCTGCTACACAACACATTCTTGTAGAAATATAGAACTAAAAAAAATAAGAGTGAGAATCATCAGCAATGAAATATTGGATACACAAATTTATATTAAAATGCTCCTGGTTCTTCCATGGATCCCTCAAAGGGATTCAATGTTCTCTTCTCTGTTTTTGTATTAGTCAACTTTCTCTTATTATTGCCTCTTTTCTTCAGCAGTAAATTGCTTATAAGTAAAAGTTTTTGAGGCCATGAAAAAGTGGCGTGGAAGGAGTTTGGGACATCATGTTCACGTTCGGGTTCCATTCGGTCGGCCACTCAGAATTCGTGCTGATGGTGTGGTAATGGTGTTGGCGACCGAAGAGAAGATTGACCGGCAAGGATACAATTTTTATAGGCCTTGCCCACCTTCAAATTTAAAAACGCAATTGAGCCTCAAAGAAGATTTTTTTAGACTAAGAAGCCCATTCCAATAAATTGATGTCGAGACCAACACTCGAATAAGAAAGAATAATTGCTGCAAAAAGATTGATGCGTAATGGGAGATTATAGAAGTGTTGTAATTTAATTGTGATTTATAGTCTGCATCAGAGTAATTTTAATAGCACTGGTACCTGTGAAACGTGCACTGTACCTACAGTGGAATTTTGATCATTTTTGATAACATAAATTATGTGACACTTAGTGAAAACGAAGAATATTGAACTACGCGTTGACGAGCAGAGTGCCCAAATTTTCCAGTGAAGCGGTATAGCTTGGGCGGTATGTGGTGAAGCCTCAAGATCACGATAGAGTATGAGTGGCGGGGAGCTGGGGGGGGGGGGGGGGCATGAGAAGACTCCCCCACACGTACCTGCGCCGAGCTCAAGACGATTGCATACAGAGATTTTCAACACGATGTCAACAACTCAGTGGACTAAAAGCGACTGAGGTTGCTGTTCCCCCCACCGCTGAAACCTGTCTGCCGAGAGCCGTCAATTTCGCCTTGAGGCTTCAGCACACTCCGTTCAAGCTATAAATGGCATCCGTACCTCAGACAATAGCCATATCGACACAATGCAGGGTCCTGATATGGCCACCATACAGTAAATGACCATACTTTTAGATCATGTATTGTTGAGACACTAAATGGGCAGGAATAGTCTTTATGATGAGGCATGAATGTGAACAGTATCACTACATAAAGCAAAGTCCTCGATTTATGGATGTAACGGGGAATCTCGAGAACCACTGGATGGATTTTGATGCGGTTTTCACCATTCTGTAAATGATTTCTTGAGGAAGATTTCTGAACAAAAACATTCATTTATGACCAAAGGAAGCCTAGCAGTAAAGATTTCAGTGAATCGAGTCGATGAAAAATCTGCCGTCCGTGCGCCTTTAAGCTTACGCTGGGTAAACCGTTAAACATATCTATATACAGTAGGCCTACTATAAGTGTAAGAATTGTTCAACATGAACAAAAACGTCTGCGACAGCATATCTCTATCTTTAATACATCGGCCACTATAAATGCGTTGTTTTCATTACTTCCAACAATCTCCATTCAGTGGAAATTTAAATTACTAGCTTCGGAGCTAGTTTACGAGCGAGCCTATCACCCCAGCTTCGGCCAGCATCAAACTGTCAAGTCGCGTCGCGTTAAGACTTCAGAGAAGAGTATATGTGTATATGAGTATATGAGTTTCGCTGTTCATCTCGGCTATTCTGAATTGCGCCAGGTACCTGACGTCCGTGCACCTATTAAGCTTACGCTGGGTAAACCACTAAAGATACCAGGCGAAGCCGGAGCGGGTTACTAGTAAGAAACAAATACGACATTATCCGACTATCATGGGTTGTTCTAATGTTTTGAGGTTTGAAATGTACTCCATTATTTTTATCAATATTTGGCAATAGAAATTCGTATTTTATTAATAGTACGCATCCTATGTCGGTCTGACGCGCCTGGTTATTGATGGAGTTCCATGGAATCATGGCGAATGGTGTGCTTAAGTGTGTGGTAACAAACTACAAACCTCCGTGCGAGTTTAATAATTCCTGTAAGTTTGTTCTGGTAAAATGTTACTTTATTTGCACGGCTTGCTTTGTGTTTTGAATCTGTTTTATTGTTTGTGTTTCGCGCTGTTGTTTTCAAATGATTACCATCATGTGTGAAATTCAAGTATTAAAGTATATAAAACGAAACCCAAAATAGATTTAGCGTCCAGGTGGTACAGTAGTATTATTGACTGGATTATTAAATTACTTTTCACCAAAAATAAATATTGAAAATAATTGATATATACAAAGTGGTACACTTTAATGTTTTGGGCAAAAGTAATAGGCTTAAGCTAATTGTGAGCTAAAATCATAAAGTAGTTAAAAAAAATGAAATGTTCTTCTACGTCATGTTGTATCATGAATATGCTATGCCAAATGGCTGGTATAGTGTAGTATTTACATAGGACTGCTGCAAACAATATGCGAAGCCATCCTGCAACATTTTGTAGCCCTACGAACCAACAATTAAATACAGTAGACACCCTGCCACATTGGGAAGTAGGCAGCGGCTTGAAGAGAGAAGTAAAGAAATAGCTCACCCTTTTGCTCTAGGCTACATCCTATTGAGGACGTTGGGTTATCAAGCGACCGCTGCGCAGCCAAATGGCCTGCAGATTGTGGGATGACGCGTGGTCAGAGCAACGTTCTCTTTGTCGTTAATCTTGGCTATATTGATCGGGTTGGTTGCCTCTCAAATCAGACAGCTACTCAATTGTCCTCATGAGACTGAGTACACCCCGTTCCAGCCTTCTCACAGGCTTCAAAATCCCGGATTGAGAATCAAACGCGGGGCCTCCAAGAAAGCGTGCTACACCTACACCACAGGTCCCATTGAAAAGAGTAATGCCTGGTTAAATTATCTTCACAATCCATGTAGGCTAATGTAGTTGCAGTTTATTTACGTGACTGATCTCTTATATTTGAGGAATCAGGACATGTTCTTGGTGATATGATTCCAGATTCTAGAAAATCAAACATTGTATCAACTGTCTCAGAAGGGAAATGTTATTGTCTTATTAAATAACGCCCTCCAACGAACACTTTGATAACCCACCATAATGTGTGTCGCGCAGCGCATGGCATGTTGCTCTGAAATGAGAGATTTAGCCACAGCCACCAGCGTATTGGAGTACGTTTAGGCATGCTCCAAGACTGTACTACTGTATTTCGGAGATCCAAGCTTCAAATCTTGGCTCCGTCAGAGACTATCCTGGCTTTACCCTGAAATTTCTCGCACTAACTCAAGGCGAATCTCGTGATGATACCTTGTTTCAAATCCCGGGGCACCTTTCCAATACTAGACCTTTATAATAATTATAGTTACGCACTCTACTACGGTCACCATAGTAACAAACTTTATCAGAAATAATCCATTAATAGGCCCATCAAAATATTCAGGGCTGATGGACCAAAATGTTCCAAGTTCTTAAATTAAACAAGAGTTATTTCCAGACTGATAGGCAGGTCGTAGGAAAGTAGCCCCCAGGGGCCCACAACTTGCGAAACGTGGGTTGATGACCCCGGGATCCCAGCTGAGTCCGGCATTGCTTCCACTTACTTGTGCCAGGCTTCTCTCAGTCATCATTCCTGTCAACCTTCATTGGTCAACTCTTGTTCTCTTCTGACCCTGACAATATTAGGGTATTTGAGGCCTTGGGATTATTTCCTTTTCACTCCTTAATTTGCCCCTTTCTCTTCTTTTCTGTTTCCCTCATTCTTCGAGGGGTCAGAGCTCTTCTTTTCTTTTTATAGTTTATCTGCTGCCTTTTACCTAAGGCCCTAAAAGAGGCAAGGTGTATGTAGCCCCGCCACTTATGGTGCACCCTTGATATTGCTACACCCTCAAGAGCTCACGGCTGGTGGTCTCGCGAGTTGGCGACCACGATGGATTCCTGAACTATATCTACATTTCCCTCTTCCCGTTGCCTTTGAGGTGGACCCTCTCCTCTGCCCCGTTACCGTCTGCTTTTTATAGCTCTACTTCTTTCCAAGTTCGTCAAACCTCCTTTTTCGATGGTTGTGGGCAATTCCTGTCTTTAATTTCCATTATTCCTATTTCTCTGTCCTTTTCTTTCCTTGTAGCATATAACTTAGCTATAAATCTGTAGTTATTGTCTGCGCGCTAGGGAAAGTCAGCTGAGTTTGAACTGCCGATGCCTTCCCACGCACCGTGTACGACGCATTCCGAAAACATCAATTTGATCACTACCTGCTCACTCACTCAACGCATTCTTTATTTATTTATTTGGTTACATAACAGGGAAAAACATAGGACTGTTAGCAACCAAATCCAAAACCCGGGGCACCACAGTCCATAATTGGCCTTGGTCTACCAAGCCATTTGGCATGGAGATTGCGGGGTGACACGTGGTCAGCGCGTTGGGTCCCCTCGGCCGTTTATCTTGGGTTTCTTGACCGGGGCACTGCCTCACTGTCAGACAGCTACTCAACTCTCCTCACAAGGCAGAGTGCACCCCGTTTCAGCCCTCACGTCAGTTTTAAAATCGGGGTGAGAGGCAGGCGCGCTATCCCAACACCCCAGCTACGTATGCCCATTGTCGTTTCAATATGGTGGCAAACCTCACGTTTCATTTCAATAGCAGGCACGGCCGCGTCCCACCCAGCGATCAGGTGTCCGTGACAGGTTGCATATATTCACCCTTGCCCATGCTTCTCGCTGCTAATATTTTGCTGCCAATTGAGTGCTTAATTAGGTTAGAACAATTA
The DNA here is from genome assembly GCA_946902985.2 of Meconema thalassinum. Lineage (NCBI taxonomy): Eukaryota > Metazoa > Arthropoda > Insecta > Orthoptera > Tettigoniidae > Meconema > Meconema thalassinum. The sequence continues at coordinate 1,222,342,454 of OX336389.2, read as the reverse complement.
CAGTGTTCAGAGTGTATGATTCACAACGTGTAACCAGCGAGTAAACAGTGATGCGCAGTAGTTGGAACATGCGGTCTACATCAAATGCAAATGTATTGTGCCCGTTAGACCGAAGTCCAACGACCACACATGTATGGATTCTGAATTCAGCTCAGCACGAGATTTAAAAAAAAAAACATCGCAGGGCAAACATCAAATAGAAAACTAGCATAGCAAATTCCAAAACTCACACAACAGTAGGAGGAGAAAGGAACATGAAATAACATAAATGTCACAGTTCTTTAAATATGACATTCCATTTTATTTTATTTCGCATAGCATCCTAACTGAAGTACTCATTCCACAGGGAGAAAATAACCAAACAAAAACACTCCTGAAAGAATAAAACTCCCCCTGAGTTCCTATCTAAATTTCATATGTCAATTTAGAAGACTCGACCTCTCAGATCGACACGAATAAATCACTCAAATTGTATTTACACAACGATAATTGAAATTTATCGGTTTACGAGATAACTGGAAATAATTTATCAGTTTATTCTCTCATCCACATTCGTTGAATATTTACACTCATTAATTATTTACACTTTTTCCAAGATGAACAGATTCATTAATAGACCCATTCGACATCTGGAGTTTGTTTATCACTCAAAAATTTACATTATTCACATTTACATTTTTCCACATTTCCAAAAACTCATCCAAGTTTTGCATTTCATGTCCGTAAAATATATATTTTCTTGTTTATTAATGGGAATTCAAATTTACACATATTTATGGGAATTATTTTCATATGGTCATAGTCATTTTACCAACATTTTACATGATGTCAATAATCATCTCAAAATTTAATAACTTTAGCCTTCAAATGTATCGCTTCAAGAGTTGACATATCCAACGCAAAGTTCATGGCACAATGATCCAACGACACACAGTGCAGACTGTACCGATATCTCCACGAGAACAGACTGCGTCACACCACTGAAAACTTCAAGTTCATACATCTACCACCGGCAAGCATTCGTCAGGCTACTTGACGGCAGTGCAAAAAGCGTAATTAACGAGCGGCCTGTAGTCTCTCAACCCTCACGCATGAAGACTGTGGCAGAAATTGTGACGAAGTCAAATGTTACAAATGCTTTTGATTGTTTGAGAAATCCCATGTTACTTTCGACTACCCTTTAAGAATGTCGAAGTTAATTTTGACCTGTCAGTTATGAAAGAAACCTCTTTAATAGGCGATATGCTTGTTCATAGTTAATAACGACGGCACGTACACAATTTGCCCTCAAGGGTACGTATGGAATACATCATATATTCATTGGATGCAGGACTGGTAGCAGCAGTAGAAATACTGCAGTAGTTGGCTTATTTTTTAAATTTATTTTTAATGTCGTGTGGCCTAAGGGAAGGTTTAGTGCAGGCCTTTCTAGGTGACGTCAGTGGGCAACCTGCGCGCCCTAATGCGTGTGAAGAGAACTAACCGCAGGAGTTTAAAATCCCCGAAGGCCCAGCCAGAAATTGAGCCCGGGACCCTTTGGTTGAATGTCCAGCGCGCTCTCCGCTTTGCCACTGGGCCGGACTGGCTCAATAAGGTAATTAATTCATTTTCAACAGCTGAAGTGCTGTATAAAACCGTAGATAAACATACAGTATCAGAGATCCGTCGGGGGCGATAAATAAAGTCAGAATGACCGGTAAGAGGTGCAAGTGGTTAACCTCGTGCAAGTGAATCGGCAGAAATACTTTGAATTTCAAGATAATCTATACTGCCGTTTAATTTCTCCGTCACATCTAATACATTTATGTGTGATCCACATTATATACTATTATGCCGTTCAAGATAGAGTCTGAAAATCTGACCTGATGCTATAACTTTTACAACAACAAAAAACTACTATGAAAACACAGGTTTAAATGTTCTGTCTCATATTTACCTCTACCTGAAGTACTTGATGAAGTAATAACGTGTAAAATTAAGTCAAATTTTCTGACTCTGTTCTGAACGGCATAACAATCTACAACAGGCGTTCTCAACCAGGTACTCTTTAAATGAAATTTGGCACTCTCGTCATACGATTTAATAAGTGCTCTTGAGCACAAGCTCCCCTGAGATCCAATCTTCAATTCAAATTTTCTTGTATGAACCTGAGTAAAAGTGTTTTCATTACAAGTTTTCAAGGTCAGCAATTCTATTATTTTGTGAAATTGCCTAGTAGGCTATTTATTAATCTACAGGAAAATTTATTGGGCATCCCTGTTTTATTAGTAGCACGAAAGATGCCTATTCTACTCGATTGTCCACACGTAAATGTATCTTATCTGCATGAGTTAGACAAGAAGTTGCAGCATGCTTGCTGAGTGGAGAATCCCTAGCAATTTCAGTACTTCAGAGGAAGAGAGCGTTAGAAAAAGGAAAGAGAGGCACATACTATTCGCATTTTCGTTATTATTATTATTATTATTATTATTATTATTACTATTATTATTATTATTATTATTATTATTATTATTATTATTATTATTATTATTATTATTATTATTATTACTGTTACGCGCAAGAGCCCGTCCCAACGTTTTCAAACATGTATCTACCCTTGGATGTGACTTCATGACATTTTGAAACGACCGCCTGGTCGCTTGGTTCCGTTTGTGAACACGAGATGGCAGCTGCTGTCGGACTTGGGGTTTCTTCACGTGGTTCCTTCTTCTCCACTAGAGTGTGTTGGTTGTGCCTTATAAAACTAATCCTATTCGTGTCATATTTGAAGGCATTTATTATATTCTACGTCATGAAACAAAGGACTGTGTATGCTTGATGCCGCCAAATTAATTGCTTAATAATGACATTGTTGCTTGATGTGTCAAGCTGTGATTGGACAATTAAATTAACATGTATGCAATGCTGTTTTTGACGCGCGATTCTCCGCCATCTTGTGGAGTTCATTGTCTGTCGTCTAAGAAGCAACTGGCCAGCTGGTGTGACAGAGTATCTCTTCGTGGGCTGGGGGGGGGGGGGCCTTGGCCCCCAGCTTATACAAAATATGAATACCAATTCTACTAAGAAATTGCCTGTGCTCTTCAGGCTATTATTTCATCGTTTCGCAGTGAAGAAGTACGAAATGAAAAACGCATATCGATACAGACCAGTGCTTGTGATACCAAAACGAAGCATGTGCTGGGTGGGCCATTTTCAGGCAATATAGTGCCGTATTACGTTATTTGGTTTGTGTGTGAATTATTTTATTTTTATTGTGTCTCCACTGTGAAGTTTTAAGGTACGTTTTTTATTTATTTTATTTTGGGAGCTCCAATATGGGCCTTGTATGAATGTTTGATCTTGTGTTTTGTTTCGCCTGGTAGGCCTAAAATTTTATTATGTTTTAATAATGTTTCCATATATATATTAATTTTTTTTTTCTTCGTACCTTCTGGAGACACATTTCTAAGTTTATTTTACGTTTTAAATTATTATTTATTTTCTTTTGGCAATCTTGGGATTGGCATATTATTAATCTGTTTTACGATCCGATGCTCCACACTCATGTTAATAGTATTTAGATGTAATTGTTTTCCTCATTTCATTTCTTTCCGGTGATTTTAAAATTAATTTAATGCTAATTCTTTGCCGTAATTTCGATTTGACATGCGGTCTCCTGTTTTTGTGGCCATGTTTGTTTTTGTTTTGCCGAAATGCATTCTGGTCTCGAGGTCAGTTTCTTGGCGCCGTCCGCGAAACTCAAACGTGTTGTGGTGTTAACTTAATATGTTTTTTATTAACCTTGTTGGTTTAACCTTGTATTTTTGGTGAATGTTCTTGTGTTTTTCTTAGTCACGAATATCGGGAATTTCTTAATTGATCATATTTTATTTTATTAATTTAATTTTAAATTTCTTGTTTTGTATCATGGCCTTGGTCTCTGCATGTCCGGTCGGTATTGCGTCCTACTAAATTATCAAGCCCGTTCTCATTTAATTATGCCTGTAATTTTATTTTTATCTTTGGGCTTTAACATTTTAATTTAATTCTTTTCTTTTTTGCTTTGCAAGCAAGCATGTTAAGCCGTCTCTTGCCTATTTTTGTAATTTAATGCTGGCTGATGCATGTTCTGTTTTCTGGTGGAGGTGCTCTTTTAACTTTTAACATTAAATTTTTATTTTAAATTTTTAAGCAACTGTTGTGACATTATTTCGTCGGCAGCAGTTCTGTTGGTTATTGGGGGGTGTCTGTAGTCGAGCCTGTGCGTTCCCCTTCTCCACCTTCCTTCTACCCCTTTTGGTGCTCTTCTGTTGGGGAATGTCTTCCGGAGGTGATTTTGCTGTGGAAGCGAGGCGGACCTCTGAGTAAACGGTAAGTTGGCCCATCCACCCTGGCCGTCCACGTGTCAATTATTATTATTATTATTACTATTTTTATTATTTTTATTATTATATTCGATTTAATGGTGTTCGGGTACTTGGTACGACATGAAGTTGGTTCTCACAATCTCAAAAAGGTTGAGAGCGAATGTTGTGCAATGTGGATCAATGAACACAGAAATAAATGTATCAGAGGTACAGAGCTAATAGCATATCTTGAAGGCCAGGCTATTTTCCGGCCAAAGCATGTGAGAGTTTCGAAATGGGAACCCACGTCGCTGTGGTTTTAATTCCCCGTAAAGTTGATAGTACCACGGCTTATGATTGCTAGATTGAAAGGTACGTGAATCTACGTGCCTTCTTGCTTTCTTGCCTGCTTGTTTAGTAGAAGGTTATTCATTTGTACCATGCACCCTTATCTTAGGTGGAAGTGAGACGCTCGATAAATGAGTTAGTTTGAAACAAAACTATTGTGAAGGTTGTCAATTGTTCCTGGTAGATTAGTGGGTTCATTTATTGTCACGTAGATGCAGTCCAGGCCGGGTTGCTAAGGGTAGGTGTGAAGGAATGTGTGCCACAAAATCTTCACAGCGCCTCAGGTTTATTCTTTATGCAAATATTTGCTGAAGGAAGTAGAGTGGAGCGTATGTATCAGGGGAGTTACGTACTGTAGTTTACATTCTCTAGTGGTTAAAGCAAGCCACTGTTGTGCCGTATATAGCAGAACCAACAGATTACGGTTACTAAAACACTTTCTGAAATTTGTTTACCATCCCCAGTTTTGAGGCTTACGAAACATAATGGCAAATTGATTATGCTATTATTTTCATATCTGTAGGTTTCACTCCTGGCAGGTAGCTGATATGCCGGCAGTGGAAGAATTCATCCATGACAGAGACGTCATTATCAATGTTTTAATCATAGTATTGTACTGCAAATATTGTCTCTCACATATGACTTCGAGCACATGTTTTACATTGCTGTAGAGGTGTTTGTTGGGTGGTATCCAGGTCTTCCTGTGATGCAAAGAGATTCCTTCATCTCTACACCGTATTGTAAATAATGCTATGCTTGTCTTTCGATCTTCAAGTGATGAAGAGAGATTTCATCCTCTCCAAAGACTATGGTAACTGATACTATGCTTGTCTTTGTATAGACCTCTGAGGCGCAGTGATTACACTTCCCCGAAACCAGATTGTACATGATACTATGTTTGTCTTTGGACAGACCTCTGAAGCGGAGGGATTACACTTCCTCTAAACCATAATGCACATGACACTACGCTTGTCTTTAGATAGACTGCGAAGCAGAGAGATTTCAACATCTCTAAATCAGTTTGTAAATGATAAATTACTAAACTTTGGATAGACCTCTGAAGTGCAATGATTGCACTTCCCCTAAACCGGATTGTGCATGATACTATGCTTGCCTTTGGATAGACCTCTGAAGCGGAGTGATTAGACTACACTTTCTCTAAACCATAATGCACATGATACTATGCTTGTCTTTGGATAGACCATTGAAGCAGAGAGATTTTAACTTCTCTAAACCAGACTGTAATGGTTACTGTGCGTGTCTTTCGATGTGCCTGTGATGCAGAAAAGTTTCAGCTCGCCACAACTATATTGTAACTGATACTAATGCTTGTCATTGGATAGACGTGTAAAGCAGAGAGATACCATCTCCTCTAAAGCATATTGATGTACGATACTATACTTGTCTTTGTATCAAGTGATGCAGAACAGTCCCATTGTCTAACCCAAGTTGTAACTGATAAATATTTCTTACGAACATCAGTTCATATATCAGCTTTACAGATCTCTTTCCCACCAAATTCTAGCCCCGTGAAGTTCTCTGATACCACCATAATGAATTACTTTTGAATATTATATTCGATTGCATGTCGATTAACGTTATTGTTCCAGTCAACTCGATACGCATGCCTGTTTCTTTGTTTGTGTGGTCGGTGTCATGAATAGACATTCCGTGAATTGGCATGAATTAAATATTTATTGCAGCTAATAGCCAAGGAAATACAATATATGCAGGAAATAGATTTAAGTCATTCACTGCACAGTTTCATTAAATATATATTTCTCTTTTTACACATATTGGCCTGATTCCTTGCACAGTTCACATATACATTCCTGATTCGGGTAATGAAATCTATTGGTGATGCATAAATTGTAGTGGAGCCATGCACAACAAATCGCGTGATGCTGTGCCTCAGTTTGTAAATGGCCTGTTTTCAGTCTTCTGTTAGTATTGCGTCTGTTGCATGGAACTCATTCCAGATGCCGTTCCATTTCTTTAGCAAAACTGTACAGGTTTTCTCATATGCCTTTGTATTCGGTAGGTGCTGTTGTAATCTCATATATTCTATAAAGAAGCTTTCTTTAAGCATAATGTAGGTAAGTCGAGACGGTGCTACTATTCCTATTCTCAGAACATTTTCATCTGATCTTAATTTTTCTGGAGTTAACAGGTCTCTGACAGTAAGAGTGTCCCGTGAATTGATATTTAACTTATTTTTTAAAGATACTCGTAGGTTTAATACAGTTCTACCTATACTGCAAATTGATTATTTTGAAAATAGCAATTTTTCATGAATCCCATTTATTGTGTTTTATATTATTGGGCTATTTTCAAAGATGCGACAATTGCTTGTAATTTAGACATGAATTTTGCCTTTCGGGAAACTCCAACCCACTGTATGAGTATGCTCAGTGGTTCATCTGATATGAAGGTTAATTGAAAACCAGGAGGATAAAAATTAAGAAATTCGAGAAATCATCGAAATAGATTCAACTTATCAAACAATATCGTCCTAAGAGAATAATGAAAAAAATAATATAGAAACAGGCTTTTGTGCTAACTATGAAAATTGCACATCATTGATCCTACGTAATATTATTATTATTGAGTCAACAGGCAATTTATAATTCTATGTTAAGTTTCCTGAAACCCTACTTTAGGATTCTTAAAAAGTATAATTGTAACGTCGTGTAATGAATAATTAATTCTCATTCCGACGCACACTGCTTTATAATTACAACACTTATAATTCCGGACGATTCACTGATTTTTTTATACAGATGAACGGAAGAGAGTTTATTTAATTTTTACTTGTTACCTTCTGTTGCATGTTAACCAATTAGTTCTTACAGCTCCATTTGTAGCCAATTGTAACTTTGAAACTTCGTGAATGCTTAATGATTTGCTCCCGGTTAATGTGAAACTTAACCAGTAGGTCCGAGATAGTGTGTATACGGAATGTGCTAATACTTCAGACTACAATACGAGTCTTGCAGTTGTTAGTTATGCTGAGGCTGAATGAGCGATTGCACTTCCTCTTTTTCAGCGAGGATATTTCTGGAAAGCGAATCCCAGAATAACCTCGTCCCACTAGCAATGAGATAAATGCAGGTTCAATGTATCTATGACTCCGTCTATTTTGGGTCATGTGCTGTAATAATACTTGAACCGAGTTGAGCTATCGACCAGACAAGAATGAATTCCTGTCAGTTAGCCACAATCATAGGTGGAATATACTTGTCTCCCCGTATTTTATGGTTGCTACATTGTGGTCGGCAGCCACGATGGATATCATTTGTAATTAACATGTTACCAATAAAACTAAACTAAACTAAGGTAAATGTATCTAAAATAAACTAAACTAAGTAAACTAAATTATACTCAACTAAACTAAACTAATCTAAATTAAACTAATCCAGAATAAACCAAACTAAAATAAAATAATCTAAAGTAAACTAATCTAAATTAAATTAAGCTAATCTAAACTAATCTAAAGTAAACTAAACTAAAAAATAAACTTATCGTAAGTAAGCTAAACTAATCTAAAGTAAACTAAACTAAAAAATAAACTTATCGTAAGTAAGCTAAACTAATCTAAAGTAAACTAAACTATACTAAAGTAAGGTAAAGTAAATTAAACTAAAGTAAAACCAAACTAATCTAATCTAAAGCATTAAAATGTAAAGTAAACTAAACTAAACCAATCTAAAGTTATGTAAAGTAAACTAAACTATTCCAAAGTAAAGTAAACTAAACTAAACTAATCGAAAGTAAAATAAAGTAAGCTAATATAAAGTAAACTAAACTAATCTAAAGTAAACTTAACTGAAGTAATCCATTCTAAACTAAAGTAAACTAAACTAAACGAATCTCTATTTAAACAAATCAAGAAAAAGCAGAACAGGACAAGACAGGACAGGGCAGGACAGGACAGGACAGGACAAGACAGGCGAGGACACGGCAAGACAAGACAGAACAAGACAGGACAGGCGAGGACAGGGCAGGACAGGACAGGACAGGAAAAGGCAAGACAGGACAAGACAGGAGAAGATAGGACAATACAGCACAAGACAGGAAAAGACAGTACACGACAGGACAGGACAGGAGAGGACAGGGCAGGACAGCACAAGACAAGACAAGACAGGACAAGACAAGACAGGGCAGGACAACATAAGACAAGACAAGACGAGGCAGGACAGTACAGGACAAGACAGGAGAGAACAAGACAGGACGAGACAAGAAAAGTCCGGATGAGACAAGACAGCACAAGCTAGGACAAGTTAGAATGAGACAAGACAGGACAAGACAGGTTGAGACAAGACAGGATGAGACAGGACCGGACAAGACAGGACAAGGCAGGACAAGACAGGACAGAACAAGAAACGATAAGAACAAGACATATCAAGACAGGACAGGACAAGACAGGACAAGACAGAGCAAGACAGGACGAAACAGGACAAGACAGGACAAGACAAGACAGGAGCGGATAAGACAGGACAGCACAAGACAGGACAAGACGGATCAAGACAGGACCAAACAAGACACGATAAGACAGAACAAGACAGGACGAGACAGGACAATACAGGACAGAACAAGACAGGACAAGGCAGGATAGAACAAGACAGTACGAGACAGGACAATACAGGGCAGAACAAGACAGAACATGATAGGACGAGACAGGACAATACAGGACAGAACAAGACAGGACACGACAGGACGAGACAGGACAGGACAAGACAAGACAGATCAGGAGAAGATAGGGCAGGACAAGATAGGGCAGGAGAAGACAGGAGTGGACAAGACGGACAAGACAGGACAGAACAAGACACGATAAGACAGGACAGAACAAGACAGGACGAGACAGAACAATACAGGACGGAACAATGCAGGACAGAACAGGACAGGAAAAGACAGAACAGAACAAGACAGGATGAGACAGGACAGGACAGGTCAAGACAAGACAGGACAACACAAGACAGGACAGAACAATACAGGACAAGACCGGACAAGACAGGACAGAACAAGACACGAGAAGACAGGACAGGACAGAACAAGTCAGATCAAGGCAGTACAGGACAGGACAAGACCGAACAAGACAGAGCAAGACAGGACAGAACAAGACAGGACAAGACAGGACGAGACAGGACAAGACAGGGCAGGACAGGTCAGGACAAGACAGGACAGGACAAGAGAGGAGAAGAAAGGACAAGACAGGATATGGCAGGTCATGAGAAGACAGGACAGGACAGGACAAGAGAGGAGAAGAAAGGACAAAACAGCATAAGACAGGAAAAGACAGTACAAGACAGGACAGGACAGGACAAGACAGGACAATACAGGATGAGACAAGACAGGACAGGACAGAACAAGGCAGATCAAGACAGGACAGGACAAGAGAGGACAGAACAAGACAGGACCAGATGACAAGATGGGACAGTACAGGACAGGGCAAGACAGGACAGCACATTACAAGACAGGACAAGACAGGTTAAGCCAGGGCAGGACAAGACAGTACAGGACAGGACAAGACGGGATGAGACGAAATACAACACAAAAGGTAAGTTGATAATTCTTGACTTAGATCAAGACGTAATGATTTAATATAATATAACCACTCCATCCTCATAAATGTGCTATCTCCTCTTTCACTTTTATATTCTTTCCATTGCGTCCTGTATGCATCCTCTCCTAATGATATTCCATTGTGTATCAGTTCTCTTTTGTTTATTCTCTTCACCCCTTTTAAATTTTGGAATAGTAATATGTTGGTTTGATTTTCGTTTCTCCAGTCAACTGACATCCTCTTCATCTTATCTAGTCATTCAATTAATCGTTGTGTATATATTTGGAGGATGAACTTTATTATCAAATGGAAAGTATTCAGAGCTAAAAGGAGCACATCAGATAAAATTCACCAGTTTAAACAGATACATTTCCTCCGTTATTTTGAACCATTTCCTGCTTATGTAATGAAATTCCACAGCCTGCTTCCAGTCTCCAACCGGGTCAGGAATGGAATGAATGAAGCCCCCATCTAGCGGCGAGGATATGAACTGTGCCGGCTGCCGAGGCCTGATGCACTCCTCTGGGGCAATGACTAAATGAATGACTGATTAAATGAAATGATAGTAGAGAGTGTTGCTGGAATGAACGTTTGACAGGGAAAACCGGAGTACCCGGAGAAAAACCTGTCTGCCTCCGTTTCGTCCAGCACAGATCTCACATGGAGTGACCGGGATTTGAACCACGGACCCAGTGGTGAGAGGCCAGCGTGCTGCCGCCTAAGCCACGGAGGCTTTTCCTGCTTATGTAATATCTCACAGTAATTTATGGCATGCCCCTTTCACTCTATTTTGTAAAGAGCATCGTGATTATTTTGTTTCTGGCTTGCTCACCACATCCCCGTTCCTATTGTTGTTTCATTCAATAATAAAGATTCCCCGAGAGATTTATAATATAAAATTGTGAGAATAAACACCATTATTATTTGCGCATAATAGATGCAACAACTCAAAACTATTTTTAATGTTACGTATTAATTTAATCATGAATATATACCAATCATTCACAACAGAATGATCTTACCAATAAACACTATATTTGTGTTTAAGCATTGTACAGTGTCACATGGAAACTCTATTTGATTGACGGTAGATTTTTAAAAATGAAAGGACCGGTAAAATGTCTTCACGGAACTCCATAAAATTTCTTGTATCCTATACAAGTGATCGAAATAAAACCTTGTATTATTAACTACTACTATATTATTTATCAACTGTTGGATAAATGTATTACCAACATGTAGGCTAATAAATTACTGAGGGTGCGCATGTCAGTTTCTGAGGTTATGTATTTCCCTAACTTGTCAGGGAATGATTCAATATTTATAAAACTTGGTACACACATACATTCTCATTTAAGATGGTTTTGCCTTTCAGCGTCCAGTCTAGTCTACAAACCTCTGTTTTCCAGTTCGCACTGTGGTGTTCTCTGCTTCGTTTAACACTGTGTCTAACCATTGCCTCCTTGGCTTCTCTTACCCTCCACCACCAAACTCATTAACCTCCTAGGTAATCTCTCCTGTAGGGGCAGATGACCTCGTAGTTCCGCCCCTTAAAACAACAATAACTAACTAACCTAATCTCTCCTGCCCCTTTCTCATCACATGACCCCACCATCTGAGTAGGCTCATAAAAACAGCTTTATTTATCGTGTTCATTTCTGACTTGGCCTTTATCTATTCATTACGAGTTTCATCCTGCCATTGCTGGCATCTATTTGTCCCGGCAGTCATTCGTGCTACACTCATATCAGTTACCTCTAGTTTATGTATGAGATACATAAAATCTACCCAGCACTCACTTCCATAGAGCAAGTTTGGTCTAAATACTGAGCAATGTAGGGAAAGTTTCGTCGCTACAGTAACTTTTTTCTAGCAGAATACTGTAGATTGCAACTGAGGACTCGCTGCGTTGGCTTTTCTGCACCTCGACTCTATTTCTTTTCCCCTTACTACCATTCCCCAAAGCCATTTTAAGTACTTCTACTTAAAATGGTCCCCCTGTTCCAATTTAGTTCCTCCTATCTGGCATTCTATAAGTATTTCCTTGTGTTTCTTCCCTGCCGACATAACCTTTGTTTTTAAAATACTGATTTTCATACCATATTCCCTACATTTCTATTCAAGTTCTAGCATGTTGGCTTGTAAGCTTTCGACGGAGTCTGTCGTCATCAGCATAAGCGAGACTGCTTACCTTATTTTCTCCTAAATGAATCTCACCTACCCAGTTAAATGCCTATCAGCAATTGCTCCACATATAAACGTGGTTTAGTGGAATTGTTTTGAAGGTTAGATTTACAGGCATGTAAATATAGCACACACTATTCACAAATTCTAGATGGCGCGCACGTCAACTCTTAATATACTGTATGACATATCGGCGGAGCCATGCTCGTTAAATCGTGCACCACGGCTGCGAGGCAGCTGCAGTAAGTCCGGAGTTTGCAGGTTCGAATCTCGGTGCTGACAGCGGCTATCCTGAGTGTGGTGTTTCTCCGTTCTTTTCCACATTCCCTCCAGGCAGATGCCAGTATATACCTTTCCTTGAGTCCCAGGGCACCTACCCCATCCTTGTCCCGAAAACAGTTACACACATTACTATAGTCATCACAAGAGTGCAGGTTATCAGACAAATTCAATGCGCACCAAACTATAAGTACATGGCGATGATGACCACGATGTCCCAAGCCCGTAAAATTAATTAACAACAATCTAACTCGTCATTGAATATCCGATCTCTCATTTCTGCGTTTTTCAGGGCTTACTACATATTGTAGCTGACGTAATATTAAATGGTCACAACTTTGTTTGAAAGAGCAACAAACTTAATTTGCAAGGATACTGGATACTATTGAAATGTGATAGTTATCATGATCATGGTGCGTTGAATGAAACGGAGCAATTCCAATGTCATATGTCATTACATAGCAGACTATTACGTAATGAAGTAATGTTTCCTTCGCTGACTAGTTGGCTATTTAACTTATGGTTTCGTGAAACAAAGAACCACTTAAACAGCAGCAACAACACCTCTTCTAGACTGAAGAGGGAAATACGCCCTGAAGTCTCTTTTTATCTGGCTGTCCGCGGGCTGTTGAAACCTCTCTCACGTGGTCCTAAAGAGGTGACGAATGGCGGTCATAACGTGAGGATATGTAGCACTGCGGAGCATGGCCAGTACCGCATTAATACTGCACTCGTGAGTCTCAAAAGAAACTGAGGAAACGTAACCACAATACTAATGGAGCTTGTATCTGTGTTGCTTTTTCAAATTATTAATATGCTCGTCAACATTTATTATTGGAGTAGTTATGAGGATTTGTAATCTAAACCTATCTAGTGAGCTAACTAGCTTTAGTTAAATTGCTGCACTTTATAACGGGATTGTTCATTCAATAAGAGTAGCCTAAGATATGAATGCAAACAGATCAGAAACAGCAGCCAGCAAATCTTTGCTGTAGATAGCAGTGAGTGTACACATGCGTGTGTGCACCAATTTCAACACACCTCAAATTGTAATCCAGTTCAGATCAAATATAATTTTCGTTGACAAATTAAGAAAAACAAATAGTTCCATGAAGAACTAAATTCATATATTTTACTCGTCCTTTCGTGAAATTCTCTCTTTTCTATTAGCCTTAAATGATTTTGCATGTGATGTACTAAATAGCTTTCGGCACACGTCCTATGTTGTGATAAAGTAGAGAGCAAGAAACAAACTCTAAACTCAATATCAATATGCTGAAGTCATTGCAGACTATGAACATGAAAATTATATTTAAGAAAGCATAATTACCTTACAATGGTACTAGTGCTTGTTGTTGTTGTTGTTGTTTGAGTCTTTAGTCTTTTGACTGGTTTGTTGCTAACCTCCTTACTTCCCTGTTCAGAGCTAATCGTTTCATCTCTACATAGCTACCACACCCTACATCCAAGGCAATGTGTTTAACATATTCTAACCTTAGTCTACCCCTACGGTTCTTACCCTCGATCCTTCCTTCCATAACTAAGTTTGCTATTCATGTTTGACATAGTCTGTGTCTTACCAAACAATCCCTTCTCTTCATTGGTAGTCACCACAACCATCTCTCCTCTCCCAATCGTCTTAATACCTCTTCATTTGCAACCCTATCTACCCATCTGATCTTCATGATTCTCCTGTAGCTCAACACCACATTTCAAATGCTTCAATTCTCCTCTTTTCTGCTGCTCCAACAGTCCAAGTTTCACTTCCATAGAGTATCACGCTCCAGACAAAGGCTTTCAAAAATGACTTCCTAATACCTAAATCTATATTCGATTTCAACAGATTTCTATACTGTAGAAATGCTTTCCTTGCCTGTGCTAGCCTATCTTAAATCAAAGCTTTAAACATTCCTCAATACAACTCACGTCAACACACCTCCATCACTAGAAAATATGTGTCCAAATTTACACGATGGGGCTTTTAACACTAAGGAATTGTGTATTGGTGTATCAACGTGCCGAGAGGCAGGTTCAATAGACACAGTAAAACATGTTCCTCCTCAGATATGAGCATGCGTATATTTTATGAATAATTTACGATGGCTGCAATACAAAAATAGGGGTAAATGACCTTGCTGTTTTACCTTTAAAGCACTGTGCACCCACACCATTAGAATGTGAAAGTATGTGATATAATATATAACTTCAGTATCGGTAATTATTACACCTCCCGCTGGATGGCATCTTTCTGCAACAAATCACTGGACTTAATCTTTGGAAAAGTAAAATGTATGACTTTTATGATTTACGAAAAGTAAGCTATAGAATTAAGTGTCTTTAGATAATGATTATTATCATAGCCTATCATACGAATCTTCTCTTCAAACGTCTGTATAAGAGACGTAAATAAAAAATTAGGTTTTTAAATTTCGAACTGATGCCATCTTGAATTTCTGAAAACAATTGAACATCATTAGATGTCTCTATACTAAGCTGTGAATAAAGATTCGCTGTGCCAAGTTTCATTGCACTCGGGTGATAGATTGCCAGAAAAAGTAATAATAATACAGTATTTGAAAATCACTTGACTGCCATAATGTTTTTGTGTTTCTCAGGATATTGAAGGTCACATATTTGCTCTTACTTAACAGTCCTCTTACACCATACTACATTTGTTTGATTGCTTAAAACATTTTGGCAGATATTGAGAGCCCATGAAATATATGGCATAGTGCCATGTTATATTGGTTTATAGATATACAATAGAATTACATTCCAGTAGATGAATATTATATCTGTGGCTCTTTATACCAACCTACATTTCCATCGCATTTTTTAATTTATCACAGCAGCCATTTTTTCCATAAAATGAATTAAATTAGACTCTAATATATTAAGCCTTGAGTGAAGATTAACCGTGCGTCGCCGCCATGATGGTTTTGTGCTTATCAGGTGTTGAAAGTCCTATAAGTGAACTTATGTTAATGGCCTCTATAAACATACACATATTTCAGATAATCACCATGTTGGGTTATTTTGTATCTAGGCCATAGAAATATGTACCATTAGGTGAAGATTATTGCTTAGATCCACTATTCAAACGTTCACTTCGATCGCATTATAAGGACAAAAGAACTAAATTTTCAAATTTCGCATATCTTGCTTTTTTGAGAACAGTTGCATTGAATTAGACACCGGTATATTAAATCTTGTAGAGACATGTAGGGTGTCAGGTTTCAATGCACTCGGTTGACTAAATTTGGAGAAACTCCTATTTAAATATTTTAATTCGCTTCGCCACCATGTTGGTTTTGTACTTAACATGTTTTCAAGCATCACATGGCTGAGATTACCTTAGTATACTCTTCACCATACAAAATTTCAGGGTGATATGAGTAATAGTTTCGAAGATATAGAATACCAGTGAAATATTTTGCGCAGCCGCCATTTTAGAATGGTGAACCGTATTAAAATCTGAAGGGCATGATTGCTTCATTGAAATCGCTCCAGCAGTTTCGATTTTATTAGGGGCGGACACACACACAGACCACACAAACACACGCACACGCACACACACGGACTAAAGGTGATCTAGGAAATGTTAAGTTTTGAGAAATATTTTTTCAAATTTCATAATTATTAAAATTAAACATATATTTTATAACTATCAATCCGCCCCGGCCTCGCCCGGTATTTTTAACGGTTTTCTCAGCGTAAGCATAAAAGGCGCACGGTCGACAGGTCCCAGACGCAATTCAGAAAAGCCGAGGTGATCACGGAAACTCCAAACAAATATACTGAAACCTTAATTTCTCTGAAATCCTAACTCGACATGACTCGACAGTTTGAAGCTGGCCGAAGCTGGGGTAATATGCTCGCTCGCTAACTCGTTAACTCGCTCCGAAGCTAGTAATTTAAATTTCCACTGAATGGAGTTTGTTGGAGGAAACGAAGACGTAAACACACTTATGGTGGGAGATGTATTAAAGAAAGAGATATGCTGTCGCCGAATTTTTGGTAGAACGTTCATGCTGAACTATCCTTGCACTCATAGTATATAGATATTTTTAACGGTTCACCCAGCGTAAGCTTAGAAGGCGCACGGACGGTTGGTTTTTCTTCGACTTGATTCGCTGAAATCATTACTGCTCGGCTTCCTTTGGTCATAAATAAATAATTTTCTACCAACACCATCCTCGAGAAATCCTTTGCAGAATGGTGAAAACTGCATCAAAATCCATCTAGTGCTTCTCGAGATAACCTATTACATCCAAAAATCGGGGACTTTGTTTTATACTAATGTAGAGATACCGTACTTACGCCACACGCAGTTGTGAATGTTATTAATAAACTGTTACAATTTGAAGTTCCTACATATCATGGTTACCTAAGAATGAAACGTTTAAGCATTTGCATTGTTGGCTAACCTGCTCTACGAGGTACCCTTAAAGATGCTCTTCAGCCAGTCAACACGTACAGCTAAAGTGGGTAATGTTATTATATATGCTGCACAAATACCTGAAATAAAATACACACTTACAAATTGTAGACTGCTTAGATCATTAGGAAGATGACATGTTTCGTTCGTCACGCGACATCTTCAGAGAGGGTTAATTATGTTAATATGTATAATTATGCAGAGTAGGTGGGGTATTGCTAGGCAGCCGGAAACATACAATGTGTTTTTTTATTCCAAATTCGTTGCCCACTTCGTACTGTTTCCTTTTAAGTCTCATAACAACTGAGAAGACGCAGTGCGATTCCCACATTTTGCATTCACCATGTGCCCGTTTAGACCGGAGTCCGCACGACCACATATGCATTTTACCAATAATCAGTCAGCACGAGAGTCAAAATATCCCGGAGCGCCAGATGGGTTAAAGCTAATCGCAAAAACGACATCAAATGAAAAAAATGCTTTACTGATTTTTGGCTCAATGCAACAATAAGGATAGAAGGAGATTCAATTGGGAGTAACACATCAAGTAAAATTATCTCATTTTATTTTGAATTTAAAATTGACTGCAAAAATGCTCAAAGCAGCATCACTCACGTGTGGCGACCCACACTCCTATTTACACATATTAGTAACATCTGAAAAGTATTTGACCTTGAGCATAGCATCGAAGAACAGTGCGAAGCACAACAAAAATTAATCGTTCTTCTGACATTAAACATTCGAGAAGTGACTCGATTATGAACTTCAAGTTCCTAACAAAATATATGACTTCTGAATCATCAACTTGATCAATAAATTGTTGAACCATTCAACTATTCAATTTTCCACTTGGAATCATTATTATGAAAAATATTTATATTCATGGCCATTTTTAGCAACTTTCACAACTTGCAATTCTTCGACAGAATGCAGAAATAAGAATTGTAGTTTCATAATGAATTCATTTAGTTCATGGCACTAGGATTGAAATTATCCTTCTAATTATTCGTGGTTAAAGAATTATTTTTAATTGGCAGTGGCCCATTCTATCATTTGTGTAAGAACACAATATTACAACAACAACGGCAAAGGTCTTCCTCTGAAGAAGAATAAACTACTATCATGACAAATCCGGGTTCTAGCAAAATCAAAGTCTAAATGGAATTCGTAAACAAGGTTGAAATAAGAACTGGTGGTTTTAAGAAATAACCTTCGGGTCATTCATACGACGAAATGTGTAGTTCCAATACTCCTATAAACCTGAGCCATCGAACCTGCTATTTGATTGATGCTCGAAAAAACCTCTTCATTCCTGCGACTTAAACATGCGCACCTGGGAATGGCATTTCAACTACTCCACACATATAAATTTTCTTCCCAAAATTTATACAATAAATCAAGCCTCTGCTTGTTATCAACACTGGAAGATTAATAAACTTACAAGTTTATTTTATTTTACCATTCAGTTCAACCCGTGAATTTACCATACTTATGAAAATCTTTATTTCACTTTCGAGTGTATTTACGTCATGATTTTATATAAATACAAAAATATCCTATTTGATACAAATATCAATTGCTTCCCGTTTCATGCCTCTCCGTGTTATCTGAAAAATATACTTTGCTCATTGCAAATATCAACTGTTCAACCAGAACTGAAATGTTGGTTGAATGCGGGCTTGCGCTAACCACTCTCCTTCGGAAAATCTCCTGTTCCAAACTAGAAATGATTAAACTACTTCATAGGCTCTCTCTCAATACATATGATTATTAGAAAATATAATATCCAAGATTATTTAGAAAAGTTATAAAAATTATTATTATTATTATTATCAGTGGATTATTATTATTATTATTAGTTATATTATTTTAAATATGTTTAATTATCATCTCATTATGTGAGAATCCACATGTTCGAACCTTCGAATATGGAAAAAATATCCATTCCTCAACAAAAATAATTTAACTCAACCATTACATCGACGGTTTTCCGTGATATCCCTAAAATATGAAATATTCAAATAAATGCTCGAAATGCTCGGTCATCGATCCTAAACTGTTCTGAGTGCTGAAAATACTCAGAATAACTCTAATATGTCTTGCGTAAATCATTGCAAGATTTAAATACGAAGAAAAATAAATGTGTTGGTCATCTGCAGAAAAAGTTTGTTCCAATTAGCTAGGCATAATATAAAGTCAAAATGTGGCTTACATTTCTTGATGATCTTGAAGCGTAGTGAACCTGGTCTGTACCAGATTTATCCATAAACATGCCCTATCGGACAAGCACGTATAATCCTTGTATCGGCCGCCATTATATACCCACAATCCGTCTAACAAGACATAGTGGTAATATCTCTTGACGTTTGAAGTAACTGTTGATCCATTTTAATGTTGGCTTCTGTTATAGCCATAGCTGTTCGTTTAAATGGGGTCAGATCTAAATGATCTATTCTCAAATATGTCAGTTGTAACATAACTCACGGTAATCTTTTCAGTACAAGAAAACACTGACAGTCTAAACCAATCAACGGCTGTTCTGAAGATCGTTCCCTGGGCATGGCTTCACACCATCTACCATGCGCTAAGCAACCTGTAGTTTCCCTTGCGTAGACTAATGAACACCACCGTGATAGACTGGTCTTCAATGTACTGATAGATCGAAGTGGTTAACAAGTTACAAATATGAAAACTGACTAAAATGGATTTAAATATCCAAGTATTAGGTTATTACTGGACTGTGACAAAGTACTAATTCTAGACAAAGTCTAGCATATGTCCATGTAGAAATAAAAATATTTCTACCAGTGTCTGTAGAAAATAATCAATCACCTCAGTGATTCTCCTCGCCGGAAACTTACTAAGTTCCACCTCGTAGCGCAGCACTTTTGTGACTGTCACAACTTTGAAAATAACTTCTGCGTAGATCCGGCAACCATGTGCCTTGGCTCAGCGTAGTTGCACCTTGCTAGGCAAGTGCTTGTGTTGAAGTGAGCTAACCATGCCTGCGCCAGCCGGCTTTTATTCAAAACTGCCAGGGTCACGCGTCATCACGCTGAAATCTGGAAATCCTCATATCTCTGGTATCCCTGGTCCGATTTACTTGATACTAATTGCATTCTCTTTCATTTGGCCGTGCCAGTAATCTGATCCAAGTCTCAAGTCTCTACTCCATGGTTAACTATTTAATCAATAAATAGCCTCGACCTATGCTATTACTCGCTACGTCACTTGACATGCTAATATCGGTAAATTCTTTCCAATTGCTTCTGGAAGCAATGTAGCGCGATATTCAAATATCTCAACTTTCAAAAGCGGCTACAGCCTTTCCCTTGATATCTAGGTGTCTGAATCGTGGAATACCCATTCCTAGAGTTGGGCACAACCAATGGTGTTTACGTCCATTATTTTTCCTAGTCCACGCCAATACCGGAGGGGGGGGGGGGATCTAACTTAAGACCATGGCCCCTTTACTTCCAATCCCAATAAAAACATTATACACTCGGCCTCGTTGCGTAGTGGCTAGTACCCTTGGCAGTCACCTTGGAGGCCCGGGTTCAATCCCCGGCTCTTCCAAGGGAGTCAAAATTTAGAAGAGCTTTTATGTACAAAAATGGGGGAGGGGGTACTTAATTGGATTACATGTTTCAATCATCAAGCGATCATCATCAGATATTGCTTACTTATGCTTAGTTAATGTACGATGCGTATATGTGAGACATGCACACATGTATATACACTACTGTTTGTAGAAAGTGAAACACCAAAGAACAAGATATGCGACCACATTGCACTTTATACCACAGATTAGGGACATGACAATACATTACTGATTAGAAGGACAGTCCGGTACATGCCCGTTGACGGTTGATCTTCAGTACGGCGTCACGCCTCCACGTGCTGCACTCAGAGCCGCTAGACGTCGTGGCATGGAATCATACAACGCTTGAATACGCTGCTGGGGAATACCGTCCCACGTGGCTTGTAGGCGCGTCCACAAAGCATCAACAGTGGCGGCAGGTGGACCTGAACGAACAAGTTGCCGACCGACCATATCCCAGACATGTTCGATGGGTGATATGTCAGGCGAACGGGCAGGCGTTCTGCGAAGAAGGCTTGCACATTCCTCGCCACATGCGGGCGGGCATTGTCCTGCTGAAATATGGCCTGTGGAACGGCCTGCAAGAGGGGCAGTGCCACGGGCTGTAAAACTTCCCCGATGTAGCGGTCACTGTTCAGAATGCCCCCAAGACGTACGAGGTGCGATCGCCTGTTAAAGGCAATTGCGCCCCAAACCATTACACCTGGTGTTTGTCCGCTATGCCGCTCAACAATACAGTTTGCCTGATTGCGTTCTCCACGAACGCGTAAGAGGTCATCACTGTAGGGCAGGTTGAATCCGAACTCGTCCGAAAACACTACATTTCGCCACTCAGCCTGTAAGTGTCGGCGTGCACGTGCCCATTGCAGTCGGAAGCGTCGGTGGTTCCCAGTCAATGGAAGCCGACAGAGTGGCATTCGTGCTACCAGTCCAACCTTCAAAAGACAGCGCCGCACCGTCGACGCAGGCATGTCCACCCCCGTTTCAGTGCTCCTACGTCGATCCAACACCGAGGACGACGCTGTTCTGTCCGATACGGCCACGCGGAGAAGATGGCACTGGCGGTCGTCTGGCACCGTGGTCACATTGCGTCTTCCTGTACCCTGTCGTCGCTGTGTACGGCCCTCCTCTCTCCACTGGATCCACATACGTCTTACTGTTGACGAAGCGTGCCCTGTACGAACCGCAATGTCCCGGAACGACAGACCCGCCTCCCGGAGCCCAAGCATTCTGCCCCGTACCATAGGCCTACATGACCCCTGTTCTGGGAGTGACTCCGACCATTTCTTCTGGGTGTTTCACTTTCTACGAACAGTACTGTATACAATATTTAGATTACAACATTTGTAAAAACCTGTATAACATGTCAATCCTATTTACAGATAGCATTGCTCATTTGGTTTGAACACTTCTCAAGTTGTTGCGTTATTAACTACCTTATTAATTGGGCACAATTTGTGTTGACCGACAGGATAGCTTCCTTTAATGGATATTAGGGATTATGCAAGTTATCAATTCTGAAATGACCTCTTTCTAGTGTCATTTGAAGATTGCATTCATGTCTTAAACGTTTATCCAACCACCTCGTTGCATACCACAGGTACCACCCGTGGTACGTGTACGATGGCTTGAAGAACGCTTTTCTAGATTAATGCAAATTATTTATCTTATTCTACGATGTATTAAGTTACTGGGATTTTCATCCTCCTCATTTAGTAACAAATTGTTTTAAATGACACAGCTTTTTTCAAGTGTCTCTTCATCATTATTAAGAGAAGCTAATCCCTCTAAATTCATATACTTGTTCTATTTCATGTCGAGCTTTCTTAATTGCCTTCACAAGATGAACTTTAAATTTCTAATTACTCGTGTGTTTGAAGTACCATTTGAAACATGGTGCACCATGGCTGATTCAAAGTAAATTGCAATGTGCCTGAGGACTAGAGAAGACTTTTGCTTGTGGCATGAATGCAGTTAGACTGGAAATCTGAGTGGGACCTACAAGGGAGTAAATAAATGTGTACTAAGATCTCTAATAAAATGATGTACATTAACTTGTAAACATCATAACGTTCTCTCTTCATAATCATTTCCGAGAGTCGTTTCAATGAGGTTAATAGCAAGAAATAACAAACCCTTTATGAGGATCCAGTGCAGAAGAAATGGGATTCCACTCTTTTAACTTCAACGCGTGTGACTTCTAAGAATCGTCTGCGAGCGAACAGTTGAGATAAATGAAGGAATTCCTTTTACTAACCCTGCATAAAATATGAAACCTGATAGTTGGCATGTGGCACATTGTTGAAGATAATTGTTGTATTGAGAGGTATAACATCTTAGTAAGAAGGATGATGATGATGATGATGATGATAATTGTTGTTTACTGAGGCCTAACATCTTGGTATGAAAGATAATGAAAAAGAAAATCCACAGCCTGCTTCCAGTCTCCGACCGGGTCAGGAATGGAATGAATGAAGCCCCCATCTAGTGGCAAGGATATGAGCGTGCCGGCTGCCGAGGCCTGACGCACTCCTCTGGGGCAATGATTAAATGAATGACAGATGAAATGAAATGATAGTGGAGAGTGTTGCTGGAAAGAAATTGTGACAGGGAAAACCGGAGTACCCGGAGAAAAACCTGTCTGCCTCCGTTTTGTCCAGCACAGATCTCACATGGAGTGACCGGGATTTGAACCACGGACCCAGCGGTGAGAGGCCGGCGTGCTGCCGCCTAAGCCACGGAGGCTCGGTATGAAAGATAATGATGATAATTATTTTTAAGAGGCCTAACATCTTGGTATGATGATGATGATAATTATTGTTTTAAGAGCCCTAACATCTTGGTAAGAAAAAGATGATGATGATGATGATGATGATGATGATGATAATTATTGTTTTAGGAGGCCTAACATCTTGGTAAGAAAGATGATGATGATGATGATGATTATGATAATTGTTGTTCTAAGAGGCCTGACATCTTGGTAAGAAAGATGATGATGATGATGATGAGAATTGTTCTTTTAAGGGGCCTAATATCTAGGTAAGTAAGTTGATGATGATGATGTTGATGATAATTATTGTTCTTAGAGGCCTAACATCTAGGATGTTCTATTCAGGCACCTAACATCTAGGTGAGAAAATTGATGATGATGATGATGATGATGATGATTGTGCTTTTAAGAGGCCTACATCCTGGTAAGAAAGATGATGATAATGATGATAACTGTTGTATTGATGGACCTAACATACTGGTAAGAAAGATTAAGATGATGATAATTGTTGTTTTAATAGGCCTAACATCCTGGTAAGGAAGATGTTGATGTTAATTGTTGTTTAAAGGGGCCTCACATCAAGGTAAGAAAGAAAGAAAGAAAAAAGAAAGAAAGAAAGAAAGAAACATAGTTAGTATGATGTTGTTTCATTTGGAGGACTTGGACAACGTGCTCATTCAGACGTTGGGGTTTGTTGAATTTGTTTGTAAATTTGTGTTTTGGTGGTGTCTGTAGTAGTGTGTGTATTTGTGATTCAGGCGAGGACTGCGAAGTGGGCGGCCATATCCTTAAGTCTGGCAGCAATCCGGCATTTGCCTGGAGTAGAAGTGTGAAACCACTGGAAACCACTTCGAGGGTGGCTGAGGTGGGAATCGAAACCACCTCCTTTGTCATTTACCTCACGAGGCTAAGTGTACCCCGTTCCAACTCTAAGAGGTAATAAATAAAATAAATGGAAGAAAAGAAATATCCACAGCCCTCGAAGAACGAGGGTTAATGGAATTGGAAGAAAGTAAAGCCACAAAAGGTAAACATGCAAAAAAGAGGAGTAGGTTTATCCCCACAGTCACTGGAGTAGGACAGAAAATGGTTCATCCTCCTGTAAACCTCACGCTCTTTCCTCGCATTGTACAGCTCAGTCTCACGTCTTCGCCGATGTTGTTCGAAATATAGGGGACCTTGGTGGACGATGCGACGCCATACCTGACGATTTGATGCCGAAGTCTCCCATTTATCCCTGTTGATTTGACATTTGATTAAATTGTATTTTAGGACGTCTTTGAAGCGTTTCCATTGCCCTCCTTGCTTTCTCTTTTCAATCTGCAACTGGCAGTAGATGCTTTGTTTTTGGGAGACATCGTTGAGGCATTCGAACAACATGTCCTGCCCATCGAATCTGATGCTTTAATACATGGCGCCAGGAAATGTCCTCCGCAGTGACTGCCAGAGCTAGCATCGCAGTTTAGTTGGCAGCACGGTGTCCTTGACAGGGTGAATCCCACACGTGTGGGCTGTAGGCTGTCGAAATCGTCAGTGTGTTGCAATAAGTGAGCGTGTGTGTCATCAGCACTTCCAGCATGTGTTATGAATGGCTGTGGTGAGTACAAAGTTTACTGTTTGTTTTAATACAAGCGACAGTCGTGCTGCCAACGTAACTACTGATGCTAGCTCTCGCAGACGCTTGTAGACACTGCGGAGAACATTTCCTGGCGCCCTGTATTATAGCCTCAATGCTGGTAGTATTCGCTTCCTACAGGACACTGATATTAGTGCGTCGGTCTTGCCACTGAACTCCGAGAATTCTCCTGATGGAACGCTGATGGTATCTTTCCAAACCCCTTAGATGCCATCTATAGGTAGTCCAGATTTCGCAACCATAGAGCAGAGAAGGTATTACAACAGCTTGGTACACATGCATCTTGGTTAGAATATTGTTGTCATGGATGTCAAACACCCTTTTTCGTAGACGCCCAAACGCTGCACTGGCACATTTTAAGGCGATATTGGATTTCAGCATCAATGTTAGCATTTGCTGTAAGATTACTGCCCAGCTAAGGGAAGTATTCAATGTGTTTTAAGTTGTTCCCGTTGATCATAATGGGAAAACCAGCAGCATTACAGCTGGATGTAGCAGGTTGATGCACAATTTGCGTTTTACTTGTGTTTATTTCCAGACCTATGCTCTTATACGCGTCATTAAAAGCACCGAGTTTTCCAATATAACATTGTCGTCAGCATACTGGAGTTCGAGAACGGAACCTGTCGATACCTTTGTCTTTGCTCGCAGTCGGCGAAGATTGAATATTCCTCCGTCAGTCCTGCATTCAATATCTACACCATGTGGATTTTTTTCTTAGATCAGATGATGTATAGCGCCAACAACAATAGAGAATAATGTTGGAGCAAACACACATTCTTGCTTGACACCCGTTGTGATCCTAAAGGGTTCTCTAGGCCCATTGCTGTTAAGAACTGAGCCCTTCATATTCTAATGGAGTATTCTAATAATCTGAATGAATTTTGGAAGGCATCCAATTCAAGCTAGGATTTTCCAAAGAGCTTCTCTGTTGACGGAATCGACAGCTTTGACGATTTTAATGAAGACCATACATAGAGCGCGATCTTGTTCTCTGCAATTGTCTGGCATTTGTCTAGCACAGAAGATCATATCAGTTGTTCCTCGATTGGGTCTAAGTCCACATTGAGTTCCAGGCAGTGATTCTTTAGCCAAAGGTTTAAGACGATTGGACAGGATTCTGGCAAGAATTCCTCTAGCTACAGAAAGCAGGGGATATTCCACGGTAGTTGCCACATTGAGCTCTGACACCCTTTTTCAAGATTTTTACTATCAAGGCATCCATGAGATCATCTGGGATCGCTTCTGTTTTCCGTATCCTGTCAATGAGCTTGTGAAGTGTGGTGAAGTAGTACAGTGCCCCCATCTTTAAATAGTTCAGCTGGAATGCCATCTATGCCTGCTGCCTTATTATTCTTGATTTGATTAATAGCAGTTTCAACTTCTAGTGGAGAGGGACCTTCATCAAGCTGATTTTGGACTGGTCTCTGTGGAATTTTGCTTAAAATGTCATCATCGACGTGGGTATCTCTGTTGAGTAGTCCGTCAAAATGTTCCTTCCAGCAGGAGTTGATTGATCAAGTGTCTCGGAGAAGTTCACTATCATCTTTTGATTTTAGAGGATTTACGGCGTGACGGGATGGTCCATAGACTGCTTTTGTTGCACCGAAGAAAGCATGTGTATCGTTGGTTTCAGCTAGATACCGTACTGCATTTCATGTGATTTAGATACCCACCAAAGGTTTTTCATGGCCCGAGTTCTCCTTTGGACTTCAGCCTTGGCATCTTGATAAAAATGTTTTTTCTTGACGCAGATTTAGTGTTATTTTTCTATGCATTGAGCGCTTTCCTCTTCTTATCTATAAGAAATTGAATATCTTAATCATTCTCATCAAACCAGTATTGATGCTATTTCTTAGCAAAGCCAGCTCACTCTTCGGAGGCTGAGAGTACCGTTGCCTTGAATATTTACCAGTGTTCTTCTATGTTTTCTGGATAATCATCAAGCAGCTTTTCATCAAGATGTTTATGTAACTTTGATTTAACATTATCGTCCTTAAGAAGTTCGGTGGTGACCTTACGTCTTACGAGCTTTCCCTGCTTTCTTCATTTCCGGTGAATTCGCAGAGCCATAACAAATCGGATCAGTCAGTGATCAGTTCAACAGTCATCAGCACTTGGCAGAAGTCAGAACTCTTGTGATGAGTACATCACGCTGATCTCGGGCACGCACTATCACATAATCAATTTGGTGCGAGTGTTTTGATCCTGGATGTTGCAATGATGTCTTAAATTTGTCCTTCTGTCGGAAGAGTGTATTTGTAATAACAAGGTTATATTCAGGACATTTGGTTAAGAGAAGAGTCCCATTATGATTGCTGTAACCAACACCTTCTTTCCCAATTACACCTGTCCACAGTGTTGAGTCTCTACCAACACGGACATTGAAATCCCCAATGAGGATGATTTCATCAGACTGTGGTATATTTTTCAGAAGCTCATCGAGTTGGGAGTAGAATCCTTCTTTTCGATCCTTAAGCGCTTATTATAGTAGCTCTTAGATTATTACCGAGCTTGAGGCGTAGGGTCATAAGCCTTTCATTTACGCCAAATGGGAGCTCATGAAGATGATCAATGAGTTCATTCTTAATGGCAAAACCAACCCCATGAATACGAGATTCATTTGCCCCTTTCCCCTTCCAAAAGAAGATGTAGCCTCCTCCACGTTCCTTCAATTGTCCTTCATTTACGAGTGTAGTTTCACTGAGTGCAGCAATATCAATGCTAAACCTCCTCAGTTCACGAGAAACAATTATTGCTGTTCGTCTTTGTGGTCGGTTTTCTGTTTTAGTGTCCATTAGAGTGCGGATGTTCCAGGTGGCAAAATTCATATTTACTGTATTTTGTTTCGACCACATATGGTGTACCCTCTGGACGCAGCTATCCAGTCAGGTAGTATTTAGGCTGTCTATGTTTAGAGCACCATTTATAGCTCCCTCCCCATTCGGGGCAAGCAGAGCGGATCCTAAATAGGCCTGCTCAGTCACGAATGCAGCATACGAATCGCTCTACAGCCCGCCCTCGAGCAAATCGAAGATCACACATCCGCCGCCTACATGCCTTTTTGTCACTAGGAGATCCTAGATAACACAATCCTGCTCCTGTCATAACTTCCCGATCGCCTCAGGGCTTGCAGTCGTGCATGAAGAGATGTTATTTCCTTCAGAAGACGCCTGTACGTGACATCTTTTTACGTGGATATACTGCTGGACATCAACAATCACACGATCCTTGACAGATACAGAGCCTTTACCTAGTGGCATAGTAACTACGACGACTAGAGGTTCCGAACCTGCTGCTGCTTTCAGCCGCCTTCCCAGCCGTTGGGGCTGCACTATTTGCCCGTACGCCTGATCCGCCGTTCAGGACTTATTTTATGCCGTTGACCATTTTGGTTCATCCGCCCTTAGAGGTAATTTCCCACCCAAAGGGCATGAGAGTGCCCTAACCACCACATGCCCATCCACATTCCAGAGAAGCCGTTGATATAATGGAGGGGAACTCATTATCCCGGGAGTCACTCGATCGTCAGAGCCTTGTCAGTCTATAGCAGGGTGCACCACGAGCAGGTGAGGGTTACATTTGTGTAGGAATATTCCTATCCCTTACATAACGAATGAAATGAAACCGAAAGTTCAATCTTTTCTGACGAACGTTTAAACAGCATAAGCTAATGAGAAATCCTCCTTTGGTTACCGGTTTCATATCTGTGTTTCCCAGCAGGGTTTCTAAAAGCCATCTCCTTGTTCCATCAAGTTCTGATATCGAAGCAAACCTCATAATTGTATCTGTCAACTAAAATCAGTCATTTTTCGCCATTTGACTGGAACTGGCCTATAAAAACGGCGATCATTGCACCGTTTGCATTTGTCACCTCGGCATAATGCTGAACGACGTCAATGGAGCGAGAACGTCAATATTTTGCATGGTAAGGTATTGTGTTCTCCGATGAGCCAATTTCAATCTTAATGCAGAAGATGGCAGCATCAAAGTTTGGCATCGAAATGGACAACGCTTCCATCCTTCATTAATTAACGAACACCTTCAATCCCGGATATCAAGTGTTATGTTATAAGGCGTCATCAACTATGATACCCGGTCTCGACTCGTGAATATTGAAGTTACACAACAGCACAGTAAAATAAGAGTCAGTTTTTCCACTTTATCATATCATATCCAACTCGATCGTGCAACAAGATAATGCTCGTTCCCATACATCTCGCATCACCCAACAGGACAATATTCCTTCACTTGCCAAGTGTCCTGTTTTGTCTTTTATTGAAGAAGTTTGGGATGTGATGGAGTTACATTCGCAACACCGTCGAACACCTGCACAAACACTGAATTATCTACATGTGTAATCGCGGAAAGAATAGTTGAGTATTTCATAGGACACTATCTGCCACCAGGACGATGAAATGAAACGCCATATTTCTGCTTCTATATTCAAGAAAAGGGGTGCTACCCCCAGAGGTTCGATACCGGATATTCAGAGGGATTTATAGCTGTCCACCACCTTGTAGCGGAAATTTGGTTGTAATGTTATCGGAGGGGTTACGTACAGTACCTCTTAACTAGATCATAGGATGCAGCAATCTTCATCAAGTTTAATATAAAAGATGCTGCTAATGATATAGAAAACATTTCGTGTCACACGTGCATCGAGTTAACGTCTCCGGAGAGAGTTCAGTAATGTCCAGTAAAGCCCACTTCAAATAAGAAGGTACAACAAAATCTAACGTCCTTATTGTGATCTTGCAAGGACACGAAGAAACGTTGCTACCCCATTAAGGTTTGAAATATGATCATGAGATTGATCTTCGACCTGCATGAAATAGAGCCTGGACACATGGACATAGTTAAGCAGAAACGACCCAAGCGCTATAATACAATGGTTTGAGAAATGGGAGTATTAGGTTAGGAGTCAAATTGCTGAATCATTAACTGTCTAAAATTATGTTCTTATCGAAGACTGATTGTCCGAAATTCTATTCCCTTAAGAGACAACCTGTTGTTGATTCATTTAGGGGCTTTGCGACATCGTGGTCATGTAGCCACGTGTACTTGGGTGTGTGTATAATTTGTCTGTTAACCTTTGACACTCTGATGTTCGTACTAGAGTGTGTATTTGGAACTGAGGTGGAATTTTGGCTAAGAATCAGCCGTGACCTTAAGTTAGGTACCATCCCGGCATTCGCCTGGAGTAGAAGTGGGGAAACCACGGAAAACCACTTCCAGATGACTGAGGTAGGAATCAAATCCGCCCTTCTCATTCTTGCCTCAAGAGGATGAGTGTACTGCGTTCCAGCCCTTAGACCAGAATTGAATTTCTTGACAGAACCGGGAAACGAACGCGGGCCTCCACGGTGACAGCCAAAAATGCTAGCCACATACGCAACGAGGCGGACTGATCATATAGCGTAATGGCTAATCAGTGCATTATCATTCGGGTTAATTTGAACATTTTATACTTCCTTATTTTATTCTTCTGTGTAAAATGATATTTGATTCCATACACAGATAATAATAACAAAAACTTTACGAGCCATACAATAGTCGCATATGATGTGTAACATCTGACATAGAAGAAACCTCACATGAAATTGTTGATACACCGGTATTGTATATCTACCCCTTATTATTCCAGTTTTCCTACGGGGTCGGGGATAAGATGCGATGGAAGCCTTTGTGGCGGATGGTTTTACGGCCGGATGCCCTTCCTGACGCCATTCTCACGAGAGGAGTTAATGTGAGATGAAAGGAATGATGGTGAATGAAAATGGGTAAGGATGTGGAAGAAAGCGGCCGTGGCCTGTCAAAAGGGACCGTCCCAGCATTTGCCTGGAGTTGAAAATGACAAACCACGGAAAACCATTTCAAGGACGGCAAATTGTTGATACACCGATATTTTATAATATTATTGGCACTAATATTAATCTATTGTAAAAGGGAGTGTTTTACAGATATTGTAGTTTATAATACGGAACTCATTTTATTAGAGGTTTTGTAGCCTCCACCAGTAATAGCCTAAATAAAGAATACGATATGAATCAACTAGATTAATAGACGCGACACCGCTCATAACCTTAAATTCCTTATGAATAGGCCAACTTGCGAGTAAATGCAATGTGCACAGAAGTAGATCATGAAAGTCTTGCCCAGTTCCCGGACCTCTTGATTCACAGACCAACACGTAATTTCATATGGATTCTGTTAAAATGAGTTGTATTGATATGATAAATATCGTTTAAAACGATAATCTGGTAGCAAAAATATCTAACTTGACCGGGATTCGAATCCGAGATCTCTAGATTCACAGTCAAATACGCTAACACCACGGCTATTTCGACCACTCGAATTTTAATCACAAGATTGTGACTTATTTTCACGTACCAATAATACTGCATCACGGAATTAAGTTTCGTTTATATTTTGCTTGTTTCGATAATGTTCCTGCGTGAAATAGAGTTTAAAATGCCTTATGAATAGGCCCTCTTGTGAGTAAAGAGAATGTATTCAGCAATAGTTCATGAAGGCTTGCTCAGTTCTCGTATAAACACAACGATTATATTATATTGAAGACTGCAGTACCGTTATTTGGGTTAATATTTGAATAGCCGTTGTGCATAAACATAATACCGGCAATGCCGACTACTTACAATATTAAGCATATTAAAGCATTTTATCATGTAAATACTAATGCGAAGACTTCGAACATGTTCCATGTGCTTTGTTTCAGTCAGTTGACACCAGAATTCGCATGAGCGTTTACCGTCAGAATGAAAGTGTTCAGCAATGCGATCCAGATGGCAGTGCGTCTTACACACTTCCGTCCGATCCACTTCCGTCCCATTTTTTAAAATCACTCCCACAAAAATATCCAGCAATCGAGTGGAAAGATGTTACACATCAATAAAAACTATAATAATACTAATTTATTATTATTATTATTATTGTTATTATCACTCACTTTGTATGTGTGAAGTTACTCTGCTCGCGCATGTGCGTGCGTGGGCTTACTGAACTACTTGCAGCACACGCCACAAATCCCATGTAGATGTCTTATGAACCAATTGTAGGTTATGCTCGCCATAAAGTGTGGCTACCCTCTGCGGTAGCACAAAGGTGTAGTATATGGATCTGGACCTGAACGTAACATGGAGCTGGAGATGGTAAGGTTTCCGTCTCGCTCCTTCCTTCTCCATTAGGCTAATACACACTGAAAATGTAACCGTTCCCTCTGAGTTATAACTTGCGGTGAACTTATTAGTTGTGACTATATATTAGCAACTTAGAACTGCGTGGTCATCAGTTCCATGTTCTTGTAAAACGTGCAGGTTATCTGAAATGCTATGTTCTTGTGGTGCCTCTCCTACTGATTGTAATCCTGTCTGGCTGCGTGGCTCAGGGGTAACGTTCTCGCTTGCTGAGCCCAAGGTTGCAGGTTCGAAACCTGGTGCAGTCAGCTGGCATTTGAGGGTGCGCAAATGCGAGGGAGCCGTATCAGTACATTTACTGGCATGTTAAAGATCCCCTTCGGGGCAAAATTCCGGCACCCCGGCGTCTCTAAAAGCCAGGGTAGTTAAAAGGGACGTAAAACCAATAACATTATTATTATGATTGTAATCCCAATTATTTAGATCTAGAAGTTTTCGCCGGGATTTACAATATGTTAGCATAACTTCATGAGTGTCCGCCTCGTTGTGTAGTGCCTAGCATTCTTGTCTCTCACCGCGGAGAACCGGGTTCGATTCCCGGCTCTGCCAAGGAATGTAATTCAGGTATAAGGGCTGGAACGGGGTACACTCAACCTCGTGAGGCAAAACTGAGAAGAGGTGGGATCGATTCCTACCTCAACCATCCTGGAATCGGTTTTCCGTGGTTTTCCACTTCTATTCCAGGCAAATGCTGGGATGGTACCTAACTTAATGCCACGGTCACTTCCTACCTAAATTCTACCTCAATTGCAAATACACGCACTTGTACAGACATCACTTTGACACAGGTTATCAGACAAATTCTACATGATCACGATGTCGGAAAGCCCCTAAAATAATCAACAACTCAAATATCAATAGGCTGGGAGAAAGAGGCATGTTTGATGGGAGCACCCATTATTACGATTTCTACCCTTACTTTTGAAGTATTCTCATGCTAAGGCAGCAACTTTACTTTCTGAAGAATGCTATTGCATCAAAGAAATAAAAGAAGTAATTTTAGCCAATTTTCGAAATTTTCGAAAACAAATTAAAGTACCGTAGTCTTATGGGATCTGCTCTGCCAGGAAATTCAATAGTGGTCTGAGGATTGGAACGGTACACACTCAGCACCGAGAAGAGGTGGGTTCGAATCCCATCTCAGCCATCCTAGAATTGGTGATTTCCATGGTTTCGCATTTCTACTCCGGAAAATTGGAGAGAATGTTACTAAATTAAGCTCATGGCCATTTATTTCCTCATCCTAGCCACAATTGCAAATATACACACCCCCAAAGACAGCAAAATAACACACTAGTACACGTGACTGATGACTACGTTATCCAACCGCCTAAATGATACAACAGGAACCTTCTGCTTCGCTGAACATAATCATCTGTGAGCCATGGTCTAAAAAGGAATGCAGGAGAGAGGTTTGGCAACCCTGAAGTATGACATGTGCTGGAGAACTGGATCAGTGGCCATTGTTGACGGGCACTCTATCTTGACTGGAACACGGAGAGCATTTCTTACACGTTGCGTATCACTTGTATCACACATGTTCAGAACCACAATCAAAAAGAAAGCAAAGGCGTGCGTGTTAGCAAGTAGTCAGTTATTCTGTTTGATAATATCTTCCAATATCCTGCTTCATTCATTATAGACATTCTTACTGAGTCACTAGCCTCCATCTCTTGCTGATAACATCGTTTTTTCTAAACCTACTTCTTCATGGCGAGAAGGCAGACACTCTCTATGCTGATTGTACTTTATCGCAGATGGGAATCGTAACGCACGGAATGCGACTGTACAAGGCTGGAGCCGGAGCGGTTTCGGGGAACTCACAGAGTGACGTTTCACAAAATCACTGGAGGTGGTATGGACTTACAAAGGATTCTGTTTAACCCTCGGACATATTGTATTGCTGTGTCTTACCGACCGAGCTAACTACGAGTTGGACAAGAAACTTCATGGGTCAGGCCATCTCCGAATTTGGAAGACGAATGAGTTAGGCTCCCTCAAACTAGATGAATTTTGTTGTTATTAACTCATTTTAGAGGTTTGGGATATCTTGGTTATCGGCGCAAAATTGTGCGAGAAGTGTTTAGTTGAAACCTTTTCAAAACATGCTTGGTGATATTTTCTTGCTTGAGGTTGCAGATATGCAAGCAAAAGTGGAACTGAGTACGTCTCATGCTCTATGGACGGATACTTGCACTTTGCATTGTTTGTAGATTCGTGGCATTACACCAAGATGATTTGTGCAATTCAGAACTCGTTCAAACAAAACCAACAAGCAGTAATCCAGAAGTGGTTTTCCGTGGTTTTCCACCACTACTTCAGGTAAATGCCGCGATGGTTCTTAAATTAAGGCCACGGATGTCTCCTTCCCACTCCTAGTATCGATTACAAATAAACGCACTACTTCATCCATCACATTAGCACATGTTATCAGGCGGATTCTACACACATCCAAGTCTAATTTTTATAATCGTCTTTTCATTTCATTCCAATTCTATATATTTGCTTGGATTCATCCTCGGAATTTGGTTTAACACACTGAGATTACACTACATTGGACCAAGAAAACAATTCCATGACCTCAGCTGAGCTCAAGAAAGTATGCGGCGTATCTTGGCACATTGAAGTTGAACCAAGCATCGTTGGGATCGCACCACGAAAGCTGGACCAAACAAAATTGATCCGGTAAACAAACGGTGGAGTGGATGGGCTCTCTGTGACATAAGGCCAAAATGAGGGAGGCTTTCTAAATGCACCCAGGAATATCGAACGAAAAGTTAAAATAATATAGACTGAGGCAATCTTCAGTTCTCGGTGTGAAATCCACCTTACCACGGAATAAAGTATCATTGTAGGGGCAGATGAGCTCGCTGTTCCGCCTCTTAAAGCAACACTACCTAAAGTATCATTGTCGTCATGTCATTGCGACTAGAGGCGCGGAAACAGCTCTACAGTTCTGATTGGTCTCGTAGGAACAGGGTCGTGGAGAGTGAGCATGGGCCCCACCATAATTGTTCGTGCCATGACATCTTGGAAAATTTTTAATTAGCATTTCTGGTTTATAACCCTGAAAGAAACGTGGCTTTTTTATTTTTATTTAGTCTACCTTTTTACGTCTTAATTTTTTCCATGTGAACTTCTAAAGTCGTTCCTTGTATCTCACCGAAAAGTTTACTGCCTCTCATCACAAGAACGATTCGAACATATCTCACAACCTTATGAACTAGAATATCGACTCAAAACCTTTTGAACTAGAATTTGGATTTTGCTATGGTCATTTCGAAAGTTTCCTCCCTATAAAGGTTGAAAATGTTGCTATATATCTGGCTGCAAAGATATAAATGTAATGGTTATTTACAATGCTGGCACCGTGGTGTTGGGACAGCCCGCCTGTCTCTCACCCGGAGACCCCGGGTTCGATTTCCGGCTCCATCAGGGATTTTTTTAAATCTGACTTGAAGACTGGAACGGGGTACACTCAGCCTCGTGAAGACAATTATGTAGCTATCTGACATTGAGGCAGCGCCCCAGTCACGTAAACGGCCGAGGGGACCTGACGCGCTGACCACGCGTCACCTTGCTATATGCAGGCTAAATGGCCAGGGCCAGGGCCAGGGCTCTTCATGAACAGTGCTCCCAATGCTGTGGCGGCTCTGGAGTGAATCGGATTGTGACGGACCAATATACGCGAGAAAAAAAAAGCAACTTGTCGTTATATTGACAGGGCCGGCCCCGTCATGTTGGGTTTTCTTGCAGAGTGTCCGCGATTTTGTTCATTTTTTTCCCTAACTCCTCAATGCCGATTGAATGCCTTAAATTTTCAATTGGAGACTCATGTTTCCGAAATGCACGAGTTAGGCTACATTTTTATTTAAGTCTCCAACCCCATTGTTGTTCCACACTCCTGTTTTTATTCCAATCAATTAACATGGCCAACAATATACTGTAATATTTGCGTGTTACTACTACCACACGACCACTTATGTTCATCATACCATCGAGATTTGAATTTTCTAACGAAAACTTTTCAAGTGACGTTGTTTTTATCACCACATGATTTTTCCAAAGAAAGTAATGGCATAGGCCTACCTTCGTTAAGTACCGATATATCCCTCTTCTCTTCATCTTTCCAACGTGAAAATGGAGTTTCCAATAAACTGCTCACTAAGTCTTGTAGGTTTCATTATTGTTAATTGTCATCACACTAACAAACAAATGTAAAACATATTGCACACGCAACAGGTCGCTATCTAATATACGAACTGCACGTGCAGCGAGCACATTAACTGTCATAGTACAGGATAGCTTGAAATGAGAGCAAT
This sequence comes from Meconema thalassinum, assembly GCA_946902985.2. NCBI lineage: Eukaryota > Metazoa > Arthropoda > Insecta > Orthoptera > Tettigoniidae > Meconema > Meconema thalassinum. The sequence continues at coordinate 1,222,305,771 of OX336389.2, read as the reverse complement.
GTGGATGAACAATCACTGGTGAAAGACGACTCACATGCTGGCTGAATTCGCATCACGGAACTCCTGTTGTCTTGGTTACCGCTGACTTCCGTTCACCCTGCGGCCTTACTCTATCACCAAGGCAGGGACGTTGGGTTGTATGGAACTGCGCCCAAGCTTCAAGCATCAACCTTCGAAATGTGGCAGTGGAACTGTGCTCATTGAGAGCGGTCATGTGGGTTCCCTCCCTCCTCCCCCTCTACCGAATTATGTTGTGTAGAGTGGTGTGAATTTGAAGTGACTCATTTCAAATCGGTTGTGTCTTGATTGCGAACAAGTCAAAAACCGTCCAGATTTTGAACAACTAAATATTCCCTGTCCAGATTGCGGACAAGAGATTAGTGTTGGCCTGGGATACATAAAACAGGCACAGTTTTCAAAACAGACTCATATTTAATTTTTGTTCTAGCAATATTAACATTAACTGGTACATTGGGATGTTTTCGACAACCTAACCATATTTTAAAAATAGTTTTGTTATTGCAAATGTTTAATAATCTAGTTTGAGGTAATCTTACCATTTAGAAGATTATTATATTTTTTTAAATTGTATAACAAAACTAGAGGGGTAGTTATTTATGGTGGATTAGAGAGAATTGTATTATTATTATTATTATTATTATTATTAGTGTAGCCTCCGTGGCTTAGGCAGCAGCGCGCCGGCCTCTCACCTCTGGGTTCCGTGCTTCAAATCCTTGTCACTCCATGTGAGATTTGTGCTGGGCAAAGAGGAGGCGGGACAGGTTTTTCTCCGGCTACTACGGTTTTCCCCGTCATCTTTCATTCCAGCAACACTCTCCAATATCATTTAATTTCATCTGTCATTCATTAATCATTGTCCCAGAGGAGTGCGACAGGCTTCGGAAGCCGGCACAATGCCTATCCTCGCCTCTAGATGGGGGCTTCATTCATTCCAACACTGACCCGGTACAATGACTGGAAAAAGGCTGTGGATTTTCATTATTATTATTAGACTATTATTATTATTATTATTCGCCTCTGTGGTGTAGTGGTTAGTGTGATTACCAGTGCAGAAGCTAGTGGTGGGAGACAGTCAGTCACTTCCCCTTAAACCGACCTTGGGCTAACAGCCGACGTGACTATGGGCGCAGTTCAATCGGCCTACTTAAAATAATCTGGAAATACCACTGATTATGGGCGCAGTTCCATATCTCCCGGGACGTTCTTGTCAGGACATTCCTGTCGCATCAGGCTAGTTGAGCAACGCGGCAGTAGATTCGCCACCGTGCCGTTTGAAGGTTGACGTTCATGCCTTGATTGGTAACATCTAATGCAGTAAAATCATGTTTAAAAAACCTAATGAATGTCAAAATATGTATTTTAAAATCATTACTTATTTTGTAAAAAAAAAAAAAAGCAGGTGACGCGGCGATTCAAACGCTTCAATGGAGAACCGCCACAGTGCCACGGGAATATGGGGGTTATTTATAATATACATCTTTATGTTCTCTTTATAATATTTTGTAGCATATAGGCCTACCGTACAGTACATTCACTAGATTCAGATATATTGAATACAGGACTATCAGAAAATTTGTGATTTATCTACTCTGGACTTTTCTACTTTTCCACGCCGTCAGTAAGTCCGGGCCCCACGTAGGGACTGCTTTTCCCGATAACGTGGTATCGAGAGCGATCATTATCGGCATTCTCGTTTGGCCAGCATGAAATAAAGCATTGTGGTGTGTTGTATAAGGTTACAACAGCCCAAATTAGAGGGAAACCGTTCATTCCGTTGACTTAATCAGCACATATTTGTCTCAAGTAAATGAAAACTCTGGAGGCATTCCAGTTCACTTTATTTATTTTTTATAGATTTTTGATAACTTATCCTCCCAGCTCGGCATCAACCAAGGGACTCTACGAGCGATCATCTCTCTACTGTCACATTGACTGTTCCTGGGAGATGAACACACCATGACAGCAGATAGAACTGGGGATAGTGACAGGCTCACTCGAACCTTTGTGAATAATTAGTATTTCTATAAAACAGTTAAATATTTTTTTTGAATTTGCTCAGAATAAAAATCATATAATAATGCCTAATTAATTAACAGATATATAAATGAGTGGGATTCATGTTGTAGCTGTTGGTGTAACACCCACTTTAAAAAAAGAAAAATCAAGAAATGCCTATAAACATGGGAGATATGAGGGTCAATAGTGAAGGTCAGCACAAAGTGGGAACCAAATTTTGAAAAACGGACAAAATTAGTTACAATTTTAATTTTAACAAGAAGTTCCGTGAAGAACTATACAGCCTACTTTTCATGCCAATGATTATTCTACAGAATATGAACCTATCTAGAATAATGACGAAATTATGTTGGTAATATCGAAATATCTAATTAGTTCAAAATATACCTGGTATAATGTAGCCTAATAGAGCACTACAGTTGGCAGCCCTGGTGACTGAATATATTCTTAGTTCCATCTCTTAAGGTACAGAATACAAAATTTGGTTGAAGTCCAATGGACGTTACATGCAGTGGACTGGATCTATCAGCACGCGTAAAAGCATGTTGCCAACATTGTCATGCGTGTGCTGGTCAGAAATAATCTGAAATATTATGATATCTTGTTGTGCCAATTTTGGATGAAATCCATTTGTTAGTATAGAAGTTACATGTATTTTAAAAATGGACATATCAGCAGGCAGGCATGTTGGCAGCACTGCCTTGTATTAATTACTCCAAATTAATCTAGAATGTCAGGTGATATACGTGTGCAAAGTATAGAGCTGTTGGCTTGCATACTTTCTGATATATTGATATTAGGGTAAAAAAATATAGACAGCATGTATTAACAGTTGGCTGCCCTGATTGCTCTTAACAATACTTATAGTCATATCTGTTATGGTACACATAGCACATACGAAATTTGGTTGAAATCCAACTGATAGTAAAGAAGTTACAAGTATTTAAAAATTGGTCCTATCAGCAGGCTTATAATCATGTTGGTAGAACTGACGTATATAAGTTACTCCAAATTAATCTAAAATGTCAGAATATACGTGTGGATAGTTTAAAGCTGATGGCTTGCATACTTTCTGATATATTGGTATTTGGATTTAAAAAATAGAGAGAGCAATTATTAACAGTTGGCAGCCCTGGTGGCTCTTAAGAATACCCTCAGTCATATCTGTTTATATACAGATATTACATACAAAATTTGGTTGAAATCCAATTGATAGTGTAGAAGTTATATGCATTTAAACATTGGACATATCAGAAGGCTTAAAATTAGTTTGGTAACACTGTCATGGTTGGCCTCCTGGAAATTAAAGTGAAATAGTCTTATCTACATGTGTGCCAATTTTGGAATAGCTCCCATGCATACCTTGCAAGATATCCAACATGGAGCTCAAATTTCTAGTGCGTTTTTTCAGCAGTTGGTAGCATTGACATCATTTTCAAATATGGACGTGAGATATTCCGGTGCACATCTTTACTCATACTAAATTTGGTTTTGATTGCTGCAGCCGTTTAGGAGTTGATAGGGGGGACACACACACAGCCAGACAGACAGACAGACAGACAGACACACACACATTTTCCCGGATCGATCTCATAAGTCTACTTTTTCCTAAAAGTAGGCTAAAAATCTCGAACCTTGCTTCTAATAGCAAGATGTATTAGTTTTCTTGGATATACAATTAAAATTGCTATTGTTTTGGCTCCTCAAACTGTATGTTCCCCCTTAAATTATGTAACATTCCAGCATTTGTATGGAGTAGAATTGGGAAACAACAGAATACGTCTTCTAGTATGGGTGAGGTGAGATTTAAACTCACTTTCTCTAAGTTCCCTCGCAAGGACTGAGTGAACCACGTTCAAATCTACAAACGAGGCAAATTCCGTGATGGTATTCGACTTAACAATCCTAGTCCCAACTACAAGTACACACACAGGTACAGATAACACAAAACACAAGTACTGAAGTAGTCATAAAGATTCCACACTTACACTTACAAAAATAATATCGTAAGTTAAAATATCATGTCAACGTAAGTGTGAAAAAGTGTTTACCATCATTCTAGTCAAATTTAACACTGAAAAACAAGTATTTCTATAGAGCCTCCTCCTTTAAAATGTAACATTCAAACCAAACACCTATTTGGACATACAGTATATACCATTATCTACAGAATTATGTTGAAAACACTGACATTTAAGATTTGCTCAGAATATGCCTGAAATATTGTGGTTTAATAGAGCATATTGTTTGAAATTCCTTATTTGTGTAAGAGTCTAAGTCTCAAATGCCCAGATAAAAGTATTATATAGTTGGCAGGCCTGCTCTCTCTAAACATGTGCACAATTTAACTCTTTGGACATACGTCTTATTTGCAAAATTAGGTAGAAACACTATAAATTATAAAAGTTACATGGCTATAAACGTGTGTACAATTGAAGGCATGATAATGATAAGTGGATTAAGACCAAAACATTACTTGTGATAAACAAGAATAACTATTTTCATCACTTTATTTCATCATTTAATACACCTTTTTGTAGTCACTGCAAAACTGCAGATATCTTTCAACGTTTTATACAATTAAAGTAAATATTAGTTCAGTCACAAGTGCGTTATTAATAGAAGAAAAACCATAGATTTATCCAATTCTCACTCTCAATGAAACTTTTTAATTTTTTTCTGCCCAAAACTACTAATATGTGAACCTAAACCCTACTTATCTGAATGATTTGTGTACAGTGTGCTTTTATCATACATCCGATAGTCATTATGTAGCTTTGTGATAAAATTTAATGATCATACCACTGCTTAAACACGGGAGGAATTAACTTTTCCAGCTTTAAAATATCATAAAATTGGTTATGATTTATCTAAAATCTATGAAATGATAACATTCAGAACCATCTAGTGGATTCACTATGAAGTATTTTAATACCATTCGCACACCAATAGATGGAGCATGCGTTCTAGTTATTTTTCGTACTAATAACTCAATTTCGTGAAAAGTGGTCTTTATCTACGTATCATTCTCATGTCTTCAATTGTTTTGGAAACACTGATTTACATGAATTCCCAAAATATATCTGCAATATTATGATATAATAGCAAGCAGAGTTTGAAATTATTGATATGAAATGATTCTACGATACTGAGTCTACGGTTCAAATGGTCGCAGAATGCTTGTAGGTACTTGGTAGCCCTGAGGACTCTGTAAATATGTACAGTTACAGTATATCTGTTAATGTATACGATGCACATTGAGTATTTGGTGGTGGTCCAATAATTAGTATGACAATTATGTGAAGTCAAACACTGAGCCCATCAACCTACATATAAGTATGTTGGCAACGGCAAAATGAGTATTTATTTTAAATTTGTTTGAAAAATCTTGGAGCTGTGTTTGCCAAGCTTAAAGTTGGTACCTTTCATGTATTGTGAGATACTAAGTCTAGGGCTTAAACGTCCTTACGACATTAATGGACAGTTGGTAGACATGGTGAATCTGAAATTATCCATAGTTGCATAGCATAAGGCATACATTCCACGTGCAAAATTCGGTCGAAATCAATTAATTAGTATGGAAGTTACATGCAGTTAAACATAGAACTTACCAGCAAGCGTAGAATTATGTTGGCAACACTCATATGCATGGATTGCTTAAAATGCAATGATATGGCGTATATGTGTGTCAAATTTAGAACATTTTCCATTGATACTTTCTGAGACATCCAACCTTGGATTGAAATTTCAATTATGTTTTTGAAGCAGTTGGCGGCAATGATATAATTTTAAAGCATGGTTTGGAGATATTTAGGCATAAATCTTCACTCATACCAAATTTGGTTCTACTGCCCCACAGGGCACACACACATCACCCCCGATTAATCTCTCAAGTCTACTTCTTTCATCATGTTTGCAAAATGTAGAAGTAACCGGCCGCTAATGCGCTAGCTCGTGCCTCGCTGGCATAGAGAGAGCGTGGGTTTGAATACCCCCTCGGCCGTCCTGAAAAAAGTTTCCGTGGTTTTCCCATTTTTATCACCAGGCAAATGCCAGGACGGTTTCTTTCAATATGTCCACGGCCGATTTCCTTCCAAAATCCCTTCCCTGGTCCGTCCTGAATAGAAAATGAATGGTCGCTGGCTGCATTAATAAATTTAAAATGTGGAAAGTAGGCTGATAAAATGGCGTGTAGCTTCCAATGAGGTCTTTCGAGTTGACGAACGTGGATGGCCTGCGATTTGTAATGAGCTAACGACGATCAAATAGAGATGAAGAATCAAAATCACCTAGTCGCGAGCCCGGGAAATAAACAGTGCAAAGCTGAAATCCCCTGAATGGGCCTTGAATCGAACCCGGGAGCCTTTGGATACTGTTCAAGTGTTGTATTCACTTAGCCACGAAGCTGGGCAGTATTGAAACGAATCAATGCACGGTACAGTGTATTGGTGAGAAAGGACCAACTGATTTGCACCGACGTGACGTGCAGGCTCTTCAGGAAAGCACGTATTATTATAGCCTATGTGTAAAGCCCTGCGCGGATGCGGATATCCGCAACATTTTTCACCATGCGGATATAGTTTGCATGGCTGTGCGGATAGCGGATAATTTGCGGATAATGTTTGGAGAAAATTCGCGGATAGTTTTGAGAATACAATCCGAACTTGTTTAATATCATAATTAGAACCCTGATGTTTATGACATATCATATTTTCCCGTAATGTTCCTTTCGTGACAAAACAATGTAAGATGATGATTTAAGCTAATCTCTTTTAAATTATGTCATTAAGCATAATTAACACTCCGAACAGGAAAGGTTTGCAATTCTGGAGGTATAACATTCTTTTTAAACATAGCACATGACATACATAGCTTAGGGGAACGTCTATTTCCTCAAATGTCTAAATACGTAGCCTATGTCGCTTTAGTAATTTATGTTTTATCTAATTTAAAATATTATTGTAATGCCAGTAGATTTCAGATAACAAACGTGCGAATGCGGAAAAAAGTCGTGTGGGTGTGGATAACAGTAGTGCGGATGCGGGGCGGTTGCGGATAACGGTTATGCGGATGCGGGGCGGATGCGGATAGCCTTTTGTTTATCCGCGCAGGGCTCTACCTATGTGTCGTTGAGTGCAGTCGTCAGAAAAACTAGTCAAAATTGAAGTGATAGAAGCAAGTTTTCCTGTGGTGCCTAGTTCTATTAGAGAAAGTTTTCCAGTCGGTCAACACAAATTGTGCCCAATTACATTAGGCGGGAAAACAAGTATTTATATACCGTAACCTGAAAGAAACAGTACATAAGATACTTAATTGGATGACATGTTTCGATCGTGAAGCGATCATCATCAGGATCATGCTGACTTAGGCATAGTAAATGTGCGATGTTTATGAATTGAATCGGTCGGAGCTGAAGAGCATTAAGTAAAAAATGGTCACTTTTTAAAGAATTAGCATTCTGAAGAATTGACCCGAGGGCCTTGGAACGGCATAGGAAAGATTAAGTCAGCCTTCTGTTTAAGATACAGACAAAATATTTTCCTCGGGAGAAAAAGCACGGAAGCTCACTGGCAAGGCAAAATCCATCACAAAGTAATTTGTTTTGTTGGTTTAAGTCAGAAAACACTGCTATAAGTAGTGCGATCAGAGGAGAAAAGCATTAAGTCAACGACTTGCTGCCTTTCAGTGCCGTATTCCGTACTTAATGTTGGTTGCACTGCAAGATTCCTGCGTGTTACAGTACAATTGTAAATTACATTTGTACAGGGATTAGGTGGTTTCTATGTTACAAATCCATTTTAATATAAAAAGCATGTGAAATATGCATTCTGGGTGGCTTTATGCCGCACTAAACTGACCACGGAGCTGAAAGGCATTAAGTCACATTTGCAAAATTGATTAATAAAATATGTTTAATAAATTAAAATTGATATTCCACGAACACAAATATAACCTGAATAGTTGCTTCACAACATACATGACTAATATAGTGTGTTTGTTAAGTTCTGTTGACGTTTTATCTGTCTTCTGAAAAGTAGTGAAAACTGACTTAATGCGTTTCAGCTCCGACTGATTCAATTACACTTATGCACAAATATATATACAGTGTTTTGATTACATAAGTTTGGAGAAATGTGTGTAACGTGTCAATCTTATTTACAGGTATTATTTCTCACTTCTACAGGGTGATTCTTATTAACGTTTAAAACTCTGTATAGCGACGTAGATTGCATTGAGGTAATTAATTTGATATAGGACACTTAGGGTTGCAAGTGTCCGGAAATACCTCAAAAGTGAACCACAACTGTTAAACATATGACGTAATCAGGTGACGGCTCAGCTCAAGCGATCAGGTCCGTGCTCCCTTACGCACACCAAAGCAAACGTTGAATAACATATCACTCTTGTTCCGTGTCTACAAACAATCTACTTCCACTAAAAAGGAGAAGAGAGAGAACAAAGAAAGCTGATGGATAGGCCCCGGATTTGAACCTCGAACACCACGCGCCCGAGTCGCACGCGCAGACTCGGATCCAGAGTGATATGACATTCAACGTCTGCTTTGGGGTGCGTAAGAGTGCACGGGCCAGACCGCTCGAGCGTAGCCGTCACCTGATGACGTCATATCTCTAACAGTTGTGGTTCACTTTTAAGGTATTGCCGGACACTTGCGACCCTAAGTGTACTATATCAAATTACTTGTCTCAATGCCATCTACGTCGCTATGGAGAGTTTTAAACGTTAATAATAATCACCCTGTATAGTTGTAGCGTTATTATTAACGTGGTTTAAGTAGGTGTTAACCTGTGATCTATTGAATTATTATTGTGACTAACTTCGGGAATGAAGTTGTGTACACTATTTTGTTATTTTTTATCCAAATTGACCATTCCTGTTTAAACTGGTAACCAATTGTAATGTGGTTATAATGTCAATGTAGCGAATACAAATGATACTCTGTACTAGATTGGAAATTAGGTTATGTAAACTTAGCTCATATTTGAAAGTTTTTTCAAACGTACTGTATGTTACCTAAATATTGTATACAGGGTGATTCTTATTAACGTTTAAAACTCTCTGTAGCGACGTAGATGGCATTGAGACAAGCAATTTTATATAGGACACTTAGGGTCGCAAGTGTCCAGAAATACCTTAAAAGTGAACCACAACTGTTATACATATGACGTCATCAGGTGACGGCTCAGCTCGAGTGGTCAGGCCCGTGTACTCTTACGCACACGAAAGCATCCAAAGCAAACGATGAATGTCATATCACTCTGGCTCCGTGTCTGCGTGTGCGACTCGGGCGCGTGGGGTTTGTGGTTCAATTCCGTGCCCTATCCATCATCTTATTTTTCTCTCTCTTCGCCTTTCAAGGGGAAGCATCGCTTTTATTTTTGCGCATGTATCACCGAACTTTCTTGCTGTTAAACATTACAACCCACAAACGGCTGAGGGTCACGTGAGAAGGCAGAACGTGTTGGGGAAATCGTTGTTGGTACAGCCGTCTTGCAGCAAGTGCGTTCGAATTTGCAGCACCATAACAAAGGTGCATGTCTGCAATCTCATGGAATTTAAAGCGGTTCATTTGACGCACTGTATTGAGCTGTGTGGCTGAGAACTCTCAAACCGTTGTTATCTAGTACAGCAGTTCTTGTCGAATGACTAATTTTGTCCCATCCTATCGAATCCAGTGTAAAATTCCCGAACGCTTCCGATCACATTTGTAATACAAAGCGTTCTTAATGTCAACTAACAATCTGCTTCCACCTGAAAGGAGAAGAGAGAGAACAAAACAATATAATGTATAGGCCCCGGATTCGAACCTCGAACCCCACGCGCCCAAGTCGCACACGCAAACACGGATCCAGAGTGATATGATATTCAACGTTTGCTTTGGATGGTTTGGTGTGCGTATGAGTGCACGGGCCTGACCGCTCGAGCTGAGCCGTCACCTGATGACGTCATATGTTTAACAGTTGTGATTCACTTTTAATTTATTTAAGGTATTTCCGGACACTTGCGATCCTAAGTGTCCTATATCAAATTGCTTGTCTCAATGCCATCTACGTCGCTACAGAGAGTTTTAAACGTTAATAAGAATCATCCTGTATACAGGGTGTCTTTTATATACCTTTGGAGAATGATAGGTCGTGTAGGGGACGGGTATAGAAGTAATTTGAGATACGGAACTTGGGGTTGGAGCGGCCTCCGTAACCCCTAAAATAAGGGTTGATACAGGCCCTCCACCCTGTAAGTTATGCAACCGACCCAAGCCTCTATTAACTTTCTCAATCCCTCAACTCTTGGCAAGATTAATTTCACCATGTGGCACTGGCAGGGACTACCGGCCTTTCGCACTGCAACGCTATCCATTACGCCAGCGCCACATGGTGAGATGCATCTTGCCAAGAGTTAAAGGATTGAGAAGGTTATAGATGCTTGGGTCGGTTGCCTAACTTACAGGGTGGAGGGCCTGAATCAACCCTTATTTTAGGGGTTAAGGAGGCCGCTCCGACCCCAAGTTCCCTATCTCAAATTACTTCTATGCCAGTCCCCTACACGACCTACCATTCTCCAAAGGTACTGTTACGGCTGTGAGTTTGTGTCATCGCTCGCCGCTTGAGTCACAACTGCCCCAGGGGCTGGGCTGTGGCCTGCCTCCTGTATTGCGTGTGCCTTATGCAACAGGGCTACTAAGACAAAGGGATAGTCCAGAATATTCGTGACTGGACCAGCGATGGAAACCTCGAGAAGCCGTGAACCCTGGATGGATCTAGAAGCATGTATTGAGTCACCGGCCTGCTATATAAGTGCGACCTGTCAAGCGGGGGTTGTTGTTGTGTTTTACGAGCTAGTGCGAGCGATTATCTTGTGCGACAGAAGTGTGGTGACGAAGTGCTGTGCGAGTTACGAAATCCAGTGACATTGTTTCTCCAGCTTGTGGACAGCGAAATAGCCTGCAGCAAGTGATCGTAAGTAATTGTGGTCGGTGAACATAAAGGAGAGGAGCAGGTAGTTTCTGTCAAGGCCACCGTACTCATTAGGACGGATTAACTTCTGTGATCTGTTGACAAGTGGAAGGGCCAAGAGCGCTCAAGGAAGAGACTTGAGGAAACTGAAGTAAGGCTCCTAATTGCTTGTATTTGCTGATTAGTGTAATTTTCTGGCCACAATAAAGTTAATTATTTCTTTAAGCAGTAATTGGTGTTGCGCTTTGTACCCCCACCGTAATCCAGTTAACAAAAGTGCCACTAGGGGGTGGCACGTAACAACTGGTGTCAGAAGTGGGACTACGAACTCAAGCACAACACCTGACGGTCCTGGTTTCAAAACCCGAGCAGGTGATTTTCTCTAATTTTCCTGTGAGTGCATGGCCTTTACAAGGCAAACAACTAAAATGGAGGCGCAATTGGCAGCATTGCTAGAAAAGTTAAATGGCATAGAAGACGGCCAGAAGAATTTAACCAAGGAGCTAACTGCCAAATTGGAAGACAGCCAGAAAAGTTTAGCCGAGGACCTAACTTCCAAATTAGAAGAAGGTCAGAATAAGCTAGCAGAGGACCTGAAGGACGGCCAAAATAAGTTAGCGGAGGACCTGAAGAAGATGGAGGACGGCCAGAAGAAGATGGAGAACGGCCAGAAGAAGTTAGCCGAGGACCTAACTGCCAAACTAGAAGACGGTCAAAATAAGCTAGCGGAGGACCTGAAGAGGATAGAGGACGGCCAGAAGAAGATGGAAGACGGTCAGAATAAGTTGACACAGGACCTGAAGAAATTAGAACTGGGTCTGCGTGAGGAAGTCACGGCAGTGGAAAAGAAGTTCGACGCCTTACAAGTGGAAGTTGCCGAGCTGCGCCAACGCCCGCTGATGGGGGTGGAGGAGAAATTCAACGCCTTGCAAGTGGAAGTTGCCGAGCTGTGCCAACGACCGCTGATGGGGGTGGAGGAGAAATTCAACGCCTTACAAGTGGAAGTTGCCGAGCTGTGCCAACGCCCGCTGATGGGGGTGGAGGAGAAATTCAACGCCTTACAAAAGGAAGTTGCCGAGCTGCGCCAACGCCCGCCCACCGTTACACCGGGAATATCAGGAACGGGACATAGCAGAGTGACGCCCCCAACCTTCGACGGAAAGGTCCCGTGGAGCACCTACTTACGTCAGTTCGAGGCGGCCTGTTCCATAAATAACTGGAACAACACAGAAAAGGCTACAGCTCTCATTGTAGCGCTGAGAGGTGACGCCCTTAACGTCCTTCAGGCCACCCTGACTGGATCCCAGGACTACGCTTCCCTGATCGCCCATATGGAGTCCCGATATGGAGATAGCCATCTTCAGCAGGCCTATCAGATGCAGCTCCGGACCCGGGTACAGAAGAACGCGGAAACCCTGCAGGAGTTCGAGATGGACATCGCACGCCTCGTAAGGCTCGCCTACCCAACAGCGCCGGCCGACTTTCTGGAGCAGATAGCGACGCAGACTTTCACCGACGGGCTACGGGACTCGGACACTCAACAGGCGCTGCGTCTTGCGCGCAATAAGACCCTGGCAGATGCGCTGAGCCACGCACTTGAGTTCGAGACGGCAAAACAGGCATCCAGAATGCACGCGCGGGTGCGTCAAGTGGACGTCGACGAACCAGTATAAAACAAACGTGACCAAGCCCCTGGCCGACGAATTAATGGAGGCGCTAAGCCGTTTCTTCGATAGTCGCGGTACCACCAACAACGACACAGCCGGAAGACAACCGGAGAAGCGGCCCGGAAGAGGACTACCGACCTGCTGGGCCTGCGGTAAGAAAGGTCACCTGAGCAAGGACTGCGGTGATCGCCGCCGCCGAGGGTATCCGACGGGAAATCAGTCGTCTGAAAACCGCGCGGCCCAGGGAAACGAGTATTAGCCAGCCTTGGGGGGCAAAGGTTGGCTTGTGACAGTCGTCAAGCCCCAGCAGTCCAAGTGCATGTGACGAAGTTACGGAGGGACAATAGCAGCCTGATGGTCGACGGAGTCGTCAACGGAGTGAGCTGGCCCATGCTGATCGACACGGGAGCGTCGAGGACCATCGTCAATCCCACCGTGATACCGAAGTGGAGAGTGCAACCCACACAAAGGAACCTCCAGCTAATAACCGCGACCGGAGAGACCGCACCGGTACATGGCGAAGCATCACTGGAGCTCGTCATTGGTCGACGGGTGGTGAAGCATCCAGTGCTTGTGGCTGACGTATCAAACGAAGTGATCATCGGACTGGACTTCCTGGACCAGAACAACATCATCTTGGACTTGAGTACCAACACTCTGCACTTCGGAGGTGAGGAACTTGCTTTGCAACCAGCACACAATGCCGTCACCGCACGACGAGTAAGGCTGAGAGAGGACGTCATCGTTCCTGCCAGGACGGAGGTCAGCGCCGCCGTAATTGTCGACGGAACTGCTGAGGGAGTGGCGGCTGTCATCGAGCCAAAATATGAGGACATCCAGACAAAAGGATTGCTAGTTGCAAAGACCCTCATCAACACGACGCCTCGGCCGTACGTCCGCCTGTCCAACCTGAACGACTACGATATTACGGTTCACCGGGACACCAACCTAGGAGTCTGCGAGCCCGTTACCTGGATTGCCCGCATCACAGAAACGACGGACGGACACCTGCAGACGGACAACCGAAGAAGACGTGCCCTGCCAGAAGAACTACAGAAGCTGTACCAAGGATCCCAGGACCATTTAGACCAAGAGCAATCACGCCAAATTCAGGACCTGCTACGCGAATTCCAGGATGTTTTCTCCGTGGGGAGCAAAGACTTCGGCAGGACAAGCTTGATCCAGCACAGAATCGACGTTGGGGACAGCGCACCGATTAGGGCCCCATTCCGACGTGTCCCGCTCGCCAAGCAAGCCGAAGTCGACCGGATGGTAGAAGAGATGAAGGAGCAAGGGGTGATCGAGCCATCACATAGTCCTTGGAGTTCTCCGGTCGTGCTTGTGAAGAAGAAGGACGGTTCCACCAGGTTCTGCGTGGACTACAGGCGGGTGAACGACGTCACGAAGAAGGACAGTTACCCTCTACCCCGGATCGACGACACGCTGGACACCATATCAGGATCAAGATGGTTCTCCACCTTGGATTTGAAGAGTGGCTACTGGCAGGTAGAGGTCCACCCTAAGGACCGCGAGAAAACTGCGTTCTCTGTGGGCAGCGGGCTCTGGCAGCTCACCGTCATGCCATTCGGTCTGTGCAACGCCCCTGCGACCTTCGAAAGGCTAATGGAGTCCATTCTGAGGGGACTACACTGGAAGACCTGCCTGGTCTACCTAGACGACGTCATCGTTCTGGGAAAAAGCTTCGAGGAGCACTACAGCAACCTGAAGGAGATCTTGACGAAGCTACGGGCTGCCCAGCTGAAGTTGAGCCCCAAGAAGTGTCAGCTCTTCCAGAAGCAGGTCCAGTACCTTGGGCATATTGTCTCCGAGGAAGGGGTGCGCACCGACCCAGAAAAGACCGCAGCTGTGAGGGAGTGGCCAGTTCCGAAGGACAAGTCCCAACTACGAAGCTTCCTGGGACTCTGCACTTACTACCGTCGCTTCGTGAGAGGATTCGCCGACATCGCCAAACCTTTACATCGACTGACTGAGAAGGACCAACTCTTCACGTGGACAGCAGAATGCCACAGTGCCTTCGAACAACTCAAGCAGGCTCTGTGCACCGCGCCTATTCTGGCCTACCCCAGACCTGGAACAAGGTTCATCGTCGATACCGATGCCAGCGACTTTGGCATAGGGGGAATCCTGTCGCAGGTAGTGGACGGCGAGGAGAGAGTAGTGGCCTACTTCAGCAAGGCCTTGTCAAAGCCAGAAAGGAACTACTGCGTCACCAGGAAGGAGCTGCTCGCCATCGTGAAGACCATTGTACACTTCCACAAGTACCTGTACGGGCAAGAATTTCTCATCAGGACCGACCATGCATCCCTGCGGTGGCTCCTGAACTTCAAGCAGCCCGAGGGTCAACTCGCGCGGTGGTTAGAGAGGCTTCAACAGTACAACTTTGAGATTCAGCACAGGAAAGGCCAACTGCATTCTAACGCCGACGCCCTGTCACGAAGACCGTGCCCCGAAGACTGCACCTTCTGTGCCCGAAGGGAGGAGAACACCGGGATACTGTGCCGACGGACTACTGTGGAACTTCAAGGGAACTGGAGCCGCGAATCTTTCACGCGGGCACAAGCAGAAGATGATGACCTGGGACTGATAGCCGAATGGAAGAGGGCCTGTGTCCCCAGACCCGGGTGGAACATTGTGAGTGCAGCCCAAAGTTTAAGTCCTACTGGGCACAGTGGGACTCGCTGATTGTAAGGGATGGCCTCATCTGCCGCGCCTGGGAGAGCACCGACGGGAAGACATCTCGGGAACAAGTCGTCGTTCCAAAGGCTATGACGGAGGAAGTCCTGAAGGAAGTTCATGGAGGATCATCTGGTGGACACCTAGGGATAAAGAAGACCCTGGAGAAGCTGAGAGAGCGGTTCTACTGGATCGGATGCCGAACAGACGTGGAGAACCACTGCGCGAGGTGCCACGATTGCGCAGCCAGCAAGGGCCCAGGACGAAGACGACGGGGTCCACTGAAGACCTACAACGTGGGCGGCCCCATGGAGAGAGTGGCCATCGATGTTGCTGGGCCATTCCCGTTAACCTCTTCAGTGGATTTGTACACTATAGTGTACATTCGATCTCATTATGCTTCAGGGCATATGTCATTTTCCCTCAATTCTACAAATGTTAAGTAATTCTATCAGTACTCTATAAAATGCCTTATTATTTCACAAAATTACATCACTGTTTGGCTTATCATGCATGCTATGATTGTGATCTTATTATAGTCATAGTTTTTCAAAGGTCCACAGAGAAAACGCTTTATCTTGAAGCTAATGTTCATCTAACCATAGACTTACAAACCCAACAGGTTTTTTTTCTCATGGAACTCGGCAAAGCAGTTCCTCTTTTGTTTGATACACAAATGTACCTTGCACTTCTTGCAATAGATGTGTGATCTGAACTTGCCACATTTTTCATTTTTGCAGCGAGTTGGCTCAGGGCGTCCATCATGAATAGCTATATGGTCAACGGTGTCCAATTGTACAGTTTCCAAAGGTCGCTGCTCTGTCTTCTTTCTGGGTGGAGGACTAGGAAGTTCTTGGGAGCTCTCCAATGAAGGTCTACCTCGTTTTCTCCGTGCAGTAGTTTTGCCCACTTTTATCATCTCTTCAGAAAGTTGAAGGCGGAAAGACAACAGATCCAGCTGATCTTTCTTAGGTACCTTGAGAATCTCACCAATTCTTTTGTATTCAAGAAGAATACGGCTATATCTATCCCATGAAATATAAGCCTAAGGGTCCATTTCCTTGAGCGAACAGTTATTCTGTATAAAGCTATAAAGCGATCAAACAAGTCCACCCCACCCATTGCTGAATTGTAAAGTCTAGTAACTTGTGGTCTCTCAATATTCCCATAAGTCTTGCTCTTTCCATCCCTTCTTCTTACAGTGTCCTTATCCGCAATACCAACATAGTTTGAGGCAAATGTTACTGTCCTATTGTCCAGCCATTTAGTTATAACAACATCACCATCTTCGCTAACCACCTCCTCATTATATCCTCTATTCATTGACTTTGTAATTTTTTTATCATCAGTAACAGGGAGGTTTGAAAACCTGTTTATTCTTGCAGTACATGCTGTGAAGATTATCTTACTTTTCAAAATATGAAGTAGTGGATACGATGAGAAATAGTTGTCAAAAAACAAACAATGACCCTCACCTAGGCGTTCACTTAGTTTTAGGACAACGGCTGCTCCCAACCCAAATTCCTTCAAATGAGCTTCATTCAGCTCAGTTGACTTCCCTTGATATAGAAGGAAATCGTATGCCATTCCACTTTTGCCACATAATACAAAGTTTTTAACACCCCAAGGGCAGGGCTTGCCTTTTACATACTGTTTTACTGATAACTTTCCAGTAAATAGGATCATTTACTCATCGACAGAAACATATTGTTCAACATCCAACTCCCTACATCTGCTCAGTATTGAATTATACAAAGGACGAACTTTGAAAAACACATCCTTCATATCCCCGGGCTTCTCTAAGTTATTAACAAAATGCAGATTGTTTCTGATCTGAAAGAAACGCTTCCTCGACATTTTTGAATCCGTAAATAACCCTATATTTACAGACGGATTCCAATATAGTTCAACGCGGGGCAACTTCAGTGATCCCATGGCAATGTGTAATGCAATGGCAGTTTCAATTTCAGAAACAGAACATTCCTTGAAATTTGTATTGTTGTTCTGCAGTGCATACATGTTAGTAAAATCACATGCCTTGACCAATACACTGGTTGGCACATAGCCTTGAAAGAAATGCAATGGTGGTGAAAGGCTACAGTAATCATTTGAAGAGCTTTTAGTCCTTTCTGGAGGCTCCCTGCTCGTGAACACTTCCTTTTTCCAATGAAGGTCTTTCTTTGAAGTTGTTATGTTGATGTTAGACCCACCTGGTGCTAAAATGTTTGTAGTTTCCTCTTCCACATCAGGTAGGCCTAATTCTTGGGCTTCCTCTTCAACAGTTATTTCAACCTCATCACCAAAATTCACTCCTAAATGATTGTTACACTGTACATCAATATTAGGTTCGTCCTCGGTGTCACTTAGATTTTCAAGATCTGATATATCCCCATTTTCAATCAAGTGTAAAATATCTGCAGCACGTAAGAAACTCATCTTGAATATCTGATATATGAAAATAACACTAGATTACACATCCAGTACACCTATCAATAGCAGAAGCTTGCAAACATAACCTCTCGGGCAAACTTTTTTTTCAGTGTAATTCAAGTCAAATGTACAGTATAGTGTACATAACATTACAACACCCTTTTTCTCACATAAAACTCCACATTATCTAGTATCTGCTGTGCATAAGTGTCAATCGTAGTCTTTAATGATACTAAACAAAAGCTTTCCACTGATAAATTCAAATTATAAAACAGTTAAACTGACTTTCAAACATAACACTTAACCGCATGGTAGAACAGTGTCACGGAATGCTTATTTCTTGTTGACTGTAATGTTTTGCAGTTCATCCCAAAGAATGCAGAACTGACCTGAATCACACTCAAATGTACATTATGCTGTACTAAAGCATTAAAATAGACAATTGAAAGTATCTTAAAAGGAATATACTCCAAGGGATGTACAGCATACTGTACATTTTCACTCAATTGTTGTAAAACAAAATTTTTAATTGCCACTGAGGAGGTTAAGCGAGGCAGGGAACCGCTACATATTAGTCGTCAGCGACTACTTTACCAAATGGCCGGAGGCGTATGCGCTCCCTAACCAAGAAGCCGCGACGATTGCAGAGACCCTGGTGAAGGAATTCGTCAGCCGGTACGGAGTACCCCTGGAGCTGCACTCCGACCAAGGGAGGAACTTCGAGTCGCAGGTGTTCCAGAACCTATGCCAGCTGCTGGGAATCCGGAAGACAAGGACAACGCCGCTACACCCTCAATCCGACGGGATGGTAGAGCGATTCAATCGCACCATCGAGAACCATCTCCGAATAGTCGTCAGCGAGCACCAGAGGGATTGGGACAAACATCTTCCACTATTTCTCCTGGCCTACCGCGCCGCCGTGCATGAAGCCACCGGGTGCACACCAGCCCGGGCCATGTTTGGGAGGGAGCTCCGTCTACCTGTCGATCTTGCCTTCGGCCGACCTGGGAATGATCCGATCCCGGTAAGCCAGTATTGTCAAGAACTGGTCGACCAACTGGAGGACGTGCACGCGTTCGCGAGGAGGAAACTGCGGATCGAGACCGACCGAATGAAGACCCGATACGACCAGCAGACGGATGCCGGCGGATTCCACGAGGACGACCTGGTCTGGCTCTTCAACCCATTACGGAAGAAAGGCCTGTCACCCAAACTTCAGAAGTCCTGGGAGGGCCCGTACCGAGTCGTGAAACGGATCAACGATGTCGTCTACAGGATCCAGCGGAGTCCGAGGGCGAAGATGAAGATCGTGCATCGAGATCGCCTGGCAGCCTACGGAGGGACACAGACGGACCAATGATTGATCGGGACGATCAGCCTTTTTAGGAAGGGGGTGGTGTTACGGTTGTGAGTTTGTGTCATCGCTCGCCGCTTGAGTCACAACTGCCCCAGGGGCTGGGCTGTGGCCTGCCTCCTGTATTGCGTGTGCCTTATGCAACAGGGCTACTAAGACAAAGGGATAGTCCAGAATATTCGTGACTGGACCAGCGATGGAAACCTCGAGAAGCCGTGAACCCTGGATGGATCTAGAAGCATGTATTGAGTCACCGGCCTGCTATATAAGTGCGACCTGTCAAGCGGGGGTTGTTGTTGTGTTTTACGAGCTAGTGCGAGCGATTATCTTGTGCGACAGAAGTGTGGTGACGAAGTGCTGTGCGAGTTACGAAATCCAGTGACATTGTTTCTCCAGCTTGTGGACAGCGAAATAGCCTGCAGCAAGTGATCGTAAGTAATTGTGGTCGGTGAACATAAAGGAGAGGAGCAGGTAGTTTCTGTCAAGGCCACCGTACTCATTAGGACGGATTAACTTCTGTGATCTGTTGACAAGTGGAAGGGCCAAGAGCGCTCAAGGAAGAGACTTGAGGAAACTGGAGTAAGGCTCCTAATAGCTTGTATTTGCTGATTAGTGTAATTTTCTGGCCACAATAAAGTTAATTATTTCTTTAAGCAGTAATTGGTGTTGTGCTTTGTACCCCCACCGTAATCCAGTTAACAAAAGTGCCACTAGGGGGTGGCACGTAACAGTACATAAAAGACACCTGTATATTTGTGCATAAGTGTAATTCATAAACATCGTACATTAACTAAGCCTAAGTGAGCAGGATCTGATGAAGATCGCTTGACGATCGAAACATGTCGTCCAATTAAGTACTCTCTCCTATCTTTGTACATAAAAGCGTGTTATTTTGTGATAAATACGTAATATTTCATGCAGGTTAGGGTATAATCATAAATACTTGTTTTCCCGCCTAATGTAATAGGGCACAATTTGTGTTGGCCGACTGGAAAGCTTTCTATAATTCAACTAGTCAAAATAGACTGGAGGGGAATCGTGGATATGGTAGCGCAAGATTAAGCTGAACAATGGTGGCTTTCTAACGTCCAGTTAAGTCAGTAGAGACAGAGGTTCTCTTATTAATACAAGTTTACAACATAGTTATCATACTTTTGAAATATTCTGAATGACTGCACAGCACTTTAGGCCTACACTAGATCGTTAGTTTTATCAAGAGTGACCTTTGACCTCCCACGATGTTAAAATGGGTCTTATTATCAGCTGTGAATGTGTATATACAAAACACTCGCCTCAGTCTTACAGTATATGCCGCTGCCAAGAGAGGGAGAAAAAAGATACAGACGGAAGCTAATTCATGATAGAGGCGTCAGTAGCAACAGAGCACACATGCTTTGGGGACAGGATCTGTAAGATTGGAAACCAAACCCCACTCGTATTCTTTTCGTGAAATCTTGAATGAATGTGCAGAATTCAGTGGCACTCCAAACAAGAAATTCTAAGGATGTATTTCGTATCGAAGAGATCAGGGAATTATTAAATTTAGCTCCAGTTGACATCAATATGATCATTCCTTCGCGATATGTAGATAATAAGTTCTAATACAGACGTCCACTTCTCGTCGGTACATCGCATCAACGTGTATTTCTGCGCTCAGCAGGCATAGTACCTATATGTGTGACCGTGCAGTGGTTAATTTATTGGGTTGTAGTGAGCGTTGCCAGATCTATCATCTGTGGCTAGCTGTAGCGTAACTACATTTCTTTAGCATCTAGAACTTCGGTATAATCGTAATACTGAAATCTAGCATAATTGACAAATTTTCCTCACAGCACAATTTTACTTCTTTAGAGAAATTAAAGACGAGAATATATTTTTGGCCTGTTTTGTTGACACATGAAATGTAGGATTATAAGAACAAATTTTGTCCGTGTGTGTCTGCCTGCCTGTGTGTATGTGTATGTGTGTGTGTGAGAGAGAGGGGGGGGGGGAGGTTCCCCTTATAACGTTATATTCCCTGAAGTGATTTTCATGAAACGTAATAAGGGCTTACCCCAACTAACCCTGACCACACCTTTCGAGATTCGATAAGCGTCACCAATACAACATGGCGGCCACGCAAAACATTTCTCCAACAATCAATATCATCGAGTCCGGCCCCGTGGCGAATTGGTTAGCACGCTAGGCTTTGGCCCGAGGGGTCCCGGGTTTGATTTCCAGTCGGGCCATCGGGAGCTATAATTTAATTGGCTTGATTCCTCTGGCCCTGGGACTTGATGTATGTGACGTCCTCATCATCACTTCATCCTCATTACGACGCGCACATCACCCACGGGCGTCTACCAGAAAGACCTGCACTCGGCCTCCCAGGAGGGCACACGACATTATCATTTAATGACACCGAAACTATCACGGCAATCTAACTGAAATATTGTATTGTAAAGGACGGCTGCTAAATATGTGCACACATGCGAATGCCAATTAATTTAAATTGATTTTCCTGGCGATCTAATAACACTAGCGCAGTGAAACTTGACATAACGAATATGTATTTCAAATCTATGGTTGTTCCAATATTTTCAAAAATCCAAGAAGGCAGCACTGCGAAATTTTGAAAATAAATGATTTCTTTCTAGTATCATATTGATGCCTACTTCAAAGGAGACCCCCAGGGGCACCTCAGCTGAATTCAGCATCGCTTCCACTTACTTATGTTGAGATCCTCTCCTTCATCTTTCCTGCCAACCTCCCTTGGTAAACTCTTGTTCCCTTCCAACCCCGACGGTATACTGGAAGAGTATTCGAGGCTTAGAGTCTCTGCCACTTTCCTACCTTAATTGAAGGTTGAGCTTTTCTTTTGTGATGCCCCCATTTGTCGACGGTTCAGACCTCTTCTTATTTTACATGATATCTCCTACTTACTCAGTGTTGATGTTGTTCCACCATGTATGGTGTATTCTGGCTGGTGATCTCGCGAACTGGCACCCCCGAAGGATTTCTTACCTGGGTCCATTTTTTCCTTTTTCCAATGACTTTGGGGCGGACTCTCTCTTCCTTCCCCTTTCTTTCTACCTTTCACGGCTCTAATTCCTTTTAAGTCGCTGAATCCCCATTCTTCAAGGGTTAAGGGCATTTTTTCCCCGTCATTCATTGCCTCATTCGTATATGTTTGTCCATTCCTTCTTCTAGTATGTAAGTTAAGTGTAAGTCACTAGTTGCAGCTATAGTAGAAGTTAATATTTTATTTCATTTCCACTATCACCCATATCATTTGGGGTAGGTGACCTTGAGATTTTGTCCCTTATAACGACAATCACCTCGACCATCAAAGTTAAATGATCTAAACTAGGCCTCTCCAGAATCCACACGCCATTTATTATTATTATTATAATTATTATTATTATTATTATTATTATTATTATTATTATTATTATTATTATTATTATTATTATTATTAACATTCTATCACCGTTATTCTCAGATCATTGTGTGATAAAAGTACAAAGCAATTATGCAGATTACAATGAATCAAAGCAAAATTATTAATTTCATTTAGATCTTTGCCAATGAATTTACGAACTATCCTAGTTGTAGCCAATATCACTGCTTTCTGTATTAATTTATATAAGCCCTGGCAGAAGATGTTTGGGAACTACACCAGTGCTTGAGATGACTATTGGTACAATTCGAACTCTCTTCACCTGCCATTGCTTCCTGGTAGCTCCAAATATTTGGACACGTTTTCAGCATGTTAAGCCTGGAGGTTGTGCGTATTCGGAATGACAACAGCAATCAACGTGACTTCCTTCAATATTTTTTTTGAAGATCACTATGTCAGGCCTATTTTGTTTCACTGTCCTTTCGGTGAGAACAGTCCGATCCCTATACAGTCTGGAATGTTCATTTTCAGCCTGGAGAGTGGTTTAAGACTCTAGGGTTAATATTTTTAAATGATTATTATTATTATTATTATTGTTATTATTATTATTATGTTCATCATTTCCCATGTTATTCACCATTTCAGCATCACAATTGTACAACATTATCTCCCTATTTGACATGGGAACGGGAGACGAACCTGCGGAGTGGACAACACTATGACATGCATTGCCAACCTGGTGTCTGATTTTTATCTTCTAATCTGAGAACGAAATTGCTCTATCCCTATGAGATATATGTGAATGAAAATAAATCTGTCACGTTTTCTTTGAGTTACATGCATTTCTACTCCCTCCTTTTCATCTGTTATAAAGAGAATTATTCCAAGAGAGAAGTCACAAGAAGTGAGTTCCTTCGCTTTGACAATTGCCACTCGCCCACTTACGCCGTTGTGATGCTGATGTTTGCTCCGAGGCAAGGGCATGACTCAGTCTTGCTTTTGTCGTTTTATTTATCTGGCTCTCGAAGACCACACATCCGATTCTGCCAGTGTCATCAATAAGCAAGTTGTTTGCACCCGCCTAATGACTGTGCTGACAATGTACAGCTGCTTTAACCAGGGCAGTGTTAGTCCAATTCTTTGTATTTATCGCTTATCCTCCCAGCTCGGCTTCACCCACGGACGCTGCGAGGGATCATTCCTCTACCGTCGCAAGGACAGTGTCTGGGAGCTGAACATACTTTGTGAGCAGACACGACTGAGGATGGAGACAGGCCGATCGCTTAGGAGACCGCTAGCTTGGGTCTAATTAAGGAAATGTTAGGGAAGGGATTTTGGAAGGAAGTCGACCGTGGACCTGTCAAAAGGAACCGTCCCGGTATTTGCCTAGTGGTAAAAAGGAAACCATTATCAGAATTGCCGAGGCAGGATTCGAACCCACGCTCTCCCGATGCCAGCGAGAGGCGAGCTAACGCGTTTACCCTCTCGGCCTCCGTGGTCGGTCCAATTTTTACCATATGAATATAAATACGATTATCATCAGCGGTCTCACTGGAGCTCCAGTGCCGTTATCAGGGGGCGGGGGCAGGGAGATAAGTTCCCCTCAATATTTACGAAAGCTTAGGTGAGTTTTCCATTTGCTTGATAACCTGTGTTTCTGTGTGGACTGTAGTAGTGTGTGCAACAGTAATTATTAGGATGAGGGTATGGTAGGTGTCCCAGGACCTCAAATGAGGTTCTATCCCGACATTTGCCTGGAAAAGTGTAGAAATGCTCCGGGTAAACCCACACACAGGATAGTCGCTCTCAGAACCAGGATTTGAAACTTCAAACTCCGGACTTGCTGCAGCTCCCCAACGGGGTTGCGGTGTACGATTCATGGCGCATGGTTACGCCCTGTGGTTAAAAATTCTCAAACACATGCATTGGTATAAGAATCTTGTAAATTAGATTTATTATTTATTTATTTATGTATAAGCTATACCCGACATGCTTTGCAATGCCAATCAAAGGAAGTGTTGGCGTTGTAATTTTGTTTGAAGTGCTTTTGGATACACAATATTTCCTTTCTTTTTCCGTTGACTGCCTCTGAACTATTTTAAAATGGATTAACCAATTCAGAAACATTCGTGAGAGCGTGTACAACAACTCACCAAAGTTGCATCGCAATCGGATGAATGGTTTATGAACCCACATGGATCTTTGTTGACACGTTTCGCGCACCGTCACTCATATGTTGCAACTACTCGTGCGCTCCCTATTGTAAAACGTATTTACTAAGTCAGAAACCTTCCGTGGAGTGTACACAATAACTCACCCAAGTTTCATCGCAATCACATGAATGGTATATGAACGCAGAAGGAACTTTGTTGAAACGATTCGCGCACCAACAATTATTTGTTGAAGCTTTTCATGCGTTACCTATTATAAAATGGATTAATTAAAACAGAAACCTTCCCCGGAGTGCACACAACAACTCACCCAAGATTCATCGCAATCGGATGAACGGTATATGAACGCAGATGGATCTTTCATGAAATGATTCACTCGCCGTCACTCATTTGTTGAAACTTATCGTACGCTATGTATTGTAAATTGGATTTACTAATTCAGAAACCTTCCCTGTAGTGTACTCAACGACTCACCCAAGTTTCATCGCAATCGGATGAATGGCATATGAACGCATATGGAACTTTCTTGAAATGATTCACGCGCCGTCACTCATTTGTTGAAACTTCTCGTACGCTATTTATTGTAAATTGTATTTACTCATTCAAACACATTCCCTGGAGTGTACTCAACAACTCACACAAGTTTCGTTGCAATCGGATGAAAGGTATAGGAACGCAGACGGAACTTTGTTGAAACGATAGAAGCACCATCACTCATGTGTTGAAACTACTCGTGCGCTACTTGCTGTAAAATGGATTTTTACACAATCATTTAATAAGTTTATACAGTTTTTTTTAATGGTAGTAGCCTACCTCATTATGATAACTTGTCCCGTGAGGGCATATCCGCCTAATTCTGAAATCACAACTGACATGGACAATTTGTTAATGAGATACATATCTTCAAACAAAAGTGAACGTCAGGTTTAATTCTGAGGTACCCAGTAGGCAGGAAATGCAGGTAACAATAGAGATACACAGTCCGCATTCCGTGAAGCATATACGGATGAGTAACTGAACAACTGAATGTCACCAGATCATTCAGCCAAAGGGTTCCGTCTTGAAAGGCAATATACTGTAATATTGGTTGACTGCTTGGTGCAATTTGATCACGTGTGATAACAAAGCATACCAATGTAGGAAATAAAATAATAACAAAAGCACACGTATAGTCATCTAACTTTCCTCGCTAACGAGCGGCTCGCCTCTGAAACCTAGCTGGGTGGATATGTTTACATGCCATGTCTGCGGAAGGCCAAGTCTTTCCCAGCTTGAGGCACAGTGTTGTCAACTATCTACCGTAGCCAATAGGAGCAAGCAGCGAGACTGGACTGAACTACGTGCAGCTGTGCAACACTGGACACCTGACACCTGCCTGACACGCGAGCTGACCGCCGGGACCCTACTCTGGGGTCCATGTTGAGTGATAGAGGAAGCATGCTATTGGTCAAGAACCGTCGGCTATTGTTCAGCAGCGAACAATAGTTATAATCAGTGCGTGCTACTGCCTAACGTTTGAGTCACCGCTCGTTAACGAGGAAAGTAGGAGAACATCTATTTCGCGGATCTGAGTCATAAGGAGATCACCAAGCAATGCAGCATGTGGTCTCAACCCAGCTACCTGCTGCATACACGATACAGGAAAGACAAAGACGCCAAAGTTTGAATGCAGATATCGCCTACAGAATGACCAATTGATTTACCTAGTTAATATCATGTATTCTTTAAATTAGACCATTGCCTTCCTACTACAGGAATGGAATGTTCTCATATATTCATCGGGAATGGGTATGCACGTTATTGTCGTATAAGTTGGTCCTTTGGACAAACAATTCCATATTTACGGCATAAACAAAATCCAAACTATTATGAGAACGAATGCAAATATACATTACTAAACTGTAAGATTTGGACGAAAGGCTATCCTAAGAGTAGACAAATAATTCTTTATTTATGGTATAAACGTAATCAAAACTATTATTAAAACGAATGCAAATATATTAAACTTTAAGATGGTTAGCTAAAATCGTACTTTGGTTGTACCTTGTAACTCTATCTTGGTTGCCATCTGTGCGAGTGCTGATCGTTAATGTACCTAGAGACATCTCCGTGGCTATCCAAACATCTACAATGAGTGATCAGGAACTACTGAAAAATGAAAATCCACACCCTGCTTCCAGTCGACTGACCGGGTCAGGAATGGAGGCGAGGATAGGAACTGTGCCGGCTGCCAAAGCCTGTCGCACTCCCCTGGGGCAATGATGAAATGAATGACAGATGAAATGAAACGAAAAGAAAGTGGAGAGCATTGCTGGAATGAAATTTGTGACACGTGACCCGGAGAAAAACTTGTCTGCCTCCGCTTTGTCCAGCACAAATCTCACATGGAGTGACCGGGATTTGTATCACAGACCCAGCGGTGAGAGGCCGGCGTGCTGCCGCCTAAGCCGCGGAGGCTTGCTGATCAGGAACTACTAATAATTATAATACTTGCTATGCAGTATTGCTCCCTTGTTATTGCTGCATATAAGTTTAATGTAGCCTATATGAGGATAAGATACTGTGTAGCACTAGCCACAAACAAGTAAAGTAGCCTACTCCCCAGAAGGTTGCGCAGTGCTCGGAAGTGTTCACGTGATAGCGCGTTGTATTTTATCCCACTAAATATCTGTTTTGGAAACAGTAAAATGGCAAACTTCAGGAAACACACCATTAAATGCTCTTTTCAAGAAAGGGGCAATGCGATATATCGTAGGATAGGAAACGAGCTAAAGTTTCATAGAGATCATGTACTACCAATCCAACGAAACAACGGAGAACATTCTGTGTACGTTAAACTATTATCTGCATTACCTTAAGAAATTATATTATCTCGCCATGAAGTAGTGACTTTTATCGAACCAGAAAGCAACAACACCACGAAGATAACTTTACAGCTGCGGACACTTCGACGAAACGTGTATGTGTGCCTTACCTACCATGAGACGTAAACCACAACCACCTTTGAAGGATGCTTTCTAGTCATTAAATTGTCAAGCAATTACGGAACGACTTCTAGAATTACTTTTTGTAGGTTTTCAGTCGGTCAACACGATTGTGCCTTATAAATGAGCGGGCTACAAGATATAGATTTATAAATGCACTCCTGGAAAAAAATACATGTATTAGCTAATATTCACAATTAAATTAACGTGCCTACCCATTGCCCATGAATAGCCTACTGTATATGAGAACATTCCATTCCTGTAGTAGGAAGGCAATGGTCTAATTTAAAGGTACATGATAATAACTATGCAAATCAATTGGTCATTCTGTTGGCGATATCAGCATTCAAACTTTGGCGTCTTTGTCTTTCCTGTATCGTGTATGCAGCAGGTAGCTGGGTTGAGACCACATGCTGCATTGCTTGGTGATCTACAGAGAGTTTGTTTTATATGCGACGGGGACCTTCGCTTGCCCGCTTGCCCGCGTTGCGAGCCTGTCTACCGCCAGGCACTTTGCCGTTATGCGGTGCTTCCGTGGCACTGAGTCATCGAGTGTAGGAATTTGTACTTACGTAGTTCACAGCTGGTGCCGAAAATGTTCGCCAATCACTGCTACACATCGCTGGTACCTCTTTATGAAATTGTCATATACTTTCTGAAGTTCCTCAGCACCGATTGACTGTATTTCGGGTGTAATATAGTCTTTAAGCTCATTTATAATGTGTGGGTTCTCGCATACACTCTATTTTTAAGCGTCCCCACAGATAAAAGTCACATGGTGATAAGTCTGGGCTTCGCGGGGGACACACGGTCCGACTTATAATCCTAGTACCGAAAATGCCACGCAATTTTGTCGTGGATGCTTCGGCAGTGTGACCAGTGGCAGAATCTTGTTGAAAATAAGTTGACAATCGCTCTCCGTAAGTCAGTTCGTCAAAAAATTGGTCAAGGATCACATTCAAGTACAAATTGAGGTACAAATTCCTATACTCAATGACTCAGTGCCGCGCAAGCGCCGCATTACGGGAAAGTGCCTGGCGGGAGACAGGCTCGCAACGCGGGCGAGTGGGCGAAGTAGGATCCCCATCGCATATAAATCAAACTCTCTGTACTTATGACTCAGATTCGCGAAATAGATGTTCTCTCACTTTCCTCGTTAATGAGCGGTGACTCAAACGTTAGGCAGTAGCACGCACTGATTAACTGAAAATGAAAATCCACAACCTGCTTCCAGTCTCCGACCGGGTCAGGAATGGAATGAATGAAGCCCCCATCTAGCGGCGAGGATATGAACTGTGCCGGCTGCCGAGGCCTGACGCACTCCTCTGGGGCAATGATTAAATGAATGACAGATGAAATGAAATGATAGTGGAGAGTGTTGCTGGAATGAAATTTTATATCTTGTATCCCGCTCATTCATTGGGCACAATCGTGTTGACCGACTGAAAAGCTACAAAAATGTAGATTTGTATAGGCAACACTGAAAATAGAATGGCTTCAAATCTCTACATTGCTAGAATGAAGCTTACGAATTCTCGAATGTAAGTAACGGCATACATACTATAGCGAATGAACTTAAGTATCCTATGCCATCATATTAAACAGTTAATTGGCGTCAAATTTTGTTTTATAAAGGAAGGAAGGAAGGAAGGAAGGAAGGATGGAAGAAGAAACTAAGTCATACTTTTAACGTAATGAAATATCCCATTTGCAAATTGACTGCCCAAAAAGAAAGAATCGCCTGGTAGAGCAGACGCAAGAAAAGCTTGCCGAAACTCAACGATGCGCAGAGACCAATATCAATCGGCGTATTTTAATGCTCATTGCGGGGCTCCTGTGTGTCCCCCGAATGCTGATTACCGGGCTCACTGCACACTCCATTCTTCAACAACGCGGTTCGCTCCGAGACGCGGTCTACATCTGTAAACCAAGCGTAAACCCAGTCACAGTTCAGCCTGCCAAGCCTGGGCAGACGATCCGTTCAGAACTGCTGCTAGCGAGCTACTGCCGCGAAGTGGGAGGGGCGTTGTATGTCACTACCGAGCACACCCGAACCCCCGAACATGGCCGAAGATCTGCGCAGCATTCTTCGGCAAGCTTTTCTCGCGTCTCCTCTCGAGTACGGACGGTATGTGGTGGGGCTTCATGGTCAAGCTAACCACTCTGGACAGACAGATTTTCAGCCACGTTTCAGTGGTGGGGGAACAGCGGCTGCAGTCACTTTTTTGTGCATGCAATCAGGTGTGTTCCATCACGACGTTCTGAATGCGTTCTGAACTGGATACCACCTTTGTTTAATGCGCAAGCGCCATTTGAGAACTAGTTTGTGATTTTGTTTATTGGAACACTTTTTTTACATGCGTAAACAACGGAGTGCCTCTTATACTGTTGACTCCCTTCATACTGCTGAGCAATATTCTGAATAGTTCCTCGTAAAACCCGAAGATGTTGCATAAACGAATCGTCTTCATGCTGAGGAACTGTTTGTTCTAAAAGAAAGTTGTATGGCCCAATCACAATAATATATAATTTTTGAATCATTAAAAACAGATGGGATCATAATTTAGAAGGATAATTGAACAGCTATGAGTGTATTATTATTATCAACAAATTGCTTATTACCTAAATAATTTTCGTTTTTCCATTCTTAATACATTCAATTTTAAGTCATCATCGTCTCCCTTGAATCATAAAGGTGGTCGCTGTCATTTTGTAAATCAATCATTTAATACAAGAAAAATTACTTCAGTGCATTTTATAAAGAGCGCACTATGGTTATGGTTTTCCTTTAGCATTCAACAATGGAAGCAGCTGTGAAGAAGGCTTGTACGAATGAACAGAACTCCCAGTCCCTGCTCTTGACTGAGAACTGATTTTAGTCGCTCCGAACCAGTTCTGCAACATGTTGGAACAGAGCAAATAGAGAACTAGCAGTTTAGAACTCGTTCGTAAAGTTTGTTGGAACGGTCCCTGTGCTACTGCGCACGCGCCGGTAATTCTCGAACACTTCTTTCTTGTGTTGGAACAAACCTGATCGTTTTGAGCTCAGCTCAGTTACGTGAGGTGTGACTCCTCCAGCGCTCCAGCTCCCCATCGCTCACACTGTACCGTGACCTTGAAGACTCACCACATACCGACCGTACTCTACTTGTATTTAACGTCAGACAACAAACAGCATGGTGCTCGTCGAGTTTGAATGGGGTAGTACACTAACAAGGGACAAACTTGGGATCGAACGGGAGAATCCAAATGATAACATGTCGATAATATACAAATAGGTGGTCATATAAACAGTGGTGTAAGTCATTCCCATGCAAGACGCTTTATGTCTGACGACAAGCGCCATCTGTCAAGGCTGTATACTGACAAAACGTGTGCATAGTGTATAAGTGGGCCGTTCCTTCTTGACCGGTACATATTACGTTCGCAGTGGTGTGACCGCGCACAGTGAGCCTTCATACATTTGTGATCAATGCAAATAAAGTGCACAATAAATCCTCGGCAGCGCATGTGCATAATCAGCGGTCTCAGTCTTCTACTCGGCTAAGAAGAATTATCACGTACTTACGACTGGCCACGAATGAACGGCCCATCTATACTAGCAGAAGGATCCTGCCCCGATGAGTGCTTGGTTGTGAGCAAGAATGAAAGCAGTGAATAGTTTCAACATGGGGAGCATTTTACCATTAAAATGAAAATCCACAGCCTGCCTCCAGTCTCCGACCGGGTCAGGGAATGGAATGAATTAAGCCCCATCTAGCGGCGAGGATATGGACTGTGCCGGCTGACGAGGCCTGACGCACTCCTCTGGGGCAATGATTAAATGAATGACAGATGAAATGAAATGATAGTGGAGAGTGTTGCTGGAATGAAATTTTGACAGGGAAAACCGGATTACCCGGAGAAAAACCTGTCTGCCTCCGTTTTGTCCAGCACAGATCTCACATGGAGTGACCGGGATTCGAACCACGGACCCAGCGGTGAGAGGCCTGCGTGCTGCCGCCCAAGCCATGGAGGCTGCGGAGCATTTTACCATTATGTTGTAAAAATAATAGAGCAAAAGTTACGACGTGTTGATTATGAAAACGCACCCGGAACGAAGGACATGCAGCTAACGAACGTGTTATATGGCGTAATAATGCAGAAATGCAACGGTAAGGTACCACAAATGTGTGATAATACGTGGGATAGGTGAAGAAATGGAACCGTACGTACCTGATGCTGGTTCTTTGAGCAGTGCGGGACAGATCCTCACAACCAGAAGAACAAGACGCCGCAACTAAAAGTGATTATGAACCATATCCGAAGAAGAAGCGTATGCCTAGTGTTATAGAATGTATCCTTGACGCAGCACTGGAGACAATATTTGGTGACTGTTGTTATACTACTGAGGGGACGTTACAAGTGCATTAAAAGTCAGTATAGTTCTAAAGTTATTTGTGTAAAAAACCGACAAGAATTTTCGGTCTCTAAGGGCAATAGACAGTCGCAAACAGTAGCTCTTTAAGGGCATCAGTCACAAATACAAACAATGGATGAGGTGGGAATCAAACCTGCCTCTTCTCAGTTCAGCCTCATAAGGATGAGTAACCTATCCCCATTCCAGCACTCAGACCAGAATTGAATTTCTTGGCAGAGCCAGGAATTAAACCCGGGCCATGGCGGCATCTGGCTATTAAATGGCCTTATCAAATACTGTATATTTAAGAAAATTGGGAAGAAATTTCACCTTTTACTAAATCTGATATCTTAACGAGTAACTATGCTACGACGACGTTTCTTGTCTTGAGACACTATGCACTCTACGCATTATCCATTGAGCCTTATATTCTGTCATCTGTGCATTAGTATATCATTGCACCAAGGCCACATCTTTTAGTAAAACTGAAATCCCTTGACAAGTAATATTGTGCTACGATGACATTCGTTGGCTTGAGGCACCATTCACGTTGTGCATTATCCTTTTAGCCCCAACTCACTTGTATTAATATTATTGTGAATATCAAATTCACCAACGTCATTTTTCTGCCCAATCTGTGTGCCGGCCGTAGCGAGGGGAGGAGCGTGTCAAGTGTTCTGTAACATGCATGCGCCCAGGAGCCAAATGGCCTTCCCCGCTGCAACATTCAAAGACTGGCAGGCTGACACTTTG
This sequence comes from Meconema thalassinum, assembly GCA_946902985.2. Lineage (NCBI taxonomy): Eukaryota > Metazoa > Arthropoda > Insecta > Orthoptera > Tettigoniidae > Meconema > Meconema thalassinum. The sequence goes on along the minus strand of OX336389.2, from coordinate 1,222,272,931 downwards.
TTTCAGCATTCGTTCTTAAGAGTTTGTGTGTGCTCTCAACACGATTATTCATATAACTAGTCGGGTGCGAACCTCAATTACACATGTTATAAAAATGAAAAGCGACGCTAACTGTCTGTTCAGGTCATTAGCATAAAGGCATACGAACAGCAAATGTTGTAGGGAAAGATGTGCTGTAGGATTGTTGAAACAAATGCTGCGGAGCAGTACGGGTCTTGTAGTGATGTTTTAATTCATTCAGAAAACTAATTCTATAAGGTTGAATGATTGTTTAACAGGGATAATTGTTTGGTGAAAATATTTGAGACATAATATTCCATTCTATGAATGGAATTCGTAATCTTCTGATCATAAAACTGATCTTGTTTTATTGGAATGATGATTTATTTGAGAACTCACGTACCTGCAGTGCTCCCATATCAGTTCAAGGTTGGAGAAAGCTGCGGTCAACTCCTTTTCAACTTCCAGTCGGCTGAGATGCAGCCATTCACATCTAAGGAGCTTCAGTAATTAACAATGATGGCTCCGCGTCGGACTTAGGCAGTACTGGAAGTGAACATGCGGAAGCCTTCACGGGACATAGAAGAACAGTTGGAACCGATCTCCTTCCAGACTGTTGCTTGTGTCCAGTCCTTCAGCTTCTCTCGGCAAGCTTATAAAGATGTTACTGGCTAGAATATTAGCCACGACTTTCATGCTTGATACTCAGTCTCCAGGTGGCAGGTCTTAGATCTTTGTAAAGGTGAGGGGAGAATCTTTAATCAATCATCCTTCATTTCATTTATCTTTATTGTTAAAATGTTATAATAGAATTTTACATATGAAATGAAGTAGGCCAATTATGTTAGAACTGCAATTCATATTTGAGGATCAGACCACTAGAAAGATAAAGGTACTAGGAGAAGACCAAACAGTCCGCCTCGTTGCGTAGTGGCTAGCATTCTTCGCTATCACCGCAGAGGCCCGGTTTCGATTCCCGACTCTGGCTAGAAATTTAATTCTGGTCTGAGGGCTGGAACGGGGTGAACTCAGCCTCGTGAGGCAAAACTGAGAAGAGGTTGGTTCGATTCCCACATTGGCCATCTTGGAAGTGGTCTCCCACTTCTACTCCAGGCAAATGCCGGGATGGTACCTAACCAAAGGCCATGGTCACTTTCTACCCAAATCCTACCTTAATTGCAAATACACACTAGTAGAGACATTACAATGAAACAATTTATCAGCCAAATTCTACACACACCCAAGTAAACGGGGCTACATGACCACGATGTCGCAAGGCCCGTAAAGAATACACAAGAAGACCAAATTAATAGTACTTCATCCACATTGTAAGCTTTAAGAAATCTTGGTAACTGCAAGACCTATAATAATAAAATCAACTCCTGTGTTAAATTCTCGTACACAATTTTCTTTAAGACACGATATACACCATAACTATTTTATTCCTAGTAGGTTTTTTTTCGTGTAGCCACCTGAGAGGCCGAGTGCAGGTCTTTCTATTCGACGCCCGTGGGCGACCTGCGCGTCGGGATGAGAGATGGAATGAATGAAGATGAATGAAACTGGTCAAGGATGTGGAAGGAAGCGGCCGTGGCCTGTCAGAAGGTACTGTCCCAGCATTTGCCTGGTGTTGAAAATGGGAAACCACGGAAAACCATTTCAAGGACAGCCGACGGTGGGGCTCGAACCCACGCGTCTACCGAGTCAGCAGAGAGCTTGGCCCCTTGACCTAACGCTGCGCTTTAGCCCGCGTAGCCACTACTGTCGGTATTCCTATAGTAAAGCCATCATTACTTCCGACTTGACGTTTCAGTGTTATCCTAGAGTTATCTAGCGGTCAGAAGGACAATCACTTCAACGAGACAATCACAAGCAGGCATTCAAAGCGATATCACGACAAATAGAGTTTCGTTCGCGATGTCCACATTTAGCGAACGAAACTCTAGCCTAGCACTGAAACGTCAAGTCGGAAGTAATGATGGCTCTACTATAGTAGGTAATAGTACATTATGCAACAAGCCTATAATAGCAATAATTAAGACACGAGTATGTTTATAAACCTAACGAAGCGAATTTTATAATTTCCATACGAGTGTCTTAATTACCATTATAGGCGATTTGCATACGATTGTTTATGTTCGACATTAATTATAACTATTCTATGTTCGAACATAAATATTCATAAATATCTGCCGCAATTTCGCTAGTTTTATGTACTGAACAGAGCGCGTGGGACGCAGAGAATACCTTGTATTCAACCATGGCCTTCTCGAATACCCCACTATGACACTAGTCACGCAGTGAAATTTAAAATAGGAGGCCGTGGAAGTCAGGGCTGGTGTGATGCTATCCTTACATAATCCTTATCATAATGAAAACTTGTACTATAATGAGCCTCATTATAGTACATTTTTCTGATATATAATATTTACATTTCGCCATGGTCGAATTTGAACATATTTTGCACTTTTAATGTGTCTCAAACTTCGTTTTTTACAGTTATTGCACTTGTATTTTAATTCGGACCCTTCCATTGGCATTTATTCATAATTTTACTTAAGTTAATACGAACCACTTGCTTACTTCCAGTAAAACGCATTCACTTTCTTGTTAACGAAAAGGAACTTTTTGCGGTAAAAATGCTGTCCAACTATCAAATGAAGGGCTTGAGTGGCAACTTCCTATAACAGACTGGCAAATGGGAGGTGTATTTCCTGTGATGTGATTCCCAGTATTAAAATTGCCAGTGTCCGACAATGCGTGTTACAGTTTTGCGTGTGTGTTTGAGTCTGCAGTCTTTTAACTGGTTTCATGCAGATCTGTATGCCTCCCTGTCCTGAGCTAATCGTTTCATCTCTACATAGCTACCACACCACACATTACTTCCGAGACAATCTGTTCAACATATTCTATCCTTGGTCTAACCCTACAGTTCTTATCTTCGACCCTCCCTTCCATAACTAAGTTTGCTATTCCTGGGTGTCTTAGTATGTGTCCTACCAACCTATCTCTTCTCTTCATTTGCAGTCGCAAGAAACATCTCTCCTCTCCCACTCGTCTTAACACATCTTCAATTGTTACTCTATCTACCTATCTGATTTTCATCATTCTCCTGTAACACCACATTTCAAACGCTTCAATTCTCCTCTTTTCTGCTGCTCCAACAGTCCAAGTTTCACTTCCATACAGTGCCACGCTCCACGCCTTCAAAAATGACTTCCTAATACCAAAATCTATAATCGTACAAACATACATACGTAAATACATACATTTTCATTTGAGCCTGTTTTGACTTTCAACGTCCAGTCTAGTCTGCAAGCCTCTGTTTGCGAACAAGTCACCTCCATGTTGCCCTATTAGCAGTTAGCAATGCGGCCTCCTCTGCGTCTACACCTCTCACTTTGAAATCGTTCAAAACTAAATCAAACCATCGCCTCCCAGGTCTAACTCTACTTCTCTTACCCTCTACTGCCGAACTCACTAACTTCTTAGGTAATCTCTCCTCCCCTAAATGTCAAGAAATTCCTTTTCTGCAGAAATAGTTTGCTTGCCTGAGCCAACCTACTTTCTATTTGCGTAGGGAATAAAAAGTAATTTGCACATAATTATGGCCTGATTGAGTGAAGCGGCAATGTGACATTGGTTCATCTCGGTATTTGTAAAGAAACAACTCCTTAAGCATCAAAATTGCTACTAAATTACCTAAGGTACTGTATTAGCTCAAATAGGTCAATTTTAATGTAACTTATTTACAGAATAAAAGTGTACATTTGTAAAAAAAAAAAAAAAAATGAAAGAAAAGACCAACCACAAAAGCCATTCATTGTGTTTTCTCAAGCAATGTGTAGCACGGATGTTAAGCCCCTACCCCTCACTCTCGCCCGTGAGTAGAATTACTAAATCGCATGTGCGCTTGCGGTAAATCACGTAGCTAGTCCACTTTCCAACACATATACTTTAATATAAAAGACATGCTTACCTGTAGGCAAAGACCAGCCACCTTCCACAGGCTTCAGTTCGTTGAAACAACGGGATTTTCTTTTCATTGCTTGGCTTTGTGTACGGGAACCCTTCTTTTACTTGTATACTAAATCAATTCCACGCCTCTTTAACGGTTTGATGTGACTGAAATTGGAAACACACTTTGGTTTGTGTTTTAACGACTGCTTCTAGGGAAATAATTCGTTTAAGTCTCAGGCTATCTGAACTCTGGGCAATGATGTCAGATAGCGTGCGAACCACTGCCGTCAATTGGAATTTGTAAACTACATTCTTGTTTTAAAACATATACACAACTGTTATTTCGGGACCGTAATTATCATTCTATAGAATAAATGACTTTCAATTGGTCCCCATCTTTGTTAGTTGTTCTCAAATATGTCATTCATAAAGTTCATTTGATGCTAAGACCCAAAAATATGGCCACACTTTTCATATTAATTGCTTATAATCCTTTATGTTAGCCTACATGAAATTCTAAGTTGATTCCTCATGAGTTCAGAATTCTTCTCTACTATCAACAAAAATACAGTTTTCAATTCAGCTCCATTCTTATTTTATTGTACAGTGAACTTAAGCAAACAGAATAGTTCCGAAAAGAAGAAAACGTGTTGTTATTCAATCTTTGGGTTTGATAGCTGGATCTGAGCGATGCGGCTGTTTCTGGTTCAAGTCTGGCCTAGGGCATAGGTGCTGGTGTTGTCCTTAAATGCAATTAATTACCACACTCAATCTAGAGTTAAGTGTCCATTTTAAATTTTAAGTGCAAAAATATGTTGTGTACATCATGGTTGTGTTAAGAGAATGCTAGCCTTAACAATGCCGAGATATAAATAACACGTTTAAAAAAATTAAAAATACCAGTAATTGAATACACAAATTGAAGATGGCTCTATGGCCCTGTAAGGCTGAAAGCCAAATATTAAATTAAAAGAATGTTTAGACACATATTGTAGAGTTCACTGGCATTTCTTACATATCGTTTACGGCTCATAGTTTTCTCAGCATACACTCACCTGTATCTCATTACTAATTGCTTGTGTTTGTCCATATATGACTCTCGAGAAATGAGAACACGACTGTCCACATCGTTTTCAGGAACTGTGCCAATATTGGAGCCCAATACTACATATCCTACTTAGAAAGAAGAGTCCAGACTATTAACCCCTTTAAATACCTAGCAGTGACACTCCAACTCTCGGGGGGAATTTTCATGCAACATGTTAAAGACAGAGCTAAAGTGGCCATTAATGATATAAAGCTTCCTTAAACAATCTCCCTCGAGATAGCAATGAGGCTCCTTCACACCAAAATACTACCCATAATAACCGATGGATTTTAGGAGATAGGGGCAGACTTGTAGAAGAAAAACCTGTCAGAGTGGGAGAAAGTAAAAGCCACGTACTTAAGAAGGGTATTAGGAGTATACACCATCAGGGTTAGTCTACATCTTGACAATGGAGACGTTTCTGATTTAAGAACTTCGGTGCTAGCTGCTGCACTCCTAGTACAGTTGGCTAAGAGTTGGTGACAGACCTAGAAAAGAGGCTGGATGTAGACGACGGCTTTTACGCTACAAGCACCATGATCGACTGAAGTTGGACAGGGACCTGCCAGCGAATGAGGAATGTCGTCAATAGACTGGCGGTGCACAGCTTCCACCACAAAATGTGCAGCTCGAAACGTTTCTAAACAGTGTTGGAACGATGTATTTACACGTTTTGTGGGATGAGCTGCGGCCATTACCATGTACTCGGGAGCACGAAATGTGAGAAATCAGGGACTGATCAACGTAAAGAAGATTGAATCTTGGTGCTTTTCAGTCGGTCAACACGAATGTACCCAAATAGAGCTGGGTTATGCCCTAATCCTCGTATAAATTACATGAGAATAATAAATACACTAGGATGATTAGTTTCGATCGTCAAGCGATCATCATCAGATCCATTACACTTAGGCTATAACATCTATGTTTGAGAATACAGATGAAAAATATATACAATATGTACAATTATTTAGTTGCAGTGTTGGTAATGCAACTGTCTGTGTATGCTAAATGTAGTATATCTAATGTTAGGTGAACTTCTAAAATGGTGATCATGAGTTTAAGCCTGAGTGCTTTGAACCTCTTGGCCACCAAACTTTTGTTTACTTAGGCAACACTGAAAAATGGCTTCAAACCTCACAAAGATTGAATCTCCATGTGATAACAGAAAAATAGTAAACATTATTTGATAACTCTGCACACTTGTGCGCTTTCTTGGTATTATTATATGTCCAGGGAGTCAATTTTAAACTCATATAGACTACTAAAGAAAATTATTTTATTAGCGTTCAGAATAAAATATAATTGTCACAGTATTTTAAGGTATCAAAATGGTGCTACGGTACTATCGTACTAATACCTACACTAACATTCATCGTTGCTCAAGATAACTCACATCAACACAAATCCATCACTGGAAAACATATGTTCAATGCCACATGATGAGTCGTTATCTACATTATATGAATACCACAGTAAAAAATATGTATCAGAATATTTCGATCATGATACTGGCTTATCAACTTTCCCGAAGATCGGTTCACCAGAACATCAACAAGAGATTTGATTTATTTTGAGCAATTACGAAAGCTTTGCTTTAAGACAGGACAAGTACCATAGTAAGACCATCTTGCTATCTTAAATATTATTTAAGTGTTTATTGTCTGGAATGACAGCAGTGTTTGGATATTGAGTTTTGGGTTTTAAATTGTTGTTCTATTCTTTTTTTTTTTACAATTTAGGCACAGGGCAAACATTTCAGACATTGTAAACAATAATATTTTATTTTCGTTTTCGGTTTGATTTAACAAATGCTCTTCTATGGTAAAAAAATAAGCCGACTCATATTCATGATATCATCAAGGGAAATAAAATGCAATCTGCCCCAATTCTTTACACACAACAACAAAGTATAGGTTATGCGCATGTTAATTCCTAAAAGGAAAAATTACACTCAGACAGAGGGAGAGAGTAATATGAGGAGTCTGAAGAAAATGATTGTGTGATAACGATGGTAAGTGAGTATATCGCTCCAAAAAGAAGCATTAAAGGGAAATGTTGCATCTACAGGAGCCATATCTATCAGATGATGCCTTGTAAAATTAAAATGTGGAGAACGATTGCCTCCACGCAATGATCTGAGTTTCCTTAGTCTCGTAATGATCCCGGGAAACTACAAAGTTACAGTTCATAAAACTGTATATTTCGTAAGAAATGTCACAATACGCTGGCTAAACATGAATGTAAACCTTGTGCTACACACCAACGCCTCGTCATTCAAGTAACTGAGCGAAGGATTTTTAACTGGGAAAGAAAAAAAATCAAAATTAAGTGTATCAATGAAATAAAGCTTTCGGGAACGGAGTGGAGCTTTACCTCAAGAGGATGCGTGTCTTTCGTTCAATAAGCGTAAAAGTGGTTTCGTCGCGGAGGATGGAAGTTACCGTGACCCCATCCCCCATTCTTCCAATTCACATTTCACGAGGAGACGTGAGCTTCCGACCGTATCCAAGTCAGTGGTATGCACAGACCTTTTGTGGCATTAAACACGTTTTATTTAACATCCAACTCTAGCTATGAGCTATAATAATAATAATAATAATAATAATAATAACTTAATAATGAGTGTTCCAAAAATATTTACGCACTTCGTGGCTCAGACTTATTTTTCCTTTTCCTTATAACTCGGATATATTTAGTTCTTTGTAGTTGTATGTACTAAAAATAATGGTGGTAAATAAGACAATGCTTTTAAGAAAGAAAGTTTCTCCTGAATTATTCTTACTGGAAGTACTAAACATCACGGAGTTTCAAAGACAATTTACAAGGCAGTTCTACAGAGTTCCACCAATTGCACGCACCGGAGACAAGTTTGATGCTAATGGAAAATCGGAACTAATCTTCAGTGCGAGTATTGACGAAACACGCTACCACTAACCATTTCGATTGAGACTTTATCATTGCAATATTTTTTGAGTATTATGTTTTTGGGTCTGCCTGTATGTTTTTGGCTTTCAGCCTTTCCAACATTGATACCATCTCCAGTTTTTGATTGTATTTATTCAATTATAGTATATCATTTCACGTATTTTTAGCCTATTTTCATTTATAAAAAATTGGCTTATGAGATCACCTATCGTCCGTGTGTGTGTGTGTGTGTGTGTGTGTGTGTGTGTGTGTGTGTGTGTGTGTGTGTGTGTGTGTGTGTGTATGTATGTATGTATGTATGTATGTATGTATGTATGTATGTATGTATGTATGTATGTATGTATGTATGTATGTATATATGTATGTATGTATGTATTACCCTTTCACGAATTGATTGCCGGCGGTCGTGATGGGAACTATTCTTTATTTACTTTTGTCACACGTCAGCTTGCTTCGTTGACAGGTACAGTTGCGCGAGTAGGATATGACTCAGATCCAGTACCCTGGTCATCGTTTAACAACTGTCCGTGGTGACATGAGCACCTGTGACATTTATCTGACGCAATGCTGCTTGACTTATGTGCAGACCTCATTCTGTCATCACTGTGTTCTCCGCTGTACCGCGCGGAGCTCCTGCTACAATAATCAACAAACACTGGCGCAGCCATACTCAGCGGCAATCAAATGTTAAATGGGTAATATGTATGTATGTATGTATGTATGTATGTATGTATGTATGTGTGTGTGTGTATGTATGTATGTATGTATGTATGTATGTGTGTGTGTGTGTGTGTGTGTGTGTGTGTGTGTGTGTGTGCGTGTGTGTGTGTGTCTGTCTGTGTGTGTGTCCCACCCCCACGTAATACAATCTGAACAGCCGGAGCGACTTCAATGAAACTCGGAAAGGTCATAGTATTCCAATTTTTATTACATCTCACCAATCCAACATAGGCGGCATTCTATATATCGGAAACTATTACTCATATCACCCTGAAATTTTGTACGGTGATAATGAACACCACTCGACGCTTACTTATGTGACTCTAAATAAAAAAACCTGTTGAGTGCAAAACGAACATGGCAGCCAAGCGAATTTGAAACATTTAAATAAGACTTTTCTCTTGATTCAACCACACGAACGCAGTGAAACATGGTAAAGTAAATGTTTATACACATTGCAATGCATTGACATCTAATTTAGTTCAATTGTTTGCATAACCTCAAGATGGCGGCTGTGTGAAATATGAAATTAAGTTTTTATTTCTTGTGTCCTAATCATGCGATCGAAATGAACGTTTGAATAATGAACCTACGCAATAATCGTATTCTAATAATATATAACTCTATAGCCTACATATATAAAAATTCAACATGGCACCCATCCGAAATATTTAGACGGTCCTCAATATCGACTAATTTATTACAGCAATCAAACCTATATATGAAAATAGGCTATTTAGTTTTTCAAGGAACTAATTGTTATCAGTTTGTTGATAGTTGTTACTTGGACGTGATCACAATCATATTGAATGAAAATAGACAAAACATACCCCCATGTCCGAGGCCGAACTCCAACCAGCTCACAGTGGGCAGATGGAGGGTTTAAATGGGCAAACGTCCTAAGGTTGACGTTTTAATTGGGTGTATGGTTCATTGGAAATTAAGAGCTTCAAAATTCGTGTGACTCATATCTTTGGACACTTCAGTTTGTCCTGTATCACCTGTATCAATGGGCGGTAGCAGATTAGATGAGAGCGCTGTTAGACGCGTTGAGTATGATTTCACGACGTTTTTCGATAGGCATATGTATTTGTCAGGGTTTGTTAACCCTAATAGGAAACTCATAACAAAGCAAGGTTTAAGCCTCATGATGCATTTCCTTTATAACACTTGCAACGGTTTGACCTACAAAATTTACCCGACCTTACTCCAACAGTTTCTCGGTCTAGAATAAAGGTAGCTGCACGTGGCGTCTGTACCAGTTCACAGGTCATTAGGTGCACTTCCAAAGATCTCGTCATTTAAAGACCATTGGCTACCCTCTGTTAACATTTCGAACATTTATTACAGCACCTGGAGGAACTGCGTAACTGAATTTTGAGTGTGTGGTTTTAACCACAGATCTCAGCTCAGCGGCTCAGCGGTCTAGCTGTATGTCTCTCACCAAGGCGGTTCGGGTTCGATTCCCGGTCAATGCATGTGAGATTTTCGAAGTGAAATGCCATGTCCTGTGGTTCGGATTCCACGTAAAAAGGAGGTCCCGTGGCTCATGATCTCGAGATTAACGGTCACGTTAAACTACAAGCTTGCTTGCTTTTTTTTTAACTTTCTTGTACGGTTTGTGAAATTAAAGTCAAAGCAAAATTTAATTATTCCTGTTGTTTTCCCTTCCCAGTAGTTTAAAGAAAGAACTTTCCTAGTAGCCAACTGGATATCCTTTAAAATTTGTTTTTCTCTTCAAACTAGTTCTAAAAGTGGAGTAGTTTTCACGTTTATGCACAAAACAAAGCTGTTGAATGAGATTCCTCCTGGACGGTTTGCAACAAGTACGTTGGTAAAATCAATAATATGGTAAGGGACTAGTGTTCCATACATAAAGCAACCAGTCTAAGTCAGTAGCATCGCTAAATCACTTTCCTGAATTTTGGCCTGAAAACCAGGTCAGCTTCCTCACTGTGTAGCACCAAACGCATCGCAACAGTTCCAGAGCCTCACATTCTGACCCTGAACTCCACATGTCAAGCATACCTAAATCTCTTCAGACTAACAAGAATAAGGCAAACTTCAGTGATGCAGTGGGGTTATTGATTAGAACATTGTGTTCTGTATTAACTTCTCTAGTGATTGACACGTTTCCGTTACTAAGAGCACACTATTTATTTATTTATTTATTTATTTATTTATTTATTTATTTATTTATTTAGCCTATTTATTTATTTATTTATTTATTTATTTATTTATTTATTTATTTATTTATTTATTTATTTATTTATTTATAATGTATGTTTAACAGGTATCCAACTATCCCCGTTTGACTAGGGTTCAAAACCTATCGGAGTTGTTTTTTTTTTTTTTTTTTGCTTGAATTTTTTTACATTTATTGTTTTGTAAATACTCAGACGTTATAAAATAAAGCGTTATATTGTGCATATTTCAATGGAAAATATATATTTAATTAAAACTACATTCGCCACCGGATCTGTACGAGACATCTAACAGCAACCCGATGAACTATGTGGGTGGCAATCATGGCCAACTTGTTGCAAGCTGCGCACCGGCCTGCACGTTGGAACAGCTTTAATTGAAAAGTTTCCTTTTATGGCCTCTAGAATGCACTCGACCAATTAGGATTATATTATGCGAAACTTTTCCGCCAGATGTCATGACTGGTCTATGTGGGACTCAATTGGTGTGCCTACCGTTGGCATTCAATACGCATCGAATTTGAAGAATGACAAGTTGATAATACGATAATTTTTATTTTAAAGCGTTTGTAACAGACTATTGTGTGTTATTTGAAAACGTTATTTGAACTAAAGAGCAAAACGATCTCACATAGTACCTGTGCTAGTTCAGGATATTAATTAATACTTTTATTGCAGGCAAATGGCAATCGAAAATAAAGAATGAACATATACAAAACAAATTGCGCTTTGGCGATTTGAATTGCATAGTCTTTGATAGTTTTCTTTTACTACAGAGCTCTAAGTGGTAGCGTTCACATGCTTGGTATAGACACATCACTGTAGGGTCATGGAACGATTTGTTAATACAGTGAGATTCTTTTGCTGGAGCGGGGCCAGCGTCCAGCTACCAGTCGCCAACTGAACTCGGTCTGCAGATTGCGTGGAGCTAGAAACATTAACTTCAACCTTACGAGGCGAGCTAACCAGGGTCACTAAACTTTCATCAACGATGGTGTGAAGTGTCAGCACACAGATAAGAAGGTAACATAAACAACAGCTTCCTGCAAGATTTAATTAAAGAAGCACAGATGTTTCTTTTTTTTACTTCTTGGAAGTCAGGATGACCTCACGTCACCATTTAAAGGTTAGAACTTGCCTTTTCACAGAAGTTGCTGAAAATGTTCTCCTCCAGCTGACAGACAGTAACCTTGAAAGTTGCATTGTTACATTATGTAGCTACTCCTGTACTAACCTGCGTATTTACTGTGATTAATCGAAGCATGGACATAAGCAAAGCTGATGTTTAATTGCTGGATAATTAAAAATACAAAGTGTACAGATCAATTACCCGTACTCAAGTGGAGCTGGAGAACAATATATGGCAGCAGATATCCCACACAACAGAAGGGAATTATAACCTGTAAACGCTAATTTATTTACATGATGCAACGCCTGTCTGTCATCTGAAGGAGAACATTTTCAGCATCTTCTGTCGAAAGGTAAGTTCTTTAATCATGATTTGCTGGTGAATTTACCATTAATTAATGTACTGTACTTTGTTGCGGTTTCTACCTGCGCGCAATCTACGAACCTAGTTCGATTGGCTGGCGGAAGGAGTGCGCACCTCTGGGAGCTGGCCACTGGCCCCACTCCAGCAAAAGAATCACCATGTACAATTAAGGTGGTGAAAACCATGGACAGTCAGATGTGTAAACACATGCCTCAACTCAAAGTTGGATGTTGTCCACGTCCGGTCGATCATGTCTCCAGTTCCATAAAATTCTTGAGATATGTCTTCTCTTTTTTTTTTCTTCAATGACGGTAGTAGTTTTTGCGAGGCTCTGGTGATTTTTAGAGGTAAATAGTTTCTAAGGTCTTCTATTATACTCCTTGATAAAGACAAGGAGTTATAACATATATTTAGGAGAAATTAGGCTATAGACTATGTTCTTTAATGAACATCTTGTTTGAATCAGGACACTCGCAGATGGAGGTTGATAATGTACATGCACAGATTGAGAGGAAAAAAACATGATGTTGACATATTTCCTACTTCAGGATTTTATCTTTCTGCTGTGCAGCATTGTAGTTCATTTCATGATTCATTGTTAACTTGATACCTAATAACATTTTTACCTTTTAACTGGTGACGTGCGGAATTCGTAACATAACTTGTGACGTGGGGTCTACAAGACTCCTGCCAAATATACAGTATCTCAATATCGAACCTTTGACGCTTCATACAACTACTGCCATTATGTTATCTGCTTCAGCATGCAATAATCTCTCGTAATATTAATATGTTTAGGATCTAATAATACAAGGAGCAAATATTTTGTCGTCTTTTACTCACAGTATGCAGACGTTCTGATAAATTTCATGGTGCTGGTTGTCGCCACTTAAAATTAAACAAATACACTGCAGATCACTTTTCACTGATTCACAATAATCCAAAGAACTAGAAAATAACATGGGTAAACAAATATTATATTATGAATGATAACGTACAACACACTTCGGAAACTAACCATAAATGGTGGTGACGTGAGGTCTGCCAGTCCACTTGAACACTTCAACCTAATGAGGCGAGCTAACCAGGGCCACTAAAATTACATCAACGAGGGTGTGAAGTGTCAGCATGAGCACCCAGTTAAGAAGCCAACATAAACAACAGCTCCATGCAAGATTTTATTAAAGAAGCACAGATAATTTTTATTTCTTTCATTTCACGCCACGTGTTAAAGGTTAAGAAATAGAATCAAATAATGCGTTGTGGTAATTAAATGTGATTCATAATAAATTTACTCCTACACTCAAGTTTCCTACATAAGCTAATGTAAAGTAATTTCAATAGAAAATAATTAGAGCCAAAATAGCGTATCTCTCTTAATGACCTTAAAGAAATCTATACCATGATTCTGTAATACTGCATGTAAGAAATAAGTGCACAATGATCTTTGGAAATATGTTGGTAATATATAGAAAAATCATTGACTTCCAAATCAAACTATATAACCAGTTACATGCTGATTAATAACAATTTTGTTGGTTTTTCTTGCTTCCTGAAAAGTAGTGCTTTTGTAGATACGCTATTCTGATACAAAGCCGGCGATTTGTTTCACCCGATTTACACATGAGTTGCGTCGTACGAAAGGTACAGTAGCTCTAAACGGGGGAAAAGTAATTCCAGCATTGACTACTTATTCTCTTCGATTTTCAAAATGGGGTGCCATAGGAGGTTAAAACCAGAACTTTCGTGTCCCGCAAGCCATTTTAATTTATTAAAAGGGCCTTCCTGTGGCTGGGGATTTATACGGCTATGGGGTTCAGGTTTTATATGACGTGTGCTGCTTGACTTCTAGGATGTATTCAAATTTATTTCCAAGTGAAGGAAGAGATGTTAGAAAAATTTTGCTTTAGGGCACATATTTTTTTCTTTCGTCGTCAAATGTGGTCAATATATAAATGGTAGTATGTGTTGCTGTGTGGTTTACAGGTTCAGATTGGGCCATCTGGGTGATATGGTGTAGTCAATAGAGTTAATTTGCCTCGTGCCCACAAGGATTCTTTGGTCTTTTATGAGTTGTTTCAAATTGGTGAGGGTGGGCATATAGATTCGTAGATAAATTCATTACGTAATGTTTTTCTATGGAATTTGTTGTTTTCCTCTTCGAATACATGTAATATTATGGAGCTATATTTTCTGATCTTATAAATAAATTGCTTATGACCTTGTTCCTTAAGTGTTTAAGGTAACTTTTGTGGTATCCGGCTGGCACCAGTAGCACCACTCCTCTATCGACGACGCCACGTACTATATGTTCATGGCAGACATCAAAAATATTTTCTTGTATATCGTTGAATTTTATTGGTCTTAAAGCTGTCGGTGACGTCGTGTATTGTATGTTTACAGCAGATAGCTCCCTCGTAATTTCTCGTTCGATGCCTTGTACAATAGTCTAATAGCAAACTTTTGAATCCATCGGATTTAGGGTCAACTGTAGGCACAGACCATGCGTATTACGTATTTTACCTTATAGCGTACAACTAAGTTATGAATAGAGGGATATTGGCATGCGATTTTGCAACATTCAAACTTTGAAAGCCCTAGGAGACTCAAATAAATCAAATGAATGACTAATAATACACTTATTCTACGATAAAATTATTTTCCAGTTGTTATAATTATTTCAACCTTTTTGTAATTTTATGTAAGCTTTCAGGAAACAAGTTGTCGAACCAGACAAAATTGACACTCGGGGATGTATATAAGCACTACAAGAGTACATAAAGGTGGCGGAAAAGAAAACAGAGGATAGCTACTGGGCCATCTGGGTGATAGGTTTTGGTGTAGTCAATAGAGTTAATTTGCCTCGTGGCGACTAGGTGCCCTTACTCGATCTGCGGACTTCCATTATCCTGTTGAAAGTTGGTGTACGACAAAACTTGCATGGCTACTACACATGAGTATAGGGGCAGATGACCTCGCTGTTCCGTCTCTTAAAACCTTAATAACTAACTAACTAACTAACTAACTAACTAACAATTGAGTATAAAATATAGTGGCCCTTACAATGTAGTAGGTAAGTTAACAATGCATACGAAGATTTAATTGGATACCCAATTGATGAACCTTAAATATTCAGATATATTAACGAAATTTCCAAATTAAATTATCATAATTTATAAGCAGTTAGCAGCTGACATGCTATCCTTAATAACAATTTCAACACATTTCTTATCAGAAAATTAGCACCAACAAAGAACTATTGAGGCAATATTATTGCTCATAATGACAACGAACTTCCTCGTGGTTACACACAATACAACACAGTGAGCAAAGTAATGATCTCTTACTTTCCGATCAATGCATGTGGGATTGTTGAAGTGAAATGCCATATTCTGTGGTTCGGATTCCACGTATAAAGGAGGTCCCGTGGTTCATGATCACAAGATTAACGGTCACGGTAAACTACAAGGTTCCTTTCTCAATTTACGATTGTGATCCCGAGCAACGTCGGCACAACAGCTAGTAGCCTAAAGTTAAAAAATCGAATACTCTCCGTCTAATACACGAATATTTCACGAAACTTCGCAAGTCAGAAGTCACGAGAAATGAGGAAATAATTGATTTAAGGTGCAATACGGTTTCATTGAATATAACGCATTGATGTCATTTTCACTACATAACTTTGAAATAATCTTGTGTACCTATATAAATTGTAAGTGAATATTGCTTTTCCCAGGGTGATGTCAGTATATGAAGTAAACATTTGAACACACGAATTATACTGAATCATACATCATAAGAACAGAAGAAAGAATGAAATAATGAATTTCAAGGAAAGAAGGCTGTGTTCTTTACGGAACATCTAATTTCACTTGTTAAGAAACTTTGCATGCAATTGACAATCAGTTCAATCACACCAGTACGCATAAATTAGCAGGGTTCATTCAATGGTGCACAGGGCTTTAAACACACCAATTTCAAAAGACAATTACAATAAGGAAATCAGAACAATCAAGCAAATAGGAAAGGAAAAGAATTTTCGGTCCAGCAAAATAGATCAAATTTTAGCCAGACATAAAAATAAAACGATTCAAAAGCCGGACAATAATGAGGAAAAAATCACGCGTTTTAATTGCAGTATGTGAACCCGAATAAATATAAAATCACTAATCCATTCAAAAAACAAGGCATAAGAATAGCATTTACAACGAATAACACAACCGGAAACCATCTGCACATTAGTAGACTAATCTAAATAAACATGACCTGTATTCAAAGTTAGGGGTATATTCTATTACATGCCAAGATCGGTCAGAGTGGGAGAAGAATGTATAGGCCTACACGATACAATGAACACAGAAATGCGATAAAATACGGGACACACTCGGCCATTTGCGAACACATGTGCGACGCGGGACACTGTTTCACTAACATTGAAACCGACTTAAAAATAATTCATCACGAACCGAAGGGTAGAGCTCTTGACATAAAGGAAGCAATCGAGATACACTTAGTTAAAATAAACAACCCCAATAATTTAAGCGAACACACATTCATGGAGAGTTCACCCCTCTTCACTCTACTAGAAACCACTCCCCGTCGGAAACACGACAACACATAACGATGTAGCCAAGTTAGATAAGGGATTAATAAGGGAAACATTTTATTGAATCAGGATGTACGATGTATATTTTGCTTCAATAAACCGAGGCCGGTATTAATTGCAGTATAAAAGGTCCTGGGACATTCTCATTAGACCGGGCTGCGCTTGTATGCCTATTAGCTTATGCGTGGCGAAAATTGAAACCAGGCCTTTAATAGTTGAAGATTATCCTGAATACAATAACATACACCACATTAGGGAGACTAGATTTGGCCACATACAGTCACATTTTCACGACGAACACAGAAATTTAGGTATGCGAGAGGGGAAATACCCAGGTATATAAGAGACCTCGGCACACAGGAAGCTCCCCCAATTGAGTGTAGATATGTGACGAAGACAACTGCTCTCACCAGGACACGCAAGACTCAAAAAGATAAGTAGCCTGTAAAATACCACCTGAATTGGCCATTTAACTACAATCACATATTCACTCTAAACAAACAAGTTTGGAGGTCAATCACCACTTTCAGTATTTTAACAAAACATCACATAGACTATAACTAACAAATATTGACGAGTTGAACTATCTCAACTAATACCGCAACTAAAGAAGTGTACATATTGTAAATATTTTCACCCATACTTTCAGACATAAAAAAATTGTAGGCTAAGTGTAATGGATCTAATGATGATCGCTTGACGATCGAAACTGGTCAACCAAGTGTATTTATTAATCTCATGTTTCTCTTTTATTTCAGGATTAGGGAATAACCCATCTAATTTTGGTACAATCGTGTTGACCGACTGAAAAGCATCAAACTTTTGTTCACTAAGGCAACACTGAAAATGGCTTCAAACACTATAATTTTAACAAGGTTCACCAAATGATCAGTGATGGTAGATATTTCGATTACCATCTAATAATTTCACCACATATTCTTGCAGAAATTCATTTATGGAGAGATAATGCTGTTCTCCTTAACTCAGATAATCCAGATGTTTGGTTTTGTTTTCAAAACTATTCTGTCTCTTACGGTGAATGTATTAGTGTCATTTCCCTGTATAGATGTAGTGACTTCGCTGAATTTTCAAGAGACATCGGCTAGAAGAGAAAATTTCGTAAACCATTGCTTGTTACTACCGTCTTCCAATTATTCCACACACCTCTTAAACAGTATATATGACAAAATAAAAGGCTGTACGATCCCTCGTCATAATTACTCATGATCATGACGCTTGTGCACTCTGGATTCACGTGCGGCTGATTGGAAATGAAAATGTCATTTTATGCGATTTACCTACTTCCACGGAAACATGCACGGTGCTCGTACTTGAGCAGCGTTGGACTATAGTAGACAAGAAATTCGGATTATCCACCGAATAACGTAACGTGATTTCTCTGTTCGTCCTTGGACACAAACGTAGGCTACTGATGCACCCATTATGCTGGTACTGGGAAGAAGTGTCGAAATCGTCTGTGAGTCGAAGAGGACAAATTCTTCAGAGGTAGAATATCGACTGTGAGATGACGAGCATCGCAGTTCCCTAGCTACTTGAATGTCAAGTGCATAGAATATTTCGTATAATTGGCGTGTACAGTGCCAAGTTTCTGCTTCACATATCCTTCTGAACCACTTTTTTTTTTGCGTATGGCTTTTAGTGCCGGGAGTGTCTGAGGACATGTTCGGCTCGCCAGTTTTGTAGCTGATTCGAGACGGACACCCAGTGGGTGAGCTACAAGTACCGTTGGGGAGGGAAGTTGGAATGGAAGGTCAAGGAGTTGGATGGTACCGCCTGTGGCCTATAGTTAGGGACCAACCTCGGCATTTGCCTGGAAGGAAGATGGGAAACCACAGAAGACCATCGTCAAGGTTGCTGGCGGGGGGATTCGAACCCCCTCGCCTCCCGGATGTGAGCGACTGCCAGCAGTCATGCCGTAACGACCACGGCTAACTTACCCGGTTCTGAACCACTAATTAGGAACTAATGAGATAAATTAACGCCAATAATCTCTCAGCCTATCCACTTATTATATTATATTATATTATATTATATTATATTATATTATATTATATTATATTATATTATATTATATTATATTATATTATATTATATTATATTATATCATATCATATCATATTATATTATATTGTATTATATTGTATTGTATTGTATTGTATTGTATTGTATTGTATTGTATTGTATTGTATTGTATTATATTATATTATATTATATTATATTATATTATATTATATTATATTATATTATATTATATTATATTATATTATATTATATTATATTATATTGTATTGTATTATGTTATATTATATTGTATTATATCATATTATATTATATTGTATTATGTTATATTATATTATATTATATTATATCGTATCGTATCGTATCGTATCGTATCGTATCGTATCGTATTATATTATATTATATTATATTATATTATATTATATTATATTATATTATATTGTATTGTATTGTATTGTATTGTATTGTATTGTATTATGTTATATTATATTGTATTATGTTATATTATATTGTATTATATCATATTATATTATATTATATTATATTATATTATATTATATTATATTATATTATATTATATTATATTATATTATATTATATTATATTATATTATATTATATTATATTATATTATATTATATTATATTATATTATATTATATTATATTGTATTGTATTATATCATATTATGTTATATTATATTGTATTATATCATATCATATTATATTATGTTATATTATATTGTATTATATCATATTATATTATATCATATTATATTATATTATATTATATTATATTATATTATATTATATTATATTGTATTATATTATGTTATATTATATTGTATTATATTATGTTATATTATATTGTATTATATCATATTATATTATATTATATCATATCATATCATATCATATCATATCATATCATATCATATCATATCATATCATATCATATCATATCATGTCATGTTATATTATGTTATGTTATATTATGTTATGTTATGTTATGTTATGTTATGTTATGTTATGTTATGTTATGTTATGTTATGTTATGTTATGTTATGTTATGTTATGTTATGTTATGTTATGTTATGTTATGTTATGTTATGTTATGTTATGTTATATTATATTATAATATATTATATTGTATCGTATCGTATCGTATCGTATCGTATCGTATCGTATCGTATCGTATCGTATCGTATCGTATCGTATCGTATCGTATCGTATCGTATCGTATCGTATCGTATCGTATCGTATCGTATCGTATCGTATCGTATCGTATCGTATCGTATTGTATCGTATTGTATTGTATCGTATTGTATTGTATTATATTGTATTATATTGTATTATATTGTATTATATTATATTATATTATATTATATTATATTATATTATATTATATTATATTATATTATATTATATTATATTATATTATATTATGTTATATTATGTTATATTATATTATATTATGTTATATTATATTATGTTATGTTATGTTATGTTATGTTATGTTATGTTATGTTATGTTATGTTATGTTATGTTATGTTATGTTATGTTATGTTATATTATATTATATTATATTATATTATATTATATTATATTATATTATATTATATTATATCGTATCGTATCGTATCGTATCGTATCGTATCGTATCGTATCGTATCGTATCGTATCGTATCGTATCGTATCGTATCGTATCGTATCGTATCGTATCGTATCGTATCGTATCGTATTGTATCGTATTATATTATATTATATTATATTATATTATATTATATTATATTATATTATATTATATTATATTATATTATATTATATTATATTATATTATATTATATTATGTTATATTATATTATATTATATTATATTATATTATATTATATTATATTATATTATATTATATTATATTATATTATATTATATTATATTATGTTATATTATATTGTATTATGTTATATTGTATTATATTATATTATATTATATTATATTATATTATATTATATTGTATTATGTTATATTATATTATATTATAGTATATTATATTATATTGTATTATATTATATTATATTATATTATATTATATTGTATTATATTATATTGTATTATATTATATTATATTATATTATATTATATTATGTTATATCATATTATATTATATGATATTATATTATATTATATTATATCATATTATATTATATTAATTGTTTTGAAAA
Source organism: Meconema thalassinum (assembly GCA_946902985.2). Taxonomy (NCBI): domain Eukaryota; kingdom Metazoa; phylum Arthropoda; class Insecta; order Orthoptera; family Tettigoniidae; genus Meconema; species Meconema thalassinum. The sequence continues at coordinate 1,222,251,677 of OX336389.2, read as the reverse complement.
AGAAAATTCGTCCATTTACGAAACAAAATTAACTTACCGTACTCAGGACGGCAGCCATAGAAAAACATTTCATCAATTCTTGTGTTTAAGTGCTGTATATACAGTACAGTACATATAATACAGTGGTTGCTTTTATATCGATTGTACGCGTTCTAGTTTAGCTCCATGTCTACGTTGTTGTTGTTGTTATTTTGTTGTTTTTCTCTCTTTGAAACTACTTTGGCCTGTCATCGACTGAGGTAATAAGTCAAGCTTGTTGAGGTTAAAGGCTTAGAAACCTCTTAGGCAGTTGCTCCGTCAGGTTTTAAAGAATGGTGATGATGATGATCCATCCTTAACGATGGTTAATCTTGCAAATTAACCCATAGACCACACTATTAATCTACCAGTGTTCCACGGCTCGTACGCAGGTGAGTGGGCTGGCCAACGGACGTTCCGGAGTATATCTTGTCTGGAATGCTGACAAGACTGATGGCCACAGCCGGTACGGGGGTGATAATATAGGTAAGATGGGGTGTGAGGAGAGAAGATGAAGTGTAGGTTGAAGGATGTGGGTTATACACTTGTGGAGAACAATGGCCCCGTCTCCACATAAAGAAATCTAGATGAGCACATAACTGATACATTGGTAAGTTGATATAACAAGGCAAGATGGAAGAATTGCTTTTTTTAAATCTGACGTTTGATATGCGCCCAGAGGAAATAAATTGAGAGGATGCACATAGCAAGTTACGGAGTTCAAGGTATCCAATTTCACTATACATTTCTGTAATTATTTTTCTTTTGACGTGTAGTCATCTGTTCCTCAGGCGTATATGAATAAATAACAAAGAGTGTGAGACAGGAAAGGACTTTATAGTGAAGTCATATTCATTTCTTAGGAGACGCAGCTAGGCTTTGTTAACTTTTAAATTAGTAAAGAGATCACATTACAGAATTCCTCTTTCTCACTCACGGGTTCCTACACGTGCCATAGAATTGGTTTTTTAATCACCGCATTTCCTTCAAAATTGTGAATTATCAAAGAGGAAAATTCCCGTATTGTGTCTAAAGCCACCTCAATTTTGCTTAGGCTGATCACAGTGCCATACTGGACTGATGGTTGGGTTCTTCGTGGAAGGGGAAAAATTCAGATTGGTACTCTAGGAGAAAACAATACCTCTGATGACATGAACAAGGAAACGTTTCGGCAGAAGACTTTAATAATATTGTTGATTCATTTAGAGGCTTTGCGACATCGTTGCCATGTAGCCCCGTGTACACGGTTCTGTGCAGATTTTCTCTGATTACGTGTGTCACTGTGATGTCTGTAGAATACTAGTGGGTGTGTTTGTAATTGAGGTAGGATTTGGGTTCGAAGTGGCCGTGGCCTTAATGTATGTACCAACCTGGCATTTGCCTGGAGCAGAAGTGGGAAACCAAGGAAAACCACTTCCAGGATGGCTGAGGTAGAAATCCAACCCCACTCTTCTTAGTTTTTTCTCACAAGGCTTAGTGTGCTCCATTCCAGACATCAGACTTGAATTAAATTTCTTGGCAGAGCCGGGAATCGAACCCGGGCCTCAACAGTGACAGCCAAGCATGCTAGCTACTACGCAACGAGGCGGATGGAGTTAAATAATAAATGTTATGAAATAACATCGGTGTTGAGACTGAAAACCTATGGGTTGTTCCATTCCATTCCATTTCTTACGACTATTCGCCAGTCTACCCCACCTCCACTCCCCCCATAACTCGTGGCTATGCACTCCGGAGAACAATACACTAATGCAGGCGTTCTCAACCTTTAAGAGTCTGTAAGCACCAATTTCATGTCATACCAAATACCCGAGCAACATTAAATCGAATATGATAATAATAATAATAATAATAATAATAATAATAATAATAATAATAATAATAATAATAATAATAATAATGCACCAATCATGCACCTCTCTTCCCTTTTCCCAGTTGTCCCTCAAAAGAGCTGAAATAGCTAGAGATTCACCACTCACCAGGCATGCTGCAACTGCTTCCATGAACCATGCAGATAAGATACATTTACGTGTGGAAAGTCAAGTCGAATGAGTATCTTTCGTGTTACTCCTAAAATGGGGATGTCCAATTATCCTTACCATAGATTAAAAAATTACTACAGTATTTCAAAAAATTATAAACTTTCTGACAGTAAAAACTAGTAAGAAAATGACTTTATTCCGGTTCGTCGAAAAAAAATTGAATTGAAGAATAGATCTCAGGTGAGCTTGTGCTTGTGAGCACTTCTTGGCTCGTATGACGAGAGCACCAAAGTTCATTTAAAGAGCACCGTGGTTCTCGCTAGCACCAGGTTGAGAACGCTTGCACTAAGGGATATTTTCTGAGGGAATATGAAACTTAAGGAATTATTTCCGCAGAACCGTACACTCAATCTGAAGGCTGAGGGCTGCACAAGGGTACACTCACTCGTGAGTTACAGCTGAGAAGTAGTGGATTTGATTCCCACCACAGCCATTCTGGAAGTGGATTTCCGTGGTTCCTCTTTTCTAATCCAAGAAATTGCCAGGATGGTTCCTAGCTTCAGGCCACGGCCACCTCCTGTCCAATCCTTGCCTGAATTATACAAACTTTCACTAATACGCCCAAAACAATAACACGGGTTATTAGAAAAAAAATCAATACACTCCCAAGTACACGGAACAAAATGACCACGATGTCCAAGCTCCTTAAATGAAACAACAACTATCCCTTCTATCACATCATTGGAAAACGAAGCTTCCGAAACCGTTCTGTGTAGTCAAATAAGGCAAGGCGTTGGCTACCATTCTAGAGGAAATTAAAAAAGAACAACGTGGGGTACTCAAGCGCAATGGTATTCTGTGCTTCTGTACACCCAAGGCAAAGTTCCTTGTTCAATTGGCGCTCCCAAGCCGGTCTCGAACAACGGGAATAGTTAGCAAAATCGCCCCCGCAAAGCCCATTTCATTTCGTCCGAGTTGCGTTATGATTGGCCAAATTAAGCAGCAGATAAATTGACACCGGCGCGAGATATCGATATTTTTTTTTCAAATTATGTATGTATCACCAATCCTCCAACACTCTTATAACCCGGTTCACGTTGTTTCCGTTCAACCTGTATTTGAAAGCCGGAGTGGAGTAGTTGGATGATGCCAGAACTCCTACGGGTCTGAAGTGCCAATATCCAAGCCCTAACTCAAACAACACTTCTATTTCTCTGTAGTGAACCAAAAATTTGGTACCGTACACATATGATTCCTAATACAAAAACGCGTTCAGAAATGTATATATTATAATTAAATAAGATGTAATGAAAAATTAATTAAAAATTGGCAGGCTAACATAATCTCCTCCGGAGGGATCCGAACCGCCTAAAATCGGTTAAATGCACGATGGTCAAGGATGCTACGCACTTGGCCCCCATGATACTTCATTGCAATGCGTATGTAACTTAACTTTATAAAATATGAGGTTTAGGTATGACACGTAATGTCGTCGTGCATTGCCTTTGATAATTTCATACAAAATATGTCAGTAATAGCTGTACTGCTTTCAAGATTATACATTCTTAGGTTTATTTAGGCCTATGAGTAGTTGGTTTGAATCAGGCGATAGTCAGCCATTCCATCACTGGAGCGATTTTTCCGCCTGGTGGTTGGGAGTAGAACTTCGTTAACTTTCATTACTTTAGCTAGCCGAGAAGAATGATCTTGGTGAAATGAATATTCACAATTATATTAAAACACGGATGACTGCATCAAGTACGCTGGGGCTCAATGGATAATGCATAACGTGCATGATACCTCAAGCCAAGAAACGTCATCGTAGCACAATTACTTGTCAAGATATTTCGATTTTAGTAAATGATCTTGGTGAAATGATATATTTGTAATTATTTTAGTACACAGATGACAGAATCCTGTAAGTTGGATCTCATTGCATAACGCGTAATGTGTGTGGTATCTCAAGCCAACAAAACTCGTTTAGCGCAGTTACTTGTCAAGATATTTCAGGTTTACACAAAAGTGAAATTTCTTCCCAATTATTTCAATATATAAGATGCTAACTATGCCCAACAATTCACTGAATCAGTATGCTTTACTATTTCAATGCCGAGTGACGCTTATGATCAACTGTTCGGTATTCACAGAGGCGTCCACTGAGGGGAAGAATTATTTTAGCCTACTTTCCTTTCAGTGGCTTAGTAGCCTACACAAGACACCCCTGTTTTACGAGTCACAAGGAATCACGTTGAATATTGCTCGCATCCACCATCTAGTTTCTAGAACATGTAACATACTGATTTCAATTGCTCACCGTGTAATAATAATTTCCAGTAATATCTTCGAATTTTGAAACTTGGCAAAATGTTCATATTCTACAAGAAATGTACACTGCACAAAGTACATGTGCAGAGGTCTCATACATTCAAGATGGCAGTCATGATTGTTATTATTATTATTATTATTATTATTAATATTATTATTATTATTATACTTTTATTATTATTTTTATTATTATTATTATTATTAAACTTTAAGAACGATAAATCAGAATAAAATTGACCAGTTATCATGAAACTTGGTTTCAGGGCAGTCCAGCATGAGACAACCGGATTGTAATAATCTCAAATCTATCGTAATGAAGAATACCCCTGACCTACCAATTTGAATATATGAAATATTAAAATCAATACTAAGGGATACTAAAGAGCGATAATGATTAGAATTCTGTTTCTTGCAAGAAACTAACAGAATCATGTTCAGGAATTTATCAGATTTAACATTATCCTCAACCGCCACCTTGAGTACATGAAATCAATAATCCACTATCTAGAAAACATACAACGCTGAAAGTAAGTAAGAAGATAGAGTCGCATCATAAATCTACTATGTATAGGGATTAAATACATTCATTTAATAGACCGAATATGCCTGCCAATTATTCTACTTAAAAAAAATTAAAATCGTCAACTCCAGAAAGTAAGTATAAAATATTTACGGAACGTGACAATTATTGAAGAGTCACAAAGGAAATCATGCACCGACACCTAAACCAGAAGACTTTTATATTGAACATTACGTGTACCTGCCATCTTGAATAATAAAAAATGTTACAATCAAATGATCAGCGTCTAATAAAGGTAGCCTACAAGTAGCAAATAGGCGGTAAGTTCATACAAAAAGTTGGTAAAATAATAGTCTCGTGTAATAATATGAATTATAAGTGCATTTTTATTTATCTCTTTGGAGATTCAAGTCGTTCATAAAAGGTACGTACTGTAAATAAACTTCTGTAGGAGTGATTGATTGTCTCGCTGCATGAATGAATAAATGATTGAATAAATGAGTGAATGAATGAATGAATGAATGAATGAATGAATGAATGAATGAATGGAGTGATTGAGTGATGAAAGTGCGCACCAGTACGTGAAAGAATGACGATAATGATAATTGTTGTGTTAAGTGGCCTAACATCTAGGTTATAGGCCCATGAAAGAATGAGTGAGCAGGATAAATTTAACTATATTATTTATCTTATTAATATTCTAAATATGGAAATACTTCAAATAATCGAAATGTAGACGTACGTTGGTCCAATGAAGCATGTGGGGCTTGTCTTTTTTCACAAGGTCTTCCATACTTCTTGTGTGATTTATGGTAACTATTTTTTTTTTTTTTTTTTTTTTTTTTTTAGGGGAAGAAATGCATTTACGCACAGAGTGTCGGGCTCCTGCTCCTGAGTAGCAGACTACCGACTAAAACTCCCCCGTTACTTCTGAACACTAGCCTGGAACCGTTTAGCACATTACTTCAGGCTAGAGTCATTTTATATTTGCCTGTAGGGCACTCTTCCGTAATGAATCATCTTCAGTGGCGATCCAGGTCCGTCTTCTTTGTTCGGAGGATATCTTCAACAAAGCTTGCTACCAATTTCCAGTTTTCCTCATTTTGTAGCATCACTGCAACAATATTGTCCGGGGATATCTCTACATCAATGTGATCTTGAAGAGACTGCCTATTTTGGATCCACCGTCCACAAGAGAAGATGGTGTGATTAGCATTATCTAATTCGTTGATACAGTAGATGCAATCTGATGAATCCACCTTCCCCATCTTCTTAAGATAGGAACAGAAGTACCCATGACCAGTCAAGAACTGAGTGAGATAGTAACCAACCTCACCATGTTTCCTCTCTGTCCAAACCTGCACCTGAGGGATCATTCTCTTAGTCCATTGGCTTTGATCTCCTTGCTCCCATTTGATCTGCCAATTTTGAAAGGTTTGTACTCTTGCCGATCGTCTTGCATTTTGTAAACCCATATCAGATTTCCTCAAGTAAATGTTCTTGCGTTCTTTCGCAAGAAAAAAAATCGGAATAATCCCGGCAATAACGAGAACTGCTTCCTCAGAGACCGTGCGATATGCAGATGCCACGCGCAAAGCCCCCCGCCTCTGCACTTGCGCCAGTGGCTTCCTATAAATTTCCTTATCCAGGGCATCCGCCCATATTTCCGCTCCATACAGCAGAACTGAATGGATGGCTGTCATCAATAGTCTTCTCTTACTAGATTTTGGCCCACCAACATTGGCCATGAGCCGACTGAGGGACGTTACTCCTCTGGCTGCCTTATCTGCAGTCCGTCTAATCTGTTCCCCAAAATTCATTTTACTGTCGATCATTATGCCCAGGTATTTTGCTGCTGGCTGCGTCTCTACTTGAATTTGTCCTACCTGTATTGGAAGTATTGTCTGAATTCTCTTCTTTGTTAGGATGACAATTTCCGTCTTACTAAGTGCTAGAGACAGACCATGTTCCTCCATCCATCTATTGATTTTGCGCATTACCATATTGAGTCGCAACTGTGCCTGCTCGACACTTCTTCCTGCTACAAGAGCAGCAACATCATCTGCATATCCTACTAGAACAGTTTCTTCAGGCATTTCAAGCCTCAACAAGCTGTCGTATGTAACATTCCAGAGATCAGGTCCTAGTATCGAACCCTGGGCAGCCCCAGCCGTGACTTGTACTCTACGGATCCCTTCTGTAGTATCGTAGAGCAGAGCACGATCTTTCAAGTAAGAGTCGAAGATCCGAAGGAGATATCTTGGAACATGGAATGAAAATTCTAGAGCATCCATGATATCTGTCCATTTGACAGAGTTGAAAGCGTTTTTAACATCCAGTGTAACAAAAAGAATCACCCGGCGAGAGTAATGATTATAACTCTCCGCTCTTCGTACTTTTTCGGCGACTTCTTGCACTGCATCCAGTGTCGACCGGCCTACCCTGAATCCAAATTGTCTTGGTGATAAATCGCCGGCTGCGATTATTGCTTCAAGCAATCTCCGTCTTATGGTTTCTCAAATAGTTTGCCTGTTGTGTCAAGCATACAAGGTGGGCGGTACGATGATGGTAACTCAGGGTCACCCATGCCCTTACTAATGAGCACTAAGCGACAGATCTTCCAGCGAAAGCTAAAGATTCCTGCTTTCAAGCACACATTGAACATTCTCAACAATAACAACAACATATCTTGATCAACTATTATTTTCAGAACCTCATTAGGAATCCCATCTGGCCCCGGAGCCTTGCTGTTCCGTAAAGAATGCGTTGCAACCCGAAGTTCATCTTCAGTAAACAGTGGGAAATCTAGATCACTTTCAAAATTCCTCTCAGGTCTTGTGGGGTGAGTTGGAAAAAGGTTTTGAACAATGGTGTTCATAATATCATCCTCCATGATGCACGATGTTCTGTGACTTCCAAGTTTCTGTGTTACAATTTTGTAACCCAAACCCCATGGATCAGTGTCAATATCTTCCTGAAGCTTTCTCCAACTCTGAACCTTGCTCGTAGTTATGGCTTTCCGAAGTAGCTTCTTTGCTGCTTTATGCTCCGCTGATTTTTCATTAGCTTCTTCCCGATTTCTTGCTCTCTGGGCAAGACGGCGAAGCCTGAGGCAGTTCTTCCTTAATTCTGCTATCTCTCTGGTCCACCAGTATACAGGGCTCTTTCGGTGACGTGGTACTGAGGAGGGCATCGAAACATCACAAGCTGACGTAATAATTTTCATGGTTGCAGAAACCAGATCCTCAACCTCAAACTCTCTCCGTGCTTCAGCACTTCGAATCTGTTCTGCACCCTTCCCAATGATATCTTTGAACTTGTCCATGCTAATCCTATTTACATTCCACCGTTGACATTTCTGGGGAGGTACTTCCCGTCCCTGAACATTTGATTCAAAGTCAAAGGCGATGAATTGATGATCGCTAGCACAATAATCTTCCAACACTTTCCATCTCTTAATGAATGGCACAATTACTTCTGATGCCAGGGAGACAACCGGAATTGTTCCTTCACATCCTGGACGTCGGAAAGTTGGAACTGTACTAATAACAATAATAATAATAATAATAATAATAATAATAATAATAATAATAATAACGCATAATAGTGATGATTATTTTAGGGGCTTTGCGACATCGCTGCCATGTAGCCCTGTGTACACGGGTGTGTGTAGATTTTCTCTGATTACGTGTGTCACTGTGATGTCTGTACTAGTGGGTGTGTTTGTAATTGAGGTAGGATTTGGGTTCGAAGTGGCCGTGGCCTTAATGTATGTACCAACCTGGCATTTGCCTGGAGCAGAAGTGGGAAACCAAGGAAAACCACTTCCAGGATGGCTGAGGTAGAAATCCAACCCCACTCTTCTTAGTTTTTTCTCACAAGGCTTAGTGTGCTCCATTCCAGACATCAGACTTGAATTAAATTTCTTGGCAGAGCCGGGAATCGACCCGGGCCACAAGAGTGTCAGCCAAGAATGCTAGACACTAAACAAATATATATAATATATATATAATAAAAGTCAAGAATTAACATTAGTGTTGAGATTGAAAACCTATAGGTTGTTCCATTCCATTCCATTCCTTTTCTTACGACTATTCGCCAGTCTACCCCTCCCCCATTCCCCCCATAACTTGTGGCTAGGCATTCCGGAAAACAATACACTAATGCAGGCGTTCTCAACCTTTTTGAGTCCGTGAGCACCAATTTCATGTCATACCAAGTACCCGAGCAACATTAAATCGAATATGATAATAATAATAATAATAATCCAATAATTATGCAACAACCATACGCCTTTTCCCAGCTGTCCCATCAAAAGTGCTGAAATAGCTAGAGATTCACCACTCACCAGGCATGCTGCAACTGCTTCGATGACCGATGCAGATAAGATACATTTACGTGTGGAAAGTCAAGTCGAATCAGTATCTTTCGTGTTACTCATAAAACGGGGATGTGCAATTATTCTTACCGTAGATTAAAAAACTACTACAGTAATTTTACCATCCTACTTGTGCTGAAACTTACAACACAAAATTAACAGAATGAAAATTGAAATTCCAAATTTCAAAGGAAGTAGGTTATGTGTTCATCACACATCTTCTTGTTTTAGCCAGCTCTAGCTCCTTATTTTTATTTTGTTGATTAAATTACGACATGTTTATCAGTTTATGTGTAATAGTACTCGTACATGAAATAAACGCACAATTTAAGAGCACGAAGGCCTGATTAACACCAACAGCAGACATTTCCAGGAGACAAAACAAGGTAGGATTACATTGGTATTCAAGTTTGCAATGGTAGGTTACTCAACAAGAGTCCAAACGTGTTGCTGAACAAAATGTCTTGTTGCACCCTTTGTTGGATGAATACAGTGTGCTGATCCTATCCTGGCTGGTGAGAGTAAAGGAGATGAAATTAACGGAACCATTCGGCTTGATGTCGTTCTTTTATAACTCTCTTCAGGTTATTGGCTGGTGCTTCATATTCACTGGCAAGGGAACACTTGGAAGTCGAGCTTCGCAGGCGTCATCACATGGCTAACTTGGTGTAGAAAATCTTTGACTTACCCAGTAGTTTTTTTCTCGACCATAAAATGCGTGTTTGCTGAGGAAAGACCGAACATTTTAAAAATATTTTCTGATTACTGTACTGTATATGTTATAGTTTGGTCAAGATGGATCCAACAATCCGAGGAGTTGCTGAGTTCACCGCTGCTGGCGAAAAAGACAAAGCAACCCAAATGAAGCGGTGTGTACATTCAACATTTCATGTTCTTGTAGCGAACAGACTGGGGGAAGCCGTGGAATGATCAGTCTATATGGAGATCAGGGAAGGGTAACTTGTATCATGAAGGGAAGGAAAGACCTTGAAGGCATAGAGGGATGTAAATTAGCAGTCAATATCCAGCGAGCTGCATGTACAAGCTTCATTGGTAAGCTACCAGGTCTCATTAAAGTTAACATTACGGAGCTGAACGAATGAACTTACTGTTAATGTAGAAATTATAAGGGAAATTAGCACACATGCTCTAATTTGACGCTCGCTGTGCATTAGATGTGCTACGCGATGTGAACAAGTAATTGAAGGTTTTGATATGTACAAAGGGCATAAAAGATCAGGATGACATTCCTAGTACTGCCATTTGCCATATGCTCCGTTCGTAGTCTAGGAATACAAGTTGAAACTCCAAAAATCCCAGGTTCCGTCAATATATCAGTTATATTTATGTTAGTGTAAAATGGCACTTGTGCTGTATTCGAATAAATTGAATGAACGATCAAGAAATGTAAATCAAGTTTGAAGGCTCGAACGTCAAATACTTATCCTCGTGAATATTGTAGAGAAGAGGCCACCCGAGAAGTGGTTTTATAAGGTTTATCACTTATAATCCATGAAAATAGTGGGATGATACGTAAATGAAGCTGATGGTCGTTTAAATCCCAAGCTTAGCCATGGCAGCTTCCACCAAACAAGTGCGAGATGACCACGAAATCTCCAACTGAAACAACAAATTCATTTGAGTTCTACAACCAAAAGTACTGTAAAATCGTCTTCACTTCAACTCCAAAACGTACAAGTAGTCATAAAACAATCATATAACATGTCATCTGCTATCCTTTACGAATTGCGCAGCCTTGCTGACCGAGAGATTTAGAGGAAATCCCTAAAGTAACCGAAATTGTATTAATACATAGTTAATATATTGTCTGACCTGTGATCGTTTGTCGATTTTCAAGAATTGAAAGCAATGAATCCCCCGAAGTACTGTATATCAGTTAGAATTATGTTAGTGTAAGATCGTACTCATGGTGTATTCGAAGAAACGGCCAGCCTTCAAATGTAATCACGATTATGATTAAGTAACTTCAAAATTAGAATAATTTTGTGATCCCAAAATACTGTGAGTGCATGTGATAATGTTGCGTATCAAGTTTTAATGTTTCCTCGACTGTAGAATATGTGAGAGCGTGCATTTCAGTCATATCGGGATTATACTTACAACTGAATCGTAACAAAGTAGAGTGCAGGTATACCCCATAAGATACAATGACTGTACATTATAAGCTGCCGTATACTATATGTGAATAAATCAGACTGATGGACGCACTCACACATTCATAGCTTGAATTAAAACTATTGAAAGCTTAAATTAAATGTTAAATGAAATTAATTTACCGGTATTTAAAGTTATACATGGTATACATGATGAGAATATCCAAAGAGTAGATGAGTAGGTAATGTAGGCCGAAGATGGGACAGGGGCTAATGGGCAAGATGACCGCCGCGCGCAACTACCCTTTGTTATTCTTATGGAGGGAGTGTCATAGCTAGGCCATGGGCTAGTGGGCAAGATGGCCGCTGAGTGCAACCACACTCTTAAATGGCGGGCTTTTCAAATCATTATTTATTTGTTATTAACTATACATTATTTATTTATTTTTAATTTAATTTATTATGTATATAATTTGTAATCATTTATTTTTATATTTTTATTTTTACATTTATTTTTTAAATTTTTAAATTTTAGATTTTTAAATTTTAGATTTTTAGATTTTAAACTTTACATTTTACATTTTTATATTTTTACATTTTCATTTTTTCATGTTATATTTTACATTTTGCGAAAACTACTAAACTACAAGGTCACAGACCTAAGTTTTATCTTTAAATTTTGTTTTATTTTAATTATAAATATGGTTTTTTTTTACTTTTAAATTTTTATTTATTTAATATTTAATTTCTTATTTTAAGCACAGGGCTAATACACAACATGGTTACTGCACGCAACCACTTACATCAATAACATAATAGCCTAACTTCACCTAACCTCAGTTCACCTTACCAAACATGTCCTAACTTCACCTAACCTAACTTCACCTAACCTTATCTCACCTAACCTAACTTCACCTAACCTAACTTTACCTAACCTAACTTCACCTAACCTCACTTCACCTAACCAAACATGTCCTCACCTAACTTTACTTAACCTAATCTCAGCTAACTTAAGAAACCTAACCTAACCTAAGCTAACCTAACCTAACCTAACCTAACCTAACCTAACCTAACATAACATAACCTAACCTAACCTAACCTAACCTAACCTCAGTTCACCTTACCAAACATGTCCTAACTTCACCTAACCTAACTTCACCTAACCTTATCTCTCCTAACCTAACTTCACCTAACCTAACTTTACCTAACCTAACTTCACCTAACCTCACTTCACCTAACCAAACATGTCCTCACCTAACTTTACTTAAACTAACCTCAGCTAACTTAAGAAACCTAACCTAACCTAACCTTACCTAATCTAACCTAACCTTTAAAGCTAAGCCAAAGGCTAATGCACATACACAAAGTACATAAGGGCACACGCAACTATCTCTATGCTAGTCTTATAGAGAGTGGCTACTGTGCAACAAGTTCGCTACGCACAACCAGCTTAGGATTACAAAGTCAGTTAAGTTTTAAAAACTAAAAGTTTTTGGTCATTCTTTTTCTTTCCCTAGGCTTAACACCAGCACTAGGGCTTAACCCTATAGACACAGTTAGCACACACAAACACTTACAGAGGAATTATTCTTACGCCAAATGTTTGCCAATTATAAGTACAAGGTCAGAGTTTACATGCGGTAGGGTAACCACTTTCTTTACGCTGTTTATTTTACCTCAACATATTACAGGTTTCCATTACATATCAACAAGGCTGGCTACCTTGAGAACCAAATTTGATCCCAAGATACAGCGTCCAAACGCAATTCGTCCTTTGAGTTTTTAGGTCCACCCTTCTTCTGCCCATTTGGCATACTTTTTGTGTCAATATTGTCCACTTCGTGAATTTGGAACATGCTGTAAGTAATGATACGAAAATAACACAGTGAAATAATTGAATGCAAAATCAATTGAAGAGAGAAAATAGTGGACATTTTTTGCAAGATCTTGTTCACACCTCCAATAGACTCTAGTGCCATTTTTACTTACAGGTCGGTATTGAAAGGCACGGCCTTCATGAAGGATTTTCTTCTTTCTACGATGATTATATATTACGGCAGGGTAATCATTGATTGTTATAACTTATAAGTATTACGGGGAAGCTTCTATGAGCTTATCCACTGTTTACGTTAACTGCTGTGAGAGTCCAGCTGCACACATGTTTCTATGCTAACTGTTGCAACTGATATCAGTTGTTGGCATTGTTGCTATCGCAAAGGGGAAGAAGTGGGTGATTGGTTTTCTTTTAACCTCAGTAGACGAAGAAAAGTGGAATTATTGACAGTGAGTAGAAAAGCGATGACTTACTGTCAGTGTCTAGAAGGGAGTAGATGATGCGTCCTGGAAGACCAAACCTCACCCACTGTACCACACAATCATTCAGATCTAAAATTCACATGCTGTAAGAGAAGCTGTCCAAAATGTTTTCTTAATTTTCTTTCGTGAATATTGGATTTAAAAAGTTCTACCACTTAATAATAATAATAATAATAATAATAATAATAATAATAATAATAATAATGGAAATGGCTTACCATTTAACCAAAGACATTTAAAAAACACGATCAATGTCCTTCAAGGCCAAATTGAGGCACTACGTTACTGTTATTCGCCCGGAGGCGTTATATGCATCAGAATGCCTGGCGATGAATAAGAAAGGCCTGGCAGAACAACTCGAAACCAAAGAGAGGAAGATTCTGAGAAAGATCTTGGGCCCGGTCAAGGAACGAGGAGAGTATAGAAGACGACACAATGATGAACTTTATCTACATGTGGAGAAAATAACGGACACCATTCGAAAAAGAAGACTCTCCTTTTATGGCCATTTAACACGAATGAACTCTGGAAGATTGTCCAATCGAATCTGTGCCTACTTTGTGGGAAAGAAAACCAAAGGGATCTGGTTTACAGAGGTGGAAAAAGACCTACAAGAACTGGGGATATCACATGAGGACATCTTGGAACGTGACTCTTTGAAGAAGAAACTTGGGGAGATACAGAGTTTTCAGCCAAAACCTACATTGAAAACCGGCAAGAAGTGGACCGAAGAACGGAAGGAAGCTCACCGAAGAAGAATGCGCGAATACTGGGCCAATGTGAAAGAAAGAGGGAAAAGGCAGTTGAAATAACGTGGTCCATAGACGACCGAAACGATTATAAAATAATAATAATAATAATAATAATATTATAGTCACCCAAATTGCATAGGGACAGAAATTCACTCATGTATCAACATGGATATTACGCGGAAGCATTTCCTAGTTATATTTTCTAATTGTGGCTTTGCCGCCCCATGGAAGCAATATTAAAGCAACCTCATGTATGGCTGTAAAAGCACAGTACCAATGCCGCCACACATCACATCGAGATAGGCCAGCTCAGTCCTCTGGCTACCGTGACCACAGTGCCAGTCAAAGTGAGAACTTTCCCTTTGAATCTAATTGCCCTATAAAGCTCCATAGCAGGGGTTAGCGGCCAATCAACATGGCTTTCAGGCGAGATCTTTGCAAAGATATGCCTGCCTGGCAACGGAATTCAGATTCCCGAACAGAGGTTAATAATAAACGGCCTGCTGTACACGCAAATCGCTTATGCTTCATTATCATACTGTTATGTAGTCAGTCAACACATTAACGGTAGCCCAATTACATTAGGTCAATTTTTATAAAAATTAAAAACTTAAAATACAAATGAGTGGCTCAGAATCATGTGAGTTTAACACAAAGTTATGCACCTATATTCAACGACAGAGGAAAGAGAGAATTTCATTTTCGCGACCACATAGACGACAACTGGAGCTGGAGGTTGCGGCTTCGAGTCTCGAGTGCTTCGGTCATTTTACTATCAATTTATACTTTATCAGTCAGTGAACACGCTTTGACTGAATAAGTATAAATTGATAGTTTCTGCAGGCAACATTAATTGGCTTCAAAACCTCACGATCTAAAAGTTGAAACTGTCGGAGGTAAGTAATCTTAAATAGGCTAAATAGTTGATTAAGCACACAGAGCACTGAGTCCCTTAAATGTGAAGTAAACACTCAAAATTTAGTAAATAATGGTTCCCCTTTGTCTGCCGACTGACTGCATAGCATCTTAAAGTTGCAAAATGTAAATGAAAAATAAGTGGTATGATGTACAGCAGGTTGTTTATTTTACTAAGCTCTGCACAGGAATCTGAATTTCATTGCTGGGCATATATTGCCAAAGATCTCACCCGAAAGCCATGTTGATAAGTAAAGAAAAAACTTAAGTCCACATTCCAATATTCCCTGTGCCAAATTAAAAATTACATAATTATCAAATATTGTTGATACTGTGATCACTTGAATATACAGTATATCAAAGGGAATCTTGACTGCTACAGTATGTCGCACTGTACAGGAGACTTCATATTTAAATTCATGTGCATGAAGTATATGGGTTTTTGTATATTAATTGATGTGTTTATTGGATGATGAGCAATCTGTACATGAAAATTTGTTGGGCAGTAGTCAAGGATATTGTACCTTAAATTCCTATTATTAGGATGCTTATTTCCGTTTACTGACATTAACAACGTAACAAGTAGTTCCGGGAAAAACTAACAAAGCCTATTTCCATGTAGGCTACTGGTATTATACGGATCTATCTCACCACAAAACTCCACTATCAATTAAATAAATTTTCCAAGTGATGGACTAAATTGATATTATAATATTATTGGTTATACGTCACCTTAAACAACTACGGCTTTTAAAGACGCTGGAGTGCCAAAATACCACCCCACAGGGGATCTTTTACATGTCACTAATTCTACTGAAACGGCTCCCTTGGATCTAAGCACCCACAAATGCCAACTGACTGCGCCAGAATTCGATCCTCCACTAAATATATTTTGTTTATAAAATATAAGGTAACAATTTCAAACTCGTAACACATCATGGCGCGTCTCGCTCGGAAGTGATGGGCTCCATATCAGCATCGCTGTACAGCAATTCCCGGAGCGGCTGGCAGGTCAACCATGTGTTATTTCCTGGTACAAATACAAGCCGATATAAAATAAGTGAATTAATTTACGTATTTCACAGTCATAAAGCATAACTTTTTGATGTATAACGATTACAACGCAACCAAGAACTACATTTTCCAACCACCCCGAGCCGAGAAAAAGTTACCTTACAACAATGATAACAACTTTGTTTCTTGGACACACAAAATTGTGAAATTAATAAACCTGTTATACAACATTCCAATGTATATTGTGTTAAAATTTGGATTCGATCTGATGACGGGCTTTTGAGATAATAATTCTTAAATGTGACGCATGGTTGAAACATGCTTAAAAACGTGCACTTTTTGTGTTCCAACTGCGATAAAAATATTAAAATATAAATTAAAAATCCAAACCTACATGAACTAACGTAAAATAGAACGACGAAAATGTTGATGGTATTGGATTTTATGTAGGTCTATTGGTTACTTAACAAACAACCTTCAAACTCGAGTACACATAATACTTTGGTCGACAGTAGGTCTAGGTGATGATGAATAATTACTATGAAATGAAAACTGCTACTGTCAGTTGTAACTTCAGTCGGTCATCATGAATTTGGCTAATGACTGAGCGAGGTACAATGCGAGGTACAATGTATTGTACCCTTCGACTGTAGGGCACATTATGTAATATATGAAAAAGTAAATAACACTCCTAGAAAAAATACATGTTTTAGTTATGATTACAAAATAAAGGGACAATTTTAGGATTACGAATTTCGGCCTTCAAGCGATCTTCAGATCCTGATCACTGTGTTGAGGTTAATACTTATCTACTATCTATCTATAATAAGTGTAGTACGTTAAGTTGGTGTTTATATTACGATTCGCAGTTGGAATCTCGTTATATAAGGTTGCTTTGTTTAAAAGGGTGTGTGAATTACGTATGAGTATTAATGCACGTGTATATAAATTAGAACAACACAATATAATAAATTAAATAAATAAAATTATATCATTAGAGCTATTACAACTACCAACTAACTACAGATTTTTATACTCAGCGATTTCATATAAAAGTCATGATTATCATCGTGGGGTTATTTTGAAGAGAGTGGTGCAAATATCGAAATATTGCATCTAAAAACAACAGTATCTCTGTGAGATTAATTGACATTTACATTAACTCCTAAATCTGTGCGATTTTAAGGTGAAAATGGAAATTGAAAGCGCCTGTATTGACAACACATTGCTCCAGCAAACAACTATCAACTTGGTACGACGTATTCAATTTTGCTCTGAGGTCGAGTTTGGGCATCTTCAGCACTTTATGTAAAGATACATTAATAGAAATTAGAGCAATTAAAGCCCGTAAGAAACGGAGATAAGGACTTACGATTACGCCATCCGACCCCAAACGTGCCTTTCAAATTTCAATAAGTTTTACCAATACAACAAGGCTGCCACGCAATAAGAAAATTAACTGGCACTCAACATCATCCAAAGTCATTGGTTGAATTGCTTTTATCGTATACTGAACAGCTTAACTGTTGGTTGACTTCAAACGTTGCTTTCGCGTCTAAAGCGATTTTTAAAACAAATCCAATAGAAATTTTCGATTCTGTGCTTAAAAAGAAGAACATTACGAAACAAGAGTGAATTATATTTCAGAGATAGGTAAGGCAAGTTTCGCAGCTCACTGACTCAAGTAATAATGGACTTTATCCCATCATTATCTTGAGTGTCAAACAGTGGCGTCATGAGGTATTCGCGCTACCAGTACAAAAATCAAAAATGGTTTACCCGAGTATTCCTCCTCTTCTTCTCCTTCTTCTTCGACGCTGAAAACTTTAATGAGTCTAATTTTTTAAACTATTTCACTGACTTTTCTCAAGAGAGAAGGATATAGACATATAGCCGAGCAATTTAGCTTCGAAATTAGATGGGATATTATCCAAATATTGCTAACGTTATTTAAAATATCTCCCAAGACACAACATTGCATTTGGGTGTCATGACGACGGAGACAATTGTTTAAATAAAGGCAACTTTTGAACTCTGTTTCTTTCATAGCAAAAATCCATCCATCACTGAAGATGCGATGGACGAGACTAGAAGATCGGCGGCTCATCTTCCAGTTATTTATCAGGACGCAATGCCAAATATGGTATGGTATTTTAATCATGAACAGGCCGTCTCATATCACATCCATCTCATGATAATACGATGGTGCAGTAACAGTAAATCACCATTTATGTGACATATTCGTTTAATTTCTCCGTTATTACCCTCCCGACTAACTCATCAATCCACCTCCTGACCCACTCTAACACCCCTTAGCCACAGGGACAGCTGCTTTGGTCAACCCAGTGCTGCTGAGGCGTCAGTAGTAGTCGCCCGAGTAGATGTACCATCGCTCGGCAGGGAGGAAGCGTATGTTGGCTATAACTCTGTAGTTAAGAACAAAGGTTCCTGGTTCGAGTACTAGTCGCGTTAGATATTTTATCTGTATATTTAACATATTGATGGTTTGTACGCAATACAACCTAATATAGTAGCTGAAAAAATGGTTGGTAGTAGGTGCTTCAATTGAGGGGCTTTGAAATTCTGGCAAATTAGTCCCGTGCGCTTGGGTGTGTGTGAATTTTTTTCTGATAACCTGTGTTATTTCGATGGATGTATTAGTTTGTATTTCGCATTTGAGGTGAGGAATGGAAAGCAGGTTGCCGTGGTAAAAAGTTTGGAACCACTCCGGCATTTGACTGGTTTAGAATTGGGAAACCACGGAAAACCACTTCTAGGATGGCTGACTTGGGAATCAAACCCACCTTTTCTCAGTTTTTCCTCACGAGGTTGAGTGTACCACGTTGATCCCTAAGACCAGAATTATTTTTTGGCAGAAGCAGGAATCGAACCCTGATCTCCAGGACGAGAGCCAGAAATGCTTGCCATTACACCACAAAGCTGGAAAACTGCATTTGATATTCAAATGATCGTAAAAATATATACATTTCGAAACCAAACTTATCGGTCAACAGTGTATCTCTGCTCTTTGAGACCCCCCAGGGGCTCACATCTAGTGGGGCGTGGGTTGGCGACCACGGGACCCCAGCTGAGTCCAGCATTGCTTCCACTTACTTGTGCCGGGCTCCTCTCCGTCTTCTTTCCTGTCGACCTCCCTTGGTCAACTCTTTTTCTTTTCCGACCCCGACGGTATTAGGGTATCCGAGGCCTGGCGAGTCTTCCACTTTCCCGCCTTAATTGGCCCTTGTCTCATCTTTCCGGATCCCTCCGTCTTAGAGAGGTCAGACCTCTTGTTTTCTATTCATTCGCATTGTTTTTGTTTAATGGCTCCCCGTGTATCTAAATTCTCTTTAGCGATTTGTTTTTGCAACTACACTCTATTTTGTAGGTATTTTCAATCTACGTTGCATTTTGTAAGTTTTTTTATCTTAATTGTATTTTGCGAGTGTTTTCAACCTCAATTGCATTTTGCTAAGATTGACAATCTAAATTGCTTTTTAGTAAGTCTTTCAATATAGGGGATAGGACTTCTGAGAGTATTTTGAATTTCAATTGCATTTTGTAAGTATTTTCGCTTTTTGCAAGTAATTTCAATCTAAATTGCATTTTGTATGGTGGGCATTTTGCAAGTATTTTGATTCTCAATTGCATTGTGTGGGTAGTTTGAATCTCAATTGTATTTTGTGGGTAGTTTGAATCTACATTTTGAATCTAAATGACATTTTGTAAGTATTTTCAATCCAAATTGCATTTTGTAAGTATTGTCAATCCAAATAAGTAGTTTGAATCTACCGTACATTTTGTAAGCATTTTCAATTTCAATTGCATTTTGTAAGCATTTTGAATTTCAATTGCACTTTGTGAGTAATTTGGATCTGAAATGGGAGTTTTTCAAACTGAATTGCATTGTGTATTTTCAATTTCAATTGCATTTTGAAAGTATTTTAAGCCTCAATTGCATTTTGTACGTATTTTCAATCTCATTTGCATTTTGTAAATATTTTGAATTTCAGTTGCATTTTGTGAGTATTTTGACTCTACATTGCATTTTGTACTTATTTTTAACCTAACCTAAGTTACATAGTGTGCGTATTTTTCAATCTATTCTTTTTGTGAGTATTTTCGTTCTAAATTCCCATTTGTAAGTATTACCGCTCTCGATTTTGTGAGTAGTTTCAATCTGAGTTCCTTTTTGTAAGTATTTTCCGTCTCACTTAATTTTCATTCTGGTTTTCATTTTCATTGTCATTTTCGCTATCACCCAGACCATTAGGGGCCGATAACCTAGATGTTAGGCCCCCTAAAACAACAATTATCATAATAATTATCATCATGCTCTTTGAGAAGCAACTTGGCTAATTTTGGTTTGAGCAAGGCAGGATGTCTTGGCAGGTGGAAATCTACGGTGGTGCTGGAAGTCAAACTATGGGCATTCTATGTAAGAAGCAAGCGTTATTTCCACACATCACAGGGGCGGCATATTACATGCTTGCAATACGAATGCCGGTGAGCTTGACAGCTAGTTTAGTTCATCTAGACTAGTGGATGTAAGAGGAGAAGCCCAACGCGATGCTAGCTAACGAAACAGTTAGATCCATGCTTGGTGGCCTGCAATAAATATCTCAAACGAGATATATTCACATGGTAATGATCGATAACCGACTCTGGAAGGAAACTTAATCCTGGTCTGAGTGCTGGAACGGGGTACATTCAGTCCCTTGAGGCACAACTGAGAAGGCGTGGGTATGATTCCCACCTCAGCAAACCTAGAAGTGGTTTTCCGTGGTTTCCACTTGTATTCCAGTAAAATGTCGCCGTGGTACGGGGTGAGTATTTTGCTGGAGAGGGGCTGTCCAGTAGCAGTGGGTTAGCCAGGAGCTCCGTTGCGATAGTAACCAAGGAAGAAGCAGCGGCCCGAGATGGATAGGCTAACGCCAGCCACGTGTGCTCCTGTCTAGCCAGCAGCAGTCAGCAGCCATCACAAAGGCACGGGTTATCAGATTCCACATACACTCAAGTGCAAGAGGTCAAATGACCAAATGACTCAACAACAACAACAACAACAACAACAACAACATTGGAAATAGCACTCCTATATCACAATTCGTTTTACATGGTTTGAGCTTGATTTTCACACGAGAGTGCACAAAAATATTATAGAATACGTGATTCAAGTTTTTCTAATTCAATTTGAACGGAAGTAAGCTTTTGCAGAATTCGCCTTGTGAATAGAGAGGATATTGGGTGTACTCATCTGCGTGGAATGGCTACTTGATAAGCTTGTGTGCCGTCCATAGAAGGCTGGAGAGAGTTGGTTGTTCCCAACGTAGTGCCAAACAGACTCGGAATGTTGTCCTACATCATTGAAGTGTGACCTGTAATTCAGGGGTCTTCACTTAGTATCATTTGGACGACGTAGGAGCGAGGCACACCCACCTAAGTCCATCTCGTGGCAAAGTGATTATCATTCTTGACTGTCTCCGCCTAGGTCCGGGTTTCAATTCGTGGCTCTGCCAAGAAATGTTATTCTTGTCTCAGGGCTGAAATGGGGATCACTCGGCCTCATGAGGTAGAACTGAGAAAGGGTGGATTCGATTCCTATCTCAGCCATCCTAGAAGTGGTTTTCCATGATTTCCCACTTCTACTCCAAGTCAATGCCGGGATGATACCTAATTCAAGTCCACGGTGGCTTCCCATCCAAATCATGCCCCGAATTACAAATAAACTTACGAGTACAGCCATCAAAATGACACAGGTTATCAGACAGTCAGATTCTACACGGAGCTACATGACCACGATATCGCAAAGCTCCAAAATGAATCAACAACAAAACACCCCACTATGGCTGGATGCCTGAGAAGACACTGGCTCAGGTCCCTGGTCTCCGTCCCCATGAACACAAAGATTATACGAGTATTTGTTTTGCTGTAGCAAGTGTCTGTAGTTCTCCAGGGTCGGGGCTAATGTGAGGTGTATTCTTACGTGCTAAGTAGCTTTTAAAGCCTGATGACCTGCCTGATGCAACAGGCGGAACAGGGCATAACAGATCTAAGAGATTAGACCGTCTCGTCATCGACATGTAGTGGAAAGTTTACTAGTTATCCGCACCGGGATCAGGTGTTCGATTCCTGGCTTTGCAGTGGAGAATTTCAATCCTGGTATAATGGTTGGATAAAAGTGCAGTCATGTAAAGTTTTGAAACCATCATTTTTGATGTTGCCTACAGAAGCTGTTAGTTGTAACTCGTCAGTCGGTCAACACTAATTTTTCCAAATAAATATTTAAATTCAAAAATAAGTAAATAAACACTCCTGAAAAGAAATACTACATGTATTAGTTACAATCACTATTAAATTATGGGCAATAACTAATACTTGTAATTTTTAGGAGTTTTTAATTGGTTTATTTATTTATTTATTTATTTATTTATTTATTTATTTATTTATTTATTTATTTATTTATTTATTTATTTATTTATTTATTTATTTACATTGTACCCCACCCGTCATTTGGGCAAATTTGCGTTGACCGATTGAAGAGTTACAACTAGCACAACTCCAGTCAGTCTCGTGATGACAACTGAGAAGAGGGGTGAGTTAGAATCTCACTCGCAGCTAGAAGTTGTTTCTGTGGATACCAATTTCTACTATAGTCGATGCCGGGATAACTTAACTCAAAATCATAACCATCCCTTTCACACACAAATGCAGTCAAGGCAATAATATTGGTCATCACACCTAAGTTCATGAAGCTTATGACCTGTAACTAGGGTTGGATTCACTTGGATATGAAGTGAGAAATCCCAGAAAGGTATTTGAACAAACCAGGACTAGTAGTCTCCAAAAAGCTGAGTGCACCTCAATCAACCGATCATACCAGGATTTAAATCTTCCTTGCCAGAGTCGGAAATCGATGCCCTGTCATCTGAATGTAGAGCTAATACGCTTAGCCCAAAATATCCCTCAGCCATGCAGAGCGACCCAAGTCATTTTAATATTAATTAGGAAAATACTCCATAATTCGATCACATGTATTCTATTAATCGCAAAATGGCACGATACTTCCATGAAAAAGTGAACATTAGGTTGACCTAATATAAAATTTGACAAATGATATTAACAATACCATTAATATGAATGTTGCAAGTTGATGGGAATTTCATGACCTCAACTAATGCATGCATATTGCTTTATGATACAAGCGAGTATTAGCGTGGCCATTAAATAGAAACTGGTGCTTGTCTATCTTGCGAACGCTGACGCAGAATGTTCTCCAGCAAACTACACCATCGATATAAAGTAAAACGATACTCTCACGTTAGTTTCCCCACAGGTATCGTATATGAAATTAAAACACAAAATACGCGTTAATTTCTATGGACAACACACTGCCCGCTTCTGACAGTGACTTCGTGTATTTACAAACTTGCCTAATTAAAAAGTTTTGCTAAGCATAGTCTGCTTGTGGAAACCTAAACATTGTAATGAGCTCCTTAAAAGTCGAAACAAACTACGTTGTGTGGTTAGGAAAGTAAATTCTACTATCTGCAGACCCATAGTCAGTATTATATTTGGGGTGGGGCACATTGATTTTCAACAGGAAGAGGTTATCTATAGCTCAAAAGTAATAACTCGCTCATTGGAGGTATATCTGAGTATGGAGGTTGTTGTTGTTGTTGTTGATGTTGTTGTTGTTGTTGTTGTTATCAGGGGCGGAACATTGAGGTTATCTGTCCTGATTTGCAAGGATAATGAAACAACTACGAATGTCACTACCAGTATTTACTAACTGAATTGTTGTTTCACTTAAGAGGCTTGGATATCGTGGTGTTTTAGCCTCATGTATTTGGTGTGATTAGAATTTATCTGGTCACCTGTGTTATTGTGGTGTCTATAGCAGTGTGTGTACAATTGTTATTGAGGGGAGGGAATGGGAATGAGGTGGCCGTGGCCCTAAGCCAGGATCTATACCGGTATTTACCTTGAGAAAAAGTGTGTATTCACGGTAAACCACTTCGAGGATGGCTGAGGTTTGCCTCACATGGCTGAGTGTACTCCGTTCCAGCCCTCAGACAAGAATAACATTTCTTAGCATAGCCGGGAATCGAACCCGGACCTCCGGGATGACAGCCATTATACCACAAGTTGGTCTTAATAACTTAAGGTAACTTTTGAGGGAAATCTCAAAAACCTAAACCAAGGAAACCATGATTTTTAATTTAATCCACATAGGCATATTACTGTTACTGTTAATAATATTTGAATTTGTTAATTTGAAGATAAGGCTGTTCAATTATCAACATTGGAAATCAGAAATGAAAAGGTGCTGCTTCTATTTTTAATAGGAGTGCTGAACTGATTCATAATGAGAATACTTCATAGTTTATTATTATAATAATTTTATTTGATATTAAAAATAGAATAATTAGGGTGAATAATAAAAGATAAGAACTAATAGCTTGGACAAGGAAATATTTCAAGGGAGCTTCAGTTGATAAAATATTTTTGTATTAGATATTAAAGGAATAAAAGATGTTAAATGGATTTCTAATCCTATTCAAACACCTAATCAAGAAGTTGATGAAATAGAAATTTAAGTTCCCATAATTAATGTACTTAATAATAAAACCTTCGAAGGATTTTAAAAATTAAAAAGACGGCCTTCGAGCTGTGGCTCAAACAATTTCTTACGAAGTAAGTTTAGCATTAATTTTGTTATCATTTGTATTTTTAATTGATGGATATTGTTTGTTAAATATTATAAAATATCAAAATTATATTTTAGTTTTAGTTTTATCTTTTCTATTAATATTAGCCTGATTTGCATATTGTTTAGCGGAAACTAATCATAACACCTTTGATTTTGCTCAAGGAGAGTCTGAATTGGTATCAGGCTCTAACGTAGAATATAGAAGTGGTGGATTTGCTTTAATTTTATAACAGAATATGCCAGAATTGTATTTATAAGAATATTATTTTCTGTTATATTTTTAGAAAGAAATGTTTTTCTTTTATCTCTTTTTAAATTAACATTTTTATCTTTTATATTTCTTTGAGTTCAAGGAACTTTACATGTAGACAGTATTGCAAGTTTTTGTAGAATGTCTTTGTTAATCGCTTATCCTCCCAGGTCTGCTTCACCAACGGCCTCTCCGAGTGATGATTCTTCTACCGTCGCAGGGACTGTATCTGAGAGTTGAACACACTTAGGCAGCACATACAACTGGGGATGGTGACAGGCCGATCAGTCAGGTGACCAATAACGTGAGTCCAATTAAGATAGGGTTAGGGAATTGAATTCGGAAGGAAGCCGGCCGTGAACCTGTGGAAAGGAACCATCCAGGTATTTGTCTGGTGGTGAAAATAGGAAACCACCAAAAACCATATTCAGGACGGCTGAGTAGGGATTCGAACCCACTCTCTCCCGATGCCAGCGAAGCACGAGCGCGTTAGCTCTCTCAGCCATCATGGCCGGTTGTTTGAATGTTACAAGTAAATTAATACATTCTTCAGTACCTCGAAAGTGAAAAGTCTCTTGCTTGGCAAATTTAAGTTTGTGTTCTCATACATCGTCAGCAAGATCTTCACATACACAATCTCTGAAATTTCCCTGTGTATTAATGTGGCATTAGCTTGCCACGGTGGGTGAGTGGTTAACGTGTCGGACTAGCAACCCCAAGCTTGCAGATTAGCTCCTGGCCGTGGTAAGTGATATTTGATATGCGACAAAAATCACGACATGCATGTCATACGTTGTTGACATGTTAAAGAAACCATTTGAATTCAATAGGCCGTGTTCATAATGGCAAAATTAATCTCGGGATTTTCCACCAACACAAAGTTCCTCCATTCTCCACTAGAAAGCGCTATAGTGTCAAGGAGCTTAGATATCTAACCTCCTTGACTTTCAGAGCGTTCCATGGAATGGCGAAATTTGACATGCAAGCTGCCCTCTGGGCATCAAATAACAAAGCTTGCACCCGGCACCCGAGGCCATACGATATTATTATTAGTATTATTATTTAATGTGGCATTGCTGCTTAGGGCTTTAGATTCTTTTATAATTAGGTGATAAGCCTACCGCATGGAAATATTGCTGGCTTAGTCTTTAAATAAAATAAAATACTGGAGCTCACTCGCAATAAAATCCACTTATTTACTCTGCTTCTCCAAATTCTGGTACCAAGTTTTATCAGTCTATGATAGTAACTGTTCCACAATTTTAGGTGGTACTTAGTGAAAAATGAGTGACTGCTTTTAATCGCACGAGCTAGCGCGCTCGAAACCTCCCATCAATAACACTCTTCATAAATTCAGCATCACACTGTACCTTTGCAGTGGTTGTAGTTTATGATAATCACGAATGAGAGCTACAAAATGAGGCCAAGTTTCCTGCTCTACGTTTATTCTGGGCTGAGAAAACATTTCTCTAGAAAAAGTATAAGAACCTTTTACTGGGTTGTTAAAATAAATAGACACTTGAGCTTTACACTACCAATACTTGTGCCTATTAAATGAAAATCCGCAGCCTGCTTCCGGTCTCCGACCGGGTCAGGAATGGAATGAATGAAGCCCCCATCTAGCGGCGAGGATACGAACTGTGCTGGCTGCCGAGGCCTGACGCACTCCTCTGGGGCAATGATTAAATGAATGACAGATGAAATGAAATGATAGTGGAGAGTGTTGCTGTGCCTATTTCATATAAAAATTGCATTACCCTCAGACAAGCAGTTTTCCATGTACAGTATATAGTTTTAGGTGAGTGAATCCTAGAAGAGACGCCAAAATCTCAGACAATGTTTCATACAACCACAAATAAAGATAATATTATTAAACTTGAGAATAATTGACTTATATAACCTAACGGAGAATCAAACAAAAGAAATATAGGTATGACTCGTTTGCCAATAGGTCTGTTGGTTTGTTTGTAATTAAGGCCTAAACTCGGCTGTCCATAATTTGGAAAATCCGATAGTTACAATTGAACACCTGTACAACGACCGTGTCCCATTCGGACTGTTCTAAGGGGTTACTAATCATAATCATAGTAGAAACAAGTGTGCATTCTCTAATAGATTGCATTGTTGTACCGCTGAACTATTTATAAGTGTATAATACGCATACGTAAAACTCAAACCTATAAACCAACAACAACATAGAATAGACTAAACAGTTTTAATAATCAGATTCCCGTCGGATCACAATATTAATTAGACGAGTTATACTAAGTATAGCTAGAACACATTTCTAAATATTATATAGGCCCCGTAGTTGCATAGTGGCTAGCAATCTTGGCTGTCACCGCGCTGGCCCGGGTTCAATTCTCGGCTCTGCCAAAAAATTAAATTCTGGTCTGAGGGCTGGAACGAGGTACACTAAGCCTCGTGAGGCAAAACTGAGAAGAGACGGGTTCTATTCCTACGTGAGCCATCCCGGAAGTGGTTTCCCGTGGTTTCCCACTTCAACTCCAGGCAAATGCCGGGATGGTACCTATCTTAGGGCCATGGCCGCTTCCTACCCAAATCCTACCTCAACCACAAATACACACATAGTACAGACATCACAGTTACATAGGTTATCAGATAGAAATCAACACACACCAAAGTACACGGGGCTACAAAACCACGATGTTGCAAATTATCTAAGAGAATCAACAACCAAATATTATATACAATTAAACTTCAACCCTAGTAATCATTATTTCCCCCCTTTATCAGTGAATGATGTTAATACATGTACGGTAACTTTTTCAGGAATAATGTGTTATAAATATAGAGGCCCCGTCTAATCAAAATGGTTGAAAAACGTGTTGACCAACTAAAACAATAAATTGATAATTAGACAGATTGCTCCACAAGGAACTATTTATAGAAAAATTCTATGCATACTTTCACATTAAAATCCTCGTGGTTCATATGTGGGGCCCTCATACGTCATCTTCTTCATGTCCTCTAGTCTTGTTTCCTCCACCTTCCTCTTATCATGTTACTTCTTTCCTTGAACAGTAAAATGTTAACAAGTAATAGTTTTTGATAAGCATGAAAATAGGGTGCACAGGAAGTTTCATTATTGAGGTATTTTGGAAACGTCACAGAGATCTAAAGATTGTATCAGGAAACAGATGATGAACTTTCAAACACAGGGAAGTCTGGTTTATTTTATACCAAAATAACATGAGATTTTTTTAAATCATATTTATCTAAACGTCAGTCAAGGGTTAACTTATAACGAGCTTATACCCACTAGGAGAAGAAATGTGCATAAAGAGGAATAGAAGAATGTCAACATGGAGCAAAGAATTGCCCTCAGGACCTCGAGGGTTCAGTGACTTGGAAGCACGTAGGGCTAAGAGAGGGCGGTGTGTAAGGGAACGAGGACAGAGTCAGTCCCAAAGTCAATGTAAAAAAAGTCTCACCGCTACACAGAGGAGTATGAGTATTATGGGTATGATTTTCAGATCTAGATGATGAATACCTGTTAACCTTTCTAACAAGCTCTCTAACAAAAGTATATTACAGGCAAGCACGTGTTTACAACACTTGCAATTTGCATGAGGATAGGTCTGTAAACCAGTTTCTTGTTGATACACAAGTTAGTTATTTTTGCATTGAAGTTGCGGTAACAAGTACAAATCCAGAACAAGATGAGATGCGGGTAGTATCTGCGTACGCCCGCTTAGGGGCAAGGTGCGGTAGGATTTTCATAGATTTTCTTAGAAAGTGATTCTTCAATGCATCCAAAAGAGGTGTGTGTGGGGGGGGGGGTCTATATTGAATGGTGACAAGGAGATGTTGGAATGAACAGTAATTACCTTACTTCTCCATTATATATCAGCTATGTGATGCTTGAAAACAGCTTATGTACACAACGAACATGGCGGCCAAGCGATATTAAAATATTTAAATGGCATTGTCTTGAGATTTAATCATCCGAGCGCAGTGAAACTTGGTATGATATATTTTATACAGTTCTAAATCTACTGGCATCTAAATTAATTCAATTATTTTCTTAGTCGCATGATGGTGGCTGTCCGAAGTTTAAAATTAAGTTTTATTTTTGTGTCCTAATCATGCGATCGAAATGAACGTTTTAATCATAAACCTAGGCAATAATCTTTATCTTATGGTACATAACCCTATGGCCTACATATAGAACAATAAATCACTTCAAGAGATCAGAACATATCCTTGAAAATGCCAACCCTACTTGCTGGTGAAACGTCAGGTATCAAGAAATGATTTACACGGTCTAATAACCCAGAAAACAGTTCTGAATAAAAATGTACCATGAAAAATAAAAACTCGTGACTACATTTCTAGTTGCAATTAATTCATAACATGCACACTCATAGCTTCTCGTCAGGCACCTGAGCAATGTTCTACTATTAGTACACACATTCCATAGTTATTCTTATAAATAATGGTGGTCGACGATTATGACATCACTAATGGCAATGTGTCCTAATATCTACGTGAACCATGGTTTATTGTTCATATCCGAAGTGTAAGACTTTGCACATTCATGGGACTGGCATTGGACAGGCGGTATATCATTTTACTGTATATAGTGAAGGTTTTATGAGGAATTGACCCCTCGCTAGGCAATAAGAAGTGTGATAACATAACGAAGTGCAACTGGAGTAATAAACTCTGAACCTAAATTTATACTTCTCTATGGTATGACATTTTATTGGCAGTTAACTGAATCTACGGCCTGCTACTTCATTATATTTAATGTCCGTCAGCGAAAACCATGAAACTAGACATTCTCAAGAATTGGCTTTGTAATGACGAAAATGAACGTTCATTTGCCAAATTGTGTTCCGAGAACATGGTAATGGAAGTGAGTGATATCAAGCTGATGTTCCCAATACGAAAACTTCCACGTTCCACGATCTCATGGTGAAAATACATTGCTTATAAATAATATCACAATTCTTATGAGATTAGTAAAACTCGTTTTAAAGGAGAAATTTTAGAACTCAGAATGCATTACACAAAGAACAGCGTCGAATTAATTTAGCTAAATTAAACCATTGCTTTTGTAATGATTGTATTGTATTTTAAGATTTGAAGTAGTGTAGTCATTATCTCAATGCACTTGAGTGAGTGTGTGTAATTGTTGTTTCAGAATTTAGTGCGAGTAGGCTACTTGTAATTTATTGAGGGTAGATTATGAACAAGACTACCTGGAGCCAGCGAGGAAGATCAAGCATCAAGTAGTGACCGAGAGTTTTGCATTTTTCGTGGTTGGTGGGTGAATTGCTGAATATGTAGTAGTGAATCAATATAAACAATTCTTCACTGTCACCACTGGAGCCCGGGTTCGATTCCCGTCTATGTTAAGAAACTTAATTCCGATCTGAGGGCTGAAACTGGTACACTCAGCCTCGTGAGGCAAAACTGAGGAGAAGTGGGTTCGATTCCTACCTAAGCCATCCTGGAAGTGGTTTTCCGTGGTTTCCCCTCTTATACTGCAGGCAAATGCCGGGATGGTACCTAACTTAAGGTCACGGCCGCTTCCTACACAAATCCAACTTCGATTACTAGTACACACACTAGTACAGACATCACAGTGACACAGGTTATCAGACAACTTCTAAACACGGGTAATTGTTGCTGGTGATTTTATAAGACAGGCACATTTGTCCGTAATTAACTGGGACTAGGCTTGTGACAGGTATCTTGGAACTTAACAATAAAGTACCATTGTGGAACTTTCCTGAAGTTGGTGTGTTTAAACGTCTGGAGAAATCTACGCTCAGCATGACCAGCCAAGTTCCTCTTAATGCGGTTTCTTTAGAGCATGGAGCTATGCTTGGGAAAGGTGCCGCGGAACGTGAAATAAGAACCATATTTGCGTTCACTGAGTATGGAAAGGGAGAATTACCGGAAAGAACCTCACAAAGAATGCCAATCATGTATTGATGTGATTGTGTGGTCTGAATCATGGATCAACTGCAGAAGTTAAAAGAATGTTCAAATGTTTCTTTAAATTATTATTATATTATTTTCATTATTTCAACCGTCATCTAACGTCGCGTTCAATCTTCTGATGTTGCTTATTCTAAGCTGTTCGATGTGTTCAAGGAAAGAGGATGTGACTGAATGGGATGGGGAACGAGCCGAATAGTACAAAGAAGCTCCTTCAGAACATGATACACATCGCCACTCACTCGAATTCCAAGTAGAGATGCAAGCCCTGTAGGGTCATAATATCACTGGAAAACACAGACTCAGTTATCTCCAACTCTTCACAAAAGATGATTTTAATTCCTTCCGCAACGATTGCCAACTGAACTTAAATACCTCCTACATCAGAAGTGGCCCAACTAACAAGCACCGAGATCTTCTTTCAGTTTCCTCTTTTCGTGGCTGTCCACTACGCCACCATGTAGAAAATTAAGCCTGTCTCTCTTGTAACAGTGCATATCACAACATGATAATTAATTAATTGCTATGTGTTGTCCATTTCCTGGCGTAGCAGCTAGTATTCTTGGCTGTCGCCCTGGAGGTCTGGGTTCGATTCTTGGTTGTGCCTAGAAATTTAATGCTGGAACAGGGTACACCCAACCTCGTGAGGCAAATCTGAGAAGGGATGGGTTCGATTCCCACCTCAGTCGTTTTCCGTGGCTTTCCGCTTCTATTCCATGTGAATACCGAGGTGTTTCCTAAGGTAAGGTCACGGCTACCTCTTACCCAATCCTCGCCTGAAATACAAATAGGCTATACACACTAGACTCCACAATAACACAGAATATAAAAAAGGAGGCTTGTAGTTGTACGTGGCCGTTAATCTTGTGACACGGAGCCAGGGGACCTCCTTTTTACGTGGAATCCAAACAAAGGACATGGCATTTCACTTCGAAGATCTCACATGCATTGACCGGGAATCAAACCCAGTCCACCTTGGTGAGAGGTGAATGACCACTGCGCTACCACGCCCTCTGATTACCATACAAATTATAGACACACCCAAGTACACGGGATTAAATTACCAGGATATCAAAACTCCCCACATGAAACAACAACAACAACGACATCTCTTACAATATAACTGGTAAAGTATGCATGCATTTACGCACTAAATAATCTTAGTCTAAATAGGCCTAGACCTATGCTCAGACATTAATAAATATATGCATTATAAAAGTCATTCAATATCATAAAACTGAGCTCTTATGATTTCATACTGTGTACACTTATCATACACTAACCGATTGTAAGTTGTGTTGAACGCAGGCAGCGACGTGGAAAATCATCTGGGAAGTGGTAACAATTACTTTATAGCTTACAATATATTAGCCTAGTATATACTGTATGTCTACCCCTTACAATTCCCGTTTCCAACGAGGTCGGGGATGAAATTCTAAGTGGCGGATGGTTTTACGGCTGGATGCCCTTCCTGGCGCCAACCTCGTGAGAGGAGTTCATGAGAGATGATATGAATGAAGGTGAATTAAACTGGGTGAGGATGTGGATGGAAGCGGCCATGACCTATCAGAAGGTACCGTCCAAGCATTTGCCTCGAGTTAAAAGTGGGAAACCACGGAAAACCATTTAAAGGACAGCCGACGGTGGAGCTCGAGCCCATGTCCACTGAGTCCACAGATAGCTTGGCCCCATGGCCAAGCGCTGCGCGTTAGCGATCGTAGCTACCGATGTCAGTTATATTAGCCTACAGTAGTAATCAATGTAAAACAAAAACAAGTAGTTCCGTGAAAAACTATACAGCGTATTTTCATATATCCTACCTATGATAATCGCCTCTCTTAACATACAAAATTTCAGCTTGATTTCTATTATAGATTCTTAGATATTGAGAACCGTCTAAATATTTCAGATGGTCCCCATTTTGGATTTTATATACGTGGGCCATAGAGTTATGTACTATTAGATGACGATTATTGCGTAGGTTCATTATTCGAACGTTTACTTCGATCGCATGATTAATGCACAAGAAATAAAATATTCATTTTAAAATTTCGCACAGCCGCCATCTTGAGGTTATATAAACAATTGAACTAAATTAGATGGAAGAGCATTACAATGTGTATAAACATTTACTGTACCATATTTCACTGCGCTCAGATGGTTAAATCGCGAGAAAGTTTATTAAAATATTTCAACTTCGCTTAGCCGCCGTGTTCCTTTTGTACTTTACAGGTTTTTGAAAGGTACATAGATGAACTTGTAGTAGTGCACTTTATCATGCTAAAGATTTCAGGGTGATATCAGCAATAGTTTCGGAGATATAGAATGCCAGTGAAATATTTCGCACAGTCCCCATCTTGAGGTTATGTAAACAATTGAACTAGATTGGATACTACCAGTGCTTTACAATGTGTATAAACACTTGCTCTACGAAGTTTCATTGCGTTTGGATGGTTAAAAAGCAAGAAAAGTCTATTTAAAAGTTTCAACTTCGCTTGGCCGCACACACACATACACACACACGCGGACTAAAGGTGATCTCATAAGCCTATTTTTCATAAATAAAAATGGGCAAATAATGGGATGCAGCCGAAAGAAATCAGACAACCCTATTGACGTCAAATAGACAGGTGAATGGTTAAAGGAAGTAGGAGACTTCTACTCCTTAGGAAGAAAAATAACCAGTGATGGACGAAGCAAAGAGGATATAAGAAGTACAGGGTCTTTCATATAAAGTAAGAGCGCCAAACGGCGGCTTTGTTAACCGCAGCTGCGGTCACCTTGGCCGAGATTGTGGCGCACCAAGGCCCCCTGCTTTAAGCGGGTGTACAATCCTATATGATGCAGCGGCCTTGCTAGCGTGTGTACAATGCTGAAATCTTACTTTAGTTAGTTAGTTAGTTATTGTTGATGAAACCGAGACCCCTACTTGTGCTAATTTTGTGAGTGATTTAATCGGAGACCGTTCAAGATTCTCGCCAATGCCATCTAGCTTATCCTCTCTTAAAACTGTTCGTGTGCGGGCATGTTTTTTTATTGAGCACCGAGCCAGTAGTGTTAAACTTATTTGCAATTACGTGAATCTGTGCTAGTGAAGGTAGCACTTCATTAGGAAATTGCTGAACAAATGCATCACGCACCCACCGAGCCGACTCGTACTTAAAATAAGTTTTACATTAAAAAAAACGATGTTGCAATGATAACTGTCTCACCATGTTAGCACTTGAGGTTTAGACTGACGACTGAGCACCTGCAAGCTTATTGCAAAGTCAAGTTTGGTAATGCCAATCTGTTATTTTTTATACAGTCCATCGGAACTTGAAAAAAAAACAACCCTCGTATGTACTATGCGCGCGCTTTCAATACTACGGCAGGGGGCCATGGAGCGCCACAAGCTCGGCCAAGGTGACCGCAGCTGCAGGTAACAAACCCGCCGCTTGGCGCTCTTATTTTATATGAAAGACCCTGTAGATTGGCTCAGGGAAGGAAAGCATTTCTACAGAAATGTTAACTGTTGACACCAAATAGATTTAGGTATTAGAAAGTTATTTTGGGAAGTCTTTGTCTGGAGCATAGCACTCAATGGAATTGTAACTTGGACTGTTGGCGCAACAGAGAAGAGGAGAGTAGAAGCATTTGAAATGTAATGTTACAGGAGAATGATGAACATCATGTGGGTAGATAGAGTATCCAGGCGAATGCCGGGATGGTCCGTAACCTAAGGCCTCGGTCGCCTCCTTCCCAATCCTCACCTAAATTACAAATACACACACTAAGCCAATTCAGACATCACAATGACACACGTTGTCGGAGAGAAGTCATCCAAGTACACGGGGCTTTTTTTTTTTTTTTTTTTTTTTTTTTTTTTTTTATGACCACGATGTCCAAGCCCCTCAAATGAAACAACGTAGCCTAGAGAGAGTAACAAATGAAGAGGTATTAAAGACGAGTGGGAGAGGAAAGATGTTTCTGGCGACAGCTAATGAAGAGAAGAGATAGGTTGGTAGGGCAAATATAAGACACCCATGAATAGCAAACATGGTTATGGAAAGAAGGGTCGAGGTCAACAGTTAGGATATGTTACACAGATTGCCTCGGATGTAGGATGTGGTAGCTTCTGTATGTAGAGATGAAACGAAGAGTTCAGGACACCTCCAGACATGGAGCGCTGCATCAAACCATTCAAAATACTGAAGACACAAATATCACAGTCTATGAATAGTAACCCTTCCTCTTAAGGTCGAGAATAGGCATAAATCGACACCGACATCACGAAATTCAACGTAATATTCATACACGCATAAAGATGTAGAGCATACTATTGTGGGAGTGCATAGACATAGTATTCTATCTGAATGTCAAACTAGGTTTGCTCTGTGACATTCCAAGGAAGTGATTAAGTGCTGACAATTCTTATTTGCCACTAATAATACCTATTTACATAAAACTGCGATTATATAAATAATTGAAACGTCCATGCCGATATATTGCTTTATATTTCAGCAAAGAACTTACCTCTCCGTACCGTAGCTGGCAATACACTCCAGCTCGATCAGTTTGAATGCATTTTCATTTCCTTCTACAGATGGCTATAAACTGATCAGCCCCGTCGTAATGCCGATTATGGTTACTTTCCGACAGAAGGTCAAGATTAAATTACTCCCCACCCCTAGCCCCTGTAAGAGAGTTTGAACAGGGTGCACACAACCTCACGAGAAAAATAGAGAATAGGGTTTTTGAATCTCATCCCACTCATCCTAAGAGCAGTTTTCCGTTCCTCTCGCACTTGCAAACCACAAATATTCCGCAAAAGCATCAAACCTAAGTTCCTGGTCGTCTTCTTTACAATCCTTGTGTCGCATAGCCTATAAGTACTTACAATGTAATAGAATCCATGGCGACACATGTCATCAGACTATGCACATGCATCTGACAAGCACGATGTCCCAAGACCTTCATTTAGTCTTAGGGAATGAAACAAAGCTTTCCAGCTGAAGTTTCCTTTCAGCATTAGGTTTTAGTGTTCGATGCTTTCCCTATAATTCTGCACTAACACACCCATTTGCACATTACGCACTGAATCATTTCGCAAACTTTACCTCTGATATCAATAACAGACAACTAGATGCAATTCGGTGTACATCACTGAAACCTATGATCTGAAATGAATTGTTGTGGAATTTACATCGCATACCTTCAGCCATTACGATTATTCGCGGTAAAATACAAGAGGAGACTATACGATTGATCTCAAATATTTTTCAACAGTCTCGCAAAATATGATATTATGCTAAATGAACATATTTTCAGTGTAGAGATGAAGGCAGGAAAATATATGCAATTTCCCAAGTCCCTTTAATGCGTAGATACAGGCGTCTAACTCTGCATTTGACCTTTAGAGCTCAGTAATAGGAGCGGGGTGTAGAGCGGTGCGGGGAACGTGATGAATTTTTCCTTATCTGAGAACATGACGCGCGTGAAAGTAGGTTCTCACAATCAGACACAGACATGCTACGCGTGGCAAATGTTTTACGCTGCAGTAGTAGCCTATACCGGGGGAGTGGGATGGGGAAGTGTAGAGTTACGTGCTGGTAAATGCATTTAATCACTTACTATTCCCATTTTTAAGAGTATGGGAGGCCTCTTCATCCAGGTGCCCTCCGTGACGCAAACCTCACTAGAGGTTTTAATAAGAAATGAATGAGACAGGGCATGTAGTTGAAAGTGACCGAGGCAATTTAAATGGTACCCTGCCAGCATTTGAAGTTCTGCCTAGAATTGAAGGTGAAAAAGTGGAAGATCGTTTCAATGGCGGCTTCGATGTGGATCGAACCTACTCGTCTTCCGAGACCGGAGATAGTTTGACCCCGTGGCCTAGCATAATTAAG
Organism: Meconema thalassinum; assembly: GCA_946902985.2. Taxonomy (NCBI): domain Eukaryota; kingdom Metazoa; phylum Arthropoda; class Insecta; order Orthoptera; family Tettigoniidae; genus Meconema; species Meconema thalassinum. Next base: position 1,222,214,522 of record OX336389.2, on the reverse strand, counting down.
TCTGCCGCTTAAATGGGCCAGTACATGCTAGTTCTATTAGGACCAATTAACCGGAATAACTGTACGTCAAACACACTTAATCTGCTCCGTTCGTCTCCAAGAATATGGCTCATTCATCTGCGGCAGGCTTGAAAGGGAATGGCACTCCACGGAAATGCGTTATCAGCTAACAAGCATACCCTTGGGAGTAGGTCTGGTGCAAATCTCAAGGAACAAACAAGGTCAGTCGGCAAGCTTCACACTCCTTTCATGTAAGCCTTGTAAGGCGTGGGCGACCTTACGCCTTTTGTGTATCAGTGGGTGTTCCCGACTTTGCTAATTAAACGGTTGATTCTAGGAACCACAGCCATTAGCTGGCATTAGTAAACCGGTGAGTGAGTGAGTGAGTGAGAAAATCACATAACATGTCGCCTTGGTCAGCAGTAGTTACGACGGTAAACATTCATTAGCAGGGTTACAGTCATTGCACAAACCCAAATAGTCAAAGTAACTTCACTCACAGGGGATGCTCGCGAATGTGAACCTCCTGATCTCACTTTGCATACATGTTCAACAGATCACACAGAAAAACATATTACGTGATGCCAGTGGATTAACTAAGCGGGGTAGCTTGCCTCGGTGGGTGAGTGGATAGCGTGTCGGTCTACTAACCCCAAGATTGCAGGTTCTCTCCTGGCCGTGGTAAGTGATTTTTGAAAGGCGGCAAAAATACGACACGCATGTCATACGATGTTGGCATGTCAAAGAACCCATTTGAATTCAGTAAGCCGTGTTCATAATGGCAAAATTAATCTCGGGAGTTTCCGCCAACACAAAGTTCCTCATTTCTCTACTAGATAGCACTATAGTGTTCAAGGAGCTTAGATATCTAACCTCCTTGCCTTTCATAGTGATTCAAGGAACAACGAAATTCGACATGCAAGCTACCCTCTGGGTGTCAAATTACAAAGCTTGCACCCGGCACCCGAGGCCATACGATATTATTATCATAACTAAGCGGGGTGATGAGGAGGATGAATCCCCACCAGAGCCAAATAAAAATATGAAACTTGTTTAAGTTTTTAATATTGAACCCGACTAATATTCGGAGTGATGACAAATAAATGACTTACGTTAGTTTATACTGATCTCATTTGAGAGCATTTATTTTCAATCGTGTGAAATATTTAGTGTTACCCTAACTTATCTTTTAATACTGAATGAGTAAACTGGTCAGCTGTTCAGTTAGCCAGAGAGGTGGCAGTTTTTGGGTGTACCACTATCATTCCTCATCCCTTTACAGAAAACACACCGCTCCTCAGTTCTGTTAGTATTCGAGTGTGAGGTTCATTTTGAAAGGTGAATAATAAATATTATGTTAAGTTATATTGCTGATTTAAATTAAACTTTAGTTGGAAACTGTGGTTAATTTATATGTATGCAATGTCGGGGAATAGAAAGAGCCAGATGATTCCTCGACGAAAATTGAACTTTATAATTTTGCATCAACAAAATTGTTAACTGTCGACCTTTCTCTCATTGATAAGTGCAAAAACAACGTATCAAACGCTATTGAAATCTAGCACAACAAATGTAGATGGAGGTTTTGGAACTTCGGGATCATATATTTGCTTTCATTGATTAGTCTTATGTCTCACTATGTCCAAGCCCTCACCCCCCAATGTAATTTTGACTCACCTCATCCCCCTCCAGAAGCAAACCCTAATTACGCCACTGCGTGCTGTTGTGTCATCCCCAATTTCATTATTTTGAGCTATTCATTGGAAGAGGACGAAAATAGTACGCGTTTGAATATAAATGCAAGACTTGTAGTGAGCCAGGTGGGTGCGCGTGCTTTCTCTGACCAACCGCACTAGTAAAATCACTCCTCTCAATGGGCTGCCTATGGTGACAGGGTCTAAGATACATAATAGGGAAGTAGTTCCAGTAGTGCGATTGGTCGGAGAGAACTCAGTAAGCACATCCACCTAACCCCCGATTCTTGCAACGCCTATAATTCTGTTCTCCCTTACGATAGTCTAAATGATTATATAGGGATAGAATGACACCACATATGTTTCCCTCCAATCTGGCCAAAACAGGCATACAAAGTTTAAATGAGATCGAGAGATTCACGATCGCGACGTTCCCTTATCAGAGACAGTGTTCAAGTACACCAGAGTCTAACGTTCTATAGTCAGTTCAATCAGTTCAGTTCATAAAAGAGAAATGGCATGTGGATAGACGGGATTCTAAGTTTTCCATTGCAACCTGAAAATGACTGCTTTCAATTCACAAACATAGTTTTACAGCACTAGGATGCTTAGGTCATCAGAAAATGTACTTATATTTTGTAAACTCAAGTGACCACCATGTTAGTTCTTTGCGTATTACAAGGTAAATCAGTAAATGAGATTACTTGTTTCATACTTCTCTACAATAGCACAAATGTCAGGCTTCTGAATGATGCAGATCAGAAGGGTAGATAGGGTTACAAATGATGAGGCATTAAGACGAGTGGGAGAGGAGAGATGCTTCTGACGACTGCTAATCAACAGAAAAGATAGGTTGGTTGGACACATACGGTACTAAGACACCCAGGAATAGCAAACATAGTTCTGGAAGGAAGGGTCGAAGATAAGATCTGTAGGGGTAGACCAAGGATAGAATATGTTAAACAGTTTGCCTCGGATATAGTTATGTAGAGATGAAACGATTAGCTCAGGACAGGGAAGCATGGAGCGCTGCATCAAACCAGCAAAAGACTGAAGACTCAAAGCACACACAAATATAATAGACTCCGGGAAGAGGCAGGTAAGTTTTGACATTTTGCATGGCACTAGTGTTGGTTTATTGCTTGTCGCTACCTCGTAAACCAAATATGAGAACTTGCTTCTAAGTCATTTATCATGGAACAATATTGTAACAGCTGTAACCGGTCCAGAGAAAAAGTAAATACACTTTCAAAATTAACGTTGTCGCCCTGATTGCTCGGTGTTTGTTATTGTTTACAAATACAATTCAACGCACCTATTTCACATTCATCTATCGTGGCAAAATATGTCAATATGTCAGGTTTATAGCAGTAATAGGTCCCGAGGAAAGGAAAATTGAATGTGAAAATTTGCGTGACCATAATCATGGTTTCGTGCTTGCCTCGGTTTTCATTTTCACATATAAATCGTTTACTGGTAGTTTTCTATCGAGATACAACTTTAGAGGCTGTCCTTACAAAAGACAATTGAGATTTCTTTAATGTGAGTGGCCGCCATCCTTGTTTGGTGCTTGTCCAGAGTAGTGGTTTTTGAGCGGTTCTATACCCTCTACCTCCACATTCCTCCACACAAAATGGCGGTGGCGCGATATCTTGAAAAACCCGAGGTGTCGCAGGACTCGGGTTGACGTCCTCTTTCCTATGGACAACTTATTCCCACCCCAAAATAAAACCTATCCCTACTAGGGGGTGAAATAGTATTTTTTTTAGTAAGCGTGGCTATCCATGTGCAACATGTATGCGGTCCGATACCAGTATGAAATTAAACGTTGTTTCACATGAAAAAACATGTATAGTCCTGGATGCTACTATGATTAAACATTTTTGTTTTTACGCATGCGCACTTGTTTTTTTTTGTAAGAGAGCGGGCTTTTTGAATAATGATTTATAGATGAGTTATTTTTTTAAAATAACCAAAAGATCGAAAGCTAATAAGTCATCGGCTTTTTAATATCTCATGAACCAATAAGGCTAGGGACTTGTATGAGGGGTTGTAACACTTGGGGTGACGCTCTGTTTTGAATGTATTATTCATTTTTGTCAAAAGGGCCTAACTGCACTTTTGTTAATATCTCGCGAGCCAATAAGGCTACGGACTTGTATGAGGTATTGTAGGACTTGGGATGATGCCCCCATTTTGAATGTATTTTTGAAATTTTGACAAAGAGCCTAACTGCACTTTTGTCGATATTTTGTTTTAATTCATGATGGGGTAACTATTTTATCCAGTGGCCGATAGCCAGCGGCAGACCTGGTCTGTGTGTAAAGCAGTGTGTTGAACTGACGTTGTTCGCCAGTCCTCACTACTACAATCTGATAACGATATGAAAGGAAAAGTGGCGAAATACATGTGAACACGTGTGAGATGACATTATTGCCGTCTCCCTTGTGAAACAACATGTGAGCTAACAAGTCTCATCCTGTTTGGTTCGTACGTGAGAAAATACAAGTTCATGTGTAATTTGACCTGACACAGGCGTTGACTTTGGACGTTAGCTGTACATGTGCGCGATAACAGCTAACGCTGTCGTTATGCGATGCAGGAGTCGCAACTGAACGCTCGGCTACGCTAACCCTTTAGCCAAGTAAGATTCGAGATATCTCGCGAACCCATGGTACGATTTTGGCATGCGACATGTTGTTAGACTTGGAGTGACGCCCCCCTTTTTAAATGTATTTTTGAAATTTTGACAAATGGCCTAATGACACTTTTGTTGATATTTTCTGAACCTGTGATGATGGGATTTTGACTTATGAGGTAGGCCTATCGTTGGACTTGCTGTCTGCCTCTGCCTTGTTGAGCACAAATCTGACATGGAGTGACTGGGAATTGAACCACGGATCCAGTGGTGAGAGATTGACATGCGGCTGCCTACGGATCCCTTTTGACGGGTCCCTTTGGAGTGGCCCCTTTGGACAGGCCCATGATATATGAAAAACATCCGAAATTAAAGGGTGATTGGTTTTTATTCCTGTACATGTGCAATTGACCCTCTATCGATAGGCGAGCAATATTTTGTTCATACATATATTAATCTTGTTAGGTAATATAATATTGCATCGTCAAATAATATGCAAATTGGTGGAGTTATTTTTGAAGTTAGTCTATGTTGAGCGTACCACGTTCAGGCCCTCTGACCATAATTAAATGTATTGGCAGAGACGGGAATCGAGCTCGGTCCTCCAGGGCGACAGCCAAGAATGCTAGCCGCTACACCACGAGATGAACTTGACTGAATGGATTTGGTCCCATACTACCCAATACGTGCCTTGCCATTGACGCCCACTCACTGCCACCTCCATAGGTAGTCTTTAGTGACGAAATCAGATTCCTTTTGTACTCTGATGACGAACATGTTCGTGTCTGGAGACCTCGTGGTTCGCACCTAAATTCGGAATTTTCTCTGGCACGTCACACTGCCAACCCCCAAACTACTGGCGTGATGATCTAGGAGCCATCACATATCACAGTCGGTCACCCCTAGACGAGGGTCAATAACGACGCAGTGACATGTGCGGGATATCCTTCGGCCTAATGTCGTGCCACTTTAGGCAAGGCATCAGACAGTGTTTTCAGCAAGACAACGCTCGACCGCATACAACAAGGGTGGCACAGGACTGCCTCTAGAAGGGTGGCATACTGCCGTCAACCAGCCGATGCACAGATTTGTCACCAATTGAACATGTCTGGGACCACCTGAGACGCCAACTGTTGGAGACGAAGAGGGCACAAGTTCTCGAGAACTAGTTGCAATAAATACCGCAACATACCATACGAACCCTGCATGGTATCATGCTCGCCCGTATTGCAGTCTGAATCCAAGTTAGAGGTGCACCAATAGGGTACTAGAATCTCAATAAAGGTCAATGTTTTGCGATACAAGTTTGCCCAGGTATTGTAATAGTTTACGTACAACAATCACCCAGACATACATGTGTTCATCCAATTGCCGAAGTTCTTTCTCGCTGCGCGATTTTCTTTTTGTTGTAGTGTATTTTACTATTGTTTCCTTGATTATGAATGCTTGTGTGTCTATCAATTTTAACAAAATAAATGCCTGCACTAGTGAGTGTCAAATATAATGTCATTGCGGTGTATACCAGCCGGAGACGCGGTTCCAGAGGGGATGGGGGGTGGGAGGATGAATGGAACATCGTAATGGAACTTCGTACTATGATGGAAAGATATAAAATCAACACACAATCCGTTTTCAAATTTTTTAATAAAATATTTTCTCGTTTAAGTACATCAATCACATGCATCACAGATACCGAAAAAATTAAATCAAAATTATTCTTTAAAAAAGCTTGAGAAGACCAGTCATAGATCGCTTTTTAGGCCATCCGTTGGAAAAATCTTTGCCCCGAGCTAGTTGTATGGTGCCATTGGTCAACTCGAGTGCACTAGGTTGTGGGATATAATCCTACCACAGTTAGTTAGCACCTTCAGCTGCTTAAACACCAGGACCTCGTGTCAATATCTTTCTTGCACAATAAAGAACCCCAGTGCATAATCTTGGCATCCCGGTGTTTGCGAATCACAGCAGATAATTCGGATTTTAAACACATTACTATTATTATTATTATTATTATTATTATTATTATTATTATTATTATTATTATTATTATACATACATACATTTTCATTTGAGACTGTTCTGCCTTTCAGTGTCCAGTCTAGTCTGCAAGCCTCTGTTTGCGATGAAGTCTCCTCCATGATCCCATATTAGCAGTTAGCACTGCGGCTCCTCTACTTCTACACCTCTCACTTTGCAATCGTTCAACACTGAATCTAACCATCGCCTTCTAGGTCTACCTCATGCTTAGTTACATTTCTTCAGTTAGGGCTTCACACGCAATGTATCTGAGCACTGTACTGCCAAATGGGGCCCTGAAGATGAAATGTAATAGAATATTTATCGGCCTCACACTGAAGTTTTCGCGATAGCTACAGTAGATGTGCATAAACCCTTGCCACATTAATAGAGATAAGAGGATTAATCTCTAATTTGATGCTAGGATGAAGGTTTTCGAAATGAACGGTATTAGCAGAAATTAACAGACAGTTTCATATTGAACCTTCTTTCGTGTTGGCAAAACGTACATTTATCATATAAAATGTAACCTCACAAAATTAATTCACGTATTTAAATTCTGCACGTATTTGAAAATGATCATAAGAATCGTACAACTGACTTTACCTCGTGCATTTAATGTCAACTTTCATAGTAAGCTAGCATACGTAAGTCCAGCTGCCGTATCTCCCGGCTCTGACAATATCCTAACGGAGAGAGATAGCGTTGCAGGTCTTGTGCCACGAAATATCAACGAACGTGGACCACACAAAATTGTTAACATGTTTGTAAATCAGAACCTTTCTTACAGTACATACGTACAGCACTACTGTACCTGTTTGCCTAGGACGGCGGAGTGGTAATCATTTCTCATAATGTGCCTAAGTCTATGAATAACCGTACACATAACCCCTCATCATCCGAACTGGGCCCAAATGACGAGATTCCTCTCTCGGGACGTGTCGGGCTAAAATTGAGAAAGTGGGTTGAGCCCCTGTTCAAAGTAGCCTACATACTACTCTAGACATGAAAAATACAAATAAGAAATCCAGTTTCAGATAAAACGAAAATTCATCAGGATTTATTTCATATAAACATCCACAAGAAGTTGCAGAATAAAAACATTAATTAATTAACTAATAAATCAAAGTTTTGTAAACCCAAGTCTATCAATATTGTCCCCATCCTACTCTCATGCTGGGCAACGAAACTTATCATACAAAAATTCTAACTAATGTCACCCTCCTGAAGAAGAAAACATCCTACCTGTAAATCCTAGAAACTCCCTCAGAAAAGTTCTATCAAACATAAGTATGCAAGGCTAGGCTAGTTGCGAAGGGAAGAAGTCTCTGCCTGAATCCCTGCATAAGATACAATAATAGTACGATAAATAATAGTGACACCGATTTTGCGTCGGTAGCAGCCTGATCCTAAAATTGTTGGCATCGATGACGCAACAGGATCCAATAAAATACAACAATAACAAAAATAACCCTATCTAAAATATAACAAAATCACGGAAATAAATAATGTCCTTCTCAACCTAGTGCTCTTTGAATGAAATTTGGTGCTTTCGTCATACAAGCCAAAATGTGCTTGCAAGCGCAAGCTCCCATGAAATGAGATCCATTCTCCAATTCAAATTCTGTTGCACGAACTGGAATAATAGTGTTTTCATTATAAATTTTAACAGTCAGAAATGTTATCATTTTGTGAAATATAAATATTGTTACGGCTGTGAGTTCGTTTCATCGCTCGCCGCATGAGTCAAAACTGCCCCAGGGCTGGACTGCTCTCCCTCAGTGTATTGCATGCGCGTTACGCAACGGACTGCGAAGTGAAAGGGATGGTCCAGAATCTTCGTGACACCACCAGCGAAGGAAATGTCTAGAAGCCGTGTGTCCTGGACGATTCTAGAATTTATTGAGTCACTAGCCTGCTATATAAGCGGCTTCAACAGTGAGGGGACCGAGTTTTTCTGTTGTTGTGTTTTACGAGCTAGTGCGAGCGATTATCTTGTGCGACAGAAGTGTGGTGACGAAGTGCTGTGCGAGTTACGAAATCCTGTGACATTGTTTCTCCCAGCTTGTGAACAGCGTACATCAAGTGCTCGTAAGTAACTGTATTTGTTGTACCTGAGGAAGAGGGGCAGGTAGCTTCTGCCAAGGCCACCGGATTCATTAGGACGGATTAACTTCTGTGGTCTGTTGCAAGTGAAAGGGGCCAAGAGCGCATAAGGAAGAGACTTGAGGAAACTGGAGAAGGCTCCTAATTGCTTGTATTTGCTGATTAGTGTAATTTTCTGGCCACAATAAAGATAATTATTTCTTTAAGCAGTAATTGGTGTAGTGCTTTGTACCCCCACCGTATTCCAGTTAACAAAAGTGCCACTAGGGGGTGGCACGTAACAACTGGTGTCAGAAGCCGGATTACGAACTCAAGCACAACACCTGACGGTCCTGGTTTCAAAACCCGAGCAGGTCATTTTCTCTAATTTTCCTGTGAGTGCATGCCCTTTACAAGACAAACAACTAAAATGGAGGAGAAATTGGCAGCACTGCTAGAAAAGTTAAATGGCATGGAAACCAAGATGGAGGATGGCCAGAAGAAGTTAGCAGAGGACCTGAAGGACAGCCAAAATAAGTTAGCAGAGGACCTAACTTCCAAATTAGAAGAAGGCCAAAATAAGTTAGCGCAGGACCTGAAGCAGATGGAAGACAGCCAGAATAAGTTAGCAGAGGACCTAACCGCCAAATTTCTGGATGGCCAGAAAATTCTGGAAGAGTGTCTGCTGACGAAATTAGAGGAGAGCCAAAGGAAATTAGAACAGGGCCTACGTGAGGAAGTCGCGGCAGTGGAGGAGAAGTTCAACACCTTGCAAGTGGAAGTTGCCAAGCTGCGCCAACGCCCGCTGATGGGGGTGGAGGAGAGATTCAACGCTCTACAAAAGGAATTTGCTGAGCTGCGCCGACTCCCGCCGACAGGGATGGAAGATAGATTCAAAGCCCTACAAGAGGAAGTCACCAAGCTGCGCCGACGCCCGTCGACCGGGGTGGATGAGAGAGTCAAAGCCCTACAAGAGGAAGTTGCCGAGCTGCGCCAACGCCCGCCCACCGTTACACCGGGAATATCAGGAACGGGACATAGCAGAGTGACGCCCCCAACCTTCGACGGAAAGGTCCCGTGGAGCACCTACTTACGACAGTTCGAGGCGGCCTGTTCCATAAATAACTGGAACAACACAGAAAAGGCTACAGCTCTCATTGTAGCGCTGAGAGGTGACGCCCTTAACGTCCTTCAGGCCATCCCGACTGGATTCCAGGACTACGCTTCACTGATCGCCCATATGGAGTCCCGATATGGAGATAGCCATCTTCAGCAGGCCTACCAGATGCAGCTCCGGACCCGGGTACAGAAGAACGCGGAAACCCTGCAGGAGTTCGAGATGGACATCGCACGCCTCGTAAGGCTCACCTACCCAATAGCGCCGGCCGACTTTCTGGAGCAGATAGCGACGCAGACTTTCACCGACGGGCTACGGGACTCGGACACTCAACAGGCGCTGTGACTCGCGCGCAATAAGACCCTGGCAGATGCGCTGAGCCACGCACTTGAGTTCGAGACGGCAAAACAGGCATCCAGAATGCAAGCGCGGGTGCGTCAAGTGGACGTCGACGAACCAGTAAAAACCAACGAGACCAAGCCCCTGGCCGACGAATTGATGGAGGCGCTAAGCCGTTTCTTCAAGAATCGCAGTACCACCAACAAAAACGTAGCCGAAGGACATCCGGAGAGGCGGCCCGGAAGAGGACTACCGACCTGCTGGACCTGCCGTAAGAGAGGCCACCTGAGCAAGGACTGCGGTGATCGCCGCCGCCAAGGGTTTCCGTCGGGACAGTCAGTCGTAGGGAAACCGCGCGGCCCAGGAAAGCAAGTATCAGCCAGCCTAGGGGGGCAAAGGTTGGCTTGTGACAGTCGTCAAGCCCCGGCAGTCAAAGTTCGTGTGACGCAGTTACGGAGGGATAATAGCAGCCTGATGGTCGACGGAGTCGTCAACGGAGAGAGCTGGCCCATGCTAATCGACACGGGAGCATCGAGGACCAACGGCAGTCCCACCGTGATCCCGAAGTGGAGAGTGCAACCCACACAAAGGAACCTCCAGCTAATAACCGCGACCGGAGAGACCGCACCAGTACATGGCGAAGCATCACTGGAGTTCGTCATTGGTCGACGGGCGATAAAGCATCCAGTGCTTGTGGCTGACGTATCAAATGAAGTGATCATCGGACTGGACTTCCTGGACCAGAACAACATCATCTTGGATCTGAGTACCAACACTCTGCACTTCGGAGGTGAGGAACTTGCTTTGCAACCTGCGCACGAGTCCATCACCGCACGACGAGTAAGGCTGAGAGAGGACGTCATCGTTCCTACCAGGACGGAGGTCAGCGCCGCCGTAATTGTCGACGGAACTGCTGAGGGAGTGGCGGCTGTCATCGAGCCAAAATATGAGGACATCCAGACAAAAGGATTGCTAGTTGCCAAGACCCTCATCAACACGACGCCTCGGCCGTACGTCCGCCTGTCCAACCTGAACGACTACGATATTACGGTTCACCGGGACACCAACCTAGGAGTTTGCGAGCCCGTTACCTGGATTGCCCGCATCACAGATACGACAGACAGACACCTGCAGACGGACAACCGAAGAAGACGCACACTGCCAGAAGAACTACAGAAGATGTACCAAGGATCCCAGGACCATTTAGACGAGGAACATTCACGCCAACTTCAGGACCTGCTACGCGAATTCCAGGATGTCTTCTCCGTGGGGAGCAAAGACTTCGGCAGGACAAGCTTGGTCCAGCACAGAATCGACGTTGGGGACAGCGCACGGATTAGGGCCCCATTCCGACGTGTCCCGCTCGCCAAGCAAGCCGAAGTCGACCAGATGGTAGAAGAGATGAAGGAGCAAGGGGTGATCGAGCCATCACATAGTCCTTGGAGTTCTCCGGTCGTGCTTGTGAGGAAGAAGGACGGTTCCACCAGGTTCTGCGTGGACTACAGGCGGGTGAACGATGTCACGAAGAAGGACAGCTACCCTCTACCCCGGATCGACGACACGCTGGATACCATATCAGGGTCAAGGTGGTTCTCCACCTTGGATTTGAAGAGTGGCTACTGACAGGTGGAGGTCCACCCTACGGACCGGGAGAAAACGGCGTTCTCTGTGGGCAGCGGGCTCCGGCAGTTCACCGTCATGCCATTCGGTCTGTGCAACGCCCCTGCGACCTTCGAAAGGCTAATGGAGTCCATTCTGAGGGGACTACACTGGAAGACCTGCCTGGTCTACCTAGACGACGTCATCGTTCTGGGGAGAAGCTTCGAGGAGCACTACAGCAACCTGAAGGAGATCTTGTTGAAGCTACGGGCTGCCCAACTGAAGTTGAGCCCCAAGAAGTGTCAGCTCTTCCAGAAGCGGGTCCAGTACCTTGGGCATATCGTCTCCGAGGAAGGGGTGCGCACCAACCCAGAGAAGACCGCAGCTGTGAGGGAGTGGCCAGTTCCGAAGGATAAGTCCCAACTACGAAGCTTCCTGGGACTCTGCACTTATTACCGTCGCTTCGTGAGGGGATTCGCCGACATCGCCAAACCTTTACATCGACTGACTGAGAAGGACCAACTCTTCACGTGGACAGCAGAATGCCACAGTGCCTTCGAACAACTCAAGCAGGCTCTGTGCAACGCGCCTATTTTGGCCTACCCCAGACCTGGAACAAGGTTCATCGTCGATACCGATGCCAGCGACTTTGGCATAGGGGGAATCCTGTCGCAAGTAGTGGACGGCGTGGAAAGAGTTGTGGCCTACTTCAGCAAGGCCTTGTCAAAGCCAGAAAGGAACTACTGCGTCACCAGGAAGGAGCTGCTCGCCATCGTGAAGACCATTGAACACTTCCACAAGTACCTGTACGGGCAAGAATTTCTCATCAGGACCGACCATGCATCCCTGCGGTGGCTCCTGAACTTCAAGCAGCCCGAGGGTCAACTCGCGCGGTGGTTAGAGAGGCTTCAACAGTACAACTTTGAGATTCAGCACAGGAAAGGCCAACTGCATTCTAACGCCGACGCCCTGTCACGAAGACCGTGCCCCGAAGACTGCACCTTCTGTACTAGGAGGGAGGAGAACACTGGGATACAGTGCCGAAGGACTACTGTGGACTTTCAAGGGAGCTGGAGCCGCGAATCTTTCACGCGGACACAAGCAGAAGATGATGACCTGGGAGTGATAGCCGAATGGAAGGGGGCCTGTGTCCCCAGACCCGGGTGGAACATTGTGAGTGACTGCAGCCCAAAGTTTAAGTCCTACTGGGCGCAGTGGGACTCGCTGATTGTAAGGGATGGCCTCATCTGCCGCGCCTGGGAGAGCACCGACGGGAAGACATCTCGGGAACAAGTCGTCGTTCCAAAGGCTATGACGGAGGAAGTCCTGAAGGAAGTTCATGGAGGATCATCTGGTGGACACCTAGGGATAAAGAAGACCCTGGAGAAGCTGAGAGAGCGGTTCTACTGGATCGGATGCCGAACAGACGTGGAGAACCACTGCGCGAGGTGCCACGATTGCGCAGCCAGCAAGGGCCCAGGACGGAGACGACGGGGTCCACTGAAGATCTACAACGTGGGCGGCCCCATGGAGAGAGTAGCCATCGATGTTGCTGGGCCATTCCCGTTAAGCGAGGCAGGGAACCGCTACATATTAGTCGTCAGCGACTACTTTACCAAATGGCCGGAGGCGTATGCGCTCCCTAACCAAGAAGCCGCGACGATCGCAGAGACCCTGGTGAAGGAATTCGTCAGCCGGTACGGAGTACCCCTGGAGCTGCACTCCGACCAAGGGAGGAACTTCGAGTCGCAGGTGTTCCAGAACCTATGCCAGCTGCTGGGAATCCGGAAGACAAGGACAACGCCGCTACACCCTCAGTCCGACGGGATGGTAAGCGATTCAATCGCACCGTCGAGAACCATCTCCAAATAGTCGTCAGCGAGCACCAGAGGGATTGGGACAAGCATCTTCCACTATTTCTCCTGGCCTACCGCGCCGCCGTGCATGAAGCCACCGGGTGCACACCAGCCCGGGCCATGTTTGGGAGGGAGCTCCGTGTACCTGTTGATCTTGCCTTTGGCCGACCTGGGAATGATCCGATCCTGGTAAGCCAGTATTGTCAAGAACTGGTCGACCAACTGGAGGACGTACACGCGTTCACGAGGAGGAAACTACGGATCGAGACCGACCGAATGAAGACCCGATACGACCAGCAGACGGATGCCGGCGGATTCCACGAGGACGACCTGGTCTGGCTCTTCAACCCATTACGGAAGAAAGGCCTGTCACCCAAACTGCAGAAGTCCTGGGAGGGCCCGTACCGAGTCGTGAAACGGATCAACGATGTCGTCTACAGGATCCAGCGGAGCCCGAGGGCGAAGATGAAGATCGTGCATCGAGATCGCCTGGCAGCCTACGGAGGGACACAGACGGACCAATGATTGATCGGGACGATCAGCCTTTTTAGGAAGGGGGTGGTGTTACGGCTGTGAGTTCGTTTCATCGCTCGCCGCATGAGTCAAAACTGCCCCAGGGCTGGACTGCTCTCCCTCAGTGTATTGCATGCGCGTTACGCAACGGACTGCGAAGTGAAAGGGATGGTCCAGAATCTTCGTGACACCACCAGCGAAGGAAATGTCTAGAAGCCGTGTGTCCTGGACGATTCTAGAATTTATTGAGTCACCAGCCTGCTATATAAGCGGCTTCAACAGTGAGGGGACCGAGTTTTTCTGTTGTTGTGTTTTACGAGCTAGTGCGAGCGATTATCTTGTGCGACAGAAGTGTGGTGACGAAGTGCTGTGCGAGTTACGAAATCCTGTGACATTGTTTCTCCCAGCTTGTGAACAGCGTACATCAAGTGCTCGTAAGTAACTGTATTTGTTGTACCTGAGGAAGAGGGGCAGGTAGCTTCTGCCAAGGCCACCGGATTCATTAGGACGGATTAACTTCTGTGGTCTGTTGCAAGTGAAAGGGGCCAAGAGCGCATAAGGAAGAGACTTGAGGAAACTGGAGAAGGCTCCTAATTGCTTGTATTTGCTGATTAGTGTAATTTTCTGGCCACAATAAAGATAATTATTTCTTTAAGCAGTAATTGGTGTAGTGCTTTGTACCCCCACCGTATTCCAGTTAACAAAAGTGCCACTAGGGGGTGGCACGTAACAATATAAATAATTGGACATCCCTATGTCTTGAGTAACACGAAATATGCTGATTCCACTCGACTGGCCATATGTAAATGTATTTTACCTGCATATGTCATGAAATCAATTGCAGCATGCCTGGTGAGTGGTGAATGCCTAGCTATTTCAGCACTTCTGAGGGAGAGAGAGATAGGAAAAGGAAGGAGAGGCGAGTGCTTATTTTATACTAATTATTAGTATTACTTACATTTTATTATTAGTAGTAGTAGACTAGTACGAGGGGTGTTCAAATTAAAAGGTATGAAACGATACTTTGGGTACAATTTATTCGTTATTCAAAAGTAATCACCACAGGCATGTGCACAGGTGTCCCATTGCGTCTCTAGCCGCAGGATTCCCTGTTCCCAGAAATCTTATGGTTGTGACAGGAGCCAATCCTGTACGGTGTCCATTAGTTCGTCGTCCGATTGGAAACTTTTTCCCTTGAGATGTTTTTTTTAACGGACCAAACAGATGGAAGTCGCAGGGTGACAAGTCTGAGCTGTAGGGTGGATGCTCAAGTTGTACGTGGCCAATACACCTTGTGTGACGTTAGAGACGTGTAGACGAGCGTTATCATGGAGCAGAACCACTCCCTTCGTGAGCAGTCCAGGCCGTTTGTTCTTGATGGACTTGCGTAGGCTACGAGAGTGTCGCACAAAACACGTCACTGCTAGTGGTTCGTCTCAAGGGAAAACGTTTTCAATCGGACGAGGAATTAAAGGACACCGTACAGTATTGGCTCCTGTCACAACCACAAGACTTCTGGGAACAGGGAATCCGGCGGCTAGTGAAGCAATGGGACACCTGTGTACAGGCCTGTGGTGATTACTTTCGAATAACGAATAGATTGTACCCACTGTATCGTTTCGTACCTTTTCATTTGAACACCCTCATATTATTATTACTTAATTAGTATTACTATATTTGATTTAATGTTGCTTGGGTACTTGATATGGCATGAGGGTACTACTCACAGTCTCAAAAAGGCTGAGAACGCCTGCCTTACACCTGCTATCAGTGTTGCATTCAGTATCAGCAACCAGCCGCTAACGCGCTACCTTGTGTCTCACTGACATAGGGAGAGCGTTGGTTCGAATCCCACATCGGCCGTCCTGAAAATAGTTTTCGTGGTTTCCCATTTTCACCACCAGGCAAATGCCGAGTCGGTTCCTTTCAACAGGTCCAACGCCTTCCCTTCCTTGGCCCACCCTGAGAAGAAATTACATGTTCATTGCCTGCATTAATACAACTATTTTATATCAGCACTGTACCTTAATGTCGCTGGGGGGTTTAGGGCATTTATGTGAGACAGTTGTTTAAGCGTTGACGTTTACACATCAAGATTTTGGGCACAATTCTGGTCTTAGATTGATAACATTTACTGTAAAGAAATTTGAACCTGCGTTTCTAAAACCACAACAGTTAAAAGGAACGTTATAGCCTATATAGAAATGTTAGAAACCATTTTCCAGTGTTGCCATCTTAATTTCTTGCTATTCAATCAATCAATACGTTCATGTTATTATTATAATTATTATTATTGTAAAACAAGAAACAAACCCCCTGGCACTTAGCCACTGAAGTGCCTTGGCCTACCAAGCAACCGCTGCCTATCCCTGTTGGCCTAGAGATTGTGGGATAAAGCGTGGCCAACACGTCGGTTCCCCTCAGTCGTTTATCTTCAACGGTACACTACTTCTCTGAATAGACAGCTACTCAATCGTCCTCACAAGACTGGCTGCGTGGCTCAGTGGAAACGTTCTCGCCTGCTGTTCCCAAGGTTGCATGGATCGAATCCTGGTGCAACCAGTTGGCATTAGAGGGTGCGCAAATGCGAGGGAGCAGTGCCAGTACATTTACTGGCACTTGAAAGATCCGCTTCAGGCAAGATTCTGGCACCCCGGCGTCTCTAAAAGCCGCAGTAGTTAAATAGGACGTAAAACCAATAACATTATTACACAATCGTCCTCACGAGGCCGAATGCACCCCATTGTAGCCTTTACGTCAGTTTAATAATTCCCTGGCAGTGCAAATGGAGTGCAAATCAATAAAAATATGATACAAAAGCTTTTTGTTGGTTTCAAGATTCGTATCATAAAGAAACAATTAGTAAAAACCTAGCCATCTATTTTGCTTTGCTGTAAACATAACAATGACTCCCCAATTCAATATGGTGTCTAAACCTTGACATGACTTAAATAATCCACAGTTTAGTGAATGCTTTTAAATCATTAAATGCAGTTTCCCACAGTCATATTTTGAGTTATGTCACAGTGGCAGCAACTGAGCGATATAACCTACTGTCTCTTAAATTCATAAGTACAGTTGTATCCCTTTTCCTTATCATGCAGTATAATTTCAACAGCGCTCTGGGTCAGGTAATAGCCACCTATAAGGAAGGCCCTGCCCTAATCAGAGCGCCAACGCGGCACTCCAGGCCATGTGTGGCGAGCGGTAAGCATGGTCATGAATGGTTCTGAAAGTGCGACTCCGTACTAAATTGCATATAGTCTTTTAACACTCGCATGTTTTCAATAGCGTTGAAGTAGACCCAATAGGGATGGCTAATAATCTGGTAAACGTAAGTACAGCTCCTAACTCTACGTCGTTATTCTATAATATTAAATAGTAGTACGCTCTCGAATCTTATCACGCTTGGTTGCTCTTCTACATTGTTCCATAACTTCTTGCATTATGATTTGTAAACTTCAGACACTTGCTAAATTTAATTGTGTTGTTTATTGTAACTTAATCCTGTAACAACAATCGTACGTTGATACTAGTGGGGTGTAACAATCAGTGGCGTAAATACAGTCGATGATCAGGTGTATCAATCCCTCCCCTAGAGCCAAATAATAAATATATTCAATTTGTTGAAGTTCTTCATTTTGAATAAAACCAATCTCCGGATTGATGACTAATGATTGGAAGATGTAAGTTAATGCTATCAAATTTGAAAGCATTTATTTTCACTCGTTTGGAATATTTAGCGTTACCCTAACTTAACACTTACTGAGTGAGCAAAATAGTCAGCTGTTCAGTTAGCCAGAGAGGAAGCAGTGAGGTGGGTGAGCAGTATTTCTCCTCATCCCTTGCCAAAAACACATCTCTTGTCAGTTGGCTTCATGTAAGTATCCGAGTGTGAGTGTCATTTTGGAAAGTGGATACCGGTAGTATTGTGTTAAACTTTAGTAGGAAACATTACTGTAGTTTATCAATACTTATGCAATGTCGGGAAATAGAAAGGGCCAGATGATTACGGGAAGAAAACCGGACATTATAATTTAATACCAACAAAACTGTTAATTTTCGATCATTTGTACAATGTTAAATGCAAATGCTAATGAAATAAAACATTTAAAAAGTGTAGCTAGGTAGGAAGTTTTGAAACTACAGGATCATATGCTTGCTTTCCTTAAGTCCGAGTCCTTATATCTCAATGTAATTTTCACTCAGCTCATCCCCCTCCAGAAGCAAACACTAGTTACGTCACTGCTGACAATCCTCGTCAATATTTAATAATTTCGATCAATCATGATCCATGATAGCTACTTTTCTCTTGTCTACGTTGGCATTTTTATGCACTGCAAGTAAAACAGATACACATAAATCATTGATATGGGCGTACTAATTAGTCAGTAAAACTAGATACAGTAGCGATTCATTGCATGAAGAAGTGTTATTTGACACAGTTATGCACCACGTCGTTGAAGATACATGTATCTGAACCACAATCGCATGAAACATTCTTCTCGGCAATTACTCTAAAATGATGACAGACCCATTGAAAAAATGAAAATCCACAGCCTGCTTCCATTCTCCGACCGGGTCAGGAATGGAGTGAATGAAGCCCCCATCTAGCGGCGAGGATATAAACTGTGCCAGCTGCCGAAGCCTGTCGCACTCCTCTGGGGCAATGATTAAATGAATGACAGATGAAATGAAATGATAGTTGAGAGAGTTGCTGGAATGAAATTTTGACAGGGAAAACCGGAGTACCCGGAGAAACACCTGTCTGACTCCGTTTTGTCCAGCACAGATCTCACATGGAGTGACCGGGATTTGAACCACGGACCCAGCGGTGAGAGGCCGGCGTGCTGCCGTCTAAGCCACGGAGGCTCCTGACAGACCTATTGAATTTTTCAAATGAAACTAAGAAACATCAACAGTTAACACTTGTACGAGGTATTTATTTGTTTCTTGCCATGTTCTTATATTTGATCAATTGTTAAATAACTTACATCAAAATCTCCTTTTGTCACCTACGGTATACGCAACTACGCCCGTCCATACATATTAGTGAATTTCTTTTCAATAATCCGATATCAAATTACAGTATTAAGAGACAGGCTAGGCACTCGGCCGGAGGACGAATGATGCCAGCGAGGCGGTGTTGCAATTCGGTCTGGCCGCGGCCTGGTTATAGGTGGCTATGGTACTGTATTACCCATAATGGTAAAAGTGTAAGGATTGGAAATCTGCCATGTTGCATAGCACTCACTTGAATGTGTGATTCACTATTCTGTGCGGTATAGAGCAGGCTGTTCCAAATCCACGAGTTTGAGTAAGCGCACACGCGAGTACTCAGCAGTGATGCTCGGAGTACGGCTGGAGAGGGACTGGGGGCGATAGCCAATACGTCACTGGGCGAAGGTCATAACACAGGTCCATGATTTTCCTGCCAGTCTTCATGTATCCACCGCGCAGTGACGGCAGCCCCCACAGCAGAGCTGTATTGCTTGTTGCAGGATTACTTGCGCAAGGCGGCGAGTACTCAACTGCTTATAGGCGAGCAACTCGGCTGGAACTGCCTGGTATAGAGGGACAACGCTTTAAACGAGTCTACCAGATTGGCAAGTGTCATCATTGTGTGTATTATTGCAAGAAACCGTTTTTAACATTTTGTTTATATTCAGGAATATGGTTGCAGAAATATCTATTTTATACTCTTGTGACTAGTGCGAAGGAGCACCTTATGTAGGACTTCTTTCCTCTTTACTATGTTTCATTGTATTTCGGTTATTGTGTACTGAGTTTTAGATTTAATCGATTTTACGGTACGCTCACCCACCATCTTGCATTATGGAGTCGTTGATCTTGTGCCTTTTGCAGAGAAAGCCTCTAATGTGCGTTTATCTACTAACTACGATTCATCATTTTAACTCTTATATGGTAGGCCATCAATTTCAGTTAATTATACAGTATGTTTCGTTCTGTTTTTTAAACATCCTGACGTGATAAAATCCGTTTAAAGAATTTAAAATTATTTCAATTAAATATGGAACAATGTAATGAACCCTTTACCCTATGTTGGTTAAATGATTCTACTTTTTATTTCTTCAATTAATAAATATTTCAACCAGCATCATGAAAGTAGCCAGACAGTGATGAGGAAATTTCAAGCATTTGTTGGAGACAGTAGGGACATACCTGCATCAGTTTAACAAAAGGCTAAATACTTGAGCTAAGAAAAGAAATAGCATAGCGATGTATCACGAGGGCAGGTGTGGCTACCTCAATTTTAGAAGCGACGCGCGGTGAGACATGGTTCTGGTATGTTCATTGTGTTATTCGCGCCTAGAAGAAATATGATGCAGTAACGTGAATGGCTGATGAAGAAAATAGACACTCCCAAGACGCCAAGACCTACTAGAAACCGCCAAATTATCAGAAAATGGAGAACCAATGAGA
This sequence comes from Meconema thalassinum, assembly GCA_946902985.2. Lineage (NCBI taxonomy): Eukaryota > Metazoa > Arthropoda > Insecta > Orthoptera > Tettigoniidae > Meconema > Meconema thalassinum. Next base: position 1,222,194,221 of record OX336389.2, on the reverse strand, counting down.
AGAGAATGCCTACTTGCGCGCCAACTCCGGCTGGGGTACGCGGCGGCTAGCATTCACGCGGGAAATCGCCTAGACAAAATCTCTACGATCGATTCTAGGATTAATGAGCATATTCTTGACCTGTGCAATATTACGAGTTCAGTGATATTTATTTCATTCCTGTACCACAATTATTTCGAGAAATTTTTACATAAAATCCCCCTCCATCTAGACCCAAGGGCCAGTTCATTTATAAGTGTGTCGAAGAGCCAAGACTTTATTATTATTCGGTGCGTCTACGGACGTAGATTATTATTCTGAGCGTCTACGGACGTAGATTATTATTATTCTGTTCGTCTGAGGACGTAGACTTTATTCCGTGCGTCGAGGACACAAGATATTCATTGTAAAGTGTTAAATTCAGTGATAGATAGTCATAGTACTATAGTTATAGGGGCAGTAGCGTCGATAATTCGCCAACGAACAGTGACAGGGAATTTAGTACCTGAACAAGCGAATTTAATAGTCAGACATAAAGTGTAATAACCTAATTTTTGTATCAGCGCAAGGATGACATCGATGAATGCAGAGGAAGTTTGGAATTCTCAACACTCCGTCCAGATGGCTGATATGAGATAAAGAAGCATCCAGTTGGGGAATGGCGTCTGATGTTCTTTGACGGGTGACTACAAAAGAGATGAGTACAAAATAATATTGTATTATTTGTTAAATTAACTTATGGTTTATGGGACATATTTTTGTAAATACTTTGCTTGTGTGATTAATGTAGTATATTTAGTTTCGATCTGACACATTTTTGTTTGGAAGCAGCTCGCACAATTGTAGTTTTTGGAAGGTTCTTTTCTTTGTGTTGTGTTAACTAACGTAGCTATGTGAACGGCCGTGTTCGCCTATGTTACGAAGTGCGGTTAAAAACGTCTCTCGGAGATATGTCGTGTTTCAGGAGTAGGACTGACTTAATATAATTATATAGTAGATTGGAGGGTAATTAAATTTTGTTGAGATTTATTATTGATCAGATTCAGTGTGATTATTGCCTTTGGAGCAATGTTATTTGTGACGAAGAGTATTCAGCTCTATCGTAAGTTTTAAATATTGTGTTAAATGTTTGCGAGCTCTAATTCAGCAGACCCGTGTGAAAGGCGTTATGTCAGTCCCAGATTTGTGTATTGTGAGTATATATTTTGTGGTATTACAAGCGGGAATTTCAGCAGAGACTGATTTCTGTCAGCTTGGTACCAGATTCATATTGTATCCTTGCGAGGACAATTATGGATATGTGATTATTGTCTGACCATATGTTGAGTTGGAGGAGATGTTAGTTGCTGTTGATTCCTTGAGATAACAGTCCAGCTGGTCGGCTATTTATATACACTGGAAGGGGGACATGACAGGTATTGAGGAAAGGGTGAGTTGTTGTCACAAGGGCTGGCTGAGTTTCGCAAGCAAGCTCATCATTAGTGGAGTGCACGTCTGGCTCCCAATTACTTGAAAATAAATATAAATGTGAGAAACTGATCAATGGTAAAATAGTTTAAATAAATGGGAGTTGCCTACGAAACACGATAACCTTCGAAGCGTTTCCTTAACATGCAATTTTGTTAATATAAAGTAATCTTAACCACTCAGGTGGTTTGTTGTTGTTGGTTTATTCTATGTTTATTTTCCATGTCAGTGACCCGTGAGTCACGTGCGGCGCTGTGTTTCCTTGTTGTTGAGTATCTGGCCATTGTGGCAGCTCATTTGGTTAAGTGTGTCACCACACTAATAAGGGTCTCAGAGAGATGCCTGTAAATAGTAGAGTTGTAATATGTGTGTCAGAATTAGATTTAAGGATTTTTATTAATGTTATGCCCATATCCATAAACGTTGATTTACGAGATGATTGTTCGTGAGCACCGTGGCTGTTAACCCGTTGTGAACGAACGATCATCCAAGTACTCATTTCTCGTAGATAGTCATCACGCGAACATAAATTCATATGCAAGGTCGTGGAACTTGGATCCACATTTTATTAGAAAAGGGGAGATCCATCTGACTCCTCAAAGTGATAAATATTCCTGTCAGGGAAAAATTCAGGGAGGATTTGTTTATTATTGTTTGTTTTATTCTTTTATGCACAAATTAGTCATTAAATCTTGTTATTATCTTACGTTTTGTCTCCTTTCTTTCTTAATTATAGTTTTCATCCTATAACCCTTGCCTCAGAAAAGCACGTAGTTTGGCGGACGTAAACACCACACTATGAACTGAACGCGACCCCTTGATCTAAGATTCTTGCATAAAACACTGCTATTCTGAAGGGTTCATAGGTGAAAACTGGCGGCCAACGGTGGGGCTATTCAATGTGGTGTAACGGGGAGATTACACATGTCAATAGTGGCGCATTTGAGTAAAACTGGCATGCCGCAAGTGCAGGCAGATATGACAGTATTTAATCACCGGGAAGTGATATTTTATTAAAAGTAGTTGAGGCGAAGTGGATACCGCCGAATGTGTGAAAAATAAATTAAAATCAGGAGTTTGCAAAGTAAAATACGGTTCACGTTGTTGTCTTTTAAATTAAAGTAAAATTAAAATGTGATACCGGGCGCCCAATGATAAAGTTAAAACTAGATTTGTTTAGAAAGTCAAACTCATGGAAATATTAGGAGGCAGTAGCCTAAAATGACAATTAATACTTTGTTAATTAGTCAGTGTTAATATCAGATCAGGATAAATGTTTAATGACTAAATATGTGCTTGGGGTTAAAATTAAATTGAGTAAAACTAGAACTACTCAGAGATGCAATCGACTAATGGGATTAAAAGTAAAAATAAATGAACTGAGTAGGATAAAGAAAATAAATGTGCATTGGATTTATGTGCGTGTCAAAGGGCATTGGTGTATGCCATTTCCCATATGTCTCAGATAAATTTATAAAACATGGCAACGGTGGCGCAGATCCAGGAGATCATTGAAAGTGCAGCGAGGAGAACGCAGGAATTGTTGGATACTAAATTAGCAGAGCAAAGTGAAGCGTTGAATACAAAGTTATCTGAACAAATAAACACTAGTATGTTAGAGCAAAGTGAAGCGTTGAATACAAAATTATCTGAACAAATAAACACTAGTATGTTAGAGCAAAGTGAAGCGTTGAATACAAAATTATCTGAACAAATAAACACTAGTATGTTAGAGCAAAGTGAATCGCTAAATACGAAAATGTCAGAGCAAAGTGAATCGCTAAAAATTAAACTGTCAGAACAAAGTGAATCGCTAAATACGAAAATGTCAGAACAAAGTAAATCGCTAAATACTAAACTGTTAGAACAAAGTGAATCATAGCGGACACAGTTAAATAACAGTAGAATTGAGCAAAATGAATATCAGGCGGAACAAGCTAGGTTATTAAAGAGTGAAATTAATGACACTATAAATTCACAGTTAGAGGCGCAAAATAATAAAAACACGAACCAATTAGCTTCGCTAACCGCAGAGATGAAAGAGCACACAAACCAACAGATGATATTACTGGCCCTTGATGTAAGCAAAAATAATGAGAAACAGTTAGAGCAGATTGAAAAAATGCAGAAGATTTTTGATAAAAAACTTAGCATTCTCGATGAAACGGTGTTAGCTAAATTAGAGCAGATTGAAATAGCATGCACAATGAATACAAGCGAGGTCAAAATAGCTCAGGATAAGTTGGAAGGACGATTCAAGGAGATGGAGAAAAGTGGCAGGGTCATTCAACAACAAATATCAGCAGTAGATGAGAACATATCAGGCATAATTAAAGATATGGACCGTCTCGAGATAAAATCAGCGGAACAGTGGAAAAGCCTAGAAACGGAACAAGAACAATTTAGGAGTACATTAGACGAAAGGCTAAGCCAGATAGAAAATAATCAGGATGAAAATAAGAGCCAGATAGAAGAAAAAATAAGCACGATTAAAGAACAGATCAGGAAAGATTGGAAGAAAATGAATATTGATTCTAAAGAGGAAAGATCCACCATTCTTAAAACAGTAGGCGAAAACCACACGCGTATTCAAGCTTTGGAGCAAGAGGTAAAAAATAAACTTAAAGAGCAGACAGACAGGATCATTAAAGCCGAACTCGGCTCATTAGAACAATCATCTATATTTAGAACGGGAGCATTGAAGGACAAGCAGGATGACTCACATAGTTCCCAACCCAGTACAGCAGGAAGTCAGACTCAAGCAGAGAGCCCATTAACAACAAACACGGAAGGATTTCGCAAGAACGTAGATAGGAGCTCAACACCACAGGACGGTCATCAGCCCACACAACTTATTCAAGTAATTCGCTCAAATGACTACAAGCCGCAGAAATACACAGAAAATTCAGGGGTAACGCCTAAGGCCTTTATCAAAGAGATTGAAGACCACTTTAATGACACTGGGGTACCTGAAGCACGTAGATTGAGAATGATGGAGAGATTTTTATCAGGAAATGTTCTCACCTGGTTTTTAAGTTTCAAATACACATTTGGAACCATGTCAGACTTTAATTTAGCGTTTCTGCGCAAATACTGGTCTCCCGCCATACAACAGAGTTTAAGAATGGAGCTTTACTCTAGAAAATATCAAACTACCCAGCAGACGAAATACTCAGATTTCTTCAACATGCAAATGCTAAAATTTCGCGACCTAGATAACCCATTAAACGAAGCAGATTTGGTGATGACAATAGCAAGGCAAATGCCAGTTAATGTACAGCAAGTACTAGTCGCAGCAAACGTTAGTACGGCCCTACATGCAGAGCAGATATTACGGCAAATAGATGAGACCACATCTCATAGTCATTTTAGAGGAGGAAGACAACTGGAATTAGTCAACACCACAGAGGTCGTAAAAACAAAACAAGGAAATACTAAAACGCAGGGTACTAATACAAGCACCTCCACACCTAGGCGAAACCAGGAAGAAGGGGAAAACAGACCATATCAGCGTAACGAAAATCACTACAACAATAGATACCAGGGCAACAATAGATACCAACAGAGAGGATATCAACAATGGCGTGATAATCGAAGGAATGACAGGCCTTATGGAAGATACGGTGATTACAATGCCAATCAACGATGGAAAGGAAGGAGAGATCAAAATCAAGGAGATCAACGTAACTATCGAGATGACTGGGATGATAGGCACGCTCAATCACAAAATTACTTAGAGGAGTTACACGCTAGTCAAGGTGGAGAACTAGGAAGATGGGAAAAGGCTATTGGGAACAGAAAGAACCCAGATACACATACTGAGGAAGCTGGAAGTCTACTGAGACAAGAGGAATATCAAGGACATGAGCGACAGAAGGATGATGGGAGTCGAAATGGAGCTAAAAAAAATGTTAATTTTGGATCAAGGAGACAGTCTCCAAACACAACAGTCGGAAGTTGAAGATGGATGGATAGTAGCGAACATACAAGAATGGATTGCTTTACCAGAAGACTGCCTGGAGGAGACGGTGAAACCACGGAACGATGAAAATAGGCAATTACCCATTATTTACGCTAGGATTGGTGGAATTAATGTAAGATGTTTATTGGATACGGGGTCACAGATCAGTCTAGTATCGGAGGCCTTGGTTCGAGAGTTGGGACGTACTCAGAATATTCCTGTAATTCCGGTACCACAGCTCAAAGTGAGGGGTGTTATTCCTGAACGCACCGTCACTTGTAAACGTCAGGCATACTTAGAGCTGAACATATTGGAACACACTTTTGGGCAAACATTCATTATCATGGCAAAGATGAATTTCAATATAATTCTTGGTGCAAATTTTATTTGTGACTATCAAGCTGTGATAGATTTACACAAGAATACAGTCAGTTTTAGAGAATATGACCAGCTGAAAAACGTGGGATTGCATATGGATGAAATCACTACCGGAAGAGATGTAAATTCTTGGGCATTGGAAGCAATATCAGAAGAGACTGAAGAGGAGGTACGAAAGGCGGAAGATAACATCGTAGATGGGGCTGTTGTGGAACTAGATGAGGAGATAGAATCCCAGGAGATATGGTCTTTATTAACAGAAGGAGAAAACAGCGATGTACAATTTGAAGAGTTACTACAGGAGCGGCTCAATGACATTCAGCTTGGGGATGAACACAGAAAACAGTTGGAAGAGATTTTAAGGAAGCACAAAACAGTATTTGATACAGTACCTGGGAAAATATTAAATTTCAAGTACTCTATGCAAGTCGAGGACTGGTCACCTTTCAAAAGCAGATTGTACCCAATTCCTGAAAAATATCGTGGTCATGTTAAAATCATTATAGATGAGATGTTAGAAGCTGGAGTGATAAGGAAGACACCTACACCTTATCTAAATGCGATTTTGGCAGTCACAAAACCAAATGGATCTATTAGACTTTGTTTAGATGCCAGAAATCTCAACATGAGACTCATTTTTCCTGAGTATGACAGAGCGCCAATTATCAGAGACGTATTAAAAGGTTTTAAAAACAAGAGCATTTATTCATCAGTCGACCTGACGAGCTCGTTCCACCATCTTGAGTTGGATGAGAAGTCACAGCTTCTAACTGGCTTCTTATTCGATAACCAGACATTTTGTTTCGTCAGAATGCCTTTTGGAGTCAAAACAGCGGGCTGTGCTTTAATCCGAGCACTGGACCGGAACCTAACCGAGGAAGTAAAGGAGATGACGGTGCGATACATTGACGACATTCTGTTGGCATCTGACAACATTGAAACTCACATGGAAAATTTAGATAAAGTATTGGGCAACTTGAATGCATCGAATTTCAAAGTAAACCTGAAGAAATCGCATTTCTTCAAGAGCGAGATCTTATATTTGGGTCACGTCATTGACAAGGAGGGAGTGAAGCCAAACCCAGCTAAGATTGAAGCGATAACGAATTTCCCTACACCAACGAGAGTCAAGCACATTCGGGCTTTCTTAGGCGTAACGGGATTCTTTAAAGAAAACTGTCCAGGTTATACGGAGACTGTAGCTCCAATGCAAGAAATGTTAAAGAAAAATAACAAATGGTCATGGAACGCGGAATGTGAGAAGGCATTCCAAGCAACAAAACAGCTATTGGAAAACTGCATTAAATTAGGCTATCCAGATTTCAAGCACAAATTTATAATCCAAGCGGATGCTTCACTAATTGGGATAGGTGCTATGCTCTACCAAGAGGATCCAGCTAACCTGCAGCACAAAACATATTTGGCATTTGTCAGCCGAAAATTGCGTAAGCACGAGCGAAATTATACTGTAACCGAGCTAGAATTGTTGGCCATCCTTCATGCGCTCCAACAATGGAAACGAATAATCTATGGTTACCCGATTGTTGTCAGGACTGACCACAAGGCACTAACATTCTTGTTTAAGACGTCAATGGCAAGCGAACGTGTGACACGTTGGTCTATATACATTCAGCAGTTCAGCATTGAAATTGAACATTGTCCAGGGGAGATGAACGTGATACCGGATGCACTCAGCAGGAACCCAGAGCCTGATAATGAAGAAACAGCGATGGTACAACACTTGGAGTTAACACCGAAGGACCGGGAATTCTTGGACGAGTTACGTGAGATACAGCGAGAACAGGAAGCGGAACCATGGATGAGGCTATTAATTAAGTACTTCAAAAAGCAACTACCTACAGGAACACCTGCATTTCGAGAAGCGAAAGCCAAAGAAGGAAGATATGTTTATGTCAACAATTTGCTGCACAAATGGGTAGATAATGACCACACCAAGTTACGCATATTAGTACCTGCATCGTTACAACGAGGATTGACATGGCATACGCACGAAAGTTACGGTCACGTGGGCTTAGACAAGTGCGAAGCGACAATAGGAGAGACATTTACATGGCCAAGTATGAGAACAACTATATGTGACGTCATTACAACTTGTGACCCGTGTCAGAGAACAAAGCCAAATAATTATTTACTGAGGCAATATCCTAGACCATTGCTACCTCAGAAACCATGTGAGCTACTGGCGATCGACTGTCTTGGTCCAATTCCGAAGGGAAGGAGAGGTTGCCGTCATTTGCTAGTGTGCATTGATGTATTTTCTAAGTTTGTAGTACTATGCCCTATTCAGAAAACAACATCGAAGCAGGTACTCAGTCGCATTCGTAATAGAGTTATTCCAACCCTTGGAAAACCAGAGTTTATATTATCAGATCACGGCAGTTATTTCACAAGCGCCGAATTCAAGAAAGGAATGGAAGACATGGGTATAAAACATGTTTTAAGCAGTATCCGACATGCCCAAGCAAATCCAAGTGAGAGAGTAATTAAATGTGTAACTGCATATTTAAGAATCTTCATTCCGAACGAACACCACAAATGGGTCGATAAAATTAAGGACGTAGAGACATGCATGAATTCTACCAGGCACGAGTCAACAGGACAAATCCCTATGGTCCTACACAAGAACGAGTATCCAGTAAGAACGTGGAAAAGCATCATTAACTGTCCACAAGATCCCATGATAGCACCAGACCTGCGAATTGAAAGAACGAGAGAATACATGAGAAAACAAGCAGACCGCAGATTAGGGCGAGTAAGAAATAAGAGGTTCCACGGTGATCTTGAAGTCAACCAGCTCGTTTTGGTGAAACGACCTGCTACATCGGACCCAGAAAAGAAAATCTTTAGTAAATTCTGCGAGAAATTCATAGGACCCTATTCTATCGTAAGAAACCTTGGAAATAATGCTTACAGAGTGAAAGAATTGAGCACAGGAACAATGTCAGTTTACAACGCTGCCAACCTAAAAAAATATCGTCGAAGTGAACCATGGTAGCGCCGAAATAATGACGCTGTTTGAATATACGGACGTCCTACTATCAACAAAGTCAACGGGGAGCAGTTGAGTACGGCACGTGATGAAGGAGGAAGTAGACTTGTTGTTGACAAACATTAACGAGGCGAGCAAGGTGTTGCCGCAGGCATCAGAGCGTCACGCAAGATTGGAAGGGGGAAATACAAGCAGGATATGAAAACGAGTAAATGCCATTGAAGACAGGAGCGCCTAGACCAAGTAAGAAAAAGGGGTGATTCTGGAAATAAAACAAATTGGCCTACGGAAGTATTGTAAAATTGTCGACTTTATTCCTAAGTTCGAAATTTTGTGAGTGGGAGAGTTGTGAACCCTTTACCCTATGTTGGTTAAATGATTCTACTTTTTATTTCTTCAATTAATAAATATTTCAACCAGCATCATGAAAGTAGCCAGACAGTGATGAGGAAATTTCAAGCATTTGTTGGAGACAGTAGGGACATACCTGCATCAGTTTAACAAAAGGCTAAATACTTGAGCTAAGAAAAGAAATAGCATAGCGATGTATCACGAGGGCAGGTGTGGCTACCTCAATTTTAGAAGCGACGCGCGGTGAGACATGGTTCTGGTATGTTCATTGTGTTATTCGCGCCTAGAAGAAATATGACGCAGTAACGTGAATGGCTGATGAAGAAAATAGACACTCCCAAGACACCAAGACCTACTAGAAACCGCCAAATTATCAGGAAATGGAGAACCAATGAGAAGAGAATGCCTACTTGCGCGCCAACTCCGGCTGGGGTACGCGGCGGCTAGCATTCACGCGGGAAATCGCCTAGACAAAATCTCTACGATCGATTCTAGGATTAATGAGCATATTCTTGACCTGTGCAATATTACGAGTTCAGTGATATTTATTTCATTCCTGTACCACAATTATTTCGAGAAATTTTTACATAAAATCCCCCTCCATCTAGACCCAAGGGCCAGTTCATTTATAAGTGTGTCGAAGAGCCAAGACTTTATTATTATTCGGTGCGTCTACGGACGTAGATTATTATTCTGAGCGTCTACGGACGTAGATTATTATTAGTCTGTTCGTCTGAGGACGTAGACTTTATTCCGTGCGTCGAGGACACAAGATATTCATTGTAAAGTGTTAAATTCAGTGATAGATAGTCATAGTACTATAGTTATAGGGGCAGTAGCGTCGATAATTCGCCAACGAACAGTGACAGGGAATTTAGTACCTGAACAAGCGAATTTAGTAGTCAGACATAAAGTGTAATAACCTAATATTTGTATCAGCGCAAGGATGACATCGATGAATGCAGAGGAAGTTTGGAATTCTCAACACTCCGTCCAGATGGCTGATATGAGATAAAGAAGCATCCAGTTGGGGAATGGCGTCTGATGTTCTTTGACGGGTGACTACAAAAGAGATGAGTACAAAATAATATTGTATTATTTGTTAAATTAACTTATGGTTTATGGGACATATTTTTGTAAATACTTTGCTTGTGTGATTAATGTAGTATATTTAGTTTCGATCTGACACATTTTTGTTTGGAAGCAGCTCGCACAATTGTAGTTTTTGGAAGGTTATTTTCTTTGTGTTGTGTTAACTAACGTAGCTATGTGAACGGCCGTGTTCGCCTATGTTACGAAGTGCGGTTAAAAACGTCTCTCGGAGATATGTCGTGTTTCAGGAGTAGGACTGACTTAATATAATTATATAGTAGATTGGAGGGTAATTAAATTTTGTTGAGATTTATTATTGATCAGATTCAGTGTGATTATTGCCTTTGGAGCAATGTTATTTGTGACGAAGAGTATTCAGCTCTATCGTAAGTTTTAAATATTGTGTTAAATGTTTGCGAGCTCTAATTCAGCAGACCCGTGTGAAAGGCGTTATGTCAGTCCCAGATTTGTGTATTGTGAGTATATATTTTGTGGTATTACAAGCGGGAATTTCAGCAGAGACTGATTTCTGTCAGCTTGGTACCAGATTCATATTGTATCCTTGCGAGGACAATTATGGATATGTGATTATTGTCTGACCATATGTTGAGTTGGAGGAGATGTTAGTTGCTGTTGATTCCTTGAGATAACAGTCCAGCTGGTCGGCTATTTATATACACTGGAAGGGGGACATGACAGGTATTGAGGAAAGGGTGAGTTGTTGTCACAAGGGCTGGCTGAGTTTCGCAAGCAAGCTCATCATTAGTGGAGTGCACGTCTGGCTCCCAATTACTTGAAAATAAATATAAATGTGAGAAACTGATCAATGGTAAAATAGTTTAAATAAATGGGAGTTGCCTACGAAACACGATAACCTTCGAAGCGTTTCCTTAACATGCAATTTTGTTAATATAAAGTAATCTTAACCACTCAGGTGGTTTGTTGTTGTTGGTTTATTCTATGTTTATTTTCCATGTCAGTGACCCGTGAGTCACGTGCGGCGCTGTGTTTCCTTGTTGTTGAGTATCTGGCCATTGTGGCAGCTCATTTGGTTAAGTGTGTCACCACACTAATAAGGGTCTCAGAGAGATGCCTGTAAATAGTAGAGTTGTAATATGTGTGTCAGAATTAGATTTAAGGATTTTTATTAATGTTATGCCCATATCCATAAACGTTGATTTACGAGATGATTGTTCGTGAGCACCGTGGCTGTTAACCCGTTGTGAACGAACGATCATCCAAGTACTCATTTCTCGTAGATAGTCATCACGCGAACATAAATTCATATGCAAGGTCGTGGAACTTGGATCCACATTTTATTAGAAAAGGGGAGATCCATCTGACTCCTCAAAGTGATAAATATTCCTGTCAGGGAAAAATTCAGGGAGGATTTGTTTATTATTGTTTGTTTTATTCTTTTATGCACAAATTAGTCATTAAATCTTGTTATTATCTTACGTTTTGTCTCCTTTCTTTCTTAATTATAGTTTTCATCCTATAACCCTTGCCTCAGAAAAGCACGTAGTTTGGCGGACGTAAACACCACACTATGAACTGAACGCGACCCCTTGATCTAAGATTCTTGCATAAAACACTGCTATTCTGAAGGGTTCAGTAATTTCATAATAAAACGATAATACGAATTTGCTTTCCAGTTAGGTGTCAGTCATTTGATGAAGTGGCGTGGGCTACACATCCCCTATTATTATATTATCATGAGATGACCACTTAACCTTGGCATAACTCCCCTCCTCCGTGGCGCTATAGTCTATGGAGGGTCGAAGCGACCGCTGCCCATCCATTTACCCTGCAGATTATGGGGTGATGCGTAAACAGCGCGTCGGGTCCCCTCGTCCGCTTATCTTGGTCTCCGTGACTGGGTCGCTGCCTCACTGTCAGACAGCTACTCAATTCTCCTCACGAAGCTGAGTGCTCCCCTTGCTCCCCCGTGCTCACGGCAGTTTCTAAACTCCCTGATGGAGCCGGGAATCGAACCCGCAAGGTTAAAGTCACGTTGACCAGTAACTAACCAGACAATAGGCGGACTTGGTCTTGCTTGAATATTGCAAACTGTTAAAATGTACAGTACCTTTATTCAAAAGGTTAATATACATTACCTTTATTCAAAAGGTTAACGTTTCGACTGACCTCTCCTCACCTCACATATCCTTCTGAAGGATTGATTTGAACAGTTTGCCCTGATTTATACCGACTTCGAGTATAATGATTCATTGATATACCTTCAAAAGTGACGTATTTTTAGCATCTATCCATTGTTAATTACGGAACACGGACAGTATGTGGTGAAGATTCAAGGTCACGGAACAGTACTGTATGTGTGGTGGGGAGCCTAAGCACCGGAGGAGACGCCCCTCACAAAACTGTGCCGAGCTCAAGACGATCGCATGCAGAGATTTTAAGCATTAACACGCGATGTCGACCGCACTGTGGACGACGAGTGACTGCTGTCTCTGTTCCCCTCACCAAAGATGCGTGACTGGAATTCTGTCTGTCCAGAGCGGTCTGCTTGACCTTGAAGCCCCAACACATACCATCCGTACTTCTAACATACTGTATAATACATACACAGAGCTAGAATAATTCTGTAGGTCGGTCCTACCCTTTGCAGAGGTCTGACGGTAGAACTTCGATGCATACTGTAGTTTAGAATACTGCTCAGTATAACGCCCAATTCATTGATTAATCGGGAAGTCAGAATTCATCTTTCATTTCCCTTGTAATATGTTCGCTCTATTTAATAATAATGTTATTGGTTTTACGTCCCTTTTAACTACCCTGGCTTTTAGAGACGCCGGGGTGCCGGAATTTTGCCCCGAAGGGGATCTTTAACGTGCCACTTAATGTACTGACACGGCTCCCTCGCATTTGCGCACCCTCAATTGCCAGCTGACTGCGCCAGGTTTCGAACCTGCAACCTTGGGCTCAGCAAGCGAGAACGTTACCCCTGAGCCACGCAGCCAGACGTTCGCTCTATTTCATGCATGTATTTGTGAGTAAAGTTTCATACAGAACTTTCATGGGCTACGTACCGAGACGTACTTTCGAGTAAAATATTAAAATAGTAGTAGAATTGCTCTCTCCGATTTACAAGTCTCAGGGGAAATTATATCCTTTAGCCTTCCAAACCAGTGTCAGCTTTGGACGGCGTACCAACCTCCTTGCCCTACATAGCAGGTATAGTTATTCGTGTATAGCTATAATTCATGTCTAAAAAAAGAAACTGAACAAGACCAAGTTATTCAAATTCTAGAAGTATAATAGTATTTGCGTGTTGATATTGTAGTTGATTCATTTTAGGGGCTATGCGACATCGTTGACATGTGGCCCTGAGTACCCTACTCGCGTGTATATGTATGGAATCTGTCTGATAATCTGCGTCATTGTGACGACTATACTTGGTGTGTGTTTGTAATTGGAGTAAGGATTTGGGTAGGAGTGGCCATGGCTTAAAATTAGGTATCATCCTGGCATTTGCTTGGAGTAGAAGTTGGAAACCATGGGAGTACACTTCTAGAATGGCGGAGATGGGAATCGAACTCACTTCGTCTCAGTTTTGCCTCATGGGGCTGAGTATATCCCGCCCCAACCCTCAGTCCAGATTTCACTTCTTGTCAGAATTGGGAATCGAACGTGGACCTCTGTCACCTGGCTTTGGTAACAGCCAAGTATGCCAGCCACTATGCAACGGGGTGGACCTTCTTATCTGCTCAGCGGTGACGTACTCGCTTGCTGAACCCAAGGTTGAAGGATAGAATCCTGGTGCAGTCAGCTGGCATTAGAGCAGTGCTGACCAACTTTCTGGTGTGCTGGGGCACATTTAACTAATGCCCAAAGAGGTGCGGGCACCACCACTGTCATCGCAGCCAGTATTTGACTATATTTACTACAATTATTATTATTAATATTATTATGTTGATTATTTTTATTATCACTAAAATATGTAACACTAAAATACTACAAAATAATTTCGATTAATAATGACTTAGATTTACAACTTACATAATTCGTGTAAAGTTTGACACTACATGTTCACTGCAAGTTCAGAAAAGTCTGGTGCGTAGCTGGAACAAGCTGCTCTTAATGCCTCATCTATATGTGAGTCAGTCAGGCTGGATCGGTATTTATTCTTGATGATGTTCATAGATGAAAATGTGATCTCCCAAAGATATGTATAATCAAAACAAGAATACATTTTCAAAGCAACACTACGGACCATGGAATATTTCTTTCTGTCCACCAGAATCCAAAAATTGCTAGAAGTTGAATAACATGATTTCAGAGGTGTGTCTTCGTGAAGATTTAAAATTTCCATTTTACTTCTTCCAAATTACAATTTTCGAAGATCTGACACATCCTACCTCCAAGTTCAGCAATGTCCACTGAAGCGAATGGATTATTGATTATTATTATCACTGGTTCAAGTGCTGAAAACTGGCTTAACCTGTCACTAAATTCTGTGGATACAATTTCAAAATGCTGAGCAAAATATAGAAGATCTCATTCGCCGATATTTATGGTTTCCATAATTGATTTCAAAGTTGGAATGTGAGAAAAGGAATTTCTATCGAAATGTCTAATCCATAGCTTCATTTTCCGCTGAAAAGCATTTACTGCAGTTATCATGCATATCATATTGCGATCTTTTCCTTGCAATTGGAGGTTTAGCTCATTTAAATTTGAAGTGATAACTGCCAAGATACCTAAATCAAGTAGTCATGATCTCTTATTAAGTTCTTGACAATATTGCCCAGAAGATTTCAGAAAATCTCTTATCTCATCCAGAAGACTGCAAAATCGTTCCACAGTTCTATCCCTACTTAGCCACCTAACGTCTGCGTGAGGAATTACGTCACCATGCTCAGATTCTGATATATTCAAAAGATTTCTTAACAATCGGTGACGTGTAGAGGATGATCTGACGTAATTTACTTCACGAGTTACAACTTTCATGACATGGTCGAACTTCAAAACCTTTGTGCATAAATCTTCCTGGTGGATAATGCAATTATAACATTTGAATTTTGGAATTTAATCATCTTTATCACAAAGAGCAAGAAACCCATTATTCCTACCAATCATTGAAATCACTATTAAAGGCCTTTCACAAATTTCAGGAATGTGTTAAATATATCTTCTCCCCTAGTACATCCATGAAGTGGTAGAACTTTTACGAACTCCTCCTTAACCGTAAAATCATGAAAAACCATTCTAATAAATACACATAACTGCAATATCAGAAATATCAGTGCTTTCATCAAACTGAAGCGAAAAATATTCACTCGACTGCAGGTCCTGATATAATTGAGATTCTAAGTTGTTATATACTGTATCTCTTCAACCCGTCTAACAACAGTTTGGTGAGACAATAACGTCATACCCTCACAATGATAAAAACCCTTCCTATGGGCAGTTATGTTTTAGAATTTAGAATTTTCCGAAGCTAACCAATTCCGTCTTGGAAATTCATCAAATAAGTGGCAGAAAAATGTATTTGACCGACCTTAGTAGTCCGTTGAATTTCAACGGGTTCACCCTAGTTTTATATAATTAGTACAAACTAAGCAAAAGAGAAAAACATCAACATCATCCAAAATCTAATTTTGGTGCGAAACTTGTTGTTTGCCTGTGATTAAAATATCAATATCAGGAGTAATTGAACTTAACTTCACTCTTAAGTCCTCTTCAATACTATGTTTCTATGTTTATTTTTGATGTACAAATGTTCAGAAAATCCACTCTCACACAAGTAACTTGTAACAAATAGCATCAAAAATAGCGGAGCTTGCCAGAAGATCATTGGGTGCTCGGTTTTACATCCGATCCAGAAGTTAATTAAAAATTTCTCTTTTAAGGGCACCTGTCTGTGAAGACCATTTTGAAGAGGCAGAATATCGGAATGTTTGTAATCATAATTAGGACAGATATACTTATTATAGGTAAAATATTATCATGCAGTATAAATGAACATTACCGGGTGAGTTAGCCTTGGTCGTTACGGCATGACTAATGGCAGTCGCTCACATCCGAGAGGCGAGGAGGTTCGAATCCCCCCGCCGGCAACCTTGAAGATGGTCTTCTGTGGTTTCCCATCTTCCTTCCAGGCAAATGCCGGGGTTGGTCCCTAACTATAGGCCACAGCCGCTACCTTCCAATTCCTCGCCCTTCCCTTCCCTTCCAACTTTCTTCCCCAACGGTACTTGTAGCTCACCCATTGGGTGTCCGTCTCGAAGCAGCTACAAAACTGGCGAGCCGAACATGTCCTCGGACACTCCCCGCACTAAAAGCCATACGCTAAAGAAAAAAAGAAAAAAATGAACATTGTTAAATATTGTTAGCTTATCAATTTTTGGTTACACTTCATGGTTCATTTTCTATGACAAGATTTTTCTTCCGATGTTTTTTAAGACTGCAAATACACTTAAAGCTATTGGAAGGGTAAACTCAGAAACTACTGAAGTGACATCAATGTAATTTTTACAGCTGCTTCCCAGAGCATGTAGCTACAAAGTAGACGATCATAGTATTTGGTCAAATATTTTATTTGTGGGGTAAGTTCAAAAATGTTTATTAAAATTTTCAGTAATAATTTCAAATATTTTGTGGTCTATTTTTCATAAATGAAATGATACATTCATGATTGTAGTCTACATTCGCGGGTATTGGACACTAAAACAGTGTGCCGAATGCGATGGGTCTACCATTAATGGTTACGGAGTTAGTAAATTAATTACATTAACAAGAAGTTCCGTAACGAACTAAAGAGCCTACTTTTCTTAAAATTTAAGATCCATGCCAATGATTAATCTATATGGATCTATCTAGAATAATGACGAAATTAAGTTGGTAATATCGAAATTTCTAATTAGTTCGAAATACTGTATACCTGGCATACTGTAGCCTAATAGAGAACTACAGTTGGCAGCCCTGGTGACTGAATATATTCTTAGTTCCATCTCTTAAGGTACAGAATACAACATTTGGTTGAAGTCCAATGGATAGCATGGACGTTACATGCAGTTAATCATTGGAACTAACAGCGCGCGTAAAATCATGTTGGCAACAATGACATACATGTATTGGTTAGACATAATCTGAAATAATATGATCTATTGTTGTGTCAATTTTGAATAAAATCCATTAGTTAGTATAGAAGTTACATGCATTTTAAAATTGGACCTATCAGCAGGCTTAGAATCATGTTGGCAGCACTGACGTATATTAGTTGATCCAAATTAATCTAGAATGCCAGGTACTATACGTGTGCAAAGTTTAGAGCTATTGCCTTGCCTACTTTCTGATATATTGATATTAGGGTAACAAAAATAGAGACAGTATTTACTAACAGTTGGCAGCCCTGGTTACTCTTAAGAATCGGCATATACATATCTGTTATGGTACACATAGCACACACGAAATTTGGTTGAAATCCAAATGATAGTATAGAAGTTACATGTATTTAAAGTTGGACCTCTCAGCAGGCTTAGAATCATGTTGGTAGCACTGACGTATATACGTTTCTCCAAATTAATATAGAATGTCAGGTACTATACGTGTGCATAGTTTAAAGCTGTCGGCTGGCATACTTTCTGATATATTGGTATTTGGATAAAATAAATTGAGAGCATTTATTAACAGTTTGCAGCCCTGGTGGATCTTAATAATACGTTCAGTCATGTCTGTTTATGTACACATAGCACATACGAAATTTGGTTGAAATCCAATTGATAGTGTAGATGTTATATGCATTTAAAATTTGGACCTATCAGAAGGCGTATATTCATTTTGGCAACACTGCGATGTATGGCCTCCTGGAAATTAAACTGCAATATTATTATCTATACGTGTGCCAATTTTGAAATAGCTCCTATTCATACCTTCCAAGATATCCAACATGGAGCTCAAATTTCATTTGCGATTTTTCAGCAGTTGGTAGCACTGACATCATTTTCAAATATGGGCGTGAGCTATTCAGGTATAGATCTTTAATCCTACCAAATTTTGTTTCGATTGCTGCAGCCGTTTAGGAGTTGATAGGGGGGGGACACACACACAGCCAGACAGACAGAAGGACAGACAGACAGACAGACAGACACACATTTGCCCGATCTCATAAGTCTACTTTTTCCTCATTTTTGCAAAATGTGAAAAGTAGGCTAAAAATGCAATCTTTAGGCCTGTGAATAGTATTGGATGTAAAATGGGAGAATTCTGTCGCCTTTTCAATGCTAGATGTCGCATTGCACTTTCCCTACAGCCAGGTCTTTCTCCTCTTACGTGTTTTTTGAAAAGTAGCATTCACTACGATTGGTGGTGAACGCTGTAAAATATTGGAATGGAACTCCAAAACACTGTAATGGCCAGCATCAACACTACCAGAAAGGAGAAGGTTGCAAATATTGTTTCCAGTACCGTACCATAGTCAAAACGAACGTTACTATAATCTCTGTAAACCCTGATTAAATAATCAGGGAATAACTGACCAATACAATGCACGTAATTCAACAAGGCCAGCATATTCCCCGTCCAGCGATAACAAATTTTCGTAGTCATTTGAATTACTAACGGCCAGTCTGAAGGATCGGTCACCTACAACAAAATCTTTATTATATTTCCATGCAGTTTTAATTGTCTGAACAACCTGTAAAGGTATTTCACGATGCCGTTACTGAGGATTGTACAAAGAGTGTGATACAGACCGAAATAAACGGATTCCATCAGCGAATATTGGAATAATTCGGCGTTCCATGGCTATAACTCGTCGACGAACTGAAAATACAACCTTTATATGACCATACTAGCAGTAGTGCCCGGCTTCGCCCGGTGTATTTATTTGTTTACTGGATGATAATTAAATTAACAGAATTACAGAACTGGCACATGATACTTAAACTAACAGAAAAGAAATAAGTTTTAAATGTAATTTTTTGTGGTGGTGGTGGTGGTGGTGGTGGGGGTGATAAGTAGTACAGTATAATGGACGTACCATTCAGGTCGTTTTCCCGTTATGATAATAATGAATAGGGAAACGGCTGTATACTAACTACAGCACTCACACATGTAATTTACAAACAAATTTTAAAATATGTTTAGAAAGAGGAGTAAGTGAAATAAGACACTGCCTAGGGCCTATATCTTTTTGGCTGTTAGATATGTAGAGACCAATAGTGTCGTCGTTTGTCGCATAGCGCCGTAGGAAAATAATCTGAACACTTTGGAAAACTTCGGCTGTCCCGAGCTCCTGATGTAGAATAGTATAATTTACCGCCACATAGCACTCAACGATAATTTTCGGAATAAATGAAGGTAAATTTGAAAGCTCATTGCAGCTGATAACCTCAATGTACTGCACCAACGCCATTGACTTATACAGAGGCATAATATGTTCATGATGATAACTGTTTTAAGGGGCCTAAAAAATCCTTTTGCACTAATTACTCCCCGTGACGGCAATTTATAAGCATCGCAAGATTTAACTATTTTCGCAATTCAGCACCAGAACACTGGTAGGGGCGACGTGGTGCAGCCCGAATTGCCAGTCAACAATGGACTTATTAAAATACTCTTAAAGTTACACTACTACGGCCATGAATGGTTCTAAGGCCTTAATACGTGGTTTTCAAGTTCAGTTTGTTTGTTATTCTAAATGTAGGGAATGGAGAGCGTTGTCCAAATATCAAGTGGACAGTGTTACCAGCAGGGTTTCAAAGTGTGAGTAAAATTTGGTGCAATTAGGAGGAACGGTGTACATTTGTGATAAAGGGCCTAAATGCAGGGAATGGAGTGGCCTGTCGGAAATTTAAAGTGGACAGTGTCACCCGCAGGGTTCCAAAGGGTAAGTATACAAAATGTGGTTCAGATCGGTGAAACGGTGAAGATTTGTGCCAAAGGACCTAAATGCAGGGAATGAAGTGGTGTGTCCGAAATTGCATGTAAACAGTGTTACTCGCAGGGTTCCAAAGGATAAGTATACACATTTTGGTTCAGATAGGTGAGAAGGTGTAGATTTGTGCCAAAGGGCCTAAATGCAGGGAATGGTCTGGTCTGTCATAAATGTTATGTAGACAGTGTTACTCGCAGGGTTCCAAAGGGTAAGTATACAAATTTTGGTTCAGATCGGTTAAACGGTGTAGATTTGTGCCAAAGGGCATAAATGCAGGGAATGGAGTGGTCTGTCCGAAATTGCATGTAAACAGTGTTACTCGCAGGGTTCCAAAGGGTAAGTATACACATTTTGGTTCAGATAGGTGAAAAGGTGTAGATTTGTGCCAAAGGTCCTAAATGCAGGGAATGGACTGGTCTGTCATAAATTTCATGTAGACAGTGTTACTCGCAGGGTTCCAAACGGTAAGTATACAAATTTTGGTTCAGATCGGTTAAACGGTGTAGATTTGTGCCAAAGGACCTAAATACAGGGAATGGAGTGGTCTGTCCGAAATTTAACATAGCCTAAACTATTCCTCTTGAATCTGGCTATCATATACAAAAATAATTTTTCGAATCCGACTGGTAGTTCCAAAGATTAGCCACAAACACACAGACAAACTCTTCAGCTTTATTATATTAGTATAGAAGTATATAAGTATAGATACAGAACGATGCAATATGGAGAAATAATCACAACGAAGGTGATTGAACAATAATAGTGACAATGTACTAATCCTTAGCATGGTCAGAGAATAGCAGTGGAAATATTCCTCTACACAGCAACACTGAAACACGCATTATTTTTTGAGGCCTGGAGGTAAGTTTTCACATCTTCACCAATATCTTTGATCACATGTTGGAATGCAATGTTACTGCCATCTGTTGTCAGTTACTGGAACAGATTGCAGGCATTGAAACTTCTTTTGTTGGGCCAACTTTCTTGATCACATGCTGGAATGCAATGGTGTTGTCATCTGTTGTCAGTTACTAAAACTAATTGTCGTTATTGAAAGTGCATTGTGGGGCCAAGAGGAACCTTTCCCCAAATAATGACAAACTCCTTTAAACTGGTATCTATAGACGGAAAAAAACGTAATGATGCGGAATGTAGAAATATTTATCTTTAACATGCTGTACCCGGCATGCCTCGCAATGCAAAACAAAGAAAGTGTTGGCGTTGTAATTTTGTTTCTGGAAAAGCTTTTGGGTACACACTATTTTGTTGAATTTCCGTTAACTGCCTCTAAGCTATCGTAAAATGGATTTACTAATTTAGAAACATTCGTGGGAGCGTGCACAACAACTCAACAAAGCTTCATCGCAATCGGATGAATGGTATATGATACAAGATGGAACTTTGTTGAAACGCTTCGCGAGTCGTCACTCATTTCTTGCATCTACTCGTGTGCTACCTATTGTAAAATGGATTTATTAAGTCGAAAACCTTCCCTGGCGTGTACACAACAACGCATCCAAGTTTCAACTCAATCGGATGAATGGCATATGAACGCATAAGGGATTTTTTTAAACGATTCCCGTGCCGTCACTCATTTGTAGAATCAACTCGTGCGCTACAGGCCGGACGTTTGTTTTAGACGATTGCCCTTGACCTTGAAGCCTGCGGGTGAGTCTGCACTGAGTCGCACTCTCACCCTATCGCTTCAAACTTGTCACCACCGATCTGATGTAATGGAATTTCAGACTTGAGCACGTGGTGACACCGTCCCGCTGACAGTACAGTCCATGTCGAAGTATTGGTGTGACACGGAAGTACACGTTACGTAGTTACGAACAGAACGCCATTATATTTGCCAATGACTGTACTTCAGCATAGTGTGAGACAGCTTTGTCAATCATCGGACCGCTTGGGGGAGCTGATAAGAACACAGGTACTGCAGTAACTCGCCTCCAGGCTTCCATTAAGATTTTTCACTCGTCTAAAACAAATGTCCGGCCTGTACCTATTTATTGTACAATGGATTTACTAAATCATAAACGTTCTCTGCAGTGTACACAATAACTCACTCAATTTTCACCGCAATCGGATGAATGGTAGGCCTATATGATCGCAGATGGAACTTTGTTGAAACTATTCGCGCGCCGTCACTCATTTTTGAAACTACTCGTGCGCCACCTATTATACAAGGGATTTACAAAATCATAAACTTTTCCTGCAGTGTACACAATAACTCGCTCAAGTTTCATCGCAATCGGATGAATGGTATATGAACGCATACGGGATTTTATTTATACGAATCGGTCGCCGACATTCATTTGTTGAATCTACCCGTGCGCTAACTATTGTACAACGGATTTACTAAGTCAGAAACCTTCCCTGCAGTGTGCACAACAACTCACCCAAGTTTCATCACAATTGGATGAATAGTATATGAACGCATACGGGACTTTGTTGAAACGCTTCGCGCGTCGTCGCTCATTTGTTGAATTTACTCGTGCGCTACCTATTGTAGAATGGATTTACTAAGCCAGAAACTTTCCCGGGACTGTACACAACATCTCATCTAAGTTTCATCACTGACGAATGATATATGAATGCGTACGGGACTTTGTTGAAACGCTTCGCGCGTCGTCGCTCATTTGTTGAATTTACTCGTGCGCTACCTATTGTAAACTGGATTTACTAAGCCAAAATCCTTCCTTGGAGTGTACTCAATATCTCACCCAAGTCTCATCCCTATTGGACGAATGGTATATGAACGGATACGGTACTTTTTTGAAACGCTTCGTGCGTCATCGCTCATTTGTTGAATCTACTCGTGCGCTACCTATTGTAAAATGGATTTGCTAAGCCAAAAACCTTCCTTGGAGTGTACTCAACACCTCACCCAATTTTCATCGCTATCTGACGGATGGTATATGAACGCATACGGGTCTTTGATGAAACTCTTAGCGCGTCGTCGCTGATTTGTTGAATCTACTTGTGCTCTACGTATTGTATAGTGGATTTACTAAGCCAGAATCCTTCCTTGGAGTGTACTCAATATCTCACCCAAATTTCATCGCTATCGGACGAATGGTATATGAACGCATACGGTACTTTGTTGAAGCGCTTCACGCGTCGTCGTTCATTTACTGAATCTACTCATGCGCTACTTATTGTAAAGTGGATTTACTAAGCCAGAATCCTTCCTTGGAGTGTACTCAACATCTCACCCAATTTTCATCGCTATCTGACGGATTGTATATGAACGCATACGGGTCTTTATTGAAACGCTTCGTGCGTCGTCGCTCATTTGTTGAATTTACTCGTGCGCTACCCATTGTATAGTGGATTTACTAAGCCATAATCCTTCCCTGGAGTGTACTCAATATCTCATCCAAGTTTCATCGCTATCGGTCGAATGGTATATGAACGCATACGGGACTTTGTTGAAGCGCTTCGCGCGTCGTCGTTCATTTGTTGAATCTACTCGTGCGCTACCCATTGTAAAGTGGATTTACTAAGCCAGAATCCTTTCTTGGAGTGTACTCAATATCTCACCCAAGTTCCAACGCTATGGGACGAATGGTATATGGACGCATACGGGACATTGTTGAAACGCTTCGCGCGTCTTCGCTCATTTGTTGAATCTACTCGTGCGCTACCTGTTGTAAAATAGATTTACTATGCCTGAAACCGTCCTTGTAGCGTACTCAACATCTCACCCAAGTTTCATCGCAATCGGCTGAATGGTATATGAACGTATGGGAGACATACCCACAGACACACAGACCCACAGACAGACAAACTATCACGTAACATTGATTTTTATATATATTCTTTAATTTAAAGCAAACAGCATGAGAATCGACCTGGTAGAAGTCGCTGGCGGATTGTAGATAGAAAGCATAATTGTCGTATATGGGTGAATAGCATTATGAGCAAGTTCATTTCATGAAATAATATGTTAATAATAGTTGAAATAAAGAAACCAATTGTGATGGCACATATACATACAGGTGTTTGGTGTCCGATATTGTAACAGGGATTGGGTTTGGTCAAATCGAGAAGTAATGTTCCTATAAACAATGTCCGGAAACAAATACCTGTTGAGATATGCACCATTTTACCCGCGTGGACGATGCGTTGTGTTCGGTGGTGCAGGCGTCTTTCCGTTGAAGGTCTTTGCATGAGTTGGATGTTCAGTCATAGTATGCGGTTGTGCTGTTCGCCGGACCTTAATCCATTGGATTTATGGCTATGGGGACATTTAAAGACATTGGTGTATGCCACATCCATCGATAATGTGCAGATGTTAGAAGATCGTGTGACCAATGAGAGTGCCCACATACGCGAGCAGTCAGGCGTTATTGGACGAGTTGGGGATGCATTGCGAAAAAGAGCCAGAGCATGTGGTTACCATGTGGAGCATCTCCTGTAATGTGCAGATGGTATCCGCGGACATACCGGCTGAAATCATCACAACTCCTGGTGGTGGTGTTGATGGATATTTGCCCAACGCGTGTTCTGTTAAACGTGTGTGACAGTCAAGTGGTCATTATAAGTAGTTGTTAGGATGACGTCCATTGGCTGAAGTGTAAATACACAACACAAGTAAAATGGCTCATATCTCAACAGGTATTTGTTTCCGGTCATAAGTTTATAGGGACATTTATTCTCGTTTTGACCTATCGCAACCCCTGTTGCAATATCGAACATTTCATAACAAGTAGTTCCGTGAAGAACTATACAGCCTATTTGCATAATATCCTACTTATGTTAATTGCCTCTAACAACATACTAAATTTCAGTTTGATTGCAGTAATAGATTCGTAGATATTGAGAACCGTATAAATATTTCGATTGGTCACCATGTTGGATTTTTATATATGTATGCCATAGAGTTATGTATTATTACATGACGATTTTTGCGTAATTAATTATTCAAACGTTCACTTCGATCGCATGATTAATACACAAGAAATAAAAACTTAATTTTAAAATTGCGCACAGCCGCCATCTTGAGTTTATGTGAACAATTGTACAAAATTAGATGCCAGTGCATTACAATATGTATAAAGATTTACTGTACCAAATTTCACTGCGCTCAGATGGTTAAATCGCGAGAAAAGTTTATTAAATTTTTCACATTCGCTTGACCACCATGTTCGTTTTGTATGCCACAGATTTTTGGAAGTCTCATAGCTGAACTTCCAGTAGTAACTTACCCTTTATCACCGTACAAAATTTCAGTAATAGTTTCGGAGATATGGAATGCCGGTGAAATATTTGGCACAGCCGCCATCCGGAGGTTATGTAAACAATTGAACTAAATTAGATGTCAGTGCATTACAATGTGCATAAACATTTGCTGTACCAAGTTTCTTTGCATTTGGATGGTTAAGTCGCTAGAAAAGTCTATTTAAAAGTTTCAACTTCGATTGGTTGCCATGTTCGTTTGTAGTTAACAGGATTTTGAAAGTCTCATAGGTGAACTTCTAGTAGTGCCCTTTAGCACCGTACACAATTTCAGGGTGATAGCAGTAATCGTTTCAGAGATATAGAATGCCGGTGAAATATTTCGCACAGCTGCCATGTTGTATTGGTGTGACGTTACAAAACTTGAAGGGCACGGTCGCGGTCGGCCGTAATAGTACTATGACCTTACCGAGTTTCATTGAAATGGCTCCGGCCGTTTAGAAGTAATTTGGGGGGGAGGGGGCACACACACACAAACTAACCCACGCATACACACACACGGACAAAAGGTGATCTCATAAGCCTTTTTTTTTTTCATAAAATGAAAATAGTCTAAATATCGGTAGTTGGTGAATTGCAAAAGAAAACGCCTCGTGTTTTAAATACGGTATGGTTTTAGACATATGAGTAATACATAAAACTGTAATTTGCAATAATCGTTTTATTTTCCCCTTATTATTAAAAAGTTATTAATGTAGGCTACATATATCTCTATATATTTTTAAATAAAAATTATGAAGAAAGAATTGAAAAAGAATCTCTATTTACTGCATTTATTGTTTTCGTGATAAATGGTTTATTAATCTAATCTAAAATTCTTTTTCAGGATTAGGGAATAATCCACAATTGGGTTCAATCGTGTTGACCGACTGAAAAACATCAAACCACGTTTACTAGGGCAACACTGAAAAATGGCTTTAAACACCATAATGTGTCCATAAATGGTTGAAAGAAACGAAATACAAGTGCATTAATAATTAAATATGAAGTTTCCTCGGTGATTTAATTAAACTATAACAAGCCATGTGGCACTTCTCTGAGAATATGAGACTGTTAGTACGCCAAAATTTCTAAAAAATTACTAAAAGGTTGGGAACCCCTGCCGTATGGTACTAGTGGACTGCAAGCATATCCTGCAAACGATTTTGAACACTATAGTCTTTCCCTCCTATTAGTCTATAGTCACATCGAGGGAAAAATAATAGTGTTCAGTATCGGTTGCAGGATATGCTTGAAATGCATTAGTACCATACAAGATGCAAGCAGAGTAATACCTAACTTCCTGATAACAACGCTAGTTGGACAGTATAAAACAATATTATTAAGGACAGCTGATTCGCCTGGTAGGCCTATATATATATGGTTCATTTTCTTTTACACGGGAAAATGAACCTAACGTGATTTTTTCTGTTGGACGGCACATCCACATACGGCTGGGAGGCGTGATCAATCATATGGGAAGTAATGGAAGAGAATTGTTGTTGTTGATTCGTTTAAGGGGCTTTGCAACATCGTGGTCATGTATCCCCGTGTACTTGTGTGTAGTTGTAATTCAGATGAGGATTGGGAAGGAGGCGGCCGTGGCTTCAAAATAGTAACTAAAGTGGCATTTGCCGGGAGGATAGGTGGGAAACCACGGAAAACGACTTCCAGGATGGCTGAGGTTGGAATCGAGCCCGGGCCTCCGCGGTGACAGCCAAGAATACTAGCCACTGCACAACGAGGTGGACTAATGGAAAAGAAGAGCGTTGGCAAATACGTGGTATTGCAAGTTCAGCGAAGAAATAAGCTTCGCAGGAATATGCTGCACGTAGTTGATAACTGACTCAAAGCAGAATATACTACGTTGGAATATACCATATGAATTTTTAATGACTAGCAGTTACCGGTAAGAATTCAATTGGAAATCCATAAATTGATTCCATTGAATTATACCTGTCAATGAGGCGGGTTCTTTCGTAGTTCATATTCATAGTATAGGCATTTGTCAGCAGCATCGTGGCGAATCATCCTTCTTATTATGGTATGAAAGCTTGCCAATGCTTGAAGTAAACAATGCACATATAATAGTGTGTCTTATTTAATAACATAACCCCGTATTTTGCGAGAAAGAAATATGAAATAAATTGGTGCGTCAGGAGTTATATTACAAGCTAAGACTGGGATGTTTTATACCTTCTCCGTAAAGGCGTCGTGAACATTGGTCATATTTCACGCGCTCATGTTTGTGTGTGGCAAGGGGATGAAGGGAAGGGGTGTTCTTCGCGTAATTCCACACAATTGGCTAGTCATAATAACGGGCTGCGTGCGTGTCCGTCCATCACCGGTAGACTAATTGAGCCCCCTATCGCCTGTTGTTAGCAGACCTCCAGCGCTTCGACTACTCGGGGAACCTCGGCTACTTTCGCCTCAAAGAATAGGGAATTGCGAGAGCTCATAAAAAAGAGCGCTGCTCTGAACCGTCAGTCAGTTTATGTTTTACCACCAGCCAGCGTGAGCGGGCAGTTCTACACAGATTCTGTACGTAGCGGCAATAGTAATTCATCCCTTTATGTGACCAGTAAGAAGTGAATAGTGTCTCCATGCAGAAGAACGTTGAGTAGATACCTGCTATTGTAATTCCCGCGCTAAGTCGCACGTGTCATAGCTTGATTACGGAAATTCGTTGAAAATAAACACTTTTCATAATTTGCATGCATAAAATTTAACTACAATATAGTGTCTATTTAGTGAGTTTATAACGTGACTGGATGTCCATTGCTGGAGTTCTGTTCGCTCAGGATCATTAGGTAAGTGCAATTATAACACTATAATTTTAGCTCATTTTCCAATAAGGGGAACAATCCCAAGTGGTATTCTTAATGTATGTGGAATTTCAATTATATTAATTACCACGAACTACAGTCCAATCGTTCCGTCAGCTGATGGTAATTACAGACATTGACTAAATCGAACTTCACACATCTTGACGTCAAGGCTCAAGGAGCGGGAATACACCGGGTCGAACTCGCCTCAGGGTCAAGAAATATTGTTTGGGGAATACATTATTTGCCTGTTTTTCAGGTGTTTTCTAATGTTTCATTAATTGGCCTATAACAATGTCTATTTCAAGTTTAGATTATTGCCAAGTGATTTGTGTTAGTCTTATGATAGTACCTGCTTGATTGAAAACATTCCAGTATCGTGGTGAATAACACTCGATTACTGTTTCTTCCACAGTATACGCCAAAGCATCTTTCTGCTTAAGGAACAAATAATTGTATCATTTTGTTGAATTATATTTTCATTCGTACTGTCTCTATGCCGGTGAACTAATTTATTATAAATGTCTCAAACATGTTGTGCTCGAAATCTAATGATGCCGTGAAACATTCTGCGACTCAAGAATATGGTAGCCTACTACATTTTAGTCGAAAACATTTTTCTACTAATGTCGAAGTTTCCATTTGCTGAACTCTGAGGCCACGTTTATACTAAGGCAGTATAAGATAAGCGATATGTCGTAAGCGATATACGATACGCCACACGCACAGACAGATACTGTGATACAGTAGGTGAAATGTTAAGGGAGGCAATAAAAAAGGTTCACAGCCCCGCGATTGCACAACATATCGCAAGTGACATATCTCTAGAAGTACCGCTTGCTGATCTCTTGCACGATAGTTAGGGCTGTAAACATGATGACGGGAAGAAGAGAAGACAATAGTAATTCTGTGATTCCTTTAATTAATTCCTCGTGACACAAGGCTTTTAAGGAAATGAAAGTTTTCAGGATTCATTCGATATAACTCCCTGAATTTCGATTCATGTTGAGACAGCTCTCCACAATTAACGGCCGAACTATGGTGCCCAGTATTTCCTTCTTCTTCTTCTCCTTATCCTACGCCTGAACCAATAAGCCACTACAATGCCTTTCTCAGTTGAGCTCATATTTGTAACTGAAGTATTGAGAATTGTGTTCCCACCAATTTTGTATCGGCCAGTTTATCCATTCTTATGTTGTTATTGATTCCTTAGGGGTTTAGGGATATCTTGGTAATGTAGCCCCGTGTACTTCGGTGTGTGTAGAATTTTTCCGATGACCTGTATCACTGGGATGTATGTACTGGTGTGTGTACTTGTAATTGAGGTAGGATTTGGGTAGGAAGCGGTCGTGGCCATA
Organism: Meconema thalassinum; assembly: GCA_946902985.2. Taxonomy (NCBI): domain Eukaryota; kingdom Metazoa; phylum Arthropoda; class Insecta; order Orthoptera; family Tettigoniidae; genus Meconema; species Meconema thalassinum. The sequence goes on along the minus strand of OX336389.2, from coordinate 1,222,164,676 downwards.
AGTTGAGTACCATCCCGGCATTTGCCTGAAATGGAAGTGGAACACCACGGAAGACCTTATCCAGGGTGGCTGTGGTAGGAATAGAACCCGTCTCTTCTCAGTTTTGCCTCACGAGGCTGAGAATTAAATTTCTTGACAGAGCCGGGAATCGAATCCGGACCTCCGTTGTGACAGCCAGGAATGTTATCATTTCTACCCAAGGCGATTGCTGGGATGGTAATTAAGGCCACGGCCACCTACTACTAAAATCCTAGCCCCGATAACAAAGACACGCCCATGTGCACGGGGCTACATGGCAACGATGTCCCAAAATTCCTAAATGAATCAACATCAACTTAAATTTCGTAAATTTGGCATACACCGTACTAAATCCTCCTCGGTGGATACTTGGTAGAGTGCGCAACTCATGATTCCGAGATTACGGATTCAATTCCCACCCAAGGAAGTGTGAGTATTGAAATGGAGGGAAATCCACGGCGCTACGCGTCCTACAACGTCGGCTCTTAAAGAAACCTCTCGCAACACCCTATCTGATTATAAAACAAAATCAATCAATTAACTCTCGGTCATAAGTCGTCCAATAAAGTTCTGATTTCTCTGCCAATTAGTGTTGTTGTTGTATTTGAGGGGCTTGGACTTCGTGGTAATTTTCCCCCGTGTATTTGGCTGTGTGTGGAGTTATGACTGATAACCTGAGTTATTGTGATGGTTTTACTAGTGTGCGTGTTTGTAATTCAGGTAAGGATTGGGCAGGAGATGGCCGTGGCTTTAAGGAAGAAACCATCCCCACATTTGCGAGGAGAAGAAGTGGGCAACGACGGAAAACCACTTCTAGGATGACTGAGGTGGGAATCTTACTCACCTGTTCTCAGTTTTGCCTCACGAGGCAGCCCTCAGACCAGAATTAAATTTCCTGACAGAGCCGGAAACCGAATGAGGGCCTCTGGGGCGACAGCCAAGAACGCTAGACGCTACACCACGAGGTGGTCTTCTACCAAATGCAAATCGTAAAGTCCATATTGGCTCCAACTCAAAAGTTCTACAGTAGTAGTGGTATACATAGCAATATCTTTTTCCCAAATTCCATGAGAACAGATTAATGAGATCCGTCATAAGTTTTAATAGAGTTTCCTAGGGACTACGTAGTGGCCCCAAGTATCAGGAATTTGGAGTAGCATGACGTCAGAAGCTCTTATCTACTTGAACTAGGCAAATTTCTTCCTTTTCTCCATGACAGCAGTGACCTATGCCTTGAAAGTACTTGCGTCCGTTACGAACAGAGACAGATATCAGTAGTCGACTTAATGCCGCATTTTTGAAGTCGGCTCTTCAATCTCATTACATTTAAACTCTACCCCACGTTGTAGCCGAGGCGTTAAAACGCTCACCACAGTTGAGATAGGGAGCTGCATGTCCAGAGATGGGAAGTTCGAACCCCGGTGATGACGGCGGCGATACCGAGTGTGTTTTCCACGAGCTTTTCTACATGCCCTCCAGTTAAATACCTAGATAGTAACTTATTTCAAGTCCCTAGGCACCCATCCTATTCCTGACCCTAATTATTACAGTTACACATAGGCCTACTGCTAGATTCACCACAGTAACACAGGTTATCAGACTAATTGAAGACACATTCAAGCACACAGGGCTTATGACCAAGATGTCGTACGACCCTGATGTGAATTTAAAGCAATAATTTAATGCTTTACATTTTATCAAAAGCTCTCAAATGATTGCAGATGAATATGGCTATTTGTTAGTTGCTCGATTAACTGGTAGCTGTGAGTGAAGAGTATTCTGACAGTGAACTCAATACACAATTGAATAATTGAAAGATTACATCCTAGGCCAGTAGCCGCAAATTACTCTGTGCGTCCTTGACATAGGCCGCTACGAGATATGGAACATGCATGTGTTTCTCTGGCGAGATACGGAGAGCTCATATGAGAAGCTAAGAGCCTCAGCACGCAAAAATAAGAGGGACGGATTCCTGGAAATGTCAGTAACCTGTTCAATAAAGAGAGAACAGTATGAATCATAATTTTAATAAATCCATTCGTGGTACGGTATCTACATCTTTAAAACGTTAATCCTTTTAACAATTTAACGACTGTTTCTAACGTTCCAACCAGCCAATTTTAATAATTCTAGAGGCAATCGAATCTTTTTGTTGCGTATATTTGCATATAATTCCTTAAGTGCAGTTTTATTCTGCCAGTTTGTCGTGCACGCCATATTGCTCATCACACTGCACTACTGTCGACCAAAGTATTATGTGTACTCGAGTTTGAAGGTTGTTTGTGAAGTAACCAATAGACCTACATAAAATCCAATAACATCATCATTTTCGTTGTTCTATTTTACGTTAGCTCATGAAGGTTTGGAATTTTTAATTTATATTTTAATATTTCCTGTCGCAGTTGGAACACAAAAAGTGCACGTTTTAAAGCGTGTTTCAAAGCTGCGTCACATTTAAGAATTATTATCTCAAAAACCCGTCATCAGATCGAATCCAAATTTTAACAAAATATACATTGGAATGTTGTATAACTGATTTATTAATTTCAAAATTTTACATGCCCAAGAAAAAAAGTTGTTATCATTTTTGTAAGGTAACGTTTTCTCGGCTCGGGGTGGTTAGAAAATGTAGTTCTTGGACGCGATGTAATCCTTATACATCAAAAAGTTATGCTGTTTGACTGTGAAATATGTAAATTAACTCACTTATTTTATATCGGTTTGTATTTGTAGGCGGAAATAACACATCGTTCACCAGCTACCCGCTCCAGGAAGAGCTGTACAGCGTTGCTCTGATGGAGCCCATCACTTCCGAGCGAGGCACGCCATGATGCGTGATGGGCTCCATTTCGGCAACGCTGTACAGCTTTTCCGGGAGCGGGTAGCTGGTGAACGATGTGTTATTTCCGTCTACAAATACAAACCGATATAAGATAAGTGAGTTAATTTACGTATTTCACAGTCATACAGCATAACTTTTTGATGTATAAGGATTACATCGCGACCAAGAACTACATTTTCCAACCACCCCGAGCCGAGAAAAAGTTACTTTACAAAAATGATAACAACTTTTTTTCTTGGACACGTAAAATTTTGAAATTAATAAACCAGTTATACAACATTCCAATGTATATTGTGTTAAAATTTGGATTCGATCTGATGACGGGGTTTTGAGATAATAATTCTTAAATGTGACGCATGGTTAAAACACGCTTAAAAACGTGCACTTTTTGTGCTCCAACTGCGACAAAAAATAGTAAAATATAAATTAAAAATTCCAAACCTACATGAGATAACGTACAATAGAACGACGAAAATGATGATGTTATTGGATATTATGTAGGTCTATTGGTTACTTCACAAACAACCTTCAAACTCGAGTGCACATAATACTTTGGTCGACAGTAAGTGCATGCAGTAGTCTTATTGCGTCACGGTTTCCCTAACAATTAAACCCATTATTACTGGCAAAACCAATTATTACTGCCTGATGATAGTAACTTAAATCGTTTTCTTCTGCAATATTGTAAATTTCAGTCTCGACCACTATGGGTCCGATGAGGTAGTTTTAAAGTAACGAATCATGTATTGCATCCCAAGGCGCCAACTTAAAGGTGCGTAAACGTAATAAAACAAGTAGTTCCGTGACAAACTAAAGAGTCTACGTTCCTTCAAATGTAAGATTTATTCCGTATTCCTCTAATTAAACTGATTTTGAATAATAACTTTCCACGAAAGTATGCTGCTAGCACTAAGATTATAAGATTTGCCCAGAATATAACTGAAATATTGTGAGCTAATAGAGCATTACAGTATGTTCGAAATTGCTTGCTTGCACGGAATCAAATATGTTGAGAGTTTACGGTTCAAATGCCCAGGGAGAGTTGTTAGGCTGTTGGTAGGACTGCTATCTCTGAGAATGTGCACAAATATCGCGTATAGCATACATTGTGTATATAAAATTTGGTAGAAATTCATTGAATGTTACGGAAGTTCCCATGCAGTTAAACATGAAACCTATTAAGGCATGTAGAATTGTTTTCGTATTGCATATTGCTGAAAATCTATCTGCAATATTAAGACATTATAGTGCATACAGTTTCAAACAGTTTATATGAGCATATTTTACGATATTGAGTAAAGGAGTTCAAATGATTTCAGAATGTTCCTAGGCAGTTGGTAGTCCTGTGGAATTTTCAAATAAGCATAATAATATCTGCTAAGGCATACGCGTACATTGAACGCCCAAAATTAGGTATAAATCCATAAATCAGTATGGTAGTTGAATTAATTTGAACGTTGAATATTGTGCATTGAATTTTGTTGGTAACACTAACTTTGACAATTTACTGTAAATATGTCTAAACATCTTGGACGTACACTTTGCTAAGTTTGAAGTTTGGTCTGTGCACATATTCTGAGACATTGAATTTATGGTTCAAAAGACTTGAGATCATTAATTTGCAGTTCGTAGCCCCGGTAACTCTTATATCAAAGGGCTCTGGCTGCGTGACTCAGCGGTAACATTCTCGCCTGCTGTGGCCAAGGTTGCAGTATCGAATCCTGGCGCAGGCAGTTGGCATTTGAGGATGCACAAATGCGAGGGAGCCGTGTCAGTAGATTTACTGACACGTTTAAGATCCCCTTCGGGACAAAATCCTGGCACCCCGGCGTCTCTGAATGCCGAAATTGTTATAAGGGACGTAAAACCAATAACATTATTATCATTATTATTATTATTATTAGTTGTAGTAGTAGTATTATGTATCGTAAACAGAGTTACATATTCCATAGCGTATATTGCACATAGACTACATTCCTTAGGATGGAAGTTACGTGTAGTTTAACACTTTACCTGTAAGCATGTGTAGAATGATGTTGGCACCCCTGTCATTTATAGGTTACTCAAAAGTAGGCACCCTCAAATGCCAATCGACTGCACTGGGTTTCGATACCACAACCTTGGGCACAGCAGGCCACAACGTTACCGCTCCGCCACGCACCCGCTCTATTATTATTATTAGTATTATTATTATTATTATTATTATTATTAATTTTATTACTGTTATATACAAATTCGTGGGATATATTGCCCTTGAATTCAATGTACTTGGATAATAAATTAAATTAAATGTATACAGGGTGTCATTTATGAACTTGAGTACCCTTAAGGGGCGTGTAGGGGATGGGAATAGGATCAATTTGAGATAGGGAACCTGGGGTCGGAATGGCCTCCTAACCCCAGAAAACAGATTTGTTTCAGGCCCTCCGCCCCTGTAAAGTGGGGAAGCGCGCCATGTGTTACTCTGAGGTCAGGCACTCTTACCCATCCCCTACACGCCACTTAAGGGTACTCAAGTACATAAATGACACCCTATATTATTATTATTATTATTATTATTATTATTATTATTATTATTATTATAGATGTAGGCTATGTAAAGATTTCCAATTAAATTGAGAATGCCACATGGAATTGACGGCGTCTTCTTTGCCTTCGTGTAATGACGAGGATATCTCTGAATTAAGCTTGTTGCCATTATTCCTAACAGCGTTATGTGTAGTGCACGACGCAGAGCGTTTAAGTGACATTAAATGAGTTTATGGATAATATTATCGGCTTCTTAATGTGTTACCATTTCCTAGCAAGTGTATGAACTCGCATGACAGTAAGTGATGCAAGCATATCAACCAGGACAATGAACCTAATAAACATTCATGAACTTTTATGAATTCTGGCGCTTACAACGGCGTTAAGGAAATACACAATAGATGCTTCAATTCAAATAATCTTCCTCGGCTCACTGAAGTTTCTCACATGGCTTGTTGAGACAGTCTAAATGCTAATAAGGCTTTTGTCAACAAATGCATGACTCTGGACTGATTCTACCGCAGCTCATCACTTTCCAATATTGATGTTGTTGTTGTTGTTGATTCAGTTAGGGGCTTTGCTAGTTCATGGTCTTTTCAAATATTGATGCAGAATGGTTTAAATAAATTTAGAATATATAATAATGTTAGGCTATGGGGTTTAAATCCCTTTTAAGTACTCTGGCCTTTAGAGACGCCGGGATGCCAAAGTGTTGGCCTGAAGATGATCTGTAACGTACCAGTAAATTAACTGAGAGGGCTTCCTAACATTTAAGCGCCCTCAAATGCCGGGATTCGATCCCGCATCTTTGAGCACACTAAGCAATTACTTTGCTGCTGGGCCACGCAGCCAGCCTGAATGGAATTTTATTTCTCATTGAATGAAGACTTTTAACATGAATGAATGGTACATAGTACAAACGATCTGCACAATTCAAACTATTATGTGTATGATGTTAAGTTACATTGTGCACATCATACTGATAGGCCTACCGTATATTTCATGGACTTCCTAAAATGGTATGTAGCCTATGTGTAGTTATGGATAACATGATTAAATTAATGCAGCAAACGTTAAGTTAATGTGTTATAAAGTCGTCTTGGAACCCGACAAAAAAAAACAATAGACAAATAATAGTAATAATAATAATACCTCTATACCTTCTACCCCCTTCAGGAACGACTAAATCCTCCACTGTCCAGGTCAAGTGCATTGCATTCTGTCATTAATACCACAAATTTCTTTCAATGCCGCCTTCAGATTAGAGCTTTGTAGCTTACATAATATTGTCACTGTCTTTTAATATTACAGAATGAACTGTGTCTGCTCTAGGTTGTAACGGATATTGAATGGAGCTTTTTTCAGTTTATCATATATTGTTGCCACACTTCACTAGAAAAATGAACAGATAGCAGTAATCAGCCGGTTTATTTTTACATTATAAATACTGCACAACACAAACACAACCCTTTGAGGCAGGCCAGCTTAACAATTCAACCCTCCTCGTTATATTTGTGGCGGCTCGTTTAATTCCCAACGAAATATTTTTCCATTCTAATTTTATGGCGGAAGGTTTTATTGCTCTTTAGTTTTTAATTTCATACAGCGCTTTCAAGATGTAGTCAGGCTGTGCTCCGTGTCTTGTTATGTTAGAATAATTAGCCACAGGCGATAGTGACATAAGACTTACTGTTGTAGACTTAACGTTCTAGTCATTGTCTAATTGATGTTTATTTGTAATGTTTGCCCTTGGGAGTTCCAAAGCACTTTCCTAAGTGATGTAAGTTAACCCGTGTTACGTTTAACCACTCAAATTTGCCTCGAGAATATTGTTTGTCCATGGAGCTCAGTGGGAATGTTTTCAATTGTCGATCACAGCTTCTAACTCACATTAGTTTATTTACTAGGCAGTGCTTTAAAAGTTGCGGGTAACAGTTGTGGGAAATACTAGATTTATTATAAGGTAAGCTCAATAAATGGGTATTAGGGACCACTCTTACGCTCACTCTTTGAATGTACCATCTAACACCAAGAAGGACATTTGAAATGAGCAAATATATTGGAGGTGCTAATGACTATATATGTCTCTAGCATCTAAATGGAACAACAACAACAGAAATACGAAAGAAATGAACATTTCTGACGTCCTGTTTAGGTGTGCATGTTGAACATTTATTAAGTTACTAGGGCAATGTCCTACATTTGCTAGGAGAGTGTAACTTCGATAGCAAACACGTGAATATGCACTGCTGTGAATTAGATATATGCTACTTCTGTATTAATCCATATTATGGGGGTATGTATTGAATTATTCTGATAACCTGTGTTTCTGTGGTGACTGAAGTAGTGTGGGTGGCTGTAATTATTAGGATCAGGGATTGGACAGTTGCCCCAGCAAGTGAAGCAAAGTACTATCCTGGCATTTGCCTGGAGGAAGTGTGGAAAAAACAGGGGAAGAACGCCACTCAGGATAGCCGCTGTCTGCTCTGAGATTCGAACCCCCGTTCTCAGGAGTTGCTGCAGGTTCCCATCACGGTCGTGGTGAGCAACTTAACGTGCATGGCTACGCCGCGGGATAGAAATATTGAACAAATTCACGAATTCAAGTTGAGCAACATATGAGCAGGAAACACCGTAGTGTGGCTTATTGAGCTAGCTGGTTCAGTTTAGCGTGTTAATAATACCGTCAGGGTCGGAAGAGAACAAGAAATGACCAAGGAAGATATACAGGAATGATATATGAGTGGAGCTGGCACAAGTAAGTGCAGTAAGCAATACCGGGCTCAGAGTGGTACCCGTGGTCTGCAGCACAAAATGAGCAAGTATTATCCATGTTATTTTGCAGCATTTTGCTGTTTTCGAGCGTCCCCCCGCCCTCAATAACAACCTTCTGAACAGCGTTTCCAATTACAATAATTTTATGTGATGGTGGTATTACATTCGAGCATCTGAAGTTAGCAACTGTTGCTAACACAGCTGTTACCAACTTTACAGTTACCCTGCAATATTTCATCAAGAACTAACCTAATTTTGACCAAACATTGTACGAAAAACGTAGGTGAAACTAACACACAAATAATGTAAAGTTTGAGTACTGCGTTGCCAAATTTACACATACCCAGGGTTGTGGAATAAAGCGTTACTTATAACGCTGCAATGGCGGCTGGTGCTTACATTCGTAGGGTAGGATTATAATGTTATAATCCAATCATTCTTAATATGCGGACTGTGTGTCAACCCGGTTCAAACCACACGGAACACAAATAATAAGTTCATACTTAGAAACACAAGCTACAAAATACATCTTATATATAAAAATGGAAATTTATATTTGTCCGAAGTTAATGGACTCCGAAACCATTTAACCGATTGCATTAGGCCTAGGCCCTTCATGGGCTGTAGTGCCAGGTTTTTTTTTTTTTTTGGTCATTACCCTTTGGAACCCGACGAGTAACACCGTCTACTTGAAATTTCCGACAGCCCTCTCCATTCCCATCATTCCATTCCTAGCATTTAAGCCCTTTGGCACAAATCTACACCGTTTCACCGATCTGAGCCAAATTGTATGTACTTACTCTTACAAACCCGACGAGTAACACTGTCAACTTGAAATTTTGGACAGCCCTCTACTTGTGCCCTTTAGTACAAATCTTCACTGTTTCACCGATCTGAACCAAATTTTACGTAAGTTTACTTACCCTTTGGAACCCAACAAGCAACACTGTCTACTTGAAATATTGGATAGCCCTCTCCATTTCCTTCATTTAAGACAAGTCCTTTGGCACAAATCTACACCGTTTCACCGATCTGAACCAAATTTTAAGAATTTACCATTTGGAACCCTGCGGGTAACCCTGACCACTTGAAATTTTGGACAGTCCTTTCCTTTCTCCAGATGTAGGCCCTTTACCACAAATCTACACCAGTTCACCGATCTGAACCAAATTTTCCGTACCTACCATTCAAAACCCTGCAGGTAACACTTTCTACTTGAAATTGGACAGCCCTCTCCATTCCCTAGATTTAGACAGTTTGGCACGTGGACTAAATATCGAATTTGTCATAGAAGGACCAATTTAGGATCATTTTAAGCCTCGCAAAGGATGAAACAGAACTTGGGACGTAAACTTCAGTTCAGTTTGGTGAAACGGAGTAGATTTGTATAAATAACTAACAATGGAACCCAAAAACCACGATTTAAGGCCCTGTAACGAATCGTGTCGAAAGAAAGGGGTTCAGAGATGCTGGTAATTAAGGTGTAACTGTAAAAAATATTTAAATAAGTCTATTGTTGCCTGGTAAAGCAAGCTGCATCACGCCACCCCTACCAGCGTTCTGGTGCGGAATTGCGAAAATAGTTACATCTTACCCTGCTTAGAAATTATATGGACAGCCCTCTCCATTCCCTAGATTTAGGCCGTTTGGCAAATGACAAAATATCGAACAGAGCTATGTGGCGAAAAATGACACTATTGCATTCGCAGGAGCTCGGGACAGCCGAAATTTTTAGAAGTGCCTGATTTTCCTACAGCGCTATGCGGCAAAAGACGATTGCTCTATGCTTTCCTTACAGTCAATGAGATATAGGCAGTGTCTTTCATTTCACTTACTCCTCTTTCTAATCATTTTTTACAATTCGTTAGGAAACTACATGTTCATTACTATCATTAAATTTACGGGAAATTGACCTGGACGTTACGTCTATTTTACTATTTATCACCAGTCTGCGGGCTCTTAGTACGTAAACAGTGCTATCAGATTAGTATCGTACGAAGTTGAGATTACGCACGCCCTATGAACTGCCAGCCCGTCCGCAACAGATGACGAACTATGCGATCAGTCCATTTATCTGCTGTACGTCACATGTGTTCATAGGGACACCTGGATGTCACAGTAGGAGCTTCTACGTGCCCTATAGTACTGTGCGTTCTAACTTCATTGCACACGTACTAAAACCCCGCAGGCTGCTTATCACCACCACAGAAAGGCCTCCTCAACTGTTATTTTGAAAATATTATTTTCTATTAGTTTGTGTCAGTTTAGTAGTAGTATTCAGTATAATCCATTTAAAAAAATCCACCGGGCGAATCCGGGTACTACTAGTAACAATATAGAAATATTTTGACTGTTGATGCCGATAACAGGAGGCAAGGAATTTGAATACTCAATGTGAGGAATCCTTTTCAAAGTTCGTTCCTAGTCCATAATCATCTTAATCGATCGGAAGGGCAGGCAAGGCCTGACGAAGTGTAATACGCATGCGCGGAGTATGGATAAGGACTATGTTGTTCGTATTAATGCTCATTCGAGCGTCAAGCACACCAAAGCTGTGTGGCTATGCCAGCTCTGAGCTCGCCTGCCCTGCGAAGAGATCTTGTTGCATACGTTACTTTCGAGTTGTGTTCAGTGGTTTGGCGGTCATTTTTAAAAGGCGGGGTGCCTAGTGCCTACACTATTGAGATTGGACAGTTTAAAAACACAAAATGTCGTGTGAAACATTATGAATACTATAAATACAATAATGTATTTGAAAATGGAAAAATATGAATTTTAAAGTGCCTAGTAATGTTTTCTTGGGGAAATCGCGCCTGTAACGCTGTTACTAGTAACTGCTATTTCTTCGGTAACGACGTTACTAATTCAATTAAGTAACTGTAACACAGTTACTTTGAACAGTAACTAACTTAAGTGTTGGGTAATGGCTATCGAATTGGCCGTCGATAGGCAACATGGTGTATTATGGATGTACTGCTCTAATGATATTGAAATAATAATTCCTATCTTGTATACGGCTTTTTATAGAATTTCTTATATGTGTGCTACCGCTCAACACAGCTTAACACTAACAGGTTATGGGATATACGTGTAACATGCAATAAGAGATTAATAGCGTAGTCTCTTGGAATCAATGTATGTGTAAATATGAGCGCAGTGAAAATCCACAGCCTGCTTCCAGTCTTCGACCGGGTCAGGAATGGAATGAATGAAGCCCCCAACTAGCGGCGAGGATATGGAATGTGCCGGCTGCCGAGGCCTGACGCACTCCTCTGGGGCAATGATTAAATGAATGACAGGTGAAATGAAATGATAGTGGAGAGTGTTGCTGGAATGAAATTTTGACAGGGAAAACCGGAGTACCCGGAGAAAACCTGTCTGCCTCCGTTTTGTCCAGCACAGATCTCACATGGAGTGACCGGGATTTGAACCACGGACCCAGCGGTGAGAGGCCGGCGTGCTGCCGCCTAAGCCACGGAGGCTATGAGCGCAGTAAGTTGTGTTAAAATTGAACCACTATCAAACACCAAATTTGATACCTGGAAAATCCACGTTGAAACTTTATTAACGAATAATGGAAAGAAGCTGAGGCCAAGGCCAGAAGCACAAGCTAGTGAGTGGGAACTTGCGCATCGAAAGGCGAAATCTGACATAATATTAACAATTAGTCCGAGCTAACTAAAGCAAGTTGAGGGATGCAATACATCGAATGAATTGTGATTAAAACTACACGAGATTTACGAGTCAAGAGGACCAGCAAAGAAGACAACTCTCCAGAAGACCCAAGTGCAAAAATGAAATTTGGTGAAGATATTAAGACGTATATCAACAGTTTCTTTGAAACTCGACAAGCTATCCCAAATGAATGTGAAAATTAATGATGATCTGTTATCCATACTGTTACTTGATAGCTTCCCAGATGATTATGAGAATTTCAGGGTTGCCATAGAGTTCCTCGATGAACGTTCTACTCCCGAAATGCTAAAAATGAAAATCCTAGAAGAAGACGATGCGTGGAAGGAGAGAAACATGTCTGAACTGGATCCAAGTTCCCTACTAGTGATAGCTAAGTCTAAGAAAATCTTCAATGATAAGACCCAACGCATACGGAAAATCCCAATTATAAGAACTTCAAGATCACCTGTCATGTATGCAGAAAAGTCTGTCATAAAGCTGCTGAAAGTTGGCCAAGACAGCGCCTAAAACGTAACAAAAAGCACAACGACGAAAGTCTGCTGGCAACGGAAGAACGCAAGAGTCTCAAAAGTGAATGGTGTTTAGATAGTGGGTGCACTAACCACATACTGTATGTAAAGACAGTGAATCCATGTTTAGTGTGTGGGAAAAATATGGAACTCTCTGTCTTGCTAACAATGTGACGACTGAGGTTAAGTCAATCGGGAACGTGAACATCCATGTAAAAGGAACGGAGACAATTCTATTGCAATACATCATGCATATCATGTTCCAGACCTAAGAATGAATTTGTTATATGTTTCAAAAATCACTGATCATGGTCATCGAGTGGTATTTGATAAGCAAAGTGCAATGATCATAAAGGTGAATGGAATGGAAATGCTCAGAGCAAAGAGAATGAATGACCATTATTACTTGATGGACACGACGGCAGACTGCAACAATGTAATTGCTACATCAAATCCATCATGCAGCACTGAAATAAATACGTGGAAGAATAAGTTGTGTCATTTGAACAAAAGAGATTTAAAAGAAGTTCTAAACCAACAAATAAGAAAAGTTATTAGAATGGGATCTATGTTTACACGTCAAGATGTGTGAAATGACATACCCAAAAAAATCAAGTAGAAATAGGAAGGTATTAGAAACAGTACACGCTGACATTTGAGGACCGATGGAAGTGACATCTAATGGAGGGGCTCTGTATTTCATTACTTTCATAGATGGTGTGAAGTAATCTCCTTTAAAAGCAAAAGTAGAAGCTTTAGCGGATTTCAAAGTGTAATATAATAAGGTAGAGAACCGAAAGCGAGCAAATATAAAGTCCTTACAGTCAGATAATGGAACAGAATATGGATGAAGAGTTTGATATGTACTTGAAAAAATGTAGGAATCGTAAGGAGGCTTTCAGTTCGTTACACTCCCTAGCAAAATTGGGCTGCTGAGAGGAAGGATAGAACACTGTGGAGACGGGTAGGGTGGAATGGCTGCAGGACTAGCAATGGTAAATGTCTTGGTACAACAACCTATATGTAAGGAGAAATATTAGGAAGGAAGGAAGGAAGATTGTAGTTTTACGTGACCGTGAATCTTGTGATTATGAGCCACGGGACCTCCTTTTTACGTGGAATCCGAACCACAGGACATGGCATTTCACTTCGAAAATCTCACATGCATTGACCGGGAATCGAACCCGGACCGCCTTGGTGAGAGGCATACAGCTAGACCGCTGAGCCACCACGCCCCCTGAGAAATATTAGGCCTAATACCTGTGGAATGATACAGTCAATGCAGTATCCAAAACAATAGGTACATCTGCCAAAAAAATGTCTCCAAATAAGGAATCAAGTGGATAGGGAGCACTGTGTAAAAGAAAGTAGCAAAGAAAAATAAATAATCGTAGGTTTCAAAAGGAAATAGTTAGTGGAACTTGGAATAAAATGGAAACACTTGGACACCGTGTTGGGAAATCATTTTGGAGTGTAAAAATGAATATTATAAATGAAATAAAACTGGAAGTGTTAGCGGTTTGAATAGATAAAGAGAGCTTAGTGTATATCATAAGTAAAGAGAGCTTAGTGTATATCATAAGTAAAGAGAGCTTAGTGTATATCATAAGATTATGTTGAACAGAAAGAAGGGATATTTTGAAATCCGATTCATTTTAAACTAAGAGATTTCAGATATTTTCGGGGATTTTGGATTTAAGTAGAAGGCAATTGCAGCACTGACTACAGAACTAGCTAGAGAACCACAAAGCAGCAGGAGGTATTATAAGTAGGCTAAAAGTGGTGTTCCGTGGAAAGGTAGGATTTAAATCACTGTGGAGATTAATCGAGTTTGCATAGGATTTGGGTAAGGTGCCTTCTGATTTGATGAAAGCAATTAACACAACTACTTACACGCAATGGAACAGGGAAAATAACTATTGATGATTCTCGTATACCAGTTAAAGTATTTACGGTTATTGTGGAAAGGAGAGTGTGATCTTTGGCGGAGACACTGAATGCACATCATTGTGCTCACTGTCCCTGTCTCGAATATCGGGGCAGTTTACGAGTGTAGCAAGGAAACAAGTATGTATTACATCCACTATTCTTGTAGCAACCCAGCAAGGGCACTAACAGCTGTTACCCTAACTACAGTACTATCTAGCTTTACCTAAAACTTAGGATTGATGTATACATATGATAAGTAAATAACATTACCAGCTTTTGATATTACTGAGCTGTTGAATAGAAAAGCACCATGGCCATCCCAATTCCTGAAGTGCCACAACGGCACTGCTCAAATGAAAAGGAATACCGTCGGTCAATTCACACCAATGTATCTTCGTTAACGTCCTTGCTAACCATTGATAACAATCAATGTATCTATGTTCATTAGCACTTTGTACCTAAGTATGTTCTACTTTAGTGAGAGAGTGCGTGAAAAGTCATAAATCAAACTGCGATGAAGATACCCGGGGTTATTACTATTTTCTGGATGTTATAGCACTGTATTTCCTATCTCCGGTGACTTGGCATATCGTGCTGCAGTTAATGTTCCATTTCAAATAACATTTAACAGGTAGTAGGCCATATTCAAGTCCAGTCGGCTGGTGGTGCTTTGGGGAAGGACCTCGATTGATAAGGACGCTCTGACTATTTAATTGGCAACATTTCAAATGAAAAAGAAAAAGAATGGTTCAGATCACATTACTGAGAGCAATATGCATCCAATAGTTCGTGCCCACACCATTAGTCTTCCTGTGCATATTTCTACATACGAATAACTCACTATGTTCTAAGAGACGGTTTCTTGCCAATTTTGTGGCTGATTTTCTACAGTTGAATTTTCCTTTGTTTTAGAGGACCGTGACTTTACAACATACGTTCCTATGAACGTATTATGTCGCTTCTTGGTATGATGCTTATGAGAGCACAGTCTGCGGGATGTCACGTGGTGAATTTGCATATAGAACGCACTGATACCGCTTTCAGTGGCATTGATATCATGGAAGACCGTTCTGAGGTTATAAATAACTTCGAATTTTCTCCAAATTGAAAGAATATTTTTAAAAAATTATAAGTTCTTATTAATTAATACTACTGTATTTAAGACAAACGCATCCAAATATGTGTTTTAGCGTAAGAGTTTGATACAAACTATACCATGTTAAATGAAACGATGAGACCGTTGAAATAAAACTAATGTTGTTTACCAAATAGCCCATATACAGTTTATTATTAAGCATCTGCAAATGTGCGAAAATATGTTTCATCAAAAACATTCACGTTTCTAATACTGCCAGACTAAGTGGAGAACCCTATGGACGGCTCACGTGGCAAAACTCGTAAGAGCCAACGCTGCCAAATCTGACCTAGTCAATGTGCCATATGTCTCACATTACATCCACAGCTGGTCTTAGTGTGGATATAACAGTACATTATGCAACGAGCCTATAATGGCAATAATTAAGACACGAGTATGTTTATAAAACGAGCGTATGCGAGTTTTATAATTTCCATACGAGTGTCTTAATTACCATTATAGGCGAGTTGCATACGACTGTTTATGTTCCACGATAATTATTATAACTATTTTATGTTCGAACATAAATATTCATAAATATCTGTCGAGATTTCGCACCGACAGTAGTAGCTACGCTGGCTAAAGCGCAGCATTAGGCCGTGGGGCCAAGCTCTCTGCTGACTCGGTAGACGCGTGGGTTCGAGCCCCACCGTCGGACGTCCTTGAAATGGTTTTCCGTGGTTTCCCATTTTCAACACCAGGCAAATGCTGGGACGGTACCTTCTGACAGGCCACGGCCGCTTCCTTCCACATCCTTGCCCAGGTTCATTCACCATCATTCATTTCATCTCTCATTAACTCCTCTCATGAGGTTGGCGTCATGAAGGGCATCCGGCCGTAAAAACCATCGCCACAAAGACTTCCATCGCATCTCATCCCCGACCCCGTTGGAAAACGGGAATAATAAGGGGTAGACATACATACATCTGTCGAGATTTCGTCAGTTTTATGTACTGACCAGAGCGCATGAGACTCAGAGAATGCCTTGTATTTGACCATGGCCTCCTCGATTATCCTACTATGACACTGGGCCAGGCTGTAAAATTTAAATTAGAAGGTCGTGGAACTCAGCGCATCTAATTATCTAATTGGTCAAACAACTGTTTCTTGAGCTCTGATTGGTGGGAGAAACTGTTTCATAATGACAAAAATAGTGTTATAATGAGCCTCATTATAGTACAATTTTCTGACATATAATAGTCAGGATCAAACATAAAGTCAGTTAATTGACATTAACTTAAGTTTACAGTCAAAAATATTTCAGTGCTCTTGAATTTAGTTGATTGTAAGTGATCTTTAGTAAAAACTCTGCAAACCCTACAGGTAGCGTAGAACCAATCTGAAATGTATTGGGATGATATTCGGAATTGTTTTCTTTTCTGGTATGAACCATGCTTGATATAAATACATGCTAGACCTCCTTCCTGCATGTATTTCAATGCATATTCTCTGGCGATCTATGGTCGCAAACAACACTGTAAGTTATGGGTGATAGTCAGATCTAGGAACGCAAAGAAGTGAACAGCATAGGGAAAGAAAGGGCCAAGTCACAGTTTGGAAGTGTTCAGTAAATGGCGTTTAAAGAAATGTTATTGCTTTTCAGTCAGTCAACACGACTGTACCCAAATTGTGTTGGATTTTATTCTCCCCAGCTGTAATAATTTCATGTGATTAATTAATATATTCATTTTCTTCAGGTGCAGGGAACAACTCCCATTACAATTTGGGCACAATCGTGTTGACCGGCTGAGAGGCATTTTAATTTTATTTACTAAGGCAACACTGAAAAATAGCTTCCAACATGGTAACGGTGTTTAAACAGTTTAACTCTGGTTACCAAATGTATTTTAATAATAATCATCATCTTCACAGAGGCTGGAAATTAACCATGTCTGAAAATGACCCTTACTGACAAAGTTTAAGAAAAGAAAGAGAAAATTATAAGAGTGAGTTAGTCAATTATGGCCTTCATCAGCAAAAGAATGAACATTTTGAACAAGATGTTCAGTAAAGAACATATAGCCTGTGTGTGTGTGTGTGTGTGTGTGTGTGTGTGTGTGTGTGTGTGTGTGTCCCTAATAAAATTTAAATGGCTGGAGCAATTTCAATAAAATTCGGGAAGGATATAGTATTATTTTGTCTGACTCTGACCGTGCCCATTAAATTTTAATATGTCTCACCAATACAACACGTACCATATATTTCACCGGCATTCTATATTTCCGAAACTATTACCGATATCACCCTGAAATTGTGTACAGTGACAGAGAATACTACAATTAGCTACGTTCAGCCATGTGATGCTTAAAAAATATGGTAAGTACAAAACCAGCATGGCGGCCAAGCGAAGTTCAATATTTAAATGGCATTTTCTCAAGATTTAATCAACCGAGCCTAGTGAAACTTGGTAAGATAAATGTTTAAACATGATTTAATCAACTAGCATCTGATTCAATTCAATTTTTCTCATAACAACAAGATGGCGGTCGCCTCCGTAGCGTAGCGGTCAGCATGGTTAGCTGCCACCCCGGAGGTCCTGGGTTCGATTCCCGGCTCTGCCACGAAATTTGAAAAGTGGTATGAGGACTGGAACGGGGTCTACTCAGCCTCGGGTGGTCCAAATGAGTAGAGGGGGTTCTATTCCCACCTCAGCCATCCTCGAAGTGGTTTTCCGTGGTTTCCCACTTCGTCTTCGGGCAAATGCCGGGATGGTACCTACTGTAAGGCCACAGCCGCCTCCTTCCCTCTTCCTAGCCTATCCATCCCTATCTTCCATCCCTTCCCCTCCCTCATGAGGCCCCTGTTCGCTTTGCAGGTGAGGCCGCCTGGGCGAAGTGCTGATCACACCTCCCCAGTTGTATCCATCCCGACCAGATGTTCCAAGCTCCAGGACACTGCCCATAGAGGCGGTAGTGGTGAGTTCCCTCGCTGAGTCCGTGGGAACCACCAACCTAGAGGGTAAATTGACTAAAAAAACAACAACAAGATGGCGGCTGTGCGAAATTTAAAAATTATGTTTTAATTTTTTGTTTCCTTATCATGCGATTGGAGTGAACGTTTGAATAATAAACCTATGTTCATCTAATGGTACATAACTCTATGGCCTACATATAGAACAATCCAACTTGGCGATCATCCAAAATATTTAGACGGTTCTCAATATCTCCGCATCTATTACAGCAATTAAACTGAAATTTTGTATGGTGACAGAGGCTATTAACATAAGTTCACCTACGGGCTTTCCAATAATCTGATAAACACAAATCCAACATGGCCCCGATGCGAAATTTAAATATTTATATAGATGTTTCTCGGAAAATCCTTGTAATAGGCAGGAGAATTTTAATGGAAACGAACCAGTGGGATATATGGAAATAGGCTATTTAGTTCTTCACGGAACTAATTGTCTATATAGTGAAAATGAGATTCAGTTTCTGTAAAAATATATATTTTAGTTCTGTGATGCTCTTGTAACACACATGCACGAATAACTTACTCTGTGTGCCACGTTACCGGTCATTCTTCTTACGTAGAGGATGTGAAACACCATTTTGTATTTACATCAGGGACCTATCGAGTGGTGGATTTGAGAGACATAGCAACCAGCTCTAGCTGACAGTGTATGTCCACTTCTTCATGTGCCGTGCACTCAATGCCACGCTCCATATTATCACACGTTCCATGTTATGAAATGGCATTCGGTGTTAATTTGGGCTGATATTGCTATCACCCTAGTGGAGTATATAATCTCAGCTAACCCGCAACTGAGTTTCAGCTCGAGCGGTGTGTAGTAGCTCGCTTAGTTTCCTTGCAATTTTAGTTGCGGTTTTATTCAATATCAATTTTCAGTACTTACTTCTGTATTTGGCCCACTCTTCAGTGTATTTCTTATTATTTTATGTTTATGATATACATTTCTTAGCGTAGTATTTTGATGACCTTGTAATTTTTCTTCTTTCACCTTATTATGTTTGTTAAGCTTTGCATATAAGCATCCCTGTAAGCCGAGGAAGCATATAAAATAAATATATAAATGATTATTATTTGAATATCTCTTCAACTTATTACTGTACATCGTAATCTCCATAAAAAGAACATAGCACAAGAGCTTACCAAGCGACCACTTCTTAGGCATTTAACTTGCAGATTACTTACGGATCGAATCGTCACCTGGCCATCATGTATGCAACGTTTCACTGAGATCGTAAGCTTGACGTTCCCTTCTAAATTTCTTGTACGTATAAGCAAATAGGCATATGAAGCTCATCATTATGGTCTTTTATACTTACTAAATTTGTATTCTAAGTGATTTTAACTGTGTACATTAAATTTATATTAGGTGTTTTATAAATATGTCAAAACAGATGTGTGTTAGAGGCTTTAGATTGTGAAGTGCAATAATGTTGGTTGACGAAGGTCACATGTTTGACTGAAGCATGCACTAAAATAACTTGATTTGGAGTTAACTTGTATTGATAAGTAGAATAAAACACAAATATTCCACATGCGTGCATTTCTTCGCGTCCCCGTCGCCACTACTGCTTCTACAAAATCACTTTGACATAACGAGTCGTACCTATTTAATTATTTCCCTGCAGAACACTGTCGTGCTGTTTCAACGAATAGCATTACCATGAACTGTTCGTAATCTTAATCGCCTCACAGCACGGAAAGCAATTTAACGAACAAGCCCATGGTGTTTGAGTTTAAACTTAATATCGTGAAATATTTCCATTAAATAATCCAATGTCTCTAATACATTTAATTTTACATTTAATCTTAGCATGTTCTTCACTTAATAGTGCGTGCCCAGTAATGTATAGGGGACTGTTATTCATTCCATTTTACATCCATTCTCAGCATATCCTTCGCTCAATAGCACGTGTATATTGACGTATGGAGGCCGGGGGTTACTATCAGGCAATGTTAGTGACATCCACAACATCATCATCGCAATCCCTGACTTCAACGGTAGGAATATTCCCATCGAAGTATCCTGAGGCAATCTTCCTAGGACAGCGTGGGTACCACTTGCGATAAGTATGTATATAACTGTGCTTTGGTAATGCTAAGAGAAAAATATTTTGGAACTACTTTTTTAAGAATTGAAACATCTTGCAATAGTATAAGTATTTGCCGACAAATTGAAACTGTTCTAATGGCTGAATATTTCTACTGTTACGCCTGCCTCTTAGTTCCGTGAAGCTTAATTAATGAAATACGCAGATCGAACTATTAGAATGGGATTCAGATACAATGAGGTAATACAATTAGACAAATAAAAAGATACGAGCCTTACAGTAGTCCCATATGATGTGTAACATCTGACATGTTATCCTACTATGAAATTGAGATGAAATATATGAGAAGCCAGCTGACTTGTTATCCTGAGATGAAATACAGTATATGTGAAGTTAATTTTTTTCGACTGTACTCCTCCAGTTTTAATTTTTTTCTCACGTTTCTTTTGTCGACAATTTCGCATATATTCTGCTCTGGATTTACCCATCTCTGCAAACCAAAAAAACATGAAAAAAGGTGCGTCAGCCCGAGTCCTACAACACCTCATACAAGTCCCTAGTATTATTGGTTCGCGAATTATTAAAAAGCCGACGACCTATTGATTTTGAGTTCTTTGATTAAATTAAGAGGAGGATAGAAAAACGGGGGCCGTCATCCCGACTCCTAGGACACCTCATACAAGTCCCTAGCGTTATTACTTCACGAAATATTAAAAAGCCGATGACCTATTAGTTTTGGGTCCTTTGGTTAAATTAAGGGGCTATAGAAAAACCCCTAGCTAAGAAGAAATGTAAAATTTTAGAAAACTCCAGTGCCAAATCCTGGCCGGTGCGCATGCGTGAGGTACGTCGTGGTACCAATGATTTATTGTAGGAATATCATTAATGGGGTTTACTTCAAAGTAAACCGTATGCGATATACATTCCACATAGGGCTGTATGTTGGCCGACAGTACCTCGAATGCTTACATTGAATAAGAATACAGCAAAAGTATGAAGAATATTTTGTTAAATCATAATTGTTTTCAGCAAATATGATATAATGAATATGTTCACACCAAAGAACGACAACTTGAGGATGTTTCATTGTAGGAATATATTTAATGGGGACTCCATACCTTGAAGTAAACCGTATGCGATATACATTCCACATAGGGCTGTATGTTGGCCGACAGTACGTTGTGGTACCAATCTCCGCCACCGCAGGCGCTCATTTTCTCCTCTTACACATCTCCGTCCCATTTCCGTCCCTTTTCCAAAATCACTCCCACAAAAAATATCCAGCAACCGAGTGGAAAGATGTTACACATCAAAAATGTGTGCATTCTTAAATTATCTCAGGATAGGGAAACGCCAGGTTTCTACCAGTAAGCATTGAGATCCAATGAGTGATCAGTATTCGAGTATAGGGTTCCTTCACCTTGATTCCTATGAGCCCAAACGCTGTAGGCCTATAGAGTGGTATACCATTCTTTTAAATGCAAACTCCTAGTATTTGTACTGAGGCCTGAGCAAATAAACGGTTGATGTTTTCATGTTATATGGTGATAGGGGTTTAATCTTGTCAAGTATGTTAAAGGTCACCAGACTGACGGCTGAGTTCTTCTGTATTTCCATTTGGTTTGCTTGGAATTGCAAGGTCGTCCACTGTAAATATCTCCAGGCCTGGCTGTGAACATTAGGTCTATGAAACATATTTCGGTACACTCTCCGAATAATTGCTTGTTTACCATACGTCATCTCTCATGCTGCGACCAGAATTCGTGTTCATCTTGTCAAGGGGCTTCGAAACTTGATCTGTATATTGGACTCTTTATACACATGTCATAGAGTTAAACTGCGGATCTTAAAGGTCCAGCCACTGAGCCTCGACTATGCATCAATTTTCTCCTGCACAAGAAAGCAGTGTCATCTACCTGGTGACCTAACATGAAATGCGACAAACCATCATCTGCGTAAAGCTCGAAGCGGTACAATTCCGGATTCAGATTTTGAACCAAACGTGTAACAACTCAGAACTCTGTGAAAACCCTACAAACTTGTAACATGAATTCCTTACCATTCTGTATTCTTCTACTGCCATCTTCACAATATACCCACCTACAAGAGCAGAAATGGGTTCTACTGTATTCTAATGCCACACTTGGTTGCAGCGTGATACAAACTCCTCTCACACTTCACAAATTGAACCGGATCTACCATCCTTTGGTCACATGGACTACGAGTAAACGGCAAACAGATGACATGACAGTGCGAAACAGCATGTGCTTGCTAAATATGTTTTAATAATTGAGTTATTTGGAGTCATTCTTTATTTTCAGCAGGCAATTACATTGAGATTAGTCTGAGAGTAACAAAGACTTAATCTGGTAATGCCATTTGACAGGGTCAAAGTTAATCTACTGCACAAACGAAATCAAATCCCCATGCATGAAAAGCATTAACAGGTCTTGTATTGAAGTATTTGCCCAACCTTAAAATGAAATTAAACACGCGTTTCATATATGCTCCACGAAGTGGAAAATCCCTTCCCCGTTTTAATTTCCAATTTCATAAAATAACTTCTGTGATGTTTCGCTTCTAAGTGGTTAGTTGTTCGTACTAATGAACATTTGCTCTCCCAAATAACAGACAAGAGATAACGTGAAATTTCCATGGAATGGGAAACGAAATTATTTTACCAATGCTTCCTAATTTCTCTAAAATTGGAAACTAGTTCACTGGAAGCTAGCTTCTAACTAATTATGTTATATTCTAACATGTTCATTTCATTGGCTAAATTAATAGTATTAGAACACAATTCTATAAAATGGGTTGTACTACACTCTTTAACCCTTTAAAAGACATAACTATCATTATTTTACTTTATTCTACTTGATGTTTTTTATTTTAATTTAATTGTATTAAATTTAATGTTTTTTATTTTAAATTTGAAAATTTAAACCTTAATTAAGTTGAATTTTTACATTTTTTATTTTGACCACCTTGGGCACATTGTTGGCTGCCACCTCAGAGGTTTCAGGTTCGATTCCTGGCTCTGCTGAGAATTGAAAATTCTTGATATTACCTGGTACAGGGTGTCCCATCATTGTGATGTTAAATTAGAACCAGTCCGATGCTGTGGCAGGGAATGGAACTGGCCACCCTACCGCACATAATCTCCGGCTCAGGACAGATGGCCAGCGATTTTGTGTCACAGCCAGAGACTTACGTCAGGTCGCTTACATCACTTGTGGATATGTAACTCCTTTCTTGATTTTTATTTTATAATTTTAATTTTTATTATAACTTATCTATTTTTATTTTTACATTTCTTTGTAAGATTAATATCTATATTCCTATTTTGTCATCTATATCTTTATTTTATTATCTACATTCTTTATTTTTAGCCTATTTTCATTTATGAAAAAATAGGTTTATGAGATCACCTTTTGTCCGTGAGTGTTTGTGTGTGTGTGTGTATGCGTCCACGTGTGTGTCACCCCCTAATAACGCCTAAACGTCTGGAGCGATTTCAGTGAAACTCGATAAGGTCATAGAACTATATCGGCCGACCCCGACCATGGTCTTCAAATTTTATTACGTCTCACCAATCCCCCATGGCGACTGTGCGAAATATTTAACCGGCATTCTGTATCTCAGAAACTATTACTCATATCACCCTGAAATTTTGTACGGTGATCAAGGGTACTCCTAGACGATTTTATGTGACTTTAACTACAAAACGAGCAGGGCGGCCAAGCGAATTTGAAACATTTAAATATACTTTCCTCGCGATTTAACCATCCGAACGCAGTGAAACATGGTGCAGGAAATGACTATACAAATTGCAATGCACTGACATCAAATTTAGTTCAATTATTTACAAAACCACAAGATGGCGGCTGTGCGAAATTCTAAAATTAGGTTTTTAATTCTTGTGTTCTAATCATGTGATCTAAATCAACGTTTAAATAATAAACTTACACAATAATCCTCATATAATGGTACATAACTGTATGGTCTACATATATTAAAATCTAACATGGCGACCATCCGACATATTTAGACGGTTCTCAATATCTATTAATCAATGACAGCCATCAAACTGAAATTTTGTAAGTGTATAGAGGCTATAAACTTAAGTTCACCTATACGACGTTCAATAACCTAGTGAGCACAAATTCAACAAGGTGGCGACGCGAAATTTAAATATTTAAATGGACGTTTCTCGCGATTTAACCATCCGAGCGCAGTGAAACTTGGTACGGTATATGCTTATATGAATTTTAATCCCCTGGCATCTAATTTATTTAAATTATTTTCGTTACCATAAGATGGTGGCTGAGAGATATTTTAAAATCTCTTTTTTATTTCTTGTGTCCTAATCATGCGATTGAAGTTTGAATAAAACACCTACAGAATAATCTTCATGTAATAGTACATAACTCTATATATAAAAATCCAACATGGTGACCATCCGAAATATTTAGACTGTTCTCAGTATCTACAAATCTATTACGGTACACCAATCAAACCGAAAATTTGTATGTTGATAGAGGCAATTAACATAAGTAGGATTGTATGAAAATAGGCTATTTTATTCTTCATGGAACTACTTGTAATATTCATATTGTATCATCTATATTCATATTTTATTATCTACATTCATATTTTAATAACTGTATTCATATTTTAATATCTTTATATTGAGAAGTTAAAATTCCATGATATTCAAGCACATACAGTACATGCGCTTTCAATAACGTGGTAAATAGAAGAACAACTCGGCACCAACGCTAAAGCCAAACATTTAAAACAATATTTCTAGCGTTCTATTCATCCGAGTGCAGTGAAATTTGGCACACCGAATTGTATTTAGAGATAAATATATTTACATCTAATGTTGTTCAATTGTTTCAAGAATTCAAGATTGCGCCAGTTGGAAATTTTTAAAATATGTTTTTATTTTGCGTACCCTATTCATGTGACGGCCAAACTGGGTACAAGACTCGCTTTTGATGTGCACCGTTTACCCCACTAACAGTATCCCTCCCCTCCTATATAGACTACATTCACAATCATAAAGTGTTATTCACTTTGATCAACTTCTCGTTCATGCGTTATTATTATTAATATTATTATTATTATTATTATTATTATTATTATTATTATTATTATTATTATTTGTATTTGTCGCTGAGTATACAGTCATAGCCTAATTTTTCAAAAAGGAAACGGTTTGCTTCCCTACCATATGCCTCATCAATGCCACTATCGTAAGAAATAAAATGCTGCAGAATCAATGAATGAAAAAATTAATAAATTAATGAATTAATTAGTTATTAATAATATGGAGTTGTCTAGAAACACGTGGTAAGGAACAATAGTATATAGTGCGCCTCCTCGAATAATTTGGGTCTGGATCTCTGTCAGTTTGAACCTGGTTGTGACTGCCATAGCTGGATAACTACACGTCCTTGTAATGACAATATGTGCTAAACTGCTGGAGACACTGTATTATAGTGCAGTTCTTGTAGGTTACGATTGAAAACAATGATTCCCTAAATAGCAAGGCCTGACTTGTTGTTTTCCCTGTGATTTCTTCTTGACTCTATCGGAAGTGAGTGATGCTATCTGTTAAGGAATTCAAATGCTGACTACACCCATACAGTTTCCGCGCATTGTCTGTTCTGACTATGTGCTAACCAGTGGCTATGCTTCCTGTCGGAGACAATGTTTCTCTTTCTTTTGTTAACTCCAGCCCTTTATCCGCCTAAAAGGAACTTTTGTTTCTTCACATGCTCCCTACCTCAGTGTGCATACTAATGATGGAGCACATCCAAGAAGTTACCGTTCACTTTTGTCTGATCACGTGACTCCACCACCACCAACAACAATATAATTATTATAAATATTATTATTATTATTATTACTATAATAATGGTTATCATTATTATTATTATTATTATTATTATTATTTTATTTGCGAATAGACCACTGAGGATCACGCTACAGTGTCATTTCTTCTTCGTCTTAAGCTTCCTCTTCCTTAGTATTATTTCATATGGACGCTGTGCTGCTGCTTCTGTTCGTCCGTCCAAGTTCTTTCAGTCTTTGCAGTTCTTCCGTCTTGGAGCCCTTCCAAATTTTGAATAATGGTCCGAAATATATCCCTATCTAACATCTGAACTTCCTGAATGTTGGAACTTCCTAGATCATGACGAACTTCTTTATTAATCTTATTAATTTTATCATTAGTATTATTATTATTATTATCATTATTATTCATTTAAAGGATTTGATCTGTTTAGTGCTTTGTTGACGCCAGAAATAAGTTCAATGTAATGTATGACATGAAGAGGCTGGGAGACCTCGTATCAGACCATATCAAGAATTTTGAGTTCATGCCTGAGTTGGGAGTCAAGTACCGGTCCTCGAGGGTGATGGCCAATAACGCCCCATGATTATAGCTTCCCTACGGGAAGGCACCATTTTACAGGAATGGGGCAAAGGCCAGAAAATCTTTTTGATACATCATGAAGGTGTATGTATTTTTCTACAGAATTCGAAAAAAATCATAATACGTATAAAATATATGGCAATAAACATACCACCATGAGGTGACCTTCCGAGTAAAAGTGAAGTTGTATGTCCCACGGTCCTGGTGCAAGTCTTTGAATTTGACACAACTTGGGTCAACAGCGCCGATTCGTTACCTCAAACCAGAAATAAATTCCTTAGCAGAGCTGGGAATTACATCGGGGCACTCAGTTATGCCAACAACTACACTACTAGTAAACAGGAAACACCAACTCGTGTCGTCCCCGACTCCGTCGAATCGTTAATAATAAGAGTTCGAGAGACCAATTAAGAACAAGTGAAGAGGAATCGTTAGAATTAGGTGTGATGCTATCTGTGACTAAACATAATGAGAGCAAGTAATTTATTGCTAGACTTGCCGTAGGAGGAGTTTTATTGGAATTTATTGATTTGACCTTTGTTGTCTTGTTTTCATTTTATTACGATCAAACAAACTTTAATAACTTCATAATTTTCTGATATAAATGACATGTTTGACATCAAAACTACAAGCACTGATAAGTGGATGTAGAAAAGAAAAAGAAACATAGTATATTATCACTCTTGTAGGGCAAAGTTCTTGGTCTGTAAGCATGAATCTGCCTCACTACACTCACTACGAGATTATTTTTGTTTGTTGTTGTTGTTGTTGTTGTTGCTATTTATTTCAGGTGCTTAGGGATATATTGGCAATCAGCCCCGTGTATGTGTGTGTATTGGGTTTGTCTGATAACCTGTGTAACTTTGATGACTACAGCTGGGTATGCATTTGTAATTTTCTTTTAAGGTCACGGACTGGGATCGGTGCCCCAGGGCTTGAAATAAGGTATCATCTCAGCATTTAGCTGGAGTGAGCGTAGGAAGCCCTAAGGAAAAATTCACACTCGGAATGGCTGCTTTCAACGCTGGAATTCGAACCTCGGATCTCAAATCACAGCCAGCCAACCAGTTGAGCCGTGGAACATAACTTAGAACGCTTGCCTACGCTCGTGGGTAGTGAAATATTCCTCTAACAAATAGGCCTATGGGCTATATATTTGGCAATGATACATTGAATTAAAATGTCTGATCCCAACTGGACTCAAATCCGCAACTCCCAAGTCATACTCGGAATGGGCCTCGTGAGACAAAACTGAGAAGAGGTGTGTTCTATTCCTACCTCAGCCATCTTGAAGGCGATTTTCCGGGGTTTTACACTTCTACTCCGGGCAAATGCCGGGATGGTTCTTAACTGAAGGGCACGACCGTCTCGTTCTCACGTTTCACCTGAATTACAAATACACACACTATTACAGCTATCACAATAACACAAGTAGGCCTATATGGGGCTAAATGACCACGATATTCAACCCCCTCGAATGAAACAACAACACCCACATTGGCCGCTTTCAACGCTTGAATTCGAACCTCGGATCTCCGAATGACAGTCAACCACCCAATGTACCAGGGAAGTCAGCTGACCCTAATAATATTGTTTTATGCAGCCCAATTAGCCTTGTAAACAGGACGGTAGATATTACTCTGCTTGCATCCCGTATGGTACTAATGCACTGCAAGCATATCCTGTAAACGATACTGAATCCTATCATTTACCCTCGATGTGACTACAGACTAATACGAGGGAAAAATAATAGTGTTCAGTATCGTTTGCGGGATATGCTTGCAGTGCTTCGGTACCATACGGGATGCAAGCAGAGAAATGTCGACCTGTCTGACAACACGCGTTAGTTGGGATGCATAAAACAATATTATTAAGGGCAGCTGATTCACCATTATAGTGTAAGAAAATATGAAGGCATTCAGCTAATAAGCCATGTAATCCACACATAGTGCAAGCCATAAAGATAGGAGAATCAACATTTCTGACCCCAGCGAGGCTTAAACCCGGGACTTCCAGCCTTAAGTACCGGACGCCCAAACTCGGAGGTCACAGGTTCGAGTCCTGCTGGGATCAGACATTTTAGTTCTCTAACTCCCATCTAATGTGCAAGGCTTGCACTATTTTTTGCTGTACACGACCTAATAGCTTAATCCCTTCATTGGTATCATTGCGGATGTGAAATGATAACAATACTTTATAGAATCTACGTCCATCCCTGTACCAAAGAAAGTGGGAGCTGACAGATGTGAAGATTACCGTACAATCAGCTTGATTACTCATGCTTCAAAGATCCTGTCTAGAATAATTTACAAGAGGATTGAAAGCCAGATAGAAACGGAGTTGGGTGAAGACCAGTTTGGTTTCAGGAAAAATGTAGGAACAAGGGAAGCTGTACTAAGTCTTAGGCTGATTTTAGAAGGTAGAATAAGGAAAGATAAGAGAACGTTCATGGCTTTTGTAGACTTAGAAAAGGCTTTTGATAACGTTGATTGGACTAAATTGTTTGACATTTTGAAATCAATTGGAATAAAGTACAGGGATAGGAGGGTGATATACAATCTGTACAGAAACCAGACAGCAGTCATTCGAGTTGAAGGACATGAGAGAGAAGCTGGTATTCAGAAAGGTGTAAGGCAAGGCTGCAACTTATCACCCATACTTTTCAATCTTTACATTGAACAAGCAATGAAGGAAATTAGAGAAAAATTTAAAGTGGGAGTGAAGATTCAAGGAGAAATAATTTCAACTCTGAGATTTGCTGATGACATCGTCATCTTGGCCGACAAGCCTGAGGATTTGAATGAGTTTTTGAATGGTATGGACTCCGTCTTACGGAAAGAATTCATGATGAAAATAAATAAATAAATAAATAAATGTAAAACAAAAATACTGGAATGCAGCCGAAATAAATCAGAAACCTCTATGGAGATCAAATTGGCAGGTGAAAAGCTGAAGGAAGTAGGAGACTTCTGTTACTTAGGAAGCAGAATAACCAGTGATGGACGAAGCAAAGAGGATATTAAAAGTAGGTTGGCTCAGGCAAAGAAAGCATTTCTACAAAAAAGGAATCTGCTGACATCGAATATAGATTTAGGTATTAGGAAGTCATTTTTGAAAGCCTTTGTCTGGAGCGTGGCGCTCTATGGAAGTGTAACTTGGACTATTGGTGCAGCAGAAAAGAGAAGAATTGAAGCATTTGAAATGTGGTGTTACAGGAGAATGATGAAGATCAGATGGGTAGATAGGGTTACAAACAAAGAGGTATTAAGACGAGTGGGAGAGGAGAGATGTTTCTGGCGACTGCTAATGAAGAGAAGAGATAGGTTGGTAGGACACATACTAAGACACCCAGGAATAGCAAGCTTAGTTATGGAAGGAAGGGTCGAGGACAAAAACTGTAGGGGTAGACCAAGGTTAGAATATGTTAAACATATTGCCTCCGATGTAGGGTGTCGGAGCTATGTAGAGATGAAACGATTAGCTCAGGACAGGGAGGCATGGAGAGCTGCATGAAACCAGTCAAAAGACTGAAGACTCAAACAACAACGTCCATTTGGTTGCGTTTCCTTATCGAGACGCAAGGATACCAGAATGTTTCCTACTTTCAGCACTCTTAAATGTCAACCAAACATGTCTAGGTTCAATCACGCCACCTTCGCGAGCACCTTCGACATCTGATCCACACAGCCATTAAAAAAACCAATGTTGCTAACACAGCCCAGTTTTCGAATAATCATAGACTCTGAAACTATAATTCAGAGATGATACTTTTGTTTAATTATTACCAGTCTAATGTTGGGACTTCTACCTTCCTTGAGGTTCAAAGGAGATGAATTCGAGATATTTTGAAATCCTATCGTGCGTAAATCTGACTCGTGGTTCATCTTATTTCACTTACTTTTAGTTGAACAATTTATACATTATTGCATGTCGCCACAAACAGGAGCGAATGATTCCTTCCGCTGTAGCTTCCATGAATAACAGTTGATCTACGACCTTTCTCGTTGGACAAAGTAGGCATATTACTTTGAGTAGAGGCATGTATGTATTTTAAAGGTAACATTAGGTTCTTGAATAACGTTCAGAACATATTCAGACAGAGAGTTGTAATTCTCTCCACTCTAAGTTCAATTTGTTCAGTAACTTCTTGAGATGAACTGTTCCATTAACATGGCTTGCTGGTATAATCAGCTGGATTAATAACACAAGCAGAGTGATTCTCGCAGTTTCAACATGATAGAATATGCCACGACTTATTTTGTGGTTCAAAGGATTGACTCTGGCGTGGATTGAAACCTACCACCAGAGACATGAGACTCACTCTAGTGCTATCAGAAGAGAACGAACAGCTATGTGATATCGAACCGTGTCTGGTCGAACTCGCAGGACATGCGGTCTTAAATCGCCTTCCAGTTTGGTACATTTTGTCCCTTTATTGGACTATCCGATGGACGTGTGGATTTATTCTAAACTTCCGGTGATGGAAGTCACGGGTGGAATCCCAGACACAGGCAGATGTCTTTAATAACTTAAAAACAATAATTCAACATACAATAATTTATTTTGAAATTTTAATGTCTCAAGTTCATATAATTATTATGTCTTCATTAGAGTTATACTCTTGCACGATACTACTTTATTACTACTGTCGACCAAAATATTATGTGCACTCGAGTTTGAAGGTTGTTTGTGAAGTAACCAATAGGTCTACATAAAATCCAATAACATCATCATTTCTGTCGTTCTATTCTACGTTAGTTTATTTTAGTTTGGAATTTTAATTTATATTTTAATATTTTTTATCGCAGTTGGAACACAAAAAGTGCCCGTTTTTAAGCGTGTGTCAAGCATGCGTCACATTTAAGAATTATTATCTCACAAACCCGTCATCAGATCGAACCCAAATTTTAACACACTATACATTGGAATGTTGTTTAACTGGTTTATTAATTTCAAAATTTTGTGTGTCCAAGAAACAATGTTGTTATCATTTTTGTAAGGTAACTTTTTCTCGGCTCTGGCTGGTTGGAAAATGTAGTTCTTGGTCTCGTTTTAATCCTCATACATCAAAATGTTATGCGGTATGACTGAGAAATACGTAAATTAATTCACTTATTTTACATCGGTTTGTATTTGTATGGGAAAATAAGACATCGTATAGCAGCTATCCGATACAGAGAACGCTGTACAGCGTTGCCGAGTTGGTGCCCATCTCTGCCGAGCGAGGCGAGCCATGACTCGTGGTGGGCTCCAACCCGGTAACGCTGTACAGCGTTCTCTGTATCGGATAGCTGCTAAACGATGTCTTATTATCCCATACAAATACAAACCGATATAAATTAAGTGAATTAATTTACGTATTTCAAAATCATACAGCATAACCTTTTGTTGTATGAGGATGGCAACGCGACCAAGAACTACATTTTCCAACCAGCCCGAGCCGAGAAAAAGTTACCTTACAAAAATGATAACAACTTTGTTTCTTGGACACACAAAATTTTGAAATTAATAAACCAGTTAAACAACATTCCAATGTATAGTGTGTTAAAATTTGGGTTCGATCTGATGACGGGTTTCTGAGATAATAATTCTTAAATGTGACGCATGGTTGAAACACGGTTAAATACGGGCACTTTATGTGTTCCAACTGCGATAAAATATATTAAAATATTAATTAAAAATTCCAAACCTACATGAACTAACGTAAAATAGAACGACGAAAATAATGATGTTATTGGATTTTATGTAGGCCTATTGGTTACATCACAAACAACCTTCAAACTCGAGTACACATAATATTTTGGTCGACAGTAAGTTTCAAAATTGCAAAATTATTGCCTTTAATAATACGCGTGGCTGCCATTTTGAATCTCTCTGCGAAGGCACAAGTTGATCGACTTAACAAGTTCAAGATAGTGGTCAAAATTGGTATAAAAGTGTATTGAGCAATGAATACAAATTTCCGTGCGTGAGGAGTCTTATATTGGAGACTTCTCTTGCACAAATCACAAGACTATCACACTGAGTATGCACAAATGTCATCTTGAATATATTAAAAATTAAAATCAATAATTCAACACTTAATAAATTTGCTGTTCTGTCTGCAAGAAATCATTCTACACAAATTTCCATTTTCAACAACACACTCAACAATGACGATAATCTATTCCATACGAGAGTGAATGACTGCGTGATGCAGAGATTAAGTTCTCGTCTGCTGTTCCCAAGGTTGCAGGATTGAATCCTTGCGCAGTCATTTGGTGCCCAAATACGATGGAGTGGTGTCAGTAGATTTACTCGCACGTTAAATATCCACTTCGGAGCAAAATTTCCGGCACCCTGTCGTCTCTAAAATTCTCAGTATTTTAAAGGGACTTAAAACTAATAACATATCCAGACGAGAGTAGCATTCTTGATGGACCAATGGTACAGAGACCGTATCGAGGTCTTAATATCGCTGGGTGGACTCCCAGCTAAGTGAAGAACGATTTTTGAAACTCGGAAGAATCCACTGTATTCAGAATTGTATGACGTTGGCCCGCTAATGTCCTTTTATTACGCATTTGCTGCCAGGACGAAATTGAATCTCAGTCACAAAGCTCCCATACAGAGCTCCGATTCAACTGACAGATGGCAACAAAAAAAAAGAGAACGTAAGAATTACGTAATGGCATTACCTCTATCTACACAAGGAAGGCCACATGTACTACTACTACTACAACTACTAAAATTAATACTTCTACTAATACTAATTTTTATTATTATTATTATTGGTATATACATATTATTGGTATGATTTATTAATATAACTACTATAGTACAACTTTTTGTGCTTTAATTATTTACATTAATTTTTTTCTCATTATCGCCACTATCATTATCATTTTCATTACCATTATCACAAAAAAAAATGTTTGCTTGCACTCTTGTACTGAAATATAAACTGCATATATGATGTAAATAATAATTAATATGTCTCACAGATAATCTCTACTGCCGTCAGATTCGTGAGGCATATCACAATAATGTAACATAAATAGTATATAATAAATAAATAAATAAATAAAATTAAATTAAACAGTACGAATAATAGCATCACATGTTTGTTATAAACAAAAACAAGATGTTAAGTAAAGAACGTGTAGGTTACCTTCTCCTAAATTGGTGGATAACACCTATCAAGGAGTATAACTGAATGTTCTTATGATGAACGTTAATTGGTGTACCCTAAATAAGACTCCCCGTTTACCAAGTTTTAATGCAATTCCACTTTCGCATCCAGAGGAATTGATTGTCACATTAGAAAACTACGCCCATCCACCATCTTCAATGTATGTAATCGCTTATCTTGCGGCTTCTGCAGAAGGCCTTCATGTGAGTTTGCATATTTGCTGCGGTTTGTCATTGTAACTGTAATAAATAATGATTCGTCGATTTAAAGGTCTTGCATATATTGAAGATGGCGGCTACGTACTATACGCAATGTGATAGTCTTATGACTACTGCATACCAGGTATCTTATCTGTGTCTCCACACTTACAAAGTTTCGTGTTAATTGTATAATTGCTTCCTGAGTTATAGGTTTTGATGTTTTATTACTAGCCTATGCTGAACCACCATCTTAAATAAAACAAAGTCCCCGATTCGTCGATGTCACGGGTAATCTCGAGAACCACTGAATGGATCTTGATGCGGTTTTCACCATTCTGTAAAGGATATCTCGGGGAAGGTTTCTGTTGAAAATAATGTATTTATTACCAAAGGAAATCAAGCACTAACGATTTCAGTGAAAGGTTCGAAAAAAAACTGGCGTCCGTGCGCTTTTTAAGCGTACACTGGGCAAACCGTTAAAAATATATATATACTATTAGTGTAAGAATTGTTCAGCATGAAAAGTTCTACAAAAATCCCGGGAGAGCATATAGGCCTATCTATCTTCAATACATCGCCTACTATAAGTGTTTTTACGTTTTCATTTCTTCCAACAATCTCCATTCAGTTACTGAGGCGACAGTTTACTAGCTAGCTAGGGGCAAGTCTATCACCCCAGTTACAGCTTAGCTAGCGGACGAGCTTATTGCCCCAGATACAGACAGCAGCAAACTGTCGAGTCTTGTTGAGTTAAAAACTTTAGAGAAGAGTGGTTGTGTTTGGTGTTTCCCTGGAAGTGCTGCTCGGCTTTTCTTCATTTCGCCTGTGAACTTTTCGTTCCGCAAAATTCACAGTCAAGTTAAGATTGGACGAAAAGGGGATTTGTGTTTCATGCACCTCGCCATTCTTAAATTACGTCTGACAAGAATTTGTTTTACATGCATCTCCATGATAATATAATTAATAGTCCAGTCAGTGATTTTAACCCATCATACCGAGACATAAAACGGATATTGGTCGTTGTTCATGGACATTGAAAAAAAAAGCGCTTATCACGTAATGCATTCATAACTGTTCCCGGGCGAAGCCGGGTCGGGTTGCTAGTAATTTAATATAATATAATCCCCCTTCCGTCCAATCTTAAATTGACTGTGTATTTTGCGGAACGAAAAGTTCACAGGCGAAATGATAGTTGCACTTCCAGGGAATGGCGAGGTGAATGAAACTCAAATCCCCCTTTCGTCCAATCTTAACTTGACTGTGTTTCACAGGCGAAATGAAGAAAACCCGAGTTGCACTTCCAGGGATACTCCAAACACAATCACCCTTTCCAGAAGTCTTAACTCAACACGACTCAACGGTTTGCTGCTGGCTGTATCTGGGGCAATAGGTTCGCCCGCTAGCTAGGCTGTAACAGGGATGATAAAACTCACCCTTAGCTAGCTCGTAAACTGTCGCCTCAGTAGTTGAATGGACATGGTTGGAAGAAATTAAAACGTAGAACCACTTATAGTGGGCGATGTATTGAAGATAGACATATGCTCTCGCGGACTTTTTTTGTAGAACTTTTCATGCTGAACAATTCTTACACTCATAGTATTTAGATATTTTTAACGGTTTGCCCAGCGTAAACTTACAAAGCGCTCGGACGCCAGGTTTTTTTTTTTTTACTTTTCCACTGAAATCGTTACTGCTCGGCTTCCTTTGATCGTAAATAAATTATTTTCTACAGAAATCATCCTCAAGATATCCTTTCCAGAATGGTGAAAACCACATCAAAATCCATCCAGTGGTTCCCGAGTTTACCCGTAACATCCAAGAATCGGGGACTTTGTTTTATACTAAGTATTTATTTATTTATTTATTTATTTATTTATTTATTTATTTATTTATTTATTTATTTATTTATTTATATTTTCTTTCCAAACAAATTCCTAACAATTCCGTTCATCATATTGCTGAGCTCATTTTACTATCTTCTATATCTCTAGAGAAAATACTCGTTTTTCGAACGGCCTTTGGCATTCGCAAATTCGTAATATATTGCATGCTTACTGTAAAATAGTAAAATGAATAACTACCAGAATAAATATGACAGTATTAAGATAGGTCGATGAGTAGTAGTGATTGGTAGCTATTTGTTCAAAACGCAGACTTATCCCCTCAATAAATGTTTAGGAAATATCAATTCTTTCCTACCCTCTCCCATGACGTTTATCAATACCAAACTATAGGTTAATAGCTGTTAACAAGTGGGTCAATTTGTAAACATGGGGCTTATTTTCGCCCACACTTCTGGGTTCGCTTATTATGGCCCCTGTTCCCTTCAATTTCATAGAAAATTATAGTAACTGTTTTGTCTTTAGAAAGGCAGGTCATACATATAAATTGAATAACAATACATTTCTATGGCTAGAAAAATTAGTTCCAAAATTTTGGAATTTCATTCCTTTCCATATTTCCCAAATACACTTGTATTTACATCAATACCAAATTTCATCCTTTTGGCTTTGTGGAGTAAGGAGAATCAGTGATAAGTGAGTTAATGAGAGATTTTCTATTCGTGCATGTTCACCTAAACTGGTTCGAGTAAAAAAAAATGAAACAAGCCTCGAAGCCTACGCAACTATTAAAAGCTAGGCCTAAAAATAAACTATGAATGTGTAAAATTCGAACAGGAGGAAGAATAGAATATGAAATACAGTATAAGATAAGAATTCAATAGAATACTACTCTCTTGAATCGAATGGCTAATCGATATTCGGGTTATGGGAGTTTAACACCTACGTCGTCAGCTAGACAATACAGCCTCAGGCACATTATTGATTGATCGTCGATGTTTCAGTAATGGGACTTTCCAGCTATGTCATAGCCCAGTTACTGATCAAGAAGAAGAAGAAGAAGAAGAACCATGATAAGATCTGACCCCTTGATGAATGAGAATGTAAAAATAGAGAAAAAATGCAAAACAATGAAGAGTTCTGACCCCTTGACGAATGAGAGTACAAAAAAAGAGAAGAATTACAAACCAATGATGAGTTTCGACCCCTTGACGCATGAGAGTAACAGATCAATGACGCGTTCTAACCCCGTAAGGAATGAGATTATCGGAATAAAGAAAAAGAGATCTTCGGAAGCCGGGAAAATAAAAATAAAACTTCTTGGTCCCGATTATCGGAAACGAAACATTGTTTTAATTCATTAAATCTATACTAATGCAATAGAGCTGAAGAGTTTGTGTGTTTGTGTGTTTTTGTGTTTAAACGCGCTAATCTCTGGAACTACCAGTCGGATTCGAAAAATTCTTTTTTTTATATGATAGCCAGATTCAAGAGGAATAGTTTAGGCTATGTTAAATTTTGGACAGACCACTCCATTCCCTGCATTTAGGCCCTTTGTCACAAATCTACACTGTTTCACCGATCTGAACCAAAATTTTGTATACTTACCCTTTGGAACCCTGCGAGTAACTCAGTCTGCATGAAATTTATGACAGACCAGTCCATTCCCTGCATTTAGGCCCTTTGGCAAAAATCGACACCTTTTCAACGATCTGAAACAAAATGTGTATACTTAGCCTTTGGAACCCTGCGAGTAACACTGTTTACAAAAATTTATGACAGACCAGTCCATTCCCTGCATTTAGGCCCTTTGGCAAAAATCTACACCTTTTCGCCGATCTGAACCAAAATGTGTATACTTAGCTTTTCGAACCCTGCGAGTAACACTGTTTACATGAAATTTCGGACAGACAGCTCCATTCCCTGCATTTTTGCCCTTTGGCACAAATCTACACCGTTTCAGCGATCTCAACCGAAATTTGTATACTTACCCTTTGGAACCCTGCGAGTAACACTGTCTGCTTGAAATTTCGGACAGACCACTCCATTCCCTGCATTTAGGTCCATTGGCAAAAATCTACACCGTTTCACCGATCTGAACCACATTTTGTACAGTTACCCTTTGGAACCCTGCGAGTGACACTCTCCACTTTAAATTTCGGACAGACCACTCCATTCCCTGCATTTAGGCCCTATATCACAAATCTACACCGTTCCTCCTAATTGCACCAAATTATACATACACTTTGAAACCCTGCTGGTAACACTGTCCACTTGATATTTTGGACAACGCTCTCCATTCCCTACATTTAGAATAACAAACAAACTGAACTTGAAAACCATGTATTAAGGCCCTAGAATCATTCATGTCCGTAGTAGTGTAACTGTAAGAGTATTTTTATAACTCTATTGTTGACTGGCTTTTGGAGCTGCATCACGTCGCCCCTACCAGTGTTCTGGTGCAGAATTGCGAAAATTGTTTAATCTTGCGCTGCTTATAAATTGCAGTCACGGGGAGTAATTAGTGCAAAAAGATTTATTTTGCCCCTTAAAACAGTTATCATCATGAACATATTATGCATCTGTATAAGTGCAATGGTGTTGGTGCAATACATTGAGGTTATCAGCTGCAATAAGCGTTGGTGCTTTTAAATTTACGTTAATCTATTCCGAAACTTATCGTTGAGCGCTATGTGGCCATAAATGATACTATTGCTACCTCAGGAGCTCGGGACAGCCGAAGTTTTCCAGAGTGTTCTGATTATTTTCCTACGGCGCTATGCGACAAAAGAGGACACTATTGGTCTCTACATTTCTAACCGACAATGACATATATAGGCCCTAGGCAGTGTCTTTTATTTCACCTACTCCTCTTTCTAATAATTTTTAGCCTACATTTCACATTTTGCAAAAATGAGGAAAAAGTAGACTTATGAGATCGGGCAAATGTGTGTCTGTCTGTCTGTCTGTCTGTCCTTCTGTCTGGCTGGCCGGCTGTGTGTGTGTGTGTGTGTGTGTGTGTGTCCCCTATCAACTCCTAAATGACTGGAGCAATCGAAACAAAATTTGGTAGGAGTAAAGATCTATACCTGAATATCTCACGGCCATATTTGAAAATGATGTCAGTGCTGAAAAATCGCAATTGAAATTTGAGCTCCATGTTGGATATCTTGAAAGGTATGGAATGGGAGCTATTTCAAAATTGGCACACGTATAGATAATAATATTACAGTTTAA
Organism: Meconema thalassinum; assembly: GCA_946902985.2. Lineage (NCBI taxonomy): Eukaryota > Metazoa > Arthropoda > Insecta > Orthoptera > Tettigoniidae > Meconema > Meconema thalassinum. The sequence goes on along the minus strand of OX336389.2, from coordinate 1,222,125,331 downwards.
TTTCCAGGAGGCCATACATGGCAGTGTTGCCAAAATGATTATAAGCTTGCTGATAGGTCCAATTTTTAAATGCATATAACTTCTACACTATCAATTGGAATTCAACCAAATTTCGTATGTACTATGTGTGCATACACAGATATGAATGAGCATATTCTTAAGAGCCACCAGGGCTGCCAACTGTTAATAAATGCACTCCCTATTGTTTTTATCCAAATACCAATATATCAGAAAGTATGCAAGCAGACAGCTTTAAACTATGCACACGCATAGTACCTGAAATTCTATATTAATTTGGAGTAACTTATATACGTCAGTGCTACCAACATGATTCTAAGCCTACTAAGAGGTCCAACTTTAAATACACGTAACTTCTATACTATCATTTGGATTTCAACCAAATTTCGTGTGTGTTATGTGTACCATAACAGATATGACTATGCGTATACTTAGGAGCAACCAGGGCTGCCAACTGTTAATAAATACTGTCTCTATTTTTTGTTACCCTAATATCTATATATCAGAAAGTATGCAAGCCAATAGCTCTAAACTTTGCGCACGTATAGTACCTGGCATTCTATATTAATTTGGAGTAACTAATATAGGCCTACGCCAGTGCTGCCAACATGATTCTAAGCCTGCTGATAGGTCCAATTTTAAAATGCATGTAACTTCTCTACTAACTAATGGATTTCATTCTAAATTGACACAACAATAGATCATATTATTTCATATTATTTCTGACCAATACATGTATGTCATTGATGCCAACATGATTTTACGCGCGGTGTTAGATGCAATGTTTAACTGCATGGAACGTCCATGCTATCCATTGGACTTCAACAAAATGTTGTATTCTGTACCTTAAGAGATGGAACTAAGAATATAGGCCTACTTAGTCACCAGGGCTGCCAACTGTAGTTCTCTATTAGGCTACATTATGCCAGGTATACAGTATTTCGAACTAATTAGAAATTTCGATATTACCAACTTAATTTCGTCATTATTCTAGATAGATCCATTTAGATTAATCATTGGCATGAATCTTAAAATTTAAGAAAAGTAGGCTCTTTAGTTCGTCAAGGAACTTCTTGTTAGAAATTTGTTTGTAAATTACATGTGTGAGTGCTGTAGTTAGTAAATAGCCGTTTCCCTATTCATTATTACCATTATTATCATTAGGGGAAAATGACCTAAATGTTACTTCCATTATACTGTACTGCTTATCACCCTCACTACAACCACCACCTCCACCACCACCACAAAAATATATTTTAGAAAAATCTGGTAGTTTAAGTATCATGTGCCAGTTCTGTAGTAGTATTCATTATCATCCATAAAACAAATAAATCCACCGGGCGAAGCCGGGCACTACTACTAGTATTTCATAAACCTAAATAAATGTATCAAACTACGCCTAGGAATGTTTCTTCTCTGCACTTGTATGTGATAGGAGCCAACATAAGGAGACGGTACAATGGCACTATCATTATAAACCAGCAACGGATATTTGAGATGGAAAGAATCGAAACAGAAATAATCTACTTGAGGAAAGAAGATCAAAACAGGCACAAACTTAAGACAGCTCGTAATCCACTTCAGCACAATATTGTTGCTTTGAATACCAGAAATTTTGATAAAAAACACTTAGTGAAATGAGAAGTATGCAGCTGGCTGACGGAATGCAGAAGCATGTCTGCTGGAAATAAAACAAATGCCGCTTTCCTCTATCAAGACAATAAACCGTGTCAACACAGAATAAATAAAACTCATGAAATTTATACATTTTACTGAAAATTCTCTGAATTCGATAATGTTTGCTACAACATACTATTTGGTATTACATGAGAAAGGCGCAATAATTGCTGCCCATGGCACGAAACTTATAATAACGCCTTCGGAAGACATAACTGAATCAATGAGGTTGAAAACCTGTCATCTCCATTTGTTTTATTATAAAATCTAGATTCTTTCACTTTCCAACTCTACTGATGTGGACACACCATTTAGGATGTTAACAAGTCACCTCGTCCTACTGTGTAGAGGAAATATTGAACAGTGAATTCTCTGTTTAGTCTGAAAACACATCATATTCTGGAGATGACCTGAATAGACAGGGAAATATTCCACTAGATGGCAGTTGCGTCGCCATTTTATTTTATGACGTTGTGAATATTCATAAAATAACCTATCAGTTATTTAGTTTTGTGTTTACCACAAATGAGTGTTGGAGAGGGCAGTTCTTCATGTAGTATATCCAAAAAATTAAGAGGGATGAAAAAAAATGAGCCACATTAAATAAAAATGGCAAGAGTGAAAGGTTCACAATCTATCACAAAGATTTCATTTGTTGTTAATGCAAATTAATATTGATCTGTCCAAAAAATGAAGTACACAGAAAGTGGCTCTACTACTAGTAACGGAAGCATGTTCTGGAAAGGTTGCCATTACCCAAAATAAAATTGCAGACATAAAAAAAGTGTTCAAATTCATCTCAAATGAGCTTCCGTCTTTCTATAAAGAAATTTGTATGTGGTCCGGCACAGATTGTCATGATCCAGAAGGGGATTTCTGAATCGACAGACTTAGTTTGTTACTATAGATTGTAAGCATGCTCCTAGAGGATTTCCGATCCTATATAGGCCTACTTAGTTTCACTTTTACAAATTACTGCACTTTGTTAACTGTTGATACTATTTCAGTGACAAAAATATCCATACATTTTAGGAGCACATTAACCTTGTCTATTGAGTTTGATGTAGAAAATATGTTAAGTATTAACATAAAACAGTAACATTATTAAACATAATTAAATATTGTTGATATTGTTTTGTAATCTGATGAATATGTATTATCATTCTGAGTCAATAATTATTAGTATTACCATTTTTTAAAACATTATGTGAAGTACAGTTTAAGATTTTGAACGAAAACAAGTCATATTCAAATTCTATTTATGTACTTTTATAACAAAGTATTATTATCACAAAACAGTGATGTACTGTAATCTTTAGTATCCAGGCACAATCTAATGTTAAAAGCAAAGATCCCTTTATGTCACAGGAATATCGAAAGAAATAGTTTTTTGTCTCTGCTGTAAAAGTAGTCTCATGGATATGACTGGTATTCAAATTCATCGGCTCAATTATATTCTTCTCCTAGCGATGTGACCATCCCCACCTTGGAGATGCCAAGAGGGTTACACTGACAACGTAATGCCTGGTGTATCCCATATCTTAATTTATGATCCATTCCATGACAGGCATCGAAGTATAAATCAACCCGTATCCCCGACAACCTAATATATTTGAGGATAAAACCTAACCGATCCTACTCGCTAGTATTGACAAATCTTCCCTAAAAATTTCCTTAAGAACGGTGAGACCATTTAGGCGCCAGTTCCGGAAAAGCTAACAAACAAACAGAAACTGACAGAGAAAAACTACACTTAATATAATAGATACTGGTACAGAGTTGGCATATTTTAAAGCATTTTCAATTATTTGAAAGGGTTGTCAAGAGAAACCTCCATATTTTGAATTAAATATAAATTAATGATACTGCGGTACACTGGCAAGCATGAATTGCATTGCATACAATTCAATAATTTATTATGTATCGTTTCGATAACGTGTCTTATTCCAACACACCCACAACAGGTTAGAAGAGCGCTGCGTGCGAACATATACTGGAAGGGAGACAAAGATATCATGTTCCTCCTCCGGACGGTAGATATGCCCTCTCAGAGAACATTCCTTGGATAAAACACTGTATCCAGGCCAGGGTTAACACAAATAACCAGGAAAACAAAAATACAAATGCTGGCAAACTTTAAAAATATTTCTGAAGAACATTTTGGAAATTATGCATAACCTTCTCATTCCAGATCAAATCTGCCGGTTGATTTTTACTTTAATTCATCAAAGGACAGATATGGCACCGAGGCAGGGGGTTCGAATGCTAGGCTTTGGCTTTGATGATCCAAAGAGTAATGCCCAGCTGAGCCAAGGGGTTTTCAATCTTCTGTGGTTTATTCCCCTAGCTCGGGAACTGGGCTTTCGTGTGGTATTCATCATCATCATCATCATCATCAAGTAAAGGTAGCCCAGGCGTGCACCAGACCTCTCCTGAGGCCACACACAATTATTATTATTATTATTATTATTATCATCATCATCATCATCAGAGGATACATCACACATACTATACAATAATGTTGATTGAAGCGTTGAGTAATGTGGTAGCAGGAAAAGCATCTGCTGAGCCATGTATGAGTTCCCCTGTAGTTCTTTCCACGACGAGGAATTGGAAACACTTTTCGCACAGAGTGCCGACATGTACAATGTGCCACGCAACCACAAGGCTGCATTAAAGCAGATCTTTCAAGAAGTACACTCCTTAACCTCATTTGTGAAACTCGAAAACAACTGAGGAGCCCTAAAGAAAATGAGAATAAATAGCTGTATTTAGTCTTAAAAGACAAGGTGACAACGCAGACGGATACTGACAACACACTTTTATAACTAGAAATGGAGATATCACCTGGATAAATCGATTGTCTCTTGTATAGTTTGGATTATGCACACATTTAACGTTTACCGTACATTAACCGAGAGTAAGGAAGCACGGCGTTTAATAGTTGTTCGCATTTTGTATTCAACTTTTGTAATACGTTTTCTTTTGTTATTAATGTGTAAAGCTGGATATAAAAGGGTGAAGCGGGAAATGGAGGAGGAAGAAAAGGAAAAGGAAAGACGTGGAACACATTCTTTAGTGCCAGAGAGGAGTTAACATGCATATTCACTTTATATTGGAGGTCGGACATCACGACACGGAGAGACCCGCTATTTTGTCCTCGCCACCACATCCTCGAGATTTATGAATACCTGCCACGGGCATGGAAACGAAAGAAGAAACGGAATAGAGGGCGACAATTCCAACCATGCTTTGTTTGTTGATATATTTTAGTGGCTGGTTCTGTCGTGGCCGTCTTCCCTGTGTATACCAGGTGTACCAATCGCTTTTACTGCTGGGTCTTTGGATATACATGTATTTTAACCCACGCTCACTCACGTGTAAATTTGTCACGCCAGCGCTCCCGTGTTAGATTTTATCCAACATACTCTGATCTGAATGAAAATCCACAGCCTGCTTCCAGTCTCCGACCGGGTCAGGAATGGAATGAATGAAGCCCCCATCTAGCGGCGAGGATATGAACTGTGCCGGCTGCCGAGGCCTGACGCACTCCTCTGGGGCAATGATTAAATGAATGACAGAGTGTTGCTGGAATGAAATTCTGACAGGGAAAACCGGAGTACCCGGAGAAAAACCTGTCTGCCTCCGTTTTGTCCAGCACAGATCTCACATGGAGTGACCGGGATTTGAACCACGGACCCAGCGGTGAGAGGCCGGCGTGCTGCCGCCTAAGCCACGGAGGCTTATACTCTGATCTGAATACTTTTGTTAAATCAGATGAACAAATGCATAGATTGTTCCTATGAGTACGTACTTAGTTTATTATTCTTCCGTAACGTGCCTAAAATGTACCTGCGGATCGGAAGCTGCAATCACACTGATAAGCACCTCATATCATACTCCTAAGGAATAACTAACAAGATTGATTGTACACATCACAGACTAACTTCAACTGACGCCAGACTGCGATTGTTGCAATATAAGCTGTGCGAGAAGAACCAGACACCATCACTCCCCCGTGAGATTTTATCTAACATGCCGTGCGGGTGTTTGAAAATACGCCTGTTGACAGTCATTGACTTCCTGCTGCGTCTCGAACCGATAACATACGCTGACATAGAGGCCGAACAAAGACATATCTATTACATCAATAAGGTATTGGCATAAATACACCAGTTATTACTAGAAACATACCCTTTTTTGACGGCGCGAGTGTTCGTGGGTTAGTTGAGGTTTTTAATGTGTAGGTAGAGGCCCTCCCCTTTATATACATATTATGTAATGCGATGTCCAGTTTAACTGAAATCGTCTTAATGTTAAACATTTAAAAAAAATTGAGATATAATTTTATTTATATCCTATAGGGCCTATGTATCCACTCCAAAGAACGACCTTAGATGTTTCTTTGTTCTTGTTAATCCATTTCAGGGACCTTGGACATCTTGGTCATCAGCCCCGTATAATTTGGTATGTTTTGGATTTGTCTGATAACCTGTATTTCAGTGATGGCTGTTGTACTGTGTGTAGCTGTATGAGGGACAGGGATGGAGTAGGTGCCCTGGGACAAGAAATAAGGTACTAAACCGGTATTTGCCTGGAGTGAGTATGTAAAACCTCGGGGATAAACTATACTTAGGATACCCGCTGTCAGCACCGGAATTTGAATCATGTTCTCTGGACCCGCACAGACGTGGCGTACGATTTAATCAGATGTTTCTATTGCCATATGAATTCAAGAATATTTGCTGTCGGTGGCCATGTAACAAGAGTTGTCTTTTTTTAATAGCGTGGGGAAACCGAGCAAGCATCTACACTCAGCCACTAATCTGGACTTTGGATGCCATAGCCGGAAATGGTCTGTATTTGTGTTGATCCTACCAACAAATTAAAAATAAACGCATTTAAAAATATCGTCAGAAATGTCCGAGAATATGCCACGCCCCGATGTGTGTATGAACATTGCGTGATGGTCATATTTCTGTAATATTTTTTGGCTGTTGGGTCGATACCCACTCAGCCAGTGAATGAGTTGTGTGCGTGCACATGAAGTCAGCCCAGTTTTCGGGCACTGAGTTAGCGCTATTTCTGGACCTACATCTAAGTATTTAATGGTTGTGTTCAGTATTTATCATCCAGAAAAATAAACTTTGAAATTACAATCTAGAATCTAGTTCGTAGAAAATATGTTTTAAAATCAATTTAAGACAATAATTTTGTATCTGGGCACTTGCCTTTAACGTTATGATTTAGTCTACGTTTTAATTTTTAGTCAGGAAAATGAACACAGAATAAATACATTTGTTTTGTCATTTTGCTGTTTAAACTAGAATATCACTTAAATTACAAACCGGGAAATGGAACCTTTTCCCATGTATGCACACATTTCATTTTACTAAGGACCACTCCAACTTTGACAATACACACATTCATTACGTAGATGGAACTCGAACTCACAGCCAAGCGCGAGCATTGTATTGGTTTTTATCGATGCATTATTGAGAGATTGATAGATTCCATCACGCAGTGGCTCTTTAGTATAACTATGGTGCAAGTAGAAAATAAATGCTTCACCTCCTTAACATCCATACAAGACAATAGATCATAAATTGCTCCACGGGAGACATATGGCGCCTTCGATTCTAAGGCCATCGCGATGCGGAATACATAGACAATGGCTACATTACGATATCCTGTTTGGCGTCGTTTGCATTTTGAATCAAACGAACACTGTGACTACGCACCTGTTCCTCAATCAACTGTATGTTACCTATCCTGTTACTTACTATCGTGTCATATTTAGTGGAGGATTTATTCCACTGGAGAGCTGCCCAATAAAACAATAATCATCGCCACCGAGCTCAAAAGAGGCTAAATTGAGCCATTCCTATGTATGTCTACCCCTTATTATTCCCGTTTTCCAACGGGGTCGGGGATGAGATGCGATGAAAGTCTTTGTGGCGATGGTTTTTACGGCCGGATGCCCTTCCTGACGCCAACCTCATGAGAGGAGTTAATGAGAGATGAAATGAATGATGGTGAATGAAACTGGGCAAGGATGTGGAAGGAAGCGGCCGTGGCCTGTCAGAAGGTACCGTCCCAGCATTTGCCTGGAGTTGAAAATGGGAAACCACGGAAAACCATTTCAAGGACGGCCGACGGTGGGGCTCGAACCCACGCATCTACCGAGTCAGCAGAGAGCTTGGCCCCATGACCTAACACTGCGCTTTAGCCAGCATAGCCACTACTGTCGGTAAATTGAGCCATGAGCCATTCCTATACTTTCACTAATAGAATGGCACCCTATAAAATAGTCACAATGTGTACAATCTGTATGGTAATAAGTTTATCTTTCAACAGAACATCTATGAGGATTCGTTAATAAACTACACGAAAGTATAACTTATTTACCTTAGGGACCTCAGAAATGAATATAGAGTTTATTGTTTTAAGGGCTGGAACATTGAGGTCATCTGGTGAGGATTTTATAGTTTATCCTCTCCTAAGGTGGACGTTGCTGTAATGGATAACCACACTTGCTCAGAATATTCAGGGAATTCGGGTTCTAATCCCAAAGGTGACTTTAGTTTCAACACTTACACTACAAAATATATTTATCTTCTTGAAGCAACAATTGCAAATATTTAATTATATGTCATGTCAGCCGTGTCCAAACCTCCGTTTATATTATTATTATTATTATTATTATTATTATTATTATTATATTATATTATATTATATTATATTATATTATATTATATTATATTATATTATTACTATAATAATACAACAACTTCATTTCGAGGTTGGCAGGGAATAGGCCGATAAGTACGTTACATATTAAGAGTTGGTTGATATACTGTATAAGATGTGTGAAAGGGAGTTCCCATATCACTTGTTACTGTCATATTTAAAAAATAGTGGATTTTCAGAGTCGTGAAAAGGGATGATAATCGGCTATCGAGCCAAGAGAGGCAGTTTTTCTGAAACAGTTAGTTTGTGAACTGCTCATGTACTGCTATGGTGAAAGTGAAGTGTGAGTTGAGTGATAGCACCATTACGAATAACCAACGTGGAAACCACAGGTCACGCCACTGTTTTTGACCAGTCAGTCCCGGTTTCGCAGTCATAGAGAGGACAGTAGGTGAGCCTCAGGCAAGTGCAATTCATACGTGACACGTCAGTGCGCGGAGAGCAACTCACGTATGGCTCACGTACTGTCCTCTGCACGACTGCGCAACAGGGCATGACTGGCCAAAAACTGTTGCATAAACTGTACCGACTACCCCGTGCCAGTGATTTGAGAGGTGAGTGTCGGCTTCAAAAGTTCATTAGTGCCGAGTTATACATAACAAGATCCTAATTAGAACAGAAGCCACAATAACACAAATTTATCAGACAGTTTGACACACTCCCACATATATTGAGCTGATGATCATCTAAAGGAAATAACCATAACGACATTAGATTCATCATAGGTGTTCTCCAGCACATCATCATTTTGCGTGATATTTGACCAGAGGCAATCAGTATTGTCCAGTATGGAAAGTGCTTCTGACTGGAATGCACTTCAGTCGCTGTTAGCCTACTGTTGATCTACGGCAAATGTATGTAGTCAGAGGGGTATGCTATTATAACAAATATAAATAAAACTTCAGTCGGTGTGTTGAAGCTTTTATTTGCTTTGTATTTAGTGTAGAGCACATTACACTGTGTATGTAGTCCAACATAAATCTTCTTTGGAACTCTCTGTGTCCATGGTCCGTGTATTCACTGGCCTGTGATTGGCTAGCGAGCTAGCCATCCGTCAAATCAATGTTATCTCTTTCGACTACCATTTTAGTTTCCTTTTTCGTTCATGCCTCGCAAAGGAGAATATTGGATCTGGTCCCTCTAGCATAGACAAAAACTCACATTCACGTACACTGAGTAATCACCAAATCAGGAATCGATTACACTTTGATCCTGGGGCCTCTAAACATTGTCGGACTAAAGGAGCAGCGATAGAGGATTGAACTCTTTCCTTTCCATCAAAGAATAATACCAAATATATGTCATATATACTGTTTAATAAAATCCACTACCTGGGTGGGGATCGAACCCACTCCCTTTCAGTTAGAAGCACAGCGCCTCTACCGACTGCGCCACGCAGCCTTTTTTTATTTTTTTATGTCATATATACTATTTAAAATGTATTCTCTAAAACACAAAAGATCACTTTCTAAGCTTGTAAGTTCCCACAACATACAAGGTAAAACATTCAAGTTCAAAATTAAAATCATTTGGGCCACCTTATGAAATTGTTGTCAAGTCCAGTGCAATCCAATTCCGGGGAATATCCCAAGTACAATTAAGATTTAAATATCAACAATCTTGTCCATTATAATACAATTTTCCTTTAAACAATTACTTAGTCATCTCTTCTCTAACAAGTTTCACCATTCGTAAAGTTTCCTTCCCATCTTGCTGAAATATTCGACAAGTATCTTCAATAGCCGTTGCTAAACTGATCTCTATCAGAACATAATTACCATTTATTTTACTTTCTTTCAACAAATTTCTTCATAAAGCAAGGACTGAATACAGCTCTCAGAACAAACAACCCTTTCTGTAAGCACCCACATAATAGCAACTTAACAAAGAAAAACCGGCATTCAAAATCAGATGTATATTTTTTCACGTTCCAAAATGATGAATGGATGGCTAACCATGTCGGACAAAGTAGAAGACAGATTGGAACACTTTACAAAGAGCAGAAAAATACGATAAAACACAACAAACACTCAGCTATATGCGAACACATATATGAAAACAACCAAATGTTCACCAACATGGAAACAGGTCTACTAATTCTACACCACGAAGTAAAGGACAGAGCTCTCGACAGTAAAGAGTCCATAGAAATATATCTAGCCAAGATGACATCCAGCGATTCTGAACGAACACATGTTTTCTTAGAGAGGTCCCCACATTTCGTGCGGCTAAATAACGTAAATCCACACTCGTAATGAAAATGAGGCAACGAATGCATACGGAAAGGAACAATTTGGGAAGTATGTTATAGGCGGAGGATACACATGTGCTAATTCTCAACAAACCTAGGTCTCTAAGCAGGCAATAATTCAGGGTCCTATCCCATCTTAAAGAATGGCTGCAGGCATATATCCTAAACTGTGACACATATGTTAAATGGCGTGCAATAACAATGAGAACAGTTCCAGAATCCATAACATGCACCATCTTTGTAAGTCATTCCAGCCTCAATACGTTTAAATCAGGTTTTTCACAACTTCTGACAACAGATGCCACTTGCGACGAAGTTCAAGCTGACGCGCTCAGACCTCAGATCCACTCAGTCGTGAGTAGGCACGCGTAGTACATGCACGTGTACAACTAACGGAAGTGCTGGAATAAGGAACCATATAATAACAGAATTGAACTGCATATTCTAATTGTATCATATTATATTGTGTTGTTTTAACTGTATACACGTGCATAATACTCAGACGTTGTTCACTAACATTTAAAAACAAAATGACTATATATAACGAGTTTCAAACTGCGAATCATAATTTAAACATCAATTTGACACCACAAACATAATATTTGTATATGAATTTAAACCTCGACCTCAGTGACCAGGATCTGATGATGACCGCAAAACGGTCGAAACGCCCAATCGTTAATTACCCCATTATTAACAGAGATCATAATTTATACATGTATTTTTTCATGAGTTTTTATTTACTTATTAAGTTATATTATATACATTGTACCCCCGCCCAGCCATTGGGGAAATTCGTGTTGACCGACTAAAGAGTTGCAACAAACAGATCACCGTTCGTCCGTGTGTGTGTGCGTATGTGTGTGATCTGTGGGTGCATTCTATATCTCCAAACCTGTTACTGATATCAACCTAAAACTTGGTATGGTAGTAGAGAATACTAAGATAAGTTCATCTCCTGGTAGCCTATCTATTAATCCAATCGTTTTCATAAAGTGATGATGGGGGTGTAAAATATTTTAAAATGAGGTTTTAATTTTTATGTCCCAATTATGCGATTAAAGTGAATATTTTTTAAAAAGAACAAGAGCAATAATCTTCATCTACTGGCACGTAAATCTATGGCCTACGTATAGAAGAATCCAACATGGCGGCCACCCGGAATATTATCTACAATTCTATTACAGCAAACAAACTTAAAGTTTGTATGTTCATAGAGGCAATTTAAAAAAAAGTTCACAGATGTGACTTTCAATGACCTGATGATCACAAAACCTACATGGCATTGGTGCGAAATTTACATATTCAAAAAGATTTATCTCGCGACTTAATCACCCGAGTGCTGTAACATTTGGCATGGTATATCTTCATACAAGGCCTAATACAGTGAGGACCATCCCTATAGAACGGAGCCTCGGATGCGCTGCGCGACGGGTGGGCCACTGTGTGTAGACGCCTGGCGCTAGCAGCAGCGTAGCGCCCAACTAGTTCAACACATTTACACTTTTTAACGTATTTAATAATCATATTTACTTACATGAATTTCAGAATAGTTGCTGGAAATGCTGTCCTTTTTCTAGACACACGTTTACCGACGTAGGAAATTTTGGTACACTCGCTGTAATTCATCCTGATAGATATTTCGTATCAGTGCAGTTATTTGTTCTCGAGAGCATCCAGAGTACATGGATTGTTTCGGTAAACCTTTTGTTTGTGGTTCCCCCACAAGTAAAAATTGCACACAGACAAATCGGGGACCGGGCACGCCATAGTCCTCGGCTTATTATTCTGTCATCAAAGATGCTGCGAAGAGCCGTCACTGGATACGCGACGGCCTACAGTACTTCACCACAAGTCTTAACTTTCTCAACTAAGGTATCGTGCCAGCTGCGTGTGTAATAAATGCAATTCTAGTATTCGGGACTTCCCGACCTGCTCTTTTGTTATCGCTAAATGCTTCTCAAGTGGCGGTGACTAATCACTCTCCACCCGTCTCGTGGGCAAGCAAACCTCCGTTCTTTAGGCAAGGCCCTCACTGTACATTGACGTCAAATCTAATTCAATTGTATGAGAACTTTAAAATAGCGGCTGTACAAAATGTTTGAAATCGCGTTTTTATTTCTTGTCTTCTAATCAAGCAATAGAAATGAAGGTTGGTTAAAGAACTATCATTAGAATATTAATCTGCTGGCATATAATTCTATAACATATATATAAAAAATCCTAGATGTCGTCTCTGCAATATATTTCACCGGTTCACAATATTTCCGAAACTATTACAGCAATCAAATTGAAATTTTATTTGGTGTTCGAAGACTATTCACTAAGTACAAAATGTGACCTTTATAATCCTGAGAAACCACCAAAAAACATGGTGGTAAATAAATTTCAAATATTTCAAATGACCTTTCTGGCGGTCCAATCACCCGAGAGCATTGAAACTTAGAACAGCGAATCCTTATTCAGAGCTTAGTATAGAGACATCTCATGTTCAATTGTTTTCAAAAATTCAAGATGGCATTAGTTCGATTTTTTTTTAATTTCTCGTATCCTATTCAAGCAATTGAAGAGAAGATTCGAATAATAGGCAATTATAATTATCATAATCTTATGGCACGAAATTCTGTAACTTACGTTTCGTAAATCATAGAAGCCATGCATTTGACTTTTCTTAAAATAAGCTTCCTAACTCGTTACAAAAGGATGCCATTTCGCTGGAGGTGTTTTAAACACCGATACTAAAAGTTATATATTCTAGCACATAATTTCTCAATGTAATGGTGTTGGTGGAGACATAGATCGTGTACCAAAAGCTATGTACAGTAGTACATCACATGGAATCTCCTATTAATAGGCGGCGGAGTTTTTAATGGGATAGACTAGTAGGATTTATGAACATAGGCTATTTAGTTCTTCACGGAATTACTTGGTCGTAGTTAAATCAATCTTGTTTGCCTCGTTTGCGTACTGGCTGACATTCTTGGCTGCCACCGCGGAGGCCTGGGTTCGATTCCCGGCTCTGCTAAGAAATGTATTTCTAGTCTGAGGGCTGGAACGGAGTATACTCAGACTCGTGAGGCAAAAGTGAGAGGACAACGGTTCGATCCGCACCTCAGCCATCCTGGAAGTGATTTTCCGTGGTTTCTCACTTTTACTCCATGCAAATGTCGGGATGGTACCTAACTCAATGCCACGCCCACTTCCTACCCAAATCCTACCTCGATTACAAATACACACACTAGTACAGATATGTCAGTGACACAGGTAATAAGACAGCTCCCACACACACCCAAGTATATGGAACTACATGACCACGATGTCGTAAAGTCCCTAATGAATCAACAACAACAACAACACGAAATTGATCTTCATGTGAGACAAAAGAATATTTCCTTTGAGCCATAATTTTGTAGGAGTCCTAGTTTTATAATGACCTCGGAACACATTCACAGGTAAGGCTCTTTTATTTCTGTGTGTTTCAGAGTGTTGTGAAGACGCGATGAGGCTCATATTTTCCAGTACGAGACGAAAGGTGATAGCAATGCGGGGCCATTCACCTCACCTTGTTGCCTAATTGGAAAATGTTGTTAATGTGGGAGTGAAGCCTGTTGGTAGAGTTGAGCTGGCGGGGAGGGGGAGGGGGAGGGGGAGGGAGAAGAGAAATGAGAAACTGAACTGCGGTAATGAGAGTGAGAGATGGCCAAAGGATTATAAATCTGCTTTCAGTCAATCTGTGAAAAATCACTTCATCATCCTTTACAAAGTTTTACAACTGCATTTTTTGTTTCCATATAGATGGTTATGCTCTTTAGAACGATCCTGGTAATGAGGAGCGATATTTAATGTCAATTTAAAATGGAAACTTCATTATTATGAACACTTTTCATTAAACTCACTATACTTCCATGAAATGAATCTTCAAAGTAAATTCTGTGAGGGAAAAATACGTTGGAGACGAGCATTAGCTTCTAGTCCTTATTATTGTTGTTGTGGTTGTTGAAGTGACAGTTACCCTTCATCTGTATGTTAGGTAGTCAGCCCACAGGCTGGTTGGATCCTCATAAAGTACCGCCACAAGTCAGGTCGGTAGATACCCATCAACTCCTAAGGCAGCACTATAATGAGGCATACTAGGCAAGGTGAAGAGTGAGATAGTTTGCCATTGCTTTCCTCACCGAGTTAGAACAATAGCACTGATCCTATGAGTAGAACCTTTCACAGTACGCACAGGCCCTAGTTGTGTCCTGAAGGCCATTCATTACTCAGAACCACTCATACCTGAAAGCTATTCCATGTAATCACAGACGTGAGTGGGACTGAGACATCGGTGGAAAGGCGCATTTTTCTCCATGGAGGAAAGAAAGGAAGGAGATGCCTTCGCTGCGCTGCCTAGCGCAAGCTATTGAAGCCAAATGGCTCGCCCACTTTGGTTGCAAGAAAATGGCTGTCCCTAAACCACTCCGTAAACCACTCCAACTAGTAATGGATTTTAGTGACATAAAACTGCAATGACAAGTCAAGATTTTTTCTTGGATAGGTAGAATACACTCTGTACTTCACGGTCCTTGGCACAAATAAGCTGCGTTATCGTTTTAAAAGCCAATTTAAATATAAATATTAGAGCACCTTTGCGAGGCTAGTTTTGTAAGGAAGACGCGGCAAACCGTAACAATACGCTGAAACACTGATTAAATTGAATACAGGTGTCTGAAGATGCGAGTTATACCAAAGAAGGAACATCTTGGGAATTAATGATGCCGAACTAATTACGGTATTTACACCAAATTGAGTTTTATGTACTTATTGGTGTTGAGGCATTCATCAGTTTTTAGGCCTAATTTCGAACACAGCCACTTTCACTCATTGGTCGTACACATTTTGATATTCAAGAATACGAACCTCAAAATTAATAAACAGAACAATTAAAAAAGAACGCATATTTGCACAAAAATACGGTATAGCCTATATGTTTCGGTACCGTACGGTATTTTCTTTGTGGGGGGTAGAAACTTGACGATTAGCCTCGAATTGATTAATTACGTAGGCCTACCGTAATTATTGACCGACAGCCGTTTGATAATTTGGGATTTGCAGAGAAATGATTTTTATTTTTTTGGTATATAGGGTAGGCCTACACATGCTGAGATTAGAATTGAAGATTTTTTTAATAACTTATCACTACTGTAATTACGTTTCCAAAGTTGCATAACCGGAGCGCGATAAAAACCAGGGCCAAAATAAGGTTTAGCCATGCACAATGCACCATGCAAGTCACAGAACACCGAATACGAGTTAAGGTTACGCCCACTTTGATTGCAGCGCTTGGCTTCACTCAAACGAGCTCAGGGCATCTCCTCTTATTCTTTACTCCATGTTTTTCTCTAGCATGTACCAACAGACAAATGCAATGTACTGCATTCATCAAAAGATGGTCAACAGGCATTACCTTTCATACACTAGTCAAATCATGGCCGTCAGTCCCGTATACTTTCCTGTGTTAAACCTGTCAGATAACGTGTGCACTGTGTTGTGTGGGAACACTTCATGTATTTCTCCAGAAAAGGAATTGAAGGTTTTGAGCGCCACATTGCATTTTCCCCGGTTTGGTCTAAAACGTTTGCATTTCAAAGACCTTCAGACTAGCTGAAGGATTCCATAACATTACTCCTGTGGCATATTGCCTCATGTTTGTTTAATCACGGCTCTGCCAAGAAATTTAATTCTGGTCTGAGAGTCAAAACGGGGATCACGCAGCCTCGTGAGGCAAACCTGACAGAGGGTGGATTCGGTTCCCATCTCAGCCATCCTAGAAGTGCTTTTCCGTGGTTCCTCATTTCCACTCCTGTCAAATACCGGGATGGCTCCTTCCCTAGTCTCGCATCAGAACAAATGCACACAGACCTAGAGACACCACAATAAAATAGGTTATCAGACAAATTCCACACACTCCCACAGTATCTAGAGCTGAAATGACCACGATTTCCAAGCTCCTAACATGAAACAACGCTGATTTCTTTCTTCTTCATTTCTACAGATAAAATACTGTAATATGTAGACTACGAGTGAATTTTCAGCTGTTGTCAGTAAGATCATTCCACGTTGACCAAAGGAGTACGCTTGAAAATGATAAACAGCTCTGTATTATTTGAAAGTTCAGTTCTGGGAGTAGTTCTGCAATTTGGTGCAAAGATTTGCAGTCCTGAATTTTTGTCTAGCACATGATTAATATTCATCAATACCTTTGCTGATTTCATTACGCATCTGCAAATCCGCAAATCCATATTTAGCCTGCTTGTCATCTATACAGTGTTTTCATCAATATGCGATATTGCTTCAGCAATGACCCATTAATAAATAAGTGAACTGCTAAATCTTCTTCTCCTGCGTGGGCTTAGTTATGTGTATTCTGAATAGTGGCCTGTGTTATTGTATAATCATGTGTGTATCTGTGATTGTTTTGGTCTACGGTTTGTACAGGTGACTTGGGATAAGATATACTATTATTTCAACTTCCCTCTTTAGCGGCTGTGGCTTTAGATACGCAGGTGCCGAAATATCGCTTTGGAGGTGATTTTTACTAACTCAGTAAATCTACTAACATGAGGCTGTCGCCTTCAAAACCTATCGGACTTGGGTTGGGTTTAAATGGCCAGCACGCAACTAACTTAGGTGGTCGGACTGGTAAAGAAATAAGGTGCCATACCAGGGCTAAGATTAGTGAAAACCACACTCGAGATAGCCGCTTTCAGCGCCGAGATTCAAAGCTCGAGAACGTACCTTTGAATGCTTTCCTAGGGAAGTAGGTGGTGCGAAACTACTTTCACTTGGTATCCGACTGTTTCAGTGCCTCATCTCGATGAGGGTATTGTAAATAATTAGTTTAGACGGGATGTGATATCACCTATATGTACGAGATAAGTCCCCTTTCCTTCCGTGACGGGATGAGAAGACTGAATACCTCGGGTGTGATGGGTGACTGCGAGTCCAATTAAGGTTCCTTGTAGACCGGCCCCGTAGGGCGCAGGCGGTATGAAAATAGGTCTGCGGCACGGCAGTCTCCAGGGTGGTGCTGCATATTACAAGGTGTTATCAGAGCAAGACATGTAGTAAATAGGTCAGCACTGCTTCACAGAGGCCAGCCCCTCTGCTTCCATCCTTGGGCATCTTTTTCAAATTGGCATTTCGAGTTTAGGCTTGTATTACACTATCAAAATATATGACAGTGCAATGGGTAAATCTTTAAAGAATAGCTGGTTTTATAAAATTTATTTGTTAAAAAGTATGAGCATCATGTTATCTTATATTTGACTAAGGGAAGATGGGATCCAAAATGGCTTATCATAACCGCTGAAATATTATCACATCAGAAATATTTCGATTAGAAAAATATTTGATTAGGTGTAGACGGTATCCAGAATGGCTAATGAAAACCGCTGAAATATTATCACTTCAGTAATGTTTCGATTAGAAAAATATTTGACTAGGTGTATATGGGATCCAAAATGGCTGATCATACATAACAGCTGAAATATTATCACAACAAAAATGATTCTATCAGAAAAATAACTGACTAGGTGTAGATGGGATCCAAAAATGGCTGACCATAAGAGCTGTAATATTATCACATCAAAATGGTTTCCATCAGAAAAATATTTGGCTACGTGTAGATGGGATCCAAAATGGCTAATGATAACCGCTGAAATATTATCACATCAGTAATGTTTCGATTAGAAAAATATTTGACTATATGTACAGTAGATAGGATCCAAAATATCTAATCATAACAGCTGAATGCTGATTATAGTTGAAGAAACTGAAGAAAAGTCAAAAGCCAAAAAGGTGGTCAATAGACAGACTGAAAGACAGGAATGTAAACGAAAGATTCAAGAAGAGTATAAAAGAAGGACTAATGAAAAACCTTAAACAAACTTCAATTGCAGACGAATGGGCACTTTTGAAGAATGAAATAACAAAATCCGCAGAAGAAAACATTGGAAGGAAAGAAAGAATAGGTAGAAAACCGTGGATCACTCAGGATATACTAGAATTGATGGATGAAAGGCGGAAACACAAGAATGTAAGAGATGAAAAGGGGAAAAAAGAATACAGACGTCTGAGAAATGAGGTTAACAAGAAGTTCAAGGCAGCAAAAGAAGGATGGTTAAAAGAGAAATGTGCAGGTATAGAGAATTATCTGAAATTAGGAAAAGTAGACACAGCTTATCGAAGGATTAAGAATACTTTTGGGGAAGAGAAGACTAAGCGCTGTCATATTAAGGACACAGCTGGAAAGCCTCTAACAGATAGGGAAGAAAAGGTTGAGAGATGGAAAGCTTACATAGAGTGTTTGTATAAGGGAAAGGACATTGCGAATCATGTAATGGAAGGAGAAGAGGAAACTAATGAGGATGCAAAAGGAGATTTAATATTGAGATCAGAATTTGACAGAGCATTGGAAGACTTAGGCAAGAACAAAGCACCAGGCATAGATGATATACCGATTGAGTTGCTACGCTGCATAGGAGAAGAAGATTTGATCAGGTTATTTCACTTGGTGTGTAGGATTTATGAGACAGGTGAGGTACTCTCTGATTTCAAGAAGAATGCTTTCATCCCTATACCGAAGAAAGTGGGAGCTGATAGATGTGAAGGAACAAGGGAAGCTGTACTAAGTCTTAGGCTGATTTTGGAAGGTAGAATAAGGAAAGATAAGAGAACGTTCATGGCATTTGTAGACTTAGAAAAGGCCTTTGATAACGATGATTGGACTAAATTGTTTGACATTTTGAAAACAATTGGAACAAAGTACAGGGATAGGAGGGTGATCTACAGTTTATACAAAAACCAGACAGCAGTCATTCGAGCTGAAGGACATGAGAGAGAAGCTGGTATTCAGAAAGGTGTAAGGCAAGGCTGCAACTTATCACCCATACTCTTCAATCTTTTAATTGAACAAGCAATGAAGGAAATTGGAGAAAAATTTAATGTGGGAGTGAAGATTCGAGGAGAAATAATTTCAACTCTGAGATTTGCTGATGACATCGTCATCTTGGCCGACATGCCTGAGGATTTGAATGAGTTTTTGAATGGTATGGACTCCGTCTCGAGGAAATAATTCATGATGAAAATTAATAAATGTAAAACCAAAATATTGGACTGCAGCCGAAATAAATCAGAGACCTATATGGACATCAAATTGGCAGGTGAAAACATGAAGGAAGTAGGAGACTTCTGTTACTTAGGAAGCAAAATAACCAGTGATGGACGAAGCAAAGAGGATATAAAAAGTAGGTTGGCTCAGGCAAGAAAAGCATTTCTACAAAAGAGGAATCTGTTGACATCGAATATAGATTTAGGTATTAGGAAGTCATTTTTGAAAGCCTTTGTCTGGAGCGTGGCACTCTATGGAAGTGAAACTTGGGCTGTTGGTGCAGCAGAAAAGCGGAGAACTGAAGCGTTTGAAATGCGGTGTTACAGGAGAATGGTAAAGATCAGATGGGTAGATAGGGTTACAAACGAAGAGGTATTAAATCGAGTGGGAGATGAGAGATGTTTCTGGCGACTGCTAATGAAGAGAAGAGATAGGTTGGTAGGACACATATTAAGACACCCAGGAATATCAAGCTTAGTTATGGAAGTAAGGGTCGAGGACTAGAACTGTAGGGGTAGACCAAGGTTAGAATATGTTAAACAGATTGCCTCGGATGTAGGGTGTGGTAGTTATGTAAAGATGAAACGATTAGCTAAGGACAGGGAGGCATGGAGGGCTGCATCAAACCAGTCAAAAGACTGAAGAGTCAAACATCAACAGCTGAATAATATTATCACAACAAAAATGTTTTATCACAGTGTAAATTGCATGAAGTGTTAAATAATACAATAAATAAGGACTGTGAAAACAGAACTAAAAGACAGAACATTCACTCAATACTGGCAGAAAGTATTACTGTTAAGCTACGTATCTTAACCAAACAACATGTTGGCTGTAATTTCAATATGGACCAGCAGACTTATGCGCACAGTCCTAAGATAAATTATAACATACCAATGCATTGTATGAGAAAGCTTACTCATTCAATTCTTCTGAGGTTTGATAAATCTAAGATAAGATATTTAATTTAGGGCAATGGTTGTTGGCTGCTATTAATAACGTTTATAAAACATTGTGGTGTTTGAAGCCATATTTTCAGTGTTGCCTTAGTAAGCAAGAGTTTAGTGCTTTTCAGTCGGTCAACACGAATGTACCCAAAAGGGATGGGTTATACCCTAATCCTGAAATAAATTACATGTTTTATTAATCTCATGTAATTTATTTCAGGATTAGGGTATAACCCATCTCTTTTGGGTACATTCGTGTTGACCGACTGAAAAGCACTAAACTCACGTTTATAAAAGTTGAATTTAAGAATACTTTTACTAAAATGCCTTTGAAAAATGTATCTGCTAGTGTAATAGCAGCCTTGGGAGGAAATCCAGTAATATTTCAATTATTCAGCATCTAGCTGCATTCAAACAATGTATCATTATTGTGCTGATATTAATGCTAACAGCAGCATTGTACAAATCTGTCTATTGAAGGAGCCATTACCCAGGAAACAGACATTTACCAAAAGAGGTTCTTGAAGCTCGTATAAAACGTTGTAAGCATATTCATGAATGGTGAACGCCAATTCACTGAACGTTGTTACACCATGATTTGGGAAGGTAGGCCTCTGTCGGAAATGCCCGATGTTCCGAATCTGGTGTGTGCAATCACACAATATATCCCTTCCGTCCGTCCCTGCTGTCTATCCAATACATACATACATACATACATACATACATACATACATACAGTTTGTGCTCGTACCTTAGACCAATGCAGACCTTGCCACAATCAGGACTCATTTCCATGTCTTAAATCAGGGATTCTCAAAGTGTGGGGGGGGGGGGGGGCGCAGAGAGTGATAAAGGGGGGCGCCGGCTTTGATTGAAATATTTATATTTCATATTCTGTAACAAATATTTCTATCCTCATATTCATGAACCTATCATAGGCAGGTAGCTCCCAAGACCATTCAAGAATAATAAACTCGTACCTTAGCTGACTTATTTCACAAGAACTGACCAGTAGATCCTGCCAGCAGGAATTCTGAGAAAAGGTGGCGAGTAACATTTCCCACACAGCTCCCTTTCACTCGCCACCCACAGTGACATCTCCTTACCAAATACTTAATGACAATAAGCCACTTGACAATGTGACCGCCACTTCCTTTCAAGAATGGATTCATCTATTTCTGCCGTTGCCGATTCGAATTCAGTTAGGCCTTTCCAGTCAGTTCAAAGACAGTGAGTGAACAGGTGAATTCTAGTGCGTGGTTAGCCAACTTTACAATAAACTGATACGAGTGACGCCATTACCCATGGATAAGTGGCTTATTAGAAGTGGTAAAAAGAGACCCCATGAAAGTGACAGTGCTTGCCCTCCTTATGAAAAAGAACAAGGTCGAATTTAAACTAAGTCCATTGTTCTTCCTCGTCTACTTCTGCTCCCATCAGGATTATTAATTCTACACACAAAATGAAAGTGCGTAAATATCCAGACGATTATCTGACATTAGGCTTTACCAGCATTCTTTCGAATAATAATCAGGAACAACCTCAATACGTTCTATGTTTGGAGATTTTAGCAAACGACAGTTTGAAGCCTGTGAAACTTAACAGACAATTGCAGGCTAAACATCCAGACTGTGTAAGTAAACCTTTAGCATTTTTAAGCGCCACGAGCAACAACTAAAAGGAAATGTTAGATTCCTAGAAAAGCACGCAGCACTTCCTAAGAAAGCGCTAAGCGCATCCTTGGAGGTATCCTATTTAATTGCAAAATCCAAATCACCACATATTATTGGTGAAAAATTAATCTTCCTGCAGCCGTGAAAATGTGCGCGATCATGCATGGAGAAAAGTTCGGCGAGTGTTAGAAGTCGATACCGCTCTCAAATGATACAGTAACTCGCCGTATTGATGTAATAGCCTCTGACCTAAAAATCAATTGCTACCACGTCTTCGTGATAGCCCAAAATTTGCCCTGCAACTTGATGACAGTACTGATATCGTAAACAGTGCCCAGCTTCTTGTTTTTGTACGCTACTGTCATGAAATGCACGAGGATTTTCTATTTCGTAAAGCTGTGGAAGGGCGGACTACAGGCGAAGAGATTTTTTCTCTTGTGAATTCCTTTCTATTGACAACAATCTCTCATGGACAAATTGTGTAGGTATATGTACTGATGGGGCGTCAGCATTTACTGGAACTAAAATGGGTTTCAGAGCAAGAGTGAGTGCTGTAACTAATTCTGTAAAATGCACACATTGCATGATACACAAGGAGGCATTGGCTTCAAAAGTACTACAACCAGAAGTCAATAAAGTGCTGAACGATGTAATTAGTGTTGTAAATTTTATGAAAGTAAGTGAGCTTTAAACAGTCGGCTATTTTCTATTCTTTGCGAGGAGATGGGATCTACACATGATTCGCTTCTATTACACACGGAGGTACGTTGGTTGTCTCGTGGTCGAGTCCTTCGTCGCGTTGTGGAGTTGAAGAATGAACTTCGTATTTTCCTATTGGACAGCAGTCCTACACTCGCAACCCTGTTTCTGGATGAGAAATGGCTTCTAGTACTGTGCTACTTGGCTGATGTATTTGATAAACTGAATGAAATTAACGTGTCACTTCAGGACGAAATAGTAATATTTTCATTCTAAGCGACAAAGTGCTTGCTTTTAAGAGAAAACTTGAACTTTGGAAAGCCCAGATGGACAAAGGTAACTGTGAGATGTTTCATTGTCTGAATGAATTCCTGGGAGAAAATTAGTTAGATATTTGTCAAATTGGTAGAATTGTCGTAGACCACCTCCAAAACCTTCGTGAAAAATTCGAGGATAGATCTCCACAACCTTCAACTGAGAATGACTGGATTCGCAGTCCATTTGAAACGAACGTAACAGCCCACCTGTCAACGGCAGAACAGGAGGAACTAATAGAACTCTCAAGTGACAGAATACTTCGAAATGAATTTAAGTCGAAGTCTCTTGAAAAGTTTTGGGTGCAGATTCGGAATGAATATCCCATTTTATCAAGAAAAGCAGTGGACCTCTTATTACCCTTCGCTTCAACTTACTTGTGTCAGTCAACATATTCCGCAATGGCATCCGTCTAGACGAAGCATCGGTCTCGGCTGCAGCTGGAAGAGGATCTGCGGGTTTCTGTTTCAAACATCCAACCAAGACTGGATTTACGTTCATCTCAAATTCAACTTCACACATCACACTAACTCCGTAAGTGTCTGAGACTTACCGAATTCTGATCCAAGTACAGTTTTATTCTCCTGTTTTACTTTTTCATGGGTGAAGAGTTTTAACATAACATTTTTCAAATTCACAGTGAAATGTTGAATATTGTATATATTATTTCTATTGTCATTTATAAGTCAAGAGCTTTCAAATATGAAAAGCATTAGTGAACACAGGGGTCACAGCTAAAGAGCTAATTAGTGAAGCAAACAAAATTTGCTCAATTCCAATAACTGCACGTGCAGCAGTTGTTTTTATTTTTATAAGCAAAAGTAATACATATGCATGACATTTTTCTTACAAAACGTTGTTGTACTTTGACTTGCTCTAAGAATAATGAATTGTGTGTTATTGATTTGTAACATCTTTCCGCTCGGTTGCTGGATAGTTTTGTGGGAGTGATTTTGAAAATTGGGGACGGAAGTGGATCGGACGGAAGTGAAGACGCACTGCCAGAAAAATGGGACGGAAGTGAATCGGGCGGAAGTGGATCGAACGGAAGTGGATCGGACGGAAGTGAAGACGGACTGCCAGCTGGATATACAATTGAAAATGTGTGTATTGGAAACAAGGCAGTGTGTGCTCTGTAGCGCGAGAATGTTATGGCAATACAGTAGGCAGTGCATTTAGCAGGCACTGGTTTGACGAGCACAGTGGCAAATGTTTCACCGACTTTCATTTGTCATTGAGCAGTTTATGAAGCTTCACGTTCAAGGTTGAATATCACTTGGGGTAGGACAAAGACGACAAATGACATTTAAGTAAGCGGCATTATTGTCAAGCTGTGGGTGAGTAGTCAAATATTCAATGCATAACAGAATGTTGTTATATGAGTGGAATAAAAGCTGTATTTTCATCATATGTGAGACTAGGTCATTTCATGATTGTAGGAAGCCATGTTTTGATTGTTTACGACGAACTGTATGAGAGCCTTGAGAATAATGAATGTTATAGTTACTGAGGAATGTGCTCACAGTATTTGAGAGTACTGTCGACGTTGTGTGTCACTTTGTTATTAAGAATTATTAATGTAAAAGGAAGGAAGCTTATAGTTTTGCGTGTCCGTTAATCTCACGATCATGATCCACGGTACCTCCCTTTTACGTGGAATGCGAACCACAGGACATGGCATTTCAATTCGAAAATCTCACATGTATTGACCGGGAATCAAACCCGGTCTACCTTGGTGTGAGACTAACAGCTTGACCGCTGCGCCACAATTGTGACAGTAGCATATGTCCAATTCAATCTATACATTCATCATAGTACCAGTATGAAAATGGAGTGTTAATTAACATTTTAAGAATGCCCAAGCTGTGTAGTATACGATTAGGATAACATGTCAGATGTTACACATCATATGCGACTACTGTAAGGCTCGTATCTTTATTATTATTATTATTATTATTATTATTATTAATGTAACTGGTAGTTGAAATCCTAATTAGGCAGTAGCATACACAGTAGATCTTGTGTGATCTTCTCTTTTTTTGTGGGAAGTAGGCCTAGCCTATGAGAAGTGCTAAGAAAGGAAATGAGAATAGAGGGGGTGGAGGAGGAAGGCGGGGGGTCTAGATATTTCATGTTTCAGAAGGGGGGCGCGACAGAAAAAGTTTGAGTACCCCTGTCTTAAATGAAGAGGGAACTTTAGCAATAGAACCGCAGGCGACGACCTTGGATTCGTGTTCCATTTTCTCGACTTGATGCAGTTAGCGTCACTGATCACTGAGAGGAACACAATGATGTTACTCATTCAGCTAGTGCACTAGGGGTTTTCTGAGCACGTTTTACTGCGTTAATGTTCATAACATGATTAATGTAAGTTGAAACATGAATTACCAAATGAACAATTATGTATTTAATGTAATAAATAATCTGGCAACATGAATGTGTCTAGTTAGAAGACAGATGTACCTACTCTACTCATGCTCATTTTATAGGTTAGGTCTTCCTACAAATCATGTCTTGGCGAATGGGTTACTTTTAATAAGCCCCATTTCTCATTCTCGACCCGGGTTGTTGAGTCACGGTCAGGCATCATCGCACGTCTCGCCTCGAAATGCAAGCCAAGCGTTAGCATTTCAGAGCTTGCATGCTTTCATGATTATTGTTGTGGCTACTTGGAAATTAAATACAAGCTTAATCACCAAGTTCAGAGAACAGTTCGAACCACCTGTAGTTTGTTTACGTGAATGAGGAATGTGATAGAATTTCACAATCAACAGATGCAATACTTCAGTCCGCACTATGTACAGTACTAGCATCCCACCCCGGCTTCGCCCGGGAACAGTTATGAATGCAAGGTGATAGGCTACTATTAACTGAGGTCTTATAAGATGTCCTTGTATACGACATTAGTCGTTTTCCCTCCAGCAGTGAACACGAAAGCAAGCTCGAGAACTGTCGCCTCAGTAACTGAATGGAGATTGTTGGAAGAAATGAAAACGTGAAAACACTTAGGCCTATAGTGGGCGATGTATTGAAGACGGAGATATGCACTCGAGGACATTTTTGTAGAACGTTTCATGCTGAACAATTCTTACACTCATAGTATATTGATATGTTTAACGGTTTGCCCAGCGTAAGCTTAAAAAGCGCACGGACGTCAGGTTTTGTTTCTGGACTTTTTCACTGAAATCGCTACTGCTTGGCTTCCTTTGATCATAAATAAAATTTTCAACAGAAACCTTCCTCGAGATACCCTTTACAGAATGGTAAAACAGCATCAAAATCCATCCAGTGGTTCTCGAGATTACCCGTGACATCGAAGATTCGGGGACTTTGTTTTATACTAAGTAGAGATTTACGCCCCCAAATTAAGAAACTGTTATAGGACTTGGCAGTTTATATAATGAATTTTATTAAATTTTGTACTTATTGCTTTAGGTTATTCCGTATGTCTGGCTTTGAAGGATGTTTTTCACAGCAAAAGGAAATGTTGAATTGTTTTGTAAAAATTAGTGCTATTTTGAGACAAAATCCAAAATGTTCTTGTAATTTTGCAACGTTTCGTCTAAAAATCCATTCATATTTTTGCAAATGTAATATGTCATTTTTATTATTATGGCTGATGTTTCACACATACCGACAATCAACTAATAATCACACAATCCGAGATTCTTAAAACATGCTATTTTGACATAGAGGGAGTGTGATGAGTCACCATATGCCTGCACACACCATATCGATTATTATAATTAAGTTGTACATTTAATGTTAACGGGTGGGATATAATGTAAGTATGTTGCGATTTGTATGACAAAGGTTGAATGACGCTACTGAGTGTATAAGACCCAGATCACTAAAAGGCAGAACATGAAATACCACGAAATTCATGAGATATTTGATAATGTACACTACATTAAAGATCAGGACACTTTAGATCATTAGGATACCTAATGAGTTTTCCTTAGAAACTCAAATAAACATGCAATGCTACCAACGTTGAGTAAATGTAAATTCAACTTATTTTGTGCACAACCTTATCATTGACAAATGTGCTACAATTAATAATAAATTTAATAATAATAATAATAATAATAATAATAATAATAATAATAAAAGAAAATAAGTAAAATTTCACATTTAAAAGACAATTGATATTGTAATTTCCAACACTTGATGCGTTTTAGTCGGTCAACATGATTGTACCCAATTGTGATGGGTTGTTCCCTAATCCTAAAATAAAAAAGAAATTACATAAGATTCATTATTTACAATATTATCATTATTATTATTATTATTATTATTATTATTATTATTATTATTTAAGTCGTTACAAATATACACAGCTTACAAAATTCAAAAAGACTGTACACATTATACGAATTTCCTCACAAATCCTACTCATTGGTTTAACCTGTAAATTTACTTTATTAACTTAATATATTATGACAATATGATAAATACAGGTCGGAATAGGATATCAAATTCATGCAGAGCAGGAAGAGCAATCACATATGCCACTAAAGCCTTGTGTGTGGCATGCATATCATTGATTACTATTTCTTAAAATTGTATAATGGCTTAGTCGAATAACATGTTCTTTGTATATGTTTTCTCTACTAAAAGTAATGAATAACAAGGATAATTGAATTTGCTTTTGTATAAACTTGTAGACTCAACTGATTACATTTTCAATTTTAATTTTGTTTTACTTGAGAAAATGTTTCATATGCATATTATAGGCTATAACCTACCTCAGCCATCCATGAAGTGGTTTGCCATGGTTTTCCTCTTCCACTCCAGGCAAATGCCAGGATGGTTCCTAACTTAAGGCCACGGCCGCATCCTAACCCAATCGTACCTCAATTACAAATAACCGGGTGAGTTAGCCTTGGTCGTTACGGCATGACTGCTGGCAGTCGCTCACATCCGGGAGGCGAGGAGGTTCGAATCCCCCCGCCGGCAACCTTGAAGATGGTCTTCTGTGGTTTCCCATCTTCCTTCCAGGCAAATTCCGGGGTTGGTCCCTAACTATAGGCCACAGCCGCTACCTTCCAACTCCTCGTCCTTACATTCCGACTTTCCTCCCCAACGGTACTTGTAGCTCACCCATTGGGTGTCAGTCTCGAAGCAGCTACAAACCTGGCGAGCGGAACATGTCCTCAGACACTCCCGGCACAAAAAGCCATACGCTAAAAAATTACAAATACACACACTGGTAAAGACATCCCAGTGGCACAGGTTATCAGAAAAATTCTACATACAGCCAAGTACACAGTGATACATGACCACGATGCCGCAAAGCCCCCCCCCCCAAAAAAAAAACAAAAAAAACAATTAACGTAACTTGAGTAATCAGTTATTGAGTAAGGTGGGAGTTGTGTAGCTCAGTCGGTTCAGGTGCTGTGTTCCTAGCTCGGAGTGGGCTTGATTCCAACCCAGGATGTGGATTTTAGAAACTAAACTACCATTCTCAGAATAATAATAATAATAATAATAATAATAATATCGCATGGCCTTGGGTGCCGGGTGCAATCTTTGTTATTTGATGCTCACAGGGCTGCTTGCATGTCGAATTTTGTCGTTCCTTGGAGGGTTATGAAAGTCAAGGGGGTTAGATATCTAAGCTCCTTGACACCATAGCACTTTCTAAAAGAGAAAGGAGGAACTTTGTGTTGGCGGAAAATCCCGAGATTAATTTTGACATTATGAACCCGCCCTACTGAATTCAAATGGGTTCTTTTACATGCCAACAACGTAAGACATCCGTGCCAAGATTTTTGTCGCCTTTCAAAAATCACTTCCCACGGCCAGGAGCGAACCTGCAAGCTTGGGGGTTGGTAGTCCCAAACGACAATCACTCACTCATTGTGGCAAGCACTCTCAGAATGGAAAGTGTAGGTTCGATTCCCGCCCAGGTAGTGGATTATAGAAAGAAAAAGGGCCCTGGAATCCACTCAGCCTACGACAGAAATGAGTACCAGAGAGGCAGACATCTGAAAAACATTGGCGACGGGCATTGAGCCAACAACTCTATTCCTATTCCTGCCGTGGTTTGTCTCTGCTTTCCCACTAACCAATGGGCCCCCATGGCCCGTAGGGAGTTGCTTTACTAAGTGAGTTCCTAATATTTCTGTACTTTCAAACTCAGTAGTGTGTCTTGATGCTAGGATACAGTAGGTAATGGACCAATTTATAGCAAGAAACAGGTTATAAATTTGGTGCAGTCCACCTCGTATAGGTGGAAGTCTGGGTTCGATTCTCGGCTCTGCTAAGAAATTTAATTCTGGCCTGAGGGCTGGAAAGGGGTACAGTCAGCCTCGTGAGGTCAGTTTGATTCTTACCTCAGGCATCCTAGAAGTGGTTTCGTGCATTTTCGTTGTTTCCCACTTCTCCTCGAGGCCAATGCCAGGATGAACCCAAATTAAGGCCACGACCTATATCTACCCAAATCCTAGCCCAATGACAAATACACACACTAGTACAACCATCACAATGACACAGGTTGTCAGGTAGATTCCTCAAACACCCACGTACATGAGACTACAGTACAGGACCACGTTGTCGCAAAGCAATTTGGGCAATTTAGTACAACGGACGTGCCTTGAAAAAAGGAAGATTGTAGTTTTACGTGACCGTTAATCTCGAGATCATAAGCCACGGGATCTCCTTTTAACGTGGAATCCGAACCACAGGACGTGGCATTTCACTTTGAAAATCTCACATGCATTGACCGGGAATCGAACCCGGTCCGCCGTGGTGAGAGGCCAACAGCTTGACCGCTGCGCCACCACGCCCCCGGACATGCTTGAAGCGGATAGGTAACCATATAGCCTATACAGTAGAATTCAGAGTGCATGCTCTCATTTTATTATATTGTGTTTTTTTTTAACTGGATACACGCGCGTAATGTTCATACGTAGAACACAAATCCTTATAAAACAAACTAACCTTACTTAACACCGGGTGAGTTAGACGTGGTCGTTACGGCGTGGCTGCTGGCAGTCACTCACATCCGGGAGGCGAGGAGGTTCGAATCCTCCCACCGGCAACCTTGAAGATGGTCTTCTGTAGTTTCCCATCTTCCTTCCAGACAAATACCGGGTTGGTCCCTAACTATAGGCCACGGCCGCTACCTTCCAATTCCTCGTCCTCACGCGACGGTACTTGTAGCTCACCCAATGGGTGTCCACAGAGAAGCAGCTACAAACTATGGCGAGCCGAACATGTCCTCGGACACTCCCGGCACCAAAAGCCATACTCTCAAAAAAAAACTTACTTAACGAGATTCTAACTGCGAATCGTAATACATAGAGGGTTTTTTTTTTTTTTTGCGTATGGCTTTTAGTGCCGGGAGTGTCCGAGGACATGTTTGGCTCGCCAGTTTTGTAGCTGCTTCGAGACGGACACCCAATGGGTGAGCTACAAGTACCGTTGGGGAGGAAAGTTGGAAGGGAGGGTCGAGGAGTTGGAAGGTAGCGGCTGTGGCCTATAGTTAGGGACCAACCCCGGCATTTGCCTGGAAGGAAGATGGGAAACCACAGAAGACCATCTTCAAGGTTGCCGGCGGGGGGATTCGAACCTCCTCGCCTCCCGGATGTGAGCGACTGCCAACAGTCATGCCGCAACGACCTCGGCTAACTCACCCGGTTAATACGTAGAGTAATAGGCTATGACTCATTATATTAAGTATAATACGACCACGCTGATTAATATTTGTATATACCGTACATTTAAACTTCAACCCTAGTGATCAGAGACTGATGAAGACTGCTTGACGGTCAAAACGCGTAATCCTAAATTTTCCATCATTTAATAGTGATTATAACTAATACATGTAATTTTTCTGAGGCTTTTATTTAGTATATATATATATATATATATATATATATATATATATACTGTATATAGGCTATATAGCCTATACCACTGCCCAGTCATTTGGGCAAATTTGTGTTGACCGACTGAAGAGTTACAACTAATAGTTTGTACAAGCAGCACCAAAGAGAATGGCTTCAAAACTTAACATTACATCCCCTAATGTTGAGCATGATGATTACTACTACACTAACACAAATATAAATGCCTGCTAATTAGCAAGTATCAGGGTCGTATTTGGTAGAAAAACGTGGCCTCAATCGATCACTGAACTAATGAAAATTGACTAGCCTCTGTTGAAAACAATGAGTATCCCTGCATTTAGATTGTTTTAATGCATCATACCTCAGTGATCCATGCATTGCGTCTAGAGTATTAAGAACTAACTCGCACATCGCCATATATCATTCCCAAGTAGACGTTCACACGAGGCACATCTTATTCTGAGTAATGAGAGAGTGGTTATCGAGATGACCGCCCTTGATCTCATTTAAAGAGTAGATTTTCTTTCTGCCACAGTAAAATCTCCTGGAGCGTAGCTGTCCTTTTGGAATGGTGCTAATTATGGCCACGTGTGTCACCAAAGGCCCACTTTCAGGTCACAGTGATAGATCACCCAAACTCATTTGGTTTAATGCTTTTCTCGGCAGTCGAACTATAAAAGCTGGTAATAGATAAGAAGACGTGCATGTCAGACCAAACAGCGGCTGAAAAAAGAACATTTAAAGTGCTTCCTTTAAGCCTCTCCATTACTGGTTTATACTGCCATATAACTCTCACATCGCTGCGCTGGGCTTCTCTCCTCTTCTGCAAGATTTGGTTTTTCTCACTGGACGAGAGTAACAAATGCCTTGTTTTCTGCTGCTCGGTAAAATAACATGCCTTGTTGTCCAAACTGCGAGCTGATCTTTACCGGAAAATGCGCTGTGAACACAGATTAGCTTGACGCGTCTACTAACGTGATGGACTGTTGGTTTGTTAAATCCATGAAGACAACCCTTGACTGCATTCTTCCGATCGATTTCCTTTCATCATTCCTAGTTCAGAATTGTGGGACATTTGGACTAGTGTGCCATCTTAAGACTGGTGTATCATCTGATCTTCCTGTTTTTCAAAGCATCATTTTGCCAGGAGGCCTCATTATCTACAATAGGCCTATGTATGACTAGCAGAGAATTGCCTCTACAGCTCACTCACCCTCCCCCTCTTCCTGAGGTCCTGTCTATGAAAATTTATCTTTGTTGCATAATACCTCAAATACCGACAGCAGTGGCTACGCTGGCTAAAGCGCAGCGTTAGATCATGGGGCCAAGTACTCTGCTGACTCGGTAGACGCGTGGGTTCGAGCCCCACCGTCGGCCGTCCTTGAAATGGTTTTCCGTGGTTTCCCATTTTCAACACCAGGCAAATGCTGGGACGGTACCTTCTGACAGGCCACGGCCGTTTCCTTCCACATCCTTGCCCAGTTTCAATCATCTTCATCCATTCCATCTCTCATCCCGACGCGCAGGTCACCCACGGGTGTCGACTAGAAAGACCTGCACTCGGCCTCTCAGGAGGCCACACGAAAAAAAACCCCTCAAATTTGTGTTGTCATGGTTGCGGCCGGACGTTTGATTAGCTTCTTCTCAGGGCGACGAAAGCATGGTGTTAATATCCCAGAAACTGTGCCTGGTTTGCACTCATCACGCGATTTTCGGGAGCGCTCTGGATCACCAGATTTTGTTTCTCAGATATACGCTTGAAATAAGGAAGTGGAGCAACATGTTTGGAACTTATTTCAGAAAGCATGCATATTCCGAGAACACCGAATGACAATTCAAACGGGACGGGAGGAGGCGCAAAGAAAACAATCACCATTACTTCAGCCAACACAAGGGATAAAACAATGTATCATGTCAAATACCGGCAAACGTTGTAAAAGAAGCTCTGGAGTTAAGATGGGACTCCGAAAACAATGCCGTGATAGATCAGTACAGCACTTCTCACCTGCATACCCACCGGGACGAATTGAACAGAGCATTTGATTTATCGTTTGAAGACTTCGAGAGGGTAATGAAGGCCAGGAGAACCGACTCAGCCCCAAGTCCCGATAGAGTGGTGGTCCGAACTTTAAAGATCGCAGAGTGTTCCAGGGTAATATTGGTACTGTTGAGGGTAATGCTCAAGTGGAACATTATCCCGGAGGATATGACAGAAGCCCGCACTAATGATTTAAGAAATTAATGGGAAAAGAATAACCTGTCTAATTATTCGAATATATTAGTAGCACGCCTGTACAAAGTACAATGTATGGTCCTACCTTGTCACTAAAGTTCGTAACTGTAGCTCTTGAGTATCGAGAATTATTTATTTTTATATTTTATAATTTCAAGATGGTGACTGCGCTTAATATTCAGGCCCATATAGTCATAACGTTGGTAAAAATGTTTATCACAGAGTAGGTAATGTACAAAAATCTATTTAGTCCACCACATGGAAAATATCTTTAATTGACGGGAGAGTGGTTTGAAATGGCAAGGACCAGTAGAATACACAGTAGCCTATATGAAAATTAGACGTTTAGTTCCTCACGGATCTACCTGTTATTAACAGTATAAATTATAAGGGCTGTTCACCCTTTCACTTTTGACCTACACCTATGGACAGAGTGACTTCGACAGAAAATTCAGTATCTTGTATAACCTCATCTAGCTAAAATTCGGTCCTGCAACCGTGCATAGAGATGAACATAGAGGCGTCTGATGTCATCCTGGGAGATAGTGTTCTACGCTAATTCCACTAGTTGTCGCAAACGATGAGACCTGATCAGACGCCGTCCATTCATATGTCACACATATCAGGGGTGGATAGGTCAGGAGATCGTGCTATCTAGGCAAGTTAACGGACATTATGGAGAACGCGTTGCGCAACGCGAGAAGTTTGTGCACGGGCATTGTCCTGCTGGAAGAATCCTGGAGTAGGAACGGCAAAAGAACGGGCTGTATGATGTTCTGGATGTATTCTGCACTGTTATTGTTTCCCAACAAACACCGTAGGTGAGCGGTCATTGATAGCTATGGCTCATCAATTATGATGCCAGGAGTTGGTCCTGTATGTCGCTGTCGTATACACTCTGGTGGTTGCCGTCAAACTCTCATTCGTCCATCACTGACGCCAAGCCACAATCTGCTTTCATCGCTAAACACAACTCTCTGCCATTCATCCCTCCAGCTGCGACTTTCACGACATCATTGTAGGCGGGCTGTACAGTACGGTGATGACGTTGAGGGGTATAGGGGACCCTTGACCGTAGCCCAGTTTCCAGTAAACGGTTCCTGATGATCATGATCCTAACTGACTCTTTTGATGCAACTTCGGGCCTAATTTGTGCTGCGATCGCCGCACTATCAGCAATGGCTGCTCATTGGCATGAGTCTACGAGGGCAGATCGGAAAGTAGCGCACAATCATTTTCCCCAAAAAAGTTTAATAGGTTAAAAAAAAATTACATCTTTGACCTACTTTTCTACATAGTCACCAACTTTCTCAACACTTTTCTGCCATCGTGGTACCAGTTTCAATATGCCCTGGTCGGTGAAGTCCGTTTGGTTGGAGTATAGCCACCTTCGGACTGCTGATTTCACTTCCGCATCTGTCGCAAAGTGTTGGCCGGCCAGTAATTTCATCAAGGGACCAAACCGATGAAAGTCCGACGGTGCTAGATCCGGACTGTATGGTGGTTGCTGGAGCACCTCCCACCCAAATTGGGCGATTTTCTCACGAACAGGAGCAGCAACATGGGGGCAGGCATTGCCATTAAGAAGTTTGACACCGTCAGCATTAATATTGTGGCGTCTGTCACGAAGGGCACGACAGAACTTAACCAAAGGTTTATTGTAGACTGCAGCATTCACAGTAGTCCCCTGTTCAGCAAAGTCTACCAATAATACACCACACATATCCCAGAACACCGTCACAAGCACTTTCCTAGCAGATTGAGTCACTCTGAATTATTTTTGTACTGGGGAATCAGCATGTTTCCACTCCATAGAGGCCTGCTTGGTTTCGGGCGCGTAGTGGTACGCTCACTATTCATCACCAGTGACGATTCCTAGAGACATTGCTACGGTTGTCCATACAGTCGTCCCCATACACCCCACGCATGTCCCTGTGAATTTGACCTGGTTTATGCCCTTTGGCCCACAAATATCGGGGACAACACTTCGCTGCTCTTCACAAGTAGACGACAGTTACATGCGCGCCATATTTGTTTCGTAGTTCAGGCTTCTCTCGCTAGAGCTGCACATGAAAACAAAATACCCTCTGAAGAGCAAACTTCAAACTATATCGTCGTGAAATTTCAACATTCCAGCTGCAATACCAGCGGAAAAAACATGATTGTGCGTTAATTTTCGATCTGCCCTCGTATATGGCATTGCAGTACGGAGCAAAGATGGCGAGCATGTGCACCAATATTGATACACAGCAGACACCTCACATCCAAAGTGTTGGACAATTCTTCGGAAGGACCGTCCTGTCACAATGCGACCACACTGAAATTCTATTAATTGCACGAATCATGCTAGTTGACGCTGTCTTGGCATTTTTACTTGGCTTGAAACAAAAGACCACTCGTTCACCAAGTCAAATACATTTGTTATGTAGCCAGAGTTTACATTCTCAGTACATGGTTATACGCCATCCACCGCATGGAGCCTTGAATCATTGGCTTTAGTGCCTTCTGTCAGTGCCCCATGCAAATGTATATGGTCTTTCCACGTCACTTCTTTAGATGTGTTCAATTTTTATTTTCTATTTGTGTATAGACTATTGTACAGAAAAATGCACTGGTATCGGAGAGTGGTTGGTCTGAACCCTTGGTGGAACAAGCGAGTGCCAGTCATTCTGGGACAACTGTTAGTTAAGTTTTGAAGCCAGTTTTCAGTTTTGCCTATATAAACTGTTAGTTGAAACCCTTCAGCCGGTCAACACTAGTTTACCCAAATGACTGGGTGGGGGTACAATGTACAGAGTTACAGCTCTACCTAACAGGACCGTAATTTATGTAACATGGATTATTTGCTCTCTGTGATGAGCCTGATGTATTCTGATAACACAATAATTAAGAAGAAAATGATGGCATAAGAATCAAGGAATACATTATATCCATAACAAAGGACATAGGATAGAAGCTAACTTCAGAGATGCGTAAGAAGAGTTTGAAGGAAGGAAGGAAGGAAGGAAGCTTGTAGTTTAACGTGACCGTTAATCTTGAGATCATGAGCCACGGGACCTCCTTTTTACGTGGAATCCGAACCACAGGACATGGCATTTCACTTCGAAAATCTCACATGCATTGACCGGGAATCGAACCCGGACCGCCTTGGTGAGAGGCATACAGCTAGACCGCTGAGCCACCACGCCCCCAGAAGAGTTTGACTAGTATGTTTCTGTGGTTGTATCCAATATTCACAGTAGCTTAAAGTTGATAAATAGTTTCTTATTGATGCCTAGATCCTACAAATAGTTACTTACCAATTAATACGGTAGACAATGAGGTGCTATTCCCCTCTACTGATCCAGTTGAAAGTTGTAATTCGTTCATTAAAATTCCCGAGATTTACCGGGGGTAGTCTAATGCTCTGCCATTGAAATATGCAGCAATGGGCACAATTCCTATCCACAAGAGACTCTTAAACAACTTTGAGTGTTTCGAATCGTTGCTTGATAAAATGACCTAGAAACTGGGTCACCTGGGAGACATACAGTAAACAGTAATAATGTTCATTGGCAACATAATTGTCACTGCATTAATTACAGCATGTTCACTGCTCTTTAGAGGTGAAGTTGACTGAGCACATCCGTTTCAGAGAGGGAAATACTCGACGTTTAATTAAATAAAGCCTTTCCAAAGCATTCCTGTCCTCTTAAGATTTGTATATTCCGACCCGACATAAGTGCGTCACATTATACTTCACACGCAACGGCTCTTCCACAGCGTGAGGACTAATAACAGCAATGAAGAACTCTTGTGTTAAATCTGGACCCCTCCACAAGAATGTGATTAAGAATCTTGCTATATTATTTTGGTGTGCTGAAAAACTCTCAACTTAGCATACATGCATCTACTGTTACCCTTTCATGATATTCAATAATTACACCTATGGCAAGTAGGGAAAGTAGACTAGCCGCTAGCCTATACTTTACATGGGCAACTTAAACGAAGGTTACTGCGGTCTTAGGGTGCGTATTGAGACTCCAGATCTGAAGGTTCTGGGTTCGATGCATTAGCCGAAAACATTAATACTGGTCTGCGGTTTGGAATGGGGGTATACTCAGCCTCGTGAGACAAAACTGGGAGAAGATTGGTTCGAATCTCCCCTCAGCTGCCCTAGAAGTGGATCTCTACTCCAGCCAAATGCTAGGATGGATCCAATCTTAAGACAACGGCCGCCTCCTTCCAAATCCTAGCCTCAAGTACAAACACAAACACTATCACAGCTATCGCAATGGCATAGGTTATCAGAAAGAATCCATAGAAACACAAACACATGGGGCCTCATGACCACGATTTCGCAAAGCTCGTCAATCAATCAACAACAGGTAGGAAGGTAGGTAGAGAAATTTATTTTCGTAAAATAATAAAGCCTCTTTACCATCTCGTGATGAATGCATTTGTCTATTGGCACTGGCTAGAGTGAAATGTGTCTTTTCACCAATGTCAAAGTGTCATTCATGGCTATGATTAGGCTATATGAAGAAAGGAAGGAAGCTTGTTGTTTAACGTGACCGTTATTCTCTCAATAATGAGCCACGGCACCTCCTTTTTACGTGGAATTTGAACCACAGGACATGGCATTTCACTTCGAAGGCATTGACCGCCTTGGTGAAAGGCAAAGAGCTTGACCGCTGCACCACAAACGCCCCCGATTAGGCTATATGGAAGCTACTGAGGTATGGATTTAGAGCGCTGCCTCGGGCTTTTGTGGTTTCCACCCACTTAGACTAATCTATGGCGGTGCTTTTTGGGGATCTGACCAGTCTCCGGGCTGACTACCCAACAGACAAAGTAATAACTTCTGTCATTTGTTTAAGAGTGCCTACTTTTTACTGTACTTCAAAGTATTCTATATACAATCAAAATTTTACTCCATAGTGTTAGCTCAGGAAAGGAAAGCATTTCTACCGAAAATAAATCTGTGAAGCAGTGGAAATAGCACGTGAATTCTTCTGTCCTATGAAAGGATATTCCTTTCTGTTCAAGGGCCTGGAGAATTAGCCCATAACATTGCGTTAGAGTGAAATAGAAGATCTCTCCATTTCACTTCCTGCTTCTGTCTCTGTTTGAAGGTCAAACCAGATTACGGGAGATGGGTCGACCCCACACCCTTCAACAGGTACTTATTGTTCACAGCTTGTTGAAATTACGATTTTACACAAAAATATATTTGTGAATTTTCGGTTATCTGGTGTTCCAACTACAGTTCAAGTGTGTTAGGGAAATCTGTGAATGAAGTTCATTTCATTTTCAATGTGCTTTTGACTTTTGTGGTACGGTACATAATTGTTTAATATGCTGATTGTGTGCGACATAGGAAAATGGATAAAACAGATTTTTTATTAAGAAATTCATTTTCTTCTCTAACTCTGAAAACAAAGTTGGAAATAAACCAAGATGATAGATACATTTGTTTATCCAAGCACAGGAGTGGAAAATATACGAGTATTTACAAATAAGGAGCCATGTGAGTACAGTTTTTAATGCATGAACTATTTATTAAAATTTGTTTCAAATGTTGTGTTGTGTGGAATGATGATAATGGCAATATTTTGGCAACAATAAATATCTTAAAATAAAACAATGTTTAATATGAAACATCATCGAGCCCACCCTAAAAGTTTGGTCAGAAGCCTTCCCTGTTATGTTTGATCTATCCCATCGTGATAACAGTGTGCTCTGACGTCACGTCAGAGCCTTAACAAAGCTGTTTGTGACTTTGGGCCGTTTTCACCAACGTCAATTATCTCTCAATTCACCATTAAAGGTTATTTAACTTTGCACGAGCAATTCATCAAACAGAAACACTCGTTAACTTACCACTAACTAGGAATTACGTTAAATGGCCAAATCTCACCACTCAACTCTCTGAACAGTTTAAAGCATCGTTAAATTGGAGGGAAACAGCCGAATTCCACCTCGTTCATCCCTCGATGGCGGTTTGTTTCTGAGTTTCATATGAACATTCATCCATATGAATATAAAATGGGTTTATGACAATGACATTATAAAAGATCATACATCTTTAATGACAAGAAAGAAGAATATGGATTTTATTTAAAAAAAAAAGCCTATCAAAAGTAGGATTCGAACTCCTACCAGCTCTGCAAAATAAACTAATAGTCTACAACGCAACCACTTAGGATACGAAGACAACGTGGAAAGCGTGTCCTATTTAGCTTATTAAACAATACTTACACACAACTGCCAGTTCTCTTAATACTTTCATCATATCATTTTAAGCTTTTACCACGAATATAAGGTCTTCTGTATTACCTCTTGTTTATGATTATGCTCCAGAAAATCTCATGGAAGCATTGCAAACAACGATGACTGCTACACGCTTCTTAATCTGTCCGCCATGTTTCTCCAGGATGAAACCAAGTCTTCGCATGCGTGAGAGCCATAAAGCATATTTAAGTAATTAGGAACCCGAATGGTCTCGTGAAATGCATCAACGATAATCGCGCATTAAGTCTCGTATTTATGTTAAATAGGAATTAACTAACTTATCGTTAGTAAAGAATTGGTGATAACGGCCCTTAACAGTGGAACGAAATTCGGTACGTTTTAAGATGCGATCAACTCATGTCCGTGTCCGGGAAGGTCTGTCATAGCCCAGAGTAATGGGATGGAATTGGCGAGACGAATGAGGTGTGGGAACTGGAGCCCACATAGGATGCTTGATAAAGTGCTACCAGGGTTCTTTCTTGTGTTGGGGGGTGGGTGTTGGTGATGCGCCCCATTGGGAAATCCATCCCTTGTCGCCCCTCCCGATGACACGGTACGACTTACGTCCACAGACAACTAATGATGGGCTCCCCCGAACTGCTAACCTGTCGCTCAAGTCAGCAGGGGATAAGGAAATGCACAGCATCTCTGGCACAAAATTATTGGCGAAGTAAACCTGGGAAGCAGAAACAGAAAATCCGACAAGATATCGTATTGTAAGGCAATAAATATTGATGACCTAAAAATGGAACATGAAACCGTAGGCTAAATAAAACGCACTGAAATGTAGAATATCGACCAACAATGGAAAAATATAACTAAAATATTTCACATAACTGAGCTCCAGTAAGTGCAGTACAACTGTTTATTAACAAATCAGGTTTCTATTGAATGCACGAAAAAGTCCGACAGCAGTAGTTACGCTCTATATTACCCATTTAAGATTTGTTTGCCGCTGAGCCTGGCTGCGCCAGTGTTTGTTGTTGATAGTAGCAGCTGCCCCGCGGGACGAAGCGGGGAATACAGCGATGACAAGAGTTAATTCTGCACATAAAACAAGCAGCATTGCGCGTCACAGGAGCTCATGTCACCACGGACAGTCAAACGATAACTAAGGCTACTGCAGCTGAGTCATATCCTACTCGCGCAACTGTACCTGTCAACGAAGCAGGCTGACGTGAGACCCAAGTAAACAAGGAATAGTTCCCATCTCGACCGCCGGCAATCAATTCGTGAAAGGGTAATAACATGCAACGCTAGGCCATGGGGCCAAGCTATCTACGGACGTGGTAGACGTGGGTTCGAAACCCATCGTTGGCCGTCCTTGAAGTGGTTTTCCGTGGTTTTCCATGTTCAACTACAAGCATATTCCAGATGGTACCTTTTAATAGGCCACGGCCAGTACCTTCCATCACCCAGTTTCATTACTTTATTCATTTCATCTCTCATTTAATCCTCTCATGAGATTGGCACAAGCGCATCTGGTCGCGAAAACCTCCCGCCACATTGATTTTCCTCGCATCCCATCCCCGACAGAGTTGTAAACGGGAATAATAAGGGGTAGCCATGCACACTTATAGTGCACTAAAAGGCTCATCTTTCTACTTTAAAGAAAGAAAATAAATCAGGAGGCTCTAAGTGCCCTCGCAGTGGAAATTCGAATATGTAGACGTTCGCTCGATGAAAGAAACGTTTCATCTATGTATGTATGTATGTATGTATGTATGTATGTATGTATGTATTCTTTATTGTCAGACAGAATCCACTTGTGGCAGTATAATAATTAATAATTAAATTGTAAAAGTATAATGAAAACAAAAACAACACACACAAACACAAATAGAAATGCACTAGTATCTATCAACAACCACAACCATACGACATGCACTCAAACATCCCGGAAGAAAATAACCTCTAGCTTTCATTCATGCATACAATCCCAAATGTTCAAGAAACAATAATATACTTATTTACAGAATATTAAAAATTATCTACATTAAATTGAAATATGCCGACACAGAAAATATACACAAAAAGGCAAAAATTATCACTGAAAAGATAGGAAAAAAGAGATCAGAAACTAAAAATGAATAAAAATACAAAAGTGAAATACGAGGATCTAGAAAACAACAGAAGTTTAAATTAGGCTCCTCGACTCGCTAGCACATTCAATCAATCAACCAATCAATCAAATACAAATAGAAATGAACAAAATATACAATACAATATTTTACAGCCCACTTGAGATGTTTCTCATGACAATTGACAGAGAGTTGAACTGAATACCAGCAGCACATTTTTACTCTCCATCGAGCTTTATGTTGACTTTATTTGATTTATTATAGTGTAGTCCATTTAATATTGAATATCGTGTACAAGTGTTCTTGTTGCCCTACAGATACGTTGCACATTTCCTAATACGGTAATTTCCTAATGCACTGTACGTTTAGTGAGGCACTGATATGACTTCAAAGCATTCCAAACTTCATTATCCGCCAATCGCGAACTAAGTACTATACAGCGGGTGAATCATTATACCACCATCACAATTTGAGCTCTGGGTATTCTGAGCTTAGTAGTTCGTATAGCTATTCGGTACATCGTAGTCACATGTCTCAGCCTATTCCTAGTTCTATTTAAACCCCTTATTATGAGATGATTTTTCTCTGTAAAGGAAGTTTCATACGGCCGGATGTCATCCCAGAATTCAAACTCTGGAGAGGAGTTAACGAGAGGTGAAATGGCTGAATATGAATGAAATGCCAGTATGACAAGAATTTGCTATGGCGTATTCAAGATGTCCTTCAATCAATCGCCTGGAGTTGAAATAGGAGGGAGTAGTATAGATTGCGATTCCTTACACTACAAAATTCCCCTAGACACGAAATGATGGTTTCCATTACTTCATCGACGACATTAAATGTTTAAACGATGCATACATTTTGAATGGTATGTGTTGATAAGGCTTTACCTACAAACACAAACCTATCCTGGGGCTTACGCCCCAGGCCCCCTTGCTTATAATACAAGCAGTAATTTTCGTCCAGACCATCGCCTAACGTAGTAGTGACCAATGGGTTCACCCAGACTCTCATCTAACCTAGTAGCGACTAATGGCTTCGTCTCACCATGGCTTTAGGAGAGTGCAGTGCAACTTTTCAATTAAATTGAATAATTATAACTTAAGTAAATCATGAACATTCGTAACTCACCACCAGACCTCGCACTTGAACACTTGTGAGCA
The DNA here is from genome assembly GCA_946902985.2 of Meconema thalassinum. Classification (NCBI taxonomy): domain Eukaryota; kingdom Metazoa; phylum Arthropoda; class Insecta; order Orthoptera; family Tettigoniidae; genus Meconema; species Meconema thalassinum. The sequence continues at coordinate 1,222,082,244 of OX336389.2, read as the reverse complement.
CATACACATGTAACGACGCACTATTTGAAAACACATACAGCTGAGTAATATGGTGGCAATTCAAGCCACATCAAACAAACGACCATCAGCGTCCACACAAGTCGTCCGTGACGTTGTCGAATACACTAAAATTCCCCTACGTACATATCATGGTATATACTTTAACCAAATAAGGAATCCATAGAAAACCATTTCAAGGACAGCTGACGGTGGGGTTCGAACCTACTCGTCATCCAAATCCGGAGATAGCATAGTCCCATAACCTTGTACATTAGCGCGCGTAGCTTCCTTCATCGGTAGTCATCAGCCTCATGTACCTTGGATTTGTTTGGGAAATGTTTGACTATCTCAATTAACGTGGCAACTGTTCCACTGTGTATAGTCTACTTGTAACTGAGATGACAGCCATGACATTCAATTACTGTAGGTAACATCCTGGTGCTTGTCTGTTCGAAACAACGGAAAGCCACTTCTAGGATAGACGAGTGTGGCACACGAACCCATCTGTCTTCTGGGTTATCCTCAGGAGGTTAATGTACACCGTTCTATCTCTCACAGTAGGATTGTAATCCCCCCACAGCAGAGCCGACAATCGAACCGGGACAGTCTATGTACGAAGTCATTACCCCCATGCCACGATGCGTTGGTGATGCTTCATACTAAAATGTTGTTATAGTCTAACAATGAAGAGGAAGTTTGTAAAATGACTTCCATTAATTGTCAACAAAGAGAGAAGCCTGACGTCCCTACTCCCCGATCTTAGGCCATTTCTTATCAAGAGGGCACGCTGCGAAACTTGTAATAATGTTGTGGATATAGAGTCCCTTTTAACTTCTACGTCCAAGATATGTCAGGGTGTCGCAATAATGCCGATGAAGGGGATAATTAACATTTGATATTGTTAATTCATCTTAGAGGTTTGGACATCTTGGTCATCAGTCCCATGTGCTTGAGTGTGGTCGGTTGGTCTGATAACCCTTGCTTCTCTGGTGACTGTAGTAGCGTGTGATACTGTGCTTTTTAGGGTCAGGAATGGGGTAGGCGCTTCGAGACGTGCATGGAGGAAGAGTGGATAAACTGCGAGGAAAACCACACTCAGGATAGACGCTTTCAGCGCCTGGATTCGAACCTCCGATCTCTGGACTCACTGCAGCTCCCCATCGTGAACGTGGCGAGAGATTTAACGCGCACGGCTACGCCACGGGGTACAGGAAGTAGGAGAATTCAGCCACATGGGAAGCAATGGATGAAACAGTTTATAAAATGTAGGTTATCACAGGCAAGGAAGGCTTTTTTACAGGAAATAAATATGTTGATATCAAATATAGCTTAAGGTCGTTTTTAAATGTCTTGGTCTGGAGCGTGGTGCTCAATGGAAGTGAAACTTGGACTGGGTGTGCAGCGGAATAGAACCATTTGAAATGAGGTGTTATAGGAGAATGATGACGGGTAGATCGAATAACAAATGAAAAGGCATTAAGGTGAGTGAGGGAGAATAGATATTTAGGCGACTGCTAATGGAGATAAGAGATAATATGTTGGTAGGACACATACTGAGGCACCCATTAATAGGAAACTTAGTTATGAAAGGACTGGTCGAGGACAAGATCTGTAAGGGTAGGATATGTTAAACAGATAGCCTCGGTATGGTAGCTATTTAGAGATGAAATGAATAGCTGAGGACAGGGAGACATGAAGGGCTGCATCGAATTAGCCTCAAGGCTCAAACAAACACCCCCTGGTATTATTAGTCACGTAAGAAAAATGGATATAGCATAAAAGATAAGATACACCTAACGTTTCCTACAACATTTGCCATATAAAGATTTTCGATGAGACTTATACTCATGGAGATATTAGCATATTTATGCTTTGCTCATGCTGAAGCATCTCCCCCTCCCTTTAACACAAATCAGATGAGTTGTAGTATTGCTACCGAGTTTCAAGAAATTACATTCTCCCTGTTTCACTTCAGACAGACCTCTTGGCCGTTATTCCTGAGGTTCTAGGTCGATTTTCGCTCTGCCAAGAAATGTAATTCTCGTCTGAGGGTTGGAACGGGGTACATTCAGCCCCACGAGGTAAATATAGGAAGGGATGTATTCTATTCTCCCCACTCCTCCGACCATCCAGGAACAGTTTTTCCGTAGTTTCCCACTTCTACTCGAGGCGAATACCGGGATAGTTCCTACCCTGAAGCTGCGGCCACCTACTTGCCAATTCTAGTCTCAGTCACAAATGCAAATACAACTGAGGGAACCATAATAATACACGTTATCAAACAGACTTTACACGCACCGAAGTTCACAGAACACATGCAACAAGAGAAAGATATGCAGAGATCAAGAAAATGGTGAATTTGGAGTTTATATGATATAAAACGAATAGGCTATATAGTGGTATTGGTTTCATTTCTATGAAACGTAGATGAATGTTTTATTTTGGCCTGTACAACTGCTCAGAGACTGAGTGCAGATCATGACAGTGCCACAAGAACAGTGAAACACAGACTGTTGGAACGTGCTTGTTTGTCCGTGAAAATCTTCTACCACGACCTTCCTGAGATCAGCTTCAATTCGTATCTTCTCAACTTACCCTGCTGCGATTAATAAACGTTGATGCATGTTATACTCGATTCGTGCATGAAACCATCCTTCCAGTGGACATAACCATTATTATTGATACACGATTCTTCTTCACACTTAACTCACCATCCGTACGTACTGTACGTCTGAGTTCAAGCAGATTTGATGCTGTATGACATGTAAAGGAAGTGTTCATGTAGTAAATGATCTCGAGTTCATGTTTATCCACACTTGCCATTACATGCTGCTTTATTTTAGAACATAGGGACTATGTGGCCCTCAGCACTGTGTGCCTGATGTCCTGTTTGTTGTGGTGTCTAAACTATATAGTACAGATAATGTACGTTTTGTGACTAAAATTGAGACTAATGTAGAGCTTGTAGTTTTATATGGCTTCTTGGTGAGAAGCTAGCAGTCAGCAAAAAGTATAGTAAACGCAAATGAATAGTTTCAAACACATGCAATTATTTCATCAACATTGTCCGTAATTTGATAATTAGGGGGTACTGAAATACCATAGACCCAGTACGGTAAATTTATTGGCATATTACAAATTCCCTTCCCTTTCAGGCAACATTCAGGGACCCCGCTGTCCCTAAAGGCTGCAGCAGTTAAAAGGGAGGCGTACAGTAAAACCCATGACATTTTTAATATTGCTATTATTATTATTATTATTATTATTATTATTATTATTGAAGGAGAAAAATGTCAATCACCCAGAATCACATGACAATACGTCTTACCTTCAGGGAAGGAGAATAGTAAGCTGGCAGGAAATTAATATTTAACGGATTCGTCAAATATCACTTGGAGTTATGAACGCGTTTTAGAAGATGTAGCTAACGCTATTTCCCATGCTCACCAATTGTGCTCCCACATATGTGTAGTGAAGGCAGATTACTCTCCAACCCGTTCCATCTTCCAGGTAAGCTCACTTCGAATGTATGTCGTCTATTTGAAACTTCTCCGACCAAGGAAAATCACGCCACCTGTAAGCAGGTTTAAAGAGGACCAGTTTGGGCTTAGCGTATTATACATGCGTATGCTGTGGGCTAAGCAGCTCAGGACAATACACAAGAAGCCTTTCCGGGATTTACTTGGCGTGAGTGAAAGGAAACACGTCAATAAAACTTGGTCGAGGTAACCATCATCAATCACTGTAACTCCCAACTACACTTCTCCGTGTGCCGGGTCCAGTATGCGGACATTAGCACTGTAAAGCTGACTCCCCTTCTGTTTATAGAAATACTTTTGTGTTTAATGCTAATATAAACCAAGAGCACATACAAATTAAAAGCTGTTTTATTGTTATTTTCCCATTTTCGCACCGAACTGTGCATATCACTTCATTGATTCAATAACAAAACGACTTGAACAGATGTGATCCCCAGGGATACTGTTTTACAGTGAATACAATCGGTCTAATCGGTATAAAATCAGATCATTTTGGTATTATTTCGCATCAGTATATAACTAGCGTTTGCCAGCATTCAAACGATGTACTTTCAGGGCTTCGAATTGGAGTGAAATGTAAATAAGAGCACCAAGATAGAAGTTCAGTCATTTCCTGATGCTAAAACGATGCTTTTCACCAACTTTCGTCAAAATGGAATATGTTGAGTTGATGCGTGCTCTTTCTGAGTCTAATGGGTTTTCTGAGTCTAATGGGTATTCTATGATCGTATTGTATAGAAAGGGAATTCAACGCATCGATTAAGATGCATATTAAACCAGAAGATAAATGGAGTAGGGTGTTCAGTTTCTTGCACTTCCATTGTATGAAGAAGTATACTGGTTAATGATAGAATTAACCAAAAAATGCATAGCATTATTATTCTTTCTTTGCCATATCATATCACGTCGAGTGATAACCATACCTCAATATGAGATAGGCTGTAATAACAAATTATATTAGTCACTGGGTAAAACCGCACCTTGCCCAACTAACACCTGAATCGTTGAGAGTGACTCCATTCATTAGGAATTCCAGATGTATCATATTGAGATGAATCCTCCTACTCATCGCAAGATCCCATCATTTAAGCAAAGCATGGGCATACTGACGCCTGTGCTTCACCCGTAGCTCAAATAGTGCCATACATTTTCGATGGTGTTCAAATCAAGAGACTCTGCGCTCAAGACCAGATGTGACAGGGGGTTCCTGAAGGTTCCTCAAACCATTTACACTAACGTGAAGCCGTCTGAACACGACAGTTGACCAGCTCGTGGCGCAGTGGCTGATATTCTTGGCTGATATCCCTGTATCCGGGTTGACTTCCTACTCCCATCAAGAAATGTAATTCTTGTCTGAGAACTGGAGCGGAGCACACTCAACCTCGTGAGGCAAAACATTAAAAGAGATTGGTCCTTTTACCTCCGTAGCATCCTAAAAATGGTTATCCGTGGTTTCCCACTTTTTCTCTAGGCAAATGCCTGGATGGTACCTAAATGAAGGCCACGGCCGTCCTCTTCCCAAATCCTAGCCTCAATTGCACACTCTAACACAGCCAACGCAATAACACAGGTCATTTGACAAATTCCACAGGCACGCTCACACTCAAGTACACGGGGCTATTTGATCACAATGTCACAAAACTCCTCAATGAATCGACAACTACAACATGGTAGTTGTCTTCTTGCAAGGTGGGGAGCGGGATTGCTTTTTCATACATGGCAATTAGCTGGTGACAGGTGTAAGGAATAGAATAGAGTGGAACAACTTATCCTTATAGCGAGAAAAATATACGGGTGAATTCATGCGCATACCATCCAAATAAGTGCATTACGCTTACAAAAACAAGTGATCTCTTATTTTTCCTGTAGCTCTGAATTTAATTATTGTTCGAACTCCTTTGTGTCTGAAGATAGCTCGAGATGTTTACAAAGTTTTATGGCTCAACGCCTGTGTGCAAACGTGTATTCTTAGATTCTACGCCTCCTCTGACTTTTATAAGGAGTCTTTTTAGAGAATTTCTGTTATCTGACAAGAGGAAGCTCATTTGTTGTTACCCCTGTCGATGAGTCGGATATTTTTTCCAACTGAGTCCACAATTTATAGCCGGTGGAAGGCAGAAGAAAGTTTCCTATTTGAGAAGAGGACGAGAAGGTACTGTATTTGCTCTTCGCTGCTAAGGGCCGATTTTAGTTGTTACTTGTGTTATGTTATTCTTAGAGCCCGGGATACCACGGTCTTCTGCCCCATGTATTTAATAGACTATGTGTCTGTATCAGACTTACGGAAATTAAATCAAATATATTACTGATTGAAATTAAAGCTGGTGATTTTTTAAACAATTCATTAGTTAAAGCTACTGTTAAAACAACATAACCTGATAAACATCAAAGTTAAAAACGGCAAAGGATTTCCGTTAAAAATGATATCAGAAAAAATGTATGTACGTATTTGATGGGAAACAGAAATACAAAATACAATAATGTTCAAGTTACAATAACACTCATCATCATCATCATCGTCATCGTCATCAACATCATCATTATCATCGTCATCAACTTCATCATCATCGTCATCATGAACATCATCAACATCATCATCAGCAGCAGAAATAATCACTACGACGCGACGATTTGTTACTGCAGACCGGATGTGAGATTAACTCACAACATATCAATCTGGAGTTCCAAACACTTGGTGAAAATTTAGAGGATTATCAGTAGATAGACAGCTACACAAACCCCAACTAATCCGATTGGAACTTCTTGCTATAAGAGTACTGTTATCGGCAGCTATCTCTGCACTCGCCCATCCCCCTCTTCCTGCATACTACTGCAGCGTAAAACATTTGGCACACTAATTTAAGCGGCACTGGCTTGGACTAGTAATTTCCGAGGGAACATGCTACTGTCGCGCGTCAATATTCTCAGCCAGGGATATATTCAGCGCGATCCCCGCACCGCTTCACGCCCCTCTCCTACTGGAGCTCTCAAGGTCAGGTCAGGTGCGCAGCTACCCGCCGGGATTTGTACATGACATGAACCCATTCCCAAGAGCTTGTGGTGAAACAACGGTATTTCTCCTTCTCCGCTGCCGGAATCCAGATAGCAGCACATCCTTTGTGGCTGCCGTTGGAATCAGGGAGGCAGTATCAAGGAGGCCATGAATGCCATGAAAGAGAGTTGTTATCTCTGGGTAACTTGAGATAATATATAACAATACACACTCGTTTTTTGTCTTTGGGAATCTTATGGTATGATATAAGCTTAGAACTAATAGAGCAAGAAAGACTCACGTTACAGTACAATTTATTTCCACAGTGGTGAGCCCGACGTGATAGAATATTCCACAATAGTAGTTTAATGGAGCAGCTACAGGAACAATTGCAGCAACTGCAAGAACTGAATCACCAGCTGCAACAACAGCTGCAAATGCAACAGATAGCTCACTCATCACAGGTTAGTACGGCACCAGTTGTTAATCGTGTATCGGCGAAATTACCAGGTCTTCTGGCCGGACAAACCCACCCTGTGGTTCGCGCCGGCAGATGCACAATTCAATGTCTCTAGCGGGATGGTCGAACTCCGCTGATTAGGTTAAACCCAAACAGTCCTGTCAGCTCACGCTAATGGGTTTGGGAAGAGAGTGCGGGTAGGCAACCTCTCCTGAAATGTTTGTAAGTCATGAGTTGACTGACAGCTACATACACCTGGACCCCCTGGGGTTTCTGTAGATATAATCAGTGCAGCGAACATGTTATCCATGTACAGTCAAAGAGTTGGAGAATTGAGAATTATAGGAAACTATAAATTTCATAAGTGTGAGTTGTCAAAATGGGGCCAACAGTGGAGGTGTCAAGGAATATTCTGCCCATTTATTTACAAATGGTGGTAACTTTCTGTTATGTGGGCCTCAGAATCACGAACCATGCACGACGATTAATCAAGAATTTATTTCGAACAGTGTAAAAAGAAATGTACGTGACAATATATGTGAACGGTCATCGAAGTTGATGAGAAAGGATATACTTGCTGCCCCTAAGCACTTGTCTGATAATTTACTATCAAATGGCATAGAGAAGATTTAAAATAATATTGCGACTGAGAAACTTACCACCTCTGCCTCAAAATAAGCAAGAAGTTCATGATACTCTAGCCATTATGGACATTAGATCGAACTTAGAAGAAAATATAATAACCCCTGGCACTACAGCCCGTGAAGGGCCTAGGCTTACCAAGAGACCACTGCCCTGCCATTTGTCCTGCAGATATTGGGGTGACGCGTGATCAGCGCATCGGGTCCCCTCGGCCGTTAATATTGGCTGAGTGAACCCCGTTCCAGCCCTAACGTCAGTTTCTAAAATCCCTGACGGAGCCGGGAATCGAACCCGGGGCCTCCGGGTGAGAGGCAGACGCGCTATTCCAACACCACGGGGCCGACTAAAAGAAAATATGCTTCTGGTAAAAGACAGAGAGAATAACATTATTATGTTTTCTACTGCATCAAATTTGAAATACTTGTGTAAAAGAGAAACTATTTTTATAGACGGAACATTTAAGTATTGTTGTATGTAAATGAAGAGAAACAGGATAAGTTAGAAATAAACACGCCAGATGTTCGTATGAGCCGTCTCAGATGGTGGGTTCATGTGAAGAGAAAGGGGGAGGAGAGATTACCTAAGAGGTTAATGAGTTCTGCTGTAGAGCGTAAGAGAAGTAGAGGTAGACCTAGGAGGCGATGGTTAGATTCAGTGTTGAACGATTTCAATGTAGATGTGTAGAAACAGAGGAGGCCGCGGTGCTAACTGCTAATAGGGGATCATGGAGGTGACTTGTTCACAAACAGAGGCTTGCAGACTACACTTGAGGATTGGGAAGGAGGTGGCCGTGACCTTAAGTTAGGAACCTACCAGCATTTGCCTGAAGTAGAAGTGGGGAAACCACAGAAAACCACTTCCTGGATGGCTGAGGTGGGAATTGAACCCATCTCTTCTCAGTGTTTCCTCGCGAGGCTGAGTGTACCCCGTTTCAACCCATAGACCAGAATTAAATTTCCTGGCAGAGCCGGGAATAAAACATGGACCTTCGTCAAAAAAAAATAACGGAGAGCTCTCAGTATTAACGTTGTAACCTTTTTTATAAGCTTTAAAATGATATAGATTATACATTAACATTTTGGTTTTCATTATATTAATCTCAAATTATAATAGCCGCCTTTTCAAACACTTAAAAGACGTTTAATATTTAAATTAATACGTACATGTTTCGGTATACAATGATAATCGTCAGCGTAGATTGAAATAATAAAAGAATCTTAAAAACTATGTTAACAAATACCAAAGTGAAAATGGATATCTTTACAAAGTAGCCTACACATTAAAATTTAAATAAAATGAAAGGTCACAAAAAACAAGAAAAATACATAAAAGTTAATATAAAATCTACCTTAATAGATTGTCCACATTATACTTCTTCATTATGATTCAATATAATGATTCGGATCTCCTGTTGATTGCAACAAAAAAAAAAGATGTTGTTATCCACGTATAAAGAATTGGTGAAATGCGTAACAATTTTTGACTGATAAAGTCCTCTAACCTTGAAAAACGTTCTAGTTGAACCCAAACTTTCTATATTAGGCCCATATTAGACTAGATTTCTTCAATACGGCTCAATAATAATATATTGCTTGCCACGGTGGGCGAGTGGTTATAGTGTCAGATTACTAACCCCCAAGCTTGCAGGTTCGCTCCTGGCCGGGGCAAGTGATTTTTGAAAATCGGCAAAAATTACGACATGTCATACGATGTTGGCATGTCAAAGAATCCATTTGAATTCAGTAGGCCATGTTCATAATGACAAAATTAATCTCGGGATTTTCCGCCAACACAACGTTCCTCATTTCTCTACTAGAAAGCGCTATAGTGTCAAGGAGCTTAGATATCTAACCTCCTTGACTTTCATAGGGATTCAAGGAACAACAAAATTCGACATCCAAGCTACCCTCTGGGTGTCAAATAACAAAACTTGCACCCGGCACCCGAGGTCATATGATATTATTATTATATATTGAAACGGATGTCACTGATGGATGCTATGGGATGTTGTTTCCAGCCAGACATACTGATATGGAACAATGCCTAACATTTTTGAAGTCATCTAACCTTATAAAGAGTCCTGTTGAAATATATTTGTGGTTACAATATGTTGTTTCCAGATGGTCGAACACCGTAAATATGTTTTATAAATGATAAAACCATCTAACTAACTAACCTCGAATAAAATCAGAGGATGCTACTTCTAGGTTAGCTCTGTAGAACTCGCTGTCCAAACGGGTGATTTATTTCATATCATAATTCAATTTGCGAAGTACTCACATAAAAAAAAGTTTTGCATCACCTCGGTTCCAAGAGTTCCGGAACCGTTAAATACAAAGGGAATAGAGATCAACACAAACAACATTTCAGCTCGTTTTATTGCTCATGAGACCCACACATTGCATGTTGTACCATCATACAGCTAGACTTTCAGCATTTGTGGTCCAGATTGCAGTACACACCACTACCTCTAATACCCAGTAGCACGTCCCCTTGCATTGATGCATGCCTGTATTCGCCGTGGCATACTATCCACAAGTTCATCAAGACACTGTTGGTCCAAATTGTCCCACTCCTCAACGACAATTCGGCGTAAATCTCTCAGAGTGGTTGGTGGGTCAAGACGTCCATAAACAGCCCTTTTCAACATATCCCAGGCATGTTCGATAGGGTTCATGTCTGGCGAACATGCTGGCCACTGTAGTCGAGCGATGTCGTTATCTTGAAGGAACGCATTCACAAGATGTGCACGATGAGGTCGAGAATTGTCGTCCATGAAGACAAATGCCTCTCCAATATTCTGCCGATATGGTTGCACTATGGGTCGGAGGATGTCATTCAGGTATCGTAAAGCCGTTTCGGAGCCTTCCATGACCACCAGTGGCGTACGTCGGCCCCACATAATGCCACCCCAAAACATCAGGGAACCACCACCTTGCTGCACTCGCTGGACAGTGTGTCTAAGACGTTCAGCCTGACCAGGGTGCCTCCAAACACGTCTCCGACGATTGTCTGGTTGAAGGCATATGCGACACTCATCGGTGAAGAGAACGTGATGCCAATTCCGTGGGGTCCATTCAGCATGTTGTTGGGCCCATCTGTACCGCGCTGCATGGTGTCGGGGTTGCAAAGCTGGACCTCGCCATGGACGTCGGGAGTGAAGTTGCGCATCATGCAGCCTATTGCGCACAGTTTGAGTTGAAACACGACGTCCTGTGGCTGAACGAAACGCATTATTCAACATGGTGGCATTGCTGTCAGGGTTCCTCCGAGCGGCAATCCGTAAGTAGCGGTCATCCACTACAGTAGTAGCCCTTGGGCGGCCTGAGCGAGGCCTGTCATCGACAGTTCCTGTATCTCTGTACCTCCTCCATGTCCGAACAACATCGCTTTGGTTCACTCTGAGACGCCTGGAAACTTCCCTTGTTGAGAGCCCTTCTTGACACAAAGTAACAATGCGGACGCGATCGAACTGCGGTATTGACCTTCTAGGCATGGTAGAACTACAGACAACATGAGCAGCGTACCTTCGTCCTGGTGGAATGACTGGAACTGATCGGCTGTCGTACCCCCTCCGTCTAATAGGCCCTGCTCATGCATGGTTGTTTACATCTTTGAGCAGTTTTAGTGACATCTATGAACAGTCAAAGGGACTGTATCTTGGATACAATATACACAGTCAACATCTATATGCCGGAGATCTGGGAACCGAGGTGATGCAAAACTTTTTTTGATGTGTGTATATTTATAGGTTGAATGAAATACTTGGACATTGATGGGCCAAAATACATGGATAAGTCAAGAATAAACTCAGCTAAGTATCTTCAAGAAACTGTGTGCACCAACAAGGAATATGCAAATGAAATGTAATGCAATGTGACAATAAAAAGGTTTCGTTTAGGTATATTGCCACTAAATGTAGTTTAGTGGGGCTACCAGTGCGGTGACAAATTTCACCCCCCCCCCCCCCCCACAAAAAAAATATATATATAGCGATTGTTATATGAAATATTAGAAGAATGAGTATTTTGGTTAGTTATTGGACTAATACAGGAGGTACATTTAAACACAATTCCCCACCACCATGATCGTTTCACTTTGATCCCCCAATTTGAATTTACACATTTGCAGACTTTAAGAAATCACCTTGTGGTAAAGGTTATTTTTATTCTCTTAAGACTTAAACGATGTGTCATAAAATTTCTACATTCAATTTTGTTCTTATACCAGTACTTCGTCTTGATTGAATGAAAATACTAAGAAGATGAATTATTTTCATACCGTCAAAGTTTTAACGTTAATCCCACGAACTGTCAGTGGAAGTAAAGCTTTTGTCTGCAGTTTTGCACCTTGTAGCAGAATATCGTTGTAATGCTCATACTGCTGGTTATGACTGATAACATTTTTACAAAGCTACAACATACAAATTAAAATGTGCATATTGATTTGTATAGTACGCCCAGAATTTCTAATGAGTGGTATGGACTACGTGTTTGAGATAACAAGAGTAGATAGTGAAGATCATCGCAGGTTGACACATTCCGTTAATATTACTACCTTCACGTCCACTTTGGAGTGGGGGGCAGTAAAACACGCCTCAGGCAACTTCCCCAGTTAGGATTTTCCTAATTGACCCCCGTAGAGAGAACTCATTAGCGGAGCTCGGTATCACCCGTCTCTAGCATAACACAAGACGCGACCAAAATATGCGTACGTGGTTGCGCACCTTTACAGCCGTAATGCCACAGAGGTCGAAGACATCATTACCAATCCTCCAGCTTAAAACGCCTTCTTATATTTACGTTCTGAATTAATAAGATGTCTGTCAGTGTCTGACGAACAGCGTGTCAGACAGATATTAATGGAAGAAGAACTAGGAGATCGCAAGCCCTCTCAATTCTTACGACACCTCAGATCTCTTGCAGGTACCACACAGGTTCAAAATAACCTATTAATGAAATTGTGGATTCAAAGTCTGCCAACCCAAGTGCAAGCTATACTGCAGACACAAGCCGACTGTCCGTCAGATAAAGTGGGAAGTTTCACCACCTCACATTCCTGTTGGTGTAAACGCAGTTCGCACATCACCATCTAGTGATATAAGTCACTTGGAAACGCGAATAGATTAACGTTCCCAACAATTAGCTTCATTACATACATCGATCCGTGAACGTTCACACTCTCGAGGTCGTCCGCACCGAGATAACAGTAGCGACTGGACTTCCTGGGTGACAAACTAAACCAGAGGAATGTTTTGATACCACCGCCGTTTCCGTGAGCAAGCTATGAAATGTGAGCAACCATGTAATTACTCATCAAACTCCAACGACAATCAGTGATGACGGTAGATGATAGCCCAACGGGTGGAAGCCGCCTCTTTGTCACAGACAGGAACAGTAACCGTAAATTCCTAATTGATACTGGTTCAGATTTATGTTGTTTTCCGCACAGATACGTAAAGGGGCGTCATCATCAGACCACTTACGATCTCGTCGCTGCAAACAACTCCACCATAAGGACCTATGGCACTTTCACATTGAAGCTGAACTTCGGTCTCAGACGAGAATATTCATGGAAGTTCATCGTTGCGGATGTCGAGCTCCCAAGCATAGGATCGGACTTTCGCGCCTATTATTACCTCCTTCCAGACTGTCGGAACAAGCGAATTGTTGACGTCATCACAGGATTATCAGTGATCGCTCAACCTGCAAACTCAATTCAGTCCAGCGAGAAAGTTCGCAGCCTACCGACTCCATCCCATCAGATTTTAAAACACTTTCCTGACATAACTCGCCCGTCTGGAGCCCCACGAGAAGTACGTCATTCCACATTACAGTACATTTTCTTCCTACTACACCAGAGCCTCCTGTCTCATGCCGAGCACGTCTTCTCGCTACCGATAGACTTCAAATTGCCAAGAAAGAGTTTGATGCTATGCTCCTTGAAGGAACAGCACGACGCTCTGAAAGCCCTTCGTCATCACCACTCCACCTGCTACCGAAGAAAGACGAAGGCTGGCGTCCCTGTGGCGATTATCGCGCCTTAAACGCAAGGACCATTCCTGACCGGTACCCACCCCGTCACATCCTCGATTTCAATCACCGCTTCGCGGATGTACCACATTTCTGCCATCGACCTTTTCAAAGCCTACACCCAAATCCCCGTGAACCCAAATGCTATACCGAAGATCGCAATCATTACGCCCTTCGGACTCTTAGAATTCCCTTTTCTGACCTTTGGACTGCGCAATGCTTGGCAGAATTTTCAGAGGTTCATAGATGAACTATTGTCAGGCCTAGATTTCACACTTGCAGATGTCGACGACATCTTGGTTTTCTCGAAGAGCCTAGAAGAACACGAGCACCACCTACGAACCCTCTTCTTCCACCTCTCTGAGTATGGTATCTTGATTAACCGCATCACGGGCGTCTTAGCCTCACCAAGAATCACTTTTCTCGGGCATGAAGTCTCTACCACAGGGACAATACCACTACCTGACCGCATCACAGCACTGCAGAATTTTCTCCTCCCATACACTGCACGTGACCTCAGACGTTCAGTATGATCAATTTCTACCGCCATTTCCTGCCTTCAGCATCACAATACCAAGGTCCGCTCCACGCCACGGTTAAATTGTGTGGCTCACAACAGGTACCCTCGACTCCAGAAATGGAAAATGCCTTTGTTACCTGCAAATCCAGCCTCGCTCAAGCAACGCTCCTAGCACATTCCGATCCACAAGCACCACTGGGACTATTCAATTATCCCTCCAACAACGCTATTGGATCCACCCTTCAACAATATGTGGAAGATACCTGGCAACCCCTAGAGTTCTTTTTCAAGAATCTTTCACCGAAGCAAACCGAATGGCCAGCCTACTATCGCGAGTTACTCACCATCTATGAAGCGGTGCAACATTTCCGATATCTCATGGAGGCCCACCAGTTCACTGTATAATTATACTGACCACAAACCACTGACTTACGCCGTCCTACAACTTCTCGACAAACTTCCGCCTGTGCAATTGAACCAGTTATCGTTCATCGCTCAGTTCACAACGGACATTCAGCACATTAAAGGCTCCTCCAATGTTGTCGCAGATGCATTGTCCTGCGTCAATGCAATTACCAGTACCACCTTGGACTTCTCCGCTTTGGCACGATCACAAGTAGGCGATGCAGAACTACTTTATTTGCTGAATAGCGAATTAGCACTTCGATTATCGCAAGTACAGATCTCAGGAACCAATATCACTTTTTTCTGTGATACTTCAATAAACCGACCCAGACCTTTCATCACTGCCCCTTACCGCCAACAAGCTTTCGACAGTATTCATGGTCTAAGTCATCATGGTACTAAAGCGACGACCCGTTTAGCATCCGAACGCTTTGTATGGCCTTACATGCAAAAATACTGTTGCTCATGGACACAAGCTTGTCAAACATGCCAACGCTCAAACGTTACACGCCATGTCAATGCTCCAATGGGTAACTTTCCCTTACCGTCTGCTCGCTTCCAACATGTGCATTTGGACATCATTGGTCCACTCCCTCCTGCTAATAACTTCCGATACTGCCTGACCGTCCTAGATCGATTCTCCCGTTGGCCAGACGTTTGGCCACTGGAACGAATAACAGCAGAAGATGTCGCTGAAGGATTCACCGCCTGTTGGATTTCTCGATTTGGATCACCTTTTCGTATCACCACTGATCCAAGGACGTCAGTTCGAGTCCCAGCTGTTCCGACAACTCATGATTCTCACCGGAACCTCGCGATCTCGAACCACCAGCTGGCACCCCTGCGTCAACAGTATGGTAGAAAGATTTTACCGTCAATTGAAAGCAGCAATCATGTGCCACCCTGATATATCCCAGCTGCAAGCCCTACCAATTTGTCTTGCTTGGCATCCGCAGTGCATATAGAGAAGATTTGCATGCATCCGCAGCTGAACTTATCTACGGAGAACCGATTCGTCTTCCAGGTGAAATGTTGAGTGCAAACACGAACAACAAATTCGAGGACACTGCCAACTTTCCTGTGATACTCCGTAGGCAAATGAATCGACTGCGTCCATCTCCAGCCTCACATCATAACAAAAGAACAACCTTCATCTTCAAGGACTTAAGCACCTGCAGCCACGTTTACCTATCATTTACCACTATCGACCAAACCAGCCTTTCTCCTGTCGGATAACACACTCTCGACCAAACCTAATGATATTCAAAGTCAGCACATCAACAACAACAACAATAATAATAATAATAATAATAATATTCTCCACGACAAAACGCTCCAAGAAGACTGTAAGTCCAGTAGTACAGGACTCACCACTCGCTCCGGCGAAAAGTCAGATTCCCGAAACTCTTTTCGCCATAGCCACCTCATCTCCGTGGGGTCTGGCAGGTCCGCCGAGAGGATTTAAGGGCACATATTGCGCCCTTATGGGGTGCACAAGATTCGAATTCATGATCTTTTAGTTTGGGAAGAAAGTAAACTTCAGAAGACTTCAGTACAGTCTTAACTTAGCAAGAGGGATGCGCGAGATCACCTCTGTGTGATGCATGGACCATGGCGTAAGAGTTGAGTCAAGGCACACAGCTGCATATGAGATCATCAGCCCGCTAGCTCGAAAAGTGCTTGCATCGAAGGATTCAATCGCCGAGAAAAATTTCCATTGAGATGAGCGAGAGGGAAGATCTACTGAGAAATCCTTACTCAGCGAGAAAATGACAACACTGTTTGGTAGGCGGGACCAGAAGCAATAGCAAATTATTGAAATTAGCAAGAAATATGCAATAATCTTGAAGGATTTCACCGGCAATGTTAGTTATCCTGGAAATTAGGAATTGTAGAGTTATAAAAGCTTATAATTATTGAACAGTTTAAAATAGCAAGATCATCACGACGTCATTGGGGGTTCACCTAACCGGTATCCTAGAGAAGGGGAAAAAAGAAATTGTACGCCCACCTAATTCAGGAGCTATTTTAATTTTTAATCGAACTTTTCACGATCGATTTTCGAAATTTTTAGTATCGTTGAGACATTCAGGTCGTGAGCTCCAAGGAGGTATTTTTTAGAACGTGCGACGCTTACTTTGGAAAATATTTTTTAGAGGGAGCGAAACTAATTTATTTTTAGCCGAATCAAATATAAACCCACTGAGCGCAAAGGAAATCATTCAGTCTTCTGAGTCCTTAGGGACGTGACGCTGTTTCAAACTTCATGCAGTCTACGAGTACTCCTTGAGAGGAGGTGCTGCGTCAATTGTCATTCAGCGGGAAGCGTTGCTCCACGAAGTCGTGATCATATAGTCTACGCTGGACCAAGAGTGGACATACAGTATCATCGTACAGTAATTCTTCGTAATTTTGTTAAAAGAAACCATTGGCGTGCTGCGAATAGTCAGAATGAAAATGAAACATTGGCAAAGTACAGTATTATAGGCCAAGAAAATATCTTCATCCGACGGAGGCGTGTAAAGCCTCAAGTTCAGTATCAGTTATCGAAGAAACACCGAATTATCTCGACAGTGAACGAGTACTTTTAAAGAGCAGTGAAACTCGAACTTTATCCAGTGCGTTAAAGAACCATATTAGGGTCTAACGTAGGATAATAGCCTAAATCTTCCTGTGCTTAGGGGATTAGCGCTTAAGTGACGTCAGGTTAAAGACATCAAAAGCAGGACAGTAACTGCAACGGACAAGGTGTGAAAATCTTCACAAATCGTGCCACGAACAGAATACGGTAGTATTCATAAAATCAGATCCAAATGTGGACGAAAGAGTATTATTGTTAGAGCGCATAGTAACTATAGAAATAGCGACTCTAGGACCGTAACAAGTAAAGACTTAATGCAAGATCTCAACTTGCAATCCGAACGAGTGTAGTATCGTGCTATAAACTGACCAAGTGCCGATTACTATAGGAAAACCGGAGTAGGATAGGAGTATCCATACCAGTCAAGCGAATGCAGAGAAAGAGACTTCCAATCGACCCAGTTAGGAGCCATAACTAGGGAAAACAGCTAGTATCTGCACATTTTTGGAATAGGGAGAAAGGAAAGTGTCAGAAACGTGTGAAGAAATAAGTGAAACCACAGTGTTATAAAGTGTATTTTGTAGATAATATTTTGTCAAGTGTTAAATATAATTTTTTCAGTGTTTTGTTTTAGAGTTATAAAGTGTTAACAGAAATATGATTTTTACACCTCAAGTCAAGGATATTAGTGTTATATAAATGTTAAATGTTAGGGAAGAATTAGTGTATATCGCGAGTTTTGTGAAGTGTATTATGGAGGCTTAAAACCCAAAGATGTGGGCTATGAGGCTAATTTATTGGGAGCCTGGAGCCAGCCGCTCAAGAAATAATCATGTAAGTAGAACAATTTTATTATGTGTTGTTTTGAAGGGAAAGGATTCGTGCAAACTAATACGGGAGAAGGTATTCTCATACGAACAGGGATAAAGAATATAAAGTGTATAAAATGAAGCGTACGGGTTTTCTGAACGATAAATAAATCATGAATTAATTAATTAAATAGTGTTCAATATAAATACTCAGTGGAGTTGTACTCTTTTGAAATCACGTCATATGGTGATGTAACGTAAAAGTAACATACGTTTTAAAAGCAAGAAATAAAATCTAAAAGTAATTGTTGAAATATAACCATAAATGTTGTAATGTTGGAAGCCGTTGAGGTTCCATGAAATAATGATAATGATAATTAATTGTTGAACAATAAGGTTCTAATGAACGTAATGTCAAAAGATGAATTAATATTTATGCCAGGCAAATTTTCAAAGTGCTAATAATATAATGAGACGGAGCTTAATTGAAGCAGAAGCAGTAAATGTCTTACTCGAAATATCACACAAATATAATTGCAACTAAAGCTAGGATAGCTTACTTGAATTTTCACGCTAAATATTGCTGTGATTTCATGCCAGGTTCTTAGTTGATCGCCAGGTGTAGTTGGGCGCGGTTCTATGGAAATGTATGTGTTTGCAGTGAAGCAAATTTGAATACGGGTGCTATATATTTGAATACGCGCAGAGGACATTGCTGTATAGTCGCTCAAAAGTCACTAATTTAAGGAGGTTTGGTGTATAATAGTCCAACTCCTGTGTTATGTCAGTAAAACCTCCCAAAATGGAATAATACCTAGGAGGCAGACTCATTTTTTATGAACCCAGGTTTATCCACGTCGAAAGCCCCGTCATTATTGATATATGAATGTTAGATCCACCAATGATAATACCTCGCAATCAATAAGTACACCTGTGCCAATACAAGCGGATGATTATGGCCACGTAATGTTAATGATGAATGGATCGTGTGTGTGTGTTTTCGAGTTTAAGAAATGATATTTGTAGTAGCCTGTTGGCTAGAAGGAAGGACAGCTCGTCTGCCTGAAGCTTGGGGAGCACGCCTGATCCCTGCTCGTAAATTAGCATGAAGCACTTTTTGACAAGCATGAAAGGAGACCACTAAATTGCCTTGTGGTGGGTCTGGGGACAGCCCGCTCTTGTGCGGTGGAGTTTAAATGTTTTGAGATCAGCCGGTCATCAGTACCGTGATCTAAATGTTATTATTTCTTGCCAAGAGTCGTTCAGAAACTGTATTAGCTTAAATATATAGTCATGGACTATTGTAAAATCCCTTATTGTTAATAACAATATAAATGTTGTTCCAGAGTAACAATGGAAATTTTAAGATTGTCTGGGGAGGCTTTCTTAATTTGAATCATTCAGTATTTTTCCTATACTCAAAGGAATGCACGTATTATTTTCCCAACAACACCAAGTTGTAGAATTGTTTGGAGGGATGATGATTTTGAAACTCAAGTGTAACCTTAAGAAATGAAATTGTTATAGATAAATTTAGCACAACTCAAAGTAACAACTCCAAATGGGAGTTAAGAGTGCTTTATTTTTGATGAATAATTGTGCAAACTTAATCTTAGAGCCATGAAATGCTCATATTTGCAATTTAGAGAATTTGCTTTATGGAAGTGAAGATTTTTTGTTGAATTTTGTCAGGTTCATTTTGAACCTTCATTATTGATTTTTGTGGTTTTGTTTATTGATTCCTTGTCTAGTTTAAGGCAAGTGTAATCATTGTATTATAAATTTAATTGTTGTAGCACCTAATTTTTGATATTCATTAAATAATTTTTATATTTTGAATTTGATATTCATTTGAGTGTAATCCTGATGCTTTGATCCAAGGTATGTGAAACATAGAGTGGGAGGACGCACCATGCCTCGAGAAACCCAGTGAGCTAGCTGACTAAGATCACATATCTATTGTTCAGATGGGCACAATATGCAATTTTTTCTCGGACCCCCCCTTGAAGTACTTTCTTCTTTTTTCGTCCCATCTTCTATCGAAGGTTGGCTGTTCTACTTTTAATTACTCCTATCCACTACTAGCTATTCCGGAAAGAAGAGTATCGGATGCACAGTCATCATTAGAAAGCAACAACATACAATCCTTATTTCATAGAAAATATTTTAGCATTTATTTTATGAAATATATTTCGCCATGTGCACAAAACAATTTGGGATTTTTAATACAGTTAACATGCATAGGGAATTATTTTGCAATTCCGTCTTCGCATTAATTACCAGCACGTAATGAAAAAAAGGAGCATTTCAAAACTCCGCATTAGTTTGATAGCAGTTGCAACACTAAATTGTAGTAGATTATTCCCAAACAGTTATATACAGTATAGAATGTAATACCTTTCTGGGTGCATATTTTTTTTTTTTTGTTATTTTCAGAATCTAGGAACTTATTTTACCAAATGAATGGTTTCAGCCATACTTTCGCACTGTCATATATGCCTCTGAAGTGTATTTTCTGCCTCATTTCTCATGACAGTTAAAAGATGGTAACATGAGATATCTGCAGAGCTGTAGACAAATCGATGTCCTTATTCTGCAAAGCCTCGGACAGGTTGTAAGTTATAGTCAACATTTTATATAAACAAAAGTAGCTACAACAAACTGAAACCACCGTGCACCACAGACGGGCCCTCACTGCTTACTGGCCCCTATGCATTTGCCCCCCCCCCCTTGCCCCTCCCTCTCGGTGACCCTGGGCTCTGGTGTGGTGAAACCACGACATTTCTCCTTCTCCGCTGCCGGAATCCAGATAGCAACACATCCTTTGTGGCTGCCGTTGGAATCGGGGAGGCAGTATTATGGAGGCCATGAAAGAGAGTTGTCATCTCTGGGTAACCAGATTGTCTTTGAGAATCTTATGGTATGATATAAGCTTAGAACTAATAAAACAAGCAAGACTTAGATTACAATACAATTTATTTCCACAAACTTTACTTGAGGCCAAACATATATTTTTGGAATTAGATTTGTGCCAGTTTTGCAAATGCTGCCTCGAGCTGTCGGAAGACATAAAGTCATTCTCTACGCTCCAACAGTTATTCACTTCGATTTAGGCCAAGGATGCCTCAGGTACAAGGGTCGATACATAATTTCAGCGTGAAACATTCTCCCTTCCTTTCTTCGTGATCGATTGAAGGACATGCCATATAAAATATTGTTTATCCATGTGTACAAGCATGATATTATTAGTAAGAGTATAGGGGACAGTGGGTGTAAAATTGTGAAGTAAACTTCTGCGTTGTCTGTTACTCAAGTTAATGAAACATTCATCCGTCAATCGTCGAGAAAATGGATGTTGCATGGAATTTCCTTGCATTGACGACACGGAAAGATAAGTGCACATTTTGTCATCAACTGGGAACTACTGTCGACCAAAGTATTATGTGCACTCGAGTTTGAAGGTTGTTTGTGAAGTAACCAATAGACCTACATAAAATCCAATAACATCATCATTTTTGCCGTTCTATTTTACGTTAGGTCATGTAGGTTTGGAATTTTTAATTTATATTTTAATATTTTTTATCGCAGTTGGAACACAAAAAATGCACGTTTTTAAGCGTGTTTCAACCATGCATCACATTTAAGAATTATTATCTCAAAAACCCGTCATCAAATCGTATCCTAATTTGAACACAATATACATTGGAATGTTGTACTGTTTTATTAATTTCAAAATTGTGTGTGTCCAAGAAACAAAGTTGTTATCATTTTTGTAAGGTAACTTTTTCTCGGCTCGGGGTGGTTGGAAAATGTAGTTCTTGGTTGCATTGTAATCCTCATACATCGAAAAGTTATGCTGTATGACTGTGAAATACGTAAATTAATTCACTTATTTTATATCGGTTTGTATTTCTACGGGGAAATAACACATGTTTCACCTGCTAGCCGCTCCGGCAAAAGCTGTAGAGCGTTGCCGAAATGGTGCCCACACGCATCATGGCGAGTCTCGCTCAGAAGTGATGGGCTCCATCTCAGCAACGCTGTACAGCTTTTGCCGGAGCGGCTAGCTGGTGAACCATGTGTTATTTCCTCGTACAAATACAAACCGATATAAAATAAGTGAATTAATTCACGTATTTCACAGACATACAGCATAACCTTTTGATGGATAACGATTACAACGCAACCAAGAACTACATTTTCCAACCACCCCGAGCCGAGAAAAAGTTACCTTACAACAATGATAACAACTTTGTTTCTTGGACACACAAAATTGTGAAATTAATAAACCAGTTATACAACATTACAATGTATATTGTTTTAAAATTTGGATTCGATCTGATGACGGGATTTTGAGATAATAATTCTTAAATGTGACGCATGGTTGAAACACGCTTAAAAACGTGCACTTTTTGTGTTCCATCTGCGATAAAAATATTAAAATATAAATTTAAAATTCCAAACCTACATGAACTAACGTAGAATAGAACGAAGAAAATGTTGATGGTATTGGATTTTATGTAGGTCTATTGGTTACTTAACCAACAACCTTCAAACTCGAGTACACATAATACTTTGGTCGACAGTAAGTCCATAATTTTAAAACTTTTTATAACTGGGGAGGTAAATTGTAGGACTGTTTCCTTGTGATTGGTAGTTGACTCCAAGTGGACATCAGTGAAGAATGAGTTCGCGATGGTTCATAAGCTGTTGTAAGTTGGATCCTAAACCAAAAGCCTACATGTCATATTTTATTGCTACGGCATAGTGATTGCCACTGACGTGGGATCGATGGCTATCACGTGACTGTCAAGTGTTTGACATGTCTCGGGTCTTCATCAGCTTCATTCTCGGGGGGAAAGGGTAAGGCAAGTTCTTATCAACAAGACGCTCTGATGACCTAATTAGGAAAGTGATTAAGCGGCATCAGTCAGCACCTAGTACATCTCTGCACGAACCTCGTCTGGAACTGTGGACGATAACAAGTGGGTTGATATCGTTGAGCAATCAAGTGGTGCATTGTAAAGGAGTTCCTGCTAAACGAAAGAACAGTGAAAATATATTTAAGAGTATCCATGTAGTCACCGCTAATATCCGTGTTCGATTCCCGGCTCTACCAAGAAATGAAAGTCTGATCTGAGGGAAGGAACGGGGTACTGCTCGGTTCCAAGCTCTGTGAACTTGCGGGATGAAGGGGAGAGGCAGGGTAGGAGCAGGCGAGAATTGGCAAGCCTGTCGACAGCCCACCGTGTTACCTGACATTCTCGTCTATTCCAATACTGCTAACATGGGTCTTTTCTGAAACCAGTGTGGCGTTGGGAATGAGTGACTGGGTCACCGATTTATGTATTTGCTTCTGTTACTACGCAAGGACCGAGAAACCTCATCACTCGTCAACACCACTACTAATAGTCTGCGATGCGCATTCCTCTCAGGTCCACGCAGCTTAGACTCGAGCAGTACACTCAACCTCGTGAGGTAAAACTGAGAAGAGGTGGCTTTGGTTCCCACCTCAGCCAACCTGGACGTGGTTTTCCGTGGTTTCCCACTTCTACTTTAGAGAAATCCCGGGATGGTTCCTAACATAAGGCCGCGGCCACCTCCTTCCCAATCCTCAACTTAATTACAAATACACACGCTAATACTTACACCATAATAACACTAGTTATTAGACAAATTCTACACCCACCCAAGAACACGGGGCTGAATGGCCATGATATTCAAACCCCTTAAATGAAAGAAGAAGAACAACAACAGGTATTCATGTAAAATCATTTCAAGAAGAGTGGATACAGTATTCATAATTTCAGTGCCTATAATTTTGTTAGCGTTGTTTTCATTGTTACGGAAGTGTACATTTTCTTACGTAACTTATATTTAATACTGTAAAATCTTATTAGTGAAAATTTGTCTTGCATTGTACATGGACTATAATATATATATTCAGTTAATATCATAAACTTTCCAACTTATTATATCATATGACCTCAGAAGTTCACAGAAATGCATGTCTTAGCCTAGTTTCAACGTTCGCCACTAGGTATCAGTGACATCTGGTGGCGAAAGTTGGAACTACTTGAATTTGAACGGAACTTGTAGCTCACCCTATGGGTGTCCGCTTGAAACAGCTACAGCCTCTGGCGAGCCGAACATGTCCTCGGACACTCCCGGCACTAAAAGCCATACGATGAATAAATAAATAAATAAATAAATAAATAATTAAATAAATCATTTATACATGAGATCGTGTTTCTGTCTGTTCATTTTGAGTTATCTGCTAATAGGCTACATTCAATTTATTCCGAACGAGATGTAGAATGAACAAATGAACATTCAGATTAATTTTGTCTGGCTGCCCCTTCTAGTATTTGTTAACGGCTTACGTAAGAATTAGTGATATGAAGAGCATTCAAATTGTTAAAAATACGGCATCACGAGAAGAAAGCTAGGGTAAAAATATTTACAAAATTCTACGGGGTGCGGGGTTAGGAGAAAGCGTCGAATAGATTTGCTCTATTTCCTCAAAACAGTTGGTTCAATTTAGGCAAAATGTAGAATGTAAGTAAATTGGAAATTGAATTATGAACGTCTTCAGTCGAGTGATATTTGGTTAGAATAACCTTAAAGTGTTTTCCGCTACTTTCAATGTTGCCTTAGTAATCGAAATTTGATGTTTTTCAGTCGGTCAACACGATTGTACCCAATTGTGATGGGTTATTTCCTAATCCTGAAAAACATTTGCATGAGATTAATAAATACACTTGGATGACCAGTTTCGATCGCCAAGCGATCATCATCAGATCCATTATACTTACAGGCCGGACGTTTGTTTTAGACGAGTGAAAAATCTTAATGGAAGCCTGGAGGCGAGTTACTGCAGTACCTGTGTTGTTATCAGCTCCCCCAAGCGGTCCGATGATTGACAAAGCTGTCTCACACTATGCTGAAGTACAGTCATTGGCAAATATAATGGCGTTCTGTTCGTAACTACGTAACGTGTACTTCCGTGTCACACCAATACTTCGACATGGACTGTACTGTCAGCGGGACGGTGTCACCACGTGCTCAAGTCTGAAATTCCATTACATCAGATCGGTGGTGACAAGTTTGAAGCGATAGGGTGAGAGAGTGACTGAGTGCAGGCTCACCCGCAGGCTTCAAGGTCAAGGGCAATCGTCTAAAACAAACGTCCGGCCTGTAAACTATTAAATCTATGGGTGAAAGTATTTACAATATGTAGACTTATTTAGTTGCAGTATTGTTAAAATAATACAACTAGTAAATATTTGTTAGCAAGCAAATATGGAGGTCAATCACCACTTTCAGTATCTTAACAATACATCACAGACCTATTTCGACCGACTGAAAAGCATCAAATTTGGATTAAAGGATTGCAAAAAAAAAATACTCAGGGTAGTGACATACAGTAGTTGCGGAATCTGCTGATCATGCTCACAATCAGATATCAGCCGGCTATAATGGTGACACGCGCTTGATGACGGCTGTTTATCTCTCAACACGTGAGGTGAACATATTCTTGACGTACACGTGACGCCAGAAGCAAGCTACTCAGAGACCGCAAGATGTCACTCAATTTAGCAGACGGATTCTGCGTATTTCCTTTACTAGGTGATGCATATTATACTGTTGTTATTGTTGTTATAGTTGTTATAGTTGTTGTTGAATCATGTTTAGAAGATTGAGAAATCTTCGCCCTTGCCTCGCGTATTTGGGTGAGTGTTCACTTTTTGTGCAACCATAGAAGAGTATGAAGAAAATTCATATATGGTGAGTGACTATCAGAAACATAGGAATGCAGGAAAAAGTACTGCGATTTATAAGATCTAAATTACGTTAAATCCAATTTACCACTTATTTTTTAATATTGAAGTATTAGAAGCCATTTTTCAGTGCTGCCTATTTCTAAATTATAGAAAGCCTTTCACTCGGCCAACACAAATTTTGCCCATTTATATTTGGCGGGAAAACAAGTATTTAAGCACCCTAACCTGAAAGAAATATTACATGAAACATTAATCACAAAGTAACACGCTTTTACAAAAGGGGAGCCCACCCCCCGATACTTAATTGCATGACCTGTTTCGATCGTCGCACGATCATCATCAGATCTTGCTTACTATGGCTTAGATAAGGTACGATGCTTATGTATTGCACTTATACACAAATATATATAATTATACAATATTTAATTTAAAAGTTTGTAAAAATGTGACATGTTACACAAGTTTACACAGGGGCTATGACATCGTGGTCATTTAGCTCCGAGGACTATGGTGTGTGGAACTTTGTCTGATAACCAGTGTTATTGTGATGTTTGTATTAGTGTATGTATTTATAATTCAGGCAAGGATTGAGAAGGAAGCAGCCGTGGCCTTAAGTTAGGAACCAAATTGCCTGGAGTAGTATTATATAACCACGGTAAACCTCTTCTAGGAGTGTCGAGGTAGGAATCGGACTCACGACTTTTCAGTTTTGTCTCATGAGATTGAGTGTACCCCGTTCCAGCCCTCAGACCATAATTAAATTTCTTGGCAGAGCCGTGAATCGACCCGACATACAAGAACGCTAGCCGCTACACCAGGAGGTGGACCTGCAGCATAAGAGTTGAGTGTTCGTTTACGTGAACTT
The DNA here is from genome assembly GCA_946902985.2 of Meconema thalassinum. Lineage (NCBI taxonomy): Eukaryota > Metazoa > Arthropoda > Insecta > Orthoptera > Tettigoniidae > Meconema > Meconema thalassinum. Next base: position 1,222,055,615 of record OX336389.2, on the reverse strand, counting down.
CACCTCCCAGTCGTATATATTAGATCTCGCTGCTACACTTCAATCTCCTTGCCTCTTCACTCCGACCTTCCCTGCTCACAGTGAGTGAGTGACTGACTCCTCGTTTCCTAATTGTATCCCTTACAATCCCCTCCCCAGGCTAGAAAAAACACATTGTCAATCAAGAAGCGTAGAGGTCAGATGAGTTTTAAATAGGCCTACTTGTCAATATTACCCTATACCATTATAACACTGCCGGTTCACACCAGTTCGTCCAATATGTTATATTTATTACAATTACAGAAATCAAGGGCACTTTTTTTTAACAAATATTTTGCTACCGTTTTACTCGTGCAGTTTTTTATATCTGCATTTTTTATTTTGAAATTGGTGCCACTTTTTTCCTGTTATTTATTTTTTGTCTTTTATATACATTATTATGTACGTTTTACTTTTTTCTGTTTATACTATTGTTCCAAGTTTTCTTTTTCATGAAGACGTCAGAAACATCCAGTCTCCAAGCCAGGGGAATTAACCACAGAAAATTAAAATCCCCACTGCCTGGGGATATATATATATATATATACAGGGTGATTCTTTTACTGGAGCGGGGACGGCGGCCGGCTCCCAGGCGCGCGCGCCTTCCGCCAACCAACTGAGCTCGATCCGCAGGGTTGTGCGAGGCGGAGGTGACCTAACCAAGGTCATTAAAGTAATTAAGTCACTAAACTTTCATCAACGAGGGTGTGTAGTGTCATCGCACAGATAAGAAGGTAACATAAACAACAGCTGCAATATTGAATTAAAGAAGCACAGATGTTTTCTTTTATTTCTTGTGAATCTGGATGACCTCACGTCACCAGTTAAAGGTTAGAACTTATCTTTTCACAGAAGATAGTACAAATGTTCTCCTTCAGCTGACAGGCAGTAACATTGGAAGTTACATCGTTACATTGTCCAGATGAGAGCAGATTCAGTAGCCAAGTTCCCCCTGCGTGATCACTGTAATTAATCGAAGCACGGACCTAAGCCCGCTTGATGTTCAATTGAGGGTTAATTTAAAATACAAAGTGTACAGATCAATTACCCGTACTCTAGTGTAGCTGGAGAACAATATACGGCAGCAGATATCCCTCACAACCAAAGGGAATCACAATGTGTAAACGCTAATTAAATTACACGGTACAAAGCCTGTCTGTCAGCCGAAGGAGAACACTCTCAGCATCTCCTTTGGATAGGTAAGTTCTTTAATCATGATTTGCTTGTAAATTTACCTTTAATTAATGTACTTTGTTACGGTTTCCACTTGCGCGCAATCCGCGGTGCGAGTTCAGTTGGCTAGCGGAAGGCGCGCGCGCCCGGCAGCCGGCCGCCGTCCCCGCTCCAGCAAAAGAATCACCCTGTATGTATATATATATTATTATTATTACATCATTTTTGCCCTTATGGACAGTGTTTGAACTTAAATATATCATGATGTCACAATTTTCACTTCTTTCCCTTCCCAAAATCTCTTCATCCTTTGACTGTGCTCCTGTTTCCTTTGTTCCGTCCAGAATGTTCCTATCTTCTTCCTTTCACTTACTAAAAATTTGGCGTTTTTAATTTTGTTTCTGAAATTTTCTCTGTCTTCTATCATTTGCTTGTTGATCCCTAATTGCCTTAAGTCGTCTTTTATTTCATGATACCAATTTGTTTTCCTTCTTGAACTGTTTACTACATCAAAGATTTTCTTTGTAAGTCGTTTATTGTTCATTCTCTGTATGTGCCCGTAGAAAGTTAGTCTGCGTTTTCTAATGATATCTGTGAGTCTGTGTGTTCATATAGCTCTTTGGTAGGTCTTTTCATCCATATCCCATCTCTGTGTACTGCTCCAAATATTTTTCTCAGAATTTTACGTTCAATTTTTTCTGTTTCTATGATGCCAGATGCTCCAATTGTGGTCGTTTCTTACGCATACAATGCTTCTGGTAATACAACTGTTATGTAGTGTCTAAGGCTCCGTAAATAATAAAAGAGTTGACAGACATTCTAAACCCTTTGGAAAATAGCATGTAGACAAGATTCAAATTTTCGGGGTCGTAATGGATTCTTGTGAATGTGATTTAGAGGTTTTGCTATCAACATAACTTCCAGGATTCATAAGGTTAACTTATTATTATTATAAAGCCAAGAAAAACAACAGGATCTACTCATAAATGAAATTTATTAACTGAATCAAACATAAAAAAGAAAACTATAACCACCCTTTTATTGTTCACTCGCGTGAACAGATCTAACACTGACCAGCCTGACGTACCGTGACGACACGGCATGACAGCTGTCAACAAGCATTGTGACTGAAATGTCACTTAAGTCAGAGTAACAAAAGAAAACGGATCACAAGATCCAAATATAACAAACAAATAAAATAGTACAAAAATTCAATATTTATGAGCGACACGGGTTTTAAGACTAGTTCAAGTAATGAGCATTTTGACGGGCGCTCGTTTCCGACCAAAACAGTTGGTTCGGGAACGGACTCCGTACTGCGAAGGACGAATTACGGAAATGTGGGAACAACAATTACATATTTATATACACTACTGACATGCTCTAACCTTAGATTACCACAACCAAATACACGTGTGTATTATTTAAAATAAGGGCTGCGGAATTACCGTCTTATACCTTAAACACTAGGAAGGCATAACATGACATGAACAGGTTTGGCCGGTTGCCAAATTATATTTATATGAATACAATGGCCTTGAAAATAAGAGCCAACAACAACAAAATACAACTTTTAATTTTCACGCCGGAAAGTTTGGCGTTTTAAAACAATGAACAAATAAGTCGTAGTAATGATAAAAGAAACTTGGATCGACAACATGGCAACTTCCCAAATTAAACCAAATAAAATAACCTTAACTCATTAGGCTTTAAAGCAAACATAACGTGTCATAACGAGCTGGAGACAACCGGGCCTGTTATCGCATCACCGAGAGAGTGGCTGATTTCTTCCCCCAAGTAGTAATTAGTGCCATGCTAAATATAGATTCTGGCCCATAGCCAGCGTACAGCACCTTTGCTAATCGCCACCTGTTAAACGCGTACAAATAAATAACACATTATCTCAAAACATCCTCTCAGGGATTTTTAAGAATACATTCCCAGGTCAAACTTATCCCCACGGATAACTAGTTTGCCGGAATGATATCGCAGTCATGGACAGGCTTTACCTCTCCTCATCATCAACACTTACACCCAAAAACACGTGGCACATTTCTCGAAGATCACGTCGTAGCATTAATCAGCACACCCCTCAGATAATGACACACAACATGTCCAAATGACAATAAAGAATTAATAACAGGATCAGTCCTAGCCCGAGTTATCAAAGCAACAAATGCAAATATTCCCCCCACGTAGTAATTAGTTTAACATATCATTAAATCAGTCCATTTATCATTGTCGTTCCTAGGTTCTCATTCATGGCTACACTTTTTATAGATACGTTAATCGATGCGGCCGTTTCGCAATAAGAATTACGTATACATAAGGAAAACATTTAAATTACAAAAATTTACTGTACAACATAATTGTCACGCAATGCCAAAATTTACTACACGCATGTCAGTTAAGAAATCAAACCCTGAAATTTAAATTAAACCACACAAATAAAATCTATACAAAGTTCCACACATCTCTCGCGATTCCCCTCGTCCAAAATCAATAAATCAATTTTTTAATACTCATCACTTAAACTGCTTTCCAGAGGCCTCCCGCCTCGTCAATTCCCATCATTAGGCCGTTAGCCCATAACACTGATGGTAATGGAGGATGAAGCTTGCTGTCTTCTCTCCATGGTCGACATTTTGCTGCTGTTAAAACACAATTAAATCAAAGTTTTTAAACTGTTCTATCTGCGTTCTAAGTATTTTATTTCCTCAGATCGTCCTATGCAGAATCGTCGACTTTCCCTATTCTATGGCTAATTGCCATCTCACAATTTATGAAAATTTCCAACTTCGTTGCCGACACACAACTATAATTTTAAAACCATATCGTCTTAAGGACGTCTTAAAATGACTGTCGAAGAATAATTAGGAGTGTCCGGTTTCATCTCAGACATTTGTATATATACAGAAAGCCTAAAGTTTCAATGGTGGGAGTAAAACAGCTCCTCAATATTTTAAGTAATGGGCCTATAATTATGTGTGACCTCTCAAAATTCTTGTATTTTCTCACAGGTCGCGAATCTGCCGTCGAACAAGCAAACCGATCGCTAGATCTTTTTATATCCGATTGCCGCGCAAAACACACTGACGCTATGTTCTGGCGTCATGTTTTCTTATTGGTCAGATAAGTTGGCTTCGGAGTTCTGACCTTACAAATCCCGCCCTTATATTGACGTCACGACTATTCTCCTCTCTCTCACTCCTTGCCTTGTACGCAGCATTTTGCCCTTTTATGGTCACGTACGCCACAGCGTCATATCTGATTTTCTCAGAAATCCAAGAATAACATTGGTTGTGAAACTATTGGTCATTTCCAGCCAGCACGTAGCATGTCTTACCAAGTCCAGATTTCTTGCTACATCAATATTACTCAAATATCCAGCATATCATGTATTTAGTATTTCCATCGTTTTTATTAATATGAAACATTATTATTGGACACAATGATAAGGGTTCATCCGACCCCTAGTTGATGAAATTCGAACTCAAATGAAGTCGAATTTCACATCCCCTACTTTTCTGGCTCAAATTTGAAGTTGCTGGTCACCCTCAAATATAATGACTGTCCGCCTCTGTCTGTTTCAGTAGCCGTCTCGTTCCAAACTCATTAGGAAATTCCTGTATACTTATGCCCTCCGGCCTCTTTCCTTGCTACTCGTCTCCCCTCTCACTCTTTCAAAACATCAACATATTCATTAACGACTTCCGCCTGAACTTGTAAACACGTCAGAGCTGTCTTTTGAGCGCTTTAACCACTCGAGTACCCCCGTATCTTTTGTTGTATGTTATCACGCGAATGTTTAATTTGCTGCAGTAACATTATTTCTCGGTTCGTATGGCTCTCTCTGATGATACAATTTTAAATGTGAACTATTATACACTGCCATGTTTCCTGTGCTCACCTCTCGGACTCTGTAGGCGTTGTTACCTAAGTTCGTAACCCCTAGTTGAACTTCCTTAAGCTGCTCCTGTCTCTTCTCCATTTTACCGTGATGTCATCTCCTTCTTCTTCCCCGCGTTGCCATCTTCTTCCTTCTCCCTTCTTCTTCTCCTATTCCCGTACAATAACTTTTTTTACCATATTTCGAGACCCTTGCCTGACACGGCCTGCGAATCTCTCCTGCTATTCTTCTGTTTCCTATTGTCGGCTGCTCTATTTTCTTCTTCTCCATGCAGCTCCTCCAAATATCTCTGGGTTTCTACATGCATGGCCTCCAACATTTGATGTGTTCCGTTTTCCTCCTCGTGGTTGTCGGGATTCTTCCGCCGATCTATCGCTCTTTCCCATTTATCATTATTTCCTTCCATGTTACGTGGCTCCTCCAGGTACTGTTGCGGGTCAGCGTGTCTCTCGTTCCAATTTCTCTGATCATCCCTTGGATCCGATTGCTCGTTAAACCGCTGGTTATTTTGTGCGTTATATTGTTGATTGTAACGCCTATTGTCTCTGGGCCTATATTGTTGATTATAGTGTCCTCCACGCCATCCCCGATTATAAGGTGCGTTATTATTATTATTCCTATTGTATGACGTTTGGTATCTCCTATTATCTCGCCACTGCTGATTGTTTGTGTTCCGGTAGCGGTTAGTTTCTTCCTGATTGTTATGGTTTCTGTCCCTATTTTCGTATCTCGGTTGAGATCTCGGCTCATATTCTTCGGTGCTCTGCCGTCTTTGGTTATCCCCAGTGTTTGTAGCTTGCGACCTCGTGTTTTTGTTCGGTGTCTTGACTACTTCGACTGCATTAACTAACTCTATCTGTCTCTTCTCTCTCGGGTTGATGTAATTAGTGGTTTCATCTATCTTCCTTAATACCTCTTCTGCCTGGACCACGGTCGTAATATTTGCCGCCACCAAGAATTGCTGAACGCTAATAGGCATCTGCTTTCCTATAGTAGTTATTAGCTCCATTTCGCTCGGGGGATTATCAAGATCCTGCAATTTGACAAGTTGCATGGCGAAAAAATCTGCATATTTCGTCTGATGCGTGGAATGGTATTTGCGCGAGTATAAGTCCATCCGCAAGCTTTGTTGATACGACCCACTCCAGTATTTGCTTAGGAAGGCCTTGTGGAAACCTTCCATTGATTTAAATGTGTTCTTAAATCCAAGATACCAGGTAAGTGCTGAGCCCGCCAAAAATTTTTCAACCATTCTTAATTGTCGCGTTGAGCTAACATTTTGGTCCGAAAAATATTCTGTCAGTTCCCTTAAGAAAGCTTTAGGTGTCCCTCCGCTCTCTGGTAAAAACTTATTCGGTTTAAATTCGTTTCCACGGATGACTTGTATAACTTGCGTGGGAAGTTGTGTGTTTTGAGGTGTCGAGCTACGACCCTCATAATTCTGGAATGCTTGCGTGTCTACCGTTCTTGGACTTTGCCCAAGCTCGTGGCTGTCTATTGTGTGCTCTCTTTCCGCATTCTCCCCTTTCCCCTTTTCCATTAGTGTCGCAAACATCGTATTATGTCCAAGTGACTGCAACTCCGATTTTATCATGCGGTCCTCTTGAATTTGAAATCTTAACTTCATATTTTCTTCTAACGCCTGTATTTTCGCGTTATTTTCCCCTAGCTTCTTGCTTACTGCGAGCCGTTCATCTTTCGAATCAGCGCTCATCTTGGTCCAATCTTTCCTAATAGTATCCTTCAATTTAACAAAGCGTTTTTCGACTTCCTGTTGATTAGCCTCCTGATTATCTTCAAGTTTATCTATCCTTTCTCCCAGAGAAATGTTGTTCTGTTCTAATGTTTGTTTAATTTCTTCCTGGTCAATTTCTAACTTTTTCCATTTCTTAATTGATTGTATTTCTAATTTGTTGAGTTCCGTCACTAAGCCCGTGATATTGTTATCTACTGTAATTATCTGATCTTGCATACCCTGTGTCCCTCGTTCGATATTCTCAAACCTTTTTTCTAAGTTTGTGTGTGCTTCTTTGATTTCAGATGAGCTGGTCAAACACGCTTGCTCGATTTGTGCTAGTTTTGCCATAACAGTCTCATCCATTCCTTTTATTTCCTTTTTAAACGAATCTTCGATACCTTTTATTATTCCTAATTGTTTGGTATTGTTAGTGCTAACGTCCTTTGCTAATTGGATTAGCTGTTCTTTTGTGTGCTCTTTGATTTCTACCGTTAGCGCAGCTAGATTTTGAGTGTTCCTTTCGTCTTGTGCGTTTAATATTTCATTGTTTTTCTCAGACTGCCTATGTAATTGTTCACTAACCAGAATGTTTTGTGTAGCGATTTTCTGATTTATATTCTCGTTAACTTCGGATAGTTTTGTGTTTAACTGTGTCTGTATTTCTTCCGATTGTTTATTTATAGCAGCTAACTGTGTCTGCGTTTCTTCACTATTTGCCGCTAACTGTGTCTGTATTTCATTGGTTATGTCCTTTCTCATCTCACTAAGTTGTTCTCGCGTACGAGCGGATGCTAATTCAATCACTTCGCGGATTTCTCCCAGAGTTGCCATCACAACAATAATATATTTGAGACATAGGGAAATGACATAAGGGCGGAGCCCTGGATACGCGCGCTCACATATATTAAATATACACACATTAACCCTTTACATACTCAGTTCATTTACTTTAAATTACTCCCACAAACTATAGCATCACTGAGTATAATTTACTTATTATTCCATTTAATTTTAACCCTTTGATTCAGTTATAATCTTCCTGACCTTACTTTACTTACAAATTTTAACCAATTAATAGAGTATTAATTAGTTTTTAAGGTCTAACCTTCCTGTCAAATAATTCTTTGAGTTTGGCTTTTCTACACAAAGCTAATTTAATTTTATTGGGCGCCTGGAACAGTTTGTTCTAATTTTAATCAAAGTTCAAACACTTAACTTGTTCCATATTTACTTTATTGCAAACTCCATGACTTTATATTTTCAAACATTTGGCGGTACTATCTTCGCCTAACTTACGTTAATAAACTTATCACATGCCGGTGATCTATTTTTTTACTCTAAAACACAAATGCCACACGTTCGGAAGCCAAAGTAACTCTTATAAACCCTTTGGAAAATAGCATGTAGACAAGATTCAAATTTTCGGGGTCGTAATGGATTCTTGTGAATGTGATTTAGAGGTTTTGCTATCAACATAACTTCCAGGATTCATAAGGTTAACTTATTATTATTATAAAGCCAAGAAAAACAACAGGATCTACTCATAAATGAAATTTATTAACTGAATCAAACATAAAAAAGAAAACTATAACCACCCTTTTATTGTTCACTCGCGTGAACAGATCTAACACTGACCAGCCTGACGTACCGTGACGACACGGCATGACAGCTGTCAACAAGCATTGTGACTGAAATGTCACTTAAGTCAGAGTAACAAAAGAAAACGGATCACAAGATCCAAATATAACAAACAAATAAAATAGTACAAAAATTCAATATTTATGAGCGACACGGGTTTTAAGACTAGTTCAAGTAATGAGCATTTTGACGGGCGCTCGTTTCCGACCAAAACAGTTGGTTCGGGAACGGACTCCGTACTGCGAAGGACGAATTACGGAAATGTGGGAACAACAATTACATATTTATATACACTACTGACATGCTCTAACCTTAGATTACCACAACCAAATACACGTGTGTATTATTTAAAATAAGGGCTGCGGAATTACCGTCTTATACCTTAAACACTAGGAAGGCATAACATGACATGAACAGGTTTGGCCGGTTGCCAAATTATATTTATATGAATACAATGGCCTTGAAAATAAGAGCCAACAACAACAAAATACAACTTTTAATTTTCACGCCGGAAAGTTTGGCGTTTTAAAACAATGAACAAATAAGTCGTAGTAATGATAAAAGAAACTTGGATCGACAACATGGCAACTTCCCAAATTAAACCAAATAAAATAACCTTAACTCATTAGGCTTTAAAGCAAACATAACGTGTCATAACGAGCTGGAGACAACCGGGCCTGTTATCGCATCACCGAGAGAGTGGCTGATTTCTTCCCCCAAGTAGTAATTAGTGCCATGCTAAATATAGATTCTGGCCCATAGCCAGCGTACAGCACCTTTGCTAATCGCCACCTGTTAAACGCGTACAAATAAATAACACATTATCTCAAAACATCCTCTCAGGGATTTTTAAGAATACATTCCCAGGTCAAACTTATCCCCACGGATAACTATTTTGCCGGAATGATATCGCAGTCATGGACAGGCTTTACCTCTCCTCATCATCAACACTTACACCCAAAAACACGTGGCACATTTCTCGAAGATCACGTCGTAGCATTAATCAGCACACCCCTCAGATAATGACACACAACATGTCCAAATGACAATAAAGAATTAATAACAGGATCAGTCCTAGCCCGAGTTATCAAAGCAACAAATGCAAATATTCCCCCCACGTAGTAATTAGTTTAACATATCATTAAATCAGTCCATTTATCATTGTCGTTCCTAGGTTCTCATTCATGGCTACACTTTTTATAGATACGTTAATCGATGCGGCCGTTTCGCAATAAGAATTACGTATACATAAGGAAAACATTTAAATTACAAAAATTTACTGTACAACATAATTGTCACGCAATGCCAAAATTTACTACACGCATGTCAGTTAAGAAATCAAACCCTGAAATTTAAATTAAACCACACAAATAAAATCTATACAAAGTTCCACACATCTCTCCCGATTCCCCTCGTCCAAAATCAATAAATCAATTTTTTAATACTCATCACTTAAACTGCTTTCCAGAGGCCTCCCGCCTCGTCAATTCCCATCATTAGGCCGTTAGCCCATAACACTGATGGTAATGGAGGATGAAGCTTGCTGTCTTCTCTCCATGGTCGACATTTTGCTGCTGTTAAAACACAATTAAATCAAAGTTTTTAAACTGTTCTATCTGCGTTCTAAGTATTTTATTTCCTCAGATCGTCCTATGCAGAATCGTCGACTTTCCCTATTCTATGGCTAATTGCCATCTCACAATTTATGAAAATTTCCAACTTCGTTGCCGACACACAACTATAATTTTAAAACCATATCGTCTTAAGGACGTCTTAAAATGACTGTCGAAGAATAATTAGGAGTGTCCGGTTTCATCTCAGACATTTGTATATATACAGAAAGCCTAAAGTTTCAATGGTGGGAGTAAAACAGCTCCTCAATATTTTAAGTAATGGGCCTATAATTATGTGTGACCTCTCAAAATTCTTGTATTTTCTCACAGGTCGCGAATCTGCCGTCGAACAAGCAAACCGATCGCTAGATCTTTTTATATCCGATTGCCGCGCAAAACACACTGACGCTATGTTCTGGCGTCATGTTTTCTTATTGGTCAGATAAGTTGGCTTCGGAGTTCTGACCTTACAAATCCCGCCCTTATATTGACGTCACGACTATTCTCCTCTCTCTCACTCCTTGCCTTGTACGCAGCATTTTGCCCTTTTATGGTCACGTACGCCACAGCGTCATATCTGATTTTCTCAGAAATCCAAGAATAACATTGGTTGTGAAACTATTGGTCATTTCCAGCCAGCACGTAGCATGTCTTACCAAGTCCAGATTTCTTGCTACATCAATATTACTCAAATATCCAGCATATCATGTATTTAGTATTTCCATCGTTTTTATTAATATGAAACATTATTATTGGACACAATGAGCCTCCGTGGCTTAAGCGGCAGCACGCCGGCCTCTCACCGCTGAGTCCGTGGTTCAAATCCCGGTCACTCCATGTGAGATCTGTGCTGGACAGAACGGAGGCAGACAGGTTTTTCTCCGGGTACTCCGGTTTTCCCTGTCAAAATTTCATTCCAGCAACACTCTCCACTATCATTTCATTTCATCTGTCATTCATTTAATCATTGCCCCAGAGGAGTGCGTCAGGCCTCGGCAGCCGGCACAGTTCATATCCTCGCCGCTAGATAGGGGCTTCATTCATTCCATTCCTGACCCGGTCGGAGACTGGAAGCAGGCTGTGGATTTTCATTTTCATTATTGGACACAATGATAAGGGTTCAATTCATTCATCAAAAGATTGTCAGGTGTGTGTTACCAGAGAGGGAGGACATTTTCAGCATCGCCTATGAACTCTGTAAGTACACATTATTATTGAACATGTTTGGGAAAAGTGTGATAGTGGGCACCGACCGCCGGCTGGACAGGGTGCGCGCGGCCGCGATCTGCACTAGTCACAGCCGGCTTAGCTTGTCGTGTTTACTGGCGCGCACACACATAATGACCCTGTGTAAACACTGCATGTATTTTTTTAAATATGTAAATGCTGTAAATATGAACAATTTAGATGTAAATTGCGCCAGTGAAGCATACAGTACATTACATTTCTTGTATGGTCTATAGTAAATAAATAAAAAAATAATTATTTAAATAAATAATAATCAAATACACGAACTCCGGAGACATTCTCAAAAAGTAGACAAACATTGATTTATACATAGATTATCGGGAAGAACTGATTGTTGGAAAATTAAAATGACACCACTGGCTGTGCCTTCACCTTGATTCTTTTTAATCCTTTAGCTACGACCACTAACAAACGTTCTGCCCACATTAAACTGTAAGTTACGGTAAATAAAAGTTAGTCCCAGAAAGTCAAATATAGGTTGCAAATTATTTGAATAAACCTAAGGGGGTTAAACGAAACCTTAAATCGTTTTTCGCTCTTTTCCTCAAAGACAGTAGGTTTGGCTAGGAAAAGTATAGAATAGAAGTAATCGGAAATGCAATTAGCCTATGAACATCTGCCAAACAGTATTTTGGTAGAATGAACCCTGAATGAGATGATGCAAAGAAGAGTTTGAGGTAGTAACACTACTACGCTGTCTGCATGCCCAATCATGATTCAGCTATAGTGACGCGTGCTATTCTCTCGACAATGCATCTCTGTAAATTAAGAAGAACATATTGCTAACGTAAATACACAAGAAATCTCTCACTTCACATGGGCACCATGTTATTTGGGTGATGGCTGAATGTATAATTATTATAACAACTGCTTTTTGTCGCCCTAATACCATTTCTAAATCAGCACCTAATTATATGCAGAACTCTTGCAGATCATAACTGTGAAATCATAGGCCTAGAAGTGCTGATCAAATAAGGCCCACTAAGTACGACTAGCTAATCAAGGCTATTCCTCCTCACGCCAGTCTCGTGAACGTTGAGGTCAGATGAATACTATTGTTATTGCCCAGCAATATAAGCTCGTGAACGATGGGTTCATAGAGTTAGTTCTACGGTATCATAAGATTCACTTTACCAAGAAGTGGTTGCGGTCCACCAAAGTTTCTGCAGTTCGAATATTGTCCAGATGAGAGCAGATTCAGAAGCCAAGTTCCTCGTTAATCTCACCATATCTCAGCAGTGGTATTTAACGCGTAATTGGAGTATTTATGTACATTAATTCATGTTTTGTTACTAGCAATTATGTATATTAGTGTACTTAGCCCTTCTCCAGTCATAAATCAATCAATCAAATGATCAGTCAATTAATCACTCCATCACACTTCTGCCTTGCATCCTACTGCGCGTTATATAACTGTCGCAGAATGACGTGGAAATGTGACCGTCAAGTTCCATTATGACAAGAATGTGATAGTTTATTGCTGTTATTGTAACAAATTTTCTAGCTTTAAATGGCGTATACTTCGCTTTTTCAGATGTTGAGTTGTCATAGTTATCAGTTTGGTATTCATTGCGTTGCCAATAGGTGACAATTGATTTCGTATTCCATAAAATCTGGGAAGGAATTTTCCGAGAACATAGGCTAGTTCAGTAAATTTCTCTAGAGCCGTGAAGGGGATTCATTCATTGATTCATTCAATCAATCATTCGTTCCTTTTTTAATCAGAAACTGGAATGCCAGCGTTAGTCCAGTCTGCAAATGAACGATGCATCTCAATGATCCCCTATGAGCAGTTAGCACTGTGACCTCTTGTGCTTCTGGCTGGCTGCGTGGCTCAGCGGTAATGTTCTCGCTTGCTGTGTCCAAGGTTACAGGATCGAATCCTGGCGCAGCCAGTTGGCATTTGAGGGCGGGCAAATGCGAGAGGGCCGTGTCAGTAGATTTACTGGCACGTTAAAGATTACCTTTGGGGCAAAAATTCCGGCACCCCGGCGTCCCTAAGAGCCGCAGTTTTTAAAGGAGATGAAAAACCAATAACATTATTGTTATTATCTTATGCCTCTGCACACTGTAATCACTGCGCAACGGAGTCTAAATTAGTCCCTTACATCTACATCGGCTACTATTGTCATCCTTATTAATCTCCCCTTTTCCATTCATATCCCATGAGCCCACCATCTGAGTCGGCTCGTTCAAACAGCCTCATCTAATGTGCTCATTTGCAGCTTACCCGTAATCTCTGCCTTACGAGTATGTTTTTATTTATTCAATTATGGAACTGGGATATCATCGATCATCAGTGTCATGTAGGCCTACGTGTGTGGATTATATTTGTCTGATATCAGCCGTTTGAGATTCGAGTGCCGGCGGCGAAGTTAGATAATATTCTTTGTTTACGACAGGTTGCACTTTTGACAGGTAATGTCATGCGGGTAGGATGATATGACTCAGCCAACGTTCTCCTCTCCGTGGTGATATGTGTTCCTGTTCCGCTTAGAAGTGTTGGCTGACATGACCATGGCAGTAAGGTAGTGTGTGTGTGTGTGCGTATGCACGCCTTCGATGGGCTAAACCACACTCTCAGTGGACAGTAGCTGATGTTGTTGTTGTTGTTTCATTGGAGGGCTTGGATATCGTGGTCATTGAGCCCTGTGTGGGCTACTTGGGTGTGTGTACTTTTACCTAATAACCAGTGTTGTGATAGCTGTATTAGTGTGTGTATTTGTAATTCAGGCGATGATTGTGAAGGAGGCACCCGTGGCCTTAAGTCAGGAACCATCCCGGCATTCGCCTGGAGTAGAAGTGCAGAAATTACGGAAGACCACTTCCTCTTTTCAGTTTTGCCTTACGAGGCTGAGTGAACCCTGTTCCGGGCCTCAGACCAGAATTTAATTTCTTGCCAGAGCCGGGATTCGAACCCGGACCTCCGAGGCGACAGCTAAGCATGCTAGCCGCTATACCAGGAAATGGTCCGACAGTAGCTGACTAGAGAGGACATGTTGTGTGGATCAACCGGTCGCGACTTTGCCTGTTTCCAAAAGATACACGCCGTCCAATGCAGCGATGGCCCAATAAGGCGTTAAACCCGCGGTCTGTAGAGGGTGAAGTTCAGAATGGAGGTGGTTCTATGAAGTATTAGGAATGTTTTTATACCATGACCAGTAACAGTGAACATGAACCAGATTGTTTATATCTACCCTCGGTGGCCAGGTGTCACCCTCAGTTAAACATATTCATGATGAGTACAGTTTACGCCACAGTTTTTGGACGGTCAGCCCTGGTTGCGCAGTCGTACAGAAGACAGTCAGTGAGCCTCAGGCATCGTCCCTGCATCGATCCCCTAACATATTCTCGTCTTCTTTCTTCACTTTATGCAACTCCAATTTCCTGGAGGACATGTGGAAAGAACCGGAGAACCCCACATAGGAAGCCTGATTTTAGCCTCGGAATTCAAACCTCCGATCCCCATTGCTGTCTTGGAGAGTGACTCAGTGCACTCAGCTAAACTGATTGCCAACTCCTTTCGTAGTTCCCATCTGTTTTTCCTACAAATCATTCGTGCCACCTCCATCTGTGTCCTACGGATTATGTAAGGATGTTCGTATGAATCCATGCAGCTCTGCTTCAATACATCACAGACATGATGAAATGAAAATCCACAGCCTGCTTCCAGTCTCCGACCGGGTCAGGAATGGAATGAATGAAGCCCCCATCTAGCGGCGAGGATATGAACTGTGCCGGCTGCCGAGGCCTGACGCACTCCTCTGGGGCAATGATTAAATGAATGACAGATGAAATGAAATGACAGTGGAGAGTGTTGCCGGAATGAAATTTTGACAGGGAAAACCGGAGTACCCGGAGAAAAACCTGTCTGCCTCCGTTTTGTCCAGCACAGATCTCACATGGAGTGACCGGGATTTGAACCACGGACCCAGCGGTGAGAGGCCGGCGTGCTGCCGCCTAAGCCACGGAGGCTTATCACAGACATGATGATGATGATAATTGTTATTTTAAGGGGCCTAACATCTAGGTTATCGGCCCCTAATGGTCAGGAGGAAAAAAATGCCCTCAACCCTCGGAGAATGCGGATTGAGGGACTTGGAAGGAAGGAGAGCCATGAAAGGCAGATATGAAAGGGGAAAGAGGAGAGGGTCCGCCCCACAGGTAAGGGAAAAAAGGGGGGAACCGGATCCAGCTCAGGAATCCCTCGGGGTCGCCAACTCCCGAACCCACCAGCCGTGAGCCCCTGAGGGTGTAGCAAAATCTAGGGTGCACCAGAAGTGGTGGGGCTACATACACCTAGCCTCCTTGAGGGCCTTGAGCAGAAGGCAGGAGATAAAAGGAAAAGAAAAAGAAGGCTGACCCCTCGCACAAGGAGGGTATCAGAAAAGATGAGACAAGGGCCAATTAAGGCGGGAAAGGAAGAGACTCCCTGGGCCTCGGATACCCTAATACCGTCGGGGTCGGAAGAGAACAAGAGTTGACCTAGTGAGGTCGACAGGAAAGAAGACGGAGAGGAGCCCGGCGCAAGTAAGTGGAAGCAATGCCGGTCTCAGCTGGGGTCCCGTGGTCGCCAACCCACGTCCCACTAGATGTGAGCCCCTGGGGAGACATCACAGTCAGCCTGAATACTGATCGATGCCGGAAGAGTTTTGTTGCCGTAAGTTTGCGGGGTAGTCACCTACCAAAATTCACAACGCTCTAGTTGAAGTTTGTGTGGATAATGTACTGGATCGAAGCACAGTGTCACGGTGGGCTTCTCGTTTCCGCGAAGGCCGGACAAGTACTGAAGGCAACCCAATGAGTGGGCGGCCGGTAACTGCAACAGACCACACTTCCGCTGTCATTATTGACAACATTTTGCAAGAAGGTCGACGCAAAACATGCCAAGAAATTGCAAACGAATCAGGCATGTCTGTCTCTTCGGTGTTCAATATCATAACCAAGAAACTACCGGTACACAAAAGAAAAGTCACAGAACAATGGGTTCCTCATCATCTTGGCGAAGAACAAAAAGTAAATCGCAAGAGAATCGCACAACAATATTGTTTCAACGCTACGAAACAGGGGAAGATCAGTTTTTAAACAGGATTGTTGCCACATATAAAACATGGATTCGAGATTTTGAGCCACAAATGTAATCTCAATTTTCAGTCCTTCCAGTGGAAACATCCTGACTCTCCTCCGCCAAACAATTGCCGTCGGCAACTGTCAAGCTGCTGCTGATTATGGCTTAAGGCAAGAATGGAGTGATATCAACAGATAGAGTGCCCCCAGGGAACCACAGTAACAGGCCGATACTACACGGACGCTCTGCGAAATGTTTTGCAGCCAAAAATTCGCCAATGAAAGGCCGACACTTTCGCAGCCAGGGTGCTCATTCTGCATGATAACGCACGACCGCAAATTGCGTAACCAGCACGCAGAGGTTTGGATAATTATGGATGGGAAATCCTTCCCCACCCACTCTATAATCCTGACATGAGCCCATCTGACTTTTATTTGTTTCCGAAACTCAAGAATCCACTCCAAGGGAAACGTTTTCAAACCACTGAGGGGGCTTCTGATGCAGTGACCCAAGTAGTCAGACAGATCAACAGAAATGGCGTCCTAACGGGTATAAAAGACTAGCCGAATAGCTGGACCACTGTTATTGATAAGAATAGAGATTACATTGAAGGCTTGTAAAGTCATTTTGTGGAATAAAAATGTTTTTGAGTCATAATTTTGCTGTGCGCAGGGTCTTTGAAATGACCTTCGTATAAATCCATGCAGCTCTACTTCCATACAACACTGTCAGCCTGAATACTGAGCGATGCAGGGAGAGTTACGTAGCAGTGCTAACGTCCATTTTGTAGAATGAAGTACATCACAATTTTCAACTAATTGTCCATCTCCTATCATATCGGTAGTGACTAGCATTCTTGGAGCCCTGGGTTCCATTCACGGCTCTGCCAGGAAATCTAATTGCCGTCTGAGCGCTTCACTCAGTCTCGTGAGGCAGAACTGAGCAGAGGTGAGTTCGATTCCTGTCTCAGCCATCCTAGAAGTGTTTTTTCATGTTTACTTCATGTAAATGCTTGGATGGTAACTAAATTGAGGCCACGGTCAGTTCCCACCCAAATCCTAGCCTTAATTACAAATACACACTCTAGTACATCTATCACAATGACACAGGTTATCGGACAAACTCCTCACACACCCATGAACATGAGGCTACATAACTATGATGTCACAAAGCCCCTAAATGAATCTACAAACATTACAACTCATTGGAGTGGCTTTTCTTCACATCGATTCTGCCATATTTTACTGCCATCTTCATCTATAGCCAACGGCTTGGTCATGTTGAAGCACCGGATCCAGGGATATCACCGAAGTTAAGCAACATTGGCGTAGACAGAACTTGGATGGATGACCGTTTCTGGAAGATCACTGGCTCTCGGAGTAGGAAGGCACGGAGGAGCTGAAACGGACTGGCCATCCTATCGCTAGTATGTCCGGCTCAAGAAACAACTTCACGGAGATCCACATCTGCCTATAACTATCAGGCACTCATTAGCATATCTATACAAATAAAATTGAAAAGCATCTAGTTTTTTATATAGTCTATCTGTAGAGGGTTAGGTGTTAAACCCCTGTACTAATCTCAATGAAATATTCAGAATAGCTTTATAATTGCCCAGCTCCCCTAATTGGCGGGGGTTTAAAATTCTGGTTCATAAATCCAATGCATAAATTAACCAAATGCCCTACCTCTCCACTCATGATACGGTTCTCAGCATCCGAACACAAAATTTCCGTGTGAGGGCATGTCACCACATCCTCCACGCACTCTGTATCTATCGAATAATATTTCGCTTTCCCGTCAGGTGAGACCTAGGATTGCCAGAACACATTTGTTTTGGTTGAAAATGTTTTTGATGTGTAACATCTTTCCGCTCGGTTGCTGGATAGTTTTGTGGGAGTGATTTTGTAAATTGGGGACGGAAGTGGATCGGAACGATCAAGCTGGAAGTGGTGGATCAAACGGAAGTATGCACTGCCCACTCGATCGATCAAACGGAAGTGTACTACCTGGCAGTGGTGGACAACGGAAGTATGCACTGCCCACTCGATCGATCAAACGGAAGTGTACTGGCTGGCAGTGGTGGACAACGGAAGTATGCACTGCCCGCTCGATCGATCGATCCAGCTGGCACTGCTAAGAGAAACAATCAGCGCGCGGTGTCGAAAATTGATACCATGACGCAATCTCGGCCATGTGGAATGTATATGACATACTGAACGGAAAGCGCTCATGCGAACTCTGGTGTCAAGTGATTTAAACAAATGACATGGTACATGTTCGAAGTCTTCGTATCAGTATTTAAATGGTAAAATGCCTTAATATCAAACATTGTAAGTAGTCGGGATTGCATTGGCATAAGGGATTTTAAATTCAATGTCACTCAGGAACATTATCGAAACAAGCAAAATATAAATGAAACTTATTTCCGTAATGCAGTATTATTGGAACGTGGAAATAAGTCACCTTCTTGTGCACAATATTTGCGTAGTCGAAATAGCCGTGGGGTTATTGCGTATGACTGTGAATCTAGAGATCTTAGGTTCGAATCCTGGGCGGGGTAGGTATTTTTGCTACCAGATTATCATTTTAAACGATATTTCTCATATCAATATGACTCATTTAACAGAATCCATATGAAATTACGTGTTGGTCTGTGAATCAAGAGGACCTGTTTATAAGGAATTTAAGGTTATGAGCGGTGTCGCGTCTATTAATCTAGTTGATCCATATCGTTTTCTTTATTTAGGCTAGTGCTGGTGGAAGCTACAAATCATCTAATAAAATGAGTTCCGTATTATAAACTACAATATCTGTAAAACACTCCCTTTTACAACAGATTAATATTTGTGCCAATAATACTATAAAATACCGGTGTATCAACAATTTCACGTGAGGTTTCTTCTATGTCAGATGTTACACATCATATGCGACTACTGTAAGGCTCGTAATTTTTTATTTTATTTGGAGACTTCAACAGCCGCGGATTTGCTGATTGATCAGCTGGGAACAAAAATATGCAGGTTGCCTACCTCTGAGAGACGAATCTTTTAAAATAATAACATAATATAAATTATCATTATTATTATAATAGTCTAATAATTATTATTTAATGTTCAGTTGCAGCTTATAGTTTAAAAGAGGACGTAATAGCGCAGCGGACAAGTTGCTTGCCTCCTATCGAGGTGGACTGGTTTCGGTTAATACGTGTGGGACTTACGAGGTGAAATGTCACGCCCGGTGCTTCGGAGTCTACTTAAAAAGGTGACCCAGTAGCTTATGATCACGATAATTAGGGTAGTGGCTAGCATTCTTGGCTATCACCGCGGAGGCCCCAGTTCGATTCCCGGCTATGCCAAAAGGGTTAATTCTGGTCTGAGGGCTGGAACGGGGTACACTCAGCCTCGTGAGGTAAAACCGAGAAGAGGTGGGTTCGATTCCCATCTTAGCTATCCTTTAGGTGGTTGTCCGTGGTTTCCAACGACTACTCTAGTCGAACGCCGGGATGGTTCCTAACTTAAAGCCAGGACCGCCTCCTTCTCTTCTGAATTACAATTACACACACTAATATAGTCATCAGTAATCACAATAACACAGGTTATCAGACAAGTTACACACACCCATTTACACGGGGCTATATGGCCACGATGTCACAAAGCCCCTACATGAATCAACAACAACAACATCTTATCCTGGTGTATGTTGCCATAAGCTTTGGGCCTATGAACGTGCAGGCCTTAAGCGTGAATTCGACTACGCTAGTGAGTGAACAACATTTCAAGTGAGTCTGTTCTGCTGCCCTTTATTGATGTGTAACATCTTTCCGCTCGGTTACTGGATAGTTTTGTGGGAGTGATTTTGAAAATTGGGGACGGAAGTGGATCGGAACGATCGAGGTGGCAGTGGTGGATCAAACGGAAGTATGCACTGCCCGCTCGATCGATCAAACGGAAGTGTACTAGCTGGCAGTGGTAGACAACGGAAGTATGCACTGCCCGCTCGATCGATCAAACGGAAGTGTAGGCCCTACTAGCTGGCAGTGGTAGACAACGGAAGTATGCACTGCCCGCTCGATCGATCAAACGGAAGTGTAGGCCCTACTAGCTGGCAGTGGTAGACAACGGAAGTATGCACTGCCCGCTCGATCGATCAAACGGAAGTGTACTAGCTGTCAGTGGTACCATGCAAAGGCAGCGTGATTTTTGTTCAATTGAAAATGTGTGGATTGGAAACCAGGCAGTGTGTGCTCTGTAGCGCGAGTATGTTATGATAATACAGTAGGCAGTGCATTTAGCAGGCACTGGTTTGACGAGCACAGTGGCAAATGTTTCACCGACTTTCATTTGTCATTGAGCAGTTTATGAAGCTTCACGTTCAAGGTTGAATATCACATGGGGTAGGAAGTGAAAACTTGAGACTAATGTTGTTGAGTGTATGATAAAATAAAATAAAAAGACGACAAATGACATTTAAGTAAGCGGCATTATTGTCAAACTGTGGGTGAGTAATCAAATATTAAATGCATAGCAGAATGTTGTTATATGAGTGGAATAAAAGCTGTATTTTCATCATTTGTGAGACTAGTTCATTTCATGATTGTAGGAAGCCATGTTTTGATTGTTTACGACGACTTGTGTGAGAGCCTTGAGAATAATGAATGCTATAGTTACTGAGGAGTGTGCACACAGTATTTCAGAGTAGAATCGACGTTGTGTGTCACCTTGTTATTATGAATTATTCATGTAAAAGGAAGGAAGGAAGGAAGGAAGGAAGGAAGGAAGGAAGGAAGCTTGTGGTTTTGTGTGACCGTTAATCTCACGATCATGATCCACGGTACCTCCCTTTTACGTGGAATGCGAACCACAGGACATGGCATTTCAATTCGAAAATCTCACATGTATTGACCGGGAATCGAACGCGGTCTACCTTGGTGAGAGACTAACAGCTTGACCGCTGCGCCACAAGTGTGACAGTAGCATATCTCCAATTCAATCTGTACATTCATCATAGTACCAGTATGAAAACGGAGCGTAAATTAACATCTTAAGAATGTCCAAGCAGTGTAGTATACGTGTAGGATAACATGTCAGATGTTACACATCATATGCGACTACTGTAAGGCTCGTATCTTTTATTTCTTCTTTTGCTGTCAAATTCGTGATTATATTAGAATCAATGCTGTTTCCTTAGCTTGTAAATATTTACTTTTGTCCTGCCGCGTGGGGAGTACACTAGCTACTATCGGCCGCTGTTCCCCCGCAACAGCAGCGCACATGTCGGCAGGCGAGGAGTGGCCGTCTAGCACGCACAAACATTAAAACGCTTCATTTTAAAATTCTGTTATTGCCGTTAAATGAAAATAGGTGCCATCTTCTGAACCTGAATCGAGGGTGCACGCCACGTTTCGCCAAAATGGGTGACGTCGAGATTGTGAGGCTTCCTTGTAAATACCGTTGTTGTTGTTGATTGCTTTAGGGGCTTGGCGACATCGTGGTTATTTAGCCTAATGTACTTGGGTGGGTGTGTGTGTGTGTGTGTGAAATTTGTCTGATAGCCTGTGTTTTTGTGATGGCTGTATTAGAGTGTGTATTTGTAACTAGCAACCCGACCCGACTTCGCCCGGGAACAGTTATGAATGCATTACGTGACAAGCGCTTTTTTTTTCCAATTTCAATGAACAACGACCATTATCCGTTTTACGTCTCGGCATGATGGGTTAAAATCACTGACTGGACTATAAATTATATTATTATGGAGATGCATGTGCAACAAATTCTTGTCAGGCGTCATTTAAGAATGGCGAGGTGCATGAAACACAAATCCCCCTTCCGTCCAATCTTAACTTGACTGTGAATTTTGCGGAACGAAAAGTTCACAGGCGAAATAAATAAAAGCCGATTTGCACTTCCAGGGAAACGCTAAACACACCCACTCTTCTCTAAAGTTTTTTAACTCAACACGACTCGACAGTTTGCTGCTGGCTGTATCTGTGGCAATAAGCTCGTCCGCTAGCTACGCTGTAACTGGGGTGATAGAGTCGTCCCTAGCTAGCTCGTAAACTCCCCAGTTACAGCCTAGCTAGCGAGCGAGTCTATTACCCCCAGATACAGCCAGCTGCAAACTGTCGTGTCATGTTGAGTTAAGACTTCAGAGAAGAGTGGTTATGTTTGGAGTTTCCCTGGAAGTGCAATTCGGCTTTTCTTCATTTCGCCTGTGAACTTTTCGTTCCGCAAATTACACAGTCACGTTAAGATTGGACGGAAGGGGGATTTGTGTTTCAAGCACCTCACCATTCTTAAATTACGTCTGACAAGAATTCGTTGCACATACATCTCCATGATAATATAATTAATAGTCCAGTCAGTGATTTTAACCCACCATGCTGAGACGTAAAACGGATATAGGTCGTAGTTCATTGACATCGAAAAAAAAAAAGCGCTTATCACGTAATGCATGCATAACTGTTCCCGGGCGAAGCAAGGGTGGGTTGCTAGTATACAGACAGTATATATATAAAAGGAAAATGAGAATATTAAAACAAAACAAAATAAATTATCAATAATTATACTGTAGTTAAATTATATAAATACTGTATACAAAATTGAAAATTGAAAAAGACATAGGCCTATACTGTATTTTTCATGCACTCTTGTACTGAAATACACTGTATATACGTTGTAAATTAGTACATTATGCAACGAGCCTATAATGGCAATAATTAAGACACGAGTAAGCTTATGCTTATAAAACGAGCGTATGCGAGTTTTATAATTTCCATATGAGTGTCTTAATTACCATTATAGGCGAGTTGCATACGTCTGTTTATGTTCGACGATAATTATTAAAACTATTTTATATTCGAACATAAATATTCATAAATATCTGTCGAGATTTCGCCAGTTTTATGTACTGAACAGAGCGCACGAGACACAGAGAATGCCTTGTATTTGACCATTGCCTCCTCTATTACCCTACTATGACACTAGGCCACGCAGTGAAATTTAAATTAGAAGGCCGTGGAACTCAGCGCAGGTGCAATGCTATCCTTATCTAATTGGTCAAACAACTGTTTCTTGAGTTCTGATTGGCGGGAGAAACTGTTTCATAATGAAACATAGTGTTATAATGAGCCTCACGTACAGTACAGTTTTCTGACATATAATAGTCAGGGTCGAACATAAAATAATTAATGTATGTACTGGATTTGCCGTCAGATTCGTTAGACATATCCCATTAATGTAATAGCAATAGTATTTAATAAATAAAATGAATTAAATTAAATTATTATCATAAGAATATTGTGCAATTCTATCCTTTATTATTCCCGTTTTTACGAATCGGGGTTGAAGGGGAGATACATTTCTACACTACAATAGTTTTTACGGTCGGATATCCTTCCTGACGTCTACCTCATCAGCGGAGTTAATCAGAAATAAAATCAACAAATAAAAGTGAAATTGAACATGAAGTAGGAAGGAAGTGGCCGAGGCATATTAAACGGAGCCATCTTGACATTTTCCTGTAAAATGGGAACCACGAGAAACCATTTCAAGAAAGGACAAAATCATTGCAATATTATCAGGGAGAGCGAGAGTAGCACACTCAGGATGGTACTGTCAGTGCCGGGATTCGATTCTCGGATCTCTGAACGACAGCCACCCATTCTAGGCGTGAAGCATGCCCTTGATCGCTCAGCTACGCTGCTGTGTTTCTTCTTCTACTTATCGAGAGCGCACTTTCAAAATAAAATGTGGAGCTTCTGTCCTTCCATGGACATGCGACAGCTTATTTCCTGGATTACGACCGTCTTGCGTGATAACCACTAACTGGAAACACGGATAGGTGTTACGTAGATGCAGAATGTTACGAAATCTTTCAACTTGGAGACACCATTAAATAGTATTCGAAAATGTAAATAATTATCCCTGAACTCCCGAAACAAATGGATTGTAGTGCAACGGAACCCAGTCATATCACATTCAGAAGAGCCTGGTTTACTAAGCTACTGATTTGGCTTCAATTACAATAGCATATTATTTTACATTTATATTCAGGAAAAGTATTCGATGGATTTTAAAAATGCAATTTTACATGAGTTTTACGTTCTATTCATTAAAAATATTATTTGGAAAACGTACTTTCAAAAAGATATCCTGGTGTAGTTCATAAACAGTTTCATAAATTAAAAACTTGCCGTACGGATAGCTGGATTCGATTTGTGGCCTGAATAGCGGATTTTAAGTTTTGCATGAGATATGAAACAGGGTGCGCTCGAGATGAGGGCTACCGAGAAGAAGGTTGGGTACAAATCCCACTTCCAGCCATCAAGTAAGTAGTATTCCAGGGTTTGCCTCCTCAACTCTAAGCGAATGCAAGGATAGTGCCTAGCATCCTACCCCAGCCTCCTTCCAAACTTAGCCGATATACTGTAGCAAGTAAGCCTACACACACACGTACAACCACTATAATAACACAAGTTATCAGACACACAATCACTGAATTTGCAGGGACTGTTGACCATGAGGTCTAAACGACAAAATGAAGCAAAAACTGTTTCAAGGGCTTCAGTTTCGTCTGTCGAAGAACTACAAAATATGTAATATTCTTCCCGGGCACATTTTGTCTTCCATGCATAGTAGTCTTCTTGATAGCGCTTGGCAGAGCAAGCCAGTCTTCCCGGAAGTTTTTAGTGTCCGTAACCCTCGACGTGGTAAAACAGCTTTACCACCCACTTTGCTAGCCTATAGGCCTACTTCCTCTACGTCATACTATTCGTAAAAAAAATCGTGTGTTTTACATCGCGGAACTCTTGTAGCAATATGCGTAGAATTCTGTCTTTCTCAGTTTTAGCACGTTTGTGAATTATAGGACCCGGCATAAGGACGAACCACCCCCACAATTTTTAATGTACACTGTTACTCACATGTTTCTTCAGAACTTCTCGTTAACATCGGAAATCTTCATACTAATTCTCATACCTTGTACCGTACTGACTACTGTAGCATTCCCGCGGAGGTCCGGGCTTGATTCCCGGCTCTGTCAAGAAATGCAATCTGCCCTGGCTAAGGAGTGCTTAGTCGCACCACGTACCTGGCCCTCACGCCGCTGTCTCGCTCGCTTCGCTCGCGCAGCCAGCAGCTAATTTAAATGATTACAACAACAACAAAAAACTGCCCTAGGGCTGAAATGGGGACACTTAGCCTCGAGAGGCAGAACTGAGAAGAGGTGGGTACGACTCCTACTAAAGCCATTCTAGGAGTGATTTCCCACTTCTTCTCCAGGCGAACGTCTGGATGCCACCTAAATTAAGGCCACGGTCGTACCCAAATCCTTGCCTTAAATACAGTCACTGGTATAGCCATCGCGATAACACAAGATATCAGACAGATTCCACACACACACTCAAGTACACGGGGCTACATGACCACGATGTCGCTAAGCCCCTATATGAATCAAAACCAACTTATTTTAGTATTCTGTTTAATGTCATCTTGATTCCGCTTATTCCAGGAACGTTTTCATAACATTTTATCTGAAGTTAATGAACATGGAGTGTTTTCCACGATAGGCAAATTACCACCTAAGGGGTCTGAGACACGTTTTACAAGAATGTTAAAAGCCAAGTGCATATTCGAGTCCCATACGGAAAAGTTGAAATCCACTGCCGTGAAAACAATTTCAGATAGGCCTATCATCGGCGAAACTTTCAACTACACCTTTTTTTTTTTTTTTAAACAATTAAAAGAATGCTGAAGGAGAAGTTGGTGACAAGCGAGTACATACAATTTCGTTCAGCACCCACTTGGACAATCTCGCAAGTTGAGCGTGCTGAGATCTTGGTATTGCCCTGAAGCCGGTTGCAGGTGTGATAGTTAGCTGTCGGAACACGCGCTGAAGAGAGCCCATTCAAATAGCTCCGTAGGACCACCTGTACCACAAATGCTGTTTCACTGAATTCTGGCGCTAGGTGGCAGCAGTGAATAGAGCCGAAACGTGCTAGTTGCTGGGGGACAACACGCTGGTACCCCTCCCGCACCACTGCTGGAGCGACGAACCCTGACCAGCATCGTGAGACGGTAGGGATGGTCGTTATGGCTTAGCGGGCCATTGTGAGGAATACAGCGCGTGAGCCTTAGCGTACAAACCGTGGTGCGCTGCGCACGCCGCCTGCTGCCAACTTTGGGCAGCGGCTCAAGCCTGAGGAGCGACGAGTGAAGCGCAGCTCAGTATGTGCCGAGAGCCGGCCTAGTAACGTTACGTATAGGGGTATCGCTTAAGTCAAGTCCGACTGCTAAGTGACCCAACTCCTCTATCTACGGAAGTGTTTGACCATTGGAAAAAAATATAAGACTGTCAATTATCAATCCTAATATTATCTATTCACCATATACATGTAAAAAAATATTATTAATTTATATTCCATGCATATTTTAATTAATGTAGCGCGACACAATACAGACAAGTGTCAATATTCTAATTTGAACTGAACCGCGCTAAGCGCTCAAAAGCAGTGTGTTGAGATATGTGACTCTCGCTTTCGAAGCCAAACAATATAATTAGTTCTGACATTCTTGTACGCTCTAGAAATTAATAATTGCCCGTAGTGCGCGCTTGAACTTCATAACACCAGCAGTAGTCTTCTGTCATGTTGTTCCTTGTGGTTTCGCCCGGCATAGCCGTGCGGAATGCTGAATGAATTTCTCTGTTCGTCATTCATCAGTAAATGGAGCGAGGACATTAAGGCTACTAGTAACTGTCACAAGCAGTTTACCAGGAACAGACCAAACAAGTGGTAAGTTAGTGTGTGATGTGTGATGTCTCGTAAAAATAACGCGAAATAATTTATCTATGTTTGCATTTAACTTACGAAGAAATTCGGATTATTATTTTCACAAGTTACAATAGTTTTTGTGGCACGAAGGACTATAATATCGAGTAGGGTTAAATCAGAACCTTCTTATGGAGTCTCTCCAGTTATGTTATTTTTTGATATCTTCTTCGCATAAGAACTAGAGTGGAAAAAGTTGCCGGGTGCATCAGGCGTTTCGAAATTATATTCGAAGGCATTGAATGGGCGTACAATAAGTATTGAGGGTTTGAGAGAGATGTCTTATCCAAACAAGTCTTTTGAATTTGTAAGGAAGGGAAGGGCAGGTAATATATGGTTTCAGACAGGGCTGGAACTGTCTCGCGCATTCTAGTAGAAGAAACTTCTTTCGGATCCACCTAGGGTGAGGGTGACCGATTCCAAACAATTCTTTTCAATAGGAGGCAGCCGTGCCTTTGCAGTGTTTTCCTGTGTGCGTGGAATCCGCTTTGACCGTCGCACAAAAGAAATTTCGTTGTGCTGCTCGCTCCATTCCAAAGCTCAGGTGCTCGCGAAACCGAAAGTGGTTAACAGCTCGTGTCTCGATATGAAGCTCAGGCAATTATTCAGTTATTGCAGCAATGGTATATTAAATGTCTCTGTGAAAATTTGTTCACAGAGACACTTGGTGTGTGTTACGATTTACCTAACCAGTCGCGGCAATTTCATTTCATCAGAAACGCTTTTAAATATGTGGGATCAGTCATTGGTATCTGAACAGTTCTTTTGCTGTAGTCTTCAGAGATGAAGTAAAGTTACAGTTGTTGCCGCCAATCAATGAATTCAATGTTTTATTTTATTTAAGATTACCAATCAAAACTAAAATGTTTTGGACTGTGTTGTAAATACAGTAGAAATTATCTGAATATTTGTTAATCGCCTTTGGGAGGTTATATTCTTATACATTAGTAACTACCCAGGTATGGACGATTGAGTTATCAACACTGAAATTCCCGCTGAAGTATTATTATTATTATTATTGTTATGATCATTATTATTATTATTATTATATGCCATGACAGTATTCACGGCAGTTATGCCCTCTAAAATGTGTCGCTCCACACACAGAGTTAATTTTCTCTCTACTAGTGACATTAGCGATGTCGAAGTTCAGTGCTGTTTGGAAAGATAGGCGCGCGTGGTAGGATCGGCAAGGATTGTTTGAGTACAGCGGGCGGTGCTCGGTCCATGGCCGTCAGGAACCAGAAGCACTCGCGGTGCTTACCTTGGGCTGTCGTAAGAGCCACTCTTCGCGCGCCACATTCAATAATTTACTTCATATTCGAGGAATTTACAATTTCACCATTTCAAATTTAATTTTGATGTTAATATAATTCTCTGTTTCAAAGATTTCTGCTACATTCCATAGTATGTCTTATATCACGTGAACGTATTTTACAAGAATACGGTACTATTGTTGCATCACTATTTACTGTATATTATCCTAAGCAACACCATAAAGTAAAACAAGCTAATATCTATGAATGGCCAGGATACCTTTTTGTACCTGGGCAAACAGAAAGGGCCAATTAACAACGGTATTCATATTGTGACAGGATTTTTAGAGTGACATCAGTATACCATCCTGCACGAATTTCATTGTCCGCGCAGTTAGTCACTGATCTTATCCTGTATGGCAGATGGCCTAGATGTTTTCCCATTGAAACAACAATCAAGCTTATCTTGATTGGCTATATTGTTAAAATGCTATATTTAGTTATTGGAAGTCTTCTTGGCCCGGACTTGACATTGCCATTTTTATTTCTATCGACAACATGTCGAAATCTAAAGACTCTGCTTCCTTCATGCAGTATTGTTTGACGTTTTGTCCACCCAATGCCGTTGAAAATCTGTTTATACTTCACAAATGTTGAAACAAATTGTTTTCGTTTACCGTACTGTCAACAAGGAGGAGCGCCAATATTAGTCTACAAGTGTAAGATATTTTTTTGTGAAGTATGACTGTAAGTACGTGAACTTGTAGCTCAGTGTTGGTTGAAAGACGTTTGATTCAGTGGCCTTGCGCCGTATCGTTTCGTTGATTTTCTTAGTAACCGCACTTCGATAGTAAGTTATCAGCGATATTCTGTATAAGCTGGGAAATACAAATTACTGTAGGCAAGAATATGGTGAAGATTCGATTACTTTGTTTCCATTCCAATAACCTTAATGATCTACTTCGTTCTGGAAGAAAATGTGTGGGATAGTTAACTTGTTGACTAATTACTGTACGTTAATGTGTTGTTGGGCCGTTCATGTCTTCTCCATGGCACCGTACGTGAAGGGGAAGCAAGAGGTATGCAATCCCCTCCAGTACTTACGAAAATATGTGATGATTTTTAAAATTTAATGCGAATTAAATGTGTGTAGTATTTTTGTAAAAGCAATATTTTCTTTTTTCCTATCATTTGTGGGTTTTGTCCAATTTGTCGAGTGAAATCGAATTTAGCTGTCCATGATGAGCCAGGAATTTTTAGGATGTAGCCTACAATACTATGGCCCAAACGAGATAAAGCAGACGGTTTTAGATTCAATAGAGCGTCAAATTTTGGAAGCATATTATTTGTATCAAGGTATGAAATAAGGAGCACAACTTCTTATTTTATCATTATAACTAAGTTATTCTAACATTCTGTTCTTTTCACAATATTGGAAACCAAAAAACCAACTTTGTAGTTTTCCGTTGCTATTAACAAGGCGATCAAAACCACGATACCTCGTTTATACGTGGAATCTGAACCATTGGATGTGACTTTTAATGTCAAAAATCTCTCATACACTTAACTAGAGATTGAACCCGATCCACAGTGGTGAGAGCAAGCAGCTTGACCACTGCACTAACATGCCTCCTTCTTAATTAGGCTGAATGATTCAATGTAAGAAATCGTCCCTGTACATGCAACACCGCGTATTTCTTATGATTGGTCACTTCTCCCAGCCGTGTGCCCATCAGAACTACTCGCGCTAGGTTCATTTATCTGTGTATGTTACTAAAGAAAATTGAACTTTAAATATACTGTGCTATAGGAGTAGGCCTGTATAAATATAAGGAAATGTACTTTTCTGTAGTACAGTTAATATAAAACTCATATATCTTTAAGCCTTAACAGAGGAAGATGAACCTAGTGTGAATTGTTCTGATGGACGGCATATCCACACACGGCTGGGAGGCGTGACCAATCACACGGAACATAACAGAAAAGAAGAGCATTGCCAGATACGCGGTACTGCAAGTTCAGCGACGAAATGCTGGTTGCCTCACACCAAGGTGGACCGGGTTCGATTCTCGGTCAAAGCATATGAGATTTTCGAAGTGAAATATCACGTCCGGTGGTTCGGATTCCCTTGAAAATAAAGGCCCCGTGGCTCATGATCGTGAAATTCACAGTCTCGTAAAAATATAAGCTTCCGTCCTATTTTTTAAACTTATTTGAAAATTTCCAGTGTCCCCACTCCCAAACAATGTAGGCTATTTATATCTAACGTTGACACTGGTCTCCTTGAACCACAGCCTTTACTCTGCAGTAATGTATTCTTTGTAGGCTGTTATGAAACGTAGTTCGCTGTTCAGCGACGGCCATTCTTTAACGAGTGGCCCATATATTAACCCTTCAGGAGTAACTAGGATCGGGAACTGTACATTGTGGCGTCATATTTTAGAAGCCATATTGTCCGATGATCTGCCCATTAGTGCGAAAACTAAGTCGAAGAAGCTGAACGCTAATATTGATGCATTCATTACTTTTACTCTCTGGGGGAAATCATTTACACAAATAGCAGAGGAAGTAAGCTAATATTGCCTTATGCACACTCCATTGTGAAAAGATTTTTGTTCCGTCGCGAGTTGAGATGAGGTGGGGCAGTTTAGGCTTTGCGCATGTCATACCGTTATCCTCCAAACTTCTATTTAAGGGTGTGCATTTTTAGAACTCCGGTGCATGATTTTGATCCGAGACTTGAAGGAGAGTTATTTTGTAGCTTTGTTGCTGAATTGCGAGAGTGGCAGTGTAGGAAGGGTTAAAAAGAGAGTAAGCTTCTACGAAGACGTGCCTAGTGTAAGGAAATAGCTGCGCGGGATAAAAAGCGCTCATAGCCAGAATCAACTTTCTTTGGAGCGAAAAACTAACTTTTTCCTTCCATCTGAAACCGAAGTACGCGGCCTGGCTACATACAGTATAAGTTTGAAAATTTTATTTTCGAACAATGTGAAACTTGCAATTCATGAACTACTCCTACTTTGCTGACGATAGGTAATGTGATCATTTCGCTCTGCCTTATTGAATGACATTTTCACTGAACATTAAAAACTTAAGTAATGCATCATGCATATTTCAAGTTACACCTGTAAGTTCCAAGATGAAGGTAGTATTTCTAATATTTCTAGAATGCGGTAACTGAACATCGAGAATGTCTATAAAGTTTCAGCACCGGTATCGTAACTGTTGCGTTGGCAACAAGCAAATTTAACTCATCAGTACGGAGATTATATCCATCATACACATCGCACGTTTCCTTTGTAGAATATAGCTTATATTTCTCTCATAATAAAATGTATTGTCATGTCTGGATTACTCTAACTTGCTGAGCTTTCTCGGTATATCAGTGCTATAGTGTCTGCTACATTATAGGCTACAGGACCATTTTTATCGGTCTAGCAAATATATCTCTCGGCAGTGAGTTACCAGGCTACGCATGTATTTTACCGTTGTGCTGTTATGTTGCTAGATCGATAAAAATGACCATCCTACTAAGGCTGCGGGTTCGATTCCTGGTAAATTAAGGAAGTCGGGATTTTGAAGGGCTGCAAATATCTATGGCACTTCCGAGTCATACGATTTCGGCTCGTTAAAGTTCTCTTGTGTTAACATATGGTGATTGCAGGAAAACAATAATGAAATCTTGGCCAGTGTAGAGTTCCGCTCTCGTTATTGGATGGCAGTGCTAAACGGAGAGTTAATCGTTTAAATGGCTCCAACTCAGAAGATCTACACCATGAAGCTTTGGCCATAATGATAATGATGATTATTATTATTATTATTATTATTATTATTATTATTATTATTATTATTATTATTATTATTATTATTATTATTATTATATCCAACTTTCTAAAACTGCTCTGAAAATGAAAAATTTCCTCCGACTGTTTCCACCGCCAATTACACAAAAAAGAATACATACCCTACTTTTGATAATCATTAAGTTTTAAAATATAGGCGCAGCTTAAAATTTGACGGCCACTGGAAGCTCGGTAGTTCTCTGCGAATAATTCCTTATGTGACGATGCGGTACAACCGAGTGCCTCTTCAGAAACTTGGCATTGAATGAACGGTATAATTGTGCTGTTTGTTGCTGTGGGATAGGTTGACTAAGGAAGTTTACCGGCCTTTGTACGTTAAATCAAGAGATATGTGAGTAATCGGAGACAAAGTTGTGTGGTTCGACTCTGGGTGAATACTGTAAATAACGGTGTTGATATTGAGTTTGGGTTTCCCTCGGGGTTTCATGTTCCCGGTATGTGCTGAGAATGTACTTTTCGTATATTTCGATATTTGTATATCCTCGCGTTAGTACAAACAGAAGAATAACGCTTGTTCTTAGTTCTTTGGTTGGTAGGCCTATGTTATAATTTGTGTTGAAATCTGTGTTACATTATTATGGAATGTATTGTCGGTGGAATATAGCCTACAGTCGAGTACCTCCTAGTCGCTAATGAATTGAGAAGGTGAGCAGTGGTATTTCGGTTTTAAGTATGCTTAGAAATATAACCCAATATTCAAGGTAGAACTTCGGAAAAGTACTGGCTAACTTTTGACGTATTACTGTAGTAAAAACTAATAATTTTGAAATCGGACCACTTTGTTCTAATAAAGAGGTTTGCTTTTTTGCTTTCACTGAGACTGGCAGGATCCCTGAGCTAACAAACTCTGCTGGTTATCTCATGTCTTAACTTTGTAGGGCATAGCGAAATGTGAGGTCACCGACTGAGTAACACATCAGATTATTTGAGAATATCACGCCAACAGGCCACTAATCAACCACTAGCCATCTGGATTTGAATCGAGACCAGCTGGATAGAACGTGCAAACAACTGTCTACTGCATGCTTTGTGTCTATTACTTATCTTAGAAGAGTTACCGATTCTTTATTGCTTTGCGGAAGACGTTTCAGAATGACGGATTGCAATACAAAATGTCAGATGTATCACATAGTGTAGGCAGTCTTTTATTAACTTATTTTTCAGGAAACATTGTAAATTTCAGTTGGCTATATTGTATTGCTATACCTGTAATTTCTGACCATGAGATTTGCTCATTGATCTGTCTAGATTTGGCCATGTGCTTCACTTACAAGCTATTGCAGTCATTAATCAGTTCAACCTTTCAGTTACGGTCATGCCCTTTAACTGGGCGATCGAAGTTCTTGATTTGGAAGGTGGTCTACCAAAGAAGTTGTGACAAATACAGAGTCCGCAACATTTAGTTTTATCGTATATTTGTCTCCCGCGAACATGGAGATATTTCTTGCTTTCCCTCTGGAATCTAAAAATTGGAGTGAGTACAAAATAATTGACAATTGTTGTGTTGTGTGTAATAGGCTCATTTAAGCGATGTTTTGTTTTTTAAATTGTGATTTTGTTTTAACCGATTTTCTTCTTCCTCGCTGTCCGCGAATTTTTCTAGCGTAAATAATTATAATAATAATATAATATAATAATAATAGTCTAATATTATTATTAATAATAATAATAATAATAATAATAAGCGAAGCCTCCGTGGCTTAGGCGGCAGCACGCCGGCCTCTCACCGCTGGGTCCGTGGTTCAAATCCCGGTCACTCCATGTGAGATCTGTGCTGGACAAAACGGAGGCAGACAGGTTTTTCTCCGGGTACTCCGGTTTTCCCTGTCAAAATTTCATTCCAGCAACACTCTCCACTATCATTTCACTTCATCTGTCATTCATTTAATCATTGCCTCAGAGGAGTGCGTCAGGCCTCGGCAGCCGGCACAGTTCATATCCTCGCCGCTAGATAGGGGCTTCATTCATTCCATTCCTGACCCGGTTGGAGACTGGAAGCAGGCTGTGGATTTTCATTCATTTCAATAATAATAAGCGATGAATTTCTATGTGGGGTGGGTTTTGCGGTCGGATGCCCTTCCTGATGTCAGACGTATGAAAGGAGTTAAGGAGAGATGAATTGAATGAAGATGATAGAAACTGGGCAAGGCGGTTTGAAGGAAGCGGTATACCATCTCGACATTTGCGCCTGGAGTTGGAAGCAGGAAACCACGGAAAACCATTTTAAGGACGGTTGACGGTTGGTTTCGAACCCACTCGTCTACTGAGTTTGTAGATAGCTTAGCCCCATGATCTAGCGCTGCGCCATAGCTAGCGTAAAGACGTTATTTTACGCCTCTGTCGGATAATTGTTATTTTGGAGTATAAAGTAGTTTGAAAACGAATAAAACCAAAAAAGAAAAGGTGTCGCAATATGATATAAATTTTAAGGTACCGGTATTCAAAGTATTTATTTGAATACCGGTACCTTAAAATACTTGATACATCCATGCTCCTGTTAAGAACTTCTTTGACTTAGCTTTAGAAATAAGTGCAGAAGCGAGCTAATTGCGCATGTGGCTGTTGTGTAGTCCGTTTGCGTGCAGCACTCATTTCGTTAAATAATATGCGTAATGTATGTGTTAAAATTACGGTTATTGAATTAAACTACCACAGAATTTTTATTTGCGAGTGCATTTTGACGCGTATGATACTCAGTGGTAGTCATGCATAATTGCCCTTGTATCCATTATGATAATTTCAGAGGTCTATGTCACGAACATAACTTCCGTTTGGAAATATCCCGGAGGCAAGAAAAGCTGGTCAGATATTTCTCCTTTTTTGTGTGTGACTTGTTTAATATTATATTTCTCAAGAGGGGAAACACTATGGTAATTCATACAAATCGATCTATTTGCCATTTTGTTTTACTGGAGTGCACGGAATGAGTTTTTTGCTACCGATTTCTCTACAGAGGAGAATAGTTTACAATTGGGGAATAGTCGCACGTCTGCCAAGCTCTTCATCTACATCCGTTGATGAAGGACTGTGGCCGCCGTCTTCAGTGTTTGATCGGAACTACCGTGCGGTTGTCGGATACGCTCGTTTGCTTGGCGCTGTGTGTCTGTATGCTATTCACTATTGGTACTCTCTTTGCTGTGCTTCGCCTCGCTTCGCCCAAACTCGCCGTGCGGTCGTACTGTGCGCACGCGTCGACTACCACTGGCTACTGGGCCAATGTTTGCCCCGCTCCGTTCTGCCTAGCCAACTAGTGGATCTCTTCGCCCGGTATGAAGAGCAAGCAGCTATCCTCAAGTAATGCCTAGCGCAGTTACCTACCATTTCACATAGGAAATTCTACGTAAGAGTGGCATTATTTAACATCCAGTTAGTGTGTTTGTATAATTTATAAAGTCTACGAGAATTTCAATAGTCGTTTGTGTAACAATAACGAAAATATTAGGTTCTATTTAACACGTTAAATGTATTACATTTATTTTATTTCTAGGTATATATATTTCCAGTTTTTTTAACGTTTAAAAACCTTTCAATGTATTCAAATTTTGGATATATTTTGAAGTCTGTTCATGTTTAAAACTTTTCGATTTGGGTTAAATAGTAGAATGTATTCATTAGTAGTTAGGCATTTTTTGTATGATTGTAGAAACATTCTTCTTGTGCAGAAATTATTTAGAATGCACTTTATTAAATCAGAGAAAAACAATATTAAATATTTATTTATTCTTTGGTGTTTTAGGTCTGGTGATGGTGGTGTCCTGTTAGATTTGGTGCCTGCTGCAGCACGGAGAGGATGGGCATCGTAGGCGCCCTGTTAATGTTAAGCCTGGGCCTAGGAGTTGCGGCCCTCGCTTCTGGAGACTTGGAGGTCGCAGTCGGTAGCAGCAGTACTGGCTCTCCTCCCGCCCAGCAACTCTCTCCAGTGGCTCCAGTCATCCGCCACATCGTTGCTCAGTACCCAGCTACTCAAGCACAAAATTCGTCCATACGATTTTCCCATCTGGCTGTTGAAAGAAGAACTGGACGGGTTTATGCGGGTGCAGTAAATCGTCTTCTGCAGCTAGACGCGAACTTGAAAATTGAAGGAAGTGTGATGACAGGTCCACGAAAGGACAGTCCTCAGTGCCACGCTAGAGGGTGTGACTCTCCTATAGAGACAACTCTAATGGATAATGTGAACAAAGTGCTAGTGATGGATCCAAAATCCTCAACTTTGATAGTGTGTGGGTCTCTCTCCCAAGGGGCTTGTGAGAAGTATAAAATGTACAATATTACGCATCAACCCGAATTTATTCCGATTAGTATTGCGGCTAATGACGAGATCGCCTCCACTTACGCATTCATTGGCCCCGAACATTACAAGCAGTGGTCTACGCCGTCCAGTGTTCTTTACGTAGGAACTACTTTTACCAACAACGGAGAATATCGTCATGACGTTCCCGCGATCTCTAGTCGTAGCCTGATAGACCTGAAGTTTGCAGAATACTCATTTTCTAAACAGTCACTTCTTCGTATTGATGTTAAATATCGAGATCATTTTCTTGTAAAGTATGTGTACGGTTTTAATGCAAGCGAATTCGCTTATTTTGTTATTGTCCAAAAACAGTCTCCCTTACCAGGCCAGGAGGAACTGGGATACGTGTCACGCCTTGGTAGGACATGTATAAGTGATGCTAACTACGACAGCTATACAGAAGTAACTCTTCAATGTCTAGTGCGAGACCCAAGCAGTCCTGGTAACTTTGTAAATTACAATTTAATTCAGGACGCAAAAGTGACCGAAGCGGGAGCGGACTTATCTATGAGTCTCGGAATTTTGCGTGGCGACCCCGTGCTGGTAGGAGTGTTCGCGCCTAGCAGGGGTATTACCAATGAACCGCAAGCTCGGTCAGCCGTGTGTGTGTACAGTCTGCATGATATCGAAGCGAAGTTCAACGAGAATATCCACATGTGTTTCAATGGCAGCATCAAGTATAGAAACATGGGTTACATCTCTGGACTCATCTTAGACGGCAAATGTCCTAATGCTGGGGTGAGTAAGAATAAGCATGTCTTCCATTGAAATTGTATGTACTGTACGTCATGTGGGTTGTAAAACACGTAGTGCACTCTGCCTCCACCAACCCTTCTATTTTTCTAGCTACAGAATTTCATTAAAAAAATCACACGGGTGCTTTATTACTAAAGTCGGTGTTGCGTGAACTGTTCATTCTTGTCCATTATTTAGTCCTTAATATACAAGAATGTGAAATGAGACGGAATGATTGGCTGAAGACTATAATTAGTGACGTCTGGCCTGAATGTTACATAGACTGTGACAATACATATTTGAGCCCAGTTCTATGTTTAATTGGAAACTGATATAATTAGAGAGTTGCGAGTGCGTAAATTGCACAAATTTGCCTCGAGTAATTTAAATGCGTTCATTTTTACACACACAATGCACTGAAGTATAAAGCTACTTGTGTAGGCTACTTGTATTCAAACAGTGTTTAGATAGATGGGAATCGTATGCTGTTATGTGACACTGTTGTTGCGGCACGTTAAAATTCAAGATGTTACACTGTCAGCGATTTAATACTGTAGGCTACATCTCAGCAAACCTTAATTTAAATTTCTTCACTTGCCTGTGCAGTTAATTTTGTTTCCCACCACATAACTTATCCGTAGCTTCAGTGCAATTATTATGCAGAGATTAGATAACGCTGCCATATGAACCGCGAAACGAATACTTTGTTCAGGAGAAGATTATGTGCGGCGATTGTAAACACCAAACACAACCAGATTGAATGCTCAACCCTTTACTTATTGTTATTGGGGCAGTACGTTGCCTACAGTCGTAGAATTCAGAAAACTGTGAGTTACTACTGGAGATACTGTGCTCCGTACTAGAGCGCGATAAAATTGGAAGGTCGCGTGAGGTATTCAAATTGTGATATGTAATATGTTTTAATTTATTTGGGATTAATGTGCCTTAAACGACATTATCTTTCAATTCATTTTCCACAAGTTGCGGTCTGCTACTAAAACATAAAACATAATAAATGTCAATCTCCCTTGATGGACTAACAGTTAGAACAGATGAATGCGGAAATGGCAGAATTTTCCCGCTCATTAGAATGAATTATTCAACATCCATGATTTTAGCTTACTATTAAGGATATCACTGTATTTCGGGAATTATAATATATTTATGTCTAGTTTATCATGGTCCGCAGTCGTGCGTGCATTCCCGCTATTCGAAGAAATGTATACTACTCCGTCATGCCATAAGGAAGTATCAAAAACTACAACTGTGTGTCTCTAGTTTTCTTCTTCTTCTTCTTCTTCTTCTTCTTCAATATTTGGAATACTCCACGCTTTAGCTCCCACAAACATGAAAGGAGGTTTATTAGCTGCCGACGTGTGTGTGATAATTCTATTTCAACTTTGCATGCCGTCAGTTGTATTGGAGCTTTCGTTGTGTCGCGATGGCTTTAACGAAATTCGGAATGCTTTCCATCTAGTTACACAGAATAGCACTTCACAGGCACAAGGTTATTCGCGTCACTTCCGAAGTGGAGGGTTTCATTCTCGTTTGCCGAAACCGTTTTATTTACAGTTCCGACAAGCAGGCTAATTTAGTGTTTGCTTATTATGCATATTATTGGGGCCAATTTAGACTGCCGTTGCCTTTATACGAAAGTGTCCTATTGTTCTTGTTTGGATAGTAACATACTGTATTACACAGAGACGTTTCTTAAGTTCAGTAACTTATAGGCCTATGAAAGAGGCTGTAACAAATCGTAAAAGTGTGAACGTGAGCCCAAGGTGCCATAACCCACGTATTTTGTGTTTCTGATGCATTGATTGTAAATAGCATCATTGACGGGTTCATCCTGGACGTTCCTCCTCCATATTTCCGTGATAAGAATTAGGCCTATGTACTGTGTTCCCCGCGAATATGCCTACGTATATTTCGTAATTCGTGTTACCATCCGACATGAATTAACTCAGAATGGTTAATATTGATAGTCTATACTTGGTGGGAGTCTGAAGCTATTTTTAGAACAATAATCTTTAGGAATTTCTGAAAATGTATGAAGTTAGAAAAGTAAAAACCAAACTTGTAGTATTATGAGTGTTATCATTCTACACAGAATACATTCCAGTGATTGTGGTTTTTAATTTTGAATATCCCACATCAATTGCTCGGGAATCGAACCTGAACCACCGCGATGAAAAGCGAGCAGTTTGATCACTGTGCTATCACCTCCGCAGAAGAAGGGCATTGCGATTGTTATATTCCCGCATATTTGTATTCCCTCGATCTGATTACATTTGGACAAATTCGTTTGTTATGTTGTTTGATGGCAAATTATAACTTGGTATTTCGTACCGTGTAGGAGTGCCAACGACCACTGTACCTGAAGTCTGCAGGCCAAGGCAGTGTTATCGTGCGTATAGTGCAGGATACCGAGCTAAAGTGAAAGAGAGAAGATCGTTACGGCACGTCAGTCATGTCAGTTGACATCTTTCCTCAAAAGATAATGTAGTTTTGATAACATTATTATTTTTATATTCCTGTATTTAAGAAAATAAAATGTTAGTGTAGTGAAGATAAACTATAGCCTATGCATTATTTTTGTCTGGCTGATAATTTACTGGCATTTTGAATTATATCCCAGCAACCAAATATTTTAAAAGAAGGTTTCGTTTCGTGTTGAAATACATGTGTGGAAGTTAGGATTTCATGGGACCACACAGGCCTACGCGTTCTGTGGTGATTTTGAAATCAGATTTAATGGTTAGAATTGAAATCCTTATGAAGTAAATGGAAAATCAATACCATAAATCGCTATGTAGCATTCATTAATTGCAGTGGCAACTTGGTCATTGCATAACTCCCGGTGATCCCCTCCCAGACAGGGAGAAGTGGAAAGAGCAATTACTCACGTCATATGCAGTATTCATGGGAATTGTTTATGTTTAAATCCAGTATATTTGGTGTATACATAATGAAGAATTCAACATTCAGCTAGTATGTTTTGCTAACGTAATGCGTTGGAAACAAATATTGCATGCATATTTGAACACTGTCATTATTGTACATGTAGTACAAACATGAAATGCAGCATTACATCTGAAGTATTTAAACCACTGCTTTGTTATAGTTCCTCTTAGCATGAAGGTGACAGAGTTGCAAATTTCTTTTGATAATGTATCTGTAAAAATATCCATTGCATCTTATACGGCAGAGGGAAATATATAATATGTTTATTAATCTGTTCTAAACGGAAAACACACATAATGTGAAGAATAAATATGCAGTGGTGTTACAGTTATATCTTAAGCAGGGGTGTTGCTGCCTTCTATAGAAATATTCCTACCTCTTTAGAGGAATGTGACAGCACGAGAGTAGTTTCCTTGCAGTATTAAAGCCAATAATTGATCATGAACTGAATTCAGTGGCACTTGACAAATTATCTTTAAGTATTAT
The DNA here is from genome assembly GCA_946902985.2 of Meconema thalassinum. Classification (NCBI taxonomy): domain Eukaryota; kingdom Metazoa; phylum Arthropoda; class Insecta; order Orthoptera; family Tettigoniidae; genus Meconema; species Meconema thalassinum. Next base: position 1,222,014,786 of record OX336389.2, on the reverse strand, counting down.
TATAATTGGAATTTAAAGAGAATTAAAATAAATCACAGATAGAGGTGCTAGCTATGTGAATGGTTGGGAGGAAAAATAGATTTGAGCTGAATATCATTCTGGACATGATGGTAATGATAATTATTGATTTAATGGTCCTAATAGCCTAGGATATCGGTCATTATTATTATTATTATTATTATTATTATTATTATTATTATTATTATGAAGTACAGCTTCTATGCTATGTTGGTATGATGCTAGGTTTGATTTGAAGATTCCTGACCAGTTCCTCGAATTTTAACTTTGGTGGGTTAATATTCAACTGGCTTGAGAACTGGATATTGCACACATCGTTGACGGGTCTGTTGTGGTAGATTTACAGAGAATATGTTAACCATCCTTTCAGCCGATAGAAATACACAAGTTCCTCTCTTAGATATTAGGCCTGCCACCTTAAAAACAAATCAAGACAAAAATCAGGTCAAAGCTGACAATATGAATCCCTTTGTTGTCTAAGGTTAAACATTACAAGATAAAGGGACATATAAACTAAGTAATTTAAGAATTATACATCTGAACATAACATATAAATCCAAACTCTCACATGCAAAAGTGTGCTCAGAGAATCACATCACAAGTTTCGTCTACCAACGTCAATAGAAAATGTAATCAAATTATTTAATCACAAAGACGAAATTTAAAATCGATTTATCTCACTTCATATGAAGCAAAAAATTAAAATAATAAATATATCTCTTATTATGCATTATGATAGAATAGCAAGAGACATAAAAGATCAAACATATTGTTGCCTACAACATATGCTATGTTAAATATTAGACTACCATAAGACTAATATTAACGGAGGTATTTGAGGTTTCACGAATTCTAAATAATGTGTAGCCTAGTTTTATTTTGGGGTTACCTTCTTCTTACACACGAAGTTTCACGTGATTTGCTGTAGTAGTATTGATGCCAATCCATAACAAACAGACAAACAGAAAAAAAAATCATACTGAGGGTATATTTGGTCATTATTCACCTCATCCGGATAAATACTAAGGTTTAGCCAAGCATGCCGAATGTTCAAACAGGAAGATTACTTTATGTATAGGGATTTCAACATCACGACGCGCAGGTCACCTACGGGTGTCAACTTGGAGAACCGGCACCAGGCCTCTATGGAGACCACACGCCATTATTATTATTATTATTGTATCGTTGGCATGCCATAATTTAATTCTTGCATTCCACCTGGTGTTCCAGTGATGTGTTCTACTCCTCAGTCTTAACTGCTAGCGTTTGAAGTAGTTATCCCTGTAACTACATACTGTTGTGGATATGTGGATATCTGGGATGCCTTGCTAGTTTAGGTAGATTGTTGTACTGTATGTTTTAGCATGGTACTCTTATGGTTATTGCTGAGATTACTAGTAATCTTATGTCAAAATAAGTTTAGGTTTTTGAAAAAAGAGAACTCCAACCACTGTATAACCAGCCCATGAGCTGAAAATCTTTATTATTACACGGAGATCAGCGGAGAAACGCAACTTGACGTGGGTACGAGCGCTAGGAGCTGGTCGCACAAAGCCAGGTACCAGCTTTGCACAAAGTTCAACTCTGGTTCGTAGAGGAATGCCATTCAGCCGTTTTACGCAAGCTGCCTTTCCTACTAGGATGCTGATGGCAAGTTGGTGGGTGGGGTTTCCTTTCCTAGTGCACATCCTGTTAGATGGCAAATCTATGCAGTGGTGTAAGAGAACGGAAATGTGAACATGTCTGTATCCATTGACACTGAGTTACAACATTTATTAAGCACGATTACTTGTCACATGAAGAAATAAAATTATGTATTCGTGATTATTCAGCATATCGCTCACAGGCCTAATGTTTGTTCCTGAAGCTAACGCGGAAAGGAAACCTTCAATTCAGGAATGCACCGGGAATTTTGCATTCATATCCTCTTGGCTTCTTCTTATCTACACATTTCTCTCGGTCTTGCTTCGAGTTCTTATGTTTAAAAGGATCAAATTATTAGTTAAACTAATACTCCCGACCTAGGCCTATTTGTCTCAACGTATAGACATTTTAAAATGTTATAATTACGGAATTCGAGTTCACTTTTGTGGGGTATGACAGAGTTGCAGTTAATTCATATTAGAGGCTTGGGACATCTTGGTTATCAGTCTCGTGTACTTGGGTATGTGTTCAATTTGTCTGATAACATGTGTTTCTGTGATGACTATAGTAGTGTGCGTAGTTGTAATTGTTACGTTCGGGATTGGGGTAGGTTCCCCGGGACTTGAAATAAGATACTATCCAGAAACTTCACGGAGGAAGTGTGGAAAACCCAAGGGAAAACACCCTCAGAATACCACTGTCAGCGCCGAGATCCGTACCTCCAATCTACGGAATTGCTGCAGCTCCTCGTCGCGGTCGTAGTTAGCGATTTAACGCGCACGGCTTTATCGCAGGATTCATTTTGTTTCAAATTAGAGTTGTTTCAGTGCTTTATGTTTTATTATACAGTACTTGTTACGAATGTGCTTCTTCCTAGAATTGGTTCTTCGGATGTCTGAAAAGGGAAGTTGTATGTAGGTTTAGTTGATTTTTCCTTTCGTGTCCACACAAAAATTCATTTCTAATACCACAGGTTAACTGTTTTTGGTGAAACTGGGTTTCAGCTTCGGTTAATTTCCCATATCTTTCTGATGTAATTTACCGTATGCCTATTGTGGGTTCCGAGGATAAAGCAGCACGAGCTCGTGCCATCGCACGTAGATGTTCGTGGGATACACGCTAGGTGGCAGCACTTCACTGCTATTCGTGTTGTTCAGGCTAGGGTAGCTTGATTTACATTAGTATAGCTTCTCGATTTCTGAACAGCAAGATGGTTTTGAATTCCATTGCCTGGGTCAGTAACCTGTGACTCTGCCAGCAATCAGAAGCAATGAAACGGCAAAGTCCTTAATGATATTAATAATTATAACGATATTAATAATAATAATAAATCTGAGAGCCTTGTCCTCAAGGGACGTGGGTAACTCGATCAGCCTTCGGCTGTCCGAGGATCACTAACCAGGCGACCTGAGCCGGTGTGTATGGTGTGGTAGGGTGGCCAATCATTTTTCGCTGTTCTTCCTCCTGCCACAACATTTGGCAGTTTACCTGGGAGGTCCCGTACGAGACCATTCCAAGATTCTTAAATTTTTGACAGAGCCGGGATTTGCACGCCATCCACTACACTATGAGGTGGACATCTAGCGTTATTTAGATTATTTAGGAGTTATGGTTATCTTGGCCATTATCCTAATGTTTGCTATATATATAATATCTGATAACCTGTGTTATTCTAAGTGTAGGATTGAGGGAAGTACCCGCAGGATCTAAAATACGAATAATTCTGGATCTCCGATAGGTGTAGCTGCCCAAACCTCGACAACGAGCGCCTTAGTCCACTGTGTCGCATATCTTTATAGGAGTTGTAGAGCAACCACGTGAAATAAGTCTCTATATTGCACATTAATTACTCAATGCTATTCTGTCAACCTCAGGCACATTCGCTGCCATCTCTTCAGTCTTTTCAATGTAAATATTTGTAATCCATCAAGATTCAATTAGTCCCATTATTTCAGGTTGAAATCTCTTTGGTATTGTTCTGCTGCCGTAAATTTGGCGTTAAATTCTATACCAATATTTTGGATTTATTTAAATACAGTATGTGATTTTCCTGATGTCGTACTTGTACCAAATTCGCAGTTCTTGCGCTGTCTGTCGGAAACGGGAATCTTAGGTGGCACCATCTCTTGGACACAAGGAAAATACATTTTGGAACTTGGCAACTATTTGAAGAGGGGAAGAAAGATACTGCTTTAGTTTTTCGTTAAAATCTTAGTTGCCTCTTTGCCAGTTGAAAACGTAAAATTAATCATGAATTAACGTATAAGGATCATAGTAACGATTTAAGGAATAAGTCTGCATTTCCAAGACTTACTCAGTTATGACAGCTCCAAGGGGAGCTATGTCCTAAAATTATTTCCATGGTTCTAAATGATCCCAAGTAAAGTTCCATTAATGATTAATGTTACGTGCGAGATCATAGTCATCTCTATGATATCCAGGTTGTCATCCATCAGCTGTTTCTTCACCTAGGACTGGTAGCGGTTAGCCGTCGAGCCTGTCCGGCAGCGGGAGATTCTGGATCGAATTCCGACTGCTGTCTCATTTTCAAGTCTTGACCAACTGTCATGCATTTCACTGTAAGGTTGTGTTGGAATAATTTTCTTAAATTTTGGTTGAATATTTCGGCCATAGCATACCACAAAGTTCAAAAATTAATTAAGTTTCTCGTAACAACAACAACAACAACAACAACAACATCTTTTTAAGGAAAATCATTGTATTCGTATTCATTTATTCGCGTAAATTGGGCCTTCTTTTCATGAGAAAGCGAGTGCTTCGCATTGGAGATAATAAATCAGCGTGTCTTGAACACAATACGCCGTCGAACAGGATATTTTGCGTCAATAATTACCATCACGAAGTCCACCTGGGTAATAACATTTAAGTTGAATTAATGAATAAAGGAAGGAAGAAATGATTGAAAATTCTCCAGTTTCGGGAGGTATATTATATCAATGTGAACCAACTTTATCGAAAGGTGTAAAGGTTTCCACCAATAGAATGGCATGCGTTATTAGAGCCTTGCCCGGCTTCTGGTTAAATGGATACGACACTAGAATTTTCGAAGGACCACGATTCAATATTTCCGGTCAGCTCGTGGAGTTTAAATTCGCATGTCTTACCAAGAATTCCCATGGCTTGGGGACAGGTTGTTTGTTTAGTCTTCATCATTCCGTTCATTCTCATTACTACACGCAGGTCACCTGCAGGCGTCAACTCGAAAGACTTGCACCAGGCCTCTTCGTAAACCTCAATTAATTATTGTATCAATGAATTAGCATCATTTGTAATGAATTTGTAGATGAGCTAATCTCCCATAACAGCTACTGCCGTGTATGTACTGCGAGATGTCAGGTTCTCAGTGTATTTGATATTGCAGCCTTTCGAATAGAGTAGATGACCAGTTGATCAGAGTAATAATAATGTTACTTTACATGTTTTATGTCCCTTGCAACTACAGTACTTCGGCTTTAGGGACGCCAGCGTGCCGAAATGTTGCCCTGACGGGATTCATTAGCGTGGCAGTAAATCTACAGACATGGATCTTTCGTACCCTTAAATGCCAACTGACTGCGCAGGGATTTGATCCCGAAAACTTGGGCACTCCAGGCATGAGATCCTACCCCATTCAAGGTTGTGGAATCGAATGAAGACGTAGTCTTTTATTATTAGTATTATTATTGTTATTAACGATTGGTTTCCTATAAGTTGTAGTTGCAATAAATGGAAGACAGGTATTGAGACATTTATTTAATGTTTAAATTCCAATGCCATTCCACTAATTAGACCAATCCTGTATTGAGCGGGCTTGACACAAGACTGGGTGTGTCTGCTTTCTTCTCTTTGTTTTCAGAGATAATATCTGTCTCCCTGTCGGAACCTGATGCTCTCGGAAGCGTTTGAACCTCCCCCTCAGGAATGTTTACGAATACATTGAGAAAACATCTCTGAATGTTTTGGTGGGGGTTATCTGTTCTGCGAGATCGATTGTGATGAAAGTGATGTTATTATTTTTATGTCCCTTTTAACTACGGTTGCATTAGAGACGCCTGAGTGTTGACATTTTGCCCTGAAGGGTCAGTATATACTTTGAGGGCTTTCCCTATTGAACGGAGCTTTGCTTGCCCGTGTGGCGGGCGGAGAGTGATTAGTCACCGCCATTTGACTAGCAGTTAGAGATAACACCAGAGCAGTACGGGAAGCCACGAATGATGGCATTGCATTTATTGCATACGGAGCTGGAAAGATACCTTAGTTGAGATAATTAAGACTTGTGGTGAAATACTGTAGGCTGTATCGTATCCCATGAACAATGTTAGGCATGGAACAAAACAACGCATATTCTTAGTGGAATCGTATCTTCTCAAGAAGACGTCTTCGAGTAAATAGTTTCGTAGGTGTCAGCGCCGTGCGATTTTTACTTAATGGGGGAACCTCAAACAAAAGTATACAGAAACAATCCGCGAACTCGGGAGGCTCTCGAGAATGAAATAACTGCACTGATACGAAATATCAGTGAGGATGAATCCCAGTGAGTGTACCAAAACTTCCTACGTCGGTGCAATGTGTGTTTAGAAATCGAAGAACAGCATTTCCAGCAACTACTCTGAAATTCATGTAAGTAATTATGTTTTTTTTAAATAGTATAGTGTAAATGTGTTAGACTAGTTGGGTGCTACGCCGCTGCTAGCACCAGTTCCTTGCCCGACATGCGGCTAGCCACAGTGTCTCGGCCACCACGCGGCTACCTCGAGTCTCCTTGGGTACAGCAGGCGAGAACCTTACCGCTGCGCCACACAGCCAGCCATCGATCGCGAGGAACACAGTGCACTGAATATCGTAGCCAGAATAGGATGTTTTGTGATATAACCAAAAATATTTGACAGCGGATAGCACAGGAGATAGAGGTGGCACTTTTTCTACCACCTGAACTAGCATTGCTCAATATGGGAGGATTGTCGATTGGGTGGGATTTTATCTTGAAAGGTATCCGGCCAAAAGTAGCCTATATAGCCTAATACAGGTGAACCCAATCGATCTCAAATAATTGGGATTTACTAACGAAATTAAAATGAGTATTGTACAAGAAACCTATTTAAATTCCGTTTGGACCACGTCGTGGTGTTTGACCAGCCTTCTTGGCTGTTACTCTAGAGGTCCGGGTTCGATTCGTGGTTGTGCCAAGAAATTGAATTCTTGTATGGGTGTTGAATAGAGGTAGGCTACACTCAGCCTCGTGAGGCAGAACTGAGGAGAGGAGGGTTCGTTTCCCATCTCACTCATTCTAGAAGATGTTTTCCGTGGGTTCTCACAATTGTTCTAGGCAAATGCTGGGGTGGCCACGCCCGCCTCCCTACCAATATTAAGCCTCGGATACAAATAAAGATACCACATTAATGGAGGATATCAGACAAATTCTATAAACGCCCATGAACATGGGGTTGAAATGACCACGATGACCTAGACCCTAATTAAAACAACAACAACAACGGTTTATTTTTCTTGTGACTCTGTTGAGAGCTATTAATATGCGTACGTGTATATAAAAGGAGACCAGTTGTATATTGAAACTGAGATAACATCATTTCTGGACTATTACAAAGTATGATAATTAATGGTAGTTTTTGGAATTTATGTTTGTCTCTCATCCAAATGATTGAACTTGGAACTTTGAAATCTAGAACCAGAAAAATGAAATTAAATACTTTGCCTTAATTTTGTGTATTGCCGCTTCACTGGGTATAAATATTCAAAATAAATAGATTTCGAGATTTGCCAGTTTCCAGTTTGAACTGGAATACCTCCTAAACTAGACGATGGAAAGTGGTACCTTTTCATTTGCACTCACATCCCTCTCTCTGGCATGGATCCAGTCGGGGTCAAGACCCATGATGTCTTCATCCCTTAAAATTGCTAATCAATATATGAGGCTCTCACAGTTTATTGAACAAATATTAACTAATTTATGTATATGAAGAAAATATTTTCACATTTACCTTTTCTATTTAAAAAAATAAAGCTCTTTTATTTAAACATAAAAAACACTAATATCAGGCATGGACATCTTTCTATCCCATCTTTTGGAATAGATCTAATTCAGAGCATTTAACTGTAATTTTTAGCCGGCTGAGTTAATCATTTATAAAGCACTCATCTCCAGCACCAAAGGATCGAACACCGGCAAAGTCGGTTGACAGTGGGGTTGTTTAAATTCAGCAGATTCATGAGAAAATCTCGGCTTCTCGGGAAATTACAACAGTCAATTGGGATGTTAAACCCATAACACATTACGGTATTTATTATTATTATTATTATTATTATTATTATTATTATTGCGATCGTCCCCTAGATGTAGAAACCGCCTCGTGGAGTAATGGCTAGTGTTGTTAGCTACCATCCGTAAGGACCGTGTTCGATTTCTGGCTCTGCCAAGAAATATATTTCTGAAGATTCCAAGAACTGAATTGTCATTTGGCAAATATATTTCTGGTTGAAGGCTGGAACGGGGCCCACTCAACCTCGTGATGATATTGTGGGCAGAGCGTGAGTTCGAATCCCACATTAGTCATTTCCATGGTTTCCCACTTCTACACCAGGCAAATGCCAGGTTGATTCTTAACGTAAGTCCCTGACTACCTCATCTCCAATCCTAGCTTCAATTACAAGAACACACATTACTACAGACACCACAATAGCATAGGTTATCTTATAAATTCACGCACGGGGCTCATGACTACGATGTCCAAGCCCCTAAATTTTAAAAAAGTAGAGGTAGGCAACACACATATTTTTCCCATTCCGGACCTGTCGGCTGAAGCAACACATGCCCTATGATGTTGGTGTGCTTGCTTGCCAGCGTCGTCAACGCTCATAATGATTGCCATATTGATGCGGAAAGAAGATGAAGAAAGACAAGATTAGCATGAAATAATAGATCCAACTAGTGTAGGTGCCAATCAGTCCCCACAACCGTAGAGCAGTGCTAGAATTGAATAATTAGAAGACAGTACTAGGGATAAAGAATTGAAATTAGAGCTGGATGTAAAGATCTTAGGCCTAGATGATATTAATTACATGATTTCGTTGCAGACAATATATCGACACTGACATTTATGTTAACTAATTCGTTTTTGTAGCTAGCTGTGTGTGCCCATCGTTGGTAGGGTTGGACACTACAGGTACAATTCTCTCAAAGTTCTCATGGCTAAAGCAAGAAGGGAAGCCATATCGAGGCCATTGGATTTGCTGGATTCTGTTCGGCTGGCACCCGTGCGACTCCATAATTTGCAATACATAGAGTTACTTTGAATTAAGTTGTGACTTTGAAAAATGTAGGGCCAGGTTTAAATACTAGGGTTGCCTGGCTCAAGGTATAGGTGTAACACACTCTCATTTTACCAAGGAGACGCCGAGCAAAATTCCCGGTTTCACTAGGCATTGAAGATTTGGCGTGAGGGTTACGTGCCGGGTGCGACCGTGCCGGATGCGACCCACCAAAAATCGTGCCAGTAGCGACCCCGTTAGTAGCTTACAGTGCCGCATGCGACCCATTGTTCGAGAGAAGAATTTTACGGTGCGCCGTTTTAACTTAATTTACTCCTACTGTCGACCAAAATATTATGTACACTCGAGTTTGAAAGTTGTTTGTGAAGTAACCAATTGGCCTACATAAAATCCAATAACATCATCATTTTTATCGTTATATTTTATGTTAAGTCATGTAAGTTTGGAGTTTTTCATTTATATTTTAATATTTGTTATCGCAGCTGGAACATAAAGCGTGCTCGTTTTTAAGCGTGTTTCAACCATGCGTCACTTTTAAGAATTAGTTTCACAAACACCCGTCATCAGATCGAATCCAAGTTTTAACACAATGTACATTGGAATGTTTTATAACTGGTTTAATCATTTCAAAATGTTGTGTGTCCAAGGAAGATAGTTATCGCTTTTGTAAGGTAACTTTTTCTCGGCTCGGGGTGGTCGAAAAATTGCGCTATTGGTCGCGTTGTAATCCTTATAATCAAAAGGCTATGCTGTAGGACTGTGAAATACGTTAATGAATGTACTCTTTTTATATCGGTTTGTATTTGTACTGGTTAAAACCACATCGTTCACCAGCTTGCCCATACGGGGAAAGCTGTACAGCATTGAGTAGTCTAATGAACTCGGTATGAATACAATCCAAACACTAAAGATGGCTTTCCTTTTTAGTTGTAATAACATAGGATTCTTCCATTGCACAAATCACTTGTAAAACAAACTTAACACAAATGTTGACTGGTTGCAAGTCACAAGATAAATATGGGCTCATAGTGTCTGTCAGTCTACTTGACGGGGTAATCCCGCCTCCCCCAGAAGGATGTGTTAGAAATTCCCCGATTCCACCGATACATCAATGCTTGGGTCGCTAGTGGCACGATGCCAAATTGGTGGGTCGCATGCGGCACGGGTCGCAACCGGCACGGTCGCATCGATTACATAACAGTTCCCCACACTGACATTTCCACACTGCCCAAAATACTGACACTTCCACACAGCCCTTGGACGCGGCTACCTGTTTGATGACTCAGAAATATTCCCGACTGACAGTTCCACACACATCTCCCCCCCCCCCCCTAAGGCTATAGGCTTCAGTGATCATCATTACAGCCGCACCTGTGACAATGCACCTTTACATAATAATCATTTGGAGTGAAGAAAAGCGCTCGGTCTATGTACTTCATTACTAACACGGTCTCGAAAATATAATTGTGATGTAGTGTAATTTCCATCAAAATAAAATAAATGCAGAGTCTGATTTCCATCACACTTTATCCAGGCTGTGGACTGGCAAAATAATAACAAAACCGATCATTTCGGTGTTGTTATTATTTTGGCGTGTTTAAAATCAGCTTTCTAGGCTTCGTCAGTTGTTTTGTATTTTTTTTTGTTTTTTGTTTTTGTCATATTTGTTCAACAATAATATTAACCTACTCCATTTCCTGTGAATAGGCAACTGCCTTCAGAAAACTTTTCATATTTTTGTCATTTTCGAACTTTTCCTGAATGTTCTCAATCCGTCCGTCCAGTTTGACATATTTTCGTCTTCTTCGTTTTCCTTCCATGTTGAGCTCGGCTTTAAAAATGCGCAGTTTGTCTTCTCAGCTTCCGTCTTGAACACTTTGACAACCTCTTTTAATTTGGGGTGAGGTCTCCCGACAAGATTGTTGAGTCGGTTATTCTAGCCCTCAACAGCATTCGTTGTCCTGTGTCGTGCCTGGTGGCAGTTCCACATCTCGATTGGAATGTCTTGGTTATCTAGCCAGTTGTCAACGAAGTAGTCAACTTGATCTTTTCCATAGTAGCCTTGGGGGAGAGGGGAGATGTGTGTGGAAATGTCAGTCGAGATTATTTCTGAGTCATTAAACAGGTAGCCACGTCCAAGGGCTGTGTGGAAGTGTCAGTATTTTGGGCAGTGTGTGGAAGTGTCAGTGTGGGGAACTGTCCGGACACCGTCGCATCCGGCACGACACCGGCGTGAGGACTGTAATGGGATGCACTCAGCCTGTTGAGGACAACAGAAAGGCTGCTTGATATGGGTAGAATCGCCCCGCGGTCTCAACTTGATACGGCTCTGGTTGTCGTCACAGGCTTTATGCTAAGTGGCAGGCGTCTTGGGTTCAAGCAAGCTTCCGAGGAAAAATCAGTGTCTATTTAATAATAAGAATAAATATAATAATAATCAACACTATCTATGATATATTTAAGCTCTGGTGAAATGGTTGTATGTGACGGTAGAACCATTATTGAAAGTCTACGGTGAGGCTGGACTTTCATTCACACAAGAAAAATATAATACAGTACCGGTAATAATAATCCTTCCTTGTTTATTATCTTGGCAGTGATGAAGTGCAGTTTGGTTTCCGTGCCCACTGAACTTTTATCAAAATGTATCAGATATTGCACACGCATCATGTAATATTCAGTGCATACCTTGTCAGCATGGCAAAGAGGAACGGCATGTCGCAACTTCAACTTTCCATTTCCTGTGACTCACTTTGAGTTGACTCATGGCCATAATAACCAACAACACTCAATGTCATAGAAGCGCCTACTCCCTGATATATTTTGTTTTTAAATGTATGTGTATTCACCGTCCGGTGATGCAGAGACAGCACGCTCGCCCCTCTTTCCTTGGACGTCTTGGGTTCGATGCCATGCTCCGTCAGGGATTTTAGAATTGACGTGGAGGCTGGAACGGGTTGTACTCAGCCTTGCGATTCAGCTTTCTGATTTGAGAGGCATCAACCCTGATCAAGAAAGCCAAGATTAACTGTCGCTCTGACCACGCGTCACCCCGCAATCTGCACTGAGCAGTGGTCACTTGGAAGGTCAAAGTCCTCAGTGGGCTGTAGTGCCAGTTTTAGGTAGATTTCATAAGAAAGCTACCTATTACGATGGGTACCATTGTTTTACTTCCGGAAAATTTCGTCATATCTTTGCGTTTCACATCCCCTAGACCAGAAAACCACCGTCAGTTCAGAAGTTTATGTATAATTTATATATACGAAGGTTGGAACATAAGTAATGGCAACTATTTATTATCAAGAGGTACAAAAGTGGTACATGTTAGCAACCTTTACAGTCCTTCAAACTAGTCACCAGTGTGGTGCAGAACCCTTTGCCAGCAATGTGGAAGTCGTAGTTTACCTTTCGCCGAGTCCGTTCTGTCGATGGTGTACATGGAGCTGTCTACAGTCTGTCGAATCTCTGCAACAGTCCGGAAGCGAGTGCCACGAAGTGGTTCCTTCATCTCGTACACGAGGATCACCATCACCTTCACCGCACTGGCGGTCTGACGGACTTTGGACTTTCGGGGTGACCCCTGATTCCGCCATTCGTGATGGCGTGATCCTAACGCATTAAGTTCCTCCACGACAGACCGTCAGTGCACAGTATTACTGTTCGTTTTTGGAGCACCACCTGGGCCCAGCATTGCGAAAGAACCGGCCACACTCTGCGGCAACCACCCATCATGTTGCACGACAATGCTCGGGCGCGAGCCGTGGCAGATTTATTCGGTCGATGGGGCTGGGAAGTACTGTACCATCCACCATACTCCCCTAACTTAAGTCATGGTGACATCGATTTGATCCCTAAGATGAAGGAACCATTTCGTGGCACTCGCTTCCGGACTGTTGCAGAGATTCGACAGGCTGTAGACCGCTCCATGTACACCATCGACAGAACGGGCTCGGCGAAAGGTATACTACGACTACCACATCGCTGGCAACGGGTTCTACACCACGCTGGTGACTACCTTGAAGGACTGTAAAGGTTGCTAACATGTACCACTTTTGTACCTCTTGATAATAAATAGTTGCCACTACTTAAGTTCCAACCCTTGTACATATATATATCCATCTATCTATATATACCGTATATATATATATCACTTTGTTGTGAACACGATAACTACCGCCATTTTCCACGAATCACTTTCAAATGTATACATAAAATAGTATAGGCTAATAATAATAACCCCTGGCACTACAGCCTGTGAGGGCCTAGGCCTACCAAGCGACCGCTGCCCAGCCATTTGGCCTGCAGATATTGGGGTGACGCGTGATCAGCGCATCGGGTCCCTTTGGCCGTTAATCTTGGTTTTCGTGATCGGGGCGCTGCCTCACTGTCAGACAGCTACTCAATTGTCCTCACGAGGCTGAGTGCACCCGATTCTAGCCCTCACGTCAGTTTCTAAAATCCCTGACGGAGCCAGGAATCGAACCCGGGGCCTCCGGATGAGAGACAGGCGCGCTACCCCAACACCACGGGGCCGGCATACATACAATATTACCTTATAAAATCTCGCTCAAGTTCGTTAATGGGCAAAATCGGACTAAGAGGTTGAAAATGAGGGCTTTTTTTTCGAAAAATTGAAATATTGCTATCTTAATATAGCCTATAAAAATCGAATCCATTCAAAGTTCATACTATTCTTCGGATAAGGGCCAAAAACGTTGATAGCACCAATCATTGCCCAATGGGGTGGGAAAAATTGATTGTTTTGAGGCGCAATATCAAAACCGTTTGAAAATGGTCAATAGTCCTCTATACAGTACCTAAGACATTTGTCGGAAAGATCTTTTGATATGACCCACACTTACGCCTACGGCTGAGTAGAAATGTTGTCGATGAACATGCCAAGTTGATGAGGGACAAGCCGGACGTTTGTTCTAGACGATTGCCCTTGACCTTGAAGCTTGTGGGTGAACCTGTACACAGTCACTCTATCGCTTTCTCGCTTCACAGTTGTCACCACCGGTCTAATGTAATGAAATTCCAGACTTGAGCATGTGATGACAACACCGAGCAGAAAAGTAAAGTCCACGTCGAAGTATTGTGTGACGCGGTAGTACACGTTACAGGCCGGACGTTTGTTTTAGACGAGTGAAAAATCTTAATGGAAGCCTAGATGCGAGTTACTGCAGTACCTGTGTTGTTATCATCTGCCCCAAGCGGTCCGATGATTGACAAAGTTGTCCCACACTCCTACTGAAGTACAGTCATTGGCAAATATAATGACGTTCTGTTCGTAAATACGTAACGTGTACTTCCGCGTCACACAATACTTCGACGTTGACTGTACTGTCTGCAAGTCGGTGTCGCCACGTGCTCAAGTGTGGAATTCCATTACATCAGATCGGTGGTGACAAATATGAAGCGATAGTGTGAGAGAGTGACTGTGTGCAGGCTCACCCGCAGGCTTCAAGGTCAAGGGCAATCGTCTAAAACAAACGTCCGGCCTGTACATAGTTACGAACAGAACGCCATTATATTTGCCAATGGCTGTACTTCAGCAGTAGTGTGAGATAGATTTGTCAATCATCGGAGCGCATGGCGCAGGTGGCAGAGGGGGTTAACATCTCAGAAGTGGCAAAGAGGAAATCTGACATTCTAGGGATCGGAGCGTGGAATGTATGAAGTCTGCTAGGAAGTGGAAGGTTAGAAAAGGAAATGGATAGGTTGAGGTTGGATTTGGTTGGGATTAGTGAAATGCGCTGGCAGGAAGAACAGGACTTTTGGTCAGGAGACTATCATTAGCACTAAATCAAACAATGGACTAGCAGGGGTTGGTCTCATATTGAGTAGGAAACTTGGACAGCGGGTGGAATATTATGAGCAATATAGTGAACGGATTATTGTAGCAAAAATCAATACAAAACTTACGTGCACCACAGTGGTACAAGTCTATATGCCTACCAGCCAAGCTGATGATGAAGATGTTGAAAAGATCTACGAAGAAATAGATGAAATTCTGAGGTATATCAAGGGTGATGAAAATGTTACAGTAATGGGAGATTGGAATGCTGTGGTAGGAAAAGGAAGAGAAGGGAAGATAGTGGGAGATTTTGGATTATGTGAAAGGAATGATTGAGGAAGCAGGTTGATGGAATTCTGTACCGAGCATGAGTTGGTCATAGCTAATACCTTATGCAATGACCACAATAGAAGAATATACACATGGATGAGACCAGGAGATACAGGACGTTACCAAATCGATTTCATTATGGTCAAGCAGAGGTTTCGAAACCAGATTTTGGATTGTAAAACATATCCCGGTACTGACATAAACTCTGACCACAATCTGGTTGTTATGAAATGCAGATTAAAGTTGAAGAAATTGAAGAAAAGTCAAAAGCCAAAAGGGTGGGCATTAGACAGACTGAAAGAGAAGGATGTAAACGAAAGATTCAAGAAGAGTATAAAGGAAGGACTAATGAAAAACCCTAAACAAACTTCAATTGCAGACGAATGGGCACTTTTGAAGAATGAAATAACAAAATCCGCAGAAGAAAACATTGGTAGGAAAGAAAGAGTAGGTAGAAAACCGTGGATCACCCAGGATATACTAGAATTGATGGATGAAAGGCGGAAACACAAAAATGTAAGAGATGAAAAGGGGAAAGCAGAATACAGACGTCTGAGAAATGAGGTTAACAAGAAGTGCAAGGAAGCGAAAGAAGAATGGCTGAAAGAGAAATGTGCAGGTATAGAAAATTGTCTGAAATCAGGAAAAGTAGATACAGCTTGTCGAAGGATTAAGAATACTTTTGGGGAAAAGAAGACTAAGAGCTGTAATATTAAGGACACAAATGGAAAGCCTCTAACAGATGGGGCAGAAAAGGTTGAGATATGGAAAGCTTATATATAGTGTTTGTATAAGGGAAAATAGATTGAGAATCATGTAATGGAAAGGGAGGAGGAAATTGATGAGGATGCAAAAGGAGATTTAATATTGAGAGCAGGATTTGACAGAGCATTGGAAGACTTACGCAGGAACAAAGCACCAGGCATAGATGATATACCGATTGAGTTGCTACGCTGCATAGGAGATGAAGGTCTGATCAGGTTATTTCACTTGGTGTGTAGGATTTATGAGACAGGTGAGGTACCCTCTGATTTCAAGAGGAATGTTATCATCCCTATACCGAAGAAAGTGGGAGCTGACAGATGTGAAGATTACCGTACAACCAGCTTGACAACTCATGCTTCAATGATCCTGTCAATAAGAATTTACTAGAGGATGGAAAGCCAGATAGAAATGGAGATGGGTGAAGACCAGTTTGGTTTCAGGAGAAATGTAGGAACGAGGGAAGCTGTACTAAGTCTTAGGCTGATTTTGGAAGGTAGAATAAGGAAAGACAAGAGAACGTTCATGGCATTTGTAGACTTAAAAAAGGCTTTTGATAACGTTGATTGGACTAATTGTTTGACATTTTGAAAACGATTGGAATAAAGTACAGGGATAGGAGGGTGATCTATAATCTATACAGAAACCAGACAGCAGTCATTCGAGCTGAAGGACATGAGAGAGAAGCTGGTATTCAGAAAGGTGTAAGACAAGGCTGCAACTTATCACCCATACTTTTGAATCTTGACATTGAACAAGCAATGCAGGAAATTGGAAAAAAAATTAAAGTGGGAGTGAAGATTCAAGGAGAAATAATTTCAACTCTGAGATTTGCCGATGACATCATCATCTTGGCCGACACGCTTGAGGATTTGAAAGCGTATTTGAATGGTATGGACTCGGTCTTGAGGAAATAATTCATGATGAAAATTAAGAAATGTAAAACAAAAATATTGGAATGAAGCCGAAAGAAATCAGAGACCTCTATGGACATCTAATTGGCAGGCGAAAAGCTGATGGAAGTAGGAGACTTCTGTTACTTAAGAAGCAAAATAACCAATGATGCACGAAGCAAGGAGGATATACAAAGTAGGTTGGCTCAGGCAAGGAAAGCATTTCTACAGAAAAGGAATCTGTTGACTTCGAATATAGATTAAGGTATTAGGAAGTCATTTTTGAAAGCCTTTGTCTGGAGCGTGGCACTCTATGGAAGTGAAACTTGGACTATTGGTGCAACAGAAAAGAAGAAAATTGAGGCGTTTGAAATGTGGTGTTACAGGAGAATGATGAAGATCAGATGGGTTGATAGGGTGACAAACGAAGAGGTATTAAGACGAGTGGGAGAAGAGAGATGTTTCTGGCGACTGCTAATGAAGAGAAGAGATAGGTTGGTAGGACACATACTAAGACACCCAGGATAGCAAGCTTAGGTATAGACGGAAGGGTCGAGGACAAGAACTGTAGGGGTAGACCAAGGTTAGAATATGTTAAACAGATTGCCTCGGATGTAGGGTGTGGTAACTATGTAGAGATGAAACGATTAGTTCAGGACAGGGAGGCGTGGAGTGCTGCATCAAACCAGACTGAAGACTCAAACAACAACAAAATAAACGTCCAGCCTGGAAGTGCTAAGCTGAAGATAGGTATCACAAATTATTGCTGGCTGTACTACGGATGTCATCAAAGCAATATTGATGTTATGACAGCCATGTCGTTCTACAGATGAGCCATAGATAGCGTTATCTCCGAGTCATGTCCGGCTGGTCGGCAGTTGTGCTAGTGCAAGGTAAATAGCAGTAGACTATATTATATAATAATTATAAGAAGATGGGCTTCTCATATGCTAAACGTGTAGAGCGTTTACAACAATTGGCAAAATTCGTGAATTCAAAATATTTTTTTACATAAATGTTTTACTCTCGGCGTGTTTGACTGCAAAATCTTCGATGTATCCTTAAATTAATCCTTCGGAGACTAGTCGCACTCCCGAGAAGTAAAATCACAACATTTGTTTTCACCTTACGCATTATTAGCACTTGGACGCCGGGATGTCGGAATTTTACCCTGACGGGAATTTTTAACTACCAATAAATCGGGATTTCATTTTGAGCACAGCACACGATATCCTCACCACGGGGAGTGGGTATGAAAAATATGAGACGCTATAGACCACTGGGACATGAAATAAAACCTGAGACAACACCTCACTAAACATATAGGCTACGTCCTACCTCTGAACTTTCTGATGCTCTCCATTGCAGTCTTTGAGAGAGCCTCAATGCACTTGGCCAATTTGTTGGGTCAAAATAATTGAGAGAAGCTGACTAACGTTTCTTGATCTGAGACGAAGGAGAAATAAAGGAATAAATACTGCTGAAGCTCACTGGTAACAATTTCGGTAAATAAAGCTGTGTTGATGAAGAGCTTCCAATTCAATACTGAGGATGAATATGGAAGACGAAATGAATCCAGTAGTTTAATTTAGAGACACGAAGACTTCAGAAGCATCAGGATAGGAAATGATTTGTAAAATATTTGTATTTTAAGGAGATAGGGACATCAGAAGGGAGAATGATTTGAAAATAATTTCACGCATGCCTCTTAGCTAAGTGGCCCCAAATTAAATTGCCAACTCTGCCAGAGATTTCCGAGTTGACATGTGGGCTGGACAGGGGTGCACTCAGCCTCGTGAGGACAATTGAGTAGTTGCTTGATATAAGATGTAGAATCCCTTGGCCTAAAATTCAGGTAATGCAGTTGAGAATATCTTCACGCTGGTCATGCATTCCCCGTAATCCGCAGACTATAAACGGCAATTGTCCGCGGATTGGCGCTGTACTCTAGGCCCAAATGTGGGGTTAGGTTTTATTATTATTATTATTATCATCATAATCATCATCATCATTCTGTACACTGAGAATCAGATATTTGAACACATTTAAATAATTTGGCGATGTTGTTAGACCTAGAATTGTATAGAGTTAATTCTCCATGCTGGGAGGTTGGTGTAGTACAAACCATGTTTCAGTCTTTATATGATATCAGACTATCATTGTAACCTATAGATATGAGGAAAGTGCAGTTGATACGTCCTGTACTCCGGGAATGTACAATTTGTTATATTAACGGCTTGTAGCAAAGCATGTGCATGTGCATGTCTGCTCTTTTGTCGACACTTGAACGTACGGTACAATAGTGTTCGGCCCACAAATAATAAAGGTTCACTGTCAGTGTGTTTCTGCACCTGGCCTGTTGACTAGGATTAGATAACTGAGCGAATTCTACTGAAATCATGAGATAAGATGCTCACTTCTACGCTTGCCATGCATGTGTTCCCTTTGTTATTGTAGTCTGCCTACTTGCAGAAGTGTCGAGGCATGCGACCCATGGACCGACTACGAACCTCAATGATATTTTGGCTGGACCACACAAGTTATCATGTTTACCTAAAATTTAGCCCATGTAGACTATAAAATGTGTTCACCTTCTAAATGTGAGGAATGTGTCTCTAAATTTCTAACATACAAGTTTGAGAGGTTTGAGCCAAAGCCAAATCAACTTTCGACGATTATTCTAAGTACGGATTTTTCCAGAGTTATCCACATTCGCTGAGTCCAGGAAAATACGAGTACATGAAATACTGTACTGACTTATATTCAAGTCCTCATATCTGGTATATGAGCTAGCTAGGGAGATGGAAACTTGTATTGTCAATCACAGCAAGCGTAAAAGAAGTATTGGAGGATAGGGCTAGGAAAAGAATGGAGATGGATGCTGATTTTTATGCCACTGTCGCAATGACAGATGAAGCTGGACAATGGCAAACTGCGATCTACGCCACGCAGTACACGACTGGTTGTCCACGGTGTCCATTTTTAGCTATGCACAGAAAAAAGATGGCATCACCCCGACGAAGATTGGGTATGTGAACTACGTGGTCATAAGTGTGAAACTTACAATTTTGAATTTTGTGTAAAGAGGACAAGGTCACTGAAACGTTATGCGGAATCTGTATCACTTCTTAATAGTCATTTGGGCGTAATTAAAATTAATAATATCTGCCCCCATACTAGAACTTAATACTTACAGTTACACCACCACTAGTGTCTCCACAATGATAAACGTAGATTGTCAGACAAAATCCAAGCGCACAAACGAGATGGATCATCAAGATGTTCCTGGATACTAATTGGAACAATAGTATGTTCCTTCCAAGGTGAAGGCAGGAGGAATTGTAATGTGCTTTTATACATGATCCGTGACCATAAACACGCAACTGATATTTCCGTTTCTGTTTTCTGTTATATACGGCTATTCATTTACAAGTCCGTGTGATACGAATTGGTTCGTATTTTTAAAAAATAACGCCCTGGTTTATCTTAGCTGGTAATCGATTAAATGTTAAACAGGTTTACTATTCTTACAATATATCATGGGATATGGAGACGGTTATGTACACAGCCTTGAAGACAAAGTACAGGATGAAAATCAATACACATAACACGAAAGTTACGCAAGTGAAGGAGGGCAGCGGAAATAAATTATATGACTTAGTTGACATCAAAGTGGCAACTGATAAGATAGAGGTAGTAGAGAGATTCTTATACAAGGGAGACAAGTAGCCAAACATTGGTGAAAATATCAAGTGTAGGTCAGGGCAGACTACCTTTCTACACAAAATATATATTTATGTAATCAAAAGTACATTACTTCATGTGTTTATTTGTAGTAGACCTATGGTGAAAGTAAAAACTTAGTGCGTTTGTGCCGGTGAATGGAAGAAAGACGAGCTAATGTTGTTTTAAGGGGCGGAACTACGAGGTCATCTTCCCCCAAAGAAGAGCGTTTCAAAGTTTGCCCTCTAGATGAATGACAAAAAATAGATAAGTAGATTGGGAATAATAATAATGTGTCTGCCCTTTTTATTTCCGTTTCAGTAGGGTCGTGGATGAGATGAGATGAATGATACACGAAGTGTAAAGTAATCATGTGTAGAATTTATCTTGAAATAATCTAAAGTTCGAGATGAATTTACTTGAGGAAACCTCCCGGCGTAGCGGCTAGCACCTGGGCTGTCACCCCAAAGGTCAGCCAAGAAATTTAATTCTGGTCTGAGGGCTGGAATACAATCAGCCCCGTTAGGCACAATAAATGGGTTCGATTCCCACCTCAGCCATCCTGGAAATGGTTCTCTGTTGTTTCCCATTTATCTCCGGGAAAATGTAGGGATCGTTCCTAACTTATGACCGCGGCTGCCTTCTTTCTAATCCTCACTTGAATTACAAAGATACACACTATAACAGATACCTCAATAACACAGGTTATCAGACAAATTCTTCACAAACCCAAGTGCACGGGACTAAATGACCACGATGCCAAAGGCCCTTAATTCAGACAAAAGCATTGAATTTATTTGATATAGGGCCTACTGTATTTAGCGAATGACTACGACATTAACTAAGAAATAATAATTAAAATAATAAGATAGCCTATATAACAAATGAAACGACAGATAGTTAAAAGTTTCGAAAATGATTGATATCATTCCTTCGTTATGTACTGTATATCAATCTATTTAAAATTGCGGCAATAAAACTCATTTACGGATAGACATATCATTCTCATCAGGAATATATCAAAAATAGAAACACAATAATAATATGATATGCATGTATGTATGTTTACACCTTATTCCCATTGAGAGAATCGTGATGAATGTCTATGCGTCAGGTGGTTTTACGGCCGGATGTCCTCCCTGATGCCAACGTCGGGTGAAGAGTTAAACTGGAGTCGAAAAAGGGAAACCACGGAAAACTATTTCAAGGTCAGCCGACAATGTAGTTTGAACCTACTTGTAGGCTTTACCGAACCTGGAGATGGCTTGGCCCAATGGCCTTGTACCGCGCTTTAACGAGCGTAGCTACTGCTTTCGAAGTTAATAATACTTATTATTATTATATTAATTATTAATTAGTGTTGTTATTATTATAATTTAATCATTCGCACGAATAGAAATTCATTCAATTATTATTATTATTATTATTATTATTATTATTGTTATTATTACCGACAGTAGTGGCTACGCGGGCTAAAGCGCTGCGTTAGGTCAAGGGGCCAAGCTCTCTGCTGACTCGGTAGACGCGTGGGTTCGAGCCCCACCGTCGGCTGTCCTTGAAATGGTTTTCCGTGGTTTCCCATTTTCAACACCAGGCAAATGCTGGGACAGTACCTTCTGACAGGCCACGGCCGCTTCCTTCCACATCCTTGCCCAGTTTCATTCATCTTCATCCATTCCATCTCTCATCCCGACGCGCAGGTCGCCCACGGGCGTCGACTAGAAAGACCTGCACTCGGCCTCTCAGGAGGCTACACGACAAAAAAAATATTATTATTATTATTATTATTATTATTATTTACTTCATGGTGTTGGTGATGATGTTTGTGATGATTCGTAGTAATCCCTTTTAGCAGAGTGAAGAAACGTGCAGGGATATAATTGAAGGTTTTGCTATTCTGCCCAACGCCAATGTTCGTATTACTGTCGAGAAAACAATAGTATGGGGAAGGAACTATTCGTTGGCTGCTGTGCATGTCACGGGATTTGCCGATAGATTGGACCATGTTTTGCAATGTTTAAATGTAAACTTTTTTCAATACTTGTTAACATTATGGCATTACTGTTCAATATCGTATCCTCATAATTAGCTCGTAATCGTAGCAACAAAATGTTGTTTTAAAACCAGTTATGTGAATTATGTAACTGTAATTAATTGGACTCGTATACGGCTGATCACTGACGAAAGTTTCGCGTACTTTATATGATGTATCTGAAATGTGGTGATCGGGAACGGGCGAGAAATGAACTGACCAACGTAGGTCATACTACATGCATCATGAGCAATTATGTAGCTTCAATGTTCTTACTATCACTCCCGCAAGTGGATTTAGCTTCTCTATTCTGAAGGAATATCTCTTATTCTGTTGGCTGTTTTAATTTTTGGAATTGGAATTATTAAGACTTCCACCCACGGAAAAGGGTTGTGGAGAAGATATGAGCTTTTCCAGTCGAAATCAATTTATTTCATCTTACGGAAAGATAAAGAAATATGAGAATAGATGCTTGATATTTGTCATAGCTTTTGATATTTGGAATATGGCTTGTTAGACATTTAGTCAATATCTCTATATATTGTATTGTAACATGAGGAAACCAATAATGCCCCCTCAGAATAATAGTGATATTACTGACCAGTAGCGTATCTACGGGGGCATGGTTGAGCAGGGGCATCAGTCCCCCACAGGGCAAAATAATAAAAAATAAACAGAAATTTGTTGAGGTTTCTACTTTTTAATAACACCAATCATCGGATGGATGATATATGGGAATACAAAGGTCTAGATGATTTTGGGAAGAAAAATGGACTTTATAATTTAATATAAAAAATTCGTTAAATTTTCGAGCATTTGCACATTGATAAGTGCATATGCAACGTATCAAACGCTAATGAAATCAGACATGAAAAAATATACATAGGAGGTTTTGAAACTTCGGGATCGTATATTTGCTTCCATTGATTATGTTTCATAATGTCCGAAACCTTACCCCCTTCCAATTAAATTTGGATTCAGCTCATCCCCCTCCAGAAGCAAACCCTAGTTACGTCACTGTTACTGACACTGCTGCAATCATCGATGCATCACAATGACGAAATATCAACGATTAATTGGGCGATATTAGACCATTAATTTCATGAAGTGATTCGTTCTTAATAGAGTTAAAAAATTCAATCTCAAAATGAATGCTTGATTATGTTCGGATGTTCCTCCAGTCTACAACAGAGACTAAAGGCTTATTAAGTCATTTCCTTGTGTTTGTTCTTTGGAAAAACAGGGAATGGAAGCAGTCCGTTTCAGTAGTGTAGCTTTTTATTTTGATTTCGGTATATAGTGTGTGTGTAGTACAAAGATGTAAATGAGGCTTGCAACCAGTTCTCGCCTGTCGATTGTTTGAACACTAACCGATCTCACCTTATGCTATACAAGGTAGGCAACAAATGAGACGCATGTGAACATGAACACGTCTTCAGGACATTGACCGTTCTCCTATTGGCGTAGTGACTAGCATTCATGGTCGTCACCACGGAGGTCCAGGTTCGATTCCTGGCGCTGCCAAGAAATTTAAATCTGGTCTTAGAGCTAGAACGGGGTACCCTCGGCCTTCTGAGGCATAACTGAGAATAGGTAGGTTCGATTTCCACCTCAGCCATCCTATGAGTTGTCTTCTGTGGTTTCCGTACTACTACTCTAGGCAAATACCAGGATGGTACCTAAATTAATGCCACAGCCACCTCCTTTCTCAATCCAAGGCTTAATTACGAATACACACAGTAGTATGGACATCACAATAACACAGGTTATCAGACAAATTACACACACACACACACACGTAAGTACTCGGGACTACATGGTCATGGTGTCGCAAAATCCCTAAATGAAACAACAACAACAAAACACAACACTTGTTAGCTGATCGGAACGTATGAGAGGTATCGTACACCATTTATCATGATTCATAGTTTTTAAATTTAGAATGCCCTAATCTATGGAATAATTGAAAGGATTCCTGCAGACTATGTGTCTTCCCTGACGAAAATGTACCTGGACCTGTGCATCATCTAGACTAGATGAAGCACCGAAGTATTTCACCGCGTAAGGGTGTTAATGGTATTAAATAGGAGTTCCAGTTTATACTTGAGAGACTTGGGAGGAATAATCAAGTCCACCTCTCGACGTAGAGACTAGCATTCTTGGCTAGCACCGTGGAGGTCCGGATTTGATTCTCGACTCTAGCATGATATTTAATACTGGTGTGAAGACTGGAACGGGGTACTCGTAGCCTCCTGAGGCACTGAGGCAGAAGTGAAACGAAGTGGTTTTCTACTTCTACACTAGGCAAATTTCGAGGGCTATCTAAAAGGCCATGACACCTCCTACCTAAATCCTACAATCATACGCACACTATTGCAGACATCACAATTACACAGGTTATTAGACATATTTAATTTATTCACAACGAATAAAATAAGTCAATGAAGCCAATACGGAACAAAAAGAAAGAATTATGGCTTATATCATGTCTACTTAGCCTATTTCAAGTTGTTGTAGATGATTAAGGGGATTTGCGACATCGTGGTCATGTAATGTGCGTATTTGTAAATGATGTACGATTGGGTAGGCAGCGGCCGTGGCCTTACGTTAGGCACCATCCCAGCATTTGCCTGGAGTAAAAGTGGGAAACCACGGAAAAAACACTTCCAGAATGGCTGAGATAGGAATCGAACCCGCCTCTTCTCAATTTCTCCCCACGGGGCTGAGTATACCCCGTTCCAGCCCTCAGACCAGAATTAAACGTCTTGACTGACCGGGAATTGAACCCAGGCCTCCGCGGTGACAGCTAAGAATGCTAGCCACTACGCAACGAGACGAACACTAGCCTATATCAGACAGATTCTATACACACCCAAGTGTACGGGGCTAAGTAATCACGATACGGAAAAAAACAACCCTTAAGAAATCAACAACAACAACAAAAATATAATAATAATAATAATAATAATAATAATAATAATAATAATCACTTCACGAGAGTATGAGAATATGATGTTTCAGTCCATGCTCTGTAACACTCGGATTGTGAGTGAGCCTTGCTTTCAGTTCAATCGTCGTGGATTGGTTTCGTCCTGACTATTACAGTCTCCGACTGGCACTTCAGGAGCTAAAACATGATTTTTATTTGTGTAGTGAAAATGAAAATGAAAATCCACAGCCTGCCTCCAGTCTCCGACCGGGTCAGGAATGGAATGAATGAAGCCCCCATCTAGCGGCGAGGATATGAACTGTGCCGGCTGCCGAGGCCTGAAGCACTCCTCTGGGGCAATGATTAAATGAATGACAGATGGAATGAAATGATAGTGGAGAGTGTTGCTGGAATGAAATTTTGACAGGGAAAACCAGAGTACCCGGAGAAAAACCTGTCTGCCTCCGTTTTGTCCAGCACAGATCTCACATGGAGTGACCGGGATTTGAACCACGGACCCAGCGGTGAGAGGCCGGCGTGCTGCCGCCTAAGCCACGGAGGCTACATTTGTGTAGTACTGATCCAAATTAAAAGAAACGGTGTAGTGGGTAGCATTCTTTGCTGTCGCCCCGGAGGTCCGTGTTCGATTCCCGGCTCTGTCTGGGTTGGAACGGGATACACCCAGCCTCGTGAGGCAAAAAACTCAAAAGAGGTGGGTTCGATTCCCACCTCAGCCATCTTAGAAGTGGTTTTCCGTGGTTTCCCACTTCTACTCTAGGCAAACGCCGGGATGGTTCCTAACTTAAATTCCACGGCCGCCTCCTCCCCAATCGTCATCTGAATTATAAATACACACACGAATACAGCCATCACAATAACGCAGGTTATCAGACAAACTTCCTCTCTCTCACACACACAACTACATGAGGCTAAATGACCACGCGTTCCAAGTCTCTCAAATGAGACAACAAAGAAACGCTGTTGTGCCCATTCTTAAAAGTCTATTTTTATTTCAAGTTTAAATCAATCATTAAGTTATAAGTTAATAATTGTAACCCTCAGCAAAAGTTTACTTGAAATTGGGTGGCCTGTTCCTCCCTTTCCTTCCTTTCCTCCTAGATGGCTTAGACCACGAATTGCATCCCTTAAACCGTTACCCAGAACCGGAACTGAACGCACGACCTCGTGAATTGGTGC
The DNA here is from genome assembly GCA_946902985.2 of Meconema thalassinum. Taxonomy (NCBI): domain Eukaryota; kingdom Metazoa; phylum Arthropoda; class Insecta; order Orthoptera; family Tettigoniidae; genus Meconema; species Meconema thalassinum. Next base: position 1,221,988,174 of record OX336389.2, on the reverse strand, counting down.
CATTGAAGCCACTAAATGGTTGACCAATTACCCCTAGCGGTTTTTAGCCCACTTCATTTTCTGAAAGTTATGATTTACCACTGTTTATATCTATATTGTGCAGAGAGGTGCCCTGACATGGCATTCATTGGCAAATGAAGTGCACTCATCTCGTGAATGGCCTATAGGAGTTTAATGAAAGTGAATATTGATTGATGTCGAGCCGGCCCTGTTTCTATTAAGACCGTCTTCATTGGCATTTCCAATTAATTCATTGGTCATCCACACAGGCAAAAAAATATATTAAAAATGCTGAAATTGGTCATCCTCGCATATTTTCTAATAGCCCGTGTGTTGTTCGGTTGAATAGAAGACCGTTATTCGCGAGTATGATATTTTGTTAATTAACTGGACGTCAAAGGTGACCCATATTCTTTGTAAATACTCTTATTACCCATATGCGAAATTGTATATTGCGTCTTTTGTTCTACTTATAAAGCATTGTAAGTTTATTTAATGGAAATTGGAATTTCGATTTTTTGTAAATGGGATTGGCGGATTATTTACATAGTTAATAACTGGATAAGGTGCCTATTCATAATGTTGAATGATGCTGTTTTTGGGGCAGATGACCTCGCTGTTCCGCCCCATTAAAACAATAACAATACAATGGTCACACTGTGCAAAGTTTCACGCGGGTGGACTAGTACTTGCCCTGTCTTACATTAAACCTTTCATCGTTACACAAGATAGTTACACCAACACACCGTCATCACTGGACAATTGTGTTCAAAGACACACGATGAGGCTCATCTACATTACATGAATAGGCCTACAACACTAAAGAATTGGGTACCAGTTCGCGTTACTGGTTTATTAACTTACTGAGAGACCGGCTTAATAATGATCCAGTAAAATGTGTCTTTTTTCAGAAATGAACATGCGAATAACCTTTCAATTTACGGAATCTACATTGTAAAATTAGAGCTGATGACCTCGGTTTTTCACCCCTTACAACAATTACAACCACCACCACTACAATTAAAAATTACATAGGCCTACTACCTAGAGAACTTATAACTTTCAGTATTGGTTAATTATGATTCCTTCTGCGAGATGGCAACTTTCTGTAACGAAACACAGGTGTTAATTTTAAGAAAAGTCAATTATACGGCGTATATAATTTACGATAGGCAAGTTATGTATTTCAATGACATTACATAATCATGATAATTATTATTATTATTATTATTATTATTATTATTATTATTATTGTAATGGTTCATGTTACGAAGCTTCTCTTCGGTAGCTTGAATAGGATGCGACAAAGAAAAAAAAAGGAATTTTAAATAATTGAATATCGCATGGCCGCCATTTTTTTTTTGAAAGTTACAAATCATTAGCTGGGAGGAGAAAGGACGAATGTTGTACGTAATCTTATTGCTGATTCGCCCCGTCTCCTCCTAGCTGAAAGGGCGACTATTGTATGTAATCTTAATGCAGATAACCGTTTGTCCTCCCAGCTCCTGATATACAGTATGTAGGGTCTACTTAATTAATACGCCTCTATCACCACACAAAATTAAGTTTTATTGCTGTAGTAGTTTCGGCAATATTGAAAACTGGTGAAATACTTCTCATCGCTGGAATTTTCGATTGTTTTATATGTAGATCATACCAGCAGATAAGGATTATTGTGGTACTTCATTATAAACATTTCCAATTCGATCGTTTTAATACGACTCAAGAATGAAAGCGTAATTTTTAAATTTCGCACTGCCATCATTTTGAATTTCCCATAAAATTGAATTAAATTATACACCAGTATATTAACATGTGTATAAAGATTTACCGTGCTAAGTTTCATTGCGCTTGGGTGATTAAGTCGCGAGATAAGTCCATTTAAACATTTAAAATTTGGCGTGGATGACATGTTGGTTTTGTGCTCATCAGGTTATTGAAAGTTTCATAGATGATCTTTTTTTTAATATCCTCAAACGCCATACAAAAATTTCAGTTTGATTTCTGTAATAGATTCGTTGATATTGAGATATTTTTTATGGCTGCTATGTTGGATTGTTTTATATGTAGGCCAGAGACGTGTGTTTTAACGTATGAAGATAATTAGGGTGGTTCAATATACAAACTTTCACTTCATTCGCTTAATTAAGATAAAATAATTTAAAACATATTTTTAAAATTCCGTACAGCTGCCATGTTGAATATCATAAAACAATTGCATTAAATTAGATTCCAGTAGACTATATTAAGCCTTTCTTTGCGCTCGGGTAAATAAATTGCGTGAAAAGTCAATTTTAATATTTGAACTTCTCATGGTCCCCATGTTGGTTTTGTAATTATCATGTTTTTCAAAGTGGTACAGGTGAATTTAGTATATACGGTATCCTCTATGACCATACAAAATTTGAGGTTGATAGTGGTAATAGTTTAGGAAATACTGAATGCGGTTAAAATATTTGGTGCGGCCGCCATGTTGGATTGGTGACATTCAAATTTGAAAGAAACGGTCGAGGTCGGACGAGGTAGTAGCAAGTCCTTATTAAGCTTCATTTAAATCGCTCCAGCCATTTAGATTTTGGTAATGAATCACACACATATAAACGTACATACGCACACACACACACACACACAGATAAAAAGTGATGGCATAAGTCTATATTTCATAAATGAAAATACCGGGTGAGTTAGCCGTGGTCTTTACGGCGTGCTGCAGGCAGTCGCTCACATCCGGGAGGCGAGGAGGTTCGAATCCCCCCGCCGGCAGTCTTGAATATGGTTTTCTGTGGTTTCCCATCTTCCTACCAGGCAAATGCCGGGGTTGGACCCTAACTATAGGCCACAGCCGCTACCTTCCAATTCCTCGTCCTTACAATCACACTTTCCTCCCCAGACAATACTCCATACGCGACGGTACTTGTAGCTCACCAAATGGGTGTCCGCATAGAAGCAGCTGCAAACTCTGGCGAGCCGAACATGTCCTCGGACACTCCCGGCACTAAAAGCCATACGCTAAAAAAATGAAAATAGGCTAAAAGTATTGATTAACGGAGTATTGACTTTAGACATACGAATGAACCATTCAGCCACCAATTCATTTCAGGCAAGCATTGCATACAATTTATTATAACACTACAAGGCCGTAGAACGTATATACTTGCAGGCTACCGTATTTCACAATTCCTGTAGGCCTACTATTAGTTATTTCTGACGATATTATTGTATACAATATTTGTTTCTTTTTAAATATGCGGTTTCCTATGAATGCTCCAGTTCCAGGCTAGTGATTGTGGTCGCCCACTAGAACCATCTGCACCTTAAGTTAGAAAATTGCCGTGCAGAAATATTTAAGTGCTGCGTAATTAATCAGTGTTCTGTTTTAGTGCACAATGTCGCGTATTACCGATTACAAAATAGTTTATATTACGCTCATAGGTCTCAGTGAAATAAGTGTAACGCACCGGAAGGAAAGTGTAAGCCGTGGAAGTGTAAAATCTGACCTCCTCTTAAAGTCGGACTTATGCCCATCAAGCGCCGACTATGAAACCGGGCTTAACGCGACAAATACCCCCCAACACTCCTCATTACATTGCACCTCCACCTCCCGATTGGTGACCAGCGAGTTGGCAACGTACGCTACGGAGGAAATGCTGCCATCTGGTGATGTTCGACTTTACTCTCTTATACTCACAAACTTCCTGCCATGTCGCGTAGCCTACATTGTACGAGTACGATGCAATGAAGACGAGGGCCTGGATAAGGTAACGTTGGTCAATTCGTGCTGTAGCCAAGTGGGTTCTAACACCTAACAGCAACAGTTTATTTATTCGTCTAGTCAAAACAAATTTCCGGGTTTCGACCAACAAACTTGCAATAACATATACGAGTTTCATTGCGCGAGTACACCATTTTAAACAGAACAATAATGCATGCTTTTGACGACCTGAATTATTATGAGTGATTGAGCTCTTTACCCTTTTATGTTGTGCATTAATTTTTGTAGAATCATCTGTTATGAAATTACTTTTTTGTGATCAGTTACGGAGTACGGTATTTAATGTATAAATATATCGTTATTGCATAATGCGTGAAATATACGTAATTTCACTAAATGTCCGATCCTTTATTCAACCTGGTGAAATGTTTTCCTGTGTCGGTGTAAAAATCCAATGAGCCAATACAAAATTCTGTGACACAGGGTTCATGTAAATAATTTCCATCCAGAACAAGCACACATATTGTTTGTCTTTTATTTGTTAAACTAATACTTCAAGCTTGTAAAAAGTTCACCCGTATGCTTAGAAAGACTAGAAGACGGAGGATGCTTGCATATCCTATGTCTTCTGTAATCACATAAACAGAATAGGAGTCCTTTGTGCATCAGCAAAAGAAATGTTGGAGTGCGCGAGGAGAAGAAAGCGGAGTGATTGATCTGCTTCTGTCGGCGGGACTATCTTAAAACACGACCACCTGTCTGGCGACAGACTGCGGCAATTAAACAGTTCCATTAGTGGCTGTGGAGGTAAGAGACGGCGACCACTGGTTTGCCTTGAAGGAGCGACCACATATATTTTACCATATTCCCATTCAAAAGTCCCTCATTAAGTTCCTCTATTGAAGTACTAAAGAAAACCATCGAGTGGTTAGAGGGACGGGATCACATGTATTGATGTTCATTAATATCAGCAATTCGAAAAAAAAAATCTATTTGGCATATCCGGAAAACATTACTGATTTTCTAAATTTCCATCATTTGCTGTTCAGTTCTTGTTTTTGTTAAGGAGTTCAATTTTCAACATTGGATAGACTGTCATTTAACTTAAGAGATTAAATTAATTCAGCAGCACTTACTACGGATATGACTTATCAGTGTCGTCTAATTACTGGATTGATTCCGACCAAGGTTAACTATGAAGAGAATAGAAGCATTTGAAATGTGGTGTTACAGTTGAATGGTGAAGATCAGATGGGTAGATAGAGTAACAAAAATAGAGGTATTGAGACGAGTGGGGGCGGAGAGATGTTTCTGGCGACTGCTAATTAGGAGAAGTGAAAGGTTGGTAGGGCACATACTAATAGGCTACACCCAGCAATAGCAAACTTAGTTTTAGAAGGAAGGGTCGAGGACAAGAACTGTTGGTGTGGACCAAGGTTAGAATATGAAAAACAGATTGCCTCGGATGTAGGGTGTGGTAGCTATGTAGAGATAAAACGATTAGCTCAGGACAGGAGGCCTAGAATGCTGCATCAAGCGAGTCAAAAGACTGGAGACTCCAACACGACAGGTTAGTACAGTAAAATAGACAGTTTATGAGGACGAATTCTAGCTCATATCGCCATCACGGAAGAAAAATTAAGTCCTAGCACAGAAAAATGGAGGACAGCCTCACCCTTTAAATCGCTAATGTGTTTTGTAATTCTGGTCTGAGGGCTGGAAAGGTGTACACTCAGCCTCGTAAAGCAAAACATGAGAAGAGGTGGGTTCGATTCCAATCTCGGCCATCTTGGAAGTGGTTATCCGTGGTTTCCCACTTCTACTCGAGGTAAATGCCGGGATGGTTCCTAACGTAATGCCACGTCTGCCTCCTTCCCACCCACATCTAAATTACACATAGCCTACACACACTAATACAGCCATCACAATAACACAAGTTATCAGACAAATCACTCACACACACACATGCACACCCATGTACACGGGGCTACATGACCACGATGTTGCTAAGCCCCTAAATCAATCAACAACTATAGGTCCATCACCTCTATCTCAAACCAGTTTGTCTCTGAGAATAGTACGTGAATGGAGATTGTACAGTGATGGCTTTTTCTACAGAACGGAACCTCGCAGGCACCGTGTGACGGTCGGGCCCTGTGGGTAGCCGCCTGTCGAGCAAGGCACTGCCTATAGCAGCAGCGTAGTACCCAACTAGTTCAACGTATTTACACTTGTTAACGTATTTAATAACCATCATTACTTAGGGCCTACATGAATTTCAGAGTAGTTGCTGGAAATGCTGTCATTGCACCAACGTAGGACGTTTTGGTACACTCGCTGTTATTCATCTTCTCTGATGTTTTGTATGAGTGCAGTTATTTCGTTATCGAGAACCTCCAGAGTATGAGGATTGTTTCTGTATACCCTACCATTTGTTTGAGGTTCCCACACAAGTGAAAATCGTACGGCGTTGAAATGTACGAACACATTTACTCAAAGATTTATTCTTGAGAAGATAAGTTTTCACTAGGAACAATCGTCGTTTTGTTCTATAGCCTAACTAACCGTGTTCACGGAATAGACTACAAGTCTTAATTAGCTCAACTAAGGTATCTTGGCAGTTCCGTATATAATAAATGCAATGAAAGCATCCCGACCCGCTCTTGTGTAAGCAGCAAATTCTAGTTATCTGGCGCTGACTCATCGCTCTTCGCCCGTCATTCGGCCCTGGTGAGGTTCCGTTCTATAATGTTTTGCACAGATTTTGCCAATTATCTCAGTAAGGATTCATTTCATCATACATATTATTGGCTGAAGATATTCATTATTAAATTTCCAATGATTCTTATTCAGAATTCACCCGCACGGTAAGCACACAGGCTGATGACCGCAACGTCCCAAGCCCCTAAAACGAAACTAAGAAGCAATCATCTCTTTGAAGTTTTGTGATGAGAGCGGACACTCATAGTGCACGCTTGGTTGGCAATTTGCTGTTTCGATCTGTATGAAGTCAAGTGACCTGCACAGCCAAGTACTGCAATGAGGGAACAAGCAGCTATTGAGCTTCCAAGGGTCCTCTTGCTCTTTAATCGGGAGTCTCTTTTAACTAACCAATGAGGTGTACGGGATGAGAGGGGAAAATGAAAGTGAAACGGTGAAGCCGGATAACGTATCGTTTACTGTCTTCGAAACTCAAATCCTACTCATGGACATAGGCTTCTGGGTTTAGAATCGATAATTGAAGGATTATTTCTAGTAAATCTGCATCATCGTAATATTTCCACTACTGTATTTACATTCCGTTCAAAGCTTTCTATCACACCACATCACCCACTCGCCCTCATTAGTACTGGACGACATCAGACATTGTGGCTCGCTCGAATTGTTGGACAATGAATGTAGCCTAATCGCCCTTTCAATGCAGGAACATCCGTAAAGAGTATATTTCAATTTCGGACATATCCTTGCATCAGACAGTCTCTTCCCTCACAATGCCGCCTTCTGCAGTCACGGAGGAGCGTATTGAGACTGTGGATTCAGATATCCTGGGTTCGATTCCTGCTTCTGGCAATAAATGTAATTCTGGTCTGAGGATTGGAACGGGACACACAGGTCCTTGTGAGACAACACTGAGAAAGAATGGGCTCTATTTCCTCCTCAGCTATCCTACAAAAGGTATTACTGTTTCCCCGCTTCTACTCCTGGCGAATGCTGGGATGGTTCCAAACTTAAGGCCATTACGGCCTCCTTACCTATCCTAGCCTCAATTAATTATATATATAGTTGTCTCAGGCTCATCATTACGACCGGCTCGCTTTTGTAACCTAGCTGGGGGACCATGTTTACATTCCATGTCTGCGTGGAGCCAGGGACTGCACAGTGTTGTCAACTCTCCACTGTAGCCACTGGGAGCAAGCAGCAAGATTGGAAGAAATGCGTGCAATTTGCAACACTGGAGACCTGACAAGCGATTCGACAGCCAAGACCGGATTCTGGACTCCACGTGGAGAGAAAGAGTAAGCATGCAATTGGTCAAGAACCATCAGCGAACAAAGCTTATTGTCGGCGCGTGGTACTGCTTACCCTTTGAGTCGCCGGTTGTTAATGAGGAAATTGAGAGAACCATACATGCTACTAGACGCGGTACTCGCCGTTGACGGGTAAATTTATGAATGCTCTATATTTCTTTATGGTTGTCATAAAAGATCTCTAGTATCACATTTGGTGAATACAAGACAGGAAGCCACAGGTCACCCAGTAGCGTTCTCGCTTTCACTGCAAGATGGCAGTGTCAAACAGAACGACGAAATTAGAGCGTAGTACTACCCCGTCAGCCAATGTGTTCTGACCAACATATGTAGCCTATCAGATTTCTTTAATATGGGAAACTTCAAGTTTGCGAGGTCACTTGTTACATGGAGCACCACAAGAAGTAAAGTCTTATTAATATTTTTCAATAGTTGACTCTTTTAAGTAATATGCATGCTCTAATCTCGGAAAGGAGCCACTGTTGGAAAGTTTCCCTGTACTGCGTGGGTGGATGATTGTTCTCAGACTTCCTGTAAAATTATGAATTGTAGTCTCTACTTTCTTTAAACCTTTTGTTCGTTGATATAATTTGCAACTTTTAGCTGCTAAGAATAAACTAAACTGGCATAAGTTAATAGCGTGCTACAAATTGATGACAAGTCCAATTATGTGACTCCCATCAAGATTGTTCCAGTTTTCAAAACGTCAATTTATTATACTTGAATAGTTCGAGGCATATTCTGCTGAATTGTAAGTGATTTCAAGTGAATTCTCTGGGAGCAAGATTCCATATAAGGAAAGATTGACATCGAAGAAAAGAATCATCCTTCTACTCTCCTTTTTTTACGTCACAGCTGAAGAATTTATGCACTTCTCCTTCGAATGTGTCTCCACCTTATTTCCTGATTGATTGCCATCATTTGGATAGGTATGAAGACACGAAGGTTATTCGTCCCCAATCAATAAAGAGGAATAAGGATTTTGTTAAGTCTAGTGTATCGAGTGTAGCTCATGTACCTGGGTATTAGCTAACTTCGCAGATGAGTTGCCTCCATTGCGATAGTTTATGTAGAATGGTAAGGGTTCGACTCCCATCTTTGCAGAGATGTTGAAATTAGTCTGATCGCTGAAATTGGTACAATAGACTCTTGATAAGAACTGTGAGGAGATAGGTTCGATTCTTAAGCGTCCTAGAGATGAATGGTGGGTAGTAGGCCTATTTCACCAAAAACTTGAAATCCACAGCCGCGCAAATGCCATCGTGAATATACACAACATGCAATAGGCTATACACAATGTATCAATTACATGACGAATAGAAACAAACAGTGTCATCACTCCGCTCCTTAAGCATTGTAGTTCATGGTCCAGCCACTGTGTGGCGCGGAAGTCGCGCCGAACCATAAGCACGTGTGACAAGTAGCCCATGAGATGCGCGAGAAGTCATATTATGCGAGGGAATTTGTTTCTTTGTAATAGTTTACGAATGTCTGTGCAGTGCTTTGTGAGTGCAAACAACTAAAATTTCTGCTGTTTCGGGAAAATATCGTATTGTTTCGTTCCTGGATGTAAATCGGGTTACGGAAGAAAATCTGATGGTAGACATTTTTTCACACCAACAAAATAAACAAATCTGTTTGCGAAATGGGCGAGAGTTATTCCGCGGAAAGGTAAGCAATTGTCGATCAAAAGTAGAGTCTGTGACGTGCGTTTTTTCGGAAGATTTAATTATTATAAAGGCGGACTGTTTCGTAGTGAACTGTGAGAACGTGGAACTTCCTCGCGTGAAGTGGAAATTAAAACCAGGAATAGTACCTTACATTTTTTCAAAATTTATCGAAATATCTATGCACTGTGTTAAAATCACGAATGCGCCCAGTAGGATACGGAATGAAGGCAGCCTTCCATGGTTACTTGTTCTACTTCGTGCCATCCTTACTTAAAAAGAAAAAATATATAATCCGTCTTAATAATAATAGGCCTAAAATAATAATAGTTGTTGATTTTTAGGGAATTTGCGGCATTGTGGTCACGTAGCCCCGTGTGCTTGGGTGTGTAGAATTTGTCTGATAACCTGTGTCATTGTGATGTCTTTAGTAGTGTAAGTATTCGGAATTGAGGTAGGATTTGGGTAGGAAGCGGCCGTGGCCTTCAGTTAGGTACCATCCCGGTATTTGCCTGGAGTAGAAGTGGGAAACCACGGAAAACCACTTCCAGGATAGCTGAGGTAGGAATCAAACGCGCCTCTTATCAGTTTAACCTCACGAGGCTGAGTGAACACCGTTCCAGCCCTCAGACCAGAATTACATTTCTTTGCTGAGCTGGGAATCGACCCGGGCTTCCGCGGTGATAGCCAAGAATGAGACGGACATATAATAATAATAATGGCCAACCTGCAAAAAAAAAACAAAAAAAAAACGGCCATCCAATTCTTTGCTTCCGTTACCGTCCTCCTGATCCAAATCATGGTCAGTATCCGAGTCTTCGGATCTTGTTTCAACGTTGTCTTCAGTATCAGTCACAAATTCCTTTGAAATTACTGATTCATGAACTAGCGATTCGTTATCTTTTAGCAGAAGGCGACACACTTACTCGTGTAGAGTTACTTTTAGGCTCGTCATTTGACAACTCCTGGAAAATGGTTACTAGGTATGGTGTATGATGTCCCGAGACGATAAGATTATAACTTGAACTGTTGGCTTGATATTACAACTAAAACGAACCACGGAACTGTCAGACCAATGCGCGACTAACGGGAGGTTTTAAAAGATAGTTCTACATGGGGACTGAGAATATTAATAAAATCATTTTCACGGTAACTTATTATTCATAAGTCTAAACAAACAATTTGTTGTAATCGGCGTAACCGCAGCCTTCGTAAAGAGGTTTACGTAGCCCAGCGCGTATCCCATATTTGAACAGCTGACTGCGGCGACTGTGTAGCGTTGGGGGTCTGCGCCGCTAGCGCTAGCCAACAGCGGGGCGCGCTTGAACTCGGTCAGTGATAACACTATGTATTCTATTCGTCATGTCAATTATTTAAATTACGGAGGCAAAATTCAGGATGCAATTGAGCCATAAAAATGAAACTGGGCAAGAAGTTGGATTCCTATTCTTCGAAAAGAGCAAAATCATGAGCTCCATATTTTCAACATGGCGGGTGTGCGTACAATTAAAATATTCAATTCAATAACTCAAAATGCAATACGTAGGGAAACTGTCACGAAACTTGGCAAAACATAACTTACGTTCGGCAATTCATATGATCAACGGATCAGGTCTCAAGATTACCAGGACGAACAAAACGCGCAAACGCCATCCCAATTATGCCTTATATTTAAATCGATTTATCGGGTATAAATCGAGTGAAAATGCGACACTTTGTTTAGGGTTATACTGTAAACAATTTTTATATGATCTTTTTTTTTTACCCATTGTACACGCTATTTAACCTTCGTGCATTCAAGCTGGCAAGCATTCGAACTCTTTAATCTTTAAAATAAATAACGACGGTTATTACTGTCATTAACCATGATCTGAGTGGGGAATCAGATGACAGGCACCTTGAGTGCATGTTTCAAGACTATCGAATTTGAAATTACGAGCAACTGCCATATTAACATCGATAACCCAGAATGAAACTCAGCAATAATGACGGAACTTGACTGGGAGGTACAGTCCTATAGTAACGGGTGTGATAGCCGTGGTCGTTACGGCGTGACTGCAGGCAGTCACCCACATCCGGGAGGCGAGGAGGTTCGAATCCCCACGCCGGCAACCTTGAAGATGGTTTTCTGTGGTTTCCCATCCTACTTCCAGGCAAATGCCGGGGTTGGTCCTTAACTATAGGCCACAGCCGCTACCTTCCAATTTTCCGTCCTTACATTCTCACTTTCCTCCCCAGACAACACGCCACACGTGACGGTACTTATAGCTCACCCCATGGGTGTCCGGATAGAAGTAGCTGCAAAATCTGGCGAGCCGAACATGTCCTCGGACACTCCTGGCAATAAAAGCCACGAATCTGCCCTGCAGTGTTTTCATCAATGTGTACTTGTCTCGTTCCTTTAAGCAGTACCTACTGTCACAGTATATGGCACGTGCTTGTATTTCCCGAAGATCCATAGTTGGATCACCAGTTTTTACTGAGGCCCACTAGAGTGCATTATTTCCTTGGCTTTGTCCACATTCACCCCAGGGAAATTTTGAGTCCGGCGCAAGTTTCTTTACAATCGCATGGTATGTATCCTAACAAAGTAGGCCTACACAGTGCTGTAGAAGTAAGTAAGCGCCAAGCATGCAATTATTATTGTGGAAGAGTATTTTATTGGCCTATTTTCATTTATGAAAAAATAGGCTTGTGAGATCACCTTTTGTCCGTGTGTGGAGTGTGTGTGGTAGGTTATTACTGAATGCTAACACTACCTAAGGGAAGATGATGAAAGAGAAAAAGGAGGTGGGTTTAGGAGTGGAAACAATTTTAGGCAGAGAGGAAGAGAATCCAATAAAAGTTAAGAAGAAAATAATAATCCAAAGATGGATTACACTGGGCGAAGCCCGTGAAGCTGCTAAAGTAAGAGGGAGCTCGGACAGCGTTGACGGAAAGAGCGGCGTTAGATACGGTTTTCTGCAGGCTATCACTATTCGCTCTTTCCCTCCCGAGCAAGTATTTGGGTACTATGGGGAAGGATGATACTCTAGCAAGGCCAGGTATGCCAAAGGGAAAAGATCTAAGCACTTTCCCTTCAAAAGAGTGAGATTTTAGAAAGCATTCTGAAATTCTAGAAGGATTCGAATTTGTCGTGATATTTTTATTACCGGACACTGTCGGATCTCCGACAGAACGGCCGAATGCCCCCAAAGCGGGAAGAGATAAAGCAACTGTAGTGATTTTAGCAATGGTTTTATTATTATTAGTGGAATCTTTAAAGAGTACCAATTGTTGCATCCAAAACAGGCTAAACTCTTACCCAGCAGAGTGCCGACTAAAAGTATAGAACAGAGGAAAACCTCAAACCTAACTTAAACAAAACCAAATTTTTGAGCAGTAAAACACAAGTCAGAGAGAAAATCTCTACAAGTAGGAAGCTGGCGGAGCGAGCTGTACTTGCCTCAATGATTTACTAGAATCAGCTAAGATAGCTAAGAGAAACTTTATAAATGTTGTTATTGGAAGTTTTGTTTTGAACGTAACAAGTGATAGATTTTTTATTTATTCAGAGATTGCTTTTTTTTTTCTTCTTTGAATAGGAGGTAATTTTTGGGAGAGAATCAGGGAAGGGAAGGTCCTGTCTAACCTTTATTCTAGAAATAGTAGTGGAAAACAAATAGTAATGAATATATTTAACAAATTATAGAATTTATAACAATTAACAATTCTTTAGATGTTTTAAGCTAAAGAAAGAAATTTTGGTTTAACAACTTGGAAGTCTAAGACCCCTATTTGTATAAAACCCTTACAAGGGTTATTTAACAAGCGTATAATTAAAAGGTTTTAGATATGTTAGGTTAATTGTAAAAGATTTGTAATTTAGTATAACATTTTGTTAAATTAGTTGGGTAGGATACAAGCACTATTTGAATGGCCTTGTGGAAAACGGAAAGGCTATAAACAAAATAGATTAAATTCCTGATCGTAGCAGGAGAAAAGAAGAAATTACCAGCGGAGGTGATGGCTATTATTTGAACAGAAGTTAATAAATGTTACATTCAAAAGGGTCAGGTCGTATTAACGAAGCCTGGATCAGAAAAAAAACAGGTACAAAAGTTTAACAATTAGATCACCAATTCCTGGACCAGCTGGATAAAGATGATTAATAAGTAGTTTCTATAACTACTGCTATTTACGCATAGTCTAATTGAATAAGTGAAGCCTGGGTTATACATTTAACAATTGGAAAATTAGAACTTCCTGATTGTGGCAGGACAAAAATGCTTATTAAAACATGGATTTAACCACGATTATATAAAATCCTGAGCAAGCAGGATAAGAAGAAAGAGATTAATAAGAGGTTTCTAGAATCTCTATTATTTAAACAGAATGAATACGTTTCACATAAAGCAAAGTTGGGAGGGCGCTTAATGTTAAGCGAGGCCTCATTGAAATAGAACCAGATAATTAAATTAACTTAAATTTGTTAGTAAAAGGTATTTGAGGAAAAGGAGATAGGGATTTATCGTTCTGGCCAATTTTTATTGCTCTCAATCGTACGCGGCGCGGTAGATAGTAGAACGGGCACTGTTTTTGTAGCACGAAAGTTTGTTGATAGTTTGTAAATATTCACTATTGAAGCACTGAAAGTTCATGGAACAAGAGAAAGGTTATTGCGGTTTATGTAGATGCAATTAGTTGAGTTTTAACATGTATCTTGCGTTGTACAAGTTTTAAGTTGCAAATAATAATTCCAGTTAACTTGAGGTTTTAAAAATTTGACAGTATTGAGCATAGTTCTTTGCGGATTGGAGTTTATTTTGAATGGAAAATTCCAGAACTGTAGTGACAGTTAAATGGAGCGGTAATAATCCCTCGGCGGAAACAAATTAAGTTTTAGAAAACGGTTAATTTGACATGAATTCCTCGTTGCAGGAAAGTATTCCCTTACTTTGTACAGAAAATGCTAGATTTCATGACTAGTAGAAAGCCTTGTTGGCTAAGAAAAGTGGTTCCCACAAGGGGCAGATGTTTCACAATTTTGTGAAAGTCCAGCACTGCCTATAACTTTTAGTAAAAGCATTCCAAATGTTAATTAAAAATCCTCTAAACTGGTTAAAATAGTTTAAGATTTGTACTTAACTTTCCATGGTGGTTTGAAGATTGAAGCCTCCTTCGACCGTTATCAGCAGAAATCAGACATGGCGTCGAATTTAAATTTTCTTCATTTGAAGAGGAAGAGAGCCTCTGAGAGGAGACTGAACTGTTCATTTAACAGTCCGGACGAGAAGTGAGAACGAGCGAAGAAGCCCACGAGGGAGCTAGGTAGGCGAGGGGAAAGGGGAAGAAAACAAAGGAACATATAGCAGAGTGGGAAACATTAAAAAGACAAAGATTCATAATTTCGAACTTCGATACATAGAAATGATCTTCATGGAGTAGTGTCTTCAAGGAGATGATAGCTGAAGACAGCGACGAAGCCTGTTGGAGTGGTATGTAAATCCTCTTGAACTCGATAAGTCCGAAGAACTTCGGCGGGTTGCCGCGAGATGCCGCTAGGAAAATTTCATAGAAGATACACATCTGGAACAAACTTATAAACAACTTAAGCACATGTTTGGAGAACAAATGGAATACAGAGGGTCGCTGTTGTTGTCTGCAAGAAGGAAAATTAAATAAATGAAACTACTGGAAGGGAGAGCAAAGAGCAGCAAAAGCTAACTCTGACTAGTCGTGTATTCCAAAGAATACACCAGTGTGTGCGTATGTGTGTGTCCCTAATACAATCTAAACCCCTGGAGCGTTTTAAATGAAACTCGGTAATGTCATAGTACAGGGTCTTTCATATAAAGTAAGAACGGCGAGCGGCGTCTTTGTCATTCGCTGCTGAAGCCGGTTTGGCCGACCTTGTGACGCGCCACGGCCCCCTGCTGTAGTATTGAAAGCGCGCGCATAGCACAAACTTGACCTTGCAATAATCGTGCAGGTGTTGTCAGTCGCCAGTCTGAACCACAGCTGCTAACATGTTGAGACAGTTATCATTGCAACATCGTATTTTTGTGTACAATTTATTATAATTACGATTCGGCTCGGCGGGTACGTGATGCATTTGTTCAGCAATTTCCTGATGAAGTGCCACCTTCACTAGCACAGATTCACGTAATTGTAAATAACTTTGACACTACTGGTTCAGTGCTCAATTTAAAAACACAAAATAAAAAATCTGAAAAAATACAGTGGCATGACTCACTCGCGTCAGCCAAAATGTGGTTACCAGATACAATGCTTCTATAACTCAGGAAGGACGACACTTCTAGCAACTTTTATAAGGTAATATTTCATAGAGGATTGTACACACGCTTAGAGCAGGGGGGCCACGGTTCGCCACAAGCTCGGTCAAGGCCACCACACTAGCGGATAACAAACCAACCGCTTGGCGTTCTTACTTTATATGAAAGACCCTGTACTATTTTGACCTAACCCGACCGCGCCCTTCAAATTTTATTACGTCTCACCAATCCAACATGGCGGCTGTGCGAAATACAGGGTCTTTATATTTGCTTGGCTAGGACTTTCTCGATCACGCGCTCCGCCAGTGACGCCTCAGTTGCAGGCTACCGCGTGCGCGTATGTACGGCAGAGTTGGTGCTTACAATCAGTATAATGCATTTTTACTCACCATGCTTACAGTAGATGCTGAAAATGTTCCCCATCTGCTGCCAAACATAATGGACATCTAATTATGAAGTTTCCGGTTATTCCGGTTAATTTAGCTTCACTAAGGAATTAACGACCTATACGTCTATTTTTATCGTTTACTGAACGTGTACGTTTGAATCTCTTAGCCAGTTGTTTTATTGTGATTGTGTAATGCCTTATGAGAAATATTCGTTACTTGAACGTGTATATCTGCACAATACGTACATAAAGTGCAGGAAATCGTGCACTAGAACAAGAAAAATTTCGAGTGAAATTTCCAGGGAGACCCATTACTATAATTGGACAATAAAACAACTGGCTAATTTTAGATTCACACGTACAGGTTCAGTAAACAATAACAATAGACGTTAAAGTCCTTATTTCCTTACTGAAGCTAAATTAACCGGATTAACCAGAAACTTCACAAGAAGATGCCGATTATGTTTGGCAGCGGGTGGGGAACATTTTCAGCATCTACTGTAAACATAGTGAATAAAAATGCATGATACTGATTTTAATCACCGTATTCTGCCGAACATACGCGCGCGCGGCAGCCGTCACTGGTGGAGCGCGTGAGCGAGAATGTTCTAGCCAAGAAAATATAAAGACCCTGTATTTCACCGGCATTCTATATCTCCGAAACTATTACTGATATCTCCCTGAACATTTGTACGGTCATAAAGGGCACTATTAAAAGTTCACCTATGTGACTTTCAAACACCTGTTGAGTAAATAACGTACATGGTGGCCAAGCGAATTTGAAATATTTAAATAGACTTTTCTCGCATTTAACAATTCGAACGCAGTGAAACTTGGCACAGCAGATGTTTATACACATTGAAATGCACTGCCATCTAATTTAGTTCAGTTGTTTTTATATAACTTCAAGGTGGCGGCTGTGCAAAATTCTAAAATTAAGTTTTCGTTTCTTGTGTCCAAATCATGCGATCGAAGTCAACGTTTGAATAATGAAATTTCGTAGACTATGTTGATAGAGGCAATTTACATAACTTAAGTAGGATATATGAAAATAGGCTATATACAGTAGTTCTTTACGGAACTATTTGTTTATGATTAAGACACATTTTTGACCGGTAGGCCTAAGCGTCATTAGGTCCCAGTTTTACAGCAATGTCGTATAGGCTATCATTTATAAATTACGTTAAAAAGTGACGATAGCTTATTGCCGTAAATCTAAATACGTTTCATAGCAGTTATTCTGAGGTACAATTTTATTTATAATGTAACGCAGTGTTTATTACTCACGTTGAAACACCGGGTTCTGTTAGTTAGGAACCATTGTGCGCGGCCATCTATTGGATGGGTAACCGAGGAATGTTGGCTTGTTGTTGATTTTGTAGATTCTTTTTAGGGGTTTTACGACATCATGGTCGTGTAGCCTCGTGTTGTTGGGTGTGTGTAAAATGCTAACTGATAACCTGTGTTACTGTGATGTCTGTATTTAGTGTGTGTATTTGTATTTGAGGTAGGATTTGGGTAGGAAGCGGCCATGGCCTCAAGTTAGGTGCAATTTCCTGGAGTAGAGGTAAGAAACCACGAAAAACCACTTCTAGGATGGCTGAGGTGTTAATCGAGTCCCTCACGAGGCTGTGTACCCCGGTCCAGCCCTCAGACCAGAATTTAATTGCTTGGCAGAGCCGGGAATCGAACCCGGGCCTCCATGGTGATAGCCAAGACTGCTAGCCACTACGCAACAAGTCGCACTGTTGGATAGCACAAAGGAACTAGCCACTCGTCCACGTTTAGGCCTACAGTATACATAATTTTATCATGGAATACTTTCTTTTTACAATTGGCCTACTTCAATGTGCAGAAATAGCCCTACGTTAGCAGTAGGAATCATTGAACTTTGTAGACGGGTGGGTTAGAACCTCACCGATAGCCGTCCTAGAAATGTTTTTGCCTAATTTCTCAATTTTCAACTTAAAACAAATGCTGGGATGGTACCATACCTCCTAATAAGCCACGGACGCTTCCTTCCAACTCCATGACTAGTTTCATTTGATTTCATTTCTTTCATCTCTCACTGATTCCTCTGATGAGGTTGACGTCAGAAAGAGCATTGGCCGTAAAAGCCATCCTCCATGTAGGAAACTCATCTCACCTCGTCCCCGGCCCCGAATATCTAGGAGTAATGTGGTAGAAAATTATTTAGACTAATGGTTCAATTAGGCTACTCTTAAAATTGTTCTCCCGTGTATCAATACAGTTTCAATTAGGCTAGGTTTCGAGGAACGTAAAAATAACATTACAAAGAAAATCTGCTGAGAAGTAATTCTATAGCCTACTGCTGGAACAGAATCTAGAACGAATGCATCTGTGTATCCTTCCTTCTCGTTTTTAGCCAGGCACAAGAAACACGTCTCTGGATTCTTAGAAGTTGATTACTTGGGTGGAATACACTGAATTACGATACTGAACATTGATGGAATTTTATGCTTGTTTGACTGTTGAGATGAGTCATTCATGGAGTGTTCTCGCCTTTCATCTTGGGTAAGTGGGCATGGTATGTGTTGCTCTGAAGATTTCAACTCTTCATTTTGCCACCAACTCTAAGTATGGATATCATTGTTCGTTATGGTGTCAACAAATATTACTTTTGAATGTGTTGAAATTTCGGTGCTGCCTTGTATTCTTGTGGACTGTAAGTCTGTCATTCTTTATGTTGTTGATACTTCAGTTCGAAGTCAGTTAGTCCGACATCCGGTCATGACAACCTGTGGTATAATTGTGGTGATTGTATTCCTATAGTAGGCTATAAGTTTATGTGTATATAATTTTCTCGGATTGACAAAGTTGCCCCTTGACTTGAAAAAAAGGTATCATCCCAGCATTTCTCTGGTGTAAATTTGGATAAATCGGCCGCAATCAGCCGGGGTAGCCCTTGTAGGCCTATCTCTCAATTTGTAGCATTCCAATCCAGTCAAGCGGTGTGGCATCGGGTTAGATCGCTCGGTTTCTTGGCATGGGCAATATCGGACTATTCAGCAAGTTATTTCGGGTGTAATAATAATAATAATAATGGTATAATAATAATAATAATAGATAATAGACTAATATTAACGCTAAGTTTAATGTCCCTTTTAAACGATGTGGGTTTAGAGAGACCTAGATGCTGAATTTTAATCAGAAGAGGATATTTTACATGATAGTATATTTCCTGCCGATGCGCTGACCACGCGTCACCTCAATATCTGTAGGCCAAATGGCTGGGCAGCGGTCGCTTGGTAGGCCTAGGCCCTTCATGGGCTGTAGTGCCGGGGATTATTATAATATTTTAGTAAATTTCCTGACACGCATTCAAGCCCACTCAATTGCCAACCGACTGCGCCAGGTTTCAAACCCGCAGCCTTCGACACAGCAAGTGAGGACCTTATTCGATACGCCAAAGAGATGGTCATTTTGGAAGTAAAGTTGTTGCTGGTTCATTTAAGGGCTTTGCAACATCGTGGTCATATAGTACCGTGTACTTGGGTGGGTGTGTATGTGTGGATACTGTCTGATAACCTGTGGCATTGTGATAGCAGTACTAGTGTGTGTGTGTGTGTACTTGGGACTAGGATTCGGGTTGG
Source organism: Meconema thalassinum (assembly GCA_946902985.2). Taxonomy (NCBI): domain Eukaryota; kingdom Metazoa; phylum Arthropoda; class Insecta; order Orthoptera; family Tettigoniidae; genus Meconema; species Meconema thalassinum. The sequence goes on along the minus strand of OX336389.2, from coordinate 1,221,968,490 downwards.
AGGCGGCCGTGTAATTTAGGTACCATCTCAGCATTCGCTTGCAGTAGAAATAGGAAACCACAGAAAACCACTCCATTAATTATGCACGACGTATCACACACCCTTTTCCTTTTTAGCTTCCATTTCGACAATACAGTAGGCTACTTACCTTTCATACTTTATTTTATCTTCTGGGGACATTATTAATTTTAACTACTGACCTTGATCACTTTTGCACCGACTACACCCGATATATGTGCTAATTCACATAAATATGTGTTATATTTAACAACCGGAGCCATGTTTGTCAGGTGTTTTTTAGTATGTTAAACTGCCACAGTGAGCGCTCACAACGAGGCGCACACATTGACGTCAGTAGTTGCCAACATGCCCGATACAACATACACCAGACGACACACGGAACGTTGTAATTATGGAAAAAAGAAATAATTGGGCTTTTGTGTATTATTTGTATTTGTAAATAATGCTTGTATGATGCAATGGTGCTAACTTCACTTTACCGCATTCCCCTGTATCGAGGTTTAGCGACTGTCTGGACCAAAACTGCTGATGAACTAAAGTGGGTGTCTGTACTAAACCATTGGTGGCTACTTGGTTGGACGAAAATTACTGATTGCACTACAAGGCAAGGGGCTCTGGGGCCTAATTCCCAGTTTAGGTTTGTTCTGTGTGTAGAACAGTACTCCATTAGTCGCTACCTGGTTTGATGACTGCCTGGACAAAAATTACTGATTACACTGCAAGCAAGGGGGTCTGGGGCCAAAGTACCAGGTTAGGTTTCTTCTGTGTGTAGAACAGTATTGCATTGGTCGCTACTTGGTTTGATGACTGCCTGGACAAAAATTACCGATTGCACTGCAAGCAAGGGGGTTTGGGGCCTAAGTCCCAGGTTAGGTTTGTTTTGTATGTAGAACAGTATTAAGTTACATTGGTCTCTATTTGGTTAGATGACTGCCTGGGCAAAAATTAATGATTGCACTAGAAGTAAAGGGGTCTGGGGCGTAACTTAAGCTCCATGTTAGGTTTGTTTTGTTTGTAGAGCAGTATTGGTTTCGATGAAAATTATTTAAAAAACTCCAATTATTACAGTGGAAAAAAAGAAAAAAGCACACATTCATTGTGATGTCTCTGTAACAGCTTCGGCAACTCTTTGCGGTCATTGTAAAACCGCCGATTGAAATTACGTATAGTAATTAGACAGCTTGCACAATCCTTTGCGATCTAGTTCAAACCCAGCGCACCTTCATGTGAGCTCGGCGCTATTTTGTTTCACGGTACTGCGCATAGACTATACGAAGTAGTACTGTTAGTGCGGGGTAGTGCATACTCAATGGCGAAAATGGCGGACATAGCTGGAATTTCTCGTATATAAGTCGTGATCCTATTTGGGATGGTGGGTGGGTTATAGACAGCGGAGGAGTAAACATCTATTATTACTTTGTCTCCAGTTATTTTCCTGACCATTACTACAGGTATTTTGGTTAGTTTTTCTACTTTAGAAAAGTTATGACGGAGTCATACGTCATGCACTGCTACCACCACTTCTAGGATGGGAATTGAGGTAGGGATTGAACCCACCATTTCTCAGTTCTGCCTCATGAGACTGAATGAACCCCATTCCAGTCCTCACACCGGAATTGAATTTACTGGAATCGAACACGGACCTCTACGATGGTAGCTAAGAATGCTAGTCTCTATGCCACGAGGTGAACTCTGGAAGTAATTGTAGCTTTCACATTGCCTACTCGGAATAAGACCTGCTATGAAATTTGGTATCTCAATATTGACATGATTGGAGTGCTGCAAGTTAGGAGATAGGCTACATGGTTCGAGCACTGGGATGACTGTGACTATCCTGAATATGTTTTTTTTTACCACTCACGCCATTTACACTTTCTAGCGACTACCACTGATCAGAAAAATATCAGCCACAATTCCATACACTAGCATTATACAATCGTGGTAATAAATGTAAAAATCTAATTATTTCTCCTCACAATAACTGTCATTCATTTCATGGCTGCCTCCTTCCAGCAATGAAATTATTCAAGTCCAATGATGGAAATAATCACGGTGTTATTGTGAATTATGTCATCCTCCCTGCGGTAATGGATATTAGGTTTATAGCTCAACCGAAGATTGGTTTATATTGAGTCCGTCTGTCTTTGAAGCTTTTAATGTAATTGAATGGCGCTCGTCCGTCGGTATGTGACACGCCTGGGTATAGATGTTTAACACGGTTTTTAATCACACGCAAGCGGAATAATAAATATACCACTCTTATATTACTGGCACAGTTTTTTTCTGGTTAAGTAATTTACGTTTTTGTGGCTTGTGTAGTCCATGTTTGAATCAAAAATCTGCTGGCAATTGAAGCTTACAAATTAAACGATATCTGTTGATTGTGGGATTAATATACACCCATTGGCAGCAATCCTTTCTGTTTATACACAGCAGCGAATGGTAGCACTATATCACATTTGCAGGGATTTCATTGTTTTTAACTAGCATCTGACGAATATTTATAACATAAATACCCAATACACAGTCGCATTTCGTGTCAGCATTGGGATGAGGTTTTATTCAGGCTGGACCCCCTCCAGTTGTATTTCAGCCGTATAAAATTGGAGTGTCATATTAGTATGGGGATTGGTTTAAATAAACCGAATGCTTTAGAAATTTGCAGTGTCATAATGGGAATATCAGATTGAATTAGATTATAAAATGTATATTTTACAAATAATCATAGAGTCGCAAGCCTTTTGGTATATCACATTGGTTTGGAATCGATGATCTGGGTAGTTGTAAATGAAATGAAGATTATTTGTTTCACATTACAACTCGAACAATCCTGTAAATAGGATTTTGACAGCCAAGAGTACGTGATATGATCAGTAATAGCTGTGCACCATCAGTGCACAAGCCAAATTGAATTTTAACAAACTCCACTGCGGATGTTGTTTTGGTGTGGAAAATAAAATATCATAGATCATCTGTATTATTTCGTTTCCCAATTTCGTCACGTTTGATTGTTGAACAATTGATACAACTGGAGGAGTGCTATGAGCCTTCATAATTTTAAATACTGTAACGGGTTCCATTCCGGCTCAGTCTGATGGCAATCCTAGTGCGGCAACATTGTCAGATTTACTGACGTGTTACAGATCCCTTTCCAAGGCAACATTCTGACACCCCGACGTATCTAAAACCACAACAGTTAAAATAGACATTACATCCATAAAACAATAATATACTAATTGTCTGAATTGCTTCATTAAAAATATCGGTTCTCTACGATGTGCTTTGTGGGAAGGTTTGCAGTCTGTATTCGTTGTGTTTGCTGCGCATTGGCTTTGTCTTTTCATTTCATGCTTATAATTTACGTGACCCCATGCAATGAAGTCACCCCTCTCCAGCTAACTGCCATAGCATTCCTCCAAGAGAAAAAAAAAAGTTGACCGTTGCTCGTGGGCCTATTGTAAGTGCTTGTTTTCCATTGGTTCAAGTTAAGTATCTTGAGAGATTAGACTTGTCCAATTGGGAGTCTCGGTACGCGTATGATATGATGTAAGGATCGCGACAGGTGTCAGAGGGGAGTGGAAGGGTTTACCTTTGCTCCGCCTCCATGAGCCCACGTGATCTCCCCCTCTTTCTCTTTCCGTGTTTCCTTTCTGCAACAGTCACGCCATTGAGCACATTCCTCCTTCGCTTAATATCGTGTCATTGAATACAAAGAATATCGGTATTTCATAATTAATGTGACGAAGTCGAAGGCATAACATCGGACTGGTTAACTATCACTGTCGGTCCCCGCTTGGGTCTTAGAAATTGCGTCAGATTGGAAAGCTTCAAGTTTGAGGTATGACCTATTCCCAGTGCAGATTTCCTGTGGAGGTTTTCCTCACACTCCACGAAACTTATTTCAAGTCACAGAGCACCTCTTCTAATCTTATCCCCAATACGAAAGCCAATGCACACACCATAATGACAGTCAATCAGGCATCGTTCACAACACTACTTATTTACTACACGTGGGGATGATGGCCATATATTTCCTAAATGAAACACTCATAACTGTAACCTCTTTTATTGTGCAATGTTAGCCGAATGAATCTCATTCTTCTCTTGTCTTAAATCAAGTGTTCTCAACCTGATACCTGCGAGCACCACGATGCTCTTTAAATGAAATTTGGTGCTCTCGTCATACGTGTCAAAAAGTGCTCGCGAGCATAGGCTTTCCTGAGATCCTTTCTTCAAATAGAATTCTGTTGCATGAATAGGAATAATAGACTAGTGCTTTCATTTCACGCTGGGATAGCTGGGGCGTGGTGGCGCAGCGGTCAAGCTGTCGGCCTCTCACCAAGGCCTCTCACCGTGTTCGAAGTGAAATGCCATGTCCTGTGGTTCGGATTACACGTAAAAGGGAGGTCCCGTGGCTCATGATCGCAACGTAAAACTAAAAGCTTCCTTCCTTCCTTTTTTATAATTTGGAAATACTATTTTTAATCTACAGTAAGAATAATTGGACATCCCTGTTTCATGAGAAACACGAAATATGCTGATTTGACTCGACTGTCCACACGCAAATATATCTTATCTGCATGATTCATGCAAGCAGTTGCAGCATGCCTGATGAGCGCTGAATCACTAGCTATTTCAGCACTTCTGAGGGAGGGAGAGATAGGCAATGGAAAGAGAGGAGCATATTTGTTGCATGATGATGATTATTATTATTATTATAATATTCGATTTAATGGTGCTGGGGTACTTAGTTTGGCATGAGGGTGGTGCTCACAGGCTCACAAAGGTTGAGAGCGCTTGCACTACACGCCTCGAGTTGGGTTACGTGTTCCGAGCTGCTGGCAGCGGTGACCTTCCTCTACTTATTGTGAGCTACCAGCAGCAACCGAAAGAAAGTAATCCCAACCCTCATCACCCAACCCCACCTTCAAGATCACTCGTTCACAGCACCTTCAGATAGCTGGAAGGGACCTAAAAATCCGTTTCCTTACTCTCTTCATTATCTGAAGCTGAATACCACGTAAATTGAGTTCGAATTGATGTCGATCCACAGAGTTTCTCTCACACCAATGGGCCTACACAATTAAGTTTGGATTACAAAATAGTATGCCTAAGAAGAAAATCTAAATTCTTAGACGTTATAGGCTACAGACATGAGAAAATGTTATGTTACCCACCACCAAAACGCAGATAATAATATGCGGGTTGTACGAAAATCGCGCTCACTGAGAAATGTGCCTAAATCGTGCCCGGCCTAGAAATTATCATCGTGACAATACTGTTCTAGCGGCTTCGGTGGCGTAGTTGGTAGCTTGCTGAACTGCTGTGCCCAAGATAGCGGGTTCAAATCCGGCCGAAGTCGTCGGATTTTTAAGAGCGTTAACAATCCTTCAGTAGGCCTATGCCTTCCTTCGGAGAGGAAGTAAAACCGGCGGTCCCATGTCATTTATATTATGGCATGTAAAAGACCCTTCCACAGACTATACTTGTGTGGAGCTAAATTTCTAGGTTAGATTTCGTTGGAACGCTCTATCAAAGTTCCAACCATCACCACTAGGTTTCATTGACATCTGGTAGCGAAAGTTGTAACTACTTGAAATTGAACGGAACGTGTAGCTCACCCTCTGGGTGTCCGCTGGAAGCAGCTACAGACTCTGGCGAGCCGAACATGTCCTCGGACACTCCCGGCACTACAAGCCATACGGTAAATAAATAAATAAATAAATAAATAAATAAATACATAAATAAATAGTCTAATAATACTGTTCTACATACAAAACAAACCTAACCTGGCGATTACGCCCCAGACCCCCTTGCTTGTAGCGCAATCAGTAATTTTTGTCCAGACAGTCATCTAACCAAGTAGCGAACAATGATTTCATCCAGACAGTTGTCTAACCAAGTAGCGACCAATGGTTTCGTCCAGACCAATGGTTTCGTCCGCATCAGCCACACATACTCCAGGTAGATACAGTGCTGGGCGCGATTTATATTGGGCGCAATTTACACAGGGTGCGATTTACAGGACACCAATGTGCGGAGCTGTGGAAGCAAATAATATCAGCGTTTTCCTGTCTTGACTCGTTCACGGCTGGAATATAGGCTACCTCGATATTTTCATTACTGCGCTGATACAATGGAATAGATAGATGTGGCTAAATACTTGGTTGCTAGGCTTTGGCTGAGGAGTCCCAGATTTGATTCCCGGCCGGGCCGTGAGGATTTTAATCTACCGTGGTTTATGGCTCGGGGACTGGGTGTTTGTGATATAGCCTATTCATGAAATAAATGTCGAAAATGAAGTAACCAGGAAAGAAATCTAAAAATGCGTACAGAAGTAACATACAATAACCTGGATTAGACTACTCATAGCAAGTTCAGATCCCGGAGTTCCTTACATCAACTTTCTTCGGGGTTTTGCTGTCCTTTGATGAATCACTTCTGATAGAATATCAACTAATCAAGATAAAACCTTTAGTTTTATAATAGGAAAACTGTTTATTACTTTGTATTGGTGTCATTTACCTCTCCTCGAGCGTAAATTATTGTGCTTGGTGTAATATATTCACGTTTTGGATTAATTATGCAGTCAATGTAATGAAAATGGTCGTTGATATGAAATAAGTTAGGCCTATATGGTATTGTGAGCATTAATGTTTAAAAAATAGCTGTAGAGTATTCAAATAAAGAGTGATTAGGCCTAGCCTAGTTTTCTTCTTGTTTTGTAAAGTCATGAGCCAAGGATGAGCGAGGATATTAGTAGCCTGCGGGCAGCTCAAATACTCTGCTCCAAATGTTGTTTGACTTAAAATACGATCTTGATAAGGCGTTCTGTTAATCACACGTGTGTTTGCCAATTGATAGGCTACACAGAAGTATATATCAGAGTCTGAGAATGACTCTGATTTCAAGTAGGCCTAGGCCTACCTGGAATTGCAACTGATACTTCAGATATGCCTACTAGCGTTTCACAGTGATGCGATAACAAACGGAAAGGAGATGCTCGGGTTCTACGTTCTGAGGTACCTCACTAAAAGACTTGATGTAGACCTACACGGTTTCCAACACATAAAATACAAGGCGAACTGAGACTGACTTTGCTCTACTAACTCGAACGTATTGACCTACTGTACAGCTGGCGACATAATCTCTTAACGAAATTTTGTTGTTGTTTCATTTGAGGGTCTTGGACATCGTGGTTCTTTAGCCCCGTGCATTTGGGTGTGTGTGTGCAATCTTGTCTGCTAACCCTTGTTATTATGATGACTGTATTAGTGTGTGAAAGTTATTTGTAATTCAGATTACGATTGGGAAGGAGGCGAATGTGGCCTGGAATAGAATTGAGAAAAACACAGTAAACCACTTCCAGGATGGCTAAGGTGGGAATCGAACCCACCTCTTCTCAGTTTTGCCTCCCTCAGACCAGACTTAAATTTCTTGGCAGAGCCGGGAATCAAACCTGGACCTCCGGGATAATTTGTACTGGAGACTATGACTAATCGTGAAGAAGAGCGATGCTATCCCTTGTTTGTGCAATTTCGTAGGTTTGCCTTCTATGGCTATTGGCTGCAATAAATTTCCTAGTTCATTAGGCCTACACATCAGATACGAATGTGTTGTAGATTTTTCGGGTCGAGGTAGCCTGATTCTACTCTGTAACGTGGATTCGCTTGACTGACTTGGTTGTATTTGTTGAATCAAATTAGAGGCTTTGAGACATTGTGATCATGTGGCCCCATGTACAGAGGTGAAAAGAAAGTTTGTAGTTTTACGTGACCGTTATTCTCGCGTTCATGAGCCACCCACGGGACCTCCTTTTAACGTGGAATCCGAACCACAGGACATGGTATTTCACATCGAAAATCTCACATGTATTGACCGGGAATCGAATCCTGTCTACCTTGGCTTGACCCTTGCGCCACCACGCCCCCGTATAGAGGTGTGTGTTGGCTACTATCTATCAATTTATACTTTGCAGGCGGTCAACATGCTTTTCGCCCAATTTGATTATAACACACTATAGCCTACCTGAAAAAACTTACCTTTAGGATTCCCCTCCCCCGTTAGGTGAATAATAGTAATAGATAGCCAACGGCCTGGCCATGGGCGTGGTTGGACCTCGGATTGAATGCCGGTTCAGTGAGACCACGCGCTGTTGACGGGGAAAGGAGGAGCGGTAAGGCCCTGCCCACCCTACCGCACGTAAACTCCGGCTGAGGATAGCCTCTTCGGAGACACGGACCTGCCTTCGGGCAGAAAACCAATAATAATATTAATAGGCCAACTTCTAGTTTTTTGAGGAAGTGTGTTATATAGAGTTACTCCATCTAATACCGACAGCAGTGGCTACGCTCGCTAAAGCGCAGCGTTAGGTCATGGGGCCAAACTCTCTGCTGACTCGGTAGACGCATGGGTTCGAGCCCCCACCGTCGGCTGTCCTTGAAATGGTTTTCAGTGGTTTCCTATTTTCAACACCAGGCGAATCCTGGGGCGGTAGGCTACCTTCTGACAGGCCACGGCCGCTTCCGTCCACATCCTTGCCCAGTTTCATTCATCTTCATCCATTCCATCTCTCATCCCGACGTGCCGGTTGCCCACGGGCGTCGACTAAGAAAACCTGAACTCGGCCTCTCAAGAGGTCACACGACCTAAAACAAAACTCCATCTAATCAAATTGGGCAAAAGGCGTGTTGACCGACTGAAAAGTATAAATTGATAGTTTGTATTCAGATAACACTGAAAAGATTGCTTCAAAACTTCACATACAGAGAGGTGTGAGGGGGATCGGTCTAATAACCTGTTTCTTTGTGATAGCTGTACTAGTGTGTGTGGTGTATTTGTGGCCTAATTATGGTTAGGATTTTGGTAAGTGATGGGCGTGGCCTTAATTTTGGTACCACCCCGGCATTTGCCTAGAACAGCAATAGGGAATCCACAGAGAATTATTTCTAAGATGGCTGAGAGGGGAATGGCACCCACCTCTTGTAAGTTCTGCCTCACGAGGCTGAATGGACCCCGTTCGAGCACTCCGTTAAGGATTAAATTTCTTGGTTAGAGTCAGGAATCGAACCCTGAATTCCATGGTGATGACGAAGGATACAAGTCATTACGCCACGAGGTGGACTGCTGGAGTTTTATTTTGGAATGTAGGCTATGTGTTGCGGACCTGCACTTGTCTCATTGCCAGTATCCCAAATGTAACAGCGGGTAGCGGGGCATCATGTCGGCGCATTATCATGCGACTCATGTGTGTGTGTGTGGATGGGCTTCTTGATACATTAACAGGACTGGCCGCTCTATTATTTCCCTGTATTACACGGCTTGTGCCGGCATAGAGCTTTATTCTCTTTTGTAGTGCGTATCATTGTTCAGTAACTTACTGGTAGGCTATAGGCCTATGGTCGCGATGATTACAGATCATCCAATGTATTTAGCCGAGATCGGGCCATGGTGACGAAATTGATGGACGATCTAGTCACTAAACACACTTTTAACACTCTCCTCTATAGTCCCCCTCGTGGCTCAGTGGTTAGCATTCTTGGTTGTCAGCCCTGAGGTCTGGGTTGAATTCCCGGCTCTGTCAATAGGCCTACCATTATGAGGGTATGAGAGTTGTAACGGGGTACACTCAGCCACGTGAGGCAAACCTGATGATAGGTGGGTTCGATTCCCACCTCAACCATCCTGGATGTAGTTTTCCGTGGTTCCCCCCTATTACTCCAGGCAAATGCCGGGATGGTACCTAACTTTAGGTCACGGCTACTTCCTATCCAAACCCCACCTCAATTACAAATACATACACTAGTAGTCTACATACATCATAGTGACACAGGTTTTCAGACGAATTCTGCACACACTCAAGTAGACGGGGCTACATAACCACGATGTCGCAAAGCCCCTTAAAGGAATCAACAATTGTCAACTTGTATAATGTTTGGCAGTATGTCCGAGTTTCAAATCTTCTAAAGAAAACTCCGTGTGATAAAATCTACCATATTGCACTTACTGTAGCATTATATCAGAACGAATTCGTGAGATTAAAATTTTCCGGGTGCCTTTTGGATAAGGTGAGTCAAACTCATAGCTACTGACACTGAAATCATGTGTCGAATGACTCTGACTGTGGCCATGCCAACAATGAGGGTTCCTTTTTGTTCCTCATGGCAAATGCCAGTCTGGTACCTTATTTCAAGCGTCGGGATTTTTACTCCAACCCCAGTCCCCAAAAATCATTCCACTACAGTTATTACAAAAACACTACAATTTCATCACACATTCCTGCATGGGGCAGATGACCAAGATATTTCAAGCCCCTATATAAAGTAACACAAACAAACCTAGTTCAACATTTAAGGGAATATATTATACTAATAATGCAAGTCGAAATGCCCTCAGAGTGTGTGTATGCCATACAAATAGACTACCTCATCTTGTCACTAGGCCTATATCCCTCTAAAGGAAGAATCTGCTTCGAAAAGTTTTGGAAGATTGATTAGAACAAGACAATGAATTCATCAACCGCTCATCACTTTTATGAAGTTTACACGCGAAGTCCTGTAATGGCTTGCAGACTAAAACATTAACATGAAATATTCCTGGTCTACCCAGCTGTTCACCCTTCGCCTGGCTGGGACGAAGACGTTCGTGCACGATCCAGTGAAGTTAAGTTAACATTCCCCCACAACGTAACACGGTCCACTTGGGTGGCGTGACAAAAGGCAGTATCATTAAATGTAGGCCTAGTTGGGAAAACTATTCATCTGCCACATTGAGTATTGCTCGAGACATGGTGGAGCTAAGAGGGTCGGACCAGCTGCTTTCAGAGCAACACGTAAAAATAACACATCCTCTACAAGTTGGACTAACGGGACAGTTATGGAAGGCATTTTAAGCAAGGAACTCTTTTAAGTTCATAACTGCAATGATGAAGAAACAGGTCCTGTGATTATGTTTCCTATCCAGCCCTAATAAATTTAATCTAGATAATTGAAACAGTAACGTGAGTTCATTTACACGAGCCATACTTATTCCAGGTGAATGGTGGCAGAAAACGTATTCTTTTTTGTTTGTTTGTTTGTTTGTTTGTTTGTTTGTTTGTCTGTCTGTCTTTCTTTTAGTTCCTTAATATTGTAACAATTGCTGAATTTACACTATCTAGTCTTTATTAATCACCGGACAGGTGAGATCACCCATAGGAACTTTTAGGTTTGGACGGTCTCCATTTCACGTAAATTTCATTTCAAAATTCAAATTTGCATTCTGAGTTTAATAGAAAGATCGAATTTCACAAGCTCTCATAGTATTGAGTTTCAGAAGAAACTCATACTGAGAAGTTAAGTGCAATGCTGAAGATAAATTATTATTATTATTATTATTGTTATTATTATTATGCGTTAATTATAAGATCTATTATACCGGCTCCGTGGTGTTGGGGGTAGGGCGCCTGCCTCTCACCCGGTTCGATTCACGGCTCTGTCAGTGATTTTAGAAACTGACGTGAGTGCTGGGAAGGGATGCACTCAGCCTCGTGAGAACAATTGAGTAGCTCTCTGACAGTGCGGCAGCGACCCGGTCACGATAACCAAGATTAATGGCCGAGGGGACCCGATGCACTGACCACGCGTTACCCCAATATCGGCAGGCCAAATGGCGGTCGCTTGGTAGGCCTAGGCACTTCATGGGCTGTAGTGCCAGGGGTTATTGTTATTATACCGGGTGAAACAGCTGCCCCTAATAATATTGTTTCATGCAGCCCGACTAACGCGTGTTGTCCCGAAAGTCGATATTTCTCTGCCTGCATTCCGTATGGTAGGGCAGGCTACTAATGCATTGCAAGTATATCCCGCAAATGATACTGAACACTATTATTTTCCCTCGTATTAGTCTGTGGTCGTATCGAGGGAAAAAACAGTGTTCAATATCGTTTGGAGGATATGCTTGCAATGCATTAGTGCCATACGGGATGCAAGGAGAGATATCGACTTTCCTGATAACGAAGCTAGTTGGGCTGCATAAAACAATATGAATAGGGGCAGCTGATTCACCTGGTATAGAATACCATGATGTATTTTGTCTTTAGATTTCACACAATAAGTTACTGCTGATTTATGCTCTCAGAATGTTGAATAATGTATCCTTAGGGGCAACTATGAAAATTACTATAAATTGCGTGCATAAGATTTAACTTACATCTAAAATCCTGGATTTTGAAGTGTTGGTTGGAAAATTTCTCAAGCAGGCATGAAACCGGAACTGTCGGATATGCCGGACGAAGGTCATCCCTAAATGCAGTGATAGCCGTAGAGGGAAGCCTTCTCGAAAATGGTTCCTTCCATGTTCTACTCGAAGCGCTTTTAAAAACTATTACTGCGTTTTGAAATTTATTGCCTCTACATATTGCACCCGCCATTTATATTGCCGTCAGTTTTATGCCCACGTTTAAATGAAAGTTATAAATGTCCTTCATAATATTAGAGCAGTGGATAAAAGTTATATATGAGCTATTAACTAATAATTTTCAGATTTATTAGCATGTTCGCGCAGAGAGTCATTGCAGGATCAAAAGATCACCACTGTAAAAAAATGAAATCACTGTTCGTGTATTCAGCCACCCTTCCTCTGATTTTCTTGTAGTCTAACATGACTTTTTGCTTTATTTTCTATTTACATCGCGTGTGAATCAACAACCTTTGGAACATTTCTCTGCCTTAAAGCATTGTCCAAGACCTCAGATTTGTGTGTCATTTTAACTGTAATGATAGGAGGGACAGAGTGTATTAAGGAAATGGTGGCAAAAAGCATCTAGAGCCCTGCGTGAATAAACAAAACGTTTTACGCATCCGGCCCGCGTCCGCACGACTGTTATCCGCATCCGTCCCACATCCGCACGTTTTTTATCCGAATCTACTGACATTAGTACCCGTATTTTTAATTTATTAGATTAAGCATGAAGTATTAAAGCAGCTCATTTGAGGAGAAAGCCGTTCCCTTAGGCTATGTATATCCTGTGCTATGTTTAAAATGAATGTTATACAACCAGAATTGCAACCCATTTCAGTTCGAAGTGTTAATTATGCTTAATGACATCATTTGAATGAGATTAGCTTAAATAGTCATCTTACATTTGCCATGGAAAAAACATAACGGTAAAACATGTCATAAATATCCGCGTCCTAGTAATGATAGGCCTATTCAATAAGTTCAGATTGTATTCTAAAAGCTATCCGCAAATTTACTCCAAACATTATCCGCAACTTATCATGTAGACCTACATCTGAATTTGCTAGTTATTGCACTTTTTAGTTCCAAACGCAGTTCTAAAAGCATTGTCTGAATCACTCTCTTCATGTGGTGTAGGCTATATGTTAGCCTACGTCCGTGCTTTAAGAGGATTGTGCTCGTTTGCGTGCTTGATGTTAGCTTTTTATTTCGTGCACCTCGAAACAGACGCAGTTCGAGTTGACGCCTGTACGTGTTCAGCATATTCAACTCTCGTTCCAATTAGAATCGTATTCTAAGCGAGTTTGCTATTCTCGTTGTAGCCAAGTGTCCCTGGCATCTATTGCAGAAATTTTGCAGCAGCCATACCTTGAAACTCTGTTTGGTGGAACAGAGCTGGAGCGTTCGCATCCTGATACCAAGATCACTGGACCGATTCCTGGCAGAGGAAATCGGATGTTGGAAAGCCGGGAAAAATCTATGGCTCTCTGAATCGAACACTGTTGAATACTTAATATCTCATGTGTCAAATTGGTGACTTCATGATCTTTTCAAAGACTCCCAAGTTACTCTCCACGTTATGTGTTTAGTTATGACCATTGTGCCTGCAGAACAGGCACAACTGAAATACCGTCTGCCATACCGGAAACATTAACTGTATGGCTGTATCACTGTGTCTTACTAATTATCTTACGTGCTTTTATGCAACTTATCAAAAGCATTTCATGTCAGCAATCGTTTAATAGTCTTGCAGCAGCGAGATTCTCAAAACGTATTGACTGTTGCGAGATTTGTTTTCAGTGACAAGAAACTCCAGTTCCGAAGATTTGGAGAAGGCTCAGAAGTGTGCCTTCAGAGAGACGTAGGCTTCCGTTTTCATCATTGATTTCGTCCTCAATATTAGCTCTTTCGGAATAATATCCAGCATTCACGTTGTGCTGGAGAACATTGAGTTCGAAGCTTGTGTGTGTGGCCTACAAGCCTTCCACAACTGTGCCTTACCTGACTAGCAAAGGAGGTTACTAAAATCCACGACCCTGCTTCGGTATTGTACTTTTATTCGTTCATAACCTTGGAACTTCACAAAGAGACATAAACATATAATGAGGTCGTCCATCGATTTGTTGCGTGTTCTCTTCGCCTGTCGTTTACCAGACAGTAGTCAGCCGAGGTCCTTACAATCATACCATCATCGATTAAGTAGTGTATCTTCTGTCGCAGCAATGCAAGTTGCGAATGTGTCAGTCCACGGCAGTGATGTATGTCTATGTATGTCTACTCCTTATTACTCCCGTTTCCAATGGGGTCGGGGATAAGATGCGATGACATACTTTATGGCGGATGGTTTTTACGGCCGGATGCCGTTCCTGACCCCAACCTCATGGGAGGAGTTAATGATGGATGAAATGAATGATGGTGAATGAAACTGGGCAAAGATGTGGAAGGAAGCGACCTTGTCCTGTCAGAGGGTACCATCCCAGCATTTGCCTGGAGTTGAAAATGGGAAACCATGGAAAACCATTTCTAGGACGGCCGACGGTAAGGCTCGAACCCACGTCTACCTAGTCCGCAGAGAGCTTGGCCCCATGGCCTAGCGCTGCGCTTTAGCGAGCATAGCTACCACTGTCGGTCTGTCCACGACAGAAATACTCTAAGAAAAGCCAAAAGCCCGTGGCGCTACAGTCCATGAAATGCCTAGGCCTACCAAGTGACCACTGTCCAGCCATTTGGCCTGCAGATTGTGGGGTGACGTGTTGTCAGCACGTTGGGTTCCCTCGGCCGTTCATCTTGCTCTCCGTGACCAGGTCGCTGTCTCACTGTCAGACAGCTACTTAATTGTCCTCACGAGGCTGCCATCTATTTCAGAAATTTTGCAGCTGCCATATCTTGAAACACTGTTCGGTGGAAGAGTGGTGGATGAGCACGGGAGTAATCGCCCAAGTTGTGCATTTGAATGTGCACGTTTGTGACCCTCCAAGTTGTTTCATGAATGTAAGGGAACTCTCCAGACGTATGTGCTTCAATGTATTGGACTTCAGTTTCCTCACTACACCTGCTTGCTTAATTTACCATAGCCATACTTTACTTTACCAATCCTCCATTGTCACCCTACCAACGTGTTTCTGCTCATTTTTTCTTCTGGAATGAGAAGTATATCGTAGACTTCAGCACGAGACCACCAATTTGATGTTGATTTATTACCAGGGAGACCTACCAATTTAGCTCACCTATTGCTCAAACACGTAGCCTATTTTAAATGAACATTTATTTTGTGTTACATTTAAGATGTGAGAATAATTGTTTGTTTTCATTGACATTGAGTTCCAAAGAACATTTTCTTCTCCCTGCAATGAAAGAATTGCTTCAGTTGTTGGCTCTGAATCGATCAGTTCTTGGATCGAATCTAGTGCATCATCGTAACTTATTCCTATCCCAATGTTTCCAGATTGATTCGAAGTCTTTCCCTATTTCCAGCTTGATCACTTGTCCGCCTCGTTGCGCGGTGGCTACCATTCTTGACTGTCAGCGCGGAGGCCCGGGTTCGATTCCCGGCTCTGCCAAGAAATTTAATTCTGTCTGAGGGCTGGAACGAGGTACACTGAACTTCGTAAGGCAAAACTGAGAAGAGGTGGGTTCGATTCCCTTCTCATCCATCCTGGAAGTGGTTTTCCGTGGTTTCTCACTTCTACTCCAGGCAAATGCTGGGACGGTTTCTAACTTAAGGCCACGGCCGCCTTCTTCCCAATCCTCACCTGCGTTACTACAGACAGCACAACGACGCGGGTTATCAGACAGATTCTACACACATCCAAGTACACGGGGCTAATTTACCACGATGTCGCAAAGCCCCTAAATGAGTTAACAACAACAAAATAATATTTACCATGATGATTTTTTAATCTTTTGCGAGAAGCGATTACCTATAGGATAGAATAATGAGTTTGGCTGTAGAGGGTAAGAGAAGCAGAGGTAGACCTAGGAGGGTCAGGCTCCGTGGCTAATTGGTTAGCGTGCTAGACTTTGGCCCGAAGGGTTCCGGGTTCAATTCCCGGCTGGGCCATGGGGAATTTAATCTCCTGTGGTTACTTTCTCTGGCTCGGTGACGTCTTCATGTACAAAGAAACAACTGAAAACAAATGAATGGGTTATTTTTGATACCCCGTAAGTCACTCATTTTACAATTTCGTCGTATGTGACGAAATGAAAGTTGAAGGGTAGATACATAGTATGTGTAAAAACCCCGTTATTCTGCTGTATACAATGGGCGTGAGGGGATCGTAAATATTTACTTTGGTTTTGAAACCCCGTAAGTCACTGACTTGCGGGGTTTCTCCACGTAACAGCATTTTACCGCTGGAGTCTGTTAATTTTTGAGTGACTATATTAAAATTATTCCTGCAAATGTAAAATATTTGAACATATTCTCGGATGGGTGCTCTGCCCAAAACAAGAATAATACTCTACTATATTGAGAATGCTTCTTGCATTTGTCAAATACAGATTTCTGTCTATCAACCAGTAGTTCCCATTGGGAGGTCATTCGTTCCTTTTTTGTGACACTGTCATGTAGAGAAAGATAGGACATGTGATAGAGTATTTATAGGCAAATGTATTAAGTAATAAAAATTCATATCATACTTCCTTGACGTCTTTCTATAAGTATTAATCCTCAGAGGCAAAACATGGTACAAATTGTTGATGGTTTATTCAGCAATCAGTGTTTTCTGTTTTCCCACAAGTTTACATTTCATGACTTACGGGGTGTGAAAAATAACCGATTCAAATAGAGTATGTACGAGTCTCATCTTGACTTCAATTCTTATTCATGACATTTTCATGATCCCAGTAAACGGATCCCTGAAATTGTAAACATCAAGGTTTTCGGTAACCAAATGAGTAGGTGTTTGTTATGTAAGTAGTCCAAGTTTTGAGACAGAGGGCAAAGCTAGGACTTTAAGGCTGCCATGATTTACTCGTACGGCAGCTAATTTGATATACACGGTTCTTCTGTGAGCATGTGTCACTAAGTGAAAACACCGCGCACGACGCTAATTGATGTGAGCGCTAAAACGAGAACCTCATGTTGACAGTGGAATATACCACACAGGAGGACAAATTAAATGTGACTGGCTTTCTTTCTCGTTAAATGCGGTGGCGCTCGAACAGAGAGTGTAGTTTCACAGTTCCTGCAACTCTAGTTTCTGGCCTTGGCATCAAGTCCTTCTATGTTTACATCGATGCTTTAAAAAATTGGATGAGGTAACTGATGTGCCCCTTACATAATTACGTTCCGTGCGACAAATACTTGTTGTATTGATATCAAAGTCCAATGTATCAAACGATCACTTTTTCATTAAATATTTTATGTAAATCTGAAATATGAGAAATAAAAGTGCCGACGAAAGCAAAGTGCCATGTCCTGAAATTTTTAATCCGAGAACCCCGCTAATTTTCTTTCACACTATGTCCACATTTTTCCAATCCTCCAGTGCCGACTTATGAATGTGTATACTCATTTTATTTTCTGGAATGAGAAATATTCTAAACGGTCCATTAATTTAACGTGGCCGCCTTATGTGGTATCAGGGTACGAATTGAGGCTGCGATCACAAAAGTCCAGAGTTTGATTTCCGGATCTGACAAGAAATGAGGAACACAAAGCCCCGTGAGATAAAACTGAGCAGAAGTGGGTTCTATTCTCACCTCAGCCATCCTACAAGTTATTTTCCGTGGTTTTCCACTCCTATTCCAAGGAAATGGCGGGCTGCTTCCTAACAGAAGGCCACGGCCGCGTCCTTCCCAATCCTTGCCTCAATTACAAATACAAACACCACTATAGACACTACATAAACACACACACCCAAAGTATACGTGGCTGAAACGTCCACGATTTGCATTTCCCTAGATGAAACAATAATATTTAAACGTAATATAGCCTATATGCTATCTCTAGGTAGTTGATATAAGTATTTTTTCGCTTATCCTCCTTTCGGCTTCACCCACGGACGCTGTGAGGGATCATTTCTCTACCGCCCAAGGACGGTGTCTTGGAGCTGAACACACTTCATCTGAAGATATAACTGGGGATAGCGACAGGCCAATCGCCCAAGCAACCGCTAACTTTGGGCTAATGAAGGAAGGGTTAGGGAAGGGATTTTGGATGGAAGTTGGCCGTGGACCTGTCGAAAGGAACCGTCCCGGCCTGCGGATGAAAATGGGAAACCGCGGAGAATCATTTTCTGAACGGCCCAGATGAGATTCGACCCCACGCTCTCCCGATACTAGCGAGGTACGAGGTAGCACTTTAGCGCCCTCGACCACCGCGGCCGGTTGATATACGTTTTCAAGATCATAATTTGGTAATATTTTGGGCGTAAATGCGCGAATTGCATTATCATGTTATGAAAATCCAAGGTCAAACCATCAAGTGGGTTGAGATTAAAAGATAATGTCGCGCAGTGGTTGCTTCTCCCTCATTGACTTGGTTGAATGAATGAAAACATTAGGAGGGTGGTGCGATTCAGCACTTGTCGCTCATAGTACTATAGCTTAATTAATGAAATCCTTTGCGCATATGGAATCTATTCCACACATCGACATCATTGGTAAGTAGAAAGGAATGTATTGTGTTTGAGAAGTTTAAAAAACTTGTCTTTCTCTCGGGGCATAGGCCTATTAGGCTCCTAGTTTGCCTTAGTTTCTATTCATCTTTAAAATAAATGAACCTCCGTTGTCACCTCAGTGAAGTTTGGTGATTGCATCTGTTTCTTCCAGCACAAATTACTGTACTTGTCACGAAGCAATTACACGGAGAAGTTTAAGCATCTGGTTGTGCCATGTTATTGAGGTTTCGAGGGCTGATCATCTAGTTCAGCGGTACAAAGACAGATCGTACCACACACCACTCCAGGGAGGCTATTGTAGGTTGAGAATTTGATCACTGAGGCCCAGGGGTAGGGAGGTTAGGGAGAAGAGAGCTCTGCTCGACTAAACTTTTCATTCTGTGTACTCATTGAACTCCATCTAACATTGTTGGTAGGGCGGAAGGAATAAATAGATCTTGCCAATCGCTTTAATGTCCACAATACAGTAGCCTACATCAATGTATATTTTTAGCAGTTATTATCTATCTCCATTGCTATGAGAGCAAAAAAATTTACAATGAGTGTTGTTGTTGTTGATTCAATTAGCGGCTTAGCAACATCGTGGTCATGTAGCCCCGTGTACTTGGATGTGGTATTGCTAGATAACCTGTGTTATTGTGGTGTCTATAGTCGAGAGTGTGTGTATTTGTAATTCAGATGAGGATTGGGAAGGAGATGCCGGCCCCGTGGTGTTGGGGTAGCGTGCCTGCCTCTCACCCGGAGGCCCCGGGTTCGTTTCCCGGCTCCGTCAGGGATTTTAGAAACTGACGTGAGAGCTGGAACGGGATGCACTCAGCATCGTGAGGACAATTGAGTAGCTGTCTGACAGTGAGGCAGCGCCCCAGTCACGAAAACCAAGATTAACGGCCGAGGGGACCCGACGCGCTGACCACGCGTCACCCCAATATCAGTAACCGCTGTCCAGCGGTTGCTTGGTAGGCCTAGGCCCTTCATGGGCTGTAGTGCAAGGGATTATTTTATTGGGAAAGAGATGGCCGTGGCCTTAATTTAGGAACCATCACGGCATTCACCTGGAGTAGAAGTGGGAAACCACGGAAAACCACATCCAGGATAGCTGAGGTGGGAATCGAAGCCGCCTCTTCTCAGTTTTGCCTCACGAGGCTGAGTGTACCCTGTTTCAGCCCTCAGATCAGAATTACATTTGACAGAGCTGGGAATCAAACCCGGGCCTCCGCAGTGATACCATGGGGGTATTAAGTTGCCAAAGAAGTGGTTTATTCCATGACCATCCCGATTTTTCGTAATAATAATAATAACAATGATAATACTAGTAGTCTAATATTAATAAATGTAAATAATATTATAGGGGTCCTTTTTTAATATGCCGGTAAATCCACAGATTAGCCCCACTAAATGAAATCTGACTGCTTGCTTGGCTTAGTCGTTTAGGTGCTGTTTGTATATTGTGCCTAAGGTACAGGACGGAATCTTATCCACTGTCATTGACATTTAAGGATGCTGCTATAGAGACCCATGTTATTAGGATTTTCAAAACCACATCCACTAAAGGGGGCACTAAATCTTAAACACTACGGTACTTAACTGTCATCGCACTGACATGTGAGTTCGGACTGAACCCACAACTTTAAATTTCGGAGACCTGTACCTAATCAACTGTGCCACAACGATTTTCGGCGACTATTCTGACAAGTGAGTGCGGTAGTCCTACATACCTTAAAACTGTATCAGCTTTACTGTTCACGTTTCTCGTACTTGACACAGTGAGCATATTGATAGAGTTTATGATGTGTGAAGACGATGTTTAGGGACCTGAAATAAAGCTGCAACAAAATATAGAAAGGAAGCTTGTAGGTTTACTTAACCGTAAATTTAACAATCATGAGCCAGGGACCATCCATTTTTACGTGGAATCCGAACCACAGGACGTGATATTTCACTTAAAAAGTCTCATGCATTGACTGGAAATCGAACCCGGTCCGCCTTGGTGAGAGGCACGCACCACCACGCCCCACAAAAATAGGAAATAAACTCTACAATGTACATTTGAACCGACAGAGCCAGTTTGTAAAACGTTAGTTGAATTGTATCTCATGAGACGGTCAGATGTACTAAACTCTAGAGGCCCAATCCTGGTCTGATCCACCCAACCGGAAATCCTAAGACAAGTTTTTATTGGCCGCTAAGCGCGCGACTACGGGGACTGTGCATGTGCAGCACTCGTGTAGTTTCATGCATCATAACTTAGGAATTTGTGCCATAAATAAGGGAGAGATGAAATATTTAAGCAGACACAGTAGCCAATAGAGCATGGGCATCGAATGATAAAAACATAAAAATAAGTGATTTCATTAAAAATAATCAGTTAATTGTTTGGATGTTTGCGTTATCTACAGGGTGGTTATAATTAAACTTGCGCTACTTGCGAGGGCCCCCGGGTCAAACCAGTGATCGTAAGACAATGAAACGGTGTGGAAACCTTTGGTAGGACATGCGGAAGAGACATAACGAATAAACCATTGAAAGGAATACATGAGCGGGTAACAAACAGGTATTAATGGCGTACCATGTTGACAGTCCAGGTTACAAACGATGCTCAGTGTGACGACCATCTGCATCCACGACAGCCTGGAACTGCACTAGCGAGTGTTCCACCACTGCCCGCAATATCTCAGGTGGGATGTTGGCTACCTCCCTCGCGATGCTCACCTTCACATGCCAACATGTGTCAGTGTCCCGTTGATACACCCTGTCCTTAAGGTAACTCCACAGCCAGAAATCACACAGGTTCAAATCTGGAGATCTTGGTCGCCATGCTGTGGGGAACGATCGGCCGATGATGCGGTTCCAGGCTGTCGTGGATGCAGATGATCGTCACATTGAACATCGTTTGTAACCTGAACTGTCAACAGGGTACGCCATTAATACCTGTTACCCGTTCATGTGGAAATTAAAATGTGTTCCTTTCAATGGTTTATTCTTCATGCCTCTTCCACATGTCTTGCCAAAGGTTCCCACACCGCTTCATTGTCCTACGATCACT
This sequence comes from Meconema thalassinum, assembly GCA_946902985.2. Taxonomy (NCBI): domain Eukaryota; kingdom Metazoa; phylum Arthropoda; class Insecta; order Orthoptera; family Tettigoniidae; genus Meconema; species Meconema thalassinum. The sequence continues at coordinate 1,221,946,584 of OX336389.2, read as the reverse complement.
GGTTTGTCCGGGGGGGGGGGGGGCTCGCAAGAAGTGCAAGTTTAATTATAACCACCCTATGCATGCGTAAATGCACAGCAACTCTGTAGACTCCCATGGGTGCAAAATGATATGCCAGTGGTTACGGGATATGTTTCCGATCCTAATAAAACCACTGACCAGTAAGTGCAACCTGGGCAGAATATGTATTATTTGCTGGAATGTTAGTCAAATTAAATACTGCAGGCCTACTTGATGATTGTGAACTATATTCATGCATAATTATGTACTTTCTGATTTACACAATGATACAATGCTAGAAGCCCAAAAATGTGTATGTTTCTGAAATTACTAAAGAAAGCTTTCCTGCCGGTCATTACAAATTGTGCTCAATAACATTAGGCGGGAAAACAAGTATTTACGTGCCATAACCTGAATGAAATAAGATATTTATTACAAAATAACTTGCTTTTATGTACAAAAATGGGGGAATTAATTGGATGACATGTTTCGATCGTCAAGGGATCATCATCAGATCCTGCTCACTTAGGCTTAGTTAATGTACGATGTTTATGAATTACGCGTATGCTCAAATATACAATGATTAGATTAACATACATAAGTTTGTAAAGACTTTTGGTGTCTATAGTATTGCGTCAAACTTATTTAGAGATAGTATGACTCACTTCTATCGTTGTTGCATTATTATTAATGTAATTTATGTATGTTAACCTGTGATAATAACTAACTAAGCCTACTGTATGTGAGCAAGAAGCCGGCCCCGTGGTGTTGGGGTAGCGCGCCTGCCTCTCACCCGGAAGTCCCGGGTTCGATTCCCGGCTCCGTTAGGGATTTTAGAAACTGACGTGCGGGCTGGAACGGGGTGCACTCAGCCTCGTGAGGACAATTGAGTAGCCGTCTGACAGTGAGGCAGCGCCCCGATCACGAAAAACAAGATTAACGGCCAAGGGGAGCCGATGCGCTGATCACGCGTAACCCCAATGTCTGCAGGCCAAGTGGCTGGGCAGCGGTCGCTTGGTAGGCCTAGGCCCTCACGGGCAGTAGTGCCAAGGGTTATTTATGTGAGCAAGATCTGATGATGATCACTTCACGATCGAAACCTGTCATCCAATAATTAATCCCCCCACCATTTATTTTGTAATAAATATCTTATGTAATGTTTCATGCAGGTTAGGGCATATAAATACTTGTTTTTCCGCCTAATGCAATAGGGCACAATTTGTGTTGGCCGACTGGAAAGTATAATAACTTTACTAATGCAGCCAATGTCCATTTATTTTATTTTCAAGACGGGTCAGGGAAGGGATTTTAACTGGAAGTCGGCCGTGGACCAATTGAAAGGAACCGTCCTGGCACTTGCCTGGTGGTGAAAATGGGAAATCACGAAAACCATTTTCAGGTGGGATTCGAACTCACGCCCTCCAGCGAGGCACGATGTGGTGCATTAGCGCTCTCAGCCACCGAGGCCTGTTACTGGATATCATAAATTGATAGTTTGTAGTCTCTTACCAATATGTTGTTGGTTGGTGGCAAACCATCACGCCCAAGTTTCAGTGGAACACTGCTGCCCTGGACTGGAGAGCTGAAGTGGGGGAAGTGACGAAAGATGTTATTGTGGCTGATTCTTTAGGGGTTTTGCTACATCACTTAGCCCGTGTACTTGCGTATGTGTAGAAGTTGTCTGATGACTTGTGTCACTGTGATGTCTGTAGTAGTGTCTGTACATGTAATCGAGGTAGGATTTTGGTAGGAAGCGGCCGTGGCCTTAAGTTAGGTACCGTCCCGGCATTTGCCTGGAGTAGAGCGGAAGCCACGGAAAACCACTTCTAGGATTGCTGAGGTAGAATTGAACCCGCCTCTTCTCAGCTTTGCTTCGCGTGGCTGAGTGCACCCCGTTCAAGCCTTGAAACCGGTATTAAATTTCTTGACAGAGCCGGGAATCGAACTTGGGCCTCCGCGGTGACAGCCAAGAACACTTGCCACAGCGCAACGAGGCGGACGATGACGAAAGGTGTGTAAATTGGCAAGAGTGTTGGAGAAACGATAATATAATACAGCGGGAGATGTTAACACACCCAGGGCTAAGGTGTTGTGCTCGCTTTGAACGCATTTAAAGGTACGATTTAGCGAGAAGAACAAAGGAAATTCTCTCTTAACATGTAAAGACTCGGTTGGTCATAGATATTCAGAATAGCCTACTAATTGTAATTGTAGTGTTTCTAGTTCTATTTGAATCCGATTATATACATTCAGCACAGAAAATGGTGAAAATGTGTTCGCGTTTAACGGGAGAGTTTAATATGAGAGTGTTGGCACTGGGTAGGTAATTGGATTCCAGACAAGCAGATAGCGCGGTGGGTAGTAACACCTCTTCTCCCTCCCGCCCTCCCCTTGACTAGACCGCACGCATCACACCATACCATTCCGCGTGGGCCTAATTTCCACGAGGATTTGAAAGAACTACAGTATATCGTGTGTACAACTTCCGTCATCAAATGTATTTATAAACGGAGTTCTTGAAGGTAGAATTCACGTCTGATGTACAGTGTTTTATAAAAGCAAGAGAAGAGGCACATCACAGAAGCGTTACTAATGACATTTCCCAAATGCGTTCACCGCTCAAATTCCAATGAAAACTAGTAGAATCTTCACGGTCAATTTCACGTTCATACATTAAATGTGCGTTTGGCCTTTACGACTGCACAGCGTGGTGTATTGATCATTCGTAGCAATTTAAACTTTTTATTTAGCGTGCCAAAATAAAATTGTCAACGGCCTGCTACACATAAAGTCTCGACTAAAATAAATCTATGTATTTTCTATAATCCATGTCGTCAGCTGTTAGGTGTAGATAATTTTAAATGATTCCATCTCAGTGATCTATGAATCAATTTTGACGCTCAAAGGAGCATAAAGAATGACCAAAAAGGCTTAATGGTATAATGAAAAAGCAATTGCGTTGAATATTTTGTCGCAAAACATGATAAACAATATACCTACTCATTTTCTACTAGTGGCAATTTCCAATTACGAAGAAACCAGAATTGGGGATTGGTATAATTAGGTTTTAGTTGAATTAAGTTTTAATGGTAAATTTTAATTATTTTGACAACATTTTGATTGGTTTCATGTGAATTATATCTCAAACACTTCAAAAATATTATAAACTCATTTTAAAGTTCATTGTTAGTCTAGGATTTCAAAATATTCATTATGGGGCAAAAATGTTTAGTGTCGTTTAGCTCAATATAATATTGTTGTTGTAAATTCATTTCAGGGGCTTGGGACATCTTGGTCATCTGACCCGTGTACTTGGGTGTGTGTTGAACTTGTCTGATAACCTGTATTTATGTGACTGTTAACTGTAGTAGTGTGTGTAACTGTAATATGACAGGAATGAGGTAGGTGCCCCGGAACTTGAAAATAAGGTACTATTACGGCATTTGCCTGGAGGGAGTTTGGAAAAACCACACTCTGGATAGCCGCTGTTAGCACCGGGATTCGAACCTGTGATCTCCGGATTTCTGCAGCTGCCCTCACGGCTGTGGTGCACGATTTAACGTGAATAATAGAAGCTTGTTACTTAATATCTAGTGATCCTATCGTAGGGAATGTTGATAAAATAAACTTGTACGATGGAGAGATATGCTTGTACATTTTTCTAAATCCATAGGCCTACATTCTAGATGCATGTGTGCGTATTTGTAAGAGTTAATATTCTTCTATTTCTTCCTTTAATGAAGCGATTACTAGAAATATTTGTGTGATAAGTACTTCCATAATAATAATAATCTGACACGAAAGTCTGTAACTTACTTTTCTTAAATTATAGAAGCCGTGCTTATGACTTTCCCTAAAGTTAACTTCTGCGATTGCTACGCGAATGTATACACTTCACCGATTACAAGAGTTAACTGTTCGTGTGAGTAATTTTGCTGGTTTGGTGGCTGTGATGATTGTTCTTTTCAAGGGGATAGTGGAGGTCGTTTGTTCCAATTTCTAGTGTAGGTTTCGTACATTGTGAATGATATGAATATACTGTACTTCTCGGCCGAATTAGAATTCTTCAGAACAGCTTTTCGGTTTATTAGGCCGTGTATAACGATATCTTCTTACGTTCCTTTAGTGTTTTATCTATTGTTTTGTAGATAGTGCGTCATCATTTGACTACGAACACATGTTTTCCAGTGCTGGAGATGTGTTGATGAGAGGCAGCTTGGGTAACGGTGGCAGCTTTGCCTTAAAACAGGCCAAGCTCTAGAACCCTAAAAAATATTTTGCTATCTTAACAAGATTGTGTGCTAATTTTCTCGTAATGGCTTCAGTGTCTGGATATTGAGTTTGTAGATCATAAACCAAAAACTATGTTGTACATCATATGGCAAATCAATTTGATGTGAAGGACCAATACACAAATATGGCTCAAAACTTAACATCTCAAATAATATGCACAATTAATTTGTATATGGATGTACTTTCAAATTAATTGTGCATATTATTTGACATGTTAAGTCATTCAAACTGTTCGTTTGAACTCTTCGGTCAGTCAGCACAAATTTGACTGGGCGGGGGTACAAGGTATATGATCGACTATAACTTCATAAGTAATTAAATAAACACTCTTGAAAAAAATACATGTATTAATTATGATCATTATTAATAATAGGGTAATTTATGATCCTAAATATTTACTTATTAAGTTATATTATATACGTCATTGACAGAAGAGTTACTATTAACAGTATTATTTGACAATCACATTTAATTTCCAATTTAATTTTAACTGGTTTCATAAATATCTCGATAACCTATCTTTTCTTCGTCAATGAAATATTTAAATATAACCCAGGACGCTGACAGATCGATACGTTTCTCGAATCAAGTATTAAGTAATTTATACGAATTGGTCACAACATATTTATTACATTGTTTATTCATGACTTCTATTTACATATATGGGCGTGGGTAAATCTTCTTTGTCTGTATAATGCCAGTATTTTATAATGCTTGAAATGGCTTTGTAGATTAGCTTGCCATTAAGTGCCTTCTAACCAGCCAAAGAAGGCCATCTGTAAGCTCGAGCGCTGGACGTTCTGGAGAAACAGCTTCGCACCCATCTACAAAGCGGGAGGTTTTAATTTTAATTGTAGAAAGATGCTGTTGTTTGAATATTGTAAATAAAGTATTACATATTTTAGGTCGCAATATTATGTGAAATACCCCGTTTCGGACTTGCATTACCATGCATCCAGCTTCAATTCATGCATTTAACGGTGCTGTTCCGGACCACTTTCTTGCTGATATGTTGCTACATGACACGATATGCCTTAATGATTTAATATTTGGTTGACGAAGGATGTATTGAAATTAATCGATTGTTAGGACAAAACATGTTGTCGACTGGCTGCGTGGCGCAGCGGTAACGTTCTCGCCTGCTGTTCCCAAGGTTGAAGGATCGAATCCTGGCGCAGTCACTTGGCATTTGAGGGTAAGAAAATACGAGGGAGCCATGTTAGTTGATTTACTGGCATGTTAAAGATCCCCTTCCGGGCAAAATTCCGGCACTCCGGCGCGGCGTCTCTAAAAACCTCCAGTTAAAATGGACGTAATGCCAATAACAATAAGTTATTATTAATACATGTTGTTGTTGTTTTGTCGTTAATTTATTTAAGTGACCTGGGACATCTTAGTCATCAGCCCCGTGTAGTTGGATGTGTGTAGAATTTGCCTGATAATCTGTATTTATGTGATTACTGTAGTAGTGTATGTAGCTGTATTCGGGACAGGAATGGTGTAGGAGTGCCGGAACTGGAAATTAGTTACTATCAGTGAATTCACCTGGAGGGAGCGTGGAAATACCGCACTCAAGATAGCCTCTGTCAGCCCCGGGATTCGAGCTTACGACCTCCGGACTTGCTGCAGTTGCCCGCGCTGTCGTGGTGCACAGCTACGCCGCTGGGTTAGGACAATAGGAGCACCCAGCACTCGCTAGCCCGAAGCTACACCATTGCTTGGGGTCACTGTCCTCGTTGGGTCTGCTTCATGATCCCACGATCGTTGGGTCGATTCCTAGTGGAGGCAGTCAGATTCTTGAAGGGCGGCAAAAATCCATAACACTCCGAGTCATACGATGTCGACTCGGAAAAGATCTCTCGTATCCCTACTGGTGATTACAAGACAAAATCAATTAAACTTCAATCATAGGTGGCCCAATAGGACTCCGGTTTCGCTGTCAGATGGCAGTGCTGAATGGAACGTCGAAGTTTGAGAGCAGATTGCTTAAATGGTTCAAGCTCAAAAGATCTCTGTACCATGTAGCTGTGACCATAAGATTATTTATTATTATTATTATTATTATTATTATTATTATTATTATTATTGTTATTATTATTATTATTATCATCATCATCATTAGGCGTATTGCTTGAGGTTATGTGATTCAACTTATTGTAGGCACGTCTTCGTTGACTTGCGCAGGGATCATTAATGCAGATGAGATCCAACGGCTTGGCCATTTTGAATTACTGGATCCCTTGAGAGCTACGCAGTTAAGCAATTTTGGGTGTGGGCAGAACATGGATAGGTGATCGATTCTGGAACTCGCGTGCTATTGTTGGGGGAAGGGAAGCAGGATGGGAAATGAACTGGCCACCCTACCACGAATAAACCCCGGTACCGGACCGCCTCTTCTGTAGTGCAAACCAGCGTTCGTATTGTAAACCCTTCTTCTTAATGCAGATCGATGGCTGATCGATATTGCAGTTTTATTAAGCTTATTATTCCTTGCTTAGCTGCCAAAGCCATGCCATGTACCTAGATAGTTGGAGTGTTGGCAGTGCCATCTCTAAGCGGCGTATCAAATGCTGGTTGTTGTTAGTCTTCAATCTTTTGACTGGTTTGATGCAGCACCCCACGCCTCCCTGTCCTGAGCTAATCGTTTCATCTCTACATAGCTACCACACCCTACATCCGAAGCAATCTGTTTAACATATTCTAACCTTGGTCTACCCGTACAGTTCTTGACCTCGACCCTTCCTTCCATAACTAAGCTTGCTATTCCTGGGTGTCTTAGTATGCGACCTACCAACCTATCTCTTCTCTTCAATAACAGTCGCCAGAAACATCTCTCCTCTCCCACACGTCTTAATACCTCCTCGTGTGTAACCCTATCTTCCCATCTGATCTTCATCATTCTCCTGTAACGCCACATTTCTAACTCTTCAATTATCCTCTTTTCTGCTGCACCAATAGTCCAAGTTTCACTTCCATAGAGTGCCACGCTCCAGACAAAGGCTTTCAAAAATGACTTCCTAATACCTAAATCTATATTCGATGTCAGATTCCTTTTTTGTAGAAATGCTTTCCTTGCCTGAGCCAACCCACTTTTTATATCCTCTTTGCTTCGTCCATCAATGGTTATTTTGCTTCCTAAGTAACAGAAGTTTCTGATTTATTTCGGCTGCATTCTAATACTTTTGTTTTACATTTATTAATTTTCATCATGAATTCTTTCCTCAAGACGGAGTACATACCGTTCAAAAACTCATACAAATCTTCAGGCGTGTCGGCTGGTTATTCTCCGTAAGGTGTGCAGATGGAAGTGTGATCGTACATGCGCGGATGAGAAATAGTTGACCATATTAGTTCTGCTCAGTTTGCTTTTCACCTTAACTCATAAGTGTGGCAGGACTCCCCAATTTGGGGGAATAGCTCTTGAATACGTCTGAAAAATAAATTCCATCATCGTAGGCTATCCATGCGATCAGTGTCGGTTTTCGACTGTGTCCAAATTAAGTCTTCGCCTTATGTCATCTTAAAGGCTTGCATAGCTCAGTCGTAAGAGGTACTGTGTTGCGACCTGGAGGGGAGTTTCTATTCCCAAACTGGGAATTGATTTTAGAAACAAAACTTCTACTTTCAGAAACACATATGTACCCGAAGTTCACAAAGTGGGCAGAAATGAATTCCGCGGTGATTTCTGGGAGCAAAGGCAGCCAGGCATGGAACTGACAACACAATCCAATATATACAAGTGCCGATGCCTCGCGCAAGTATTTGTTGTTCTTGTTGTTGATTCTTTGAAGGGCTTTGCGACAACGTGGTCGTGCAGCCACGTGTAATGGTGTGTGTGTAGATTTTGCTTGATAACCTGTGTCGCTTTGATGTCTGCAATAGTGTGTGTATTTGTAATTGAGGTACGATTAGGGTAGAAAGTGGTCGTGGCCTTAAGTTAGGTAACATCCCGGTATTTGCCTGGAGTGGAAGTGGGAAACCACGGAAAACCACTTCCAGGATGGCTGAGGTAGGAATCGAACCCACTTCTTATCAGTTATGCCTCATGAGGCGGGGTGTATCTGGTTCTAGCCCTCAAACCAGAATTAAATTTCTTGGCAGAGCCGGGAATCGGAAACGGGCCTCGCCTGTGACGTATCGAGGTGGACGTCAATCAAGTGTCTATAGACCACCGTGGCCTTTACGGAGTTGGCTATGATTTGCTTATGCTATCTTCTGTGGTCGAGAATGGAGTGGTTGCTCCTGTGACTTGGAACACCTGGCTTTTAGTGTTTGCTACCTACCTTGTATCCATTGTTCATTTTTTTTGTTAACGTGCAATACATAGTTTAACTGAAGCCTCATTTTGGTTCCATCCATACGTGCGAACTGATTTTCCTCTCCCGATGGTCCTGATTTCGATTAGAAATCTTCTACACAAATACTATACATAGGCTACATGGGACTAATGCTGTGTGTTATCGAATTACAAGATTAATGATGTTCGTATAAAATGGGTTGTACCTTTTCAGTAGTTTTTTGTGCATTCATCCTGCATAGACCGTATATTCTAATAGTTGTTTCATTGAGGAGCCTCGGACATCTTCGGTCATCAGCCCACGTACTGGAGTGTATGTGGAATTCTTCTCATAACTATGTTATTGTGGTGTCTTCATTCACGTGTGTAACTGTAATGGTCTTAATCTAGGGTTAGGATAGGTATTTCGTGACTTGAAACACGTTGTCATGCCCGCATTTGTCTAGCGTGAGTGTCAGAAAGCCCAAGGTAAATCAATATTTTGGATACTGACAGCCAACTCCGTGATTGGAATCTCATGAGCATGCTGCTACCCAGCCCTCGACATGGAGCATGGATTAAAGCACTAACCAAGGGAAAAATGTGCAAGCACAAAAAGCTGCTGTCAATAGGCCTAATCATTTCATGCGAATATAATCTCCACGGGAGAACTGGGACGTTCTACAGTAGCAGACTAACTCTATGTGGAGTGTTATTGGAATGTGATTGTCAAGGGATAGTAAAGAACTCGGAGAAAAATAGACCCACAAACGCTTTATTCAGCACAAATATCATAAACCGTGACTGAGATTCGAACTCGGAATGCAGTGATGAAAGGCGAACGTCTGTCGTAATTTTTGTGATATTCTTTAATGTGGCTTAACTATGTGAACCTCAAGTTCCTCTTGACTTTTACTTGTAATATTGCATTCAGGTGTATCACAATTAGTGAAGATTCGTACAAACTCGAGTTGTCATTGACGTGGTGCCTTTGATATGAATCCATAGTGTGTAACGCTGTTCTCTGTCACAGTAAGTAACTTTCTTCAGAGCGTCTTTTAGGGTTATTAGGCTGTCTGACGTTCCACCAACAAGTGCGGTTGGCCTTTTTGGTGGAACGTCAGAGGATATGAAGAAACTTTACCCTTGGCCTAATAACCCAAAATATGATCTAGAGAATACTCCACTGGCCGTGAATGCCTACACAACAATGTAACTTTTATAAAAATCACAAAATATGCCTTCTGTGAAACTTAATGATAGGTAGTCAATATTCCTTGAAACTTATAAAATATCTGCATAAAATATAGGCCTACTGAGACCGTCCGCGGTGGCCCAGAGCGGTTGTGGTATCACTGGTATCGGTAGAGCATTGGTTCGAACCCCCACCTCGGCTGTCCTGAAAATTATTATCCGGGGTTTCCCCATTTTCACCCCCAGGCAAATGCTGGGATGGCTCCTTTCAGCAGGCCCACGGCCGACTGACTTCCTTCCCACTCCCTTCTCTGACCTTTCCTTCGTTAGACCCAAGTTAGCGGTCGCCTGTCACCATCTCCAGTTGTATCTGCTGACAAAGTGTGTCCAGCTCCAAGGCACTGTCCTTGTGACAGTAGAGGAATGATCCCCAGCAGAGTCCGTGGCTGAAGCCAAGCTTAAGAGGATAACTTGAGCGATTAATATATATATATACTGTATACTGAGCAAATCTAAGCGGAGGAAATTCAAACTTTGCCATCTGATTGCTCATCTCACCAAAAGTGCACAGGAGGTCTAGAGATACTAGAGATTTTTTACGAGCAGACATCTTCCGAATCAAAGTGCCATGGATTGTTTCCCGCCGTTCAAAACTCCATGTTTTTCCGCCGACAATCGAACCCGTGATCCAGGAATCTGGAGGTGGACAGTTTATCACTGATCCACTGAGAAAGTTACGTTCAGCGTGATGATGTTGATTGTTTATTTTAAGGGGCGGAACGTCGAGGATATCTGTCCCTCACATTCAGTCTGATAATTGAGAAGGCCTTACTGATGATGATTACACGTGGTACAAGAGTGGAACGGTCGGGAATTTAACGTGTTATACAACGGTCGGGAATTTAACGTGTTATACATCGCAGTTAGGGCCGTGTTTGTAAACATGAATGTTATGACTGCGTGGTGCCACGCTTGAAGCACGTAGCCATTGCCAAGGCCATCGCGCGGTGAGCACTGTGAAGCTGCGCTGTTTGCCTGCAATTTAGCGAATTCCGTGATACATGCCTGACTACACCACAACTAGGCACCCCAGTGGTTATTATTGTTAACACAAGTGCTGTGTGCTCACCGCTGAGGGTGGATCAGAGGTAGTGCCCGTCACAGCTTCGTAACTTCGTGGGTCGATTCCCGGCCACGAAAGTCGAAGTGGGAGAAATCCACAATGTCGGCTCACAAAATATCCCTTTTGTCACATTTTGTGACCACAAGACAAATATTAATTAAAATTCAGACACAGGTTGCGATATATATCTTAGATTTCTCTGCCAATGTCGGTGCAAATTCGAACATTGGAGAGGTGTTCGCCTAAATGGCTGCAACTTTATTATTATTGTTATTATTATTATTATTATTATTATTATTATTATTATTATTATTATTATTATTATTATTATTATTGGTATTATTATTAATACTTATTATAATTAGTGGAAGCCTCCGTGGTTTAGGCGGCAGCACGCCGGCCTCTCACCGCTGGGTCCGTGGTTCAAATCCCGGTCACTCCATGTGAGATCTGTGCTGGACAGAACGGAGGCAGACAGGTTTTTCTCCGGGTACTCCGGTTTTCCCTGTCAACATTTCATTCCAGCAACACTCTCCACTATCATTTCATTTCATCTGTCATTCATTTAATCATTGCCCCAGAGGAGTGCGTCAGGCCTCGGCAGCCGGCACAGTTCATATCCTCGCCGCTAGATGGGGGCTTCCTTCATTCCATTCCTGACCCGGTCGGAGACTGGAAGCAGGCTGTGGATTTTCATGTTCACTTATTATAATTAGTCTATTGTTATTATTATTATTAGACCGGCCATGTTGGCCGAAAGCGTTAATAATAATAATAATAATAATAATAATAATAATAATATTACCTCGTGCTTCGCTGGTTTCGGGAGAGCGTGGGTTCGAAACCCACCTCGGCCGTTCTGAAAATGGTTTTCTGTGGTTTCTCATTTTCACCACCAGGCAAATGCCGGGACGGTTCCTCTCAACAGTTTCACGGCCAACTTCCTTCCTCCATTAGACCAAAGTTAGCGGTTTCCTGGATGATCGGCCTGTCACCATCCCCAGTTGTATCTGCTGACAGCTCCAAGGCACTGTCCTTATGGTGGTAGGGGAATGATCCCTCGAAGAGTCCGTAGGTGAGCCGAGCTTGGAGGATTAGCAATTTCAAAAAATATTATTGGTGAATAATATAATATTGATTCTAGCTATGGCTAAAACTTAGGACTTCAAACTCTTGGCCTGTAGCTGTACACATAAATCGACCGGTACCTTAAGTTTTGTCTCTTCCGGCTGAATTCCCAGCTCTTTCAATAAATTTAATTCTGGTCTGAGCGTTGGAACGAGGTACCCATACTCAGCCTTGTGAGGCAAAATTGAGAAGAGAAGGGTTCGATTGCCTCCTTACCATTCAAAAAGTTATATTCTGTGGTCTCCCACTTCTACTGCAGGTTGCTGGGATGGTTCATAACTTAATTAAGCCCATAGCCGCTTTTGTACTAAGTCTGGCTTCTATTACAAGTACACACACTGTTACAAGCACCAAGACACGGATATGAGTTACAATTTCACACACCCAAGTGCATGGGATTGATGATCACGTAAATGAAACAACTACGTATTGGCTCTTGTGTAGGTTCATACAGTATATCTTGTGCTCCATGTAGGGACGTGTAGGGATGTTCATTGAGCTGGAAAACAACTCGTGCACGCATCGCCAATTGTCACTAGGTAGACGACTTTAAAACTATTCTAGGCTACAGAATATTTCAATCGGAATGACTGACTTTTAAGAACTTCGACACAATACAGTTTTCACTAATGGAAGAATTCTGTGACTTCTGTGCACAGCTGCGTGGAGAATTTCCGTAGCATTTGATTCACAATATGAATCACAACTAATGTGAAACTACAGAAACTCTTTTGTCCAATAAGTAATTAATTTCTAAATTGAACATTGTGTTGCATTCATATCGATGTCGTTTTATATTTATTAATGTTTGCTATTTTTATTATTTCAGTATTAATAATAATGTTATTGCAATGACAGGTTTCTCTCTACGTACGTCTACAAGACACTGTGCGTCCTTCAGGATGTTACATTGTTTCAAGGTCCCGGAAAGCAATTGTACGACCGGCTTCCGACAGATAACACAGTGCATTGCTTGTATGAATTGCCTGTACCGTACTCTTGTGTTCAAATCTGTTTTGTCAAGGCATGCGCCTAACCACCGCACTACACCGGTGGGGTTAGTTTCTTCTCGGCGAGGGTGGAATCACATCTACATCGTACAACGGCATGTGTGCCTGATGGAGATGCGATCGATGAGTCAGTATGTAACTTGGGAGACCACTAGTCGTTCTGTCGATGCGGAAATCAGTGGCCAGTGATTCCATCGGATTGCCTTGTATTGTGGAATTGGGAGGCTACCCCATTTTATCAACGAGATTTTCAGAAGGGCTGAATGTCTCCCTGACTCAGCAATCACCCTCCACTTTACCCCCTCCCCATTCCTCCCCCATCCCCGCCTCTTTCCTTTCCTCCACGCTGTCTTTTCTTCACATTCAGTAGGCTTCCGTGATACACGGGGAGGGTCATCCTTGGAGCAGCATCCTGCTTGGTTTGGATGCTGTACTGCGATTAGAATCTTCGGATACAGATTTGGGCGTTTGTAAGCTAACGTTTTCCACTTTCGTTTTCCTTGAGGAAAGACTTCCTCTCAAAATTCCAAGTGATCGATTTTAATGTTCCTCGAAAACATTCGGAGGAAAGGGAAGTCATGTATTGATATGTGTATTTTTCATAACTTTGTTATGGAAGGAAGGGTTGAGGACACGAACTGTAGGGGTAGACCAAGGCTAGACAGATTGCCTCGGATGTAAGGTGTGGTAACTATTATTTAGTTAGTTATTGTTGTTTTAAGGGGAGGAACTACGAGGTCATCTGCCCCTTGTGGTAACTATGTAGCGATAAAACGATTAACTCAGGATGGGGAGGTATGGAGACTCGAACAACAACAACAACAACAACATTTTTCGAGACCGTTTGACTACCGAATGCGGTCATGTTGTGTACATGAGGTACGAGCCATCTTGATCTTAAACATAGAGTTAAGTGTCTGACGCGACCAGGTCTCGAACCTGTAACCTTCGTATTTCCGACCTGATGCTCTTTATACTAGCTCTGTTTTACACATTGATGGCTTGTTCTTCATGTACATAACACGGCCTAAAACAACTGAAAATCGGAAGTCTTTGCGATAGCAATACTGCGTATCTAGGAACTTTATTATGTTCTATTCGTTTCCTTATGTCGGGTCACCAATCCCAAGTCAGTAAAGACCTGCCCAGTCCTAGGAAACCACATGACATTTCATTTCCATTTAAGGTGTAAGGAAGCCTGCTCTCGTGTACTTGAACATTGTAAAATAAATCCTAAGGGCATTTGTCGGTATATGGTGAATGTTGCTGCTGCTGATGGTGGTGGTATGGGTTTAACACTCCTTTATACTTCTCTGTCAGAATTATGTCCCGAGGTTGGCCTCTAATGTGACAAAATGTCTACTGACACAAAGCTATTGCGTCGAAACAATCTTAAAGGTTATCTATCTGACCGAACTAAGATCAGAACGTGGCTTCCAAAGGCTTAAAAAACTCTGAATGTAGATAAAGTCTCGTCCTACAATGGAATATATTCAAGGTTTATTTTCCTTTACATCGTAAAAGGATAAGCACACTGTAGGCCAAATGTTTGGTGTAGTCTGCCAGCTTAAGTCAACAGAGCCCTAGGTTGTGGGATCGAATCCCGATGCAGATGGTTGATAATTGAGGTTGCTTAAATGCGAGAGGCCGGTGTCGTAGATAAACTGGCAAGTTAAGGATCCCCTTCAGCTCAGGGCACGGAGTGGCTTAGGTTGTTTTCTGCTGTTTAAAAATGCGACTTTCTCGGCTGGGAATCAAACCCACGATCTTGGAACCATACAGTGAACACGCCACCATTGCCCAGGGAAGCAGTTTCCAATTTACGGAAAAGTCGAGAAACATGTCTGAGAAATTCCTACGGAACAGTCAACGCTTAACGTGTTATTGCAAGGAATTCGCCCCAAGGCGCCGGTTTCGATTCCTGGCTCCGTCAGGGATTTTAGAAACTGACTGGAACGGGGTGCACTCACCTCTTGAGAACAACTCAGCAGCTGTCCGACAGCGCCCCGGTTGCAGAGACCAAGATTAACGGCTGAGTGGACACGATGTGCTGAACACGCGTCACCCCGCAATCTGTAGGCCGAAGGGTTGGACAGCGGCCGCTTAGTATGTCAAGGCCCTCCGTGGGCTGTGTGGTGCCACAGAGAAACGGGTAAACTTTCAAATTACACCTAACTCTTGAGCAGTGTGGCGTAGAGTATGTTTGTTCCGTCAGAGTACTGGGAATTCAAATTTGAATATTGACCCCCGGGTATGACGAATTTCGTCATCTATCGATGGTGATGATTGTTTGCTTCAAGTTACATTACCTGGTCTCTCGACTTCTATGCTGACCTTTCCGCGGCTTTTCCTACTTCTACTTAGTCAAATGCTGGAACAAGTCTTATTTCTAATCCCGGGGTACGTATTCCAATCTCCCGTAAATTCCAGTTTATTATACATTGACACTCCCATTTCAGAAGTCGCACGTGCCCAGTATGTTTACACGTGGATAATGACCAGCATGTGTCTTGCGCCTAAATGAAACCCAACAAAACTTATTAATTTGCCACTGATGGCTATTGAATGAGAGACTAAGCTAGCTTTAGTAACATAACATAGAATATAAGCAAAGTCCTGTTTTGTATCTTGGAAATGAAAATAGAATCTGTATTATCTGTTTTATTTTTGTTGTCAGGTTGAAATGACATTCTCATCAGGTGTTATTAAACTATAACATGTGTGTGTGTATGTATGTACTTTCCACAATGACATTAAAACTGTGTGTGTTCAGACAATGTAAACGTGGTTTGATAAGTTAACCTAACCCCAGCTGACAATTTAATTTTACCTCGCATTTTTAAATAAAAAACGTTGTTCTACCCGCATCTCAAATAAGAGGGACATGACTGGGGGAGCTTTTGCTTTGACAGACCGGACACCCAGCTCTGGGCATAGCCCCTAGGTGAGAATTGTTCGCATTAATATACAGTATTCACGTAGCCTATGTTGCTGGTGGATCCAATGAATTGCCCTACTATCGAAAGTCTCTGTCATGTCCACTGAAACCTTTCCTACCATATTGAGTGGGCTTGTCTCTTCGCTTCACCACAGTCGACAAGTGGACGTTTTAATTTTAAATTTAACAGAATTGATCAGCCTCCCATCATCGATAACATATCGAGTTTTATAGTCGAACAATATAAAATCAAAAATCAATAAGAATGGAAATATAGTGTTTTACAAGTTTCTCGCAGTCACACATGGGCTGAGTGCATCCCGTTCCAGCCCACACGTCAGTTCCTAAAATCCCTGACGGAGCCGGGAATCAAATCCGGGACCTACGGGCGAGAGGCAGGTGCCCAACCCCTACACATTGGGGCCGTTCGTGGTCAACCCAGTTGACTTAATTCTCACTGCGTGGCACTGTGTGCATCAGAGCTGAGTCGTTCCAGAAACACTTCCTGCGATTGTATGGCTGCTTCATTGAGGGGCTTGGGCGTCGTGATCATCAGCCCCGTTAACTGGATGTATGCCAAATTTGAAAACGTATATTGTTGTATTGTCTATATTAGTATGCTTTTTTCCAATTTGGGCTCTCATTGGGAATGATCTCGGCATTTGTCTGGAGTAGTAGACTAGTGGTAAACCACGGAAAACAAGATGTCTCGAGATGATAATAGAATTCATCTCTTCTCGAGATTTCCTTACAAAGCTGTGCCCGCAGACCAGAATTAAATTTTAGACCACCTCGTAGCTCAGTGGCTAGCATTTTTGGCTGTCACCCCTAATGTCCGGGTTTCATTACCTACTGTATCAATGTCTGAGGGCTGGAACGGGACACACTCAGCCTTGTGAGGTAGAACTGAGAAGAGATGGGTTAGATTCCCACCTCAGTCATCATAGAAGTGGTTTTCCTTTTCTACTCCAGGCAAATGCCAGGATGGGTCCCGTAAATTAATACCACGGCCACCTCCTTCCCCAATCCTAGTTTTAATTACAAATACACACACTAATACAGCCATCACAATAACACAGGTTATCAGATAAATTAAACACACACAAGTGCACGGGGCTACGTGACCATGATGTAGCAAAGGCCTTAAAGGATCCAACAACCACAATAATTAAATCTCTTAGCAAAGCCGGTAACTGATCCCAGACCTTTAGGACTGGAGTCTCAATACGTACCCCAAGACGATAAAAACATCCTTTGATCCGGTGTTCCTTCGTTCGGAGCAGTGTTTCTCCTCCTGAGTGATGTACCGCGTTTGAAACATGCCAGGTGCCCATTATATTTCCGTATCTCCACATGAAGACCAGTAAAAATAACAAGTAATGTAGTAAAGTATAATGGAAGCTGCAATCATCGAATTAGTAACAGATTCCGCATCTGCGAAAGGAAAGAAAATCGCGATAATTGTCGGGTCATTCCCTGATTGGTCAAAATAACATTCTTATGCTGTACCTTATTACACGAAATTGTATATAGTTTCTTCACC
This sequence comes from Meconema thalassinum, assembly GCA_946902985.2. NCBI lineage: Eukaryota > Metazoa > Arthropoda > Insecta > Orthoptera > Tettigoniidae > Meconema > Meconema thalassinum. The sequence continues at coordinate 1,221,929,079 of OX336389.2, read as the reverse complement.
GTTCTAACCATTATCGCTCTCTGAGGTGAATCAGGGATTGGTTATATAAGTTATGTTGGTGCACTCTCTTCATTTTGAAGATCTCTACCCAAGTAGGTGATTGACTCGAAAGATTTGTTAATTCGTTTAAGAGTCTTGGGACATCTTGATTATTAGCCCCGTATAATTGGGTGGGTGTTCAATTTTGTATTTCTGTGCTGAATTGTAGTAGTGTGTGTAGCTGCAGTTATTAGGATCAGGAAAGGGAGTTGATATGACTTGAAATTAAGTACTATCCCGGCATTTACCTGGAGGGAGTCTGGAAAGCCGAGAAAGAGCACATTCGAGATAGCCGCTGTCAGCGTCGGTATTCAAACCTCAGAGCTCCCCATCGTGGTCATGGTGAGCACGTCTACACCACAGGGTTGACTAGAAAGAGATTTTATGCCAGACCACCCGTCAGAGTCATGCGTGTAAACTCACCATGGGAGGAGTCAGAATCTCAAGTTAAGTGGTTCGATCCCAGCCAGGCCTCGGCCTTCATCATGGGTGTGGCAGATGGTGTGAAGGAACCTCTCACCCCCCCCCCCCCCCCTCCAAAGTTTGGGGCACATGTAATAGACTCAGGTGCGTTCAAGTACTGACACAAATACTGACAGCAAATTAACACATATTATTATCAGATATCGTTTAATGGGTTTATGACCACGATGCCCCTACAAATTAACCAAAACTACTGCGAGGGGTGTGATGGTGTAGGAAAGATTCAGTAGCGATGTTAAGAGTCACGTACAACTGAAAGTTTGCTTGTATATTTACTGTTATATTAAACTGTGCATGACACGTTCTTCAACTGCACGAACCTAGTCCAACATCCAACGATGGAAGCCCTTTTCGTTCAACATCGTGCACTTGATCACATCCCTCATTGAACTGCCGGACCCATCTCCTCACCATTGAATCACTCATCGCATTTTCTCCCTACACCTCGCAAATCTGTCGATAAATATCCCCTGGTTTATAGTTCTTCGCATTCAGGAAACGATTGACAGATCTAATCCCAAAAGCGGCGGGATTTCCAAGAAACTTAACCATTCTAACCATGCACTTCAAAGTGTAAACAGCAGACAGCGATCTCAAAATGGCGTAATCTACTTCTCCTTGACTTAGGGCAACTACCGCGCATGCACCGAACTGCGATTGCAGCCATGCCGGTACAACATATAAAAACGAAACTCACTTTATGGACATGCCTAGTTTACAAGCAAAAGTTCAATACAACAGTTTTTAACATCGTTTTTAACTGATGTGGTTTTAGGAATGCATACTTCCTGAATTTTGTCATGAATGGGGTTCTTTATCATGCCGAAACGAGGTTGTCACATATATACAACTATAAATGCCATCGGATCGAGCCCGTTGAATATCCAACGGCTCTATGGTATTAAATATAATAAGTATAATAGAGCAGGTTAGTGTATGGTGCCTATTTAGAATTCTTTTCAAAATTCATCACACCATGAAATTCCTAATGGATCAACTATTTTAGTATTCGATTTCATAGTCCTTATTTGCAGCCACAGTGTAGGCTATCTGTCCTATCTGTATTTTGTATTGGAATTACTCTCCATATACAGCAGGTCTGGTATCCGGTATCGCTCACTTGCTTCACAACCGACTGGTTATGGTGGAAAAACGTTGTGTCATAAATCACTGCAGTACCTTGTTTGTTTTAGAGATGTTTTATATCTCCAGAATAATAACATTAATGGTGTATACTAATAGGTGGCTATTAAATTAGTTTGGTAGTTTGTTTCTTTCACACTTTACCTCCATTAAGCCATTTCATATAATAAATTGCCATTTATTTGATCTCCCTCCAAACAACGTGATACAGAGTACTCTAAAACTTTCAGGAAAGGCCATACATTACCTGATTAAATGCAACAGGTATATTATAAAAGCGAAAACTGGGACGCGTGCGAGTTTATTCAAATTGCAATGGCGTTGTTGAGTTGTTTCGAATAGTTAAAAATAAGGTTGGCCTGTACGTCCAGCTTTTTATTCTAAATATCTGTAACGCTGGGATATTCAAAGTGCAGCGATCACTTCCCACACGAGAAATCACATTAAAGACGATAACACACTACAGTTTGTTGCTTTTGCTATCATTGTTGTTGTTGGAGTGAATTGCGCAGTTGGTTAAGAATTGGTTTTTGAAACAAGTAAACATCATTCCTGTTTATGAATTGAGCCTGCGCTTCTGTTTGGGAGATGCAATGCAATGTGGAAGGATGCATTGTAATATACAGCTGAAATCAATAATTGATTGTATCGATATACAGGATGTGCTGCTGGTAATCCTCTGTTAGCCTATATGTTTTTAGGTTGGTGCCTTGGGACTTAGTTATATCCCAGCTCATTGACATTGAAAGGCGTTTAAATGCGACAGCATCGTGCCCTGGGACTTGGAATAAGGTGATATACTGGCATTTGTATGGAGGAAGTGTGGAGAAATTCGAGAATAAACCACAGCGCCTGGGTTTCGAACCTACGATATCCGGACTTGCTGCAGCACTCCGTCGTGGTCGTGGGGAGCGATATAACGGGCACGGCTACGCCACGGGGTCAATAAATATTAGGACAGACATCTACTATACTACCTCAGTAGTAAGCATATTTTTCCTATCTTCATTCAACTGCAAGGCTTAAAGATCATCGATGAACATCCATCCCCATTTTCATTTTATAAATATGGGGACCCCCAGTGTCAAATGATTTGTTGAATGAAAAGCTTCAATCATAGGTGCCACCTGATTCCAATTAAAATACAGTATAATAACTAAAGGAAATCCTAATCAGAATTATGTGATAACCCAAACCAGAGGTAAATCTTGCATCGTCAATCAATAGTCATTATTCGAACACCATTCATTCTTTGTTTATAATTTCGTGTATCATCATGTGCACCGCAGATCGTGTTAATAAACCATAGGCCTATCACTGTTGTGCTTGATATAGTCAGTAATAACTCGGTTATTTATTCACTCGTTCCTTCCCTCCCTTGTGTGGTAGCCTACATTTGTTAACGGGACCTCTGCTTGCGTAATCCAGTTCAATAATTCCGTTCTGTATGTTTTAGTTATTGAAATACAAACAAGTAAACATTATTCCTGTTTATAAATTGAGCCTGCGGCTCTGTTTGGATGGTGCAATCCAATGTGGAAGGACGCATTCTAATATACAACCAAAATCTATTGACTGTATCAATATACAGGGTGTGCTGCTGGCAATCCTTTATTATACTCGTAATATGTTTTTAGGTTGGTGCGTTGGGACTTGTAATACGGTAGTATCCTGGCATTTGTCTGGAGGAAGTGTGGAGAAATCTGTTGCTGTCAACACCGGGATACGAACCCCCGAATTCTTCGGATATTTAGCCCTCCATTTTTTTAAGCGTATGGCTTTTAGTGCCGGGAGTGTCCGAGGACATGTTCGGCTCGCCAGTTTTGTAGCTGCTTCGAGACGGACACCCAATGGGTGAGCTACAAGTACCGTTGGGGAGGAAAGTTGGAATGTAAGGACAAGGAGTTGGAAGGTAGCGGCTGTGGCCTATAGTGAGGGACCAACCCCGGCATTTGCCTGGAAGGAAGATGGGAAACCACAGAAGACCATCTTCAAGGTTGCCGGCGGGGGGATTCGAGCCTCCTCGCCTCCCGGATGTGAGCAACTGCCAGCAGTCATGCCGTAACGACCACGGCTAACTCACCCGGTAGCCCTCCATTGTATCGAAGTGCGTAACATAATGCGTACAGCTTCGCAGCTGGATAACCCCTTATTAAAGTGGATGGAAGACAAGGTGTGTAGTTTTCTTTTAAATAACTCAGTCGAGTAGTCTGTCGAGTTAAGTCACGCTCCACAACTGCAATGGGGATGAAATCCGAGGTTGGAATCCCATCGTTGACTGCGGTCATCCTGAGTGTTGTTTTCCCTGGGATGATACCTTACTTTCAGCCTAGCGGCACCCACCCCAAATCTCGTCCCTAATCATTACAGTTACGCACAGCCACCACAAATACACAGGCCATCAAACAAATTCAATACAAGCCTTTAAAATAAATATTTTAACCCTAGTAAAAACAATCAATACCGCTTTATCTTTTTATGGCGTTTCGTTTGGGGTCTTGGGATATTATATTCATCAGCCTTCAATAAGAAGATTCCCCAATGTGGGTGAACCCAAGAGACAGTAGTAGTTTGTAGTTCAACGTGACCGTTAATCTCGCGATTATTAGCCACGGGGCCCCCTTTTTACGTGAAATCCAAACCACAGGACATGGCATTTCACTTTGAAAATCTCACATGCATTGATCGGGAATCGAACCCGGTCCGCCGTGGTGAGAGGCCAACGGCTTGACCGCTGCGTCAACACGCCCCTCACACAAGAGACAAACAGTGATGTTATTTATCAGTGTGACATTACGCTACTTAGACGTAGCCTACTAGTTCAATGGTGTTAACTGGTGTTAAATGAAAGTTACGTGTAAACGATTTGGAGAACATTCATCGTTCTACCGTCTTTTGTTTGGTCATTGACATCTCATTCTTGCATTTTCTCCATTGTTGTGGGTCAGACATTCCTAAAAAAATCAGCACGTTTTTAGGACCCTGAGGTATTTGTTTATTGCTAATATTATCTTCCTGATATGTCAATCATAGGTAATAAGGCGTTACACATTTTAAAACACAAATATCTCACTAGTCTATTATTAAAATGTAACATTCATCATTCAGTCCCCCATCCCCCACAGGTCTGCATTTATTTTACGTCCTTTGCAACTGCTGCGGTTTTAGAGACGCCGGGTGTCGGACTTGACCCTGGAGGGGGTCTTTAACGCGCCAGCTAATCTACTGACACGGGTCTCTCACATGTAAGCACCCTGAAATGGCAACTGACTGCGCCGGGAATCAATCCTGCGATGTTGGCCACAGCAGGTCAGAACCATACCACTGCGCCACGCAGTTAGCCGATTTATCTTATCTTGGGGAGATGCCACCATATTCAGTTTCTTTCCTTGTGGTGCTAAGGATGAAGTTTTTATTCTACGTCGCAATGATACAAGGACCGTATGTAGCAGGGAAAGGGTTTCTATCTTTCATCCCCAACCGATCGGTAAATATTTGTACGACCCCTCCCCCCTTCCCCACGTTACATTTGCAAACGGGTTTCTGTTTGTAACCACGATTTAACAGGTTAGCATTACAAATTTATTGGAATTGCTATCCACACTATGGATTCTTTTAAGGTCGTCATTCTGACACATCGTGTATGGAGAATGACTTGTATGCTTTATGCTGGTAGCACCTGACCACTATTTCACTAATCAATCGGGTTACAGCGGAGGCTCGGGTTCAATTTCTGGCTCTGCCAAGAAATTCAATTCTGGTCTGAGGGCTGGAGTGGTGTACACTCAGCCTCGTGAGGCAAAAATGGGAAGAGGTGGGTACGATTCTCACCTCGGCCATCTTGGAAGTGGTTTTCCGTGGTTTACCCACTGCTACTCCAGGTGAATGCTGGATGGTTTCTAAATTATGGCCACGGCCGCCTCCTTTACCAATCCTCATCTATATTGCACATCCACACACTAATACGGCCATCACAATAACACAGATTATCAGACAAATTGCACACACACACACACACACACACACACACATATATAAGTACACGGGGTTCTATGACCACGATGTCGCAAAGCCCCTCAATTAATCATCAACAACAACAACAATTAGTCAATCGCCTACTCTTAGAATCTCTATAAAATTTGGAGGGTTGAAAATGTACCGTTATCCGTTAGTTGAATATCGAATAGTGACTGGGTTTTGTTGTGTGTGTGTGTGTGTGTATATATATATATGTGCGTATGTATGAAATCTTTTCATAGCATATGTTACTATTATGTCTCTGGCTTTACGTATAACAGTTATTGTTAGGATCTCGGATAGAAATAGGTTTTAGGGGCCGATAACCTAGATGTTAGGCCCCTGAAAACAACAATTATCATCATCATCATCAAGAAATAGTGTCCTCATACTCAGAATGGCCTCTGTGAGTGCCGGAATTGAACCTTGTCTTCTTGGTCGGTCTTATAGGCTACCTAGGTACAATACCGACTTGACGATTCGATGGTTTGGATGCATTGTACAGTCAATTAACTAGACCATAGAAATAATTCTGCTGATGTTACTATGGCAAATTGATTGCATCGTTATCTCTCTTGGTTTATTTCACACACGTTATGTCTCGTATCAGTGGAAGACTGGGTTAAGACGCGAGTTTTCTCGCGGCCAGCGCTTTATTCGATTATGAGAGGTTTTTGTTGTCTAAGAGAACATTCTGCTCCACTTCCTTCTAGCAACTTGTTTTATTCTGAAAGCTTCTCCTTTATTATTCATCAAAATTTGAGGGTTGAGATGCAAATGTGCTTCATATATATTGCATGGGGCTGGATTGTCGTGTTTGAAGTTAATACTCCTTTATTTAGACCCTGTCCATTTTAATTAAGGAGGTAGCTGATGCTCGTGGCGTGCTGATTGCGGCTATGACAGATTAAAGAATAAAAAGCGTATATTTGTAGTTACAACAACGGTGAGATCTGTGTCATGTTTAATTACTCCGTGGTGCCGTACAGGGGAAATAGAGAATCTCTCATTTCAAATGAGACTGACGCGTACTTTTTATATACCTCCCCCACCCCGTACTTCTTCCTTTCTCTCCCACTCGCTCACTCTCTCTCTCTCACTCTCCTTGATAGGAGATGGAAAGAAAAGTGTCGAAAATATTGTCTCACTCGATGGAGCAAGGAACGTCAATATCATTGTGTTCTCTCTTTCTCTTTCATCTCGAGTAGAAGCCAATATTGTAACGCCTTTAGATGGCTCCCAGCTATAATGGTATTGTTTTCTCCTTCCTAGTTAGAAATTGAATGCTAGACAGTTATTCTCTCTCTACATCAGAGTGAGAAGAAGAAACGGGATTTCATGCATCTCAACACCAACTACAAAAGTTTCCCTCTCCTCCCCATCTGCCAAGATTTACCTCATCGAGTTTATTGAGTAGCTGTATACCCTAGTTGTCAGTATTTAAGTGCTCCTGATAATCTTTCGGTTCGTTTTCTACTTAAATTGTTGATAGCTGTACAAGATCTCATCGTCTCTCATTTCCATTATCTCCTTCATTGAGTAAATCCCACAAGACAGATTTTACGCAGTTAGTGGGAATCTGCGTCAAAAGCCCAAAGGAGAACCGAAGAAGAAATGCGGCCGCTTTTAATGAATAATGACTCATACTTTGTACTATAGTTTTATTGGCCATGTTGTGTACACAACAACCCTTAAAACTACAACAATGCAAGCCACGATTTGTGTGAAACAGTTCTAATAGGGATGGTGGTTGTATTCGTTTCCAGTGTTCTGCTCACGATATCTTAATTGCATGTCCATGGCTCTTTTCTAAGTAATCTATATAAATAAATTGTGATTTTCCTCTGAGCTTTCCATGGAATTAATGAATATTTATATTCGTTTAGCAGCCGGCCCCGTGGTGTAGGGGTAGCGCGCCTGCCTCTCACCCGGAGGCCCCGGGTTGGATTCCCGGCTCCGTCAGGGATTTTAGAAACTGACGTGAGGGCTGGATCGGGGTGAACTCAGCCTCGTGAGGACAATTGAGTAGCTGTCTGACCGTGAGGCAGCGCCCCGGTCACGAAAACCAAGATTAACGGCCGGGGGAACCCGATGCGCTGACCACGTGTCACCCCAATATCTGCAGGCCAAATGGCTGGGCAGCGGTCGCTTGGTAGGCCTAGGCCCTTCATGGGCTGTAGTGCCACGGGGTTAGGGTTAGTTTATATTCGTTTAGCATCACAACATTTAAATGGACGTTAGTTTGGCATTCTGTCAGTCGGTTCGACTGCCTGTCTGCTGGTGTGTATGCCTGTTTGCTTACGCATCTGTTGAATACGGCTGCTTGTTATTTCATGAAACATGATACTTAAGTTAAGAATGGGGGACTTGAAATCTTAGGTACAAACTGTACAACAGTCGTTAAAACATAAATTTACCAACTCCGTTAATTTTAATCTTTTAAAAGATATATACGTAACTAGGAACCCGCCCTGGCTTCGCCCGGTATCTTTAACGATTTACCCAGCGTAAGCGTAAAAGGCGTATTTTTTTCTATTTCAATGAACTACGACCTATATCCGTTTTCTGTCTCGGCATGATGGGTTAAAATCACTGGACTATTAATTATATTATCATGGAGATAACATGCGCAACAAATTCTTGTCACACGTAATTTAAGAAGGGCGAGGTGCATGAAACACAAATCCCCATTCCCTCTAATCTAAACTTGGCTATGTATTATGTGCAACGAATGAAATCACAGGCGAAATGAAGAAAAGCCGAGTTGCACTTCCAGGGAAACTCCAAACACATCCACTCTTCTCTGAAGTTTTAACTCGAGACCTTTGCTTGACACCTAAGAATATGGGTACTTATGCTCGACACGACTTGACAGTTTGCTTCTGGATATAACTGGGTTGATAGGCCAACTCGCTAGCTAGCTCGTAAACTGTCGCGGAAGCTAGTATTTGAATGGAGATTGTTGTAATAAATGAAAACACTTACAGTGGGCGATGTATTGAAGATAGAGATATGCTCTCACGTACTTTTTGTAGAACTTTTCATGCTGAACAACTCGAAGTATATTTTTAACGGTTTGCTGAAAAAGCGCACGGACGCCAGATTTGTTTTTTCGAATTTTTCAAATCTTGCACACTATGTATATAGATATTTTTAACGATCTACCCAGCGTAGGCTTAATAGGTGCACGGATGGTCAGGTTTTTTTTTTTTACTTTTTCACTGAAATCATTACTTTTCGGCTTCCTTTAAATAAAGTATTTCCTACAGGAACCTTCCATGAGAAATCCTTTATAGAATGGCGAAAACTGCATCAAAATCTATCGAGTGGTTCTCAAGATTACCCGGAACATCCAAGAATCGGAGACTTTGTTTTATACTAAGTAGAGATAATGTTTAAGGAAAAGTTATGTCTCATTTTGTAAGTTATTTAATTTTTTCGCAAGCGATCAATAATAACGGAAATCATCTCGTGGTGTAATGCCTAACATACTTTGTTGTTACCTCTGAGATCCAGATTTGATATCAGTATCTGTTAAGAAATGTAATTCTGGTCTGAGGGTTGGAACGAGTTCACTGTTTCGTGAGATAACACTGACAAGAGAAAGATTTGATTCCAACCACAGCCATTTTAGAAGTGGTTTTCCCATTGTTTCTGACTTCTTCTGCACTCAAATGTCGGGATGGCTCCTTAATTTAGGGAATGACCCCCTCCTTCCTAATCCCAGCCGCAATTACCAAATTACACAGCACTATGGACATCACAATAACACAAGTTATCAAACAAATTATACAAACACCTACGTACACGGGGCTGAATGGACCTGGATGTTAAAGCTTCTGATTGAAATCATAGCAATAATTACAGACTCAGTTTAACGCCTACCCCTTTACTGTGGACGTGATATTGCTAAATGTTTGCCAACTCCTGGAGCCATAGTAAATAATACTCAATTTCAATAGGAAACAGAGGGAAGGCTATTTATTTCGAAACTAAAACATCGGTCTTCTGTTTAATTTCATCGCTATTAGCTTTCCCCGTTACTTCAAGAATACACGGCTTGGTCTAGTGACTCACTCAGCGATTTCCCAACATGGGCACAAAGTGCAAAATCGCCTTGTTGAGTTTTTTTTTAATTTAAGGTACTTAGGCACCAAACACTACGCGTAATACGTAGCCCGATATTTTATTATAGACCTACGATTGGGCTTGTGTTTGCGAGGAATTTGTTGCTTTGAATTGTAAGCAAGAAAATTGGATGACTTGCAGTGAGTTCTGTTCCTTTTTCCTTGTAAAACTGTTTAAAATACAGGTAGAGAAACGCTTGACTACCAAACACTACACGTAACACGTTGCCCAATATTTTATTATAGACTTACCATTGAGCTTGTCATTGCGATGATTTGGAGCTTTGATTTGTTAGCATCATATTGGAAAGGAGAAAGAAAATTGGAAGACTTCCAGTGAGGTCTGTTCCTTTTCCTTGTAAAACGGTCTAACATAGATAAACGTTTAACTATGTTTAAATTCGTGATAGCGAGATATGATTGTACCGGCAAACAACCCGACACTGAAGAATTTGGCCTTATATCGCTGTTGCTCATAATGGTTCACCCCCTTCAACCCCATGTGACCACCCAGAGCCCCGTAAAGTCCAAGAATAGGCACAGCGGCGCATGCAGCTGTGTGCCAGTTGGCCTATGTTGATTGTTCTTCAGGCGTTCACCCGTTTTGCTACTTATCTTGTGGGTAGGGGCGCCACGCAGGCTGGGTGCGACGGGCTGTACAGATGACAGTATTCATGGAATTGAAAGATTATCTAATTCCTAAGAATACTGGTTCGATCCAGTATCGGAGCCATCCCCCTTAATGTTGTGCAAATCAGATCCAATTCCGTAGTTTGACCCAGGAAACGTGTACAGTAGACTGTTAACACATACATTACCGTGTGCTGAAATTGTACGTGTCTAGGTTCAGAAACGTGGTTTTTATTACAGTACTTTTCTCATTCACGTGCTGTACTTTAATTGACTCCCCATTTGTTCCTCTATATAACTCAGTAAGGCTACTTGCAGCGTTACTTCCTGCTGTCATGAATGAATGATTGAATAAATTTCTCCCCTAATTTAAGTTAGACGTTTCAACAGCTAGACAACTAGTGAAGTTTTGCCTTTTACTCCGAGTGATGAAGATCCTTCGGTAAACCCTTCCCCTCCCGTTCCACAGAATTGCCTACGTGAGGTGGATTAGAACTCTGGATCGTAGGATGGTTAGGGGATTACTCCTTAGCTCCCTTTAACACCATGGCCGGAGTCCCGCCTGATTTGCGTAATTGGGCATTACGTCTCACTTTAGTGGGATTGTAATTTTGTACAACCAGTCTGATCAGGGCCCTGATATTCCAGCCTTGCGTGCTCAGGGAGCTATATACTTCGGCTTTTCCAGGTAAATACCGATTGAGTTTCGTGTTGTTTTGGATTTATTTCAGGCTTTTTCAATCTATATATTTAAATTCAACCGCGATTTTGTCACAGTTCGTCTGAAGTATCCACTATACCTATCGGGTTGGGAATAGTGGATGTGCTGGGTGTATTTGAAAGAAAGGAAAATATGTGATTGTGTATTTTAAAAATTCTAACATTATGTGTTACGTTATCATTGGCAAGGATTGGTGAACATCAGCGTCACTGCACCGGCGTCATCTGGACTAGCGTACTCACTACTCTCACAAGTTACGTTGTCATTGGCAAGCGGAAAAAGATACGGAAGTTGTGCAACTGGTGAGCTAATCTCTATATAACTCTGTTTGGTGATCTCTATGGACCACAGTTTAGGTTCAGTATTCCCTGGAATGTATACCGTACCTAGTCATACCTCCAAAACTGAATCCCCACTCGCACCAATGAAGCCACGCCTCAGGGATATGTGGAACTTTTCAACTCGAGTATCTGCACAATATAGCCTATAAGCCATTAAGTGCAAGTTGTGGGATTTCTTTCTAATGTACGTCCATCAAAATTGAAGTTTGTAACAAATTACGAATTTTTATTTAATTTTTAATGCCTGTATTTGTTTGTTTTAGTTCATACTAGCAACCCGCCCCGTCTTCGCCCGAGAAAAGTTATGAATGCATTGAGTTACATGATAAGCGCTTTCTTTTTCGATGTCACTGAACTACGACCTATATCCGTTTTACGTCTCGGCATAATGGGTTAAAATCACTGACTGGACTATTAATTATATTATCATGGAGATGCATGTGCATCGAATTCTTGTTAGACGTAATTTAAGAATGGCGAGGTGCATGAAACACAAATCCCCCTTCCGTCCAATCTTAACGACTGCGTATTTTGTGGAACGAAAAGTTCACAGGCGAATGAAGAAAAGCCGAGTTGCACTCCCAGGGAAACTCCAAACAAAACCAATCTTCTCTGAAGTCTTAACTCAACATGACTCGACAGTTTGCTGCTGGCTGTAGGGCCTATATGGGATAATAGGCTCGCCCGCTAGCTAGGCTGTAACTGGGTTGATACGCTCGCCCCTAGCTAGCTCGTAAACTGTCACCTCAGTAATTAGAATGGAGATTGTTGAAAGAAATAAAAACGTAAAACACTTATAGTAGGCGATGTATTGAAGATAGAGATATGCTCTCACGTACTTTTTGTAGAACTTTTCATGCTGAACAACTCGAAGTATATTTTTAACGGTTTGCTGAAAAAGCGCACGGACGCCAGATTTGTTTTTTCGAATTTTTCAATGAAATCGTTACTGCTTGGCTTCCTTTGATCATAAATAAATACTTTTCTACAGAAACCTTCCTCGAGATATCCTTTACAGAATGGTGAAAATCGCTTTCGAGGTCTAGTAGTCAGGATGTGGACGTCATTGCAATGAACATTGCTTGATCCGTATGTATTACCAATTTCTATAAAATACTGCATGTACAGTATAATGCTAGACTTCGTTCAGGCAGCTTATTATTCTAAAGAATAAACGTATAGTATTGTTTGTCGGTAAACTTTACTTGTTATGCAGAGGAGGAGCAAGATACGGGAGTGTGATAAGAGCTGCTTGCGATTATGTTTATTGCCGATTCCTCTGAGGCACTGTGACGTCCAAATTACAGGTTATATAACGGATTGATTTAGGAGGGACAGATGTAATGGTGGCACTAGTATGTAGATTATATTAGCGATAAGCGCGGTGGTATAATGGGCTTTCTCTGTGCGTGCTATAATGTGCCTTATAATTTCTTAATGTTCAATTTATTTGAAAAATGTGTAGTTAAATAGACAAGTCTACAAATGTTCCTTATACGTAATTTCTTAATGTTCAATTTATTTGAAAAAGGCTACAAATGACAAAATCATTCGATACAGTTGGACGAGATGATTTATTTACTGCATATTCCCCGCCCTCCGCCTCATGGTGAAGTAGATAGCGCTGTAAGGTGGCACCCCGTGACATACCTGATTCGAGTCCCGGTCTAGCCAAGAATTTGAAAATCTTAGTAGTCTGTGGTCTACTATGGACTCACAGCTTTGTGATGCCAAACGGGAACCTCCCTGTTGGTGTAGCAGTAGAAGTAGTGGAAAGGAAATGGCCACCTACTTCACGTAAACTCCGGGTCAAGATGTCTCGTTAGTGACCCCTTGTCATAGTAGTTATGGCACTCAGATTATTATTATTATTAGTATTATTATTATTATTATTATTGTTAGATGTTCCCCACAGGATGAATGTAATATGGCTTCCCTCTTTTGGATGCAAAGAGAGGGCGTGTTGCGCAAACGAGGTCTCAACTGGACAGTGTGGAAGAAGTGGGTTCAACCTTCACTTACACTGTATTGTGTATCGTACAGAAATGATGTTCCATACTGGGAGAGTATCTAGGCTTAGAAGTGCAATATAGGTAAGTGGTGGATATAGTGAGTTAGGATGGCAACCACTGAGCCATTAGGTGATTCTGGTGTATGGTTTTATTTGTACACGTCATAGGCCTGTTTTGTTTATTCCTTCCGTCCAACTTCTCTTGGTCGAGTCTTATTCTGTCTTTAATACGACGCTATATGACTTGGGAACGCCTTTCATGACATTACTTATGTTTTATATCCTGATACCCTCATTTTAGGGATATTAAAATTCTTCCATCATCTAAAATGATCGAAATTTAATGTTTTTCATTACTAAGGCAACACTGAAAAATGGCTTCCAAGACGACAAAATCTCAAATGATGTTGAGATATATACGTGCAGAAACATCGTCAAGCGTTATGATGAGCTGTCCTTCTTCGTAGCACGCGCTCGAACTACTGTGCTGTTCAAATCTTAAAATACATTAGTAATGCCACCTGTCCTCAGATAGTACAGATGGTATATCCAAGCATTTGTTGCCCTCGGGTGTGTGTATTTTACTAATTAATATGGGGACCGTCCTCTGTGCACAAGCTAACAACATAGTAGTTCAATTTCTGAAATACAACCCCTCGTGTTGACATTCTCATGAGGTAAATAACTTCCAGCAGTGAGCAGGTTATATGTGCTTATATCAGTGTGCCTATTGAAACACCCCGTATCTCTTACTGTAGCTTCATTTTCCTTTATATTTTGCTGGATTTTCATATAACTCTGCACCCAGTAGATAGAAACTTCTTCCGTGGTTTACTCGTTTACTCTTACTTAGTTTACCGTTTCCTTTACAAGCATCAGCAAAGCTACGAACAAGGGGCAGATGGTAATTACCTGATGGATGAACTTTCAGTTTTAGTGACATTTGGACAATTCAGATGGTTTATGTGAAGTCCAGTAGGTCTAAAGTTTATGGTGAGATGATAATTAGACCTTGGAAATGCATGCACTAAGTCGAACAATTATGTATGGCATTGCAAATTGTTTAAACATGTCCTAAAACTTCAACAATATACTGTGTATATATTTGAAAGTTAAATAAAAATTTGCAATTAATCGTAAGCCTCAATTTCTTGCTCGGTAGTAGCTAACTTATCGGTCTTTCTCCTGTGATCTTTAATTTACTTTGTATTGTTTTATTTTATTACTTCCTTCTGAAATATATTTGCACAAAAGGTACAACCATGGCCTTCCCAGCCATCAGTACCATCTCTGACGAAGATATCTGCGCTATATTTTAACGTTTCTATTCACAAAATAATTTGTATTGTTGTTCACAGGAGCGTGCTCATTAACCTCCGTGTATTTATTGCCGCATGCATCTGTGTACCTGAGTAGAAAGAAAACATATTTTTAATGACTTCTGTAATAAATTGAATTCTCTCTCAGCTGACCTGTCGTCGCTAATGGGTACAACGACTCTTCTGTCATGTTGAAAATAACTGCCTGCTGTAGAAATATTTCTGTTTCTCTTAATGAATCCCCAACGTCCATCTCGGTGACCAGGTGGATTGCTTACCGTTGGAGGTTAAGGCGTCACTCTATCCAAGTCCTCAAACGTGTGTGTGTTGCTCACACAGGGCTCTAGCAATGTCTTCATTTCTAAATGGCGCATTATAAGTATTCAGTATTAATATGAGAAGCTTCTTTTTTCAATAAGTGGAAAGGAACGACTTAATATAAATTAAATTAAATCTCAAATTAAAGACATTAGTCCCTTGATTTTAACCCATCATGCCGAAACACAAAACGGATATAGGTGCAGTTAAAATTAGGCAGAGAGGTCTAATTCATCGACTTGATTTAACACCATCCGATAAAACACTATCATTTTCTTTTAAGAGGCAATATTTTCCAATTCATTTGGCATACTTTATCACAAACAATAAAGCTCAAGGTGAAACTCTGGAACTTATAGGTCTCAATTTGCCTCATCATTTTTTCAGTCATGGCCAGCAGTATTTTGCAATGTTGAGAGTACAATTTTTTTACGCCCTTATAGTTTCAATAGAGCCAAAAAATAATCGTACAAAGAATGTACAGTAGGCCTATATAAGAAAATTCTTCAGTAAATATTTTTCTATTGACCGTCATGTTTTGACGGGTTTCAACTAGTATATGTTTAAATTATTAAAGAACATGAGTGTTCAGTAAAGAGCATACAGCTTACTTTCTCCTAAATATATGGGTATAGTTATAACTATTTGTCCTCAACAAGGAGTGTAATAGAATGTTTTTGTGGTGAATGTTGAAATGTTGTACCCTACTAAATTTTGTTGTAATTCCGCTTTTGCATCCAGAGGAGTTGATTAGAACATTAGAAAAATACGCCCATCCACCGTGAATGGAATAATTTGTCTTTGCCTTCTTCGGAGAGAGACGTTTATGTGAGACTACATATTACTACGGTTCGTCATTGTAACTGGAATGAATAGTGGATTGTTGATATAAATATCTACTTAGTATAAAACAAAGTCCCCGATTCTTGGACGTCACGGGTAATCTCGAGAACCACCGGATGGATTTTGATGCGGTTTCCACAATTCTGTATAGGATATCTCGAGGAAGGTTTTTGTAGAAAATAATTTATTTATGATCAAAGGAAGCCAAGCAGTAACGATTTCAGTGAAAAAGTCGATAAAAAACTTGGCGTCCGTGTGCTTTTTAAGGTTACGCTGAACAAACCGTTAAAAATAGCAATATACTATGAATGTGAGAATTGTTCAGCATGAAAAGTCCTACAAATGAGTCCGCAAGAGCATATCTCTATCTTCAATACATCGCCCACTATAAGTATTTTTACGTGTTCATTTCTTCCAACAATCTCCTTTCAATTACTGAGGCGGCAGTTTACGAGCTAGCTTTCGTGTTCACTGGTGGAGGGAAAACGACTTATGTCGTATACAAGAAGATCATATAAGATCCCGGTTAAAAATAGTCTATCACCTAGCATTCATAGCTGTTACCGGACGAAGCCGGGGCGGGTTGCTAGTGTATAGTATATTAATGACGGCGGCTACGTGCTACTGTATATGGAGTTTTATAGTCCCATTACTAACACAAACGTGGTATCTTATTTGTTTCTCCCCTCTTACAAAGTTTCGTGTTAATTGCGCCATTGAATCCTGACTTATTAATTTTGAAGTCTTAATAGTATGGACAGCCGCCATATTCAATCTATGGAGAGTCTGTTCTTTTGCCTTGGCCATACATGTACATGTACGGGTTTTCTTATCACTAATTTTCGTTTAGCTTTGAGAGTTATTTATGCTTTATATTTTATAATTTCAAGATGGCACTTGCGCGTTATACTCACGGCCATATAATCATAACCAGGGCATGGATATTGATGACCTAAATATACTAAAAAAATGACCTATAAAATGCCCCCAAAACCTCGAGAAAATTACCTAAAATTTTAAGAAAATTACTTAAATTTTTTAATGACTTACAACAAACAAAATCATTGAGATCAACTAGTTCACTGACCGGGAGCGAGAAGGCGTTGTGACGATTTAGCAGAGCTATGACGCAAGCCATACAAGGAGAAAGGGAATTCCCTTACGATGTCATGCAATCCAAACAGAGACCATGCGGTGGGAAGAGATGATTTAACTTACTGTGCTACGAGTCATTAATAATTGCCACATATTAAAAAATGACCTGAAATTTTCGAAAAATATTAAGGAAATTACCTAAAAATTCCTAAAATGTACAAAAATGACCTAAAACTTTAAAAATAGAGAAAATGACAAAATAAATGCCCTAAAAACTTTGCATTTCTGTGATCAGAGACCCGTATACGGGATTATAGGTTTACGGGAATTGCGTAGAACAAAAAGAAAAGCAGATGACATGTCATCAAAATCCACGGCATAACGTTGGAAACAGAAGGCCCTTATATAAAAACTCTCTGAAGTACAGTAAATATTGATTTCTTGGATCATAAGTTATGGATTATAATGCTTGCATGACTCTCATGGCGACAGTTTTATAGCTGTTAGGCTGATTACCTTGTAGTTTAGAGAGCAAGATGATTCTTAAATGAGAAAATGTTATTCCAAAATTTGGTAGAGATCCGATGATTAGTTTTGTCGTTATTGATTTAATCTTTGAACATTTTTGTGGCCACCATTTTGTTTTGGTTTGGATGGCGGCGATGTGAAACATAAACACTGAATTCGGTTGAATTCGATTTCGTCGTGTTTGAATTGCTGAGGAGAACAGACACATACACACTTATACATAATATGTACACACACACATAGGCTACACATTGACATTTGGCCCGTGTAAATCTTAAGTTTTTATTTTCCTTTTCATTTTTACAAAAATCTAAAATAGGCTAAAAATGTAGCGTTTTCATTGGCAATGGCGGGTGAACAGTATCACCATTACCCCGTCAGCTAGACCAGGCCCACTGCTCAATGCTCTGAAATACCGTAGTTCATTCACTCGTCACGTGCTGCGCTGTCATTGGCATAGCACCGGGTGAGTTAGCCGTGGTCGTTACGGCATGACTGCTGGCAGTCGCTCACATCCGGGAGGCGAGGAGGTTCGTATCCCCCGCCGGCAACCTTGAAGATGGTCTTCTGTGGTTTCCCATCTTCCTTCCAGGCAAATGCCGGGGTTGGTCCCTAACTATAGGCCACAGCCACTACCTTCCAACTCCTTGTCCTTACATTCCAACTTTCCTCCCCAACGGTACTTGTAGCTCACCCATTGGGTGTCCGTCTCGAAGCAGCTACAAACCTGGCGAGCCGAACATGTCCTCGGACACTCCCAGCACTAAAAGCCTTACGCTAAAAAATAAAATGATAAAAAAATGGCATAGCGGTGAAAGGCAGGAAATCTGTATGTAACCTGTGAGTTGGTGTACTTCATAATCACTGATTTGTGAATTTGTTATTCCCATAGGAAACCGACATTGTATTCATTTCTGAAAGGCGCACTGTACGTTTCAAAGAACTGTATACATACAAACATTATACAGCTTAAATCATTCACTCGTTTGTTAGTCCAGTAGATAGAAACTTCTTCCTTGGTTAACTCGTACCTCTAACCTTTTGCTGCCAGGGGCGGAATGCAATTCTCGTCAGTGTCCAGATAGTTTGCAAGCCTATGTGAAGAAACGTAGTACCTCCATAACTTCTAAATCAGTCAAATTGTCAATGGATTCCCATCCAATTGAATCATATCGAATAAATAAAATGTTGGGATTATTATCTATAACAACTTGAGTAAAGTACCGGCAGTGTAGCCATTTTAAAACAATAGATAATCTTTGCTCTCTCATAAGATATGTTGTACATGGTCAGTACCTGCTCCCGTTAACATAGTAAATGGAAATGAATTTTTGAATGGAATATCATTCATGTCGTAGCATTAAAATTAAGAAATAGTCGAATCTTGAATGGGCCTTGGGGATCATTGCTGTTATTACAATTAATTTCTTAGTGACTGAAATAAATTACGTGAATTATCTATACACTTAATAAAACATTTCTCACAAAATGGGGGTCTAAGTGATCTAATTGTAACTCCCCACCCAATCTAATTCGGGCACACTCGTATTGACTGACTGAAAATCGTATTATAATAGATTACTCAGGCAACGTTGAAATATGGCTTCTAGTATTTCATATTGTGAAACCTGTAGAATTCATATATCTTTTTAACACTTTTTGCCATAGAAACTTCGCTTCATGCAAGTTGCACCAATGAACTTCCTGAGGATTGCGCAAGGCGATCTTCTGATGGAATTTGTTGTGAATTTATTGGTGCTGGGCCTACGGCCTGAAGACAAACTGACGAAATAAGCGGAATCAATACTTGCCATAGGTTGGCCGCCCAATCCCAGCCCGCCATTTGTTTTGCATCTTTGTGCGAGGGTGTGTGGGCCCCCAATTCCCGAGCGTTGCTATGTCACAAGGAAAACTTGACTTTGAGGTCGTGACACGAATGCAACGATTTGGCCAACTTGGAAGGATGAATCGAATCTTGCGTGCTATATCGCCAGAAAGAGGGGATAGCATCGTACACATCTCAGGCAGTCAAAGAAATTCTCTCTCACTCTCTCTCTCTCTCTCTCTCCCCCCTCTCACTCTCATTTCTCGCCCTCTGTCATACTTCTTTTTTATCTTTCCTTTTTTTTTCATTCTGCTTATCGCTTTAGAATTCTTCATTTTTTCTGTCTCCATCTGTAACCCTTTTATATCGTTCGCTCGCGCTTCCTTCATGCCATCTCCTTTTTTCGTCTTTCCCTCTGCGTAACTCAAAGGAAGTATATCGAATGAAGAATATCTGTCACCTTCCTGCATATCGGACCAACAATATACACTACTCGTCTTCGCTACTGCTATAAACGTCAAGTCTTTAAAAGGTTATCTGACAGCGACAGTGTTTTCATCATACTGCATATGCAGCCTGTGTATACTAAATTACAAGAGCGTTTTGTGTTGAGCCGAGTGCTATATAGCTTTTCAATTTGTGGAGGCGTAACGAATAGCTGTTTATGTCACGCATAATGACATTGTCAGTGGTGGGTTGGACATACATGGTTTGTAGGCCTAGCAGTTGTGAGGCAGATTGACGCAGCTCATTTTGTATGTTTAACGCTCTTTTTTTCTCATTTAGGGGCTTGGGACATCGTACTCATTAACCCCGTGTGCTTAGCGTGTAAGATCTGTCTGATAGAGCGTGTTTAACTTTTATGTTTGTGCTTGTTCATTCATTTATTTACTTTATTTGCAAATGGAGGTAATTCCCCGGTGACAAATTCTACACTTAAAGAAAATTACCAACAATAATATAAAAAAAAAACGCTTAATGTACACAATTCGCGATTTGCAAACTATAGTAATTGCATCAGGGTATTTACACAAAAGTTCAGTCTTCTCTTAAACACCTGAATGTGTTTGAGGAAAGGCTCCAAGCCTGGGTCAGGTAATGAGTTCCAATTATCAATACCACGATTAATGAAATCATGAAAATCCACAGCCTGCTTCCAGTCGACTGACCGGGTAAGGAAATGGAATGTATGAAGCCCCCATCTGGCGTCGAGGATATGAACTGCGCCGGCTGCCGAAGCCTGTCGCACTCCCCTGGGGCAATGATTAAATGAATGACAGATGAAATTAAATGATAGTGGAGAGTGTTACTGGAATGACATTTGAGACAGGGAAAGCCGGAGTACCCGGAGAAAAACATGTCTGCCTCCGCTTTGTCCATCACAAATCTCAAATGAAGTGATCGAGACTTGAAGCACGGACCCAGCGGTGAAAGGGCGGCGTGCTGCCGCCTAAGCCACGGAGGCTACATTAATGAAATAATATCTCCCATAATTTGTACGCTGCGGTCGGCTCTTTACTTTATGCAGATGATCTGCCCTGCTCAGGTAGGTGGGATTTCCCAGACGTTTGCTTAGGTGTCTCCATGCTAGCCGATTAGTGTACAGTAAGTGTTAAACATAGGATTACATGCCGAGTGCGACCGTGTCGAATGCGGCCCAGTAAAAATCGTGGCGGTAGCGACCCTGCTAGTAGCTTAGTGCCCCATGCGATCCATTGTTCGAGAGAAGAACTGAAGATCTTATTTCCAAAGTGACGTAAATCCATGAAATGCAAAACCTCAGTAATCGCGTTCTTGTACCTTCGTGTAATTAAATTCAGATATGATTATGCATATAATGTAATTTCATTCATTACTTTTATGCACATCCTGATAGGCTACTGTGTTTTAA
This sequence comes from Meconema thalassinum, assembly GCA_946902985.2. Lineage (NCBI taxonomy): Eukaryota > Metazoa > Arthropoda > Insecta > Orthoptera > Tettigoniidae > Meconema > Meconema thalassinum. The sequence goes on along the minus strand of OX336389.2, from coordinate 1,221,907,748 downwards.
AAATCTCTTATCAATGGAAATTGTGGTAATCGTCTCCTGTAAGTTGGAGTTAAGGCGTTTTGGAAATAAATCATATATTGACATACGCTCTGAGTGGCATTTATGAACATTTAAATGGTATAAACACAACAAACACAAACTGATGCTCTACATATTCTCCAAAGTTGGCCATGGCCTTGATTTTATCACGTGATATCACGTGATGTCCAGAGAGCCATCGGATTGGTTAACATGGATATAAGACACATTGGAAATAAATACCCGTTGGGGTTACATCACTTTGCAAAAAAACTTAGTTCTGAGATCTCTGTTAATATGGGATATACGACGTATTGCGACTTAAAACCTTTGCTATACGTTGAGAGAACCTCTAAACTTGCTTATGAAAGAAAAAACAGAAAAACCGTCACTTTGGGATTTACGTCACTTTGGAAATAAACTCTTCAATTTTTACGGCGCCTAACCTAACCTAAGCGGAATTTTAGCAGAGACAGATGTGTTAGAAATTCCCAGATTCCACTGATACATCAGTGCTTGGGTCGCTAGTGGCACGATGGCAAATTGGAGGGTCGTTTGCGGTACGGGTCGCATCCGGCACGACACCAAACATAGCGTATAGTCTAGATTTCGTCCTTCTATCTTCAAGAAATTCCCACCCTCGTTTTTCTATCATTCGAGTAACACTACTTCTAAGATTGTGTGGCATGGAGTGAAAATAAGGTGGTCGTGACTTTGTGAAATGCACACTCCAAGCATTAACGTGGCGTTAAAATTGAAAATAACGGAAAACCAATACAAGCATGGTCGACGGTGGTTTTCACTCCAAGCTGTGGTGTTTGACTTTTATTAATGTATGCTTAAGAAAATGAGTAGATGGTGCACATGGCGATTGTTGAGGTGGACGTTTCGTGATGCTTGAAGACGCTCATATGGACACATATATATTCTCAAATAATAAATATTCCAGATAGTCTGTCCCTTCACATAATCAATGTTAATGCCGCTGTGCGCAAGTGCCTGCATGTAGTGTTAGCATGGAGCTAATATGGGAGGTTGTCGTCAGTTATGGAAAAGTTCGTGCCGGTTGACTTTATTTCTCAGAGTCGTAAGCCACGGGATATTCTTACGTTCAGTATGACCGTTAGGCTACACATGACTTTTCATTTCGAAAATATCGTTATGAATTTACCGGGAATCCAACCCGAATCGCCATGTTAAGAAGCAAGCTGCTGGGCAATTACGCTATGAAGCACATCGTGAAGAAGGTAGCCCATATATTAGGTATCTTAAGTGGTTTGCGTTATACGTAATTCTCTATTGTCACAGTTGATGATGAGGTCCCTAGATGATCATAATATGTTCAAATCTGCATAAAGCTAACGCAAGTTCTGTCTCAGACCAACTTAATGACTTTCTCCTATGTTATTCTGTAGAGACCAATTGGGCTTAAATTGTTCCAGCTCTGAACTTGTCTTAGTTTGACCCGCAGGTAGAGACAGTTTTCCAATCTACAATTTTTGAGATGCACGGTTCCAAACGCGGTGCCCACTTGAGAACTTACATATCTATTTCCCTCAAGTAGGGGATTAGGGGATTAACGGGCCGTACTATTTGTACTAGTATGAGTACTGTCAGTTGATTTTCAGAGTTTATGGTGGTCAGAGTAAACACTGGACACGTGAGGGCAGTAATCCTCGTTTGCCTTCCCACAGGAGCCAGCTGTGGGAGTCAGGTGGCTGAGGCGCTCACCTCCTGTGACCAAGGTGGCAGATATAATACAGACACAGTTGAGTGGCCATTGTAAAGGTGCTTAAATGTGAGAGATGCGTATCATTTGATTTACTGGCACGTAAAAGATTTCCATAACAAAATTCCGGCACCCCAGCTTTTCTAAAATTACTTGTCGTTAATTCATTTTAGGGTCTTGGGACATCTTGGTCATCAGCTCAGTGTAGCGGGATGTGAGTTTGAACTTGTCTGATAACCTGCATTTATGTGATGACTGTAGTAGTGCGTGTAGCTGCATTAAGGACAGGTGGCCCGGGACGTGTGGTAAGGCACTATCCCGGCATTTGCCTGAAGAGAGTGTGGAAAAACCCGGGGGAATACCACACTCAGGATAGCTGCTGTCAGCACCGGGATTGAAACCTATGATCTCCGGACTCGCTGCAGCTGCCCACGCGGTCGTGGTGCAGGACTCAACGAGCACGGTTACGCTGTGGGGCTCTAAATTTACTGCAGTTAATGTTAAACTACTATTATTATTATTATTATTATACATCGGAAAGAACATGAATTCATGAGTGTGTTGAATATGTCTGTACTATTGTGCGTATTGGTAGTTAATTGGTGCTAAGAATGCGATAGAACCATCAATTACCACTTGAATAATCACCTTGGCATTTACCTGAAGGTAAGTCACGGATAACAAATCAAAGTTGACCGACGGTATGATTAAACCCTACCTGTTCCTCCCGATTCCATTTGTCTCAATACACTGACATTTCCTTGTCAGTTCCAAAAATCTCCCCTCAGCCTTCGGTTTACGCATCACCAGTGCTTTCGTTGCCGTGAACACTGATGTGAGATTCCATAAATATGTTTACTCCGAAGACTGGCTAGTCCTTGAAGGCCGCTGCTAAACCACATATCGTCTGCAACAATGAGCATATGATGAAACGTGCTGAACATGATAGTTCCATTTATATGAGAGCTTCGCAATGGAAATGTGTTTCAAGAGCCATCAACTGAGTGACGCCTGTGGCGATAAGGCGAAGAGTGGTGGTGTTGTGGTTGGGGGCACTGCCTTTCACTTAGCCTAGTCCATCGCGTGCTGAATGTGGTTATTTTGTGTATATTTAATACGAAATGAAAATCGCTTTAGGGTCGACCAAACTTGTTTGTACCCTATATATGGTCTGGGGGCAACGTGGTTATCAGCCCCGTTGCTTGAAACTCGTGTTATGGTAACCTGAATGACGTTGTTCGGCTTTTATCTCAATATTCGACTCAGTGGTGTAAGTGGTTTACGCTGAACGATGTCACTATTGGCTGAGAGACAAACAAATAGAACGTAAGAGAAAGGACCTGGTACTGACCAAGTACAATATGGCTTCTGAGAAGAATTTACTATTTCAGAAACAACAACGACAAAAGGAAAACACACCTACAAATGAGCCGTTGAGAGCCCAAGTGGTGTAACTCCTCTCGGAATAATAGGCATGTCTAACCTTTGTGGCCGACAGACGCAACGCTCACTTCCAATGCTTCCCTCACACTGGCCCTCAGCTACGCCTCCTTGCCGTAGGGGTTCGACTTTCCTGCAATTCCGAGAGGAGTAACAGTTTACGCTATGGTTCTTGGTCGGTCAGCTACGGTTGCGCAGTCGTACAGACAGGGTGTCTACCGGTAACGAAAGTAACGAAAGTAACGAAAAAGTAACGAAATTTACAAATGGGTAACGAAAGTAACGAAAAAGTAACTAATTTTACAAACGGGTAACGAAAATTTTCTCAAGGCGGGTTGAATCATTTAAGCTCGCGCCGCTAGGCTCAGAGATTGCGATGGAGCGAGTTTCACGCAAGCGGCGCCGTCCCTATTGCATAGTACTAAGCTATATTTCCCCGTGCCCGACCTCAAGGAAATACATACTGAGGATACCTTGAGTGGTATACATCGGTTGAACGTATATTTTCGGCATCAAGAAGACTTAAGTTTCGTGTGAAATATTTTTCTGTGTTACTGTGTTAGGAAACCTGACTTTTCGCGAGACCTTTATTCGCGAATACAAAAGGAAATCTCTCATTTCTGTTATTTGGAAATTATGTCAAATTGAAGTCCAGAAATAACGCGAAACAATTTAATGTCGCAATCTTGCGAAATGTTACCGTTTCGAAAAAAAAATGCGAAAAATCTTTGAAATACATATAACTTATTTAAAAAATATGTCTAGTAAATTTGCGACATCCAGTATGGTTAATTCGAAATTCCGTTATAAGTCGATTTTTCCTTCGAACTTTCGTTCCATCGGATATATAATCTAACCGATTATTTCGATAACTTGTAGATAATTCGTGGTTCTCAGTCGAAATAAAACTTGCCCTGTTGTATTATTCGTGCAATCCTCTCAGAATAATTCGTAATATTCGATACCGTACTTACTTCGAACGTTCATCCTCCAAAATCGCACCCACAAGACGGCCGGCTGACCGCACGACTTGTCTGCGGGAATCTCGTCAAACGGACCGAGATCGACGTCTTTTGCGTAAAATCATAAAACCCGTCCCCTATCGTGAACTTGTGACCACGAGGACTGCGGGAATCCTGTCAAAGGTGATTGGGCACCCATCACGGGGCACCCATCACGAAACCTACTTGCCACTTTTCCCATGACCGTATACTTAAAAGCGTGCGGGGAGCGAGAAGTGCATCAACCCACTTAAAAATGACAGCCTACGTAGCATCGAAATACTAAATCCTCCTCGTGATCCAACCTGAACTGATGAACTCCCAACCACAGCCTAGGGAATCACGGCGCCGACCGAACAATATGTTCATAACTACTCGTAAATGTTAACCATGCCCAACCTTGAGCTTGCCTCCGCCATTCTGTCAGGACAGATAGACAGGCAGACAATCGTTGAACGGCCGGGTGCGGCGACGATTTCATATCTCGAGGACAGCGTGAAACGGCCGAGAGCGGCAGCGATTGCGATACATCGCGATATTTCTCTGCATTTAATGACGAGGACAACTGTATTCTTGTCAAACGGACAGCAAGTGGCGCCGATTGCGTAATAATGCTATATTTTCTTGTGTCCGACCTCAAGGACAATGGAAATCTCGTCGAATAACTAAAAGTGACACTGATTATATAAATCGCGATTTTTCTCCGTGTTCTATCGTGAAAACTACGGGAAGCTCATCAAACTACTGAGACCAGCGCCGATCGTGTAACATCTCGATATTTCTCCGTATTTGACTGCGAAGACAGAATTCGGTGACGATCGCGTAACATCGCATACATTTCTTCGCGACCTACCGCGGGGACGAAGGAAATCTCGCCAAATGGTCAAGAGCAGAGCAACCTCTTGGTACCGTAATTATAACAACATATTGTGCACAAGACGACATATTAGCTGAAACAACTCATTGGATATTAAATATCTAGTATATATTTATTATTTTTAAAATTTTTATTACATCATGTGAATTTCATTTAAAGCGGCTTCGGTGGCGTAGTTGGTAGCATGCTGAACGGCTGTGCCCAAGATAGCGGGTTCAAACCCGGCCGAAGTCATCGCATTTTTTAAAAGCATTAAAAATCCTTCAGTATGCCTTCCTTCGGAGGGGAAGTAAAGCCGGCGGTCCTATGTCATAGATTTATGGCATGTAAAAGATTCTTCCAGAGACTAAACTTGTGTGAAGCTAAATTGTTAGGTTAGATTTCGTCGGAACGCTCTATCAAAGTTCCAACGTTCACCACTAGGTATCATTGATATCTGGTAGCAACTTGAAATTGAACGGAACTTGTAGCTCACCCCAAGGTTGACCGCTGGAAGCAGCTGCAGATTCAGGCGAGCTGAACATGTCCTTGGACACTCCCGGCACTAAAAGCCATACAATAAATAAAAAACCTCTTTAAAAACAGTTCATTGTTGTTTTTCTTCACCGCGTGATGAGCGCCTATGCTTGCAGACCGCAGACGTATCTTGAATTCAAAGGTAACTAAAATTAACTAAAAGGTACCTTAAAAGTAACTAATTTTTACTTCATCCTTACAGTAGACACCCTGACAGAGGACAGTCGGCGAACCTCAGGAACGTGCAGTTGATAAGTGAGTTGCTTTCCGCACAACTGATAACTCACGTATCAATTGTATATTCCTGAGATTCGCCGACTGTCCTCTGTACGACTGCGCAACCAGGGCTGACCGGCCAAAAAACTGTGGCGTAAACTGTACACGTCCTTGGCTCTCTCAACGACTCAAATATGTAATTAGGCCAGTCATAGCCCGTTAAACTCAGCTGGGTTGTTAAATATTACGACACTATCTGCTTGTATCGAGCAACATTTCTGATTGGAGGATCAAGGAAATGAAAATCAACAGCCTGCTTCCAGTCCACCGACCGGGTCAGGGAATGGAATGAATGAAGCCCCCATCTATCGGCGAGGATATGAATTGTGCCGGCTGCCGAAGCCTGTCGCACTCCCCTGGGACAATTATTAAATGAATGACAGATGAAATGAAATGATAGTGGAGAGTGTTGCTGGAATGAAATTGTGACTGGGAAAACCGGAGTACCCGGAGAAAAACCTGTCTGCCTCCGCTTTGTCCAGCACAAATCTCACGTGGAGTGACCGGGATTTGAACCACGGACCCAGAGGTGAGAGGATGGTGTGCTGCCGCCTAAGCCACGGAGGTTCGGAGGATCAAGGAAGGAACTGAAATTTTGATGATTCCCCCACATCCTTCCCACCCTGCTCGACCTCTAGGGGGACGACCAGCTGTATTGGACGACTTATCCTCTGTTCTTCGGAGGTACGAACAAGTACTGTGCGGATCTTCTGGTCTCTATCAGGATGCAGTCCCTCGAACACGGCTTTATTCCATAAGTGCCGTGGGTGGATGTCTTCATGGTTCAGGACGACGTCTCCGATGTGAAATCGTGTTGTGCAGAGTTCAAAGTGCACTGCTCGTGTGGTAGCACCTGAGAAGAGAGCAATATATGACTTGTTCATATCTCTCCCCGCCTTGGTATACAGGGATCAAGCAAAATCTATCCCCGTAACGGCAAATGGCTTGGAAGGTTGTACTCGTTCAGGCGGTAGTGGTGCTTCTATATGTCGTCCTTGTGGATTCTTCGAGATTTTACATGCGAGGCAAGTGTGTAAAATCTTGTTGATGGCCTGACGAGCAATCAAGGATCGAAAACTCGGTTTGGAGCTCGGATAGTATGATGCCAACTCCGAAGTGATGGAGACGGGTGTGAGTTTGTAGTATAAGTAGTTGCGTGAAGCTATGTGAACCGTCAAGGAGCAATGGAGGTATTTGTTCCCTATAGAGGTCAGCAAACTGCAGTCGATCTCCTAAATGTATGAGTCCATCTTCCAAGATGTTGTATCAGAGGAACCTTGTCAAGTTTCTGTCCTTTTCATCTAGTTCATCTAGAAACAATTTCAGGAACGCTTCTCTAATGTTACTGACGATCGCGATGGGATACAATCTGAACCGCAGCAGGATCGTTAAGATCTCTGGCAGCAGGTTGGGTCCCATTTCAGTGCCTCATCACCGCCTGGTGAGGTAGATAAAACATTCCATCGGACAAGTCTGTAACAGGAGGAACTTCTACTTGCCCTTTCTTGATATAATCTAACATATGACTATATTACATCTTCAAATGATCATCACGCTCAAGTCTTCTCTCAAGGTTGCTCAGTCGTATCTCTGCGTTTCTTAGGTTGTTTGGAAGAGCTACACGTACATCTTTCTTCTTTGGAAGAGACACTACTCTTCTTTGCTTTTCCACGCGAAATTATGTACGAAATTCTTCCAGTATCGCCGAATTCTTGGTGTTCAGTAGCCGACTCGGATTGCCAGTTATTCCCATGATTTCCCCTGGTTTTGGCACCAAATGTTATATCGTGAATAATAACGACACGGCACTTTCACACACTATCTTTATTACAGCTAACTGTCACAGAGTTAACAAACAAAAAGCAAGGATATTACAACAAGACATGTTAGTTCATAGTATTCCCGACATGGGTAGGACATACTATTTTTAAATGACTGCAATCGGAGCATAATGATCGATGTCCTGGATCTCTTCGACAGAACACGTGCGTCTCGTAAGTGCATGAAAGTTTAGGTGTGGAAATACTGTAGATCAGTAAATCAGCGGTTCCAGTGGAGATCAGCACTGTTTTAAGCTTTTAAAATATTACGATACGAAATAGAATTCACTTAGAATAACTTGTAATGAGGGCTAAGGTACCACTGGGCTGGAAATAAGGCACTGTGTCAAATGTCACAATGTAATATTTATTATTCCTGAGTAAACACCCCTGCCTTTACACACATGACAAAAAATAGACTTCTGTAGTATGTGTGGGACAAATTAAGTAAAACGTCTCACAGAAAATGCATACCCAGCAGCTGGATCGGATACTCGGACTTCTGGAAATGTGCAGCTCTCTAGCCTGTGCAATTATCTTCCGAGTGTGCCACTGGATACTTGCGGCGCATTGCACATACAGTTTGTAATAAGGCAGCTTCTGTTTTTAGACAAGCATCATGTTTCAGCCTACTGTGCGGTATAATTTGCTAGAAGTGATTGCTGTTGTAAATCTGTGAGGATGTCGCTGATCTGAAATATGACGCGATTATTGTGCGCTGAAACAGGGAGCCAATGTCAGGCGTTTCGACAGACACCACTAACCTCTTGAGGGCTAATCTGAGTGAAGATTTCCCACTGTTCTCATTTCAAGCACCGATTCCCTATCCCTGTTCTTGCTCCTGATAATTGTAATTACATTGAATACTGCAACATCACAAACAATATTCACACATACTGAAGTAAAAAAGAAGAAAGGAGGACAGGAAACTTACAGTTTTACGTGGTCTTAAATCTCGTGACCCTCCTATGTTTTATAGAAACCCAACAAATGATATGATTTTTCATTTTGAAAATACAACATGCACGGTCTATGAATCGAACCCGTAGGCTGCGTTAGTCAGAAATGAACTGCTCGATCACCTCCCTAGTCCCCAACATTAAAGCAATGACAGCATCGGGAACGTTTTTCTGGACCGTACGTTGAAGTTTTTGTGCTCCCCCTTGGTTCATGTAGTTAAAACGTCAGCTTTCACTGCTGCATCTTGTGTTTAAGTCTCAGTCGATGCATGTCAACGTTGTGTTGGAGAAGGCGAAGATTTTCCCGGGATCTTTGATGTATTCTGTCTTCTTCACACCAAAAATGTTCCATAAGAAATTGCTTCTCATCACCGCGAAGAAGTGCAACATCCCCAGCCAAACCTCAGTATATAATTCCATGACGTAAAATGGGACATCATTCCTAATCCGAGACTATCTGGAGTCAGGTTAGTAGGGTATTGAGATGGACTGGTATCTGTTTGAACATTGTTGTTCACTGATGACATTCATTTACGTGAGTTTAAGTATAGAGCGTCTGCTTCCTTGCCTCACACTGCATATTAGCGAGATAAATTGTTTATCATGAAGTGTCGCACGGAAGTTTGCCCATTTTGTAAAGTAGAATACGCTGTTATGGTTGATACCCTAAAAGCCAGAACTTATAAATAAGGGTGGCTATGAAATTTCACTAATTTCACGCAAAATTAATACGACTGTGTTGGCTGGAGTGGATTCTGCTGTAAGCGTCGCTTATACTGTTTTACTACATGCTTGGGAGATCAGCCGCGACAGTAAATACGAAACATCGCGCTACGACAACTGCTCCCAGTTACATCGTTCTTGTCCGTATGAGGTTTTTCTAGAAATACTTTACAGATAAATCTGCGAGAAAGTTCTGAAACGTGCTGTCTCAGGTGTGAAAATATTTACTTGGCGTTTTCCGTAGACTTGGATGACCTTAGATGTGCTATTATGTAAAGGTTAGGTAGACAATTATGGTATAGTTTAATAAATTGTCTCTAGTTTTCCATATCCGTAATGATGCTGTTTAAATATGTAACAGCCACTGTTTCGAAAGTCTCTTATATAATGTTAAAAAGGTATGCACGTTTATGTGTTACTGTATGGGAGATTCATGTTTCAACGGAAGTGAATTTACATTAACTTGTTTTTGGATGAATTCACATTCAGTATGTCCCTGTAGTGGATCAGTTTGTTGAGTGATTAACAAAAAAGTAAATGTATAAACCTTCACTGTAAAATAAATCCAATGTACATTGATCCAGTAAATATATTATACATACTGTATATATAAATATTACGTGAATAATATGTGATGACGGTGGGGATGCTTGATTCTATTCAAGGGTGGATCAGATAAATCTGCGAGAAAGTTCTGAAACGTGCTGTCTCAGGTGTGAAAATATTTACTTGGCGTTTTCCGTAGACTTGGATGACCTTAGATGTGCTATTATGTAAAGGTTAGGTAGACAATTATGGTATAGTTTAATAAATTGTCTCTAGTTTTCCATATCCGTAATGATGCTGTTTAAATATGTAACAGCCACTGTTTCGAAAGTCTCTTATATAATGTTAAAAAGGTATGCACGTTTATGTGTTACTGTATGGGAGATTCATGTTTCAACGGAAGTGAATTTACATTAACTTGTTTTTGGATGAATTCACATTCAGTATGTCCCTGTAGTGGATCAAATTCAAATTTGTCTGCTGCCAACGAAGGACTATTCACTCATATGTTGGCAGGAGGTGTCATTGGATAATTACAAGGTTCACGACAACTACGTAGCAGCGCCTTGAAAAAATATATAATACATTCCGGACGCGTGAGATGTGCTACCACACGACGAGCGTCAGTATTGTAGCGTTGTTTCATTTTTTGTGACGGTTCATTTTGTTTTTCCATTTTACTGGAATCCACTATTCCGTTCATATCAGGTAAATTATAGCAGAGGGGAAAACATTATTATGCAACTATATTTTTAAGAAAAAATAACGATTCGTTACTTCGACAAATTTAACTGTAACATCGATACTATTTATGGCAAGTAACGGCAACTGTAATAAAGTTAATTTTGAAAAGTGTACCCTGGTAACAACAATAGAACAATTACTGGATCTGTGTAAATCTTCACTTCATGATGAATAGCTTGATCAGTGGTGTCTGCATACTTGTATTCTATATCAGAATGGCATTCACGCCTTTCCAAAAGATTCTTTCCCCATTAATATTACCCTTGAATAGAATCAAGCATCCCCACCGTCATCACATATTATTCACGTAATATTTATATATACAGTATGTATAATATATTTACTGGATCAATGTACATTGGATTTATTTTACAGTGAAGGTTTATACATTTACTTTTTTGTTAATCACTCAACAAACTGAACTGAATTATTCTTCATTAAGAGTTAACGAAGAGACCCTATATTTATTTTTTCTTCACCAGTGATTGTATACACGGAAGTATCCTTGAAAGGGCTCAACGCAGTTTGGTTTAATATCCACATCCACTTCGTTACTTCAGCTTCATTTGCAGTATAGCTGAAAGGCCTGATTTACAAAAATGTGTTAATAAAATTCGCCGCAATGCACGCAATGCCTCTATTGCGTAGGCAACAGCCTTCCAGCGCCAAATTATTCTCGAAAGATTCAGAGTAAGACTTGTGGTTTACAGGAAGATGTGTCTGGACACAATCCCTTGACCTTGACCTGGGTCAGGGTGTATCCATTCCGGAACGCGCCAGTTCAGTTTTCTTCGTTGTAATATTCTTTGGAAGGCTGTCTCATAAGCTCGTCCCGCGTCATAGGTATGTATTTTACCTTTGTTTAGAAACCAGCACTATCTCTATAATTTTCCGCTATATGATTAAGTAGAGCTCTTTTTTCTGATAAGCGTAGATCTGTAACAAATCTTTCGTACGCTCCGTGGTGAAGTATTTAGAATAGTTGGAGACCCGGGTTCAATTCCCGCTTATGACAAGAAATGTAATTTTGGTTTGAGGTACTGGGGTGGCGTCGTTGACATGCATGTCATCCAAGTGGTGTCTGTTTCAAAGACTTTCACCAACGAGTTTACTTTTACTTTCACCATTGCTGGAGTGTTTAGCCCTTAAGTTCTAGCTTCAAAGACGCCTATTTACCTAAGTAGGACAGGAAATTGCTGATATCAAAGTAGATAGGTTTTCTATTTACATAACATTATACTCAAGATACCTTGTAACATGTCCTAGAGTGAATGTTGACTCTAAAATCGTCATCAGACAGGCATTCGTGTGTTATATTTTACAACCCCTCTTAATTCTTTGTGCTAATGCCGTTCTTGTGCAATCTTAAAATTTTCTAGCACGATAATTATTTTCTGTGCAGCCATTCTTATAAAGGTATTAAAAATCATAAATAAATTTTGCAAATTGAGTCCGTTGTCCCGTGAAGCCATGAAGTTCCTGCTTGTTGCCCTGCGGAATATCCCCGCCTCATCCCTAGCTTACATCCTCTCTCCCGTATAGCTTTTGCCCCGTTATTACGGTATACATTCTTTATGATATGGTTCAATTGGTTCCTCCCAGCGTCCATTCACGTGTGTAAGGCATGCAAATATTTCTATTCAATGAGGCTTGGCAATTTGCAGGAGCATAATCGGTTCATTGCATCACAAATTACCTTAGCAAAGAAGAATATTGAAAAGTATTTATTCAGTTCCGTAAGTGGATTATTATCGGGAATACCTATGATTGATATGGAACTTATCGTGAAAAGAAAATAGTTTCTCTTTGTAATACACTTGTAATACACTGATGTCTTCAGTCATATTACGATTCTGAAGACTTGTGTTCGGTTATTAAATGAGATCTCATATTTAGCTTACTTCAAAAATGTAGATAACTATGTTAATTAGATCAGATTGATCAGATTTCACTTTAAGGGCTTGGGACATATTGGCCATCATCTCCGTGTACTTGGGTGTGTGTTCAGTTTGTCTAATAACCTGTTTTGTGTGATGAATTTAGTAGTATGTGTTACTATAATTATTAGGGTAGAGAATGGGGAAGGTGCCCCGGGACTTGAAATACGGTACTATCCCGACATTTGCCTGGATGGAGTGTGGAAAATCCGAAGGGGGGGGGATAGACGTCAATACCAAGATTCGAACCTCGGATCTCCAGAGTTGCTGCAGCTCCTCATCGCGGAAAACTAAACTCATTTGTCCATTTCTTCTTCTAGTATTCAATTTAGGTGTAAATCAGGTAGTATTATATTTATAATAGTATTAATTTTCATTGTCTATTGGTAGATGACATAGACGTTACATTCCTAAAGCAACAGTCACCACCATCACTTCACAGACGTTGGCAGGCAACACCACTGCCCATTCACGTACTCAGCACACATGTGTGAGTCAGTGTGCACTCAGCCTCATGAGGACATTTGAGAACAGAGTTGGGTTCAAATCTAACTCTCAAACTTCCGGAAAGGAAAACGCCAGTTCTACTCCAAGCAACTTGGCATCTACCTGACTTAATATCAAGACTGTAAAAATTCGCCCGAACTAGAGGAACAGTCATAATCACCATAATAACACCAGTTATCGAACAGTTACCTCACATATACTAGCACAAGGAACTGATAACCCTGATATCCTAGGCCCCTGAATAAATCATCAACAATTATTGTACAGTATTGCCGTTGTGAATAGTCTATTCTAGAGAAAAATACTACCTAAACTTGGACTGTTGGCGCAGCGGATAACAGGAGAATAGAAACAAATGAAATGTGGTGTTACAGGAGAATGATGATCAGATGGGTAGATAAAGTAACAAATGAAGATGTATTAAGACGAGTGGGCGAGGAGAGATGTGTCTGACGGCTGCTAATGAAGAGATAGGTTGGTAGGACACATACTAAGACACCCGGGAATAACAAACTTAGTTATGAAAGGAAGGGTCGAAGATAAGCACAGTAGGGGCAGACCAAAGTAGCGGTAATGTAAGAATGCGTTACATGGACCACTATAACTGTAACTTAGGTACTAAATAAGCCTATTATAACTTACCCGACCCTGTCACGGTGTGATTTAAATTTTTCTCGCATTAATACAGGAAGTGTTTTGGACTGGATGGTAAAAGCCATTGTAAGAACATATTATATTTTTGGTCGGTGGCAATTCAGAATTTAGAATATTTTCTTCACACATATGGAATAATTCATGCCTTCTCATTTTTTAGGAAGGAGCGTGTTTGTGCAGTGGTCAAACTGCTTGCCTCTCACCAAGGCGGACTGGGTTCGTGAGATTCTCGAAGTGAAATATCCTGTCCTGTGGTTCGGATTTCACGTAAACCTAGAGTTCCCGTGGCTCATGTTCGCGAGATTAAGGGTCACGTATAACTACAAGCGTCAGTTCTTTTCATTTTTTAAATCCATACCAGGTAGAGTAGTGCTGCAGAGAATGTTGAGAGTGAGGTCATTTTTCATGCTACCGTACCGAAACTCTGTCCAGACCAAGCTGAATGAAACTGGAATAGAATTGGCAAATGAGATCCTTACAGTATGTGTCCGTTTATGATGGATTCATGCGGAGAGGAGAGGGCTGTGAAGTGATACATTTCCAGTAAATTACTGAATCATGATGGGTTCTTTTTCACATTGGATTTTAAAAAATCAGAATTATTATTCACGGCAATACCTGGTGCAATGGGGGTAAATAACAATTGTAAGATGAATACGTTTAGCTATATGCTCTTGACGTGGTACGAACTTCACTCAAATTCAGAAGCAAGACAGTAGCGTTCTGTCAGACAGTGTTTAACTAAATGAAAAACCTGAGGAAAGAAACACTGGGCCCGAATTGGCTAGGAATTCTTTTGGGCACTTGTGTCTTCTCTTGTCTGCTTGAATATCAAACTGAAATGGCTTCTTCCCCTCACCCACCTCTGTGGATAGTGCCACTGGGTCGAGCTGATTAAAATGGCCCGTCTTGTCTGCATATAGCGGCTAGCTTCCGGCAGAACTACCGGCCATTTAGGCCCAGTCACTCCACTCAACCCTTTCCTGTCTCCGTTGGTTAACATTCAAAAGTTACAACACTTGACTGAGGAACCAACTCTAGTGTCAAAGGTTACGGGACCAAACAATGGCACCATTGGTTGGAATTTAAGGGTGTATAGGTGGTAAATCTCACAGCTATTCAACACATTATTATTATTATTATTATTATTATTATTATTATTATTAACAATGGGGTGCATTCAGCCTCGTGAGGACAATTGAGTAGCTGCAGAATTTGAGAGGCAGTTACCCCAATCAGACCACGCCTGAGGCGACACGACGTGCTGACAACGAGTAACCTCTCTTCAGTGGTCGATAGCAGCAAATATTATTAAGTATACTAGTATGTAATGTCATGAAGTATCCATGTGTGGGGGAAGTCTATTAACTGCTTCTATAACCGCAGTCTGTGGTCTCGGGGTACGTATTGAGACCCTGGATGCAAAGGTCCTGACTTTGATTTTCGGCTCTGCCAAGAAATTTACTTCTAGTCTGAGGATTGGAATGGGGTACACTCAGTCTAATGAGGAAAACTATGATTAATTCAATTCTCCTTTTCACCGATGTCGCAGTCTCATTCATGGCTGTGATTATATGGAAGCTACTGAGGTATGGGTGGTGCTTAGTAATGACATCCTGGCCACAGTCAGTGCCTGTGGATGCTGTGAAAGGTTCTACTCATAGGGTTAGTACTGCTGTTCTGACTCAGTGAGGAAAGCAATGGCAAACTACCTCACTCCTCATCTTGCTTAGTACGCCTCAATATAGCGCTGCCTTGGGTTTTTGTGGGTATCTACCCACATCCTAACGGCGGTGCTTTTTGAGAATCCAACCAGCCTTCGGGCTGACTACCTAACAGACAGACAGACACCTCACCTATCCTAGAAGTAGTTTTCCGTGGGTTTCAACTTATACTCCAGACAAATACCTGGATAGGCCTAGTTCTTAACTTAAGGCCACGGCTGCCTCCTTCCACATCCTAGCCTTGATCACAAACACACACACTACTCCAGCCATCACAGTGACACAGGTTATCAGAAAGATTCTACACACACATACTCGCCAAGTACATGGGACTACACGATTACGATGTTGCAATGCCCCTCGATGAATCAACAAACACAACTAACTACTTTGTCGGATACCGACAAATTGTTAGCCTACGTTTGGGGAGACAACCCCGCTCTCTCTCCACCAGACGTGACCGTTGTTGGGATGGGAAATGCCGCCACTCGTGTACTTGACGTCAACATTCGTCTTATGGTCAATAGGAGTTGTCTAACGCAAATCCATTCTTGTATGTTCCATCTCAACTGCTCTAAAGTCTTTGGGATTGTGAAAACTAATGCATTCTGACAGACTATTAGAGAGATTGAGCGGAGAGCACATAAGAAGGTGGGTGAAAGAGAGCGTTCTGCGCACATTGAGACAGTCATTCACTGCGATGACACAAGACTACCTCTCTCTCTCTCTCTCTCTGCCCGCGCTAGGCTCGTCACTTATTACTCAGCTGTTCTCTCCTGACATTTGGCGACTACGTCATGCTTCTGCTTGTCCCCTACTCAGCTAATGTTCACCCGCCTTCTTGTATGCTCTCTTTTTAGCCTCCTTTCGAATTTTGTAAACAATGAAAGTAGTCGTATGAGATCTACACGGATCAAATGTCCGTTTGTCGGACTGTGTGTGTATATGTATGTGTGTGCATGTCTGCCCCCCCCCCCCCATCATTTCAAACATGAATCTAAATTGAACCGAATTTAGTACAGAGGTAGCACTAGCAAATGGCAGCTCAGTGTCATGTTTCATATTACCGCCATCTTAACATAAACAAAATGGCGGCCACCCAAATGTTCAAAACTTTAGTCAGATTACGACAAAACTAATCATTGAATCTGTACCAAAATTTTTTAAAACATACCTTCGTGCGGGACCAAACTTCAAGGACATCAGCTAAACAATTTAAAGATGTGGAAAGAGGGTTACGAGAGGGAGCTAGAAGCGTCCGTGCAGATCATAACATATGATCCAATGAATCAACGAATCCCTAAAAGGAATTAACAACAAACAACAGCAACCTCTCTCTGCCTTGTGAGCTTTCTCAAACGAATTATCGCCATGAAAATTAAAAACGTTTGGCAGTATTTGTCTCTTGCCACGATGTCCCTAGTTTATGCAGTAGCGATGGTACATAGTTAAAACATAATTAATATCAAGGGAGAAACATCACTAATGCGACATATATCATCAATTAAATTCCTCTTAAAATGTACGGGGAAATCCCAATAAGCCCTTGTAATAATATAAAACAAGTACATAATGTTTTGTTCCTCTTTCATTATGAGCTAATAAGCTAAGTCTAGACTGCTGTATATTGAGTTTTAATCTTTTATCGCATTAAAATTGTAAACGGTATAATTTGGGTGATTTATAAATGGCAAAACTAGAATGCAGATTGTTAATTATGATTTCAATAATGGAATTCATGAGGGAAATGAACTTCACCAGGCAACCGGTTGTGGTGGGTGTCAGTTAATTTAAATTCATACACTTCAGTGCTCCGTTATGGATGAATGAAAAAGCAGCTCTGTATTATTTACCCTCTAAGCCTGAAGAAAACATTTCTGCACTGGAAATTACTCGACAAATGTTAGAGGTTACTTCCTAATCAGATGCAGACTTATAAAACATGACTTATAACCAAAACATTGCCTTTTTGTGACCACTGCTTCCGGTCTTGCTTTTAAATGAGCTACAGCATTTCATCGTTAGGAAATACTTGGAATTCTCTCATTTGTAATACACTTCCTATGCTCATCTTCTTTCCCTTCCTAATGATGGGACTTAAGCAATTCTAATTCTGTTTCCAGATGACTGGAAAATTATGAAGTGTTGCTCTCAACTTACTATTTCTTGGAAATAATAAGTTAACCAAACTTGTGTTGTTGTTGATTCATTTAGGGGCTTTGTGACGTCATGGTCATGCAGCCCCGTGTAATTGTGTGTGTGTGTGTGTGTGTGTGTGGAATTTGTCTTATGACATGTGTTATTGTGATGGCTGCATTAGTGTGTGTATTTGTAATTCAGATGAGGATTGGGAATGAGTCGGCCGTGGCCTTAATTTAGGAACCATAACAGCATTCACCTGGATTCGAAGTGGGAAAACCACGGACAACCACTTCCAGGATGGCTGAGGTGGAAATCGAACTCGCTTATTCTCAGTTTTGCCTCACGAGGCTGAGTGTACCCCGTTCCAGCCCTCAGACCAGAATTAAATTCCTTGGCGGAGCCGGGAATCGAACCCGGGCCACCGTGGAGACAGCCAAGAGTGCTAGCTGCTACGCAACGAGACGTACAAAACACTAATAGCCTTCTAAGCTATAAGTAAGAGTGTATGGTAGCGCATGTCTGTACATAATGTACTTTTGTATGTATATATGTATGTATGTAGCCTATGTATAAATGTATATAGCCTACGTACTCGTGTGTATGATCAGGTTTTGTACCTACCACTATAGCCATGCGTGCCAACAAGAGGAACATAATATAAATTTGAGGGTTTCCGTACTTAGACAAAGGGATTTAAGTCGGTCATCCTGATTGTTAGTAAACGTGCCAAATTCTGGCAGACGAATGTATTGGGAGATATGATTTTACTAATGCAGCCAATGGCCATGTACTTTTCTTTTCAGGACGGGTCAGGGAAGGGGTATTGGAAGGAAATCGGCCGTGGACCTATTGAAAGGAACCACCCCGGCATTTGCCTGGGATTTTCAGGACGGCCGAGGTGGGATTCAAACCCACGCTCTCCCGATGTCAGCGAGGAACGAGGTAGCGCGTTTAGCGCTCGAGATATGCTAGTACGCTTGTGCAGAAGACTCCTCCATCTTCTCCTCTCCACGTCTCATTCCATTAAGGCAGGTAGGTGTATTCCGGCTTCCCGCCATACAGCCAGCCAGGAAGCGCCTACGTCACTGGGCAGGCATCTAGTCTCCACGCGCGGCATTCCCTGTGTAATCATTGTCTTTTTATGAGCGGTATTGTTATTGTTTATAGTGTACAAAACGTATTTAGTGGAGAAGTTAAGGTACCAAGTCATACTTTATTTAATTTCCGCATTATTTTACTTGCGTTTATGGTGAAATGTGGCCTGTTTGCCATCTCTTGATGAATGCAGTACATTTGCATTTGTCTGTTGGCACAGGCTTGAGTAAAATGTGGCTTTTCACCGATGTCACAGTCTCACTTATGGCTGTGATTATACGGAAGCTACTGAGGTATGGGTGGTGCTTAGTAATGACATTCAGGGCACAGTCAGTGCCTGTGGATGTTGTGAAAGGATCTACTCATAGGGTTAGTACTGCTGTTCTGACTCTGTGAGGAAAGCAATGAAAAACTACCTCACTCCTCACCTTGCCTAGTACGCCTCAATATAGCACTGCCTTGGGTTTTTGTGGGTATTTACCCACATAACCTAACGGCGGTACTTTTTGAGGATCCAACCAGCCTTCGGGCTGACTACCTAACAGACATGGTGAAATGAGTAAAAATAAATCTAATTGTGCCGAGCACAATGCAATAATATTGCTTACAAGACTCAAAACGTAGTTTACCATCGTTTCCCCAAAAACCTGGAATTTCAACGTAAGTGGGTATCGCGTTGCAAGCGAGCGGACTTCATAAATGTGCTCAATGCACGAATATGTTCAGTACATTTCCTTCCCGAGGACTACGAGCGGGATTTGAAAAATGAATTATTGGGTCTGCCCTTAAGGAAGATACTGAAATCAGACGCTGTTCCTTCTCAAAAAATACCCAACTGGCATGGAGATAAAATTGAATGTCCTGTAGCAGGGGCCAGCAATATAGGAGATAAGGTACGATATAATTTATTATTGATGTTAAACACAGTCTTCTTTACAGTCTTCGTTACCGTACTTCTATATATTCTTTTTTTTATTAGGCCTACATCATTGGGCACGTTTGAGAGTTTTAAAATTGCATTACTTTTTTATAATTAATCTACGAATTGAAGTTAAAGTGGTAGTGCAACTTCACATTTGTGCAGTAGGAGTAGTGTCTTGACATTCCTTTAACCTATTGTTCTGTAGGGACGGGGAAATACAGTATACAGTTATAGGTTCGGATCTGTTGTAATGAACTTTCAGATGTAAGTAGCGTTAGCGTTAGAGCATTGAAGAAAATCACCTTTAAATAAGAGCGTTATTGATGAAAGCTGTCAATTCATGAGTATATATCTTGCATGAACTGTTGTTCTAAAGTTCTTTCTCTCTATAGGTTGTAACATATCGGGAACTCCGCTGTGACACAAGATCAGAGCGGAAGAGGGTTCTAACAACATTGTTTTCTTCATCCCCAAAGAAAAGAAAACTCGATAAGGAAACCAACACAGACGTAATCACCGACCCTGTCCTATTAATGAAAGAGCAAGAAATTAAAGAATTATTGAAAGAAATAGAGTTCTTAAAGAGGAAAAATGCTGCCCTGGTGAAAAAGAATGCTCTCCTGGTGCAGAAGAATGCTGCTTTCAAGAAAGTTAAATTTAAAGGACATGCGGTATCCTGCAGAAGATCACATTGGAGCATAAAGCAAGTGATAGACAAAGAGGTAAAACGTATTTTGTTTCAATGCTTTACATCTGGCCAAATTCGCTGTTTACTGAGAATGAAAAAAAAAAACGCGTTAGATGGGGTCCTAGAGACATCGCGAATGCTCTCACTTTAAGAGCTCTTTCTCCCAAGGCGTATGCGTACTTGAGGAAAAGGAAGTACCCCTTGCCTTGCCACTCAACTCTCCAAAAATGGGAAAGACAGTTCCAGTGTAGACCGGGCATTTTAACCGAAGTTCTTAGTTTAATTAAAGCTAGGTCAGAAACTTTCAAACCTTTCGAAGCACTGGCTGTTCTAAGTTTCGATGAAATGAACATCGACGGTCGCGTGAGTTGCGATTCGTCTGATGATGTGATACTTTGGCCTCATAAGAACGTTCAGGTGGCGATGATTCGCAGCTTATTTTCGCCATGGAAACAACCTGTGTACTATGACTTTGATGTCACGATGACAAGCACACTGTTACAATCCATAATCCGGGAGGTAGAAGGAGCTGGAGTGCGTGTTGTGGCTGTCACTTGTGATATGGTGGGTAAAAATGCGAAGGTGTCGAAAGAACTGGGGGTATCCTCTAGCAAGACGTATTTCTACAACCCAGTAGACAGTAATAAGAAAGTGTGGGTGTTTAGTGACGTCGCTCACTTGTTAAAACTTCTTCGAAATCACTTCCTAGATGAAGGAATTACTCTACCCGACGGAACAACTGTCACGAAAAAATTGATAGAAGATCTCCTGGACCATCAGAGAGGTGATCTAACAATCACACACCATATTTCTCAAGCCCACCTGGCTATTAGTGGACGTGCTCGACAAAATGTAAGAATGGCTGCACAGCTCTTTTCCCGCCGCACTGCCCAAGCTGTGAAGTACATTCTAAACCAAGATCAGGAAGGAATTATTATTGAATTAATTAACGATGTATTTGATGTACTAAATTCTAGATTCCCCAAGGATGAGAAGGCTCGCCTTAGAAGTGGTTATGGACTGAATCACATAAGCCAGGAGAACACCTTAAGAAGGTTCCTAGACATTTGTTCAGGCATGCGTCTAGGGAAGAGAAGCGGCCTTCTCCCATTTCAGAAAGGGTTCTTAATATCAATAAACTCTCTTTTTGGACTTTTTCTAGATCTCAAAAGCATTGGTGTGATCTATATTTTGACCTCCAGACTAAACCAAGATTGCCTCGAATTTTTTTTTCTCGTCTTCGCGGCCTTGGTGTATTCTATAACAACCCTACACCTTTCGAAGTAAAGAACCGAATGCGCCTCCTAATATTAACAGGGAATGCGAACGAGATACCTTTGTCCGGTGGTGTCTCTGTTGCTGAGGATGCAAGTCAAACTGGTTGCTCTTCTGACTGCATAGTAGAAGAAACAACAGAAGAATTCGAGAAGTTCCTCTCAAGTGAACTGTGCATCTCAGTGATAGGCACCTCATCCCATGTACTTCGTGAGTATTCAGGCGATGGAAGTGAAGAACAGTTGCTTCAAGATATCAACCTCGACCATGGCAATTCAACATGTCGCAATGAGGATGTGACCCACGATGCCTTAAAATACATCGCAGGTTTTATTGCTTTCAAATGCAAAAACATTGACAGTTCTTTAGGAAATGTAGCTGAAACATGTCCTATTGTTGAAAAACTAACTGCTGAACACGACTGGATCACAGGAGGGCTCACTTCTCCATCACCTGAATGGATGATTGCAATAACGCAGTTTGAAGTAATTTTCGCTTCCTTCCACGGGCAACAATATTCTAAGCCCAACAAGGTGATGGAAACCCTAACATCTATCATACAGACTAAATTTCCTGAAATCAACAGGAAAATTATTGCCTTGTATGTGCGAACAAGGACTTCTATTCGTATAAGGCACTTGAACAAAACGTCGAAGTTGGAGATAATGAAGAAAAATGCAGCAAGGAAGAACCTGCTCTGGATGGCTTCATCTTCAGGACTGAAGGTTTAGACGTTCAGCCACGTTATAACGTAAGTTGTTAGTCTTTTTTGATTAACGTCTGTTTAGTAAAAGTTTGGAATGAAACGAATTGATTGCATAAATATTAGTCCAGTACTGTTTGTACGAGAAGCTTGGAAAATGTAAACATTATTCACAGTCCAACAATTAAGATAATTACATGACATAGTGTAAAACAGTAAGTTACATGATAAAAGAAATGATTTAGGTCAGACTTTTCAATACACTAAAATTGGTACAGTTACATGGACAATTAGGCCAACAATTGATTCATTTGAAAGGCTTGGACATCGTGGTCATTTAGCCCCGTGTACTAAGGTGTTTGCAGAATTTACCTGATAATCTGTTTTATTGTGGTGTCTGATATAGTCCGAATATTTGTAATTCATGTGAGGATTGGGAAGGAGGTGGCCGCGGCCTGAAGTAGACGTGAGAAACCACGGAAAACCATTTCCGGTATGGCTGAGGTGGGAGCCGATCCCTCCTCTTCACAGTTTTGCCTCACGAGGCTCGGGGTACCCCGTTGCAGCCCACATACATGAATTATGTTTCTTGTCAGAGCTGGGAATCGAACCCGGACCTCCAGAGTGACAGCTAAGAATGCTAGCCGCTTCACCAGGAGGTCTATGAAATAAAATAATTACGAAACTCAAGGGTACGGGATTGTCTCTGATTAACTTTTGTTGAGGTGTACATATTGAAAGGGTAAAAGAAGCGCATTTTTAGTATTATTATAATATTGTTTAGTTAAAATGATAATGATGTGTGGCTTCCGTAGAGCACTGGTGTAGGATTCCCAAGCTGACAGCCGTAGGCAGCCAGTGCGTTACATAATGAACATTTACTGCAAGGCTGGCAGCAAATATAACGTAGTTTATTGCCAGTTTATCTGCCTGATTGTTATTCAATGTCTTTCTATCGAAAGCAAAATATTTCAAATACAATACAGGCCATCGGTGTTGTCCTTTAATGAGGACATAAGTAAAATAAGAGTGAAACAGTATTCATATTTCTGTGGGTAACTCAACGATAGAGAGCGTTCTGCCTGCCTGACTGCGTCACGGAGCGCTGACCAATGACAGCGCATACCCCGGAATGGCTTACCTATTGAGTATTCTAAGTACCTTGCCATTAAGGGACGGACTACGAAGTGAGGCAGTGCAGACTATTTCTCTCCTGAAGATCATTGAGTCGTGCTCCTCTACACGTATCATATATCGGTTGTAGGCTATTTGTAAGCTAATCAGTACAAAGGGTGTTTCATCTCACGCGATTCCAATCCAGCGGCGGTCATCATATTGTGATAGGACTGAGTACTTACCACCTTTATGATACAGATAGCCACAGACCCGGTACATACTTCCCAAATCCATTAATATTTCTGAAATTATTGAAATTAGAAGAGAGTGACCAAGTTTGTTATCCATAATTTATGGCCTACATTTTAATTCAATTAAAGAACAGGTTTGATCAACATATAAAATTCAACTGTGTGCTGAGAATTGTATTTTCTTAATTTATTGGAGTATTATGGTGTTTGAAGCAATTTTTCAGTGTTGCCTTAGTAATCGAAATTTGATGTTTATCGGTCGGTCAGCACGATTGTACCCAATTAAAATGGGTGGTCCTATAATCCTAAAAAAAAAGCAACACATGAGCTAATGTACAGTATTATTTTATTAATCATCATTAAACATCAAATTTCGATTATTGGTGTATGTTTATCCTTTAAGCTATTTTTTTAGCTCATTACGTAGAAACATACCTGTGAACCCCTATTATTCAATATCTTGTTTCGTATTGACTGCTTGGAAGAGATAGGTTGGTAGGACACTTCCTAAGACACCCAGGAATAGCAAACGATGTAGTTATGGTAGGAAGGGTCGAGGACAAGAACTGTAGGGATAGATCACTCGGGTGTAAAGTGTGGTTGCTATGTAGAGATGAAACGATTAGCTCAGGACAGGGAGGAGGTATGGAGTGCTGCATCTAACCAGTCAAAAGACTGAAGACTCAAACACACATCATATCGAAAATATTTCAGGTCGCAGCGTTAGGGAAAACACCTGTAAAACCGTCGACGGCGGGTAACCCTCAGGTACAGTAAACATCAATTCGAAAGACACCCCATAGCCTGAAAACCAATTGCCAGGGCCATGTGAACTCCATTTATTAGCCTATAGTTACAGGCTTCATAACTCATACTGATAAGAACCTTATGAATCTTTACCAAGAGATGCTTCACGCATCAGCTGTCTATTTAAGGTTGTTTGTTTTAAACCCCATCAAAGGAACGCGCCTCTAAGAGGATTATGAATATTGTTATCATTCACCAGTGTGGGGTGCCCGCGACTTGAAAGGTGTCAGTTCCATTATCGCGACAAAACTTTTGTAACCTTCCCGTAATCTCATTTGTATTGATCCCCGCGTGGTGTGCCACCTTTTAACATTCACATAACGTGCATCCACGCAGAGTGGGGTTCTCTAGGTAGGACGAACAAAGACATCAAATATACATTTTAATTAGAGGGGCTTCGTGGAATATTTACAAGTAATACAAACTGCTTGATCCTCAATAAAACAGCACATATAGGCTAAAGCAATCCCACGAATTATAGTTGAATATTAATTGACATTGAAACAACTTACCACGAAGCACACATTGGTTGGGGGGGAGATGCTAAAACGACAAAAAAAAAAGCCGTAACGATATAGGTCAATATAAGAATTTGAACAGTAGTTAAATCCGCCTTGCCAATATAACTTTCTATAAAATATGTATCTATTTTGTGCCACGTATGAGTTGTGGAAGTTACAAGAAGCTAAGGGCTCTATATATTTAAAATGACAGGGTGGAATGAGTTGGTTTTATATCTATACCACAAAGAAATAATGAAATTTGCCAAGGAATGATGGAGAAAACCTTTTTTATTATTATTTTGCGCGTAATGCCCTATTAAGCCATAGGAAGTTGACCTCCAACGAGAAGCACCTTTTTTTTATTCCAAGGAGAACATTGTGTTAAAATATATTTTATACGCGTTTGATAAGTACATAAGTAGCTTAGTGCACGAAAAACAAAATACTACTTGCGATGCTAATCCGTATGTTTTGTCGTCGTATGCTGTCTTTGTTTGGAGAGGAAACATACGGAATATGCTTGTTGTTGTTATTGTTGTTTACTGTAGTTGTTTGAGACATTGTGGCCTTCGTCCAGTGGATCTGGTGTTTGTGTGGCTTGTGTTATTTGATAGCCTATGATATTGTGGTGTCTGTACCATGCTATGCACATCTAATTGGTCGAGGTCCGGGTTCCATGATCACGGGGTCACCAAGGCACTAAGTGAATCATCATCATCATCAACAACAACAACAACAACAACAACTACAACGAGCTATAGACATCCAGCTGACTTACCGTGTGAGTTCATTGTATGGTGAGACTGCACGTCGCAGAACGGGAAAACAGTGTATTGTAACAGTTGTTGTTGTTAATTCACTTAAGGGGCTTGGGAAATCTTGGTCATCAGACCCGTTTACTTGGGTGGGTGTTTGAACTTTTCTGATAACCTGTGTTTTTGTGTTGTCTGTAGTAGTGTGTGTAGCTGTATATCTGGGACAGGGATAGCGTAGGTGTTCTAAGACTTAAAAATAAGGCACCACCCAGGCATTCGCCTGGAGGGAGTGTAGAAAAACCCAGGCAAATACCTCTGCTGCAGCTCCCATCGCTGTCGTGGTGCACGATTTAACACGCAGGGCTACGCCACGAGGTATTGTGACTGTACTACTGCACAAAGCCTTTTCCAGCTGCCCTTCAAAATTAGTTATTTCTGGCTGGGACTTGTGGCTGATTGGTGCGTGTAGCACTAATTTCAACATTTGGTGAAGTATTGACTTTGTTTTTTATGATAAAGAAGTTTCATGTGGTGACCTGCCCATATACCTACATTATTAGCTATACGCATGGTCTGCAAGGACCCATCTTTGTACACCGGAGGAGAGGTCATCCTAAATGCCCAACCACTTTATTTACTCAGGGTTCCTCCTAGGCTACCGTACTTTTAACAGCGATGATACAAGTTTCATCAGTTTACAGAAAAGTATTGGTTGTTGTTACTGTTCATAGGAAAAATGTATAGAATACCTAATTGTTAATTCATATTTTCACAATAGTAAGTCAGATGAGATTGTTTTGCCTTTAGCGTTTATTCATAAATAATGCCATGAACAGTTAATAATTAAGTCCTACACTCAGTTTGCTCAAGTGAGAGCTTTCCCTTCGAAGTTCTTCACGACTCATTAGCCTATCTCTAAATATAGCCTACAGTAAACATTTCCTGTATACATTTTGAATATTTGGCTAAAACGTTATACAGTTTGTATCCCAAATGAGATGTGTAATGACCAAAAATACCTCAAGTTAGTTGTTGCCTGTTTGTTGTGAGTTGGTGTCAAAACGACCGGAGTGAATGATGTGAAAATTCGTATTTAGGTTAAAGGGATGTATAGGGTACAATTTACTTATGTACAAAGAGAGCCTTCTCTACAGAACGGAACTTTGCATGCGCCTTATGACGGACGGCGAACTCTGAATAGTCGCCTATCGAACAAGGCACTGACGCTAGCAGCAGCGTAGCGCCCAACTAGTTCAACACATTTACACTATTTAACGTATTTAATAATCATCATTACTTCCATGAATTTCAGAGTAGTTGCTGGAAATGCTGTACGTCGTTTTCTTAACACACACTACACCAACGTAGGAAGTTTTGGTACACTCGCTGTTTATTTATTTAATTTAGCGTATGGCTTTAGAGTTACAATATGTACACAGTTTACAAACTATATATTTACATCTAGATTATTTATATAGGTAATTGTCTCTGGTGATCCATGAGCGAAATCCGTGACGCTGCCTCTGTACTTTCTTTTTGGACACTTGGAGATGATATGCTGGATGGTCTGCTTAGGGTCACCACAATCACAGTTCGGTGAAGAAATAATTTTCCATTTATAATGGAAGTCTGCACAGTTGCGATGACCCGTATGAATTCTGTTGAGAGTTGACCATGTTTTCCGAGGAAACTCTAATCCAGGTGTCAGCGATGATCCAATGCGTGGTAATATCGATCCAAGCCTAGTATCCTGCCTTCCATGGCATTCTTTAGTTAAGTTGAAGTTGGTATTCTCCAAGTCTATTGCAGTCCTTGTTGATGGATTTCGAGATCTTAGACGATTCAGGCGAACATCAGCAATGTCACAGTGTATTGGAAGTTGTGGGTTATCCCATTATTTTCTTGAACTCCCTGAGGAGAGCGATTTTACGTCGAAGATCTGATGGAGGGATGTGGCTGAGGATAGGTAGACAATGTGTGGGGGACACTCGCTGTAATTTATCCTCACTGCTATTTCGTATCAGTTCAGTTATTTCGTTCTCGAGAGCCTCCAGAGCACGCGGATTGTTTACGTACACCATTTTGCTCCGGGTTACCCCACAAGTAGAAATCGCACGGCACCGAAACTTACGAACACATTTAGACTACTTCTTGAGAAGATAAGTTTCCACTCAGAAAAATTCGATGTTTTGTTCCATACCTAACCATGTTCACGGGAAACGAGATAGGCTACAATACTTTACACCGGTCGTAATTATCTCATGGAAGGTATATTGCCAGCTCCGCATGTAATACATGCAATGACAGCATTCAGGGCTTCCCGACTCGCTCTTGTTTAATCGGCGAATGTTAGTCAACTGGCGGTGACTAATCACTCTCCGCCCGTCACATGGCCTGGTGAAGCTCCGTTCTATAGGGAAGGCTCTCACTGTAGTTCTCCATGATTGATAGGGGGTTAATAAGCGATGTAAATCATCTTGGCTCCTTTCTTCAAAATTACTCCATTTTGTAAATATATAGAACAAAAATCATTGTAAATTATGAGATTATGAAAATGATAAGTCATATAACATTTTGTACATTATAATAGCCCTATGAACGTGTGTAGAGCTCGGGATCCGCGGCTGCGTTAGTGCCTGCTTGGATGGAGCACCGTTCGTGCTCTTTATAACTGTTTTATGTTTATTCTTGTCACCCTAAACTCTCTTCTTATTAGCACGTAATTCTAGCTAAGCATAATTATGTATGAAGTAGAAACACAGTTGCTGGTCAAGCAAGGTCTACCAAGTCCGACAAACTAGCCACGGTTTCCTTCCGATACAGTTTTGTTGTTTGTTATTATATCGCATGAACCAGTCAACGACGGGCACGCTCGACTATGGCGTGTTATTCTATCTAACGGCATGTCCCGTTAATTTTTTCATTATTTCAAACCTCTTGATATGTTTCGTCACTTTATGTGCGTCAGTTTTGTTTAATCTGTTCCCTATAGTTTTCATTTAACATTTGTCCGTGAATGATTCATTTTAGATGAAGTGTTTAAGCTACATTCAAAATTGTTTGTGTACGTCATAATATGATACACATTAAGCAAGTCGATCCCATTAAGTCATGAACATTCAGTAGCAGTTCGAGAATTCAGCGTATTCGGTTCAACAGACCTTTGTACCGAGTTTGAATGTTCTCTTTTGACTTGACCTCACTGATCGTTCGCCAGGTCTGATGTCGGCAAGTTGTTCCTTCCTCAACCGGCAGTTTTGAAATGAGTGGAAAAGACCACCGAAAACTTATTTCAGGCCTTCGAGCCGACAGCCAATTAGTGCCTTGCTAATGTTGGAGCTCTTATCTGAACCGACATCTGTGTGAAATCCAATCCCGACGTGGTGCGCCAAGTCGCGATCTCCTATTAAATGTGAGAAGTTCATTGCTTCGGTGACAAAATGTATTTTGAAAACTTCAATAATAGAGATGCTTGTTCACAAATTTGAGGTCATAAGGGGAGGGAATTGTACATGATTAGAGAACATATTTGCGGCACTTTATAGTTTAAACCCTAGTCGTTAGGGTGTGGGGACATAAAATGTTAGCGTTCCAATGAGCTTTTGACAACCTTTTGACTGAAGGTTCATACTTTCAGTAGTGCTGATTTATTCTCGTATTTTAGAGTATTTCAGGTTTTCCCAGTTCTGAGCATTGCTCTGAAAGGAATATGAGTCCGAACTTCGCATGGCATTAGGCCTACCAATCAAGTTAGGCCAGTACCAATAATAATAATAGACTAGTAGAAAGTGAAAATCACAAGCCGTAATAAAAATTGCAACTTTACGGTAGTTTACAATAATTTTATTAATGCAGCCAATGCCATTTATTTTATTTTCAGGACGGGTCAGGGAAGGGATTTTGGTAGGAAAGCAACAGTCCCGGCATTTGCCTGGTGGTAAAATGGGAAAGCACAAAAACCATTTTCAAGACAGACGAGGTGTGTATTTACGGTAGTTTAAAACCTACCTGTGTAATTAAAAGAAGATAAGATACTTACCTTCCAGTGCTTTCTATGCCTCAAGGTTCACTCAATGGTGGACTAGGGAGGTAGCTCGATGTTGCTAATGTTACAGTGAACATCTCCCCGCCCATCTTCTTTCAACTTTTACTACAACTGTAAGCAGTGAAGGAAGTGGGAAAAAACCAGAGGCGGTATGCTATCCGAAGATATTTCCCTGTCATACCTCTACTTCAAAAAAGCATACCCCTCCCTTAAAACGTAACGTGATATGCAGGAAATTGTTCTATTCACTCAGAATTGCATCATGCTCAAGTAATAAATTTTATTTTTCACTTAAAAAATATATGTGTGAATTGTTATTTAGGCTATAGCCTACAGATAAATAAAATTAAATGAGTGAAGTGGGGAACTAAATTAATTTTTGTTTGTTTGTTACCGACACATATTTAGCATCCGTATAAGAGGAAACATTAACAGTAAACGTGTCATAAGTCACAATAGATTGGTCTGAAAATCACACAAAGATAGCATCTGAAAATACAGTGCAGCAATATAAACAGTAAAGTCTATATTGTAAAAAATACATAAAATTAAGACTGATAGGCCTAACTTAAATAGGAAAAAATTATTAAATGCACTTATCATTAACTTAACGAAAAATAGTGTTTCGAAATTTGTGCTTTTGCAGAAAGGTTCATTTTACTTGTAGCCTACCATTTTATTCCTGTAGAAACTCCCGGACTACTTTTAACCCTGGGGGAGAGACATCTGACATGTTTCGCTTCATGGAGTTGTTGTCATCAGCACTGCAACGTCCCTAACCTAGCCATGCCTTAACATATTTCTCAGGCTTGAACTTATGAATTGGGGTCCCAACCAACTTCAAAAAGACTAAGTTTCCAGCAGTTTTCACCTGAAGCTGATTCCTTTCAGGTGAATATATTACGATCATGGCACTAAAAGATCGTTCACATTCTGCTGTGGATATGATTATGATTTTCACAGCCCTAAGAAGTGGTTTCAAATCATCAGATACTGTTTTGTCTGATGCATACAGCCTGAAACCAGTTACACTTTCCATGATGGAACCTATACAAAATTTCTTACACAGATATTTTATTTTACTGTCTCCAAAACAATTATCACTGGCCACATCTTCTGGCCACTTTGTCTCATCAAATACTTCTAAATTGCTTAGAAGTTATTGATACTTTGCTGCAAGAGATTGAGCAGTAGAAGCAGACGATCTCGAAGACTGGCTGTTTAGCATTCGTTTTTCCATTTCTTCCACAAGTAGACTGTAGAAGGCTTGTTCATCAATTCTGTGCACTCTTCCAGGTCCATGCAAGTGCACACCATTTAGTTCCTTACACTCGGCTGCACTTCTTGCTAATTCTGTATATTCTACTCCCCAGGTCGGGTTTGTAAAGAGTGGAAAACTTGAAGTTTCCCTCTTCTGCAATTGAAGCGACAGATCCTCTAATTCATTCAGAGCATCTATCATCAAACCCATATTCAGGATAAAGTTTATATCAGTTAGACGATCCAGCAGTCCTTTGTACTGGGCCTTTTCTTTAGAGTCTCTTGTTTGATTCTCCATGGCGCTTTTAAAATGGAAGGAGAGTGCTGCAAAATCTTTCCAAATGGCCCTAACTGCACTTGACGAAACCCATCTAACTCCTAAAATTCTTCCTATAACCTGAATTTTAGTACTCAGTTTTGATGCAGAATGCTGAAATTGGTTTTTGTTCTTTGGTGATGCATGGTATAGGGAATACAATTTATCAAAAAAGTTCCTCATGTGGTTGATAGCTATCAGCTTGGAAACAACATCACCAATTGTTAACTCGAGACGGTGGTTAGCACAGTGCCATATAAAAAGCTGAGGGAATTCTTGCTGGAGTCTTACTGCCAAACCTGATACACTCCCTAGCATATTAGATGCACCATCACAAGCAAATGTTATAAAATTGCTGGCTAGAAACTCTTGTGAAAAATGCTGAAGAAGATTAGACTTTAAGGAATCATATATACATTGAGCTGAGGTGTTTGAAAGTTCAACTAGATCGAAAAATATGCTGCTGGTTTCTTCAGAATTATTAAAATTCACCCGAAGACAAATACAAAGAACAGATTTTTGACCCACTGAAGTTGACTCGTCCACCATCACACCAATCTTGAGGTCGTTTTCACCAATTTGTTTAACAACAGTTTTCCTCATTTCTTCACCAATCAGATTGGTAATGTCAGCACAGGAACGTTTGGAATGCAAAATCTGTCTCATATCTAAACCATTTGCTCTTTGTGCATCAATCCAGGATGGTAGATCAGAAAATGGCCTTCCTAGCTTTGCAAGATTGTACACTGTGCGAAAAACTCTGCATGTATTCTCGTGGTAAGTCCCTTCTTGTTTTGCAGTTGTGTTTTGAAGAACTTGTTTCTTGGCCTCCTCAAGAATTTTAACACACTGACCATGGGCATGGGAATTCTTGTGATCAAAGATTTTTTTCTTATTGCCTGACGCATTTTCACATCACTATCACCAAAAGCCTTTACAGAATAAGAACACCACTCATTTGATAAGCGAGTTCGTTCTGATTTAAAAGCACCCAAAGTTCCACGTGCTCTGACGCATACTTTCCAACCGAATCCTTTTGTTTCGGTTTTGTAGGATAACCATTCGTGTTCCTTGAATTTAGTTTTCCACTGAGAAATGTTAGCAAAAATTCAAAATCTGCATTATCTAGGCCTACATTGTTGGTTTCTATTTCACTTGTGCTTTGTTGTCTGTGAGAGGTAAGAGACAAAGCCGATTTCGTTAATTTTTTCCCAGACCGATTATCTTCAACACAATCACCAGTTTCGCTGAAATTTCTCTTTTGTCCTCTTACGGCAAATTTATCCATGATATCAGCTCTGCAGCCGATGCTGATAAGAATACTTTAGTTGCAATGATGCTACTTGATACACAATCGTACTGACCATACACCACAACACTAGTTTTTTTTAAGTGCTCTGCTGCAGCGGTGGTGAAGAGATCTCGCTTTATGAGCTTTGCTGCATGGACGGCCATGGCCGTTCTTTTTTTTTTCACTCTAGTTTGCTGCAGCGATGCTAAAGCGTTTTACGGGTTGGCTTTAAGAAGGAACGCACAGTTCTATATTGGCGATGTCTACAGGGGAATGTTTATCGGTGAAGGTAGCTTGGTACCAGTGGATGAATGATCATGAAAAGTAATTATGTTAATTCCTATGGCGCAAACAAGTTTAAGATCCACTGGTTTTCAGTGGCGGTATGCTATTTGACACTGAAAGCAGTGACGGTATGCCATCGGGCCTTTGAAAGCAGTGCCGGTATTGCATACCGGTGCATACCGCCTCACTTCCCTCCCTGACTGTAAGAACTCCTAGACCATGCAGTGATTCTAGAAACTCAAAAGATCCTTCTCTTTTTTGACTCTGACGACTTAGAATATTTCTTTTCTGAAACTGGATTAGGTTGAGTTAAATATCTGACATCAGTGAGTTGCTAATGTTACAGTGAACATCTCCCCGCCCATCTTCTTTCAACTTTTACTACAACTGTAAGAACTCCTAGACCATGCAGTGATTCTAGAAACTCAAAAGATCCTTCTCTTTTTTGACTCTGACGACTTAGGATATTTCTTTTCTGAAACTGGATTAGGTTGAGTTAAATATCTGACATCAGTGAGTCAAATTATGCAGACTTCTTACCATACTAGGTTCATGTCTCACAACAGTCTAGATGAATGTATACTAAGCATCTTCTTCAGTGTTGATTATGATGATTTCATTACCGGTACTTTTCTTCTCAAAATTATCATATTTTTCAAGTTTGCCGAGATTTTCTTCTTATTAAACATGATGCAATGGATGCTATGGAGAGACCTTAAACAAGGTCCCAGTCCTAGTCCAATTCAGTAACTTGGAACGTCTAAATGCCCTTCTTTGAAGACTCCGGATGGAGACGAACATATCTCGGCAGTGTCTGGTAGTTAGGAACCGAAGTGGAATGTTATCCTTTATCTTTCTACTCCACCTTGGGGAGGTCTGGAACCTGTGACAAAGTCAGTCCTTATCACATGCCGCCATGCCTACTGCCTGCTTCTAGCTCCCTCTCGTAACCCTTCTTCTGCACTAACGTAAGCCTGGTTATCCTTCTTATCAATCAGCTTAAGACACGTGTCTCTCTCTAGACCTATTTATATATCTCACTCAAGTGCAGCCAAGCATCCTGCGTAACTGAGGGTTAAAGTTAAATGCAGTTATTACCAAAATTCTCTATAGACTACGTTAACAACCGGCATCTCAAAGGACCACTTCGGAGTGAGTGGACTGGGAAATGCAAGAAGTGGAGATGTCACTCTTCTTTCTTGACTGTTTATTTTAGTAAATCAGGTCTCCACTGTTCATTTTGTATTTCAACATTCCCCACCACACCACATGGATACAAGAAGCTGCCATTCAGCAATCTCAGGTATTCAAACATGCAATGAGTCCAACCAATACTTAACCAACCCATCCCTTCACCTGCTTGCTTCCAGAAGGTGGCTTCTCGCCACGGGAAAGAAACGTAGTGCGTACATAGCTTCCAAGCACGGCTGTAGCAATTTTCATGGAGAAATCCTGACTCCCAATCAAATCCGTAGGGATTGGAAAGAATCACGATTTCAGTGAAATGAGACGATATTTAAAATCATTCAAGTGTTACTTTTGTTCCTCAATAAGCATTGACCTACTTAGTTGAAACATAAGCAGAATTACATATATATTTCTGTTTTTGTTTTAAATCTACAAATTTGCTTGAGAGAATTAGACTTTAGATCAAAATTTAGTCGTAAAATATCGATAACATGACCAACCTATCAAACTTGGTGATTCGGTCCACGAACATTGGTATTCTTATACTTTCGGAAAGCAACAGGACATCATAATATGATAAATCGCAGGAGGTTAATAATATCGTCAGTTATTTCTAAGTTTCATTTACACATCTTTAGTCTACTCTATCCGGTTTTCGTTCATGGAAAATATGACTACGTATTAAAAACGGAAAGCCATTTGTCGACACCACTCGCGATTAATTTCTGTGTTGCGTTTGATTTCTTTGCTACTGTTGGAGCTGGTCTCGTGGTGCGGTGGTAACGTTCTCGCCTGCTGTCCCCAAGGTTGCGGGATCGAATCCCGTTGTATTCAACTGCCATTTCAGGATGCCTAAATACGAGAGAGCCGTGTCTGGGCAAATTATTGTATCCACGCGTCTCGTAAGACGCAGTAGTTAAAAGAGACGTAAAACATTGAACATTACGTTATTTTCAGTACTGTGGGGTGGCTTGCTCATTCTCGAAATTCAAAATGAATTGAATAATCACCAAGGTACCAACTGAATTACTGCAGAGTTCACTTTGTTCAGGACTTGGTTCAACTGCCCAGGAGATCAGCTGTGAGAAAGGCGAACGAGTGTCCAGTCCGGGAGAATGTGTGGAGATGACAGGGGTTATGTGCCAAAAGCCAATTAGATCAAACCTCGCTCACCTGGTGAAGCTGAGTGCGAGGATTGGGGACGCCCTTGCCCATTGGACACGGGTTGGAGAGGAATGAAGTCAACATAACGTATCGCTGTTGTGGAGATTAAGTGGAACTAGACTGACACATATTTCTGTTAATATTATTTGATTTTGAGCATGAGGAAAAACATAGGCATCGGCTCAGTGTAATTTGTTTCACATTGCCGCTTTGTGTCTAATATCCTGTGTAGGCTATTGCCTCGTATAAAGAATAGTTCATGCACTTTAACTAATTTTGGGGCTAGATTTGCAAATGTTGTCCTGGTACTGTGTCATGATACAATCCAGCGATTTGGAGAAAGAGAGTGGAAAATCCCGCGCACCTCAAGTCGCCGTAGCACAGATTCGATTCACTTATATCTTCGGCTTCAAAGGTTCGCATACTGTTGGTTGGCCAGAGGATGCAGTGTTGGAGCATATCGAGCGACTGGTGGTGCCTTGCTGCCATTAGCGTCACTTCCTCGGGGTGTAATAGTCCGCAGGCCACTTTATTTACAGCTGGGGGCCACTTGACGACGACTGAGTCTTCTTCCTCAGACAATGCAGCTTCACATAGATTATTGATAATGCCCTGTTAGTGCTTGGCAGTTCCCTCACTGAAGCTACCCGATGACATCACTCGTTCTGTTTTAATATGCATGTGCACAGAGTAGCACGCTCAATTAAGGCAAGTGAGACGTTGTTTCCACTGCTTGTCCAGTACACAGTTAACGTCCATTGTTCTCAAGTTAAGTTACGCTCCTGGGACATATTATAT
This sequence comes from Meconema thalassinum, assembly GCA_946902985.2. NCBI lineage: Eukaryota > Metazoa > Arthropoda > Insecta > Orthoptera > Tettigoniidae > Meconema > Meconema thalassinum. Next base: position 1,221,871,673 of record OX336389.2, on the reverse strand, counting down.
TTTTGGACAACAATATACAGTAATGTTATTGGGAATTATTGCATAATTGAACGTATATGTATAGAAGAACGTAGTAGCTATCTTAGGTCATTATGATTGCAGAACAGCAGAGAATTCGTTAACCCTTTATAGGGCAAAAGACTGGGGGTATAAAATATTTGCTTTTTTTTTGCACATTTGTAATTGGGGGTGATAGATGAGTAGGAATATGCAACAAATTTTTGGGTGTGTATTCTATTTTATGAAATATGGGGTGGGAAATTATTATCCCACTGCCCACGCACGACAGTATGTTTTCTTAAATGAGCAATGGGGTAATAATCTCCCACCTCCAAATTATGATGATACTCTGTTTATCACTCAGTGAAAATCCACAGCCTGCTTCCAGTCTCCGACCGGGTCAGGAATGGAATGAATGAAGCCCCCATCTAGCGGCGAGGATATGAATTGTGCCGGCTGCCGAGGCCTGACGCACTCCTCTGGGGCAATGATTAAATGAATGACAGATGAAATGAAATGATAGTGGAGAGTGTTGCTGGAATGAAATTTTGACAGGGAAAACCGGAGTACCCGGAGAAAAACCTGTCTGCCTCCATTTTGTCCAGCACAGATCTCACATGGAGTGACCGGGATTTGAACCACGGACCCAGCGGTGAGAGGCCGGCGTGCTGCCGCCTAAGCCACGGAGGCTATCGTTTATCACTCAGTAATGAGGTTTATTTAACAGGATATAATGTATAAAAACACCCATCACGCTCTATAATTTAAGAAAAACCCGTAATTCCCACGCAAAACAAGGTCAGTGACCTATATCATCTTTGCCGAAAACTGCACAAAAAATATAAAAGTGATTTTGGAATGTTAAAAGTTAGTATATTCGAATATAATTCAAAATTTTCAAAATAGTATTTATTAACAACTCAGAAAATTAATTTTTAAAATCTTCTATTCTATAATAATTCTATAATAATTTCCATTCTAGCTGAAATATATTTACTCAAGTGACCAAAACCATTATTAACATTGTATTTCAGCTATATACCAGCGTTTACAAACCTCTTATCTTCAATGAAAACACCTTCTTCTGTAAAACAATGCATTTCTTTCACTCAACACAACCGAACTGGCGAGTACGTGCACTGTGGAGAACTCTGGGATATATGCTTCCCACCTTCGGTTTCTGATGACTGTATACATCAAATTAATGGGTTTTCAATATTTCTCTGCATCTAGCTTGTGGATGCAAGTGGAACTGCTTGAAATAAAATGGGTGGGAAGATTCTCTCCCTAACACCGTTCTATAAATACATGGTGGGAAGATAGTATCCCAAGGACACATAAAGGGTTAAATAGCACTGATGGCAGACAGTAGTAGCAGTTTTTAAAAATGGCGTTTGAATTGAAATGTTACCTAAGCTGATTTAAGCTATCGATATTTACCATACGATGCCAGATTGCAGATTCTTCTAAAATAATACAGAGAACAGTACTTCCCTTCCATATCCCCACTCGGACAAACAAATTGGTCTTTCGTTTGACACGTAAGATTATGGTATAGTCTAAGAACTAAGTAGAAATGCTACATTCACAACCGTATTGATGGCCAAAGATGTGTTCAAACTGCCTGGCTTTCTCTACATTCCATATTAATGGCTTGTACTCCTTGTACCTGGCCTGTTTGCCATCTCTTGATGAATGCAGTACATTTGTATTCGTCTGTTGGCACAGGCTAGAGTAAAATGTGGCTTTTCGCCGATGTCTCAGTCTCACTCATGGCTGTGATTATATGGAAGCTACTGAGGTAGGGGTGGTGCTTAGTAATGACATTCAGGGCACAGTCAGTGCCTGTGGGTGCTGTGAAAGGTTCTACTCATAGGGTTAGTACTGCTGTTCTGACTCAGTGAGGAAAGCCATGGCAAACTACCTCACTCCTCATCTTGCCTTGTACGACTCAATATAGCGCTGCCTTGGGTTTTTGTGGGTATCTACCCACATAGCGTGACGGCGGTGCTTTTTGAGGATCCAACCAGCCTTTAGGCTGACCACCTAACAGACTCCTTGTACAATACACACCTTTATAGCTAAAATCATGAGTAGATGTGTTATAAATAGTTGGTTGAGCATTGAATGGGATATATACTTTCAATTGTTACTCCATTTAGGAAGTTGAGTGTGAATCGTGTCTGATGAGTGTGTTAGCAGTACTAATTAAGCTATCACACTTACTCAGTTTTCTGACAGGTTTTCTTGTATTTTGTTTTGGGAGGACAGAGACTGCCTGTGGGCCTCACTGTAGGTTTGGTAGTGTTTTGTAGAGCCATTCGTCTTGCAGATTTGGATCTGATGATGCTCGCTTGACGAGCGAAACATGTCATCCCTCAGTTTTATTCTTCTTCTCCTTCAATAGGCCGTAACAATATATATAAATCTTAAGCACATGTAATTTATTTCAGGTTTATTTTTCACATATTCCAGAAATTGTAATTATTTTGTGTTGAGTGACTGAAAGATGCAATAGTAATTGGAGATATTGTAGTCCTGCTTTAATGTGATTTTCACCGTATGTTTTGAATGCAAAATGATCCTTTATTGCAAGTTCATCTCTCCTGCTTGTAACTGTTTTCTTTTTTTAATTTTTCTTTCCTCCATTATCAAGTCTTTATTTCATTCCACTGGAATAAATGAAAACCGCCAGTCCTGTTATAAATCTAGGCGAAGACTGAAAAAGATTAGCAGTATAAATTGGATTTGTGTGTTGTGACAGAACACAGTCTTTTATCGCCGCCTCTTTACACCAAGGGAATGCCATTCCAAGAATGCGGTTGAGTGTCACATTTAAACGAGTGGTGTTGGCAAACGTAGTGCTCATGTAAGAAATTAAATAAATGCATATTAGACTAATTAAGGTTCATTTTTGCACGGGATGGGGTTCAGAACTGTTGAAAGGTTTAATGGCTTTCCCCGCAAAAGATACGATACGTACAATAGCGTCAAGGTGCAGTAAACTAGTATGAAACGCGGTATATAATATTTCATTTAACTTTTTTTTAGTAAATTCCATACAGGGCGGAGTGTTGTGAGAAACGAAATGGGAGATTAGAGTAGAACATAAGTGACAGGTATGCATTGGTCGTCGTTGATGATAGGAAGTAAAATGGAAGAGCACTTAAGAGCTACAAGACATTCTATGTAACGTCATGCTTTATGTGACTTAAGGCAAATATTGTCAGACCTGAAGTTGAAGCATTTATCATACTCACGACTTTTATTGCCCATTTTGGGAAGGGGATGGTGGTTCGTTAGTTAGGGACAACGTAACGCTGTGGGAGGGAGGACGTCTTCGTAATAAAAGGGGGTGGTAAGGATAAGGTGAGGACGAACACTATCAAACTGACAAAAGAAATAGCTCTCGGGGTTAAAACCGTTTTGTTATACTCATCTTCTTTCTCCAGAGAATGTAAACCAAGCAAAGGAGCAAGGGAAAGAAAATGGTGATAATGTGAAAAATCGTCATCTGTGCCCAGACCTACCCCCTTACCCCCTGAGCTTTTTATGGGCTCGATATTGCTGCAAGCTCGAGCACGCTTCGGGTAATAACCTGCCTTTCATTTCTTCATTCCTTCTTTCTGTTGCTCTTACGTGATTATTGTTCCACACAGCCCCCTCCCGGGCATTCCTAAGAAGGTTAGAGTTCTTTGAAATGCAGCATTACACGATAACAGAGCCTCTAATTCCTAAGAAAATAAGAGCAGGTAGTATCCATCCCACAAGCCTCCGTGGCTTAGGCGGCAGCACGCCGGCCTCTCACCACTGGGTCCATGGTTCAAATCCCGGTCACTCCATGTGAGATTTGTGCTGGACAAATCGGAGGCAGGCAGTTTTTTTCGGGTACTCCGGTATTCCCTGTCACAATTTCATTCCAGCAACAATCTCCACTATCATTTAATTTCATCTGTCATGTATTTAATCATTGCCCCAGGGGAGTGCGACAGTCTTCGGCAGCCGGCACAGTTCATATCCTCGCAGCTAGATGGGGGCTTCATTCATTCCATTCACTGACCCGGTCGGTCGAGTGGAAGCAGGGTGTGGATTTTCATTTTCAAAATGTTTATTTAATAGACTTCAGTCGTGCGTCACTCTAGGAATATTGGGAACGATTACACCGTACCACGTGCAACCTCCGACTAAGGACGCCTATTGAACTCATAAATTTGCAGAAGCTTGTGGATACAAATACTAATCAGGTTACCAACGTTTAGGATCTGAACATTACACCATCGAAGCAGGAGGAGAGAGAGGCTTGAGACTGGTGGTATAACAGATGTTAAAGGAAGAAGGAAGGAAGATTGTAGTTTTACGTGACCGTTATTCTCGAGATCATGAGCCACGGAAGCTCCTTTTTACGTGGAATTCGAACCACAGGACATGGCATTTCACTTTAAAAATCTCACATGCATTGACCGTGAATCGAACCTGGTCCACTATGGTGAGAGGCTAACAGCTTGACCGCTGTGCCACCACGACCCCCGATAACAGATGTTATATCTCACCCTGAACAATAAAACCGAGACCTAAAATGGCTTGTCTGAAATTTTGAACATGATTCGCTTCCAATATATCACGTTTCGAGACTGGGCGAGGTACGGTTGCTGAGTCACTGGGTAGGATGTATAATTGCCTGCTTTTTTGGAACTGTATTTACGATAATATCTTACTGAAATAAGGCTTTGTAATCTCCAAACCATTGACATATTTGAATTTCTCCGTTCATCTATTTGACAGACATAAACGTGCTAAAATGTTCTTTATGTAGGCCAGCCTGTATTCGAGGGGAATGCGTAAGTAGCCATAACTTTTCAGCGATGCGTATTTTAAACTTGAGTTAAGAATTGCAGCTAACGTTCTTTTATATATCTATTTATAATAATAATAATAATAATAATAATAATAATAATAATAATAATAATAATAATAATGCATCACTGACATATACGGACACATTTAATAGAGTGTGAGATAGTGGAAGTTTTTCTCCATAGTGTATCGAGCCAGATCGCCATGAAGAGGAACGATTTGGCTGATGACCACACAGTTTCACCCCTCAAAGCAACAAACGAAAGATTTCGTGTGTTCATTGGTCATGGACTATAAAAAAGGAGGAAAGAAAGAGGCTCAATAATGACTGACTGGTTGATTGTTTGACTGATTGATCGATAAAATGATCGATTTGATGAGTTTATTAACCAAGGAAGGAGAGAATGTCTCGTTACCCTAAAATGAATAAGGGCATATATGGAAGAAAGACAACTTACTAATTAAATGGACCAGACCCAGGTTTTCACTTACTGGCCCACAGAAACGAGTATGCAATTATTTATCCAGTTTAATATATCTTAACTTGTCTGTGCCACCCTGTTGATGTCACTTAGGGATTCCACCCTCAATAATCCTTTTGCAATTTATTATACTGCCTATTCAGAATTTGGAAATAAAGTTTCCGTTTGAGCAATGGTTAATTCACTGTAGATGCAATTAGGCAATGCATTTTAGTCCCACACAGAAATTTAAATACTGTTCAGTGATTAGTCGCATTTCCAGGCCTATGATATATGTGCAATAATTTAAGATTTGTGTTCTTTCTTGATTCTGTTATAAACGTTCCCTCAAAAGAAGCGACGAATTTTATTACATTTCCTTTCAAATTCTTACATACGTCTGCTACATGATGTCAGATTTTAGTAGTGGAGTGAAAGACGTATGTTGACTCGTGAAATAATTTAATACTTCCTCCTTTTGATTTAGTACGCTTTGCATGCGTTTTATTAAAATACTAGAGTTGTGAACTTTCTTGTTTGTTTCGTTGTACTTTGTTCACTCCAAATCATCCACTGTACTTTTTTTATTCCGACTCAAGTAGCCTCTCACTTTTTTAACCAACGTCGCCACCTCCGGAAAGCCAGCAGTTACTATGGAGACGTGGTTTAATTGAAGGGGAGTGTTGGTTAGCATTTGTGTCCATGGAGCTTTAGCACGCATGCATCTCAAATGGGTAATCCACAATTTTTCATGACGCTGTACAAGTATCATATGTTAATGCAGATTACGCGATCGCAAAAGTTCCAGAATAGGCAGAGTACTTTCCAATACCAGCTGCGTGTGCGTCATCGCGTCATTTGTGTGTACGAAATATTAAGACTCATGGTCTAAGGGTCCGAGTTTCGATTCTTTGCTCTGGGATTGAATGTCACCTATTACAGCCGAACTTCAAGTAACTTACAGTACTTTCTCACTTAGCAACGTGCATATTTCGAACTGCTATCCATCTTCAGGGTTTTGTCTTCTCCGTCTCCAAAAAGTCCATTTAACCTACACTATTACTACTATAACGCAGATTGTCAGACAGTTTCCGTAAGTATACTGGGCTTATAGTCAAGATATCTTGAAACCATAAATGAAACGACAATTTCAACTCGCGGACGTACAGTATATGTAGGTATACCACTGATATGCGCTGGTAGGCTTACTTCAGGACAAGAGAATGAGGCTATGGAAATATGCCGATTCTTTTCCACCCTTGGGTATGTTTGTTTGCGTTGTCTTGTACGATCATTTTATAGTTTAGTTGGTCCGTCGTGAAGTATATCAACAACCATACGCATCATTGCACATTTAGTACGCTTACCTTACCTTACCTTACCTAGATGGCCACTCAAACCTAAGCAGGTTTTTGGCCTCGCCAACAGCACGGCGCCATCTTTCTCGGTCATCCATTATGTCCTCCGTGACTCCGTATCCTTATCCTTCTGGATAAGTTTTCCCCATTCTTTCCTGTTTCCTGTTAAGTGCTGAGCTCCTCCCGTAAAGAGGTCAGTCCGGCTATTTCTTCTTAGTACGCTAGTATAAATAAAATGTTTAAAACAAATTAGAACTGGCTAATTGGTAAAGAAAAACCAAAACAATGGCCAGAACCAATATCACAAAAAATTGTGAATGGATTTTCGTATCTCCAATGACACTGTAATTACAAAGGCATCGATGTGTTGGCACAGTAAGCTTGTATGAGGTTTGCCTACTTTCGCGTACTGAGAGAGCCTAAAATATAAGAGTGGTTTCCGGAGTCGTGAATCGTGGTAGCGAAGTCTTTCTTTTCCACTGCAGCTCGCTGTTACTGCGACAAAGCTGGGGAATTTGTCAATTAGAGGCCACGCAGGAATTCATGAGAAAGAACGCATTTTGGCAACGCGACGCTATCCTCCCTCTGTATCTACTCGTACAATTCCATTTTGCTTCTGGGGGAAGAAGAAACAATTTCCCCTTTGTGCTTTCGTTTTGTGACTTGACTAACTGCATGTCGCTTGGCTAATATAAGTAATATCCCTGATCTGGAAGATCACATATTCATAAAGCAATGAGCACTTATCAAGGCCCATACTGTAGATCAACTGCTCTTGTTATCAGCCTCCATGAGCAGCTACTTCACCCCACACCTCGATAAAATGAAAAGAGGGTTTTCTGACACTAGCCCAAAAAACGTCCAAAGGGGATATTTTTCAGAACATTCAATAAACGTTCTACAGTGATGGCAAAAAAGACGTAACAGTTAGGAATATGTAAATTGTTGAAAAGATTTCATAATTACATTCATTATAATGGTTCTCTTTTAAGTCTCGGGGCATGTTTTGTACATTTGGGAACAAGAGTATGAAAATGTACAATTTATAAAGGGATTCTCTCGCCTAGGGTTGGATTTGGAATTTTATGGCGGTATCTGCATTAACATTACAGCTTTGCGCTTCCACTATCATTGGGATGTGAGAATGGCGGTTTGTTGTATTGTTGGGTGTCTCGTCTAATGACTTGTTATTCAGTACTTCTAGAGTATCAAGAAGTTTGATTGCAGTAAAGATGAGTGAAGACTTAATGTGCAAGGATGTGTTGTGACGTTATAGTGGCAGTGCTTTTGGTTTAAGCACAAAATATTGGAAATAAAGTAGCATCGTCTGTTCATGAAAATTTGCCAAAAATCAAAGAACGTCATTTATACTCTACTCATCTGAAGTGAAAAATGATATTTCCCTTGAAATGAAGTTGCTGTTTATCTTCCTTGCATTTCATCATCATCACTGGCACGACAGCCCTCTGTGGGCCTTGGCCTTCTGGATAAGTTTTCCCCATTCTTTCCTGTTTCCTGTTAAGTGCTGAGCTCCTCCCGTAAAGAGGTCAGTCCGGCTATTTCTTCTTCAGATTTCGTAATGAGAGTTTTTTACGGATTGGGTTGTCGGCCCAACGCCAACCCCCCAGCAATCCTGGAGGGCCGATGTTCTCTTTCAGGGTTGTCTCCCTTAGCTGGTGGGTCCCCATTTTTAATCTTCGGGAACTCGCTTTTTCGCCCTTACATGACTTAGCAGCGCACACAAAGTGTACCCGTTCCCCAGAGACCATGGCGTGGACATGGATGTATCGGACTAGGTAGGAATAAATGGTATTTCCTGTGTTTTATTAGTGCACTTCCACCAGAAGGAAGTGAACCCTCAGGGCTACTTACTACCCCTTCGACCTCCCTTCCTTGCATTTAATTTCCAAAATAACGCGAGTAAAAATAATTTTGTATTCATTCTTTGAAAATGTCCATGTGTTAAGCTCTTTTTGGCCGGCAGTGTAATATACAATATCTGGGGGGGGGGGGGGGTAGTTCGATACGCTGCGATGGGGAGCGGGGGTTGGGCTGTACGCATGCGTGGTCTGTCTACTCGTGACCTATATATATCGACAGTTAGTTACTGCATTGTGCTTGCTGTTCATCCAGCTTTAAATATGTAGGAGCTCACGACTAGTGGGAGATGGATTGGCGACGACGGGATCCAAGCTGAGTCGGGCATTGCTTCCACTTACTTGTGCTGGGATCCTTCCTGTAATCATTACTGTCGACCTCCTATGGTCAACTCTTGTTCTCTTCTGACCACGATGGTATTAGGGTATCCGAGGCCTAGGGAGTTTTTCACTTTCCCACCTCAATTTGTGCTTCTTTGACCTTTCCTGATCCCTCATTCATTAAGGGGTCAGATCTCTTGTTATTCTTTTCATTGTATATCCTGCTTTCTGCTCAAGGCCCTTAAGGAGGCGGGGTGTGTGTAGCCCCACCACTTATGGTTCACCCTGGATAGCGCTACACCCTCAAAGGCTCACGGCTGGTGAGTTCAGTAGTTGATGACCTCGAGGGATTCTTGAGCTGGATCAATTTTCCCCTTTTTCTATTGCCTTTGGGGCGGACCCTCTCCTCTTTCCCTTTCCTATCTGCCTTTCATGGCCCTAAATCCTCATTCTTCGAGGGGTGATGACATTTCCTCCCCCTGTCTTTTATTTCCCTTATTCCTTTTTGTTTTCATTTGCCCGTTATCTTCTTCTAGTAATGTAAGCCAGATTAGTTTTAGTAATAGATTCCATTTCATATTTATTTCAATATTATCCAAACTATTAGGGACCGATAACCTAGATGTTAGGCCCCATAATCTTTTAAGAGCTGAGGTTATTCATTCGCATTTTTTTTAAATTGTAGAAGTCATAATTTGTAACTTACCATGGGGTGGGGTGGGGTGATAGGCTTAAAATGTTTATAGATTTTGGGCCTTTATTAATTTAAATGTAAATTCAAAATCCTACGTTTGGATATTTTTTATTTCGAGACGATTCAAAATTATTGTTTTGTTCCGGCAACATCTCCATAGGGCCTACCAGGTAATGGGACCAAATTAATATTATTACCTAAAATCAGTAAGCAATTATTATTTGTTGCTCCTCACTAGTACAACAATGTGATATACTTTGAACCGTAATCACAACGTGGCGTGAGGGATTTGCTTCCTATTCCGCCATGCTTGCTTCGATCTCGGATGAACCTCAGCTGTAGAGAACAGACGTCTACAAAACGGTCTGTTATATACTTCAGGAAGCATCATTTCAAACTCAAGTAGTAGCTACTACATAATGCCTAATAGATGGCAAAACATACCAGGGATCGACTCGGTACTCGAAAGTGAATGGTAAATATAAAAAGTTAGCCTAAGTTCTTGAGCAACGTTTATACACAGACGAAGCACTCAACAGGTTAAAGCAACAATTATCATCATCATCATTCATCATCATTATACCGACAGCAGTGGCTACGCTGGCTAAAGGGCAGCGTTAGGTCATGGGGCCAAGCTCTCTGCTGACTCGGTAGACGTGTGGGTTCGAGCCCCACCGTCGGCCATCCTTGAATTGGTTTTCTGTGGTTTCCCATTTTCAACACCAAGGAAATGTTGGGACGGTACCTTCTGATAGGCCACGGCCGCTTCCTTCCACATCCTTGCCCAATTTCATTCATCTTCATCCATTCCATCTCTCATCCCGACGCGCAGGTCGCCCGCGGGCGTCGACTAGAAAGACCTGCTCTCGGCCTCTCAGGAGGCCACAAGACAAAAAAATCATTATTATGTTGGTTGACTGAGTGTAAAGAAGCCATTTTTTCAGTATTGCCTATTTATATTAAGGAAAGCTTTTCAGTCGGTCAACACAAATTGTGCCTAATTACATTATGCGGGAAACATGTATTTACATACCCTACAAACTAACACGCTATTATGTACTAATACCTACTTAATTGGATGACCATGTTTCGAGCGTTCATCCTCAGGTTCTGCTAACTTAGGCTTAATTAGTGCCCGATGATTATGAGTTACACTTAAACACAAATATATATGTACCACATATAGCCTAATAATAATGAGTGTAAAGTCCCAATGCAAACATTAGCCGTAACATATTAAACAACCCTGGTTGAAGAATTATGATCATATGCTTGAATTCAGGATTATAAAGAAAATTGGGATCACCCATTAATTCTCGTATGACAAAAATCATGTTGACGAGTGTAATTTGGAGTCGTGTGGAAACTCATTAAGTTATAACGTTATGCCATAGACATTCATCACAAAGTTCTCACTTAAGAGCTTACAATTATTTTTAAATAGCAACTAGCACGCCCGTATAAATGCAATTACATGACAGATGAGGCCTGGGTTTCCCACTCTCGCCCAGGCTGGGCGTCGTCCGGGATTGTGTATTCCTAATGACGCAGTGGCGGCCGTCTGTATTATATTCATCCACCCCGACCTTCATTTCCCTACTCCAGGCATCAGCAGTGAAGCGAACCCTACAAGAATCGCTTCGTATTGCCCATTTGTTTTAAGAAGGGTGTTTTGATGGGAAAGGCCGTCATTGTGTGTGTGTGTGTGTGTGGCACGAGGCTGTTTGGAGTTCGCTTGCTATACACAAGGTTGCTGGATCATTTCCCGGCACAGTCGGAACGATTCTTTTATTATACCAGACGCGTATCAATTATTTCTTTGCTGCAACGTCACAGACTACCTTTCCAGGATTTCTACTGATCGTTAATAGATGACGGTACGTTACGTGATTATTATTATTATTATTATTATTAGTATTATTATTATTGGATACCAATCAGAAGACATAGCTCAGGGTTAGCCTCAGGGCAAGTACGTCTGTCATATGTTCAGGCGACTGTGTTGATGTTGCCATTTATATGCCGTTCCTTATTTTGCTTTATCATTAATTTATTTTTTATTAAATTGGCCACAAAAAATGCATACGGCTGTAAAGTATACGCACATATGAAAGCTCAGTTCACATAGGCTATATAACTCCAGCTAAGATGGTTAAATTATCAAAAATATTTGGGATAGTGATTCTCATAATTGTTATTATTGCTATTGTTCAAAAGATAACGTTTAACCACTATATTATACAGGTGGTATGTTGGTTAATTTCAGGTAAAGTTGTTGTTAATTCGTAATATGGTCATGAGACCTTTAGTCATCAGCCTCGTGTACTTGGGTGTTTCTTGTGTGGCTAGCAGTGTGTGTAGCTCTAATTATTACGGTCGGGAATTGAGTAGGTACCCATGCGACTGAGAGACCACACTCTGAATAGGCGCTTTCAGCACCGGGATTTGAACCTCCGATCCCCGCACTAATTTTAGGGAAAACAAGAACCATTCGTCTGCTACTAGAGTTTTATTTATCCATAACGCCTCACTTGACCTGTGGTGATGGCAGATGCACTCTCCTTGTCATCGGTATTGTATTACAAATTGCGTAAAGGACCACGAAGGTGTAGTAGCGTTCCTATCTTGAAGGTGGACTGGGTTCGATTTCTTGTTTGTATGCGATTTTCATAAAGAAAAGCTGAACACCAGTATTAATGAGTCGTCTGTGGTAACTGAGGCTAGGATTGGGGAAGGTTGGTAACAGGGAATAGTAGTGCGAAACAACGGGAAGCCAATAGTCAGATAGGGCTCAGACCCACCTCACCTCAAGTTATCCTCACATGTAGCCCAATCCAGCCCTCGAATCAGAAAATATTACAACAGAGCCGAGAAAATAAACACGGGACATTGAGAATAGTAGTCCCAATACGTACCCGCAGACCTCGGGAGGCGCCCGGCACATCACTAGATTTGTGGTAGAATGACTCTTGGGAACGTACATATAATGTGATCATTCCCAAACGATACCTCAGGCGAGCAAGGCACGCACTACGAAAGTTATTTTGGTATACCCAAGGCTGAAAAATATTGATCTGTAGGACTTCATTAACCAGGTATTCTTATGATGTCTTCCTCGATCAATGGAAATGTTCTCAACGACCAAACATGACTGGGAAATAACTCGTACCTTCTTCTATCTTCATATGCTTTTATTCTGCATCTACACCAAGTGGATCAGCTGCCCTTACCAATACTGTTTTATGCATACTGCAGTTTTATATACGTTCTGAAAACATCTGTCCTTCGGGAATGCACATTAAGCACAATAAAAGAGAATGCTTTGTGTTTATGGCCTACACAGATATAGGAAGCTGATATGCTATAATATTATTAAATAATATAAACTACGAGTGCGCTCTCTAAATGATTTGATATGTAAGTAAAACGTCTGTAAGCCATAAAGTGAACGTTGAGACTGTATTCAAATCACCACATGAGCTGTAAATTACAGGCATTCTGGTGCGGTGCAGTAAAGAGTAGATGGTAAGATCAAGCAAGAGTGTGCACATATTCACACACCACATGTCAGCAGAGATAATGACTACGAGGTCCTCAACCCCTAAATGAAGTAACCATAACTACCACCTTCGCTTTACACTCATTATTGCGCTCTTCGAAGCGAAATTCTATATAGTAAAGAAATGGGTTGAAGCAAACTGTAACATAGGATCAATGCTGTATAGCCTGCTTTTATTTTTTTACACACCGTCGGAAATATACCACGTGTGATCGTTTTGTGAACTGTTTGATTACAGAGCAAGTTATGGATCTTGCATATCACGCATTCATATGAATAGTCTACAACTTTTTATTTCATTTTTCTTGTTATTGGATATCGTGTTCCTATTTAGGAAGTGTATCTTTAACGAGGGACTGCTTAGTGTGAGTTCCCGGCATGTATGTGAGCTTCATTCACATTACACTGGGCGCGTCAGTGAGAGACACACAGGCTTAACTCTCATTTTGATAGCCGGAGAGTAATTCTCCATGACCGCTTCAGTGGATGCGGCTTTGTAATGAGAAGAGTGAATGTCATATATTGAGCGACGGACACCATTCTCGCATTCTCTTGTCGAACCTTTTAGTGCGTATCACTTCGGCATGAAATAGGATGTGGCCAGTGCACATGGATTATTCTTAAGATTTATACTCCCTAAATATAGTACCCATATTGTGACTGATCTCCCAATCGTACACCTGGCTGGCTTTACAAATCAACTAGCCACCTTCTGAGGTGTCGAGGCACGTATTGAGTCTCCAGTCCTATTGATCCTAAGTTCGATTCCTGGTTCTGCCAAGAAATGTTTAATTACGGTCTGAGGGTTTGAAGGGGGTACACTAAACCTTGCGGATAAAATCTAAGAAAAGGTGGGTTCGATTTAACTGCTGGGGCTTTTAGTGACGCCTGGTTACAGGAATTTTGCCCCAAAGGGGATCTTAAACATACCTTTGCGAATTTGCATAAGGTCTATGCTGCTGATCATGTCAAACTTTGATTCCACTTTATTAGTGAAATAGTCTTTATAAATGCATCTCGTCCGTTTAAAATCATTACAAATAAAGTAACTTTCTGTCTGAACATTTTGAATTTTCCGCAAAAACTTTGTATTTATCCCCGATTAGGTGTAATGACCAACCCTCGGTTAAGTTTTGTCTGTTTATTTGTTTCTTGGTTGGTGTCAAAACTACTGGCGTGAACGACATTCTAACTGGTACTTAAGTAGAAGGCACCCCTGAATTAAAACTTGGCTACAAAGATGGTTAGATGGTAAAACCGAAGTCTCAAATTCCGTCAATAAAGCAATTGTAATCATTTCTTGACACGACGAGACCAGGTTTGAGAAAGGTTTCGTTATTCACTTGTTGTGGCTAATCTGAGAATATCGCAAGGTGAGAATGATACCTTCCTCACGTGGGTGTGTGAGAACACAGCTCTAATAAATGTGTCCCAATCAAGCAATATGGCAATCATTCATTTCGCTCGGACTGTGGATTGAGTTCATACGCTAAGTAGGGAGCCAGGAGTAGGGATGATAGATTCTCTTCAGAACTTTTGTTATACAGGGTCCTTTTTATTGGTCTAGCAACATAGCAGCGCAGCAATATATCTCTTGGCAATGAGTCACCCGGCTACGCAAGCATTGTGTCGCTGCACTGCTACGTTGCTAGACCGATATAAAAAAGGATATGCTAACATAAATATATTGCTGTAGATTCCAATGGTAGTCAGCATTTTATGGTTTGCAGAACATTAGTCTAAATAATCTACTAAACAATTAGTGCACGCCCAGAAAGTAAATTCCGTTTTTATGCATCGGCATCGCTGCAATCGCAGCTTGGCGCATGCGCGGTAGTTGTTCTGAGTCAAGGAGAAAGAGATGACGCCGTTTTGAGATCGCTGTCTGTTGACGCTTTATAGCACTTTGTTAGAATGGCGAAGTTGATTGAAAATCCTGCCGCTTTTGAGATTAGACCTGTCATTCATTTTCTGAATGCGATGAACACTAAACCAGTCGACATTCATCGACAGATTTGTGAGATGTACGGAGAAAATGCGATGAGTGATTCAATGATTAGGAGATGGGTCCAACAGTTCAATGAGGGACGCGATCAAGTGCACGATGATGAACGAAGTGGACTTCCATCGTTGGATGATGAAGACTTGGTTCGAGTAGTTGAAGAACGCGTCAAGGAAAACCGTTCTATGAACTTTCCC
The DNA here is from genome assembly GCA_946902985.2 of Meconema thalassinum. Taxonomy (NCBI): domain Eukaryota; kingdom Metazoa; phylum Arthropoda; class Insecta; order Orthoptera; family Tettigoniidae; genus Meconema; species Meconema thalassinum. The sequence continues at coordinate 1,221,856,350 of OX336389.2, read as the reverse complement.
CAAATTTCAAGATCACGTTATGAAATTGTTGACAACACAGTTAGTTGGTTGGTTCTTAAGTTTAGGGGCTGCGACAACGCGGTCATGTAGCTCCGTGTACTTTGGGTGTGTGTAGAATCTGTCTGATAACCGGTGTTATTTGTGATGACTGTATTAGTGTGTGTTAACTGTTTTTTAATTCAAGTAAGGACTGCAGACTTTTGAATTTTTCAAATAGTTCCTACTTTAGCCGCTAAACACCACCGTCAACGACTACTAGTTCAGAACTTAGCTACCAGACGCCACCACAGTCCGCTCTTGGCAACGAACGTAGGAACCTAAGAGCGTTGTTTACCTTCTTAACCTGTACAATTTAGCTTCACACAGGTGTAATTAGTGGAAAGTTCGTTAATATGCCATAAATCAATGACATGGGACCGCCGCGCCGGCTTTACTTCCCCTCCGAAGACGGCAACATTTTCTGAAGAAGGTATTCTAAACCTTGTGCCACGCTATGACAAGTGTCTCGAAAAATGTGCTTTGTTAGAATGGCGAAGTTGATTGAAGATCCCGCCGCTTGTGAGATTAGACCTGTCATTCATTTTCTGAATGCGAAGAACACTAAACCAGTGGATAAGGATAAGGAGGGTAGTGGAGGGAGTCATTGCTGCTGTGCTCCTGGGAAACACACTAACGTGCAATACAGTTACAGTTACAATAGTCTACGAGCCGATGTGAACATTTCCGTAGCAACGAGCGAAGTTAACGTTCCTCCCCTCGGAATCACGTAGAAGCACATTTCCGTAGCAACGAGTGAAGTGAACGTTCCTCCCCTCAGAATCACGTTGAAGCACATGGACTCGCCAGCATACGAAAAACGGTGCGTGCGCATGTGCCATCAGGTAATAATTGGGGTATACAATGTATACTGTCGAAGGGCAGAGAAAATAAAAGATGAAATCATATATTCAAATATTGGCCATTGCGAGCATTTGGTTTCAAGTTTCGATGTCGATGTCTGTGATATTTTAAAGTCTATGTTGGAAGGAAGAGAAGTTTCAGTGGGAATATATGTATATAATTATTTCATCTGCAATATTCTAATTCAAAGTTTAGGCATTGGATGTAGTGCGCAACAAAATAAATTTTATCGTTATCACGTCCGTTTCATCTTCCAAAAGTGGAATGATTTCTCATTTTTATGACCTCAGAAGTAATCGTGATTCGGACCCTGGCTGCATTGAGCAGAATCTAGTGATAATGTGTTTCACAACCTTGGTGCTGATGAGTTGTTGTTGTTGTTTCAATTAGGGGATTGGACTTTGTGGGCCTTTCATCCCCGTGTAGTTGGGTGTGTGCACAATTAGTCTGATAATCTGTATTAGTGTGTAGTCTGTAGTAATGAGTGCATTTGTACTTGAGGCTAGGATTGGGAATGAGGTGGCCGCGGCCTTAAGTTAGGATCCATCCCAGCATTTGCTTGGAGCAGGAGTGGGAGAATCCACTTCTAGTGTGGCTGAAATATGGGAATCAAAATAACCTCTTCTTAGTTTTTCCTCACGAGGCTGAGTGAACCCCGTTCCAAACCTTTAGGGTTACAGCCAAGTATGCTTTTGTTATGCTCATTTACGTGAATTAGCGGATTACGCTATTTTGCTAATGCAATAATTGTATGTATGATTTACGATTGTATTCCACAGACAGATAACATCCACGTATATGTTTAATTTAATTCTTAAGATGCTTACGAGAAGCTGGAACAATGATTAATTTATTAACCATGAAATATATCAGAACTACGGTATAGTAACTGGCGATAAATAAGTCCATATCAATTGAAGAAATTGCTTCCGCATAGTTTGTGGTAGATTATCTTTTTCATATGCTATTAAATGCTTTTCATGGTGTACACATTTGCTGAATCAATGCACTTGAATCAATAGTCGAGCGATGCCTAAAAACGTTATGTAATCATATGAATGTACGCTTTCTCCGAATATTAAAGGTAAAGTTTCTCATGATCCGATGAGTCGAAATGTAATGGAGCTCTTGCATTTCTTCAGCCTCGTGACGTAGAACTGAGAAGAGATGGGTTCGATTCCCAAATCATCCATCCTAAAAGTGGTTTTGCGTGTATTTCTACTTCTGCTCCAAGTGAATGCTGGAATAGTACCTCAATTAAGGACGTGGACATCTTCCACCTAAATCCTAGTCCCAATTAAAAATACACACACTAAAACCGCCATCACAATGAAACAGGTTATCAGACAGATTCCACACACACCCAGGTACACGCTGCCACGATATCCTTAAATGAATCATCATGGTGGTTTGACTCCGGAAACTACATACATGCATCTGGAAAAATAACTGTCAAAAAACTAATTTCATCACCAGAGTAAGTAGCCTATATTGTACACTATTGATTCACTGTGTGTGTGTTTATTCTTAGTCCAGCCTCATTCTAATTACACAACTTCATTACGCTATTTGTATATTTCTGCTTCATAAAGCTATCCTTACAAGGAACAGTCTGAAGCAATAAGCGATAAATAGCACAATTTATCATTTGTATTCCGGAGGTTACTGCTGCAGGCTCTGTGTGGCTGTCACGTACTCACACTATGGGTCTTTTGTTCTCCTTTTGAAGTGAGTGCCTCAACGTATACAGTATGCAATTTGTGCTAACAGTGTGGCCTATCCTTAACCCATTATAGGGCAAAACTATCCTTTTATTTTTATGTGTTTTTACATTTTAATTAATATCATTATTATTATTATTATTAATGTTATCTTCAGTTTCTCTAATTTTAATGTTTATATATTTATATTTAATGTTAAATTTATGTTCTTATGGATTTAATGTTGATATGTATTGTTTAATTTAATTAATTAATTTCAATTGATTTTACAATTATTTTCCTAATTATTTTATAGTTATGTTTAATATTTTAATTTTTATATTTCTTTTATTATTGTAATTTTATTTTTATAATTTTTATTTTTATATTTATATTTTATGTTTACACTTTAATTGTTAATGTTTTCATTTTTTTTTTAATTTTATCCAGCACATTACGCCAATTAGATACGTATATAATGGTTTATTTTTAGAAATACTAGCACTTCGGCATGAAAATTCTCCGAAATTTGGCTGAAAGATTCAACCATCAGCATCTTTGAATGCATAAACTGTCCATATGACAGGTGCTTAATATAGAGACCACTATCACATAAAGGGTTAAGCCAACTCTCATCACTACACCAACATTTTGAAGATAAGACCAATTTCTGTAGATTTTATTCTATAAACTGATTCTATTATTTATAACATTCCGCGTTTGAGTCAAACTTCAGCTGCAAAAAACAAATTATTTTCGATGTAAAGGATGAATTAAAAGCAAATGGAAAAATTTCTTGTGATATAGGCCAACCTGTATTGAAGCATTCCAGTGCAACCTACAACGATGTCTGTAATATCTATAGAGTGATTCTTCTATGTATTTATTTAAGATAGGTATGAACGCTTCTCTGAATCGAGTAATGGAAAGTCGTTTCCTATGTTTGTTTTTAATTCGAATTAGTAGCCTATATTACTTGCTAAAGTGATGCAAATGTAAGTCTTAAGCAATAACGTGGTATTTGGAGTGCTTGAATCTATAAAATAATACTAATTGGATAAGAAAATTATTACTTTGCAGTAAGGAACAATTCATGACGTTTTGACGGCTTTTACTCTCATATCAAGTAGGTAATTTTGGGTCAGTGATAACAATTTAGCACCATTTAATTGCTGACATACGAACCTGTTCATAAACCACAGTGATAGACAGGGTTCACACATACAGTAAATGTTGGATGTAAAGGCGACGATGTCCCTACATCGTGAATGAATCGATGATGGCAACAATAACGACAAATTAATGGAATGGCCTATGCAGATTGTGTTCTGAAAGTCATACTTGTAATTCTTTGCAATTGTTTACTTGTGAAGTCTCTTGAACATTTTGTAGAAGCATAATTACATTGCCACTAATATACAGAGAGAAGCATACATAGGTAGGGAATTCAGCTTTGTAAAACCAATTTCACCTGACAGATTGTAAGCTCATCTCCTAACGGGTCCAATATTAATGTCCAATAAAACTCTTTGGTAAGATTTATATCGTCTGGAACGAAGCACTTGGGAACTTTCCTCTCTTTTTTACTTCTGCAAGCTCCTTTTGCAATATTCGCAGGCCGATGTCGAAGAGCACTATGACAAGAGGCCCTTCATCACAGGCTGAAGACGCATTGCAATGATTGGATGTGAATCGCTTCTCCGGGATAAAATCTAGTCTTAGACGACGACATCTGTTGAAAACGAAATGACCTCTCTGGACACAACGTTTGAAAATAAACCATTCCCATACACATTATAAAACGTACATCGATATATTTTATTCAAAATTCCTCCCATCGGGCGTTTGTATGCCCACATTTCATGGAAAGGACATTTAAGTCTCATATATTGTGACCTTATACTCGGAGATTTGCTGATGACATCGTCATCTTGGACGACGCGCCTCAGGATTTGAATGAGTTTATGAATGGTATGGAGTCCGTCTTGAGGAAAGAATTCATGATAACAATTATAAAATGTAAAACAAAAATATTGGAATGCAGCCGCAATAAATCAGAAACCTCTATGGACATCAAATTGGTAGGGGAGAAACTAAAGGAAGTAGGAAACTTCTGTTACTTTGGAAGCAAAATAACCAGTGATGGGCGAAGCAAAGAGGATATACAAAGTAGGTTGGCTCAGGCAAGGAAAGCATTATTACAGAAAACGAATCTGTTGACATCGAATATAGATTTAGGTATTAGGAAGACATTTTTGAAAACCTATGTCTGGAGCGTCGCTCTCTATGGAAGTGAAACTTGGACTATAGGTGCAGCAGAAAAGAGGAGAATTGAAGCGTTTGAAATGTGGTGTTATAGGTGAATGATGAAGATCAGATGGGTAGATAGGGTTACAAACGAAGAGGTATTAAGACGAGTGTGAGAGGAGAGATGTTTCTGGCGAATGCTAATGAAGAGAAGAGATAGGTTGGTAGGACACATACTAAGACACCCAGGAATAGCAAGCTTAGTTATGGAAGGAAGGGTCGAGGACAAGAACTGTAGGGATAGACCAAGGTTAGAATATGTTAAACAGATTCTTCGGATGTAGGGTGTGGTAGCTATATAGAGATGAAACGATTAGCTCAGGACAGGGAGGCATGGAGAGCTGCATCAAACCAGTCAAAAGACTGAAGACTCAAACAACATGCTCGCTCGTCAATGTTGTATGCAGGACTAGTGAAATCAGCTTCACTGCTTCTACACATGTCCACTAGACTCCGTCTCATATTATTAGCAAGACGGCGGGACTAGAGGAAACCACGGTACGCCATGAGGTGCGTTCTGAGTTCCAGTTCTTACGTATCACTAGCTGAAATAAATCGTCGTATTGCTGCGCAATAACGCCACACCCACACTTGTAAAAAATCTTTGTTCGATTTTAACTTAGGTACAATTAGCCATACTGAACCGTATGCTAAGGCAAAAGTTCCTAATTCAAATCATTCTGATTATAAAATTCAAAATCTGCTCGACGAGAGTGCATATTGGCTACATTACTTTGCAATAACAAACTTAAATTAGAATTTCAAAAGTTTTGGAACAAAAACAAATAGTATGATATAAAATAAGGTAGACGAACGTGAAATAGGATACTCAAAAGTTGAAAATGTGTTCCACTAGATAACATTTCCTTGCTGCAATTTCCCAGTTCCCGTGAAGTGTTTACAATCCATGGAGTTTACTGGAATTTTACTTACCTTCCTTCAGAGTCATTCATATCCATTCAGTTCTTAGATATGTCCTGAAATGTATCCTTCTATGTAATTTCCTTGTTTAATATATTTTGCTTCCGCGTAATACTGCCAGTATACGTTGTAACGAATGGAATGACTTCAAAAATGATTATATGGAAAATCGTTTGCAATACCATCCTGAAATCGTTCGAAGAAAAACGTTAACTCAATAATAATAATAATAATAATAATAATAATAATAATAATAATAATAACAATGCTATAGGCATTACTTCCCTTTGACCTGCTGTAATTTTCGAGACGCTGAACTGTTAGAATTTTAACCTTGCAAATCTATGGACCTGAGGCTGGCGCAATTTAGCACTCCCAAATACTATTGGAATGAACAAAGTTCGAACTCGCAACTTTGGGGTTTTAGACCAGCGCTTAACCAGGTGAACCACTCCTCCCGAAATTGATGCCACTGGATCGAAGACAGGGAGACTGTGAAGATCAATGCTCTTTACTCTTGAGTTGAGACCTGGATTTGGGCCATGAAAAACGCAACCCCATACTCTTTAAGTTTAGAGCTGGAGTTAGCCCGTGTGGAACGCAAACCCCATACTCGTGAGTTGAGAGCTGGATTTAGCCCGCGTGGGACGTAAACCCGTACTCTTCAGTTGAGAGTTGAATTTGGACCGTAAGGAATGCAATCCTGTACGCACCTTATAATTCAAACGCAAGCCTTAAGCAATAACGTGCGTTCAACGAGATCTGGATTTGGATCATGAGGAACGTAACCCCGTACTCTTTATGTATAGAGATGGTTTTAGACCGTGCGGAACGCAACCCCGAACTCTTAAAGTTTACAGCTGGATTTGGGCCGTGGGGAACGCTACCCTGTACTTTTTAAGTTTACAGCTGGATTTGGGCCGTGAGGAACGCTACCCTGTAGACGCTGGCGACGCTTGGTGTGTCCGAATGGCCCAGGCGGCGCAGTGCAAGGGAGAGCGTAGCAGTCATTGCGATAACGTCCATTAGACTGTACAATAAATCTACTTGCAACCTCAACGCCCATTGTCGCACTCACTGAGACCCTACATCATAAGGCGCCTGATAAAAGTGTGGCCGAGGGAGGCTGCCAAGTGAGCGTGACGGCGCTGTAGTAAATTCCTCATCTTCCCAGGAATGAAATGATGTTAAGTAAAGCTGACATCCCGGTGTGAGTTGGTCTCATGTAGACTAATAGAATAATAGTTAAAAGGTATGATAATAATAATAATAATATTATGGCCTCAGCTGCGTGACATGTAGATCTTTTGAATTGGAAGTGAAAAATCGAAGTTTACACAGGAAACCAAAATTTATGCTCACCGGATTGAGAAAAATAGAACAGCTTATTTGCATATACCAGATTCATATGAATTGCTGATTAGAATATGATGTACGTTGGCATTGCAACTTTAAATCTTCATATTTTTAATGAATCACTAAAAAACGACATTGATATAGTAGGATTATTATAATAGGTGTTAAATATGGACTGAGCGTGTAATTTCCTAGTAGCTACACTTTCAACTCAACTCTCTTACCACGAAAGGACGAGCAAACCAAAGATTAGTTGTTCGAAACCAGCGACGGGAACTTTTAATGCCATCCCTGAAAGTGGCTTCTATGGATATTCTCTCACACACTTTCTTCCTCTACTAACCCCAACCTAGAATAATGTATGATAGACTTTGTTTTTGTTGTTGATTCATTTAGGAGCCTTGCAACATCGTGGTCATATAGCCCCGTGTATTTGGGTGTACTGTATGTGTAGAAGTTGTCTGATAATCTGTCATGTGTGTACTAGTGTGTGTACTTGTACTCCAGGTAGGATCCTGGTAGAAAACGGCCTTGGCCTTACTTTAGGTACCATCCCAGAATGTGCCTGGAGTAGAAGTGGGAAACCACGGAAAACCACTTCCTGGATGACTGACGTGGAAATCGAACCCGCCTCTTCTCAGTTTTGCCTCACGTGGCTGAGTGTACCCCGTTCCAGCCCCCAGAGCAGAATTAAATTTCTTGGCATAGCCGGGAATCTAACCCGGACCTCCACGGTGACAGCCAACAGTGTTGGCTTGACGCAACGAGGCGGACTGTGATTGACTTATGATAACGTTGTGGGTTTTACGTCCCTTTGAACTTCTGTGTCTTAACAGACTGTGGGGTGGTGGAATTTCACTCTGAAGGGACCTTCAACGTAGCAGTACATTTACTGACACGGTTCATACACGTAAGCTCCCTCAGATGCCAAGTGACTGCGTTGTGATTCGATCCTGCAACCCTGGGCAGGGCAACCTGCGCCACGCAGTGGATAATAAAATGAATTATACATAGGTATTATCAGGCAAATCTCGTACACAGGCTAAATACTTGGGGCTAATGGCCACGATCTGTATCCCCTTACTTCTGGCCATGATTTCAGAATGGCAAATGGACTGTAACGGAGTTGACCAAGCTTCGTGGGAAGCTGCATGATACACTTTGCGCCACCCTTTAATTTCAGAGGTTAATTTTGCTTTGCAGCTGAAGGCTTATTAAGGCTATGCTGTAAAACCTCAGATATTATTTTAATTCATAGGCTAACTAGAGATATGTGTGAAGTTGAACTTCTCCCGTTCGTGCTAGCAGAGCTCAACTCCAGACAGTCCCAAATTTCCCGCACTCTGCCTCGCAAGGAACGAGAATCGGTGTCATCTCTCCACTCACTATCTCGCACTGAGCACTCATTCGGATTACTCACAGCTTGTCGTTCCGTGTCGACCCTAGGGCAGTTTAGTTAAAGAGTCGTGAGGTGAGCTATAAAATATTACGTGTTGCTATTTACATTGGGAGCGAGAAACAGTTTCATCATGGGACCTTTGCTTTCTTTTTACTGTCCAGTAAACAGTTATTTCCATGTGTATTGTAATGAGAAACGTGGCTTTGGCTTGAGGCAAGGTACTGTACATAAAACAGGAGTGAATAAAGATAAACCATGTTCGGATGGTCAGTGCCTCGTCTCTGTACTGTAACTACTGTTGCTCCCAAGTCCCTGCTTCAGTCCAAACAGTTTCCTTGGGAGCTACAGTAAACATGGAAGTCCACTTGTTTGCAGTGGAGGGAAAAAGGGAAAAAGTATTCAAACGAAGTACAGTATGCACGCAGACGTAGTTACAAGTCTTCAACAAGCCCAAAGCATACAAATAACCCATAAATATACGTGGATATTTATATTTTTATGTTGAACAGATATTTTAAGGCAGATTCCTGGATGCCAAACGTATCATATATTTGCATTAATTCCCCATGTCTTTTTACGAGTATGGCCTCTCCTCTGTCTTTAAAGTCATAGTTTGCTTTTGTCGTGTCCGCTTTATGTTCCATACTAGTCACTCACACCACGTACTCTTACACGATGAAAAAGTCTATTTTTGTGGCATCACTTTACTAAGTATTTTCTGGGTTTATGCTAAAGGTGCAGCTATGATTCTTGTAACATATAAGAAGCGGTATATTCTGAGCTGTGTTTGACCATGTAGTGCTACTTTGCTTTTATAGGATGTGTGAAATGAATACAAATTTGGGCAGATGCAATTTCAGAAAAATGTTGTATAAGTTGCTTCAGGTACACATTTCTCAGTTGTTTTTCAATCAAATACTCTCAGATTTTATTCACATACTTGGAATGGATCATGGCAGATGAGTAACTACTTTGTTTCATTATTATTGGGACAGAATGCAAGAAAAAAAATCCGAAATCTTTCTTTTTACATTTATTCAAAAATATTTATCAATTTTTCTCTTCCCTATCCATGCCTACTATGTTTTGGAAGTGAAAATAGGTTAACATTCAAGTACTCCATTAGGCAAGTTAATGTAAAAAATAGCCCTCTATCTTAAATGGTTTCCTAGTTATTGGTACCTAAACATGAAAAATGAGTATTAACGGAAAACAGCTGGCAAAGTTAAAAGTGTATTATTCAGAGCATGGGACGCTGTAGACATCAAAACCCCAACAAACTATATATATTTGGATTCAGAAAAGGATGAAGAATTTTATGGTGCCAAAATCAAAAAATTGATTTTTTCATCATGCAAGAGTACGTGGTGTCCTTAACAGTGTTTGTTTTATATTTGTTGCATTGCCATCTGTTATATTTCAAACTTGTGTTATCGAATGCCCGGGTAAAGTAATAAATAATTCCAATATGTTTGAGCATTGAAGAATTGTGGCTCAAAAGTCAATCAATTTAATGTGTGTGCCTTCCTTACATACCGTAGGTAGAATGACTAGACAAGAGCACTGAACAAATCTCCTCGGCCACATATTAAACGGTGACTTCTTAGGTCGAACCTCTCGCGAAATACCTTTAATTGTTATTTTAAACTAGAATATCATCGTAAGCAAGAAGACAAATATAACAGATTTGGAAGTTAGTAAACACTATAAGCTTGCCATATAATTCACGATAAGGCTATATCTTTCTTTTCTTAGTTTGAAATCTTGAGTGATCTTACTTTTACGTACTTTTACGTCGGTTCAGTTAATATCTCGTGTACGTGTTTGATAACCTGTGTTCATTTAAGACTCTACAAATGTGTGTATTTCAACTTGCGACTAGGAATAGAAAGTGATGTGATCATGACATTAAATAAGGTACCATGCCGACATTTGCCTACAGTAGAAGTAAAAACTTCTAGGAAGTAGAAATCGAACCAACCCCTTCTCATTAATCGTTACGAGGCTGAGTGTACCCGTTTCAGCCCTCCAACTATAGGATAACATTTTCTGATGGAGTTTGGAGTCAAACCCAGGGCCAATGGGACAGAAATTCGTACCCCTAAGACCGTAGCAGGCAGCTTATAACTTTTAAAGTCATGTTTATTTTAGTGCATTTTTGACGGAATGGCGTGAATACCACCCGAAATTTCGTTCAGTCCGTGGCCATACCACCAACATTCATTTAATCATTTCACTTATTGCCAATGTGTATTTCTTCACTGAATTATGATACAGATATACTTTGGCAAGTAAGAGATAAAATGTACATTCGTGTTGCACCCTGTGCCACGGAATTGGAAATAGCGTAGTTAACATGTTACTGAATAAACCTCCCTCTGTCCTGACTTTAATCATGGTTCTTGTCGTTTAATGAAGTGCTAATGGCACGGGAAGAGTGCAGTCGATACTCGAGGGTAGAGTGCCAGCTGGCTTTGTCTAATGACATCATCTGACCACTTGCGAGACATCTCCATCTCACATGGCCTCATCCAGCCACACTGCCAGTGTCACTCTTCCTAATACTGGGTGGGCCTCCTAAGAATTATTATTATTTTTATTATTATTGATTCATTTAGGGCTCGTTTCTGTATTGTAATCCATCTTTACATATTGCAATAAGTTACATCAGGAAGGAAATGACTCTAGACCTGGACCACAAAAATACCAGAACTTGTCACCACTTTAACCATACACCTTCCTTCACAGCCGTGTGTGTGGCATGCGGTCATTTATGGTATTGCTACTAAAGTTGAGCACTTCTACACACGCTAAAGCAAATGCAAGCCTTCAGTTTACGAAGAACGTACAGGTTTGACCAGCAATATTTCTTGAACTAGACGTTTCTTGCATCACCGTGAAATTTAATTACATTCTCATTAATATCTTTACGTGACCTCTGAAAACCTAGATCCATGTCAATTATTGTGCCTATGAATCTTGCATGTATCTCAGCAACAACTCTCCGCTGAACTTCACTGGTTTCACATTTCTGCAGACATTTTCCCACCGGGCCCTGAAAAGATGACACCACATTTCTGAAACACCTTGAATAATGATAAGCATTTAACTTCCCTTTTAACTGTTGTAGTTGTAGAGATGATAGGGTGCCAAAATTTTCTCCGGAGGAGTCAATACATTATTGGAACGCACCTGATGCATTTAAACACCTCAAAATGCTATCTGGATTCCTTATATTTGAAGTTCAGCACTTAACTTCGAACCAACCGGAGAGGTGGCATTTAACTCACGGCTATGGAGGAAGGTGTAAGTAATGAAACTACACACGCTTTACACTGTACTTTGTTACAATAGAACATGCGTTCTCAACCTGCTGCTTTTTAAATGAAATGTGCTCCGAGCCAAAAAAAAAAAAGTGCTCGTGAGCACAAGCTCCCGTGATATCCATTCTTCAATTCAAATTCTGTTCAAAGAACCGAAATACTTTATTAGCATTTTCACCACAAGATTTGACAGTCAGAAAACTTGATCATTTTGTGAAATAGTATTTTTAATCTACAGTAAAGATAATTGGACATCCCTGCTTTATGAGTAACACAAAAAAATGCTGAATTGACTTGACTTTCCATGCGCAAATGTATCTTAACTGCATGAGTCATGCAAGCAGTTGCAGCATGCCTGGTCAGCGGTAAACCCCTAGCTATTTCAGCACTTCTGAGGGAGAGAGAAATAGAAAAAGGAAAGAGAGGAGCGTATTAGTGCATTATTATTATTTTGTTTTAATATTCGATTGAATGGTGCTCGGGTACTGGGTATGGCATGAGGGCGGTGCTCACTGTCCCAGAAAGGTTGAGAACGCTTGCAGTAGAATGGAACAGAGAAATAACATGTTTCCTTCTTGTGGCTCTTATGACATTATTCTTGAGCCATTCCATCCCAACACCTCGACTGTGTAATAAATGGGATGGATAATAAATTCCGCAAGCGAGCACCAGGACGTGCTAATGGTTGTAGGAGTTATGGAATGTAATACAACAAGTGACATTGTGGTATCAATATTTACGGAGATATTAAATTATTGATCACCACACCTGCTGCCTGGTGAAGCAGAATTTTCATAGCAGGTCGCTCTCGGATAAGCGAAATTACCGATGTGGGAGAACAGGTTGATTGACGATGATATCTGCTACACAGTGTGTCAAATAACAAAGACGTGGTTTATGTATTTAGCGTATGGTTTTTAGAGTCCGAGGACATTCTATTCATTCACGTTCATTTAAAAACTTGTTTACAAGGTTGTTGATTACAGAACTGATTGTGAGTTTAAACCATTGCGGAATGGTGACAAAAATTCAAAATAAGTGTCGAATTGCAGCTGAAAATTATTCTTTAGATTTCATTTGGTAACAGATAAATCTTTTAATGAAATAGAGCAGGTGGATCCAATTTTACAGCCTAAAATGTTGAAAATTGCACTATTTTGATATCAGAATAATTCTCGCGCATATTGTCAGACATTATAGGCCTAGTATACACGGCTAATTAAATTACAAACCTTTTAGGTTTTCTTTATAGTTGCTTACATCGGTAATTGTTTTAAATAAGACCGATAGCTAACGATTAGTCATTAAAAAGTCTTAGGTGATTCTCAGACAGATTAAGATGTTTTATTTCCTGGCTTAGGACACAATGACCATCAGCCAAACTTGGGGTATCACCCCATCATACGCCAAAAGCAGAGCGGGGAGACATGGATAACCATATCTAGAATGACAGAGATGAGAATCGAACCTACCTAGTCTCAGTTGTCCTCACGATGCTGCGTGTGTATCCTGTTGCAGCCTTGACAACTGATTTACAATTCTTAACAGAACTCTTTGCGAGAGAAGTCTCAAGACGTACCCACCTAGACATAGATTGTTTTACACGAAATTATGGAATTACTGCGATGAAGAGCAACATACGTCCGTATTAGTTCAGAAGACGTAAGTTCTTCAGCTTGTTCTATAAAGAATTATTTAGTTAAAGATAAAGTTCGTGTATAGTCGTAAGTCTTCGGCTATATTCGACTTGCCGCCACAAGGTCAGCTCTAATGAGATGTACAAGTCGTTGATGACCTGGGGGAGCAGCCTCTTGCTAGCCTTCTCTTGTGCTATTACATTTTTACGGTACACAGCCAGTCAAAACTATGACCATTAGACTTGAGGGGTAACCTGAGGAACGTGATCCGTGGGTTGCAATGATCCACAGTGAAGGAATGTCTCGTGGTGTAATGATCTGCGTTGTTGGCTGTCATTCCCGAGGCCCGGGTTTGATTCCCGGTTCTGCCAAAAAAGATAATTCTGGTAGAGGGCTGGAACGCGATTCACCCAGCCTTGTAAGCTAGAACTGACAAAATGTTGATTCGATTCCTACATGAGACATCCTATTAATGGTGGTGTCCTATGGTTTCCTAGTTCTATTCCAGGCAAATGCAGGTATGGTACCTAAATTATGGCCACGGCCACCTCCTAAGCAAATCCTAGAACCAGTTATAAACAAACACACTAGAACAACCATTATAATGACTAGCACACCCAAGTACACGGGGTTAAATGACCAGGATGTCGCACGCTCCTAAATGAAGCATCATCATCACCACCAGCATAATTATGTTAATTGTTGTGTTTATGGCAGTGGGGTTCGTAGAAAGAATAAACTGAAAACCCACAAAGTCACGAGTTTCATCAGTATGAGAATTAGACCAACAGATTGTAGGTGGGAGAATTTAGTTATGTACATCAGATAATGGTAAGGTGAGATACCCCTCCATGGCCTATTAACCACTGTCAACAGCAATGCAATCTGCCTCTACTCCCAGGTTCAAATTCCGACGCTGATAGTGGCCATCCTTGTTTTTTTTTTGTTTTTTTTTTTTCAATTGACTATTAAATCAGGGTGGTAACTGTGAGTGCTGGTATTCGAACCTAGGATCTCCGAGCGCAGTTCAGTTGTAGATCTTGAGTTATTGTTAGATCATTTGGCTGCACAGTTGGGTTTCTGTTGAAACCTTCAGAATGGATGAATGAAGAGTGACATTGGCAGGAATATTATGGAATATTTGAAAATTTGTCGTGCTACTGATGCTAGCAATATTCTGTTAGATAAGCTTAGCAATTTAGCCGAGTTCATTTCAGGAATAATTAAGAATTGATTGCAAGGGGACATAATGGAATTGAAATTAATGTATTAAGGAATTTGTTACAAACATTTCTTATGAACTACTACCGTGGAAGGACTGTAGGGACTGAAGCACGTTCTAAATCTAAAGCTGGCGTGGAGAATAAACCAACAATGAGTTACAGCCGTGAATTGTACCTAGATATTTCACGCTTCAGCTCTCTTAGCTTTTTACACGTGAATTTCGTGCTCAGCTGATAATCACAAAAAATACCACCACACACGTCAGCAATGGTTATTGACACAAAACTTCCACTGAGCTTAGTAGAACACCAATGTGTTAATAAAGAATTAAATTCTCCACTGAGGTGAGTGTGGTCTGATATAGACGAAGTTATTGTATAAAGAGCTCCCAGGTTCATTCTTTCGATATGTCGTCAGGTATATATTATATGTGCATATGTCAGTTTAATTTACTCGTATATACTACCTCGCACATTGGAAATATTTTCAGTACCTTCTGAAACATATGAATGTTGTTTTAGTTATATTGTGGGCCTATGAACTGATATTTCCTATAGCCTATAATAATCAGATATAATAATAATAGTCTAGTAATGATAACTATCCTTTTATTATTATTATTATTATTATTATTATTATTATTATTGAGCCTCCGTGGCTTAGGCGGCTGCACGCCGGCCTCTCACCGCTGGGTCCGTGGCTCAAATCCCGGTCACTCCATGTGAGATCTGTGCTGGACAAAACGGAGGCAGACAGGTTTTTCTCCGGGTACTCCGGTTTTCCCTGTCAAAATTTCATTCCAGCAACACTCTCCACTATCATTTCATTTCATCTGTCATTCATTTAATCGTTACCCCAAAGGAGTGCGTCAGGCCTCGGCAGCCGGCACAGTTCATATCCTCGCCGCTAGATGGGGGCTTCATTCATTCCATTCCTGACCCGGTCGGAGCCTGGAAGCAGGCTGTGGATTTTCATTTGTCATTATTACTATTATTATTATTATTATTGTATGATGGGAAATTCGGTAGCAAAATGATTTTCATGAAGTGAGTAAGTGAATTTCGGCTAGAAATTAATGGATACAAAAATGGGGTTGGGATTCTTCTCTGTACCGTATTGGTTTAATTTTAGGACTCTATGGTAGCTAAAACTACGGCAGCTAAGTGTGTTTTATTGGCAGCGGATTATTCCTAATAGCAATGAAATAATTATAATGCTAACACAATTTATTTAGGTCATTTTGAACTTAGAATTTGGACAGATGTCTTTGCTTTTCATGCTTTTCATCTCGTGGCGTAGTAATTGGCATACCGCGGAGGTCCGGGTTCGATTACCGGCTCTGTCAAGAAATATAATTCTGGTTTGAGAGCTGGAATGGGCATCACTCAGCCTCGTGAGGCAGAACAGAGAATTGGTGTGAAGTGGTTTACCTTGGGTTCCCACACCTATTCGAGGCGAATGTCGGGATGGTAGACCACATAACTTGAGGCCATGGCCACCTCCTACCCAAATCTTAGTCTCAGTTACAAATAAACCGTTCGACCATTAAAATGACACAGGTTATCAGACAGATTCCACACACACACACTGAAATACACGGGGCCAAATGACCAGGATGTCGCAAAGCCCCTAAATTCATCAATAACAACCTTTTCTTGTAAAACCTCATCTGAAGTTAAATTTTATTTGGTAATGGTAGCATTCACGGGTGGCGTCAAACCGTCGACCCAGACAGGTCCACACCTGTTACTGTACTCCAGCCGGGACAGATAGCCGTGGTCGTTACTGCGTGTCTGCAGGCAGTCGCTCACATCCGGGGGGTGAGGAAGTTCAAATTCTCCGCCGGCAACCTTGAAGATGGTCTTCTGTGGTTTCCCATCTTATTTCCAGGCAACTGCCAGGGTTGGTCCCTAACTATAGGCCACAGCCGCTACCTTCCAATTCCTCGTCAATACAATCACACTTTCCTCCCCAGACAACACTGCACACGCGACGGCACTTGTAGCTCACCCCATGAGTTTCCACATAGAAGCAGCTACAAACTCTGGCGAGCCGAACATGTCCTCGGACACTCCCGGCACGAAAAGTCATACGCTAACCAGTGTTGAGCCAACATTTGGAATGAAGCAGTATGGTCCATTATAACAGTTACAGCCATGCAGACAAGATGGCGGTCAACCCATGCTCTGTTCACATTGCGTAGTCCAGTACCTGCTTGTCGCTGCGTACAACTCTCTACCATCCACTGGCTTCACACACTCATTACTGTGTCCTGAACGATCCGGATTGTCACGGTATAACACGCTCGTTTCCCGGAAACCGACCATTCTACCCCATTCTAACTCACTCACATGCTGATATTGCGCCCTTTGACGTCACTAAGCATACTGACCCTTGCTTACACTTTCTACTTCGTTTGATGGCTCTTCACTGATTTTTCTCGTCGCACAAGAGCCTACGTGAACGCCATCTCTCCACAATCATTATCACTTACCGGTACCTATTGCTGGTACACTGTTCTTAAGATCCACCTTTGGATTCATTTGGATGACTGGCTGCGTGGCTCAGCGGTAACGTTCTCGCTTGCTGGGCCCAAGGTTGCAGGTTCGTATCCTGGTGCAGTCAGGTGGCATTTGAGGGTGCGCAAATGCGAGGGAGCCGTGTCCAGTAGATTTACTGACACGTTAAAGATCCCCTTCGGGGCAAAATCCGACACCCCGGCGTCTCTAAAAGCCAGTGTAGTTAAAAGGGACGTTAAACCAATAACATTATTATTATTGGATTCATTTGGGCATTCTTCTGGTGTTTGAAATTTTCACAGACGCTGTTATGAATTTTCGTTTTGTGATTTAAAATACATAGTTTTGCCTCTTTATGTAACCCCACTGCGTAGCCATGCGCGTTTAATCACGTACCACGACTACGAAAGTCCCGTGCTGATTGCGGGAATCCTGAGTGGTTTTTCACTCTCTTAAAAAAAATGCTGCATTGATTCCTTATTTCAAATCCTGGCCCAAACTTCTAGAGTTATACTCACCGCTACAATCACCTGAGAAATACTGGTTACCAGACAAATCCAGCACACACCTAAGCACACGAGGCTGATGGCCAAGTTGTCCCAAACCCCTGAAATTATTTAACAACATCCTGCATATTTTTATTTTTAAATAGCCCATTGTTCCTGCAGAATAATTCACCACGGGAATTATTTCTTTCCACGTTGTCTCAGTAAAATGAACGTTAAGAAATCACTTGTTGCGGTTTAGAGGCGCTCAGGTATGTTGCATTATATCAACTCCTGTTATTTTGGGTTCGCTGCAGTGCACTGAATGTTTTCGAATGTTTGTTAGCTTTTAATAGCAATTTAGTGGGTTGATTTTCGAATTCACTTAGACTTGGAGGCTTGGGGCTCGTGGGGTTGGTTCCAAGCTTATGACAGGGAAATGCTTGGCAAATCGCCAGCCACGAGGAACGCAGCTGTCTGAAACAAATTTTCCAAAGAACGAAAGTTATTGCACAGTAGGCTATTGTGTATTTCACTATCGGAGTGCTGACGGTTAAATAAGAGCATGATCCCTGCGTGCTGGTATTTATCATAGAGTGCCCCAAAACTTGTGCTGTGGCCTACTCCAGACGTCACCGACAGATGCTAGGCTTTAACCTAACGCATCTCGGGCCTAGACTAGAGGATTGTAATCACCTGCTAGCCCTTAAGTGCAGTTATCAGGGAACAGTAACATAATAAGGACTGCTAAACGTACTCATTCAATAACTGTTTACCATATTTTATTATTCTATTCTGCTCACCATTCAAAGCGTAGTTCGATGAGCAATACGGCATGCGCAATGAATATGCTGACAGTAGAAAGAGAGCGAGGGCTGTACTTGACATAGTCATCTTGGCTAAATAAAAACTGCTACGGAGTAAACATGCGCCGCTTTCTGTGATCTCGGGATGCGTATTGAGATTCCGTATCCAAAGGTCGTGGCTTCGATTCCCGATTCATTCAGGAAATTTAGTTCTGATCTGAAGGCCCTACATTCAGCCACGTGAGACAGAATTGGGTAGAGATGGTTGGATTTCCTCCTCAGCCATCCTAAAAGTAGTTGTCTGTGGTTTCCCACTTCTACTGTAGGTAAATAACAGGATAGTGCCTAACTTAAGGTCACGGTTGTATCCTTCCAAATCTTAGACTTAATTACAAGTACAGACCCTTGTACAGCCATCACAATGACTCAATTTGTCAGACAGTTTCCACACACACATCAAGCACACAGGGGCTCCATGACCACGATGTCAGCAAGTTCCTATATGAATCAAGAAAAGAAAACATATAACAAACATGCTCTTTAAAAATTATTGTCGAAAGTAAGCACAAAATGTATTTAACCGTCTCAATAACCAATCAAAATCTGCCGGTTAGAACGTCTGAAATAGCAATATCTTTTACGTATTTTCTTTACAAAGCAAAAAAAGAAAAAATAGTCAACCAAACTTTTGGATATTATTTGCAAAAGTAAGCACCAAAAAGATTCGTTTTCCACAAGAATCATTAAAATTGCTTGGCTAGAACGTCAGTAATAGTCGTTTTTAAATGTTTGAAATGTTTAACCTTTTGAATATACAGATGGTTAATTCTCCTGACTTGGGAATTGGGTGTTTCTGAAGTCTTCGTCATTCATTTCATCCTCATAGGTCGTCAACTTGTGTTTGTCTTCAAGGGGTGGTGTTGTAAACAAGTAAACTTTATACTCACCACAGCCATTCATAACTGATGCTAGAAGTGCTGATGACACACATGCTCGCTTATTGCAATACACTCTGCCGAATTTGACAGCCCACAGCCCACACATGTGGCCTTCACCCTATCAAGGACACTGTGCTGCCTACTAAACTTATGACGCACAGGTGCACGTAGTCACTGCGGAGAACATTCCCGGGCGCCCTGTATTAGCTGCGGTGACACGATATATGGATGACTGTATTGCACGCTACGCAGAACTTGTAAAAAAAAAACTCATTTAACACTTTAACATCAGGGCAGCAGCGGCAGTATTTTATTTTTCTACGAATGTTACTGGGGGTAGCTTTTCCTTTCGGTGAGGAGAGAAGTGAGGGGTATTCAAAGATGAGGTACGTGAGACCTATTGGAAATAAGTGTAGTTGCTCTGTAGTCTTAGGATCCTGTAAGAGAGTGAAGGTATTTCCCGTGTTTTCAATGACTAAAACCAAGCTCCAGTATTATGGGTTACAACATCCATAAAACTGCTACTGGCCAAATGCTTATAACAAACCTTTCATCTGTGGCCCCTTTAAAAGTAAAATTATGAGAAGAACATTTTTGCGGAGAGCTGTTGTGAGAGCCCTAAAAGATGGAAATCTGCCGTAAGTTTGCAAGCTATAGAAGTACAAAGCTGTGTGATATTTCATGCCGTCGTTCTTGTATAGACTTGATGTTAAAAGAAATTACTTTCATCCCTCTTATTACGGTGCTCTCGTATGAAAAGTAATAAAGAAGTAAAGGACTTGAATGGATGTGATGTGTATGCGCTCGCTCAATACAAAAATTCTTTCTTTGCAGAGGAATGAAATGTTGGCCGTACTGGCAGTAAGTTAGCAGCTCTTGCGTACAGACGAGCGACGATGCGAAGCAAACTGTTCAACGTAAAAGGGGACTTGGAGTGAGATCTCTGGCGATGATATGCTGCAGTCTTCAACAATTTCTTGGACAATATTACTGCTACCCATTTAATTCATCAAAACTTGGAGGTGCCTCTAAAATGATTTCATCAGTTTGATTTGTGGAATTTATATCCACCATACTTTGTGAATTTTTGGCACGTATTGTATCTGCAGATCTCTTTACTTCTCCCGACTTTGGTATCCTAATAAATCGTCTTATTCAATACAGCACTGGCCAGTGTGATGTTGTAACTGTAGATTTAACTCAACTAGTCTCTATAATCCCAAAACCTACTGGGGTAGCTACGCGTGTTAATCTAGTAAGGCTCAGTCCCGGGATAGTTGAAGGCCCCGGAGGAGATAATTTATTTCATTCCTGTAATTTTAATCCAGTCTCTTCTGCCAAGAAAAATAACAATCTATGAAAAAGATTTAAATAAAATTTTTGAAAGGAGCAATACATTTATTTTATGAAAATTATCAAACAGGTGAAACGACTGGGTGTGTTGTTAAGCTGTTAGGCAATTATATCAGAAATATTGAAACACAAGTTTATCAAAGGTATGCCCAATTTTGGACATTTCTAAAATGTACACTTTTCGTAACTTGTTTATACATTTGAGAGGCCTGCGACATCTTGGTCATCAGCCCCGTGTAGTCGGGTGTGTCTTGAACTTGTCTGATATCCTGTATTCCTGTTATGACTGTAGTAGTGTGTGTAACTGTATTCGGGACAGGGATGGGATAGGCACCCCGGCACTTCAAGTAAGGTATTATACCGGCATTTGCGTGGAGGGAGTGTGGAAAACCCCGGGGAAAACCCACACTCACGATAGCCACTGTCAGCGCCGGGATTTGAACCTGCAATCTTTTGACTCGCTCCAGCTGCCCGCACGACCGTTGTGCCCGATTTAAGTAAGCAACACAGAAGTAAGAAATGATCATGAGTGACGAAATATTTGTTGCATGTAAATCATTCCACACTGCAATACTGCAATATACTGTATATTCTATGTAATAGAAATTTTACCTTCGATAAAATTAAGGAGAAAACAATCTGAGGATGACTCTTGTCTCCACCGAAAAAACAGGGTAGCAGTCTTAAGCCCAAGGCCCACGATCGTTCTCCATGGCCCTGATAGGGACTTTAAAAATTGTTCAATGCCACTGTGCACGTTTATCCTTTATTTTGGAATCGATAAGTACAGTAAATACCCCGTGTCTAACACAAGAGTCGTCAGGTGGTTTATCTCCCGTATTTCTAAAGATATTTCCAATTGAGTGATTTACCACAGTACAGTAATCAATCAGTATGGGCTCTTCGGGGTTTTACCATGGATTTTTCTCGTCGTGGTTTTGAAACGACTGGAACTAGGAAGCAGGACACGCACACACAGGCGTCAGTTCACCTTATATCTGTAAGAATACAGCCTGTCGATTTTGGTTACATTGTGAAGAAAACCTAGTTTGAAAATGATTAAAAAACGCAATACGATGCATTAATTTAATCTGTCGGGATTTAACCTGTAAAAATGTGTGAACCAAGTGAAATATCTTAAGAAGCACACAATATCGTGCTGATTACCATGTTCACATCCACAAGTAGGGCTACCAAGCAGCTTAGATGTACAGTAACGGTTATAAGTGGAAATGTAGGAGAGGATTTATCAATTACTTTTTCCAAAATCCGGTCTACCGCTTTTAGTCAAGTGTCTATACTGACTAGCGGCTTCGGTGGTGTAGTCGGTAGCATGCTGAACTGTTGTGCCCAAGATAGCGGGTTCAAACCCGGCCGAAGTCGTCGGATTTTTAAGAGCGTTAAAAATCCTTCAGTATGCCTTCCTTCGGAGGGGAAGTAAAGCCGGCGGTCCCATTGTCATAGATTTATGGCATGTAAAAGATACTTTCACAGACTAAACTTGTGTAAAGCAAAAATTGTTAGGTTAGATCTCGTCAGAACGCTCTATCAAAGTTCCAACGTTCACCACTAGATATCATTGATATCTGGTGGCGAAAGTTGAAACTACTTGAAATTGAACGGAACTTGTAGCTCACCCTTTAGGGTGTCCGCTGGAAGCAGCTACAGACTCAGGCGAGCCGAACATGTCCTCGGACACTCCCGGCACTAAAAGCCATACGATAAATAAATAATAAAATAACTGACTATACCGTGGTTTTGCTGTCTAGGTCTAGTCAGTCCATCGGCTAGGTATTACGACGTCCACTAAACGCCTTGATCTTAACCAGGAAGTGGCCTCGTCAAAAGATACTAGAAATGTATCAGTTCTATTCCAGGTTGCAGACATGCGCTCAGAGTGACTCACAGTTAGAATTTCTAAAACAGTTAATGTCACTGGTGACATTGCTAAGATTACTTACCCACAGGAGAACGTACTACTTGAGCCTGCCACACATAGAATAGGGGAGCGTATAGGTCTATGCCAAACGTCAGTTTCGAGAAACATGCCTTCAAAATTGTGCTATGGTTTTCTGCCCATCGAGTGTGGAGCGTATACGTCGATCGGGATGTTGGTTCAGTACGCGTGCCTTTTAGTATTTAAAGGTTGTTGCTATTGTTGATTCATGCAAGGGCTTGCGACATTGTGGTCATTTAGCTCCGTGTATTTGTGTGTATACTGTATGTAGAATGTTTTGATAACCAGAGTTATTGGTCTGTTGAAGCGTGTGTGTGAGTATGTTAGGATTGGAAAAGGGGCGGCCGTGGCCTTAATTTAGTCACCATTCTGGTGTTTGCCCGGAGTTGAAGTGGGAACAATGGAAAACCACTTCTAGTATGACTGAGCTGGGAATCGAAGCACCTCTTTTAAGGTACGCCATCCCTCAGACCTTGCTTAAATTTCATGTCAGAGCCGGGAATCGACCCCGGATCTCAGAGATGATGGCCAAGAATGGTAGTCCTAAACCAAATGTTTAAAGGGTAGTTGTCTTCATTTTTTTAAATTATTATCATTATTATTATTATTATTATTATTATTATTATTACAGTAGGACTATTATTATTATAATTACAGTAGGATTATTATTATTATTATTATTATTATTATTATTATTATTTTGTTTTGTACGTCTGTTAGACTTCATTCTTTTGTGTCTAAAGCCATACACTGCGTTTTTCAGTAGAAATTTAGAAGGAAGCTGTCTGGTAACTTGTTTTAGTGTGTGTTCTTTTAATTGGGAAAGAATTGGCCGTGGCCTTAAGGTAGACACCACACATACATTTTATTAATGCTGGAGTAAAAAACTACATTAAAACAACGTCTAGGAAGATTGAGGTGAACCCCGTTCAAACTCTCAGACTAGAATTAAATTTCTTGGCAGAGCCGAGAATCCAACCCGGACCTCCGAGACGGCTGCCAAGAGTGCTATTCACTACGCCACGAGGTGTTATTCTTTATACGGGCCCGTGAAAATACCGCCATGCAGCGCATGGGGCAAGCGGTAGGTGAGAAGACCTGGTACTGTATATATTCTTGTAAATATTAGCCGTGAGCGGATGTCTCCTTGTGACCAGCCAATGTTCCTATAACGAAAGTCAAGTGCAACGTTGTCCCTCCGCTTCTCCTTGTGGATAATTTATGTGCGACTGCTGGAAAGTTTCAATAATTGAATGGGACATCGCACCGTCAGCGTGATGTTTTGTTTTACGAGTTGCTGGAATGCAGCCGGAGGGAAGTAACAATGCTGCATTTAACTATTAACTGATTACGATTTGTGGAAGCTTACTACTACTACTGATTGTTCATTTATACACCACAGAGATTCTATGTTTCGTGCCATTAGGTAACGTTGAACCTGTGTGCAATGACCACTAATTGTAGAGTGGAAAAGCTATATGAGCTATGGGTGATAAAGGGTTTCGGTTGGCATACGGGAAAGATCTGATGACAAGAGATGTTTACACTACATCGTTTGGGAGGCATTATTATTATTATTATTATTATTATTATTATTATTATTATGAGTATTATTGTCTTGGGGCAATCCGAAGGCAGGTTAGCTGTTCTTGTAATTGTTGATTATTTAGGGGCTTTACGATATCGTGGTCATGTAGCACCGTGCAATTGGGTGTGTGTAGAATTTGTCCGACAACCTGTGTCACTGTGATGTCTGTACTAGTGTGTGCATTTGTAATTGAGGTCAGATTTGGGTAGGTATTTTCCTGGAGTAGAAGTGGGAAACCACGGAAAACCACTTCCAGGATGGCTGATGTAGGAATCGAACCCACCTCTTCTCAGTTTTTCCTCACGAGGCTGAGTTTACCACGCTTCAGCCCTCAGACCAGAATTAAATTGTCGGGATCAAACCCGGGTCTCAGCGGTCACAGCCACGAATGCTAGCCACTACGCAACTACACTGGTTAGCGTAAAGATGCTTTCAGACTAGACTGGATGCTGAAAGTCAAAACAGTCTGAGATGAAAATGAATGATGAATGTATTATTATTATTATTATTATATTATTATTATTAATAATAATAATAATATTGATGTCCTCGTAATTTTTGTTATTATTATTATTATCATTATTATTATTATTGTGCTCGTCAGAACCACAATTGGTTCCACTGTTCTAACATTGCTACTGTATTACGACGTGAGTTTACGGTTTAAATCCCAGTGCCAGTTGCAACGGCTGCCTTCTGTGGTTTCAAGGACGTATTAAGACTGTTCTTAAAGGCTCTCGGTTTGATTCATGGCTGTGTCAGGAAATTTATTTTTTGTCTGATGGTTGCCTCGTGAGGCAAAACTGAAATGAGGTGTAACTTGTTAGTATTCTATGGATACAAATGGCGGGAGGGAACTAACTTGCGGCCACGGTTCCCTGCATTCCAATCCTAGTCCCAATAATGAGTATAAAGTAGCACATGCTTCGAGTTTGAGGTTTGAGGAACAAGTGAAAAGGGGTTTGATTCCAACCTGAGCCACACTTGAAGGCGAATGCTGGGATGGTAGCCTACTTAAATTATGGCCACGGCCACCTCCTAACCAAATCCTAGCCCCAGTTACAAAGACGCACATCAGCGCAGCCATCACAATGACACAGGTTATCAGGCCGATTCTACACACATCCACGATATCCCGAAGCCCATACATGAATCAACAACAAACAACAAGTTTTAGGTGACTCTTAGCCTTGCGAACATAAGCCTCTGGAAGTCGCTGTTAGTTGCAATCCCAACCACTGGACGCGACTTTTCATACATTACATTTCATACAATAACTAGGAATCGAATCCCGTCCGCCTTACGAGAGACAAACAACTTGACCGCTGCACTATCACGCGCCTCGTGACTGCCATGAAGAGCTGCAGCAATCGGGAGATCGGTAGTTTTCTCCTGTTTCTTCTAAAATTTCTCTTCGAAAATGGCAGAATAATACCTTATTTAAAGTCCCGGGGCACCTACCTTCGATCACACGCCCTTATAGTTAGTACTACAGCCACCTTATAAACACAGGCAACTATACAAATCCAACACACACCCAAACACATGGGGCTGATAAACCAGATGTTCCCTTCCTTAAAATGAGTCAACAACAACGAACTGTGTATTGCGGTGGCCATTTTCTCTAGATTTGTCTTGAGCAGTTTCTTGTGACCAACCAATGTTGCTGAGCAACTGCAGTCAGCCATTAGAGCTCGGTATTTGTAACTCTGCACTCGATCCAGTTTTTATCTCTTGTCTCAATTGTATCTCTTTTTATTACATCGTGATGGAGTGTAATTGTACTTGGGGTTTCTTCAAAATGTCAGTGTACAAAACAGGCAGGTGAAAGACTTCCAAGTATGTCGCTCTAACTATTGTTCCGTGCGACAGCCCACCAAGTTGGCAAACCCATACCTTCCACCTGCGTGTATATATGCGAGTTTATATCTAATTCTCAGTCTCTGGATGAGATGAATGTGAGAGTACGGGCGGTATGTGGTGAGGCTTCAAGGTCGCGGTACAGTCTGAGTTGCGGGGAGCTGGAGCGCTGGAGAAGAAACCCCCTTCCTTCACTGCGCCAAGCTCAAGACGATTGCATGTACAGATTTTGCATGCGATGTCGACAGCACGGCAGGCGACGAATGACTGCTGTCGCTTTTCCCCCACCAGTGAAACGTGGCTATTGGCCTAAATCTGTCTGTCCAGAGCGGTCAGCTTGACCTTGAAGCCTGATCACATACTGTCTGTACTCTACGAGGGGTATTTTGTAAATGAGTTTCATCATTTTATTACAAAGTGTGAATAAAAAAGACAAACCTTTGGCTATTTTTGCACGGGGGCACCACAGTCTTTGATACATGTATCAGAGAATGCTTTCCAGTCGGTCAACACGAATGTGCCCAATAAGATTAGGTGGAGAGTAAGAATAGACTAATTAAACCTGATATATATACCTCATGAGCCATTATATATCACTTAATTAACACACTTTTTTTTTGTAAAAATAAAGGGGGTTATCGGATGGCATGTTTCGAATGTCATGCGATCATCATCAGATCTGTTTACCTCGGCATGGATTAATTTCAGCGGATATGTACACCAATATTTGCAATTATTAAATTTGTATTTTTTTATAACTTGTGTAGCGTGTCGATCCTATTTACAGATAGTAATACTCAGTTGGTCTAGAGCACTTATTATTATTATTATTATTATTATTATTATTATTATTATTATTATTTATAAATATATATATATTTTTTCAATTAATGCAGCCAATGGCTACTTATTTTCTCTACAGGACGGATCACGGAAGGAATTTTTTGGAAGGAAATCGGCCGTGAACCTATTGAAAGGAAC
Organism: Meconema thalassinum; assembly: GCA_946902985.2. Taxonomy (NCBI): domain Eukaryota; kingdom Metazoa; phylum Arthropoda; class Insecta; order Orthoptera; family Tettigoniidae; genus Meconema; species Meconema thalassinum. The sequence continues at coordinate 1,221,829,096 of OX336389.2, read as the reverse complement.
CGTCCCGGCATTTGCCTGGTGGTGAAAGTGGGAAACCACGAAAACCATTTTCAGGACGGCCGAGCTGGGATTCGAACCCACACTCTCCCGATGCCAGCAAGGCACGAGGTAGCCTATTAGCGCTCTTGGTCACCGTGGGCAGGTTATTAATAATGTTTTTGTGATTAAGTATGCCAACACTTTTTCAACGTATAACTGTACGAGTTTCAGATATGAATGCTGTTAACACTAGTTTGTTAATGTCCATTTCTCGAACGTTCCTATTTAACTAGTGGCCTCTTATAATGTGGTTAGTTAGGTTAATAATGCAAACACACAACTACTACATACACCAGAATTGAATAATGTTATGTAAACTTTGCTGGTATATACGTTACTAGCAGCCCGCCCCGGCTTCACCCGGGAACAGTTCTGAATGCATTACGTGATAAGAGCTTTTTTATGTCAATGAACTACGACCTATATCCGTTTTACGTCTTAGCATGATAGGTTAAAATCACTGACTAGACTATTAATTATATTGTCTTGGAGATGCATGTGGAACGAATTCTTGTCAGACGTAATTTAAGAATGGCGAGGTGCATGAAACAGAAACCCCCTTTCGTCCAATGTATTGAAGATAAGAGATATGCTCTCACGGACTTTTTTATGTATAACTTTTCATGCTGAACAATTCTTACACTATAGTATATTGATATTTGTATCGGTTGGCCCAGCGTAAGCTTAAAAAGCACACGGACGCCAGGTCCTTTTTTTTCTTTCGATTTTCCCTGAAATCGTTACTGCCTGGCTTCCTTTGATCATAAATAAATTATTTTCTACAGAAACCTTCCCCGAGATATTCTTTACAGATGGTGAAAACCGCATCTAAATCCATCCAGTGGTTCTTGAGATTACCCGTGACGTCCAAGAATCGGGGACTTTGTTTTATACTAAGTAGAGATCCTGTGCAACGTCCGTTTCCCATTCACTACTCTTCGTGGACTCAGTGCTATTGATTCATTTGTCGTAACGGGAAAGCAACTGCAAGAAACCTCCCTGCTATAAAATTAGGTGCCCATGCTACTCGCAATTTGTTTTTCTCCGGATGGGTGAGCTGAGATGATTTTGTGCAAATGAGGTGGCCAAAGTCTCCACTGTAAAGTGGTGTACCCATGCCTCATCCGCTGTGATGATCCTGAAGAGGAAGTCATTACCCTGGCGCTCGTACCGACTTATGTGTTCGAGGTTCTTTTACATTCTTATAGACTTGTGATTAGTGGCGAAATGTCTCGGCAACCACCTTGCCGACACCTTTCGATATCCCAACACATCTTGAATCATGTGGTGGACTTGAGCATGTCCAACATCCAATGTGGATTCGACATCTGACACAATTATGTGCTTGTAGGCGAATACCAATTCCTGTACTCTGTCGACGTTTGTTGCAGCCGTGGGCGTGGAGGGGCACCTAGATTCCTCTTTATCTTCCAGAATTTGCTTTGACTTCATTCATTAAATACAGCCCAACCATAGATGCTTTGTAAGTGGTGATGGATATCTGAAACACTATTACCAAGCACCCATTCATAGCGCACGTCAGCACGCATTTCCATTCGTGACCACGTTTCTAGCACACGTCTTTCTACCATGATCAAGTGAACTCGGGCATGCCGATCTGCAGCTTCTCTCTCCATTTTTGGCACTCTACACATGCACCAGTGCCCCTCTTTTCTCGCTCTGCTCGTGGAAATTTCGGGAAAGATTGTCCTTTTTCATGGTGATGTGGTTTCTGCTTATGCAATTCAGCTTTCGCTTTGAATGTTCCGATGAAATCCGTAAAAGGAATCAGATTATATCACTCTTGACGGCCATGATTTTTCTTTAAGATAAATTCCAATTAGGCTACTACAAGGATGAAATTAATTACAAGTAAATATTTTATAGTTCAAAATGCAGTTGGTACAATATTGTAAGTATAAATACTAGGGCTTAAGCCATTTAATATCTTCAGTGTATGACGTTGTAATGGATGCAATCAACCGCAACATTTTGGAATAACACATGAAACAATTAAATATAGGCTAAGTAATGATCAGTCGAAATGAGTTTCTTGGCTTTGAACGCGTAGTAGGCTAATCGAACTTGAGTTTAAATAACCGACAAAGCATCTACGTTTAGAATCGCAATTTTTAATACTATTTATTTTTATATTCAATTGCTAAAATTTATCCCAACCATATGAGACGCGTTATGGAAGAGGGAATTCTTGTATTCTTTAAAAGCAATTTAATTGAAAATAATAACATAGAAATTATCAGCCCCATTCTTGATCAAAGAGCATTAACAAGCTCTGAATGCTCTTGGCATTACTATATAGTTATCACAATGTGCTTATTGCTGCATTTAGGTACATTTCCATTAAAACGTTCCTATTGTATGTATGTCTACCCCTTATTATTCCCGTTTTCCAACGGGGTCGGGGATGAGATGAGATGGAAGACTTTGTGGCGATGGTTTTTACGGCCGGATGCCCTTCCTGACGCCAACCTCATGAGAGGAGTTAATGAGAGATGAAATGAATGATGGTGAATGAAACTAGGCCAGGATGTGGAAGGAAGCGGCCGTGGCCTGTCAGAAGGTACCGTCCCAGCATTTGCCTGGTGTTGAAAATGGGAAACCTCGGAAAACCATTTCAAGGACGGCCGACGGTGGGGCTCGAACCCACGCGTCTACCGAGTCAGCAGAGAGCTTGGCCCCATGACCTAATGCTGCGCTTTAGCCAGCGTAGCCACTACTGTCGGTTAAAAAAAACGTTCCTATTACAAACAAAAAATACTGAAAAAATAATTATCTTACATGACTGTAATTCCTCTACTTCTATAATGCCTTCCTCGTGTACTTCGGTCTATATGATATCTGTCGGATAACCTGTATCATAGTGATGGCTGTCCCAGTTTGTATATTTGTATTTGGGTAGGAGGCGGCATTCAATCATTCGCCTGGATGCAGAAACCACGGTAAACCACTTTTAGGATGACAGAGGGAGGAATCGAAGCCACTTCTTCTCCGTTATGCCTAACGAGGCTGAGTCAACTCCGTTACAGCCCTAGACCAGTTTTTTTTTTTTTTTTTTTTTTTTTTTGGCAGAGCCCGAAATTGCATCTGGACCTCCACGGTGACGAACAAGAATGCTAGTTAGAATGCCACGGAGTGGACGATACTGTGTTATCGAAGCTTTCGTAGAAACAAAAAGTTACAGAATAATAATAATAATAATTAATACACGAAATTAACTACGTGTGCACAAGTACAGCGCTACTTCATTTCTCCTTGTTTGATTTGCCATCTTACCTAAATGAGTTTTGTGTAGGCAGTGGACAGAGAACGAACTGATATAACTAAGGATCATTTTTTGATATATTGTGATGAGAATGGGTGAGGTGAGACTAACTAAGAGGTCAGTGAATTCAGCCATAGACGGTAAGAGAAGCAGAAGTAATTCTAGGAGGCGTTGGTTAGATTCAGTGTTTCACGATTTCACGGTAAGAGGTGCTAGCTGCTAGTAGGGGATCATGTAGGCCACTTGTTCGCAAACAGAGGCTTGTAGACTAGACTGGACGCCGAAAAGTAAAACAGTCTCACATGAAAACGAATGAATCATTTCTTTAATATAACTGCCAACTTTGGAAATTCACTAAGTAGAACAATTGTCCCCACACAAATTAAACTGTCTGTCACTTTCCCTTCCCTAAGGCCGGTCCATTATGCACCGGCTCTCTTAAGTACCATATGAGAATGCCGAGATTCGATCCCGCAACCTTTAATGCAGGAGGCAAGCGCCTCAGCCTCCGAGTCATGTAACTGGCCTAGTTCTCATTGAGATCGACCCGTTTAGTTGAATGAATCCCCACAACGCACCGGACTAATATTTGCACAAGGTCACTATATAAACGCCTCGTTTTAGCTGGCTTGCACTACGTTAATGCTAGCTTAAACGACCATTGTTCAGTAGAGGTTCTAAACACCTCATTGTCTAATGGCGGAACAAACACTCATCTCGCGTGACAACATACAAACAGCAGTCCATGCTTCTATCAATTATACTTGATGTCCGCTACGGGAGTCTAAGTAGTGGTAATGCTCTAGGTTATTTAGCTGGCGGTTGCAGTTTCATTCTTCGTCCCCGCCATTATTTAAGATGGGCATGTGGAGTGGAGCCCAGCCTTGTGAGGATACTTGCGAAGCCACTTTACAGTTGAGGTAGCACTCCCTGGTCTAGAAGCCACCAGATACAGCTGAGAAAGCATCGTGCTAATATCTGTAGGCTTAGTGGTTTACTATGCCAGATTTCACACTGATGACAATTCAATGATAAGCTCAGTGAAACCGTAATGAATTGACAAGCGCGCCATATTTATTTTACTAGTAAGACATTGGTTTCTATTACCTGTAGGTTTAAACTGTAGTAGTGGTTCACTGTACCAAGTTTCACAGAGTTCAAATCATTCCTTGACGAGTTAGGGGAATTTATACCTCAGGAATGTACATGCGCGTCATTACACGCAACCACATATTTATGCTGCAGTAGATGCATAATATAGTAGTGGTTCACTTCACTATACCATGTTACACTTCCATCGCTTGATTAGTATACAAGGGAAGAAATTTTTTGAAAATTCACACAGCTGCCATCTTGAAATGTTCAGAACAATTGAATAAAACACATTGAACAAGCAATGAAGGACATTGGAGAAAAATTCAAAGTAGGAGTAATGATTCCAGGAGACATAATTTCAACTCTGAGATTTTGTGATGACATCGTAATCTTAACCGACACACCAGAGGATTTGCATGAGATTTAAATGGTATGGATTCTGTCCTGAGGAAAGAATTCATGATGTATATTAATAAATGTAAAACAAAAATATTGAAATGCAGCCGAAAGAAATCAGAAACCCCTATGGACGTCGAATTGGCAGGTGAAAAGCTAATGGAAGTAGGAGACTTCAGATCATGACTAAAGTCATTTACATAAATCTGTTACTTAGGAAGCAAAATAACCAGTGATGGACGAAGCAAAGAGGATATCAAAAGTAAATTAGCACAGACAGGCAAGGAAAGCATTTCTGCAGAAAAGGAATCTGTTGACATCGAATATAGATTTAGGTATTAGGAAGTCATTTTTGAAAGCCTTTGTCTGGAGCGTGGCACTCTATGGAAGTGAAACTGGGCTGTTTCAGCTGCTGAAAAGATGAGAATTGAAGCGTTTGAAATGTCGTGTTACAGGACGATGATGAAGATCAAATGGGTAGATAGGGTTACAAATGAAGAGGTATTATGACGATTGGGAGGGGAGAGATGTTTCTGGTTACTGCTAATGAAGAGAACAGATAGGTTCGTAGGACACTTATACCAAGACACCCATGAATAGCAAACTTAGTTATGGAAGGAAGGGTCGAGGATAAGAACTGTAGGGGTAGACCAAGGTTAGAATATGTTAAACAGATTGTGTCGGATGTAGGGAGTGGTAGCTATGTATAGATGAAAAGATTAGCTCAGGACAGGGAAGCACGGTGGGCTGTATCAAACCAGTCAAGAGACTGAAGACTCAAACAAACTAATTCAATGAGACGCCAATATATCAAGCCGTAAATAGATTTACCGTGACAAGTTTTACTGCGCTCGAATATTTGCCACCAGAAAAGGTCATTTAAGTAACTTATTTCAATTTCGAATGGTCACCATGTTGGTTTTGTGCTTGTCATGTTCTTGAAAGTTACTTATGTAAACTTACAATATAGTCTTATATTGCCGTACATAATTTCAGTTCGATTGTTGCAATAGTTTTGGAGATATTGAATGCCGTTAAAATAATTCGCGCAGCCGCCATGTTGAATTGGTGACACTTAATTTGAAAGGCACGGTCAGGGTTGGATGGGATAGTGGTAAGGTTTTACCGAGTTTAATTGAATCGCTACTGTCAATTTAAATTTATTAGGAATGCACGCACACAGAAAAATATGATCTCATGAGCCTATATTGCAAATTACGAAAATTCATTCATTTTCTTTTGAAACTGTTTTGCCTTCCAGCGTCCACCTTGTCTGTAAGCCTCTGTTTGCCAACGAGTCGCCTCTGTGATCCCCGATTATCAGTTCGCACTGCCCTTCACCTAGAATTCGTTAGACACAGAATGTAACCAACGCCTCCTTGGTTAAATATGCTCAAATAAGCTACTATTTTCCAGTTGGTTTATATAATCTGTATTTTCCACGCCGTGAAATGCTCAGAATTAAAAATGTAAAGTAATGAAATGAAAGTTGTGTGAAAAATAATAATTAAACGGGCTTGGTTCGTGTTGCAGTAGGCAGGCGAGGTGTTGTGCGTGAGAGAGTGGGCGGGAAGCCTACTCCCCCCCCCTCCCCCGCTTCTCCCCGCCGCGCCGCAGATCTCGTGTGCAATCTGTGCGCTTTTATTTTACCTCTTCTGTCGTGTACATTTTACAATCATTTCTTCTTATACTTTGATCTTAAGTGGTGATTTTGTTTGTCTCTCTAGTAGCACATTTCGTTAATCATACAAAATGTTTTGTCGGGTTCGATCTCGCCTCAGCCAACTGGAATTTACGGGGGTGTTTAAATGCTACAATTTCGTGTTAAAAATGACAATTCCGGCACCCGGTCTTTCCTAAAGCCACAGCAGTTAAGAGGGACATTTATTCCTCATTATAATTATTATTATTATTTTGCTGGACCAGCCACGGTGGCCGAGAGCGCTAACGCGTTACCTTGCGCCTCGCTGACTTCGGGAGAGCGTGGGTTCTAATCTCACTTCAACCGTCCAGAAAATTGTTTTTGTGGTTCCCCATGTTCACAACCAGGCAAATGCCGGGACGGTTCTTTTCAACTTGCTTCCAAAATCACTTCCCTGACCCTTCCTTAATTAGACAAAGTGTGTTCAGCTTCCAGACACTTTCCTTGCTATGGTAGAGGAATGATCCCTTGGAGAGTCCGTTGGTGAATCCGAGTTGGGAGGATACGGGAATTTTTAAAGAAAATATACCAGTCATGTTGGCCGAGAGCGCTAGCCCGCTAACGTGCCGCGCTGGCATCGGGAGAGCGTAGGTTCAACCCGACCTCAGCCGTCCTGAAAATGATTTTTGTGGTTTCCCATTTTCACCACCAGGCAAATGCCGGCGCGGTCCTTTCAACAGGTCCACGGCCAAATTCCTTCCAATTTCTCCTCCCTGTCCCCTCTTTAATTGGACCCAAGTTAGCTGCCGCCTGGGCGATCGGCCTGTCACCATCCCCAGTTGTATCTGCTGACAAACTGTGTTCAGCTTCCAGACATCGTCCTTGCGATGGTAGAAGAATGAACCTTGGTCCGTGGTTGAAGCTGAGCTGGGCGGATATGCAAGTAAAAAATTATATTGTTATTATTATTATTATTATTATTATTGTTATTATTATTATTATTATTATTATTATAGTTGTCTGCACTGTTAATTCTTTTACATAATTGATAATGAGTTAGATTTTGGTTGTGCGTAAGAGAAGACTATGCAGCCCAAACAATGTCAATGGATTAGTAAGGTAATAAGTAAATAGATTTTAACTATACTGCAGTGCAGGTTAATGTTTTAATGGAGATTTTTTTTCGTATCCAGTCGGGACGACAACTATACTTTGATTCTAGATTTCCCTAGCTTTTTCATTTTTCCCTCCAACGTACAACCATTAAAATTTCTAAAATCTCCGTGCTTTGTGCGAAGAGGAGAGGCGTAGGGGGGGCACTTTCTGTTCCAACTGTCGCTTCTTTCTGCTGAAATGAGTTAGCAGCTTGTAATTACAAGTTCGTCCTGCAGTAAGCTAATACCACAGCCCACTCGGCGTGCGTCCTTTCGGCCGGTCAAATCCCCTTGAGGCGCGGCGCCTAATACTTGCCAAGTCATTACATTGTACAAATATTCTCTGATATTCATTCCTTGTTTTTCTGCAGAGTTCGACGAGGAATTAGTAGTTCCCTTATTATAAATTAGTAGTACTGAATACCCAAGCTGGAGCCTCCGTGGCTTAGGCGGCAGCACGCCGGCCTCTCACCGCTGGGTCCGTGGTTCAAATCCCGGTCACTCCATGTGAGATTTGTGCTGGACAAAGTGGAGGCAGGCAGGTTTTTCTCCGGGTACTCCGGTTTTCCCTGTCAAAATATCATTCCAATAACTCTCTCCACTATCATTTCATTTCATCAGTCATTAATTTAATCATTGCCCCAGGGGAGTGCAGCAGGCTTTGGCAGCTTGCACAGTTCATATCCTCGTGGCTAGATGGGGGCTTCATTCATTACATCCCTGACCCGGTCGGTCGACTGGAAACAGGCTCTGCGGTGCAATGTCCACCTTTGATCCCGATGTCAATGTCACAGTGTTCGCGTCCTGGTCGAGGTAGTTGGTACTTTTTAAGGGTGCAAATTCATGACATCTCAAGGTGTACAATAATAATAATATCGGTTTAACATCCCGTTTCACTGCTGTGGGTTTCACCGGAGAGCCTTAATTTGTCCTAAAAGGCCCAGTAAATCTACCGACTTGGGACTCGCTCATTCGAACGCCTTTAAATATACACAGGCTATGCTGAGATTCGATTCCATAATTTACGGCTATTCGGCCGATTTTGGTTTACTAAAATCCTCTCGTTTTGTATTACGCGACTAAAAGACAAATTTACTGTATATCGCAGTCACAAGGTTTCCCACATCGCGTGTAGGATTCTCCTCTATAGTGCGTCTCTACCTTAAAAGACAGTATGGAATTAAATGTAGTATTTGCCTCTCACTCGCACTCTTATGTCCTGCAATTAGCTTCGTCCTCTTCTACCCCGGCGATGTTGCCATTTCCCAATAATTGAAAGTGACAAATCTAAGAAAATGTTTGCGTGGTCTTAAAGAGAATTTCCCGCTCTTTATGATGGTGTGAAAATAAATGCCATAAATAATTAACACATGGCCCATATTTCACAATTACGATATTTTAGCGCGAATCTACATTTTTGCATTTATAAAACTTATCACGCCATATATAATGAACTAATGATCGCAACAGATCAAGAATTTATTTTTAGATTGCCTGATGTTGGTAGAAAATACCCTACTTCTCAGGGCAGTGATTATTTTCATAATAAGAAAGTTATGATTTTTTTTTTCTTAAATGTTACTTGAAAAATCTGGGATGATGTCACACAAAAGTTAGCTAGCGAGAAAGTTTTTTGCTATAGACTTTACGTTGGTGGCTAAGGGAGAAGAAATGTTCATTAATGTCTGAAATAGTTTTTAAAACAAACCAGAGCTCAATATTAGGTAGCATTCATAAGTTATAGCACTTCGCTTAGTCCTCCCGCTCAGCGCTGACGCACCGGAACTTTGTTTACTAATGTGGCCCGCAGGCTATCTCCCCCGACTACGTTTGAAGGAGGGTAGGTGATGATGTGAAGTAAAACTATGAAATGAAGTGGATCTTGTGTTCTTTATAAATTGTCCGCCTCGTTGCGTTCTTGGCTGTCACTGTGCTGTCACCGTGAAGGCTCGGGTTTGAATACCGGCTCTGCCAAGAAATGTAATTCTGGTCTGAGGGCTGGAACGGGGTGTACTCAACTCCATGAGACAAAACTGAGAAGAGGCGGGTTCGATTCCCACCTCAGCCATCCTCGAAGTGGTTTCCGTAGTTTGCCTTTGTTCGTCCCGGGAATTAACAAGGGTTCGTTAATGGTGCAGAGTTTACGTTTCTGTGCCAAAAGAGCACTGTAGACACCACACGACAAAATGACAGGTGAAGTATATGAAAAGTGGATCGCCGAGCAATATTGCTGCTCAATGTTCCCGAAGGATCTGGCCTAGTAATAGACAATGTAGGCTATCACAGCAGAGAAATATGTTCTTGCTTGTCACCTTACCACACCACCATACCACAGTGAACTTAATCCCATCCAAATGGTATGGGCGCAAGTGAAGAACTATATAAAATTGAACAACGTCTCGTTCAAGAAACAAGAAATGAATAATTTAATTTCGGCTGCATACCCCCACTTGACCACACAAAATTGGGTAAATTACGTGGACCACAATATATTATAATTATAATTATTATTATTATTATAATTATTATTATTATTATTATTATTATGTCATATTACAATTTATTATAACCTATGATATTCGAGAAAAAGGCCTTATCATATTCATGAATAATTGAATAATTGAAAATTATAAATTATTATAATGTGTGCATTAAAATCGCGCTCTGAGCTTCGGTGTATCATAATCTAAATAGTACACCGTCTTTCGCTTCAAGGCATGAGGTACAGTTATATACAACAAACAAATATTTTGGAAATTTCCCGAGTTATGCGTAAAAGCACGCCTGAATACGAGTTATGTTGCATCATGTGCCCGGCCTTGCAGAACTTTGTATATGCAGCGGATCTGGCATCAGCGCGCTCCATTTAATGTGTACTGTCTTTTAAGGTTGAGACGCTCTATAGCAGGGGAATAGAACATTTAGGTTGTATATAAATCTCCTAGATGGCACCACCGATGGGCGATGGCTAATAGATCTACACCTGGTTGCTGAGGCATTATTATTATTATTATTATTATTATTACTATTATTATTATTATTATTAAGTGTTCATATGCAATGTGGACTGTGTATTGATTCACCCACAGATTACCACGACATTCCTTGACCCCAAATGAAGCAGTAACAGCAATGTTTTGTCCATCCTAATGAGTCATGATTATCATTGATTCACTTCATGATTAACGTTAATGACAGAAAATGAAATACAGTATTTAACTAATCATTTCTGCCCGTCCCATTCCTCGTTGGAGACATTAATTCCATGCTTGGCTGTGTTGACTTAGGTCTGCATTGTCAACACCAACAACAATAATGAAAGCAACATGTTTCTCCAGTAAGGAAGACGATAAAATGTTGGCGACTTTTCCTCTCTACGATTTTATTAAGTCCGTTTTTATTATTTATTACTAACAATCCGCTCCAGCTTCGCCCGGGAACAGTTATGAATGCATTACGTGATAAGCGCATTTTTTTTTCGATGTCAATGAACTACAACCTAGATCCGTTTTAGGTCTCGGCATGATGGGTAAAAATCACTGACTCGACTATTAATTATATTATCATGGAGATAGCATGTGCAACGAATTCTAGTCAGACGTAATTTAAGAATGGCGAGGTGCATGAAACACAAATCCCCCTTCCGTCCAATCTATAAACACTTATAGTGGGCGATGTATTGAAGATATAGATTATGTTTTCGCGGATTTTTTGTAGAACTTTTCATGCTGAACAATTCTTACACTCATAGTATATTGATATTTTAACGGTTTGCCCAGCGTAAGCTTAAAACGCACGGACGCCAGGTTTCTTTTCGACTTTTTCACTGAAATCGTTACTGCTTGGCTTTCTTTGATCACATATAATTATTTTCTACAGAAACCTTCGTCAAGATATCCTTTACAGATGGTGAAAACTGCATCAAAATCCATTCAGTGGTTCTCGAGATTACCCGTGATATCCACGAATCGGGGACTTAGTTTTATACTAAGTAGAGATACCCATTTCACAGCAGTGTCATGACAGTTAATGGTGAACAAAACACATGCATGAGATTGGTTTAACATGCCATTCACCTGCTGCGAGATTCGCTTAACATCCCATTTACCTACTGCGGCTTTAGTGACACCAAGGTGACGCAGGTTTGCCCTGAAGAGGATCTTTTACACGACGGTTCATATACTGACATTGGTCACTTGTATTTAAATACCCTTTAAATGCCAACCGATTATGCCTGAATTCGATCCCGCAACCTTGTGAACAGAATGCCTTACCAACTTCGCCACACTTAACAGGTTATTGCTGCAGGTGTATTGTTTCATGGATGACGCCCTGTGAAAACATGAAATATGCCAAGCTCCATCACCCCGCATCTCTGCCCAAAGCCAGATTATTGCTATTTATCACCAGGAATGAGGCCTATGCGTCACATATTAAAAATTTCTCGCTTTCACGTCTAAAAGGAAACGTTCAATGCCGCAGTGCATGCATTGTCACGATTTTGATTACAAAAATTCCTAAGTCCCTCTCGAAACCTGCCCCATTATGTGGGTTGGCCGCGTATTGTGGCTATGTTGGGGAACATGTTAGATATTTCACAGGGAGTGAATATTTTCTGCGGTTTATTATTTTCCCCTTTTCTCTGCATATGTCCCGGTTCCGGGTCTCTGAATAAAAGTACATTCTTTAGAAAGGCCAGCTAAGCCAGAACAGCTCCCTCATTGATAAGAATTTATAATTGATGCATTTTCCCAACCAGGCAAATGCTGGGACGGTTTCTTTCAACATGTCCACGGCTGAATTAATTCCGAAATCCCATCCCTGAGCCCCCCTTAGAGTAATTTGACCCAAGTATGCGGTCGCCTGGGCGATCGGCCTGTCACCATTCCTAGTTGTATCTGCTGAGAAAGTGTTTTTAGCTCCCAGACACCGTCCTTGCGACGGTAGAGGAATGATCCCTTGCAGATTCCATGGATGGAGCCGAGCTGGGAGGGGCGAAAATGTATTCCCCCACAGTGCTGTAGAATATACGCGAGAATTTGTGTTTGTTTGTTCCCAAGTGTCCGTCCTAATTGTGCATTCATACTGTAAAATACTGTCACCGCAACTTTCTTGGTGCATCCTCCTAAAACCTGGTTCAATTTCTGGCTGCAGAAGTCATTTTTTTAAGGGTGGGAAGAATCCACGGGGCATCCAAGTCATAGAACGTCAGCTTGTTAAAATATCTCTTGTATTAAGTTTGGTGATCATCGACGACATTAATTCAAACTCAGTGACAGGTTTTTGTTTTCGTTATTTGGTGCCAATGTAAATGGTAGGGCCTACATCGAAATTGGGGAGTTGATTGCCTTAATGACTACAACACCAGTTACCTGAGGCCGTATGATTATTATTATTATTATTATTATTATTATTATTATTACACAAATGAAGGCTTTTAGCTATTACTGTAGGTCGTGCAATGCATAAATATTGCAAGCCCATTAGATGGAAGATCCTTCTGTTAGGTAGACAGCCCGGAGGCGGGTTGGATCCTCAAAGATGATGACTATGATAATTGTTGTTTTAAGGGGCCTAGCATCTAAGTTATCGGCCCCTGATGGTTTGGGTGATCGTGAAGATGAAAATGAAATGCAAACTTAAAACTAAAACTAACTACTAACCTACATACTAGAAGAAGAAATGGAAAACTAAAGGAGAATAAGGCAAATAAAGGACAGGAAGAAAAGAAATGCCCTCAACCCTCGAAGAATGCGGATTGAGGGACTTGGAAGGAAGGAGAGCCATGAGGCAGATAGGAAAGTGAAAGAGGAGAGGGTCCGCCCCAAAGGTAGGGACAAAAGGGAAAAACGGACCCTGCTCAGGAATCCCTCGGGGTCGCAAACTCCCGAACTCACCAGCCGTGAGCCCCTGAGGGTGTAGCATTATCTAGGGTGCACCAAAAGTGGTGGGGCTACATACACCCGGCCTCCTTGAGGGCCTTGAGCAGAAGGCAGGAGATAACATGAAAAGAAAAATAAGGCTGACCTCTCGCAGAAGGAGGGAATCAGAAAAGATGAGACAAGGGCCAATTAAGGCGGGAAAGGAAGAGACTCCCTAGGCCTCGGATACCCTAATACCGTCGGGGTTGGAAGAGAACAAGAGTTGACCAAGTGAGGTCGACAGGAAAGAAGGCAGAGAGCAGCCCAGCACAAGTAAGTGGAAGCAATGCCGGACTCAGCAGGGGTCCCGTGGTCGCCAACCGACGTCACACTAGATGTGAGCCCCAGGAGGGGGGTTATCCTCAAAGAGTGACGTCATAGGTTATGTGGGTTGAAACCCACAAAAACCAAATGGAGCACTATAATGAAGCATACTAGGCAAGGTGAGGAGTGTGGTAGTTTGCCATTGCTTTCCTCACTGAGTCGGTACAGCAGTACCAACCCTTCGAGTAGAACCTTTCACAGCATCCATAGACAGTAGCTATGCCCTGAAGGCAGTTACTCAGCGCCACCCATACCTTTATAGCTTCTATATAATCACAGCCATGAATGAGACTGAGACATCGGTGATAAACCACAATTTACTCTAGCCTGTGCCAACAGACAAACGCAAAAAGACATGGTAAACAGGCAAAGATATATATAATACGCTAAAGTGTATGTTTCACAAAACTCAAGCTCCTAAACCAGAGGGAGTTAGAATGTGTGGTTTGTACCAAATTTTTCCAAATCGTCTCAATAGTACAGGAAAAATCTTGCATTTCTTGAAAAGTCAACGGAAATGTATTTATTTGTTTATAAAGTGCTTTTAAACAAATTAATAAGACGATAGCCCCTGGCAGAGCTATTTAGCGTACAGCTCGCATAGCACTAGCGCCGGGTGGGTAGTCTGTACACATGGGGCGCGCACAACCCACAATTTGTTTATAAAGTGCGTTTGAACAAATAAACATATTTATAGAAGCCCGCATCACAGTAAAGCCAAGCGGGTGGTTTATACACATGCAAGAGTTCTCGCACGGGTCCGCTAGTAATTATAATAATAACCCCTAGGCCTACCAAGCGACCACTGCCCAGCCATTTGGCTTACAGATATTGGGGTGACGCGTGGTCAGCGCATCGAGTCCCCACGGCCATTTATCTTGATTTTCGAGACCGGGGCGCTGCCTCACTGTCAGACAGCTACTCAATTGTCCTCACGAGGTTGTGTGCACCCCGTTCCAGCCCTCACGTGAGTTTCTAAAATCCCTGACGGAGCCGGGAATCGAGCCCAGGGCCTACGAGTGAGGGGCCGGTGCGCTACCCCAACACCACGGGGCCGGCTAAACAGGCAAAGATGGAAGATTGGAAATTAAAATGTTTAGCTCAGATTCCTGGGCGGGCCATGGAGAATTTAATCTGCTGTGGTTAATTCCTCTGGTTGTTTGTGACATCTTGTGTACAAAGAAACCAAACACTATAAGCAAATAAACAGAAACAAGTAAAAAAAAGTGGTCACAACACAGGTGGACAAAATCGGAGATCGCGGGTTCCAGTCCCAATGGGGTCAGACCATTTAATTTTCTAACTTCCCTCTACATGGCTTGCTCTGTTCGTGAATTACACTACCTAAACTGGAAGCCTTCAATTATATCATTGCGGTCGCGATAACACAATTCTTGGAATTATTATTATTATTATTATTATAAGTATTACCGACAGTGGTAGCTATGCTCACTAACACGCAGCTCTAGGCCATGGGACCAAGCTCTATGCGGACTCAGTAGACGTGGGTTCGAGCCCCACCGTCGTCCATCCTTGAAATGGTTTTCCTTAGTTTCCCCATTTTCAACTCCAGGCAAATGCTGGGATGGTACCTTCTGACAGGCCACGGCCGCTTCCTCCCAAATCCTTGCCCATTTTCATTCATCTTCATTCGTTTCATCTCACATTAATCCCTCTCATGAGGTTGGCGTCAGGAAGCGAACCCGGTCGTAAAAACCATTCGCCACATAGACTTTCATCGCATCTCATCCCCGACCCTGTTGAAAACGGGAATAATAAGGGGTAGACATACATTATTATTATTATTATTATTATTACCAGTCTAGAATTCAAAACATTGTGTAATGTGTGAAATAAAATTGATTGTTTTCGATAGTTGTTTAAGAGTAAGCCTCCGTGGCTTAGGCGGCAGCACGCTGGCCTCTCACCGCTGGGTCCGTGGTTCAAAACCCGGTCACTCCATGTGAGATTTGTGCTGGACAAAGCGGAGGCAGACAGGTTTTTCTCCGGGTACTCCGGTTTTCTCTGTCACAATTTCATTCCAGCAACACTCTCCTATATCATTTCATTTCTTCTGTCATGCATTTAATCATTGCTCCAGGGGAGTGCGACAGGCTTCGGCAGCCGGCACAGTTCATATCCTCGCCGCTAGATGGGGGCTTCATTCATTCCATTCCCTGACCCGGTCGGTCGACTGGAAGCAGGCTGTGGATTTTCATTTTTTCGATAGTTGTTTAAGAAACAAATACGATAAATTTAAAGCTAAATTGAGTTATGTCCTAAAACATAGTGTAACTGATAAGCGCTTGCACGTTGTCTTTCCGTTTGTCCTGATATGTAATGCCAACAGTGTACATGATCATTGTAGGCAATGCCGGTTAGAATTCAAAGATCTTTTTGTGGAAAATGTCATTTCATACTTTATTTCATCGTTTTTATAGAACTCAAACCACCCACTAACTCCAGCAATAATCTCCCTGAACACTCTCTTCTTAGTTAATTTATTTCCATTTCTGAGGTTGTCCTTCTAAGAACCGGGTCGTAACTCCAGAGGAAGAAACAGCTGAATACACGAGCGTGTCGTTCACCTCAACACTTCAACGTAGTCTCTAACAATTATTATTATTATTATTGACAAAGCTTGCCACGGTGGGTGAGTGGTTATCGTGTCGGACGGCCAACCCCCCAAGCTTGCAGGTTCGCTCCTGGCCGTGGTAAGTGATTTTTGAAAGGCGACAAAAATCACGGCAAGCATATTATACGTTGTTGGCATGTTAGAGAACCCATTTGAATTCAGTATACTGTGTTCATAGAGGCAAAATTAATCTCCGGATTTTCCGGCAACACAAAAGTTCCTCCTATCTCTACTAGAAAACGATATAGTGTCAAGGAGCTTAGATATCTAACCTCATTGATTTTCATAGCGTTCCAAAGGACGACTAAATTCGACATGCAAGCTGCCCTCTGGGTTTCAAATAACAAAGCTTGCACCGGGCACCCGAGGCCGCACGATAAAAAAAATATTGACAAACATATGATGGCCTTTAGGAACACCCAGCAAGTTCTTGGAGATTTCTGGGGTAACTCGTAAAACGTGAGTTTAAGCAATCATAAATTACACATTTTACCTCAATATTGAAGTGAATGTCGACTGTGAAGCTAGCCGCCAAGTTTGCTAAACGAAAAAAAGCGTGCTTGCTAACCGATTGTTTGTATGCTTCGTAGATATGCAATTGTAAGTGAATTTACTCGCACGTTTATGGGAGATGATCAATTTATATTTCTCTGCCGTCAGTGAATGTTAGTCTTCCCATTTGTCTCATTGAATGACTTTGAGTTTTCTGCATCTTGCCACCATTGAATTCCCTGCGTGCAGTCGGGGTAATATCACGAAGGAAGGATGACATTCTGTTTTACACAAACGTGATCTCGTCGCGTCGGTGTGGCAGACACGGTACGTGACAGACCGTGCAGATAATAGAATATAAGGCGCACGTGCAAGATATTTTGTATGTGACCTGAAGCATGTTTCTTATTCAAGTCCTCCCCTGTCTTATTTCTCGGGATCTTCTCTATTAAGACTTCTATCTCAACACGAATATCACGAATGGGTGTAGTGGGTAGACTTGGACTTATTGCATCCACACCAGGATGCTGTATTGAATAGATAAGGACAATATATTACAGCTACATTTCAGTGAACTTTCAAAGTAAATGATAGAATCTTGCAGACAAGAAGGTAATGAGTTCTATCTCCATTAAGAGAGCATTCGTCAATATACAGTATAATTTAGTTGAAACTATTGTAAATCATGTGGCTTGATGATTGGGTGCTGTTTTAAAAGCATCATCAGCAATTATTTATGGAAAAAGTATTTGAAATAGCCTACCTTGGTTAGGCCTACATTATCAAAAGCTACCCTGAGTTGTCTAGCTTTTATAGTATTTACTAATATTTGTGTTAGGATATCTCACCAGGCTTTACCAGTTATATTTTTTATTAAAATTCTGTGTTGTATTTATATATTTATTTATTTATATTAGTTTGTTAGTTAGTTAGCACTGCCCTTCACCCGTAAATCGGCGGCCACTTGACGAGGCATCGATTTCACGAGGTGGTGGAAGGTATCCGGGGGGTATTTGATACCACAGGAGCACGAGCAGGTCCTCAATTTAGTGTAGCCTACACTGCGAGTTGGTGGTAGTGTAGCCCAACTCACTTCTCAAGTCAAACAACAAACGTCCAGTTTGGTTAATATCCGGGATATAAGGAGGCCACAGCAGTAAATAAAATTCACCTTCATGATCATCAAACCAGTTATTCACAGCCTTGGTAGTTTGGTGTGGCGCATTGTCCTGTTGGAATTGTACAGCAGGGAAGACTGTTATTATAAACAGATGAACGTGATTCCCAAAAACGTCCCAGTACTAGACAGCTGTTAGCGATTTGAGTACCAGAATGTCCCATGAAACCAACGCCTTGGCCACTACACCTATTTCACCACCATATCGCCACCCAACGATGCAACTACTTTTTGAGAATTCAGGACCATTAGTACCATTAAGGTATTCTGGTGAACAATATTTCAATTAGGGGTTCCTTGGCTGGTGAATATGTGTTGTAAGTGTGATAAGAATCTCATGTTAAATAGTCCAGTAATGGATCTTTCTATAGTAAGTTAGTGGCTGGTTAACTAAATCATTTAAAGGAACACTTTTCATCGATAACCCCCCCCCCCCCAACGGATCTCTCCATATTTTCCAATATTTCGTAATTGCTGGTAGCTGATACACGCCAGTTTCCTTTTATGCTTAGCATTACCGGTATTCCATTTTTTTTTCTTTCTCCCACTTTCTCCCTCTCTCGCTTCAATCTGATTAACGGGGTGAGGACAAAAAGAGAGAGACAATGTCGCCAGTAAAATGAATTGTCAGTTGGTTCGTAAATCGAATATCCGCTCTGCCTGCTCCCCCTCCCCCGCGTACATCCCAGCAGCTCGGGGTGGGTCATACACGCAGCTCTTTCTGCCACCTTCTTACCATGATGCTATTAAGAGTACACACGGTACGTTTGTTTAAATTGAAGATTGGCAACTAACAGACACATGCTACTCTATGTAATGGGCTTTGTTTAACCACTCTCGGATACGAGATACATGTTCACTGGAGAGCAGAATAATAGCTTTATTTAGAGCAGAGGTAAATAAATTACCCTCTTGAGCAATGGTAGCAAGGTGCTCAATGGGCTGTAAACTGACTCCACGCACCTGACCTTGTTGTTGATAGAAGCAGCCATGACGAACAGTTTTCGAGTGTAAAAGGACGGTGTTGGGGTCTGCCACCAATGCCATGCACTTTATAAGCTGTCCCACACGTTACACATGAATCTAGCAGCTGAACAACCTGTGATGTTCTGAGTTATTGGTAGAACCGTGTCTCCTCCTGCACGAGGTGCACCATCGCCGGACAGCTTGCGTTCAGGGACCAAATTGACCCCTGATTTTTGATAAACAGGGTAGAGCAAGGTACGACTACTAATAAGTATGAGGCGGATGTTGGTACCAAAAATTCACCTCAAATGATCAATAAATCGACCTTAAACAATTGGAAAATCTAAAATGAATGCCTCAAAAATATAGAACGAAATTACCTCTGATGGTTACACTGTAGAGGTTTTCTTTTCGTTCAGTTCACTTCGCGACTTGCCTATCTTATTTTTGACAAAATGATACATTCCTAACTATCTTTAACTAACGTATAACCTGGAAATGTTAGTTGAGATAATATAAGTAAGCCTTCAATTCCTGAAGAACTACTATCGACCCCAAAATAACTCAGATACACTCACCGGCACAAATAATGGATCATATGCAGTTTAGTCTATAACTACTTTTCGATATTTTAGCATTTTTATTCCATATTTAATAAATTATGTTTCAAACATACAACTGAAAATACGAGGGTAGATTCAAAAATAAGGTTTCCACATTTGTTTGAATTTGTTGTAGTTAGCATGTTTTATTTTACACGAAAACTATACCGTTGGAAAGCGTGTTCTTTCCGCTATTTTTGAACATAGTCGCCATTTTTAATACATTTTTGTTGACGAGAGGTCCACTTTTGTATTCCTGCCTCACATAAGTTCACAGCCAACCCGTTGAGGACCTGGTAATATCTTCTTTCTTCGGCCGCATAATATGGTGTACGGAGATCTCGAACGGCGACACAGACAACCATGATGAACAACGAAGCGGAAGGCCGTCGATCTCAGATGAAACTGTCGCAAAGATTGAGCGAATTCTGCTCGAAGATCGGAGAATCTCGATCAAGGAAATGGCTCTTTGGGTTCCTGAGGTTTCAGAAACTTCAATTGAACAGGATTTTGACCGAGAAATTGGGCTATCACAAGATTTGTGCGCATTGGGTCCCACACATACGTACAACAGAACACAAACAGCAACGCGTCGACTGTGCCCAGGAGATTCTTCATGAATGCACCGAAAACACCGAGGAATTCTTGGACTCTATTGACACTGGTATTGAAACGTGGTGCCACTCACCAGGCATGCGGAAACTGCTCACATGACTCAAGCAGATAAGCTAGATTTACGTGTGGACAGTCGAGTCGAATCAGCATCTTTCCTATCGCTCATAAAACTGGGATGTCGAATTATTTTTATTGTAGATTACAAATACTATTTCACAAAATGATCACATTTCTGACTGTCAACATTTGTAATGAAACAATTATTATTCCGGTTCATGCAACAGAATTTAAATTGAAAAATGGATCTCATTGAAGCTTGTGCTCGCGAGCACATTTTTGCTCGTTTGATGAGGGCACCAAATTTCATTTAAAGAGCACCAGGTTGAGTACGGGAAATTCAGCACAGTAATACACTAATATCAATATAACTGACTTTAAAATATAACGCCTTTTCTTTATTTTTCTGTCATTTTGCACTCTAATGTTGATAGTCGGACGCTTTTGTTGATTAATATACAAATTCAGCTTTACCTTATAAGTACCAGTCGGCTTATTAGGCGTGAAGGATGTTAACATCCTTAAAGTGTAAGAAATACCTAAACTTAACGAAACTAGTAAATAATTCCCCCAAATTGTCGAAAAATCAACCCATTCCGGTGGCAAATACAAAATAATTCAACATTGGAATATTATATATTAACGCATCTGTCATTAATCCTGGTATAAATACGAACATTCTGGAGATTGCTTAGTCCGGTATTTCTCGGACTGTTGTCGAATAATATTTTGTTGTGTCTCTTGGACTGATGGTTGTCTGCTATGCTATTGCTGCAACACCCTCGCCTGATCACTCAAAAGTAGAATGGGTTATAAGAAAACAAAAGTGGCATCATTGAAAAACAACATACTATGTTCTGACCAAACACGTTGGTATTTTTGTGTCAAAGAAATGCCAGTTTCCTCTAACCTAGTTCTTCTGAAGCACCATTAACATTAGGGATGTGATGTGTTTTTTACTAACTGAGCGATGCCCTTTATCATGGAGAGAAATGTGTCCAAGGACATTGTCAAGAAGCAAAAACATTCAAGGAGCGAACCAGCCACCTTTGTTTTGCATGAGCGGCTTACATTGAGACTGGGGGTAAAAACCAAAACGAAACACGTCAGGAATTGCAAATATAAAATCAAAAATAAAATGGTGACGCGAAGTTTTATCCGTGCTAAAACGTCGCTCCCAAGTTTTAGAATTCAATGGGGAAGCGACGTTTATCGCAGAAGAAGAAGAAGAAGAAGAAGAAAAGAAAAAACGAGACTGAAGGAGCGGTGTTGACAAATGTATGTCTTCACTTTGAAATGAATGGGAATTGTTAGAGCTTACGAGTTATGTGTCTGCGAATATTCCAGTTAGCCCAACTTGTTCTTTTACATTGGAGCACAATTGGTGGGGAAGGAGAAGGGGTTTTGTACGTGGGCCTCGGCCTGCAAACCCTTCCATGGTGTGTATTTAGAACTGATTCATTATAACCTTGCATGCCACGAATAATCTTTCTGTTTGTCCAAGGAGGCTCTCGTTTACGGAGAACGCGGAGGTATTTCACTTTTTCTGATGTGTTCTAAAATATACGTAGGCCTATTCGTGTTTGGAAACTTCCACTTAAAATAAGTGTCTGTCAGGGAGCAAGTGCATATTGGTTTATCTCGTAATCTTGGCGTTGTTACCATACTTTCCCAGAAGAAAATTATATGACATGATCTAATGTGCAACCCACGCAGTAAAGATTGCTGGTCTGTTTTGTTTTGTGTGTCTTACCAAGAGTGTCAAATTATTCCTGTGCTGACATTTACAGATCAGTTTATTGCTCCTCAGTAAATGATTATATTTGCCATTTTCTACCTGTTTGTTATAACGTGAGGTTATTTATTTCATCCAAGAGTTTACAGTTTACACAGTGAGGTGTTTCTCTATAGAACGGAACCTCACCGGGGACGTGAGACGGAATGAGAGCGTTGAGCCATCTCCAGATGACTACAGTAGTATCTACCGTTTACACAACAGCGGGCCGGGAAGCACTGGATGTTGTTATAGCTATGATTACAGACGCAGCTGGAGAGATACGTTAGTTGTGATAATTAAGACTTATGGTGAAGTAATGTAGCCTATCTCGTATCCCGTGAACATGGTTAGGTATAGAAGAAAACATCGAATTTTCTTAGTGAAAACTTATGTTTACAAGAAAAAGTCTTACAGTTAATGTGTTCGTAAGTGTCAGCGCCGTTCGACTTTTACTTGTGGGGGAACCTCAAGCAAAAGGTATACAGAAACAATCTGCGTACTCTGGAGGCTCTCGAGAAGAAAATAACTGCACTGATGTGAAATATCAGGGAGGAGGAATTACCGTAAGTGTACCAAAACTACCTACGTTGGTGCAATGCGTGTTTAGAAAATGAAGGACAGCATTTCCAGCAACTACTCTGAAATTCATGGAAGTAATGATGATAAATAAATGCGTTAAAAATTGTAAATATGTTGAACTAGTTGGGCGCTACGCTGCTGCTAGCACCAGCACCTAGCCCAACAGGCTCGTATGTGCAGTAGCCCACCCATCACACGGCCCTGGCGAGGTTACGTTCTGTAGAGAAGGATTTCACTGTATTGTTGTTGAACATTTTTGTCTAAACAACCAGTTTTGCCACGTGCTGAACGACAGCAATTAACATTCAAAGGAAGTAGGACCTACAGTAAATATTCTCATAGGTCAACAGTTGTCATTAAATATGCATCTCAGAAATGGTACGTTGGCGATGGACATGAAACGGTCATTTCCTCGATTCAAACTTGCTGGAAAATACTATCTATTGGTTGATAATTTGGGCCCTTGGATATTTTGGTGATCAATCACACGTGACTAGAGCGTTTGTAGAGTTTGTGTGATAACTTGTGTCATTGTAGTAGCTTTACTAGTGTGTGTGCGTGGGACTGAGGCTATGGTAGGAAAAGACATGCGTGACTGCAGAAACGGAGGAAATAAGCATCCCAGCATTTGCAGGAGTTGTAATGTGTAATCTGAATGTAGATACCGTTCAATAGAAATAAACTAACATGTATACAAATATGAAATAATCACATGGGAATTAAAAATAACGACACTTATAAAACACATATAAAGACAAAACAATTGAGTATTCATTCAAAATGTTTACGTCATTCACTTACTTAAATAACGGGGTCTGCCTCGTTGCGTAGTTGCTAGCATTCTTGGCTGTCACCGCGGAGGCCCGGGTTTGACTCCCGGATCCGCCAAGAAATTTAATTCTGGTCCGAGGGCTGGAACGGGGTACACTCAGTTACACTAACTTAAGGCCACGGCCGCTCCCCACCCAAATCTTGCCTGAATTACAAATACACACTCCACTACAGACACCACAGTGACACAAGTTATCAGACAAATTCAACACACACACCCACATACATGGGGCTACATTACCACTCTGTCACAATGCCCCTAAAATAGAATTAACATTAGAACGGGGACTTGCTTAGTAGCCTGTGAATACCGTATTTGAATACTTATTAAAGTGTTTCATTTCTTTAAAGGTATGTTACGTAAGTGCCGTTTCATTTACGCGTATCTATTTATTGTTCAATATAATTGTGACCCTGAGTACATCCACATATAGGATTTAGCTACACAACACTTGAAAAAATATGGCCACGAACTTACTGTATATTGTTTGGCCTACGTCTTCTAGAATAGAATTGTTCTAGCTAGAGGATACAACAGTAGTTCTAAATCTCCACATTTTAGCGCCATGGCGGCAATGTTTTCTATCCCATTTTACACTTCTAATTTGTAACCTCAAATTGTGGGGTTGTGTGCTATGTAGTTGTGGTAGTTCTGTCGGTCGCTGGTTAGACTCATTCATTGCCCTTCGATAATTCACATGACCTCACCCACAATAGCTGGTTGCATATGTGGTGAGCTTGCTCAGCTCTCCATGGAACACAAAGTCAACGAAGCTCGTAGCTTCATGATACCAGCGGTTGACCCAACTAAGATGTATGTCTCAAAACTTTGGGGAACTCTAGCAATACCAATAAAAACAGAATTATAACACTTCTTCATAGACCCTCGTCCACTAAGCCAACACTGTTCATTCTGGAAGGGGAAAATGTATTAGAAACTGAAATGGAATCTGTTGTATTTCGGGTCTCTGACGAGGTGTTTAATTCTGTGTGTTTCCAGTAAAGGAATTTTTAGTGGGATAGTTATTTGAAGGTATTATAGTTTGATGATGATGATAATTCTTGTTTTAAGGGGCCTAACATCCAGGTTATTGGCCCCTAATACACTGGCGGAAAGAAATATCCCAACACCAAGATAGGGTTGTGCTAGATTAACGAACGTTGGTAGGCGTGTTTATACATCTGAAAGATGACGTTGATTCAAATTTCCCACAAATCGCATTAGCGTGGCGCTAGTAGTGGCCCCATGACTTTGCACATCGGGTTTACCTTAAATGCGGGCTGTACTGTGCAAGAGCGTTAGTTACCTGTGAGATTGGGTGGAGTTACTGTGAGTGGGTTAAGCATGCCTTTACGACGACTAACAGCTCACTGGGTTTCAACGAGGCCGTGCAATAGGGCTACGAGGTGGATCTTCCTTCCGCGCTATTGCAGAATGACTTTGCTGGAATGTATCCACTGTGCATGCGTGCTGGCAGCAGTGGTCACAAGAAGGTGCGGTCGCAAGAAGACCGGGCTCCAGACGTCCCCGTGGCACCACCGAGAGGGAGGACCGCCGTATTAGGCGTATGGCTTTGGCGCATCGGACGGCGTCTGCAGCAGCAATTCGAGCGGCAGTTGGCACCACAGTGACGCAACGAACTGTTCGAAATCGGTTACTTTAAGGACAGCTCCGAGCCAGACGCCCTGCGGCGTGCATTCCACTTACGCCAAACCACTGCCGTCTGCAGTTTCAGTGGTGTCAAGTGAGAGCTAATTGGAGGCCCGTTGTGTTTTCCGATGAAAGCCGATTCTGCCTCGGTGCCAATGATGGCCGTGTGTTGGTTAGAAGGATGCCAGGTGAGCGCCTGCATTCCCCCTGTCTGCGGCGTCGACACACAGGACCTACACCGGGCGTTCTGGTCTGAGGAGCAGTTTCCTATGACAGTAGGAGCACTCTCGTGGTTATCCCACGCACCCTGACTGCAGATGTGTACGTCCGTCTGGTGATTCGACCTGTTGTGCTGCCATTCATGAGCGGCATTCCCTGGGGTGTTTTCCAGCAGGATAACGCACGCCCCCCATGCCGCTGTGGTAACCCAACGTACTCTACAGAGTGTCGAGATGCTGCTTTGGTCTGCTTGACCCCCGATCTGTCCCCGATCGAGCACGTATGGGACATCACTGGACGACAACTCCACGCGTCATCTACAACCGGCAGTAACCGTCCCGGTATTGACCAACCAAGTGCAACACGCATGGAACTCCATCCCACAAGCTGACATCCGGCACCTGTAAGATACGATGCATGCACGTTTGCATGCCTGTATTCAACAGTCTGGCGATTATTCCGGTAATTCATGGACCAGCATGGCACATTTGCGATGACCTTTTTTCGCGCGGACATTAACCTGTTGTCTTGTACCTTTAATCAATTAAATATGTTACCTCGTCAAACGTATTGCCAAAATGTCCGCACTCTACATTCCTTATTTCATGGTGTTGGGATATTTTTTCGCCAACGTATATTTTTAATCATAACATAGGCAATGGGCCCGATTTGATAAAAAAAAAGTAATCAAGTTGGTTTTGGGGCCTAGTTCATTAAAGTCCGAAAACAAGGGCCTTTTATTTGCTTTTCACCTTTAAATTCCAAATTTCACAAAGATGAAGCTTACTATCAGCTATTATAGAAGTGGTTTCCGTCGTTTCCCTCGTGAGCTCGAGGTAGGAGTAGCCTAATGGCGTCCTCCTTTACAGTCCTAACACACTTATACACCCATGAAAATAACTCAGGCTTTCGGACAGATTCCACACATCTCAAGTGCTGATGACTACGATGTCCAACGCCCTAAATGCATTAAGTACAAGGTAGTTTATCTATAATATTATTATCAATAATAATAATAATTTTATTAATGCAGCCAATGGCCGCATATTTTCTTATCAGGACGGGTTCTCATGTGCTGATGACCACGATGCCCAAGGCCCTAAATGCATTAAGTACAAGGTAGTTTATCTATAATATTAATAATACCGTAAGTTAAATCATTTTATTAATGCAGCCAATGGTTGCATATTTTCTTATCAGGACGGGTCAGGGAAGGGATTTTGGAAGGAACTCGGCCGTGAACCCATCCCAGAGTTTGCCTGGTGGTGAAAATGGGAAACCACTGAAACGATTCTCAGAACAGCCGAGGTGGGATTTGAGCCCACGCTCACCCGATGCCAGCGAGGCACGAGTTAACACGTTGTATATTATTATTATTATTATTATTATTATTATTATATAATATAATAATGAAAATAATAATCATAATAATACAGTTCGTCGAAAACAAAGAACATCGGTTATTGAAGCAAAAGTACAATGCATTTTGTCTTCTTATGCCGGAATTTGTGAGATGTAGCGAATGGAAGAGACAGAAGAATGTTGTAATAATCCTCTTGGTGGAGAGGAATGGTTACCTCTCTTCGGTTCCACGTAGGAATGCCTCATCGTGGCCACCATTAATGTGATAGCAAATAAGATAGTAGTCCGTACGAATATAAGTTGAGATTAATTTTCATAACATGTTTTACAGATGCGTATTTGTGTCCGCCTGGAATGACTGCATTACTGGATTGATGTTGCTGTTAATCATACTGACCTGAGTGGTCACGGTGACAGATCACGTTCGCCGTTATCTGTGTGCTTCTCGGTAGATTGTACATCTAAACAAGAAAAGGTGGTCCAACCAGCAAACAGGAATGTTTTTCTTTTTCTTTTACGTCTCGCATTACATCGTACACATAATAAATCTATAAACGTTTAGAAATGTATGGACAGAGATGGAGGCAGTTGGCTTCAAGGTAAACTGGCTTCTTTAACCTTAGACCAATATAGTAACTCATAAAAGCAGCCTCGATGCATTTAGATATTCCTTTGTCGTGTGATGCTAATAGGTATGTTGATGGCTTCTCTGAATTCATCATATGTCGCATGGAGAGAATTCTTCTGACTAATTTATGTCACAACTTATATTATGACCATGAATCTCACTTTAGCTGCCTAGTATTTATTACAGCATTTTATACTTTCTAATATACGGCATCTTAAACCATTAATTTGAGAGTATCGTAGATTGATAGGTTGTGTGTGCTCCATCCTATATACACCTCACTCATGACCGAAAGGTAGCATGTTGTGGATACCACAATCCTCGTACCTATGAGCATATGTGGACTTAATTAACACCACCAAATACTACGTATTGAGACTCCAACCCCAGAGGTGTAAAGGTCGATTCTCATGTGGTGTTCCCCAATTTCTGTCTCACTGCTGGAACGGGGTGCGCTTGAGTCTATATAGGGTAACTGGAAATTGCTTTGAATCCCACCCCCTACATATCCTAGAAGTGACTTTTTGTGGTTTCTTACTCCATAAAATAGGGAACTCGAAGCCACGGGCACCTCCTGAACCTCAAGTACATAAACTAGTACTGACACCACAATCAAATTAGTTATATGAACGATTACCACTCCTCACACGAACACACGATGCTTGTAGCCATGGGTTCCAAACACCTAATTGGGATGGAAGAACACAAAAACTTATCTCTTTAACAAAGTCCCTTTACACATTCCACTTATGATCTTATCGATTTTCCATTTTCATCTAATTGAAGTCGCGACGGATATCCTTCCCAGTGATTGCCTTTCAGACAAAATTGATCATGGTGAATTACAACATATGCTGTAATAATTTCTTCATCTTTCTTGGCTAACGGAACCTTGAACTTGCGTAGATAATTCCGCCATTTCCAGAGGTAATGTCGTTAAATGATGTGATTATCTAGTGTTTGATAAACCTATGTCTCCTTCTATGTTGTGTTTTTACTAAACGCAGCTTTCTGTTTCTGTTTCAGTCGACTGGAAACATCCTGAGTTTCTGTGACGTGGGTCTCAAGATCTCGGGGGTGGTCCCTATTAGCAGTCATGCCGCCCTCCATTTCCCCAATGCATCTCTCACATCCGTGTCCATGGCCACCACTGAGAAGCACACAGTCACCTTCCTGGGCACGAGTGATGGCAAGATCAAGAAGGTAAGTGTTGATTTCATTGATCTTCCTAATGCTGAAAGACTCATCCCTAAATCCTCCATTTATTTTCTTGAGAACACTGTCCGGCGTTAATGTAGGCTACATTTTGGTAATGTTAGCATTATCTTGCTGCTTATTAGGTTCAGAGGCCACAGTCTCTTATTCGCACGTCAGGAATTATCCTGTCAGAGAACTTCATGGCTTAACACTTCCTTCTAAAGACGGATCATGGATTATGTTTCGAAGATTGGTCCTATCTAATGACTGCTCACTTAATATTTCATTGACAATTTAGGTAAATGAAAAACAGAAGTCGCTATTTATATTATCGGCGTGATACTATCTTCATGCAATTTGTAGACATTGAAGGGCGTATGATAAATATAATTATGTTGTTCATTAGAGGGACTTGGACAGCATGGTGTAAAATTTTGTCTGATAACCTGTAGTGTTGTGATGGCTGTATTAGGGCGTGCATTCGTAATTCAGGTGAGGATTGGGAAGGAAGCTGGGTCGTTGCCTTAAGTTATGAGCAGTCCCAGCATTTGCCTGGAGTAGAAGTGGGGAAACCACGAAAGACCACTTCCAATATGGTTGAGGTGGGAATCGAACACATCACTTCTAGATTTGCCTCACGAGGCTGAGTGGACCCCGTTCCAGCCTTCAGACCAGAATTAAATTTCTCGGTAGAACCGGGAATCAAACCCGGACTTCCAGAGCGACAGCCAAGAATGCTAGCCACCACACATGATGAATATAAGACGTACGATTGTTTTCGTGACGTTTGTTGCGTAGTTACAGTGATTTCGCATTGAAACATGGCATGAGAGTAAAGATTTATGGCTGATGTTAGAACGTAAGAAGGATATGTTTTACAAATCTAAGATTCTTGTAGGTTACAGTTGCAAGAATAGCATTTACTCGTAGATAACTCACGAAGTTACGTGTACAGTACACTGCTACAGGAGTTCATCTAGTTGTTTCTTACACCATAGGGAAACAGCATGTAATTGTAATCTCCCAGTCCCAACGGGATATTACGTATTCGATTTGGAAGTTTGGAGCTTTGGATGTGAAGATAAGAGTTCATTTTCATGTTTACCTCTTCCCCTGAGAGTGTACGAGATAGTAAATAAGGGAAGGTTAATTTGGAGCTCATCTGGGAATGTTGAACGTTAGATCGCAGCAGTGGCGAGGCGGCCCATTATCGTGAGCTAAAATGCACAGGCATGCCCGCTCTAACACATCCAGTCATTTTGTTGGCTAATGTATATTATTTCGTAGCCCAATAGATTGAATTTTCCGAGTAATGTGATACGGTAAATGGCTCGTGTGGGATCGTTCAGAATTTACGCCCATGTGGAACATAAAGCAAGAGGTATGTGTTGGAGAAGCGCGAGATTACTCTGGTGGAACCCATAAACGTAATCCTTATCACCAATATAGATATCCTCTGCCTCAATTGATTGGCTCCATGGAAGAATAGAGGCCAATGTTGGGTATTTCAATCCCGCATGACTTTCGACGCTTTTACCTATGGTTTTCCACATTCAGACCAGAAATATCGGAATTGTATCTAATCTTATTTCCAGACCCCAAATATATTCTACTGCAGACAACATAGCAAGTAAATAACACATGTTATGAGACAAGATTCACTCTCATTCATATGGACGAGTCTGATGATCAATTTTTACCTAGTCAGTGACAAGGGAATGGTCAGATCCAACATGTTGCAACATACTTTTATAATTTTCCCTGTGAGAGTAAAATCGCCTACACCGAATATAAGTGGGCTTAAAAAGAGTCCTGAGTACAGCCCTCGCGGCCGTGGTGCATGATTTAATGAGCGCGGGTTCCAGAAAGAAACGCGTGTCAAACGCACGTTATGATTTAGCTGAGAAAATTAATTAATCAAAATCTGGCAAAATGGAAAAGAATATTTTTTGTACCTCATTCGAAAAGCATTCTTGCCATTCTCAGAAAATCGCGCCCAGGTCCGCAATTATAAAAGAAAATTCAATACGCCTGATGATATAATCCGAGTGCCATAGCCAGACGGCCCGCACCGAATCCTTGGCTATAATGAGAAACATCGTAGCCGGTACTAAATTTCTTTATTTTATTCTATATTGGAATTTCTACAATCGGCCATCTCTAATAATAAGGTGCTCTCCAAGCTCTTCTGCGTCTCAACATTTCAGCTCAATATTGTTAAAATCTGAATCCAGCAATCATCTTCCAAATTTACCCCGATTTTTCTTACGCTCTACATATTCTGTATAGTTTTTAAACTAAAACGAATCAAGTTTTCACCTTTTTCCAATAAAAATATTCCATTTATCCTTGATTCTTCATTATTCTTAAATGGTCCTTCAAGCATTCCCCTGTTATCTCAGAATTGCCTAATATAAAGCAATTACTGATCTATTACTAATCTGTCGTCAAATAAATAAAAATAGCCTGTCATCACACTGACTTTTGGAAACAATGCTTCAGATTAGTCTGTTAAGTGATTTGTCGTGAATATATAAAACCTATCACGAACAAGTGACTAGTCTTGAAAGAAGTTTCCAGTTTCAAACTCCACAAATATTATTTTTAATTTTTATTGAACTTGTCCTGTATCATATTAGTTACAGTCTCCTGTGGCAAAACGTTTTATGTTTTTGTTAGTTCGTTTAAGGGGCTTGGGACATTTTGGTCGTCAGCCCCGTGTACCTAGTCAATTTATCTGATGACCGGGGTTTCTGTAGTGACTATAGTAGTGTGTATAACTGTAAATTCTTAGAGTCGGGAGTGGGGTAGATGCCGCGGAAATTGAAAGGAGATACTTTCACAGCATTTTCCTAGAGTGAGTGGTTGTTGAAAAACTGGGAAAAACACTCAGGATAGCCACTGTGACCGCAGAGATTCGAACTTCCAATCACCGGACTTGCTGCAGTCCCATCGTGCTCATTGGCCATGCCACGGTGTAAAACTTTTTAAGTTGGGTGTGTTGCTGGCTGCAGTTTCCCCTCATTTGAAACAACAACAGCATCTTCTTGTGTCTCCCGCACGGCAGGATATGGTAAATAATGGCAAACGAATGGTGAGCACTGAATTTTCTTCACATCGGTTTATTGATTCCTCCCCTAATAAAGTCTCGGCCGAGCAGGAAGAGCTAGAGGTCTCTACGGATAAAAGTGCGTTTGTCTTATTTTCCCTCCAGTGAGAGAAGGTTTCGTGTTTTCTCACTCCGCAATATCTCTTTAGTAAATCCTACTTGTAATTTTCTCACGTTCCGTTCATTTAAAATCATATGAGGTTATGATAAATAAACAGAGAAACTTGAAATGGAATTCACGTCGCCGTTACGATTTGTAGTTACAATCGTCAAATTATGCAAGTAATGTGGTATTTAGTACGTACAGTCTATGCTATAATGTAATGTAGCCTTCTAGTTATAAACACTAAGCAGAGCTCACATCCTTGGCCGTTTTATTAAACGCCCATACACATGACCGGTGCAAGAAATCGCATCGTTATGTATTCATACTTGGTACGCTTATGGTTGTTTAATGTGGTGACCCCAAATAAAACAGCAAACATGGCGATCTTCAGAGAGTGTACGTAGAGAGGGAGAGAGATATTCGTTGTCATGTAGCCGTGGTACGCCATCACAAGAGGCGCGAGTAAATATAGTCATTGCTCAAGAAAAGTGATGTGTTCAGAATGTGAAAGAAGAGCTTTGATCGTTGAAAGTGAACGTGAGTTGTAAATCTGATGGACGGGTGTTGAGAATGCGGGGCACTGATAAATTGCAACGCCTTCTCGTTCTTCCTCGTCTGCGCATTGTTCTTTGCGTGCCAAAATTTGATGTTGCTCCAATAATACCCGCCCTCTTATTTATGAAGTTTCTGGGCAATCAATATGCCCTGTTTTGTTCCACCTGTCCTGTTGTTGCATAGCCATCCCTTCCTCAATGGAGCATGCAGAGCTGATTATTGGTTTGGTTCAGGATTCAGGAGTAACGTTGTTACGTTTTACGGTATCAAAGAGCAACTTATACCTAGGCTATACCTGACATTATCGTGTTGGAAGCCATGTTTCAGTGTTGCCTTAGTAATCGAAATGTGATATTTCCCAGTCGGTCAACACGATTGTACCCAATTGTAATAGGTGGTTCCCTAACCCTGAAAAACATTTTAGATGAGATTAATAAATACACTTGGATGACCAGTTTCGATCTTCAAGCGATCATCATCAGATCCTTCAGTGCAGGCAATGGGAGGCGGCAGGTGCACGAAAATGTTACGCTTTAAATGCAGTCCATAACCAGAAATTCTGCACTAATTACAACAGAAATAATATGCAAATCACAGTCGCAGCAACATTATTTATGTTTATTTTCTACAAACACCTGGGGAACGTTGTGATTTGCCAGTTGACAGGTGCGCCAACTCCAACAATTAAATTTCTCCCAAACTGAAAATATTGACTCTAAAGATGACATGCCACTATCTTCTAAAATAAGTTCTAATTGGTTATTTTATAGAGATTTTTGAATTTAGCAGGTGGAAATACACAAGAATATGCTATTTTTGAGCTTAAAGCTTTTTCATTGTTGAGCAGTGTAATTTGTCTTCATTCAACCAAACAATTCAATAGTTTCTGTACACCAAAACAATCCAAATCATGGCTGGTAGCCTACGTAAAATGAAAGTAGACCCCAGCTACCAGTGTTAGTAGTATGCAGTAGCCTATATTCAGTATAGAGACTGCATTGTATCTGCAATATCGTCAGTGATGTTAATAAATCTTAATTAAGAAGGTAATATGGCCAGTTAAAAACGTCGAGGTGTCCACATTGGTTAGACACAATCTTGGTCATATGTACTGTACATTCGTGAAAATTCACGTCACACATGATTTGCATTTTGTAGGTGAGATAGGTTTCATTCTGTTTTGGATGTGAGGACAAGATGGTAGCTTCGGGAATTCACACAAGATAACATCGTGAGTGTGGGAAATGTGAAAAGTCGTGAGATCCCCAGTACGAACCCTCGATACTTACCCTAAGAAACAAGTTCTTGGGCCTCTCTACCGAAGTGAAGGACACAAATGATTTGGTTGTTGATAGAATCACATTTAACCCTGTTGCAACCACAATAAAACGAGTGTCAAGATAAACGTTCGATTATTGCATTTTAACGTTTTATACCACTGCATAATTAATGAATGAGTGTAGCTGTCAGTTCCCTCCATTAATTTTAGTCTTGATGCTTCCTAACAGTGAGTATAAATCACCTAATGGTTACGATACGTTGGTAACCATTTTTAAAGCCCGTTAATTCTATGTACAGTATATATCTATATAGGATCTTCCGATGATAAGATCCCTTTAATTAAGATAGGGGATTTTATTAACGATTAAACATTAGTCCAATCGATTTTACGTAATTTTAGAAGATTAAGTACCTATTGTTTATGAATCCCTGTCCCGTCTCTTGTACAGGGGTATCAAAATTGCCTCCATACCATGTGAGCTGTTTCCTAAACCTGAACTATTGTGAACTTGTCGGGTTCCAGTGTCGTAAAGAAACCTGATTCTACGTCATATTCCTGTAATTCCGTTCTCTCACTAATTAAAAAGAAACCCCACTCGACATATTATATTAACCTAATTGCTAATAAGCCGTGTTGAATTATATGATCTCGTGAGAAATCTGCATTGAAGCTACATTTCATTTATCATCTATTTTTATATGAAACAGAACTTCCTGATTTAAATCACGACCGTCTTGTTTGTTTCCGTTTAACAAGGGAGACAAATCCTATTACACTCATTCCTTCTTTATGCGCAAGGAGGTAGTGGTTTCGGCACAGACTTAGCTTGTTCACCAGTTCATTAACAGCAAAGTTTGTGGCCTGGAGGGGGTTGGCTCGCACTAGTCAAAGACCTGTGTGGACTGTCAAATATGAGAACTCCCTTGTTAATTGGACAAACTTGTTTCAACTTTACCAGGGACCTCAGCGTTTGTGTACTTAGTTTTTGCCTATCATTTTAGTGAAACATCTGATTTTCCTTTGATGCAGTCAACCCCAACGTATCTTACAATTTACGCAATGAAGTCCAAAATATCACATCCCTGAATAACGCAAAACATTTTTAAAACGTATAACATGTACTAGTATATTTCTTTGTTGAGTTTTGATGATTATGGCACGCTTTTAGCGGCAACTGGACGCTCTGTTGCTGAAGGTCATTACGTCAGGGTCAATGTTATGAATTGAAGAGAGAGAGGCGAGTCTTCTTGCTTGTATCTCTGCAAACCCAGGAAAAATGGAATGACGAGTTAACATCTGAAACTATCCAATACCATCAAAGAGCAAAGGAAATGAATATGCTGTTTAGTATTTCAATAAAAGGCGAGTGCGTTAGGTTTTATTGCCAAGAGGTTCTGTAGTGATTCCCTTGTGTAAAAACAAAAACGTGGCGTAGCCGTACTCATTAAATCGTGCATCTGAAGGAAGTCCGGAGATCGTAGGTTCTAATCCCGGCACTGACAGCAGCTATCCTGAGGGTGCTTTATCCCCGGATTTTTCCACATCCCCCCAGGCAAATGCCAGGATAGTATCTTACTTCAAGTCCCGGGACGCCTACCCCACCCCTGCACCGAATGAAATTACGCACACTACTACAGTCATCACAGGGATACAGTTTATCGGACAAGTTCAACGCACACCCAACTACACGGGGCAGATGACCAAGATATCCCAAGCCCCTCAAATGAATTAACAACAACCTTTTGCCAAAGTGCCTTAGAGGTCTGCATTTTAAATATTTGTCATACCATTCAAGGCTGCAAGGCTACTTAAAAATCAAATGAACGTGAATGTCACGTTGGAGGATGGGAGTAAGTGGTTACGGATATTAGTTCTCCGTTATTGAAATCAATAAGAATACATTTGAGAAAACGTTCCCAAGAGCGAGTGTCATGTTTCTGGAAATCAGAAGCCAAATACAGCCTGTCGCACATCATTCTTTTTCGCGGCACGAAGACAGGTTGGCATTTAATGCAAAAACGTTCCTACCTTCTCCTGGGAATTTCAAAGGAAGCTCACCGACATTTAAAAATGTAGTCATCCCTTGAGACATAGTTCTAATACAGTGTAACACCGCCTCCAGCCTCGATTCAGTGAGGAACGGAGTTCACGCGTTTCTGCAGGTATGCCATGTCTAGTTGAAGCTACTCACTGATGGTTACATCGCGTAGACCCACCAAATTGCACAGATGCTGATTCCTCCGTTCTACCCGCTGTTCAAGATGGTCCTGCACATTTTCTCGGGGATTAAGGTCGGATGATTTATTGGGCCAGTAGAGGCGAGAGATTCACCTATGCGTTCTCTGAGATTTACGTCGGTTGATTTAGTGATCCATAAGTGGTAAGAGAGTCACATATGCGTTCTCTGGAATTAGGGTTTGGAGATTTAGCGGGCCAGTAGAGGTGTTAAATTCACCTATGCGTACTCTGGAATTAAGGTCGGGTGATTCGGCAAGCCAATCCAAGAGAGAGTCACCTATGCGTGCACTCCTGTTCACACGACAGTTGTCATCTTGGGAAATGAGAGTGTCGACAGCATACTCATCATGAAGAGGTTGAAGCAACACTTGTTCACCGAGAGTGCAGAAATAAATAACCCAGTTCATGTTCAAGGTGGCTTGCCAAGTGATGGTACGAAAAACACCCCCTAAAATAATACTGAACCACCTCCGACCTGAACTACACCATCCGCACACTGTGGGCTAAACGTTTCATTGGGCCGTCGATGTATTCGACGCCTTGCATCATTTTAAAATCGCCAAATTGCGACTTGTCGGACCACACTACACGCCTCCAATCAACAACTGTCC
Source organism: Meconema thalassinum (assembly GCA_946902985.2). Lineage (NCBI taxonomy): Eukaryota > Metazoa > Arthropoda > Insecta > Orthoptera > Tettigoniidae > Meconema > Meconema thalassinum. Next base: position 1,221,792,553 of record OX336389.2, on the reverse strand, counting down.
TCTTTCAATGTTGTTTGGTCCACTGATGTCGTGCAGCTAGAAGACTGGTGCACACACATCATGTCACTGCCATAGTCATGATGTAGCGTTTTTTAATGCCCCATGTTGGTAGCGACAAATGTAACTGTTTTGGCTAGCCCACACTGTTGGGTGATAAATGTAACTGTTTACCTTTGCCTAAGCTATGTTGTATTAATGGGCGCCAAGACCTCAATGCAATGTTGAAATCTAAATTTGTATTTAACAACGTCTAGCTCTGGCAGAACACCTTCAAGACACTATTCACTCAGATCGTGGTATGATTTGATCATTAACCCAACAAACAATTGTATCAGGAGAAGGAATTGGTCTATATCTAATGCTACCTACTGAAAGCAAAGATTGCATTGTAAAAGAAATGAATTTATTATATAAAACCAGTATAGCAAAATTAATAATAATAATAAGTACAAAATTTAAATTGGAGCGTTGTGATTTGAATATTACCGATAGAAAATTACGTGAAAACGGAGTCTGATAAATTGATTTTACTCTTATTTCCAAGCTATGAAGTTACTGAAATATGAAATGTAAAACAAAGAAAAATGAGAGATTGCGTATTTCTGCGTCATTTGCGCTTACCATTGGAAATTGCCAAGGCATTTCCCTCGTACTTGCTGATGCTGTGAGCTTCCCACAGTCTCCTGGACGTCGTCATCTCCGTCGGAATTTGATGATATTCTGGTAGCTTAGATAATTCTATGGTCCGTACCTCGGACCCAAACACTCGTACAACCGCACTGGTTAAGTTTTGCAAAAGTTAGTCTTCAACTCCACTGAACATCGGAGCGACACGCACTTGCAACCGTACTCCGCAAGTTCTACACAGATAGTCCTCGTTTCACGGCGCGTCGAACGATATATGCACACGTTGGCTCCCCCACTCTTCAGCCGGCTTCAGCTTGCGTGGTCCTCACTGATTGGTTGACCCACCGCTAGTTCCCCTCCTCTGGTTTCTCTACACTCGGCGCGTGAGAGGGAGAAGTCGTTTTCCGTTCCAACAATTCGCCTTTTCTAGACCTTGCGACCCAAGATTGCGTCATGCTTCTCGACAAGATTAAGCGTGTACTTGAAATCCCAGTGAGTCACGTCTCTCGATATACCCTAACTGACGAAAACTCCGTAAAATTCCGTAATCAGATAATTTTCTATGATATCGTCGTTCGTAATAATTTGCTGGATAGCGTTTTCTAAGACATAGAAAACCTATCTGAATGCTAATAATTTTTATAAAATGCTCCGAAAATACCTTAATAATAATTATAATAAATTAATAATAATAATAAATTACCATGAAAAATTCTCTTGGCTGAACAATTTCCCGCGTAAATAAATATAGAATGGCTTCCTACTGACTTATGCCAGTTGCATAAAACCCCTCGAAAAACACGTTACAATGAGTCAGCAGTGAGGGGTCGCATGACCACCTAGTACCAGTGCAACACCCTCTAGAGTGCTCCAATGCGACTACTTTGCTCTTTCAAGGAGGTGACTTTTTTTTGGTCCGGTGAGTTTATTTCCCGTGGTAAATTGACTTTGACTATAGCCTAGAAGAACCATGGGCCTAATGCAAGTAAACTTACCGCGTGATACCGTACACGTGAAAACTCTTCCATTTTGTGTCTTTCGCCAATCTCTTGGATACGATGTGAACCACAATGTGTGCATGTGTTCCCGAACGAAAATAGAACCAAGGTAGCAGTAAGACAGGCTATTAACAGCCATGCAGAAGATCAAAGGACCTATGAAGTAATACATGAGTAAGATAAAAGACTAAACGCTTGGTTTTGGCTTCCATTCGTCAAACCAGAGCAAGGCAGTAATTAATTAAGGTTGCCTTCTTCCAAACCACAATGACTCCAGTTTAAATTATTTTTCAATCGATACATAAAACTGTATTTTCTTTTTGACAAACCACTGAAGTTCTCCGTTATGCCAGATAAAGGACATCTTTTAAAATAGTCTTAGAACTTTACGTTAGTGCTAATAAGAACTATGTGTGCAAATCGTAGCTGGTCTGTCTTCCTCAACAGGCATAAGAGTGGAGAATACCATCTGTCCTCTGGTCTTCTTGGCTATTACCTCTTAAGTCGGGAAGTAGGGATAAAAGGCCAGTCCTGGCGCAGAGGCTATTGCGCAAGATGGCCACCGCGCGAGTCCAACCCCATGCTGGTCGTGTAGAGAGAGAGTCATAGCTGCGGCTGCTACAAGGTCTAATGCGCAAGATGGCAACCGCACGCATCCCGACGACAAGTAATTTTTTTTAAATTTTGAGTTTAGGGCCTAAGTGCAAAACCCAAATTTGAGTTTCCTACACCCCACTACCCCCACCACACCCCTAAATATCCATCAGATTCCCCAAATTTACCCAAAAATCCCCAGATTTCCCCCAAAATCCTCTATTTCTTGCACTTACTCATGCCAGGGTAATTTCTGTGGACCTCCCTTGGTCAGTTTTTGTTCTGTCTTTTAAGTTATTTATTTATTGTTTATTTTTTATTAATTAGTTATTTTTTAAATTAATATTTATTTATTGGTTATTGGCAATGAATTATGTATTTGTTATTTATTATTTAATAATAATAATAATAATAATAATAATAATAATAATAATTATTATTATTGCTATTTACAGTATTTATTTATTTATTTATTTATTTATTTATTTATTTATTTATTTATTTATTTTAATATTCAATTTATTATTTATTTATTTTTATATAATTTTAGATTTATGCCAAAAGGGCACAAGTATACTTTTTTCAAAATTTCAGTATTATAGCTGTTTTAATTTTTTATTTGAATATTTAATTTATTATTTTCAGCATAGGGCTATTATGCAGTTTTTCTTGCGGGCCAGATCAGCATGAAGATCCCTTTTTAGGAATTATGGCTTCATTCCTCAGTTTTATTCAAAACATCCTATATTCTCTTGTGAGTCTCGTTTAGCTGCCACTTGATATGAGGTCATTTTGCCGAGGCGCCACGCCACGCCGTTGTGCTGGCCCCGCACCCCCAATAATCCACAGGCTTTGAGCTGGGTAGCAGTCATCCACTGAGACCCAGTGGCGGGATTTATGTCATCTTCTGACCGTTTTTGCAAGCCGTGGTACTTGGTCCCTTCGGAGTTCGCTTCGTGACGATGATGTACATGCGATATAGGACCACCATCTCCATATTATCATTGATTACGAATGACTGGAGGATCACATCCCTTCCAAAGGTGATATTTTGAGAGTTCCTGTTACGCAGATGTACTTGTATCTTATATGATTTAAAATGTGGTGGACCTTCTTGAGGATCGATATGGTTTTTCGTTATTTTGGGAATAATATGGAAAATTAATTGACTCTTGGAAGTGTGTGGAGAAGTTTGGATTGCGCGGCGTGGTGCGGTATTGTTTATCGTGTGCTAGCCGTAGGTGTGAGGGTACCCAGCCCACCACACGCCGCCAGGTTTCAACAGCAATCGATTAGTTAAGAATCGATACCTAACGTTTGCGTGTTGATCGGCCCAGTCCGCTTTTGCTAGGAAAGGGGTCGAGGAGGAAAACAAAAAAAAAAGAGAAGAGGGAAAGCTAGAATGGTTGGGGTGCGAGTGTGGAGGGGTTAGGGACGGGAGGGGAAAACAAAAACGATGAATGACAAAAATCCTGACACGCTTGCGTGTGGCCGAGCACCACCCAAGTGATTTATATTAAAGAGAATTTGAAAAATTCCTCCACACAGACCAGGTACTTGGCAGATAGCCTTTCTTTCTCTCTCACTCGCTCGCTCTGTGGGGCGAGTTATTTGTGAAGGTTTATATAGGAGTTCTACACGAAATTCACCTCTTATACTTGTTTGCCATGCTATACTGTCTCTCTCTCACTAATAGAAAACTTACAGCACGTATCTCCTTGTTCAATGCAGGGTACATGATCACACGGGGATGTCGATAGTACCATCTTTCTTCTCATACAGTATTGTTCCCTCAGTCTGGTCGTTGGATTGGGGAATGATAGCATTAGACATATCTTTAGTAATAGCTCCACCATAACACACGTCTCGTTTTTCTGCTTTCGCTATCAATTTTCTAACGATAAATGTAATGAAACCAAAAGGCTGATAAAATCAAGTGAAGGCCTACGAGTGCAATGCGTCTATAGTGGACATAGTTATCGTACACTGTATCACTAACAAGTAGGCTACTAGTATTCCATGAAATGCAAGGCGAAGGTTTGAAACTATTTTTCACTGCATTGCCTGTACAAACTATCAATTTATACTCTTCAATTGGTCAACACGCTATTTGCCCAACATGATTTTTTGTGGTGGTGGGGGGGTACAATATATACTGTATATACAGGGTGTAACAAAAATGTACGGCAAAAATGCAGGACACATTCCTCACACGTAGACGAAGAAATTATGTTATATGAACATGGATCCGGAAACGCTTTGTTTCCATATTACACATCATTGTCTCCAACTCATTAAGCACGGGAAACACACAAGAACAGAACTTTAGAATCATGGGGAACATGCACTCTTGGTTACGTCTGGTTACGTTGTCATTATCGTAGGTGTACCGCCAGTGTTTTGTTTTACATGGCCCTGTTGCCATGCGACTTAGCAGATGTGTCTTTAGCTGTGCGACAAAACATGTAGCCTACATCATGCACGATGGAGCACCTCCTCATTTTAGTGTTAATGTCCGTTGGCTTCTAAATAACAGATTTGTTGACAGATGGATAAATAGAGGTGGCCATCTTTTCTGCCCTCACGCTCTCCGGACTTAAACCCAATGACATTTTATTTTGGGGGCATTTGAAATCTCTTGTGTATCGACCCCAGTACAAGGTGTTCAGAATCTCCGCGCCCGTATTATGGTAGGTTCTGAAACCATACGCAGTACTCCAGGGATACATCAGCGCATCCGAGATTCACTACGACGGCGCGCCGTGGCGGGTTGATGCATGGAGGGTGTATTGAACTTCTCATGTGAGAAAGATTTGCGTGTGGTATGCTGCTACGTTCTGTTCTCGTGTGTTTCTCATGATTAATGAGTTGCAGACAATGAGGTTTTACATGGAAACAAAGCGTTTCCGGACCCATGTTCATATAACGTAATTTCTTCGTCTACGTGTGAGGAATGTGCCCTGCATTTTGTGCCGTACATTTTTGTGACATCCTGTATACACATGCACATAACACAAGTTCTGAAAAAGATACAGGTATTACTTACTACAGGGTCTTTATATTTGCTTGGTTAGCACTTTCTCGCTCACGTGCTCCGCCAGTGACGCCTCAGTTGCCAGCTGCCGCGTGCGCGTATGTACGGCAGAGTTGGTGCTTACAATCAGTATAATGCATTTTTACTCACCATGCTTACAGTAGATGCTGAAAATGTTCCCCATTTGCTGCCAAACATAATGGGCATCTAATTATGAATCCATTTATTCCGGTTAATTTACCTTCACTAAGCTAATTTAGCATATTTTTTTATCGTTTACTGAAACTGTACGTTTGAATCTCTTAGCCAGTTGTTTTATTGTGATTGTGTATAGTGCTGTAATGCCTTATGTGAAATATTCGTTATTTGAACGTGTATATCTGCACAATACGTACATAAAGTGCAGGAAATCGTGCGCTAGAACAAGAAAAAAGTTTCGAGTCAAATTTCCAGGGAGACCCATTACTATAAATCGGACAATAAAATAACTGACTAATTTGAGATTCAAACGTGCAGGTTCAGTAAACAATAAAAATGGACGTTAAGGTCGATATTTCCTTACTGAAGCTAAATTAACCGGATTAACCAGAAACTTCATAAGAAGATGCCGATTATGTTTGGCAGCGGATGGGGAGCATTTTCAGCATCTACTGTAAACATAGTGAGCAAAAATGCATGATACTGATCTTAAGCACCGTATTCTGCCGAACATACGCGCACGCGGCAGCCGGCAACTGAGCCGTCACCGGCGGAGCGCGTCAGCGAGAATGTCCTAGCCAAGCAAATATAAATACCCTGTATAACATAAATAAGGGACAGTTTAGGATTACGCGTTTCGAACGTCAGGTGAGCGTCATCAGATCCTCATCACTAGGGTTGTAGTTTAGATTTACATTATACCTAGATATATAACATTTTAAATTGTGGTTTTGTTATACTTTATATAACTTGTCTTGTTAACGTTAGTCTATGATTCGCAATGCATCTCGTTATATAAGAAAGAAAGGTTAAACTATTCTATAATGTTGTATTAGACTGTAGGTTTGCACCTACGAATGAATGTTCAGCACTTGTAAATTGTTCAGCTAAGCTACACAACACAATTATAAATTAGATCATGCACACTGATTTCTACAATGGTAATGATTACTTATCTGTTGGAATAGTCCTGTTCACAGCACTGCGTTGTACAGGTGTTCGCTCGTAGCTAGCTTTCACCTACATTTCCTACAGGGTATATTGAGGTGGAAGCCATTTATGGCATTATTATTCACAATCCACTATTTATTACAGTTACAAAGACGAAATACAGTGTGTAGCCTAACATGAATGGATCTGTCAATAATTGCTCGTCACCTTCCACCGCATCGCTCTTTCCCTCCCATCTCTCTCACCTGCACGTGTGAGTGTTTTAATCAATTTGCATAAGCGGTATTTGTAGGGCTAATATTGAGAATCACTCGGCAGTGAGTTTGCGAGCAGCAACAGTATTTCCTCATGGGAAACCAGAGAAAAATGTTTAAAGGAGGCCTGATGGTGAGAGCCGGTACTTGGTTGCACTAGCCTGATAAGGCCTGCAGCAAATAGCCTACTTGCTAGATATGACGGACGTCCCAGAAACTCAGTGACTGCAATAATCGCATAACCGGCTGGGTCCATCAATTCCGTCTCAAATCCTTTGAGTGTGCGATATTACTAGTTACGACGATGTCTGAACCGTCGTAATGCTTGATAAGTTCACGGCTGCTAACATAATATTGAGAACAACGAACATGCTTGAGTTATTCTGCCTTCCATTAAAATGTCGTTTTAAAGGTAAATTATTTCATTTTACATTCCGTTACCCCCGTGATGGTTTGCTGCGCTACTTAAGATTGTACGTCCAATTTTACACCTGACTTTATCGCATGGCATAGATTGCTCTTTAAGTTCGTATCTAGGATCGTCCAATTGAGATTTGGTTGAAAACTTGTGGTGTAAATCTTTCTGACAGCTTTATTTATGCGATCGTTACTTCAATTGTGGACCAGCGAGATCTTTGGTCATAATCCCATGTACATGGTTGTGTAAGGAATTTATATAACAACCTGTGTTATTATAATTACTTTGGTAGTTCGTTCTTTATCTTAAATAACTGGATCTGGGATTGAGGTAGGAAAATCAGTAAATGAAATGGAATGTCATTCCGGCTGGTGTGAGTGTGGAGAAATCACACTTAGGATGGCCGTTGTATGCATTGGGATTCGAACCTTAGATAACCGAAAGAGCAGCTCCTCATTCAAATCGTGGAATGTGACTGAACGCGTTTGGTTTTGGGTAGATTTATGAATTCGAACTTTGGGTCGTTGCTCCAAAAATATAATTAAAAATTAGACCCCATTACCGGAATGTTCTACATCATGGGCAGCTGAAGATCATGATTTCTGTTCACTTGGTTATTTGTAAATATGGACAAGTGGTGAAACTGAAATATGTCCCGTGTAATAGCTCAATTGATCAACAAATTTGTCTAATTACCCTTAAGTTGATTTAACTTTTTCGTTGAAGGTAAAATATATTCTTAAGTAAGATCTGCAGCATGGCTTTGTAAGTGGAATTCACATTACAGATCCGAAGAATGCTGTTACGATATTAGGATTATATTACTTGTGCTCAAACTTTACCCTTGGCAATTTGTATGTGTCAATAATTGCCCGTACCTCCGTTACTGAGAAGCCAGACCCGGATGTGATTGTGCGGGAGTCCTTTTTCCAATAAATGTAGACTACGTACATGTCCCATTAACACCCAAATTCTTCACCGTATACGATTGACTGCGTGGCACAGTGGTAACGATCTCGTCTGCTACCGAAGGTTGCAGGATCGAATCTTGGTGCAGTAAGTTGGCATCTGAGGGTGCGCAAATGCAACGGAGCTGTGTCAATGGATTTACTAGCACATAGAAAATCACCTTCGGGGCATAATTCTGGCACTCCGGCGTCTCTTAAAGCTACAGTGGTTAAAATTGACGTACAACCAAAAACATTATAATTATTAGGGCTCGGATTTTTAGGTAAATACATATTTTGTTATGTAAATACATATTTTAAGAATTTTTTCTATAAATACATAAATTCCCGCTTTTCACTTATTAGCACATAAAAAGACATAGGCTAATATTTACATTTTTTAAAATCAGTGTGCTAGATACATCAGTTTATTGCATTTTTGTACTGTGATACTTTAACGGGGAAAAATCTGTGAGCTATCTAATCTTCATGCAGAGCGTATGTCAGCTTGCAACTGTGTTATTCTTAACTTGTCGCCCCGTGCCACTCACTGTGGAAAGCAGGGATTTCCTTGTCCATAGCCATATTGCACCACGTGCTAGACCTCCACTTCCCCCAGCTACCTGGAACCAGTGTTACTCACATGCAGTTCATTTCTGGCACTGGGAAGTGTAAGGCAGTTCTACGATGCCTAAAGTAAAAACAACTACAAGTTATCATCTGCAGCAGTATGTTGTAGAATTTAAGGATAACTTTACTTCTGATGGGGGCGTTCTGTTCTGCCAACGACGTGGGAAAGCAATCAAGGATGAACAGCGATCTCAAGTTACACAACACCTCGTGGGCAAGAAACATATTGCCGCAGTTTCGCACCTACAGAATTAGTGTTTCGCCATAATCGTCGGTCATTTGTGAAGGGCAACCTGAAATATATTTCGCTGTGTATTGCAATGCTTCAGCAGGCAGCGAGACATAGAATAAATTGCATTCGTGAGTACTGCATATTGTTTATATTCACATTAATATACTAAATTATACCGACAGTAGTGGCTACGCTGGCTAAAGCTCAGCATTAGGTCATGGGGCCAAGCTCTCTGCTGACTCGGTAGACGCGTGGGTTCGAGCCCCACCGTCGGCCGTCCTTGAAATGGTTTTCCGTGGTTTCCCATTTTCAACACCAGGCAAATGCTGGGACGGTACCTTCTGACAGGCCACAGCCGCTTCCTTCCACATCCTTGCCCAGTTTCATTCACCGTCATTCATTTCATCTCTCATTAACTCCTCTCATGAGGTTGGCGTCAGGAAGGGCATCCGGCCGTAAAAATCATCGCCACATAGACTTCCATCGCATCTCATCCCCGACCCCGTTGGAAAACGGGAATAATAAGGGGTAGACATACAATATACTAAATTATAATTAAATATTCTTACCTTTTTGTCACATAATTCAGGTATTTTTAATACATAAAAAATAAATATTTTCCCGATTTTTAGCACCTAAATATCCTAGCCCTAATTATTATAATAATTATTATTATTTAGATCGTAGGATTTCGCGGCCGGTGTCTAGTTTATCATCTAGGTTTACAGGATGGAGCCACGTCGTGTATAGGTGATTGTTTCCCGACGTTTCGGCTGTCGTTGCAGCAGCCTTAATCATGGGTAGGTACGAGTTGGTGTCCGTACTTAAACTGACGGTAGTCGTGGGTTCCAACCCAACCGCTGGCCGTCCTTGAATTGGATTTCCGGGGTTTCCCCATTTTCAAGTCCAGGCAAATGCTGGGACGGTACCTTCTGACATGCCACGGCCACTTCCTTCCACTTCCTTGCCCAGTTTCATCCATCTTCATTCATTTCATCTCTCATTAACTCCTCTCATGAGCTTGGCGTCAGGAAGGGCACCCGGCCGAAAAACCATCCGCCACATAGACTTTCATCGCATCTTATCCCCAGGTAGACATACATACACACACATTATATTATTATTATTATTATTATTATTATTATTATTTAGTGGACCCTGCCACTAGGCGGGACAAACGCTGAAGAGAAGATTATTATTATTATTATTATTATTATTATTATTATTATTATTATTATTATTATTATTATTATCATCATCCTTACATATTCTTTGACAGTGTTGTTGAACTCCTCTTTAAGGCCACGGTTGCCTTCTTGCCAGATGTAGCCCCAATTTCAAACTCACACACACCAGAACAGTAACCAAAATAAGAGAGTTAATCAGATTCCACGCACACGGTGCTGATGACCAGGGTATCCGAAGGACCTGTAGTGTAATAAAGAAGACGGTATCATATTTTTTAAACCTCACCCCAGTTATAATAGGCTACATACCAGCGAATAAAGGGCGGAGGGTAATGGCCGATGCCTCCGACCACTGTGTTAGCGTTCGCTGTTGTAACCCAGTGCCAGATCGCCGTTCCACTGCGGACTGAATGGACTAAGAATAACCGGCCACGGACAATCACCAATTACTAGCCGTTGTCATCGATTTAATTGAGGTACAAACAACGTTAGCTTGTATCATTAAATAATGCTGGTGAGATACGGGACGGGGAGTGTGTGGTGTGGCCTGGCGCCAGGAAAACGGAATTCGCTAAACGATTCGTGCGTGGGTGATGCATCGGGATTCTATTATGAGCGTTATTTTACAGCAAACGTAATAGTGAAATACTTGCTATATCAGTTATTAAGGTTTTGTCAGGGGCAGCAACTTCTGGGTGTTCTTGTTTGTGCGGAAAAATAGGAGTTTCCTTGTTACATAAATTTGTTCACTTTTCTTTTTTTGTCGTGTGGCCTCCTCAGAGGCCGAGTACAGGTCTTTCTAGTCGACGCCCGTGAGCGACCTGCGCGTCGGAATGAGAGATGGAATGGATGAAGATGAATGAACCTGGACAAGGATGTGGAAGGAAGCGGCCGTGGCCTATCAGAAGGTAGGCTACCATCCCAGCATTTGCCTGGTGTTGAAAATGGGGAAACCATGGAAAACCTCGATGTTAGGCCCCTTAAAGCAACAATTATCATCATCATCTACCAAGTCAGCAGAGAGCTTGTCCCCAGGACGTAACGCTGCACTTTAGCCAGCGTAGCCACTGCTGTCGGTAATTGTTCACGTATAATACTTTATACCTTGATCTGGAAATACAGTATATGAATTAAATCTTCGTAAGATAATATTTCATATCAATATAAAAAAAGCAAGCTTGTAGTTTAACGTGACCGTTAATCTCGAGATCATGAGCCACGGGACCTCCTTTTTACGTGGAATCCGAACCACAGGACATGGCATTTCACTTCGAAAATCTCACATGCATTGACCGGGAATCGAACCCGGACCGCCTTGGTGAGAGGCATACAGCTAGACCGCTGAGCCACCACGCCCCATATCAATATAAATGTACTGTATTTGATTCTGGGATATGATCACGGTGAATAAAAGTAGCAGAGCTTTATGTCTATAACACGTTGATAAAGCTGTCGTTTTAAAGCATTTTTTGTGTTCTGATCATTAGCATCCCAAGGGGAAGGGCTGTGGTTTGATTCCTTGTAGTGGCAGGGTTCCCCTTCAATTGGCAGGTGATTTCTGGTAGAGTATTGGGATTTTTTTCATCTGAGGACTCCCTGTGGAGATAAAGTGTGGTCGAGACGTAGTACGTACGGGCCATACGTCTGTCTTATTCCGTACCGGAATTAAAGTAAAGTTCATCCACCTGTCCAGTTGGTATGAAAAGTGTTATTGGTCTTATTTTTATGTTTCACGAGGTGGGAGTGATATTGGCAAACTTTAGAAACGATTGAAATGAAGTCACATCAGGTCTAAAGACCTAAATTGAAAAATCAATAATACTATTATGTGTTAAACGTCCCTTTAAAATGCTTCGGTTTTAGAGATGCCAGGGTACCGGATTTTTTTTTCAGTATTTTATCGTGTCTGTTAATCTATTAAAAGTGGTCCTCCCATGTAAGGATCTCCAAATGTGCTGGGATTTGGTCTCGCTGACCGTGCGAACCCAAGAACGACTACCACTCTGCCAATAGTTTGCAAATTGTGGGGAAAGCATGGCCAGTGTGACGACACACTCAGCCGCATTGCATTGCTTTTTAGGCCATAGGACACTAATACTCGTATCAAGCAGCTACTGGCACTCAACGGTCTTCTTGGACAAATTGAAATGAAAATCCACCGGGTCAGGAATGGAATGAATCTAGCGACGAGGATATGAACTGTGCCGGCTGCCGAGGCCTGACGCACTCCTCTGGGGGCAATTCTTGGACAAATTGCGGTGTTATAAAGTTAGTAAACTTCACTAAAACGCAGTTATTAAGTTATTTTTCCTAAATTATGGCTTTATAAATAATGTCAGTGTTATTCACGAATATTTTGGGCACATTCATCGCCTCATTAGGCTATTCAAATATCGTTAAAGGTCATCATCACTTTTATTGTAATAATAAAGAAATACGTTGAGTGGATATGTTACGTTGATACCATAAATACTCAGATGATTGTGTGTGTGTGCTGAGACATTGGCATCCAGCGCAACCTCGGTCCCGTCTTCATGCGAGCTGCAGAATTGCGCTCTAGTCATAAACCAGCAAGCCTGCGGACCGGAAGCGGTTTTCACCGCCTCCCTACATCTTGATTGCTAGAATTTCTCCCTCATTCTCGTCAAACACCAGCCAGTGGGTTGTCATGTCTCCACGACAAGAGAATGAGGGAGAATTCAGCGAGGTGGGGTGGGCTGTGTCGAGGAAGAAGATTTCGTTCCAGTAATGTGTAAAATAATGCTTTGCTCGCAACTTTTGCGTTGTCAGTAGCGTTCGCACGTAGCACAAAGTAGAGTAAAGAAAGAACTAAAGGATGCTGAGTTGTCCCTTCTTCATGATTGTGCTGACTATATCTCATTTTTTTTGACAAAACTATATTTTGTTTCCTAATGAATTGCTTCAAATAAAAGTTGTGTGTTCCTGCTCCATTAATCTAAGATGCCTGACGCTGTTTGGTTTTAGCCTATTTTTAATTAAGAAAAAATAGGCTTATGAAATCACCTTTTGTCCACATGTGTGTATGTGTGTGTGTCTCCCTAATAACATCTAAACGGCTTGAGCAATTTCAATGAAACTCGGTTAAGATTGTACTATTTCGTCCGACCTTGACCGTACCCTTCAAATTTGATTACGGCTCACCAATCCAACATGGCGGCTGTGTGAAATATTTCACCGGCATTCTATATTTCCGAAACTAATACATCTATCACCCTGAAATTGTGTACGGTGATAATCAGCACTACTAGAAGTTCACCTATGTGAAGTTAAAAAACCTGCTATGTACAAAACGAACATAGTGGCCAAGCGAAGTAGAAAATTTAAATAGATTTTTCTCGCGATTCAACTATCCGAGCGCAGTGAAACATGGTACAGCAAATGTAAATAAATATTGTAATGCACTGACATCTAATTTAATTCAATTGTTTACATAACCTCAAGATGGCGGCTGTGCGAAATTTGAAAATTAAGTTATCATTTCTTGTGTCCTAATCATGCGATTGAAGTCAACGTTAAATAATGAACTTGCACAATTATCGTCATCTAATAGTAAGTAACTCTACGGCCTACTTATATAACAATCCAACATGGCGACCATCCGAAATATTTAGACGGTTCTCAATTATCTACTAATCTATGACAGCGATCAAACTGTAAGTTTTTATGTTGATAAAGGCTATTAACATAAGTTCACCTATGGAACTTTCAATAACCTGGTGAGCACAAATCCAACATGGCGCCAACGTGAAATTTAAACATTTAAAAGGACGTTTCTCGCGATTTAACCATCCAAGCGCAGTGAAACTTGGTACGGTAAATGCTTATACAAATTTGAATCCACTGCCAACTATTTTTTTCAATTGTTTTCATAACCTCAAGATGGCGGCTGAGCGAAATTTTCAAATCTCGTTTTTATTTCTTGTGTCCTAATCATGCGATTGAATAAACCTACGCAACAATCTCCATCCAATACTACATAACTCTATGGCCTACATTTGTAAAAATCCAACATGACGACCATCCGAAATATTTAGTTGATCCTCAATATCTACGAATTTATTACAGCAATCAAGCTGAAATTTTGTATGTTGATGGAGGCAATAAACATATAAATAGGATATGTGAAAATAGGCTATTTAGTTCTTTACGGAACTACTTGTTATACTTAGTGTCTGATTTAGGTTTGAATACAAAACAGGTTCGATTCCTAGTTAATACGTGTGTAAAATTTCGAGGTGAAATGTTACGACCGGTGGTTTGGATTCCACGTAATAAGAGTTCTCGTTGCTTATGATTGTGAGTTAACGCTCGCTCAAAATTATAAACACAAAAAACAATTTAAAAATATGGTCGTAAAATATATTGTTGTTAATTATTTTAGGGGATTTGTGACATCTTATTCATGTCCCGTGTATTTGGGGTGTGTGTGTGTAGAATAAGTCTGATAACCTGTGTCACTGTGATGTCTGTACCACTGTGTATATTTGTAATTGGGTAGGAAGCGACCGTGGCCTTATGTTAGGTACCAGCCTGACATTTGCCTGGAGTAGAAGTGGGAAACCACGGAAAACCACTTCCAGGATGGCTGAGGTAGAATTAAAACTCGCCTCTTCTAAGTTATGCCTCACGAGGCTGAGTGTACCACGTTGCATCCCTCACACCAGAATTGAACTCCTTGGTATAGCCAGGAATCGAACCCAAGGCCTTTTGGACCTGAGTTTCAATTCGTGCCCCGAGACTACAGAAGGCAGCTGAAGGATAGACGAGGTCAAACCATGAGAAACTGTAGAACAAACATGAGAAAAATACCAAGATTTATAAAAAGAGTTGCCCAGAAACTGAAGCATCATTTATGTAATTTATGGAGGAATCATAATTCATAGCAGAATTCTCTTTATCGGTCCACAAACCAGGAACATTTCTTCCCTGTGTCATAGGAACTTTGGGGATGACTTCCTTTGTCTTTATGTATTTTTTCTTTCTCTCTCTTGTGACAATCGATAAATTATTTGTTTTGCTCAGTTTCATTGTTACGTGATAAGCGCATCTTTTCCGATTTCAGTGAATTACGACCTATATCATTTTCCCGTCTCGGCATGATGGGTTAAGATCAATGACTGGACTATTAATTATATTATCATGGAGATAGCATGTGCAACGAATTCTTGTCAGACAAAATTTAAGAATGGCAAGGTGCATGGATCACAAATCCTCCTTCCGTCCAATCTAAACTTGACTGTGTATTCTGCGGAACGAAAAGTTCACAGGCGAAGTAAAGAAAAGCCAAGTTGCACTCCAGGGAAACTCCAATCACATCCACTCTTCTCTGAAGTCTTGACTCACACGACTCGACAGAGTCTGGGGTGGTAGGCCCGCTCGCCAGCCAGCTAGCTCGTAAACTGTCTCGAAGCTAGTAATTGGAGATTGTTGGAAGAAATGAAAACGTAAAAAACCCTTATTGTGGGCGATGTATTGAAGATAGAGTTATGCTGTCGCGGACTTTTTTTGTAGAACTTTTGATGCTGAAAAATTCTTCACTCATATTATATAACTTAGATATTTTAACGGTTGCCTAGCGTAAGCTCAAAAAGCGCCCGGACGCCAGGTCTTTTGTCGACCTTTTCACTTAAATCGTTACTGCATGGCTTGCTGTGGTCATAAATAAGTTATTTTCTACAGAAACCTTCCTCGAGATATCCTTTACAGAATGGTGAATACCGCATCAAAATCCATCCAGTGGTTCTCGAGATTACCCGTAACATCCAGGAATCGGGGACTTTGTTTTATACTAAGTAGAGATACGACTGAATTTGACTATGAACGGGCTGAATTCTACCAGAGACCATGTAAAAGGTATATTATAACCTCCATTTCTCATGGCAAAAGAGATCGAATAAATAAGGAGGTAAACAACTAAGAAGGCTAGCTATGCTACTGACCTTGAAGAGATTAACCAAGAAGGTACTAATATCATGCATTTGCACAGACATAGTACCGTATTTATGGAGATTAATTTTGGCAGATGCCACATTTCTAGCTCTGAATATATCCCTTGGAAACTTGAAAGCTCTGTCTACAGTGAGATTGACACGAAGGCAACGGAGCAATAAACTGCCTGCTAATCTAATGTATGTAGTGTATTACTGTTACTCTCATTGACATGCAGGCTCTGTGGCATGAACTTCACTACAATTGGCACGGAATGCGATGTCAAGATGGAAGGTACTGCATCCCAGTAGGGACGTGACGAGGACGTGGAATTGATAGGCCTATCAATGACTGGGAACGGAGTTCATATCGCAAAATAAGTATTTGTTTGTTCGGTATGTTTGTATTGCTTCACTTGAATAATAATAATGGCATTCTCTTCTCTTTCGGCGGCTTATCCCAATTAATTGGGGCCGCCGGAACCAATCAGGCAGGAAAACACGAAGAGGAAGAAGAAGGAGAACGTCTCTTCAAACTGTATTGTTTTTAGAGACGCTAGGGTATTTCCCAGAGAGGCTTTTTAGCATACCGGCGAGAAAATCGTACCCCGTTCCAGCCAGAATTCAATTTCTTGACAGAGCACGAGGTGGTCACTCAGCAGCCTTATCGTAATGAAAACCAGTCAGGGGTCACCTGGGTGCAGATATGTGCTCAGACATATCTCTGATCTAGCATCGCAAGTTCGCCCCAATACACGGACAGTTAAAGAATCTATTCTTTCTGGGCTTCGAGGTAAAAATGGCTTGGATAAACGGTAAATGTTATTAAGTACTTAAATATTTGTTAATGTTTCATTGGGAAGGAATCCTAAAACCAATTTTATTTCAAACTAAATGTGAATAATAAACTATTTTTTTTGTACCACTTATCCTCCCGGCTCGGCTCACTCACGGACTCTGTGAGGGATCATTCTTCTACCATCGCAAGGACGGTGTCAGGAAACTGAACACACATTGTCAGCAGATACAACTGGGGATGGTGACATGCGACCGCTAAGAAAAGATCAGAGAACGGATTTAGGAAGGAAGTCGTCGTGGACCTGTTAAAAGGAACCGCCCTGGTATTTACCTGGCGGTGAAAATGGGAAACCACGAAAACCATTTTCAGGACGGCCGATGTGGGATTCAAACACAAGCTCTCCCGATGCTTGCAAGGCACGAGTTAGTGCGTTAACGCTCTCGGCCATCGTGGCCGGTGTGAATAATGAAATAAAATGAGAAACACCACTGACATTTTCGTTACTTCGTTGTTGTTAAAATAGTGGCGTTAGAGTTACTGAATTTAATTATTAACGCCATAACCCGCTCCCCCTTCGTTACTGTAAAATAACGCGTTACCTCCTTGTTACCGTAAAGTAACGCGTTACCCCTTCACCACCGTAAGGTAACGCATTGCCTCCTCGTTACCCCTTCACCACCGTAAAGTAACGCTTTACCTCGTTACCGTAAAGTAACGCGTTACCCCTTCATCACCGTAAAGTAACGCTTTACCTCGTTACCGTAAAGTAACGCATTATCCCTTCATAACCGTAAAATAACGCGTTACATCGATACCGTAAAGAAACGCGTTACCCCTTCATCACCGTAAAGTAACGCTTTACCTCCTCGTTACCGTAAAGTAACGCTTTACGTCCTCGTTACCGTAAAGTAACGCGTTATCCCTTCATAACCGTAAAGTAACGCTTTACCTTCTCAATACCGTTAAAGTAACACTGTAGAAATAACGCGTTACTCTCCAACGCAGGGTATTTGTGATAAAGTTACTAACGTGATATAAGCTGCATTTTAAATTTGTCCTCATGTAAAAAGTTTTTCTTGAAATGATCCCCTTGTTTCGTGAGATTAGTATTCGCTTTTCATTTTGTGCGAGAGGACTATTGGCATTGTGCGCGCGTGTTTCCGTCCTGTGTTCGCAAAATCAGTGGATTTGTTTTGCATTCGCAGTGTGCACAAATGAGATATCCGGGGAACAAAGAGATCAGTGCTGCAGATTCAGGCCATATACCCAATTTTCCATGTAATGATTTTCAAATAGGCAATTCTGGAATTTGATCGAATATATATTTGGTGATAGGACGTTCAGGAAAATAATGGCAGTAGATAAAAGAAAGTGCATTTGGAAACTGTAAACAACGTTAAGCTGCTCTTTATTCGCCGAGTTCTAAAGGATGTCACCGGGTTGTTGAAGAAGAGTTGGGGGAAGAAACCACTCTACTACTAAAAAATAAATATGTTATATTCTGTAAGAAAACATTCATTCATTTTAATTAAAGACTGACTTGATCCTCAACGTTCTCTCGAGTCTGCAAGTTTATGTGAGTGAACTAGGTGTCTCAATGACCCCCTATGAAGAGTAGCACTACGGCCGCCTTTTTTTATACACCTCTCATCTTGATACATACACCAATACACCATACATTTACGCCTCTTTGGTCTACCTCTGCTTCTCTTACCATCTCTAGCTGAGTTAATTAGCCTCGTAGGTAATCCCGTCACAGTGATTGTGACAGAAGTTTACCGATTCAGTCACTACTACAACGTGGATAGTGCGTGCTGCACGTGTACTAGTTACTTTGGCCATCCCACCTCAAACGTTATTATCCATGTTAAAGTCTCCAATCATGGTTTATGGTGTTAATTTAACTTTCTACTATTACAGATCACGTAGCGTAACTATTAATTCGATCGTATTACGTGTGTGTGTGTTCCTTCAAGGAGCAATAAATCACATGTTAGTAGAATGGTCCTTAGTATTTGGCGCAGAAACCTTTAGGGTCTTCTTTTCCTTGCTAGACCATGGCTCAATTACATTGCTGTCACACAGGCAGAGCGCAGAGCAATATCGACCATCGGGTGAAATGTAATATTAGTTGGGTTTCATAAAACTAAATAATAAGGGGCTGGTGAACCACGCTGTATATATATATATACAGGGTGTAACTAAATATGTGGGAAAGCTCCGGGGATTCGATAGTGGACCTGACAACAAGCAAAACATGTCCTGTAAACATATGGTGTAATTGCTTTCGTTTCCGTGTTACAAGCCTTGTTTTTAGTGTACATAACACAGACCGCTTCACTATGCAGGTTAGTCATGTGTGTTGATAAAGTGTACGTTACTGCTTACAGTTGAACGAGTATGAACACCACAATGTCCAAATAACCAGCTAAGTACTTTAATCCATATTCAAGTTAGAACACTAACCATTACAAGTTTTCAAACGAACGAAGTAAACTTGAAGGTCAATAGCTAATAACATTATCAAACAAAAGAGAAACACATCATACTAGCATATCCTGATAAGTTACGTAAGTTTACATAAACTCCTGAGGCTAAAATAGTGTAAATGTCTTAACCCACATATTCGTAGGCATAGATTAATAGCCTGAGTGTAAAAGATCCGATGATCGCTTGGCGACCGAAACTAGTGTATTAATTATCTCATGCGATCTTTTTAGGTGCAGGGAATAACATCCATTATAATTTAGGCACAATCGTATTGACCGGCTGAAAAGCATTTAAATGTAGCAGGAACGATTGCTGGGACAAAAGGATAGAAGGTATTCATAATGAAGAAATAAAGGCTAACTTAGAAATGAACACGCAAGATGAAGCTGGTCGTATGAGGTCGTAAGTAATGAGCTGACTCAGATGGTGGGGTCATGTGTTGAGAATGGGGGAGGAGAGATTACCTAACAGTTCGTTTGTAGAGGGTAAGAGTTGTTGTTAATACATTTAGGAGCTTTGTGATATCGTGGTTATGTAGCCCCGTGTACTTGGGTGAGTGTGGAATTTGTCAACCACTGTCATTCTGATGATTGTATTAGTGTGTGTATTTCAGATGAGAATTTGGAAGGAGGCGGCCGTGGCCTTAATTTAGGAACCGTCCCGGCATTCGCCTGAAGTAGTAGAAGTGGGAAACCACGGATAACCACTTCCAGGATGGCTGAGGTGAGAATCGAACCCACCTTTTCTCAATTTTGCCTACCGAGACTGAGTGTACCCCGTTCCAGCCCTCAGACCAGAATTAAATTTCTTCGCAGAGCCGGGAATCGAACCCGGGCCTCATTGGTCACGGTCAATAGTGTTAGCCAGTACGCAATGAGGCGGGCTAGAGGGTAAGAGAAGCAGAGGTAGGTCTAGGAGGCGATGGTTATTTTCAGTGTTGAACGATTTCAAAGTGAGAGGTGTAAAGGCAGAGGAGACCACAGTACTAACTGCTAATAGGGGATCATGGTAGCTACATGTTAGCAAACGTCCCCCAGGGGCTCTCAACTTGTGGGAAATGGGATGGTGACCACGGGACTCCAGCTGAGTCCGGCATTGCTTCCACTTGTGCCGGGCTCCTCTCCGTCTTCTTTCCGGTCGACCTCTCTTGGTCAACTCTTGTTCTTTTCCGACCCAGACGGTATTAGGGTAACCGAGGCCTAGGGATTCTCTTGTTTTCCCGCCTTAATTGGCCCTTCTCTCATCTTTCCTGATCCCTCATTCTTCTAGGGATGAGCCTTCTTTCTCATTTCAATATATTTCCTTTTCACTTTAAGATTCACGCACTGTTTTTGTGAATTGGCTCCCCGTGTATCTAAATTCCATTGTGAATATTTTGACTCTACACTACATTTTGTAGGTATTTCCAATCTAAATTGCATTTTGCAAGTATTTTCAACCTCAATTGCATATTGTAAGGATTGACAATCTAAATTGCTTTCTAGTACGGTAAGTCTTTGATGGCGGGGGACCATTTTTGTGAGTTTTCTGAATTTCAATTGCATTTTGTAAGTATTTTCAACCTAAACCGCATTTTGCAAGTATTTCCAATCTACATTTTCAATTTCAATGCATTTTGTAAGTATTTTGAATCTCAATTGCATTTTGTACGTATTTTCAATTTCAATTGCATTTTGTAAGTATTTTGAATTGCAATTGCATTTTGTGAGTATTTCGAATCTACATTGCATTTTGTAAATATTTTGAACCTAAACTACATTTTGTGCGTATTTTTCAGTCCATTTCTTTTGTGAGTATTTTCCTTCTAAATTATCTTTTGTAAGTATTTCCACTCTATATTTTGTGAGTCGTTTCAATCTGCATTCTATTTTGTAAGTGCAGTATTTTCAGTCTAACTTAATTTTCGTTATGGTTTCCATTTCATTGTCATTTTCGCTATCATCCAGACCATTAGGGGCCGATATCCTAGATGTTAGGCCCCTTAATACAACAATTATCATCATCATCATGTTAGCAAACAGAGGCTTTCAGACTAGACTTGACGCTGAAAGGCATTACAGTCTGAAATGAAAATGTATGTATCTAATAATTAATATGATTTACTCAACCCGGTTTATGTGTTTTCTGCCAGTAACCGTTACTTAAAAACGAAGTCTTTCCAGGCGAATTAAATATAGACCAGAATCCCATTGAACAAGTTCATACCTTGGCACTACCATAAATGACCAATGTGATTCTTCTGGTGAGGTGAGGTCCCGAATTGAAAATGCCAGGACAATATTCAATAACACGCGCAATTTGTTCAAACGTTATGGGATAACAATGACTACGAAAATCAGGCTCTTGCGTTGTAATGTGTTCTCTACTCTCGTTTACGGTGCTGAAACCTGGACTCTGACAGAATCTTTATGTAAATGGTTAGAGGCCTTTGAAATGTGGCTGTACAGAAAGATATTGCAGATACCATGGACAGACCATGTCACAATTATTACTGTAATGTTGAGGTTCTCCCAAAAATGAGAAAAACCAATGAAGTATTAACCACCGTGAAAATAAGAAAAATCCAATACCTAGCACACATCATGAGGAATACCGAGAAGTACCATCTCTTGCAGTCTATTCTTCAAGGAAAAATACCAGGGTAGAGAAGTGTAGGACGGAGAAGAATATCCTGATTATCAAATCCCACAGACTGGGCCTCCAAAACGTCCACTGATTTATTCCAAGCTGCAAGTGACAGGAACTGCACAGTGAAGATAGTTTCCAACATCCGGAACGGATAGGAACCAGAAGAAGAAGCTGAAGAAAAACTGTTACTCAACCCTGTTATTTAGAATAATGTATGTAGTGTACTCCGAGCCTTCCCTCAGGAATTCTGCTGTTGTAATGTGTTCCGAAAGCATGAGAGAAGACTTCGCCATCTACAGTACATAACAAGAACGACGCAAGAAGAAATAAATGAAGAGAGTTCATTATGCAAATGAATCCAGCACAAGAACACGATGCTGAATATAAGTGCAGCGCTAACCTCGACTAAAATGTTATTAAAGGAAAAAGACTATTAATTGGAGGTTATATACCTAAGTGATCGTGACTTTTTGCCACTTGCTATATGCCGCATACTTCTGTTGTTCGGCTGACCGCGGTGATGAGAGTTGTCCGGAGAGAAGAATTCTCTTAGTCCTTGGGACCAGTTTGCGGTTCGAAGTAAGGCAAACTG
Source organism: Meconema thalassinum (assembly GCA_946902985.2). Lineage (NCBI taxonomy): Eukaryota > Metazoa > Arthropoda > Insecta > Orthoptera > Tettigoniidae > Meconema > Meconema thalassinum. The sequence goes on along the minus strand of OX336389.2, from coordinate 1,221,770,026 downwards.
GACCATCTCGTCTTGCTTTAGTTGAAGCTGTACTGTAGCTGTATGCTGACTATGGATATTTTTTTTTCTTTTTTCATTTAAGGGGTTTGGACATCGTGGTCGTTCTGACCTGTGTACTTGTCTAATAGCTTGTGTTATTTTAATGGCTGTAATGATGTGTGTCTTTGCAATTCAGGTGAGGATTGGGAAGGAGGTGGCCATGGCCTTCAGTTAGAAAACGTCCCGGCATTTGCCTGGAGTAAAAGTGGAAAACCACGGAATACCACCTCTAAATAAGATGGCTGAGGTAGGAATCGAGTCCACCTCTTCCGAGTTCTGCCTTACAAGGCTGAGTGAATCCAGTTACTACTCTCAGACCAGAGAATCCACGCCACGTCTTCTTAGGTTTTCCTCACGAGGCTGAGTGATACCCGTTAAATTTCTAGTCTGGTTAGGGAATAGAACCCGGGCGTTTCGCGGTGAGAGCCAGGAATACTAGTCACTGCACTCTGTGGCGTAGTCGTGCTCGTTAAATCGTGCGTGGGCAGCTGCAGCAAGACCAGAAAACATAGGTTTGGAACCCGGTGCTGACAGTGGCTAACCAGAGTGTGTTTCCCCGGGTTTTCCCACACTCCATCCAGGCAAATGCCAAGATAGTACCTTATTTCAAGTCTTGGGGTACCTACCCCATACAACTACACACACTAATACAGTCGTTACAGAAATACAGATGATCCGACAAGCTCAACACACACCCAAGTACTCGGGGCTGATGACGAAAATGTCCCAAGCAACAACTACTCACTGCGTCACGAGGCGGATCGGCTGCAAATGGATGAGCAGTAACATATCCTTAAATACTGTAGTAGGATTCAAAATGGGTAACGGTAACGAGAGCGTAACGAAGTGCCTTTTTAAAATAGGTAACGGTAACGCCGTTACTAGTAACAGTTACTATTACGGTAACGAGAGCGTAACGAAGTTCCTTTTTAAAATGGGTAACGGTAACGCCGTTACTAGTATCAGTTACCATTACGGTAACGAGAGCGTAACGAAGTGCCTTTTTAAAATAGGTAATGGTAACGCCGTTACTAGTAACAGTTACCATTACGGTAACGAGAGCGTAACGAAGTGCCTTTTTAAAATGGGTAACGGTAACGCCGTCACTAGTAACAGTTACTATTACGGTAACGAGAGCGTAACGAAGTGCCTTTTTAAAATGGGTAACGGTAACGCCGTCACTAGTAACAGTAACTATTACGGTAACGAGAGGGTAACGAAGTGCCTTTTTAAAATGGGTAACGGTAACGCCGTTACTAGTAACAGTTACTATTACGGTAACGAGAGCGTAACGAAGTGCCTTTTTAAAATGGGTAACGGTAACGACGTTACTAGTAACAGTTACTATTACGGTAACGAGAGCGTAACGAAGTTCCTTTTTAAAATGGGTAACGGTAACGAGAGCGTAACGAAGTGCATTTTTAAAATGGGTAACGGTAACGCCGTTACTTGTAACAGTTACCATTACGGTAACGAGAGCGTAACGAAGTGCCTTTTTAAAATAGGTAACGGTAACGCCGTTACTAGTAACAGTTACCATTACGGTAACGAGAGCGTAACGAAGTGCCTTTTTAAAATGGGTAACGGTAACGCCGTCACTAGTAACAGTTACTATTACGGTAACGAGAGCGTAACGAGGTGCCTTTTTAAAATGGGTAACGGTAACGCCGTCACTAGTAACAGTTACTATTACGGTAACGAGAGCGTAACGAAGTGCCTTTTTAAAATGGGTAACGGTAACGCCGTCACTAGTAACAGTAACTATTACGGTAACGAGAGGGTAACGAAGTGCCTTTTTAAAATGGGTAACGGTAACGCCGTTACTAGTAACAGTTACTATTACGGTAACGAGAGCGTAACGAAGTGCCTTTTTAAAATGGGTAATGGTAACGCCGTTACTAGTAACAGTTACTGTTACGGTAACGAGAGCGTAACGAAGTTTTTTTTTAAATGTGTAACGGTAACGTAGTTCCTTTTGAGAAGCCATTGACATTGTTTCATGTGAAGGCACATCATGTTTCTAACAATTTTTCGTAGCCTTGATGGTACAGACCAGATTTCGGGTCATGGTTTTAATTCTGGCTCCGTCCAGAGTCTTTTTCTCCGTGGTTTTCCACACTCATTCCAAGAAAGTTGTAAAGAAGTAGCATTTTTAAGCCCCAAGATGCTTTTATCAATTTTTAGTTTTAATAATTACGACTATCGATTCTAATCCAGTCGTTAAAATGATACAGTCCACCGAATAGTACTGAGAATGTCCAATATATGAGGCCGTCGCTTCATAATATCTAGCATCCACAATAATGCTATAGCAACGATATTATTTCCAGGACTATCGCTATGCTTTTCTAGAAATGTTGTATTTGTGACGCATGTTTTCATCTTTCTTGCCTCGTATTTCATAAAGAATGTCTCTCTCACCAGTAATTGAGATGAAAGGATTATCTGAGAAATGGATAAGTGTATTCTTATACTGTATATGTCGCGAATGAATATTTCATACGCGACAGTAGTGGAAGGAAGAACTTGTATAAAATGAAAGAATTTCTGCTTCTTGGAGAGGGCTGTGTTTTTAAGAAGTCGCAAAGTTGTAGGGGTCCCAAGAAGGAGCTCTGTTTGAGAGAGGAAAAGATAGAAGACGGGTTGTTGAGGGAGAGAAGGGGTGGAAACGTGCGTTTCTCCCCATATTCCAACGCCTGTGATGGCGTATCGCCGTGGCACATATCACATAAATCTAACCCCTCACCCCCTCCTCGATTGGTTGGAGAAAAGTTGTACAAGTTGGCCTGCGTGACTGCAAGATGAGCATTTTCCTGCCAGTGACAGAGAAAGTGCATAGCTACACTTTTCTTTCTTATAAAGTTAAAACCCGTGGATACTTTATGGCTGAAAAGGAGCTCTTCTGATTCTAGGGTGAAATACGGACATCACTTTATCAACCACACCAAACTCTCAGATGATTTCAATATTAGAGTTTATTTCTGTGCCATATATTAGTAAACTGCCCTTCTCTAATGTCGTTGGTGACACTTTGAGGCCTGTTTACGTAATTCTCATTTGTTATTTGTGAATGGATTCAGTTTCCACTCTCATTTTTATTTAACCTTCAGGGCCTCGCCAAAATGGAAATTCCAAAAGTAACTCGCCTCCTTGCTTGCCTTGCTCCTCAAGTTTGGTAGTAGTAAGATGGATGATCCTTTGAGGTACACCTCTTAGCGGTGGAATAAGGAACTAGGCATCCGACCGCACATAAACCTTTGCTAAGTATTTCTGCATGAATTGATTTTCTCTTCTTTTTAATATCCCAATGAACAAGTATTTGGGGGTGAAGGAACTCAGCACATTGACTCTAACTCTGAAGTTTTTTAAATTTATTTTCAGGTTATTAGTCGGTCAGTAAGATATTAGTTGTTCCAGGAAAAATACAATATGTAGTATGTGATGCTTACTAAATGCTTACTGTCACATATTAACTAACACTTTTGCGTTAGTCTATTAGTCAGTACTCTGTGTAATGTAGTCTGGCTGAAGCCCTGATTAGGTTGTATAGGTCACCCAACCACATCTGTTTAATGTGAACACACGTTTTTGCTTACTGGATGACCCATCAGAGAAATGGCACTCAATGCTGACGTTAATCCGGGGAATGGGTGGTATCTTTCTCCGCTGCCATGTGTTTGCATCATATCGCAGTGGCTAGTTGCTTGTAGGTCTTGATTCAGCTGCTGTGCTGTAGTCTATGTAGTATATCGAGGTGTCTTTGCTGTTCTAGCAGTCACCTAAATTGAGGAAATATTCTGACCGGCAAAAAAAAGTGGAACACATCAATTTTTTATGTAATTTCTTAATTTATTCCACTAAAATGTATCGGTTTTCCAATATTTGCATTATTCATGTAAATGTTAGATGGTTGGCTAGAGAAAATACTGAAACATGTTTTACAACACGCTTTAACTCACAAATTTCGTTACATTTCACAAATCTAACAATTTTCTATTTTTTACTAATGTTCTTTTGGGCTGTTTTTTTTTTTTTTGCCAAACAAAACAGTGTTAATGTTTTCACTGCACTGCACGGGAACACTGGTCACTAAAACGAGTGTTTCCACCCTTAGCGTCCATGACAGCTTGTTAGGCTCATCGAAGATTGGGGGTAATTGGTGGTAATAAACCACCCTAAGAAATGTCAATTTCTATTCACGGATGTTTCAGATGTGTGTCCTAATGCGTGAAAAGCTTTTAAAATGTGATTACATCTTTTTCATGGCTAATTTTATACTTTTTAAATTACTGTTCCACTTTTTTTGCCGGTCAGTGAGCCATGATATTGGTCACCATGTTGGATTTTTATATGTTGGCCTTAGAGTTATGTACTATTAGGCCTACATGAAGATTTTTACGTAGGTGTATTATTCAAACGTCAATCGCATGATTAGGACACAAGATTTAAAAATTTCGCACAGCCGCCATCATGTGGTTATGAAAACAATTGAAATGAATTAGATGTCGGTGGATTGAAATTTGTATAAGCATTTACCGTACCACGTTTCACTGCACTCGGACAGTTAAATCGTGAGAAAGGTCCAATTAAATATTTAAATTTCGCGTCGCCGCCATGTTAGATCTGTGCTCACCAGGTTATTGAAAGTTCCATAGGTGAACTTATGGTCATAGCCTTTATCAACATACAAAATTTCATTATTTTTTTCTCGTGTGGCCTCCAGGGAGGCCGAGTGCAGGTATTTCTAGTCGACGCCCGTGGGCGACCTGCGCGTCGGAATGAGAGATGGAATGGGTGAAGATGAATGAAACTGGGCAAGGATGTGGAAGGAGGCGGCTGTGGCCTGTCAGAAGGTTCCGTCCCAGCATTTGCCTGGTGTTGAAAATGGGAAACCACGGAAAACCATTTCAAGGACAGCCGACGGTGGGGCTCGAACCCACGCATCTACCGAGTCAGCAGAGAGCTTGGCCCCATGACCTAACGCTGCGCTTTACCGAGCGTAGCCACTGCTGTCAGTAGTTCGATTAATGTCATAGATTGGTGGATATTGAGAACCGTCTAAATATTTCGGAAGGTCGTCATGTTGGATTTTTATATATGTAGGCCATAAAGTTATGTACAACTTGATGACGACTATTGAGTGGGTTCAATATTGAAACGTTGACTTCGATCGCATGGTTAGGACACAATAAATTAAAACTTAGTTTTAAAATTTCGCACAGCCGCCATCTTGAAGTAATGTAAACAGTTGAACTATATTAGATGTCAGTGCATTAAAATATGTATAAATATTTGCTGTACTATGTTTCACGGCCCTCGGATAGTTAAATCGTATGAAAAGTCTATTTAAATATGTCAACTTCGCATGGCCGCCATGTTCGTTTTGTACTCTACAGGTGTTTGAGAGTCATATAGATGAACTTCTAGTAGCAACCTTTATCACCGTACAAAATTTCAGGGTTATATCAGCAATAGTTTCGGAGATATAGAATGCCAGTGAATTATTTCGCACAGCCGCCATGTTCGATTGCTGAGACGCAATAAAATTTGAAGGGCACGGTCGGGGTTGGACTAAATAGTGCTACGACCTTACCGAATTTGACTGAAATCGCTCTTGCCGTTTAGATTTCATTAGGGGGGTAGGGTGGGGACACACACAGCCACACATACGCACACACACGCACACACGGACAAAAGGTGATCTCATAAGCCTATTTTTTTTTTCATAAATAAAAATAGGCTAAAACTAGATTTTAAAATTTCGCACAGCCGCTATCTTGTGGTTATGAAAGCATTTGAAATAAATTAGATGCCTGTGGATTGAAATTTGTATAAACATTTACCGTACCTTGTTTTACTGCACTCGGATGGTTAAATCGCGAGAATTGTCTATTTAAATGTATCAACATTGCTTGGCCGCCATGGTTTTTTTTTTTTTTTGCTTAACAGGTTTCTGTAAGTCAAATAGGTCAACTTCTAGTAGTGCCCTTTATCAGCGTGGAGAATTTCAGGGTGATATCGGTAATAGTTTCGGAGATATAGAATGCCGGTGAAATATTTCGCACAGCGACCATGTTGGATTGGTGAGACGTAATAAAATTTGAAAGGCACGATCGGTGTCGGACAATTAGTTTTATGACCTTGCCGAGTTTCATTGAAATCGCTCCAGCCCTTTCGATTTCATTAGGAACACACACACACACACACACACACACACACACACATACGCACACACACACACACACATACACACACATGGACAAAAAGTGATCTCCTAAGCCTATTTTCTCATAAATGAAAATAGTCTGAAAATACTTACATAGGATTGTGTCTGTATGCTTCCGGGGCCACGATTCGAACTCTGGTATCACATTCAGATGAAGCTCGCAGTTCAGCTGGCACTCTTTCTTGCAAGCGAGTCCCTAGCATTGATCCTTCATCAGTATTTTTCCCCGTGATTGTTTAATGATCAGGTACTGTACTTGTCGGCAACATTGCGAACAGTTCGAAACTCCTAGCGTCTCTGTTGGAGACGTACTGTGTGTCAGGAACACGCTTATGATTTTAAAATGAAAAAGAAAACCCAGCGCAGATAATGATCGATATTCATTGGACAAAACTTTCCGTAAAAGGCTTTAAATTCGGATTGGTTTTCCATACAATGAAATGTCATGCTAGGTGACATTTCATCGTCAGTTCTGTATGTCACACTAAAGCCTCAAAATTTGCTATGATTCATTGCTAGGACTTAATGTTCAGCATCCGTCGAGCACAACTTCCCTTAATACCACAAGGCCTTGTGTTGTTGCTCTTATTGTAACCACAACAGGACGACGCAGATAATTCTTCCGTCAAACAAGCTTTATTATCCACGGTTAACTTGGCGCAGGAACGTCACGTACACTTCACGTATACCTACAACCCATTCATTTTACTTCAACTCGCCGACTCACTGCCCAATTTCCTCAAATTTCATTCAGCATTATGTCTTTGAGCTGGAGTCTGGTTTATTTTATCCCATAGGCTACTGTAAGGAATCGAGGAGTAAATGCCCTTGGAATTCTAGATATAACTATGGATGTACTAAATTGTTTGGTGGGGAAGTAGCCTATACTACTGTTTCCTACATAGACAAAATCCAACGGTATAATGCAAGGGATCAGAGGATGATGTTTAATCTCCAAAATAACGGCGGATTGGTTGTGGTTGATAGATCACGTACTTTTGCCAGGGAAAGGGAAACGAATGGGAGGATAGGTATTTTCAACTAGGGTATACAGACTCAAGCAAAGCTGTCCGGCTCCGTGGCTAATACGTTAGCGTGCAAGGCTTTGGCCCCAAGGGTCCTGGGATCGATTCCCGGCTGGGTCATAGGGAATTTAATCTTGTGTGGTTTATTCCTCTGGCTCGAGGACTGGGTGTGTATGACGTCTTCATGTACAAAAAGAAATCAAACCCTGGGAATAAATAAAAAAAAAAACGGAGACAAGTAAAAAATATAAGTAAATAAAGCCTCTCGGTGTGTGGATCGTAATGGAATTATTACGGAAAATTTTAAATGGAAATGTTTACATGAAAATCCCGGGAAAACTTTCCAGATTTCATTTGTGCGTTATTTACAAATGTACAACCACTAAAATTATGGAAGTCAAATTTCTGTAAATTCTATTTACTCGCCCTTTTTCGGAGCAAGAAATTGCATGACCATTTATTTATAAAGCATAGCTTTTAGGTGTGAATAACTACCGAGGGGAGACTTCTCCCTTTCCCGTACACATGTAATGTTTCGGTGTCAATTGATGAATTGGTATGATTCTCAACTATTTATTACTTAGCTAGTTGGGAATCCCATTAGTTTTTTACATTTCATGCAATGTTTATGCTCACAAGGGGAGGATACGATGCATGGGTCACCGATTCGAACCATCTTTAGTACACGTGTAGGGCATGACCAGGCGTATACCAGGTGCAAGTAGTAAGGTGCGCTTCTCAACCGATTCCGAGAATTATAAATTATTCGTAATTGCTGTACGGCGTTCATGTGCGCTGTACGTTAACATAAAGCCAAGGAGCGCATGGTGCAGCGCTAAGAGCCCTGCTTCGTAAACGTGGGATCACTGGTTCGAACCCCACCGGTGAGTTTTTTTAAAACATAGGCAATTCGTACAACTGTAGGTGTCGTGAATAATGTTCATTTTGCAGTCAATTGTAATAACGTGTTTTGTGAGCGTATGGGGGTGAATGTTTGTGACATTACATAATGTACAGTCGGGGCATTGCAAATACATTGGTATTATACATGGTCAGGTGTATTCTATTATATGTATACGTTTATACACTGAAGTCCCAGTCTGTTCCGTTCATTGCCCGCCAGTGAACCATCAGACCACCCCGTACCCCTCAAGTAGTGTCTCATGCTATGGGTATTGGTTGGAAAGTGTTCGGACCTGGCGAGGTCACCTGCACACAAACTAACGATAACGGTGGGCAGTTGTACTAACAGCAAATACTTTGAATAAAAATATTCATTCATCAATCACCTGTACGATTTATTCCGAATCCCTTTTCCCGCTTACATAACACGTCATTACAATTGACTGCAAAATGAACATTATTCACGACACCTACAGTTGTACGAATTGCCTATGTTTACAAAAAAAAAAGGCTCGTCGGTGGGATTCGATCCAGTGATCCCACGTTTACGAAGCAGGGCTCTTACCGCTGCACCATGCGCTCCTTGGCACTATGTTAACGTACAGCGCACATGAGCGCCGTACAGCAATTACGAATAATTAACAAATTAATTTCTCGGAATCGGTTGAGAAGCGCACCTTACTACTTGCACCTGGTATACACCTGGTCATGCCCTACACGTGTACTAAAGATGGTTCGAATCGGAGACCCATGCATCGTATCCTCCCCTTGTCAGCGCATAACATTTCGGTGAGCTGACGGCTTCAGAATCCCGAGCAACATCAAATATTTGGGAAATTAATATACTAATTTGAAATATTTGGTCTGAAAATAATGTTTTGTGTAGAGGAAGATTTATATTGGATTCCGTGAAGATAACCCCATCCTCACATTCAACATCCAGATTATTATGTTCGGTCATTTATTTTAACCCATGGATCTAATTTCCAGTTAATTGTTAATGAAAACAAAGATCTTTTAATAAAACGCTACAATTGTTTGCCAACGATGTTTGATTAAAACACAGGGCTATTTAGGCTATTTATTTTTTATTTTTTTATTTTATTTTTATTTTTTATTTAGTCATTTTACCCTCTAGGTTGGTGGTTCCCACGGACGCAGCGAGGGAACTCACCACTACCGCCTCTATGGGCAGTGTCCTGGAGCTGGGAACATCTGGTCGGGATGGATACAACTGGGGAGGTGTGATCAGCACCTCGCCCAGGCGGCCTCACCTGCAAAGCGAACAGGGGCCTCATGAGAGAGGGGAGAGGATGGAAGATTGGGATGGATAGGCTAGGAAGAGGGAAGGAGGCGGCCATGGCCTTACAGTAGGTACCATCCCAGCATTTGCCCGAAGACGAAGTGGGAAACCACGGAAAACCACTTCGAGGATGGCTGAGGTGGGAATCGAACCCCCTCTACTTATTTGGGCCACCCGAGGCTGAGTAGACCCCGTTCCAGTCCTCATACCAGTTTTCAAATTTCGTGGCAGAGCCGGGAATCGAACCCAGGACCTCCGGGGCGGCAGCTAACCGTGCTGACCGCTACGCTACGGAGGCGACTATTTATTTATTTATTTATTTATTTATTTATTTATTTATTTATTTATTTATTTATTTATTTGGGGCCGATAACCTCGATGTTAGGCCCCTTAAAACAACAATTATCATCATCATATTTATTTATTTATCTATGTACTAGCAACCCGACCCGGCTTCGCCCGTGTACAGTTATGAATGCATTACATGAAAAGTGCTTTTTTTCCAATGTCAATGAACTACGATCAATATCCGTTTTACATCTCGGCATGATGGGTTAAAATCACTGACTGGATTATTAATTACATTATCATGGAGATGCATGTGCAACAAAATCTTGTCAGACGTAATTTAAGAACGGCGAGGTGCATGAAACACAAATACCCCTTCCGTCCAATCTTAACTTGACTGTGAATTTTGCGGAACGAAAAGTTCACAGGCGAAATGAAGAAAAGCCAAGTTGCACTTCCAGGGAAACTCCACACAACCACTCTTCTCTAAAGTTTTTAACGCAACACGACTCGACAGTTTGCTGCTGGCTGTATCTGGGACAATAGGTTCGCCCGTTAGCTAGGCTGTAACAGGGATGATAGACTCGCCCTTAGCTAGCTCGTAAACTGTCGCCTCAGTAGTTGAATGGACATGATTGGAAGAAATGAAAACGTAAAAACACTTACAGTATAGTAGGCGTTGTATTGAAGATAGAGATATGCTCTCCTGGGCTGTTTTGTAGAACTTTTCATGCTGAACAATTCTTACCCTCATAGTATTTAGATATTGTTAACGGTTTGCCCGGCGTAAGCTTACAAAGCGCTCGGACGCCAGGTTTTTTTTTCGACTTTTCCACTGAAATCGTTACTGCTCGGCTTCCTTTGATCATAAATAAATTATTTTCTACAGAAATCATCCTCGAGATATCCTTTACAGAATGGTGAAAACCGCATCAAAATCCATCCAGTGGTTCTCGAGTTTACCCGTAACATCCAAGAATCGTGGACTTCGTTTTATACTAACAAGGGGAGGATACGATGTATGGGTCACCGATTCGAACCATCTTTAGTACACGTGTAGGGCATGACTAGGCGTATACCAGGGGCCTGTTCCACGAATGAACTTTGCAACTTTTCACTTTGCACTTTGCACTTTTCATTTCAGATTTTGTTCTACCATCACTTTTCAGATTTGTCTTGCAAAGTGAAAAGTTAGGAATCTTTTCACTTTAGAAGACTGTTATGTTCCTCCATTGGTGCAGAAATGCAAAGTGCAAAGGAATGATTGAAAAGTTTTCAGAAATCTTTGCAAAGAGACGATTCCCTTTTCAGCTGTTAATGAACAAGTCTCTACACTAGTTTCTCGGCGCAGAATTTGGTTTAGTGTTATAAATATGTTACGCAGGAGCTTTTTTTAATCATCAAGTGAGGATAGTGATGAAGAATCCAACAAGAAGACGTACAAAGACAATATGAATTTTCATAACCTCACTTTAGCATAGACAGGTTAAAAGTTCCACCTTGATCAATACTTTTATTAATTAAGATCACTGTGTGGTCATTAGTGGGACATGTTTCACCATGAAAAATAAAGCATTAAATCATGGAATAAATATACAGTTTGTTCATGGAATAAACATGATCGGATCATTCCTATGCAAAGACTTTTCACTTTGCAAAGAAATTGAAAAGTAATGCATAGATCATGGTGGAACAGAAAGACTTTGCACTTTGCAAGAATTGAAAAGTGCAAAGTGAAAAGTGAAAAGTTGCAAAGTTTATTCGTGGAACAGGCCCCAGGTGCAAGTAGTAAGGTGCGCTTCTCAGCCGATTCCGAGAAATTAATTATTAATCATTCGTAATAGCTGTAGCGCGTTCATGTGCGCTGTACATTATCAAGAAGGCAAGAAGCTCATGGTGCAGCGGTAAAAGAGCCCTGATTCGTAAGCATGGGATCACTGGATCGAATCCCACAGGTGAGCATTTTTTTTTTTTGGTAAACATAGGCAATTCGTACAACAGTAGGTGTCGTGAATAATGTTCATTTTTCAGTCAATGTCGCCTCCGTAGCGTAGCGGTCAGCATGGTTAGCTGCCGCCCCGGAGGTCCTGGGTTCGATTCCCGGCAATGCCACGAAATTTGAAAAGTGGTATGAGGACTGGCACGGGGTCTACTCGGCCTCGGGTGGTCCAAATGAGTAGAGGGGGTTCGATTCCCACCTCAGCCATCCTCAAAGTGGTTTTCCGTGGTTTCCCACTTCGTCTTCGGGCAAATGCCGGGATGGTACCTACTGTAAGGTCACGGCCGCCTCCTTCCCTCTTCCTAGCCTATCCATCCCTATCTTCCATCCCTTCCCCTCCCTCATGAGGCCCCTGTTCGCTTTGCAGATGAGGCCGCCTGGGCGAAGTGCTGATCACACCTCCCCAGTTGTATCCATCCCGACCAGATGTTCCAAGCTCCAGGACACTGCCCATAGAGGCGGTAGTGGCGAGTTCCCTCGCTGAGTCCGTGGGAACCACCAACCTAGAGGGTAAAATGACTAAATAAAAAAAATAAGAAAAATAAAAAATCAGTCAATTGTAATAACGTGTTCTGTGAGCGGGAAAGGGGAGTAGGAATAAATTTTACAGGAGATTACATCCTCGTCGCGGAATTTGAATGCGGTCCACTTCCATCGGCCTTCGTAGGCACCGGCACATCACTACAACGTGTAATATCAGACATCGCACAATTATTCCCACTCTTATGATGTTGCTACCTCAAGAGCCAAGGAACGAATGCGGCATTCAACGTTTCCTGGGTGAACCGTTTATCTTCCTGCCCACCGTTATCGTTAGTTTGTGTGCAGGTGACCTCGCCAGTTCCGAACACTTTCCAACTGGAGCAACGGAGTATCGAGAAGGCAGTGCAAGAACAGAGTAACAAAAAGGCAGTGCGAGAGTACAAATATCAAGTAGGCAGCGAAGAAAAAAAGTCTTGGAATTGTTATGTATTATGAGTGTGTAAAAAAATAGAAATATTTGTGTGTTGATGAATGTCATGAATAGTAAAAACGGTAACACAACCAATACCCATAGCATGAGACACTATTTGCGGGGAACGGAGTGGTCTGATGGTTCACTGACGTGCAATGAACGGAACAGACTGGGCCTTCAGTGTATAAACGTATACATATAATAGAGTACACCTGACCATTTATAATACCAATGTATTTGCAATGCCCCGACTGTACATTATGTAATGTCACAAACGTTCAACCCCATACGATGATTTCAGAATCCCTTTTCCCGCTCACAGAACACGTTATTACAATTGACTGCAAAATGAACATTATTCACGACACCTACAGTTGTACGAATTGCCTATGTTTACAAAAAAAAAAGAGGCTCACCGGTGGGATTCGATCCAGAGATCCCACGCTTACGAAGCAGGGATCTTACTGCTGAACCATACGCTCCGTGGCTGCAAGTTAACGTACAGCGCACATGAACGCGCTACAGCAATTACGAATAATTAATAATTAATTTCTCGGAATCGGCTGAGAAGCGCACCTTACTACTTGCACCTGGTATACACCTAGTCATGCCCTACAAGTGTACTAAAGATGGTTCGAATCGGCGACCCATACATCGTATCCTCCCCTTGTAAGTACAGAAGATTCATTTAATCAACTAACGTTAAAGGGATAAAGACTGACAGCAGCCCATGCAGGGAGTGTAACAATCAGTGTGTCCCACAACTTTACACCAATGGGTAATACAGTAGCTGTAGAAGGAGTCCCGGTTAATGTATTTGACATTTTGGAGTGGTTCGGATTCCACGTAAAAAGGAGAGCCCGGAGCTTATGATCGCGAGATTAACAATCACGTCGAACTACAAGCTTCCTTGTATAGGTACGTCAAATACTAATGTAGCCACAGTCTTCACACCATCTTTACAAAATTTGTCTTTATCTCTAATAAAACGTCTAGCGTATATTTCGAGATAATCCACCTTCTAAACCTGACTGGTTACTGGTTGGGGAAATCCATTGGGGCTGCGTTTGTTGATTTTTTTAAATGTTGTCATCGTCAATTTATAATACAGTACTTGTATATTAACGGATCTTTTAATTTTAAGCATTCACTGTGGGCATTTGTAGCAGAAAATTATTCTTATTCATATATGTTTATAAATAATTGACTAGGGTTAAAAGGAATAATAAGATAATTGATAGAACGAAACCATGATCGTATGACAGACCACACTTTTCTTGCTGTCTGCCAGATACAACTGTTGGGGAATATTAATTTGTCAGCCGGTGAAGTTGAAACGATTTATTTCAATTCATCATTGGGAAAGAATTCCTTGCGATGAGCTTCAAACAACCTTGGACAAAAAACTACTCTCTGCTGACGACTAAAATATTGATTTACTAGAAATCACGTGCAGGATCGTAAGTTATATTGCCTCCTTTTAAATAAGAGCATTGTTGGTCGATTAGTTCAAACTCTACTGAGTCAGGGTCTTCAAATTAGGCTTCAAAAGTCTAAGGGTACGTTCGGAATAATGATCAGGCTTGGCTGAGTCCACAGACATGTCTTTGAATGATTGCTGGACACGTTCAGCATGTCTAACATACCAGCCAGCTGCAGCCTGGTTGCTTGAATAGTTTTCTTAGAATCAATGAGGACTTAAAACCCATGCCTTGAGGTGTAGAGGACTGATGACTGAATTGGATTCCCACGTATATAAATATATTATGGAGTTCTTGATCAGGGACAGTGTAGCTTCATGCGGTGAAAGCTTAAAACGAGACTCATGTTATATCATGTCAGAGTGAAACCTTCCTATTTGCTCAGACGTTCAGCAGCTTGAATGGCACAAAATGAGCTAATTATTTTATTTGTTTCATACTGTAATAACCCAAAACTGATTTATATATGATATTCGAACATTTTCCTTTCAACTTTTAATACAAATGTGCGTCCTATTCTGTGTCATATATCATGTCATATATCATGACCCCCAAACTATCTTCATTGCGACTGGCTGCATGGCGCAGCAACAACGTTCTCGACTGTTATGACCAAGGTTGCAGGATTGTATTCTGGTGCAGTCTGTTGGCATTTTAGGGTGCGCCAATGCGATGGAGACGTTTCAGTAGATATACTGGCACGTTAAAGATCCCCTTCGGGGCAAAATTCCAGCACCCCGGTGTCTCTAAAAGCCTCAGTAGTTAAAAGGAACGTAAAACCAATAATATTATGATTATTATTATCTTCATTGTTATTTGCAGTCAGATGTGTATTGCGAAAAGACTTGCGAGTTTAAACATTGATGATTGCACCCCGCACCACGACAGCTTCTGTTTTTTTTTGTTACCATGATTGCGTTGGCTTTCTACACTAACTGCTAGAAATTACTGGGGTAGTTTTTATTTCCTATCTTGTAGGATTTATTCAAATCCTATAACCAATACATCCACTTGCAACACAATAAAATAGGTTATCGGATCGATTATAGGCTACATGCTAAAAAACACGGGGCTGTTATCTGAGGTACGCCTAGCCCTAAATGAATCAATTAAAGTGGGAGAAATGGGGAATTCATATTTGAGTCCCGGAGTCATCCGTTACATATTTAGAACCGATTCCGGACTTCCGGTGTGACAGCCAAGAGCGCTAGCCGATACACCACGAGCTATTCCTTGTTCTATTTTGAGTTTTTGCGTGTGTATGATGCTTGTCTGATAACTTGTGTTTATTGTTTTGTTTGTGGTAGACCACTGCGTTGTTTAGTGGCTTGCATTCTTGGCTGTTCTCTCGGAGGTATGGGTTCGATTCCCGGCTCTGCCCAAAAAAATCTGGTCTGAGGGCTGGAACGGGGTGTACTCAGCCTTGTGAAGCAAAACTAAGAATAGACGGGTTCGATCCCTACCTCGGCCATCCTAGAAGTGGTTGTTCATTGCTTCACCAGGCAAGTCGTCAGATACAAATGCACATACTATTACCGACACCATAATAACACAGGTCATCGGAAATATTCATCTCATACTCCCAACTACACGATTTCCAAGCCCCTAAATGAAGTAACGACACCAACGATGCTGTTGTAGTGCGTATTATGGTAATTAAGGTTATTCGGGTCAATGTTTGGGATCAGTGTTTCAATACTTCCATTTCGTTTCGGCATTTGACTAGAGTGAGCACCGAAATACGCGGGGAAAACCTCACTCAGGACTGCCACTTTCAGTACCAGGACTCGAACCTCAGATATCCAAAATTTAGCTCCATTTTGCAACCGTGGTACTTTGCTTAATGCGCACAGCTACGCTATTTAGCACTCACTTATAATAATAAGAATAATAATATCGTAGTGAATACTCGATCCGACTTAACGATATTACGCTTGCGTTGTCGGAGCAGTAATAACAGAATCAAGAATGATCCGAGAGGTTCTCGGCCTCCTTATGGCTGAACTATTCTTGAGCGTACCGGAGGAAAACTTCTCGTCCCGTCCTTCTTCCAAAAAGAACTAGTTGTGTTTCGAAGCTAAGCAGGTTCTCGTGTTCCCTTCCGCGGAGAAGTTTTGTTAATGAAGTTGGGTCACGTTTCGCTTTGGAAGGGAGAGTTACACCTGTTTAGGTTACCAGATTAGATCGGCGAGGTCAGCATGTAGGTTCGCTGTACAGGTAGACAATGCAGGAAAGTGAGAATAAATTCTCCCATCTACTACATATCCCACATTCTTCTCTCTCCTTCTCTTTTAACTTGTGGTCCTACGTGAAGTTTTGTTATGCAGAGTGAGTTGGAAGCAAGTTCAGATGGTTGAATGTCGTTGTCAGTTCTTTGGTATGCACGCTGTGCTTCTTCTTTGTCTTCTTTGCTTCCTTCACACATTTCCTTTTCTTTCTTTCTTTCTTTCTTTCTTTCTTTCTTTCGTTCGTTCGTTCGTTCTCGCTCCGTGTTCTTCCCTCTCTCGCTCGCTCTCATACGTCAGTGTGTCTGTCACGTGCGCACGTATACACACACGATTCTCTCTCATGTCTCCAAAGCTCATCTTTTGGTGTTTGCCGCCGCTGATGTTGGTCATTCGGCCAGTGATGTTTTTTTTTTTTTTTTTTTTACTTGTATGAGCCTCTCCACTTCCTGTCTAGACATGGTTTAAGAAAATCTCTTCATGATTTTTATTCTTCCATCCATCCATCCATCCATACATCGATCCATTCATTAAATCAATCACCTGACACATTGAGATAGTTGAGGACGCGTGTAACCACCACCTCCCAGATGTACCTCTGCTTCTCTTACCCTCTATAGCCGAGTTCATGGACCTCCTAGGTAATTTTCCCTCTTCCATTCACATCACATGATCTCGCCATCTGAGTCGGCCCATACGAACAACCTCATTTAACGTGCTCATTTCTACTGCATTTTATTATTAATGCAGCCAATGGCCATTTATTTTATTTTCAGGACGGGTCAGGGAAGGGATTTTGGAGGAAATCGGCCTTGTACCTATTAAAAGAAACAGTCCCGACCTTTGCCTGGTGGTGAAAATGGGAATCCACGAAAACCATTTTCACGACGGCCATGGTGGGATTCCAATCCACGCTCTCCCGATGCCAGCGAGGCATGAGGTAGCTTATATCTCATTACTTCCTGCCATTTCTTACATCTACTTGTCCTAGAAGTTATTCATGCTACTCTCATATCAGTTACCTCTAGCTTATGTATGTGATTTCCTGAATCCACCCAGCTCTAACTCTCATACAGCAAAGTCAGTATAAATACAGAGCAATGTAGAGAGAATATCCTTCTTTCTTGCAGAATGCATTAGATCGCTACTAAGAATTCATTGCATTGGCCTTTCTACACATTGACGCTATTTCTTTCACTATACTACCATTAAAAGAGAATATAGACCCCAGGTACTTACCGTAAAGTGATCAACCTGACCCAATTTAGTTCTTCCTACCTGTGTTCTTTTGTTTCTTCCCTATTTCACATCACATTCGTTTTTGAAATGCTGATTTTCAATCCTCTGCATTTTTGTTCAAGTTCTAAAATGAACAATATCCAGCTAGTTTATGCCCTTCAGCAAATGGCCCATGTATGAAATGAACAGTAGTCAAATTGATAGGGTTTACAGCCTTGCCTCTCTCCTCTAATAACTTTAAACTTAGAACTAAATCTACTACCAACTCTCACCGGAGCCTGCTCATCAGCATAAATACAATTAATTGCTTGTAGCAACCTTCCCTTGGTACCATAATCCTTCAGAATGTTCAGCATCTTTCCCCTTATGCTCTATCAGACGCCTTTTCTAGTTCTCCCTAGCCTGAGGGTAAATTTCCCAAATCCCATGCTAATTCGATTATTCCATGCAACCACTTCAACCCTGCATTCCGACTATACAGTACATTACCAGTTATGGCTGAATTTCATCCAACTCCGACTGCCTACTCGTGGCGTAACATTTCTCAGCAACTTGGCGCTTATTGAAAACTTGATCCAGACATCACCGTTGTGGTGTAAAGCCACACCGGTCTTCATCCAGTGATTGAACTATCATTTCTACATTACCTTACCTGGGAACACTTTGCCTGGAAGTCATATCAAATAAATACCTCTATAATTGTTGCAATCTCTCCCGTTACCTTGCTTAAAATTTGGACGATTACTGATTTTGTTCAGTTTGAGGTCACCTTTCTCGTGACAATTCGATTATCGTATGCAACCACTCCCCTGCATTTCCACTATACTTAACCATTTCTGGTTGAATGTTTTGCGGCATTGTAGTTTATTTTCCATCGTCTCTACTATCTCACCCGTGATTCTATTCCTGACCTCATTCTCCCACTGCATAATTTCAAAATCTACCACATTGCCAGAAAAAAATCATTTATCATGTTTTAGAGGTATTCTTCCCATCTTTCCATTGGTTCCTTTGCTTCTACAATGAGATTCCCAGAAGTATCCAAACAAAGCTCTTTTCTCTTTTTCTGCATTTCTAATATTCTTTATAATACTCCAAATAGCTTTCCTTCCACCTGACCTAACATTTCAAAATTATCTCCAAATTCCTCCCATGACTTCCTTCCAGCAGCTACTATTATTTGTTTGGTTCTGTTCTTTTCTACTACATAATACTCCCTAGCTGCCGGATTCCTATTTTGGATCCATTTCTGGCTAGTCTTCCTTATTTACTTTTTTGAACGACTTCACTGTGTCATTTCATCAGAATGTCCGCTTTTCTCCTGTCTTTGTACACCGTTGTCCCAAGACATGCCTTTGCTGCTTCTAATACTGCATTCCTGTACGCTGACCACCCTGTTTCAATGTCCTGCGGTGCTTTACCGTCTGCTCTGTGGAGTTTCTCGCCAATCATCTCCATGTATTTCAGCCTAAGGTCCTTATCCAGGGGATTTTTAACTCTTTTCCGTTTGAAAACAGACCTCACTTTTTGTACTTTTGGTCTAACTATGTTTAATTCACAACAGATCAGTTTGTGGTCTGTTTCATAAATAAATGATTTAGTCTGTTATCGAACTGGTTCCTCTATCTGTGAATCTCATTATGCTTCGAGAATGAGTCTGAAACAGCTATTCCCATGCTAGTTCAAAAATGCAGTAAACATTGTCCATTTGAGTTCACTTTCACCACTCAGTTATATTTCCTATCCTCGCATTGAAATCCATCATCAACACTACACAACCTTTATTGCTCACTCAGTGCCTCCTCTACTTCATTCTGCTTCCACCCTTCACATGGAGCATTCACCCAAACATTTCTGGCCCGAGTTGCTGAGTTTTCCAAATATATGCACCTTAGTCGATTATTTATACTACGTTCCTTACAGCAAATATGTTACGTTCTGTTATTTTCTGGTTCGTTTCCTATTAGTCCGTGATCTGTCACTTGGGAGTGGGACTCCTTCACTCCTATAGACCGAGGCATGCTCAAAACATTGTTAGCAAGTTTCTACGACGTGCAAGTGAGGCAAGCTGCAAGCCCAACTTACACAGAGCACCAGGAGTTATATCTCAGACAGTTAAGGGTGTCCTAGCCACCTGAGCACAAGGAGGGCTACGTGTAGAATATGTCCAAGACGCCCAATCCTTTTTCATAGTAACTGGTATTGAACATCAGGATCACTGCATCATTGTCCGTGGTTTGCGAAATAGGAAATTACCATATGAACAATGATGTTTATCATCATTATTATTATTATTACAATATTTCCGGCCCCGTGGTTTTGGGGTAGCACGCCTGCCCCTCGCCCGGAGGCCCCGGGTTTGATTCCCGGCTCCGTCAGGGATTTTAGAAACTGATGTGAGGGCTGCAACGAGGTGCACTCAGCCTCGTGAGGACAATTGAGTAGCTGTCTGATAGTGAGGCAGCGCCCCGGTCACGAATACCAAGATAAACGGCCGAGGGACCCGATGCGCTGACCACGCGTCACCCCCAATGTCTGCAGGCCAAAAGGCTGGGCAGCGGTCGCTTGGTAGGCCTAGGCCCTTCATGGACTGTAGTGCCAGGGGTTGTTGTTGTTGTATTACAATATTACTATTGTAATATTATAACCACCATTGTTATTATTAAAATAATAACTATACGATCGAATATTTCAGTGAGTTGACGCACAAAACCAAGTGGCCAGACTATCTCTGAACTCTGGAGCCGACTGCCAGCCATCCTTGAAATGGCTTTGCATTTCAATTTTAGAAAAGTGATGGAATGGTACCTACTAAAATGCCACGGCCACTATCTTCCATATTCTTGACCAACTTTATTCATTCATTCATTTATTCATTTAATCTGGTCACATGATCTCGACATTCCGCCCCTTAAAGCATAAATCGCCACCATTATTATTATTATTATTATTATTATTACTATTACACATATAGCTCACTTCAGTAAATTACGGAATGCTGTGGTACAGATTACTAAGTCTAAACAGTACTTGCGGATTTTGGGCGTCCTCACCTCTGCGGAATGGTGCTCCCCGCAAGAGACTTCCTAATTAAATTCCTTCCGCTCCCGGAGACGTAGTAGGCTGCACGAGGTTGTAATCGATGATCCGTTCATTTGACGCCCATTTCCCTACGATTTACTGTCGTTCCATCAAGGTGACGACGGTACGTACTTGAGGTGAAGGGGCTTGGTTTTGTAGAATGAAAAATTTGAGATAGTCTTCGGAAGGCTTTCCAAATGAAACTCTATGTAACTTCGGTACGTTCCATGAACAAACTGAACACGTACCATGAACAAACTGAACCTCAGCATTATGGCAAATGACTGCCCTTCAGTGTTGAATACTTTGTGCTGTATTTAAAAAGGAAACTCAAACTTGTAAATGCTGTTGAAAGTACTGTAACATGTTTTTAAATACGACATTAATGCAGTTAAAATATGCAGTAGCTCTATGATTGAAGTAGAGAAGATTTAGATTCTGAGGCTACATTTACAGCCACCTTTCTGGTCTTTGGGTAAATAGTGAATGTTCTGCCCCCAGATAACCTTAGCTCGATTCTCAGCCCTGCAAAGAATTTTTAGTCAGATTTGAGGGATTGAATGGATTACACTAAGCGTCATGAGAAAAATTGGGGAAAAAGTGGTTTGTCCCCACCGGGATGGAGTGTTTCAGGCAATGTCGAATGTTATTGGTACTTATTTTATGACAGCAGCCACCTTCGTCTCAACATCATCCCCAATTACACACTAATACAGGGACCACAAAAACACAGGTTGTAATCTTGACCACGCATCCATCCGAGGGCATGTGATTGATAGTCACTATGTTCCAAGCCTTGAAGTGTGACAATTACTACATCATTTCTAATATACTTCCTTACGTCTCTTTACAGTCCGTAAACTCGCATTGTGGTCTTTCACAGCTCTTGAAGAATCTACCGTGGAAACTATGTAAGAACTATTAGAACGAAATTTTATGTTTTTCAGTCAGCCAACACATTTGTAATGGGTGGTTCCCTAATCCCGAAAAAAAATGTCGGTACATGAGATTAATAAATATTTATAAATAGGCTATATCTATTAATCTCATGTATTTTATTTCAGGTTTAGGGAACCACTCATTACAATTGGGTACAATCGTCTCGACCTACTGAATAACATTAAATTTTGATTACAAAGTCAACACTGAAAAATGGCTTCCAACACGAAAGTTATTTCAACATCATAGACTTTATTCCAGGGCAGTCTTTCGTAAGGGGAATTTTCCAAGGGGAATCATGCTAAATAAATCAGATGCCACACATCTGGCATATATGTTCACGTACAGTAAACATGGCGAACCTTTTTGAGTTCACTTTAAAATTAGGCTACATGAAAAGTGTTTAAATGTTGCTACTGGTTACTGATTCCCGTCTGTTCTGATGAGCAAACGTTTAATAGCATGGCATCATGTTCATGACTACAGACATTTCCATTGTCCGAACATTGGCTTTTTGTTCTTTTTCCATGAGCGTAGTTCCAGGAAGAGAGCTAGATTCAGCCAATTTTATATCTCCACTCCATAAAAGTAACTTCACCGAGGAAATTAATTGACATACCGGTACTTTATTCTATAGTATTTTCGAGTCAAATTTTAGATTTCTCATTTAGTAGATGCAAGAAGTAAAAGCTCTTCTAGGGAAAGCCATGGAGCGCAAATCCTTCTGGAGTGAACAGTGGTGAGGATATTGCCTGCCTGCGGCAATGGACCGAGACTTTTAACATTCAGGAATTTCATTTCGTTTCTTAATAAACAGTCCAGCTCCTTTATGCTGTACATATTAATTTCTTTGAGACGATACACCTGATTCCATGGGCCCCAGGCTTAACGCGTCCAGGCTCAGTGGGCTTCGGTGTGTTTTGTGGTGGTAAATACACTGAATATTGCGGTTTGAGAAGGGGATATTGTTAAACCTGGGTCAGATTCAACGAACAAACCAGGAGGAGGAAGAGTATTTGTGTTGCCTACCTTTAAGGACTATCCTTGGGAATAATAATAATAATGAAAATCCACAGCCTGCTTCCAGTCTCCGACCGGGTCAGGAATGGAATGAATGAAGCCCCTATCTAGCGGCGAGGATATGAACTGTGCCGGCTCCCGAGGCCTGACGCACTCCTCTGGGGCAATGATTAAATGAATGACAGATGAAATGAAATGATAGTGGAGAGTGTTGCTGGAATGAAATGTTGACAGGGAAAACCGGAGTACCCGGAGAAAAACCTGTCTGCCCCCGTTTTGTCCAGCACAGATCTCACATGGAGTGACTGGGATTTGAACCACGGACCCAGCGGTGAGAGGCCGGCGTGCTGCCGCCTGAGCCACGGAGGCTTCTAATAATAATAATAATAATAATAATAATTTTTCGATTATGTGTATTGCGAGGCCACGGGGCCAACCTATCTGCAGACTCGGTAGACGAGTACAGTAGGTTCGAAACCCACCGTCGGCCGTTCTGCAAATGGTTTTCCTTGGTTTCCCAATTTTCACCTTCAGGCAAATGCTCGAACGGTACCTTCTAACAGGCAACAACCGCTTTCTTCCAACTCCTTGTCCAGTTTTATTCATTTTCATTAATTTCTTCTCGCATTAACTTCTCTCATGAGGTTGGCGTCGGGAAGGGAATCCTTTCATGAAATCCACCCACTGCATAGAAAATCATCGCATCACATCCCCGACACCGTTAAAATGTGAATGATATAGGGTGCAAACGTACGATAATAATGATAATGACTCAGCTACTGTGAATTCGAGATGCCGGATTGCTTGAGGGGATCGTTAATCAATAACGTACGAGCATATTGTATTGAAACAAAGCGGACGCACTTAAGCACTTTTGAATGACTTCGGGCATCTGGGATCAAACTCGCAATATACGCCACTCAGCCCGACCAACTAGAGTACGTTGCTTAGGAATAATACACACATCAAAAAAAGTTTTGCATCACCTCGGTTCCAAGAGTTCCGGAACCTTTAAATACAAAGGGAATAGAGATCAACACAAACAACATTTCAGCTCGTTTTATTGCTCATGAGACCCACACATTGCATGTTGTACCATCATACAGCTAGACTTTCAGCATTTGTGGTCCAGATTGCAGTACACACCACTACCTCTAATACCCAGTAGCACGTCCTCTTGCATTGATGCATGCCTGTATTCGTCGTGGCATACTATCCACAAGTTCATCAAGACACTGTTGGTCCAAATTGTCCCACTCCTCGACGACAATTCGGCGTAAATCTCTCAGAGTGGTTGGTGGGTCAAGACGTCCATAAACAGCCCTTTTCAACATATCCCAGGCATGTTCGATAGGGTTCATGTCTGGCGAACATGCTGGCCACTGTAGTCGAGTGATGTCGTTATCTTGAAGGAACGCATTCACAAGATGTGCACGATGAGGTCGAGAATTGTCGTCCATGAAGACAAATGCCTCTCCAATATTCTGCCGATATGGGTGCACTATGGGTCGGAGGATGTCATTCAGGTATCGTAAAGCCGTTTCGGAGCCTTCCATGACCACCAGTGGCGTACGTCGGCCCCACATAATGCCACCCCAAAACATCAGGGAACCACCACCTTGCTGCACTCGCTGGACAGTGTGTCTAAGACGTTCAGCCTGACCAGGGTGCCTCCAAACACGTCTCCGACGATTGTCTGGTTGAAGGCATATGCGACACTCATCGGTGAAGAGAACGTGATGCCAATTCTGTGGGGTCCATTCAGCATGTTGTTGGGCCCATCTGAACCGCGCTGCATTGGTGTCGGGGTTGCAAAGCTGGACCTCGCCATGGACGTCGGGAGTGAAGTTGCGTATCATGCAGCCTATTGCGCACAGTTTGAGTTGAAACACGACGTCCTGTGGCTGAACGAAACGCATTATTCAACATGGTGGCATTGCTGTCAGGGTTCCTCCGAGCGGCAATCCGTAAGTAGCGGTCATCCACTACAGTAGTAGCCCTTGGGCGGCCTGAGCGAGGCCTGTCATCGACAGTTCCTGTATCTCTGTACCTCCTCCATGTCCGAACAACATCGCTTTGGTTCACTCTGAGACGCCTGGAAACTTCCCTTGTTGAGAGCCCTTCTTGACACAAAGTAACAATGCGGACGCGATCGAACTGCGGTATTGACCTTCTAGGCATGGTAGAACTACAGACAACATGAGCAGCGTACCTTCGTCCTGGTGGAATGACTGGAACTGATCGGCTGTCGTACCCCCTCCGTCTAATAGGCCCTGCTCATGCATGGTTGTTTACATCTTTGAGCAGTTTTAGTGACATCTATGAACAGTCAAAGGGACTGTATCTTTGATACAATATACACAGTCAACGTCTATATGCCGGAGATCTGGGAACCGAGGTGATGCAAAACTTTTTTTGATGTGTGTATATTAGATAAGACCTAACGAGAGATCCATGACGGCCTGCAACATGTTTATCTAGTTTTAAATTTTAATATTGTTTCATTTCTTTTTGGGCCGGCAAGTATGCACGTTCAATATTGTATTTCGGATGCTCATAACTGAATTAATCCATGGGGAGCTTTTCCCTAAAGACATTTGTATGATTCAATTGATATTTTAATCATAAACCTGAAACAGGAGTGTTGCAACGAAATGTGTTCGTTCCTTTGTAATTCTTTCAGGGTGTGGAGCTTTGCCACCTCCCCTGCATCCTTCTAGGTCCATACCTGTGGTATACTGCCTTGGAAGTAGAAAGGAATGAAGTGCTCACTTCTCACCATGTACCACTGTATTTCGTGGTGGAGGTGCATTAAATAGTGCAAACACTGTGATCATTTAGCGCGGAAGAATGTGGATTAATCTAGCTGTCAGCTGCATTCCTCCCCAGCGAGTTCATTTCCAAGCCTTATTTTAAAAGTGGACCTTACCTGTGAAGTTACTTGCGCTGTTTCGCTTCCTCGTTTCACTTAATGACTGGCTTGGGATTAGAAGCTCACCATTGATCTCTTAATTTTACTGGATGCTGCTCCGGCATAGCACAGCTGAAAATTTATGTTGCACATACGTTTTTATGGAACGTTCAGAAATTTTACGACCAAACATCTGGGAAAATAGCAAAATGAACCATTCTTAATAATCGTAATGATTAATGATATTTTTAAATCACACAAAACAAGAACCTTTATCTTCATATTGAGATTAATGATTTAGTTGAGTATTCACTCAGTATTTCGTACTCGTAAATTTACGTTCATAATGAATTACTTCAAAATTCCATATTCCTCTACATTCGTACCTCTTTACTCTGTGTACCAACACAAGCAGTTCAAGAAAAACTGACTAGCAGTCAGCCTCCTGAGAACAATGAGTAGCAAGGTAATGCGGCTGAAGGTGTCGTCGCGCTGGCTACGCGCCCTCTAAAATCCACAGGCTATCAGCCTGACAGCAGTTATCCTTGTGTTCGCCCTACCATGGGGTTAGTTTGTATTATTGATAGTACTTGCTTGCGGTGAATTTGGCAATTTCCCTTGCATTTGAGCTAGCTACGCTTCATCTGCTCATGAAACGATGGAAAGTATTTATGGTTTCAAGATCACTTTACCACTATTGTTGTATCTTTGTGCCTCAATATTAATGAAACTTGAAAAATAGCACACATTTTATATTTATAATTAGTTAACATTGTTTATTTTGTTTGTAGATAATTTAACAATGTACAGACTAAAGTCCTCAATTTTGCGTTTAAGGTTTGAGCCCGCTGATTGAGTTGCATTGGTGGCTATGAGTGGTGTTTTAAGGGGCGGAAGATTTAGGTCATATTCCTTTGAGTAGGCTACATGGAAGGAGTACTACTAAAACAACTGACTAGCATCTGACTTTCATACCAAAAGAAGAAAGGACAAAGGCACGTAGAAGGGAAATGAAAGAAAAGTGAAAGACTTGCCCTCTACCACCAAAGAGTGAGGATTTAAGGACTTGGAAAGGAGTAGAGCCTTGGAAGGGAGATAGGAAAGAGAGAGAGAGAGGAGAGGGTCTACTCCAAAGTCAATGGAGGAAGAAAAATACGGACCCAGTTCAGGAGTACCTCCAATTCTAAACTGGATGCACCATGCGTGGTAGGGCTACGTCCACCCTGTTCCCTTTAGAGTCCCTTAAAGTAGGCAAGGCCATGTAAGATGCCACGTAGACGAGATTTCAGGTTAATTTTATTGGCCTACTTCGTAACTCAAACGTCCTGATTGTTTCGAAATAATGTGGTTGTGAGCTTAATTAATCATCTCGTGACATTCTAGATTAGTCCTGCTGAAGTAATTAACCGTTGGAGGATCGCATGAAAAACATATGACTTAAATTCGAAAATAGACTAAGGGTAACACAATAAAGATGTGCAAAACAAATTGGTTTAACTGATTGGAAAACTAGCAAATTACTTATAAAGTAAAGTCCTGCTTCCACTTACAATGTTCCATTGCATCTATTGTAACTACATGACATTAAGACACTACAAGCTACTCTACGTACCTCATTTCGTTCTTTCATCCATCCAGTAGGCGGTATGCAATTCTGTGTAATACGCGGGTCGCAGTTATCTGCCCTGCTCTGCTCTGCTCTCTGCTTCATTTTGTGACAATTGCCGAGATCCTAAATATCGGAAAACAAATTATTTCGGGCTACCTTGTAGTTACGCATGGAAGCATTCGTAATCAGATACCGCTTCAGTTGCCAATAGCCACGGTCGATTAAGCACGCTTAGTTGACAGAAATCGAGATATCACAAGATTGGTACGAAGATCGACCATCGTCAAGAAGTAACTCTTGATCTTGGGAAGCTACTTCTTTAGTTTGTTCCTCTTCTGGAGCTAGTTCTTCGTGGATCTCTTGAGTACTTCGTATGGTTACTGCAAGAAACATTGGATCGCCTTCACACTTGTCAGGTTTTTTATTTTTATTTTTTTAGCGTATGGCTTTTAGTGCCGGGAGTGTCCGAGGACATGTTCGGCTCGCCAGTTTGTAGCTGCTTCTAGGCGGACACCCAATGGGTGAGCTACAAGTACCATCGCGTGTGGAGTGTTGTCTAGGGAGGAAAGTTTGAATGTAAGGACGAGGAGTTAGAAGGTAGCGGCTGTGGCCTATAGTTAGGGACCAACCCCTGCATTTGCCTGGAAGGAAGATGGGAAACCACAGAAGACCATCTTCAAGGTTGCCGGCGAGTGGATTCGAACCTCCTCGCCTCCCGGATCAGAGCGACTGCCAGCGGCCATGCCGTAATGACCACGGCTAACTCACCCGGTACACGTGTCAGTATTTTATTGGAACTGAAGAAACATGTAGCCTATGAGAGTAGAACTCCCTAATGAAAATCCACAGCCTGCTTCCAGTCTCCGACCGGGTCAGGAATGGAATGAATGAAGCCCCCATCTAGCGGCGAGGATATGAACTGTGCCGGCTGCCGAGTCCTGACGCACTCCTCTGGGGCAATGATTAAATGAATGACAGATGAAATGAAATGATAGTGGAGAGTGTTGCTGGAATGAAATTTTGACAGGGAAAACCGGAGTACCCGGAGAAAAACCTGTCTGCCTCCGTTTTGTCCAGCACAGATCTCACATGGAGTGACCGGGATTTGAACCACGGACCCAGCGGTTAGAGGCCGGCGTGCTGCCGCCTAAGCCACGGAGGCTTCAGTAGAACTCCCTAATATTGCTCCCCAATTAATCGCCGAACGAAAACTCGCTTTCTCAGTACTCTATTGGAACTAGAGAAACCTGCCCCATTGAGATTAATGACCGAAATGAACTCTAGTGCGGGGATATTCTCATCACACGTTGTATTCGAGGGAACTTAATCCTATTGTGTGACCCCTTAATGATGTCTCATTTTAAAGCCTAATTATAACTTGACCAACCGTCCCATCTACTTGGCGTTATTGGTTTTTTTTCTCGTATTTTTAGGACATCATGTTCATCAATTTCGTGCACTTGGGATTAGGTGGAATCTTTCAAATAACTTATGTTACTAAAGGGTATCTACTAGTATATGTGTAATTTGTAATACGGACTTTGCTCTACGAGGCTGAATGGACCCCGGTCCAGCCCTCAGAACATGATTAAAATTATTGATAAAGCTGGGAATCGAACCCGGACCTCCGGGATGACAGCCAAGAATACTATCCGCTACACCAGGAAGTAGACACTAGAAAATTATTTATTTATTAACGTAAGAGAAGTATTACTTTACATTTGTCCTAGAAGCAGGTGGTTATATTTGGGATGACCTACGACATACGAAGTATGTTTCAGGATATCCTTAGTAATGTTTGTAGGGTAGTAAGGGAAGGAAGCTGTTCCGAAAGTATGGACCAATACCTCTCATTCTGTGACAAATGTAAGATCTCCAGTATATACTGTATGTCCATGATTGTACAGTATATTAATCAACTGTTTATTAACCACCAGCCCGGAATTTGCCTGAAGGAGAAGTGAGAAACCACGGATAGGTATCTCAAGAATGACTGAGGTGGGAGTCAAACCCATCTGTTCACAGTATTCCTCGCGAGGCTCTTTATACGTATTATACCCCTTTCCAGCCGTCAGATCAAACTTAAATCTCTTGACAAAGCCGGGAATGAAACCCCGAACTCTTGGGACATGAGTCTCCATTCAAATCCGAAGTTGAAGGGGAAAATAGAAGCTAAGTGTTCGGAGGGTGCCTACACCAAAGCGGAATATTTTCTCGCTGGCCCGAGTTATTCCTGACGGAGAGGCCGGTGTTAAATGCGCCAGCTTGTTGCCTATGCCCCGGTGTCGTGATGCTTCTTTCTTTCTTTTTGTAAGAGTGATGCGAGCTCCAAAGCAATGACGTTTTCGCGTGCATGCCGCGAAACGCGTGCCACGGACTGCCGACCAACAACAGAAAGCCTTTTTCCAGACATCAAAGCGACCCAAGTCGTTTACTACGGAATATATTTTTTTCTACCACAGAGAGATGTATGCTGTTAAAAATTATCTGGAACGCTTGGCAAGCCGTCTAGTTTGAACGTGGAATGCATTTTTCAACACATTGAAATAATCTCTGTCAGGTCAGGCACAGTTTCTCCTTTCCAATAATTTGTCGTGTGTGATTAATTACTAAAATAAGTTATTTATAACTTTTATCTATGGCACACATAGGTGTGGTAAATATCAAATGTGTGAAAACTACTTTGAAAAGCGAATCAACTTCTTTTATGTACAATGTTGTGTATTGAACAATTGGCGATCATTCACTTGAAGCTATAAATAGATGTTAGTGTATTACAATTTTGTTACACATGCAAGTACTGTATTGTCTTATGGGCCTTCCGTAGCTGGAATGGTTTGACGTCGGTTCCCAAGTTCAGATCTGCTTCTGATAGTGGATAGAGTGGCGACGTGACAGATTATTTCACAGATCTCCAGTTTCGCTTGTCTTTTCATTCCAATTGACCTCGCCCCCGGGCGAGTACGACAGGCCTCAATAGTTTTTAATTCCTCGCCGTTAGATAGGACATTTTGCCTGAACTCTCTGGAGTCTGGTTGATGGACGTTTTACGCATCTATTGCTGTGTCGCATTTCTCAATCCTCTGGTGTTAAAACTCCTTCGGTAACTGAACAAGGAAGTAATTTTCAGCCCAGTTTGGAAGATTTCAATTGATTATGCTTACACATTCCACCGGTACTCTGTATTCAGTCACGTAATTTATAGAATGGTAACGTGGGGATCCCACTTCTACATTCTGCTTTATATTTCTGGTATTACGTTGACCATCCACATTGGCTCTTCAATCGCTTTGCGATTGCCATCCATCTGTCAAAACCAATAATTAATTTGAATTCTTGGAAGAGCGGTTGCTAGCTTTTGTGAGTTGGAGGGCTAGTTGAACCCCGCGGTATTGTTAGTGCAACTGTATAAGCCTACCCAATAACTCCTTGTTAGAATTTTGTGACCCTCCTTGCTCTGTATTGAAGGCTGCGTTGGGTGTTGTACCGCAGTACTGAGGAAAATGCTGATATCCACGTACAGTACCATGCATCAGAAATACTGCTAATACCACTACTAATGCTGGTATATAAAAATATTCCAATCTTCAATCAATCAATCTATCTCACTCGATCAGTATTTCTGGCAATGACCGTGCAGGGTCTATGCTCTTCAGTTTAACAACTGATAATCATACTCTAGGAAAGTCAAGTTGTATCCGGTGGTCTGAAGACACACCGTATTACCAATCATGTTAGTAATTTACCCGTTACCACTCTTAAGGTTGATTTTCAAAATTGAACTAGCTGCTTATTGTACTGACGAAATTCAAAGTCCTACCATATTTATACAAAGACCATTCATACTCTCCATCCCCGGCAAAGAAATGTGAAAAGATTTGATATATGAACCTATATAATCCATGTCACCTTAAATACATTACTAAGGATGAAACCTTACCACTTGTCCCCCACCACTACTAACACGGTGATTTATTGTCATTTTCTTGTTGTTGGGATGGATCAGGGTTGTATGCATGGTTGCCACTCTTTTGTTTCAAAGTCATCATGATGTTGCAGACCACTTGCAGACACTAAAACTGTGAGTCGGAAGTTGGCAGCATGAGCGGTGTGGTGTGAAGTCAATTAGGGTCACCAGTCTTCATATATTTAGCTAGATAACTGCGCAAAACAACCTTGTATAATGCAATGCCTAGTGAAGAACATTGATATGTACTGTATCTTCACCTCGTGCAAGCTGCATATTCTCTCTACAGTGAGGTCCTTCTCTATAGGACGGAACCTCGCAGGGGTCGCGTGGCGGACGGATTGCGAACCGATTACAAAACAGCGGGTCGGGAAGCCCTGGATGCTGTCATAGGATTGATTGCATACGCAGCTGACAAGATACCTTATTTGACATAATTAAGACTAGTGGTGAATTACTGTAATGTAGCACATCTCGTATCCCGTGAACATGGTTCGGTATAGAAATATACAACGAATTTTCCTAGTAGAAACGTATCTTCTCAAGAAGAATTCTT
The DNA here is from genome assembly GCA_946902985.2 of Meconema thalassinum. Classification (NCBI taxonomy): domain Eukaryota; kingdom Metazoa; phylum Arthropoda; class Insecta; order Orthoptera; family Tettigoniidae; genus Meconema; species Meconema thalassinum. The sequence continues at coordinate 1,221,738,260 of OX336389.2, read as the reverse complement.
ACAGTAAACGTGTTTGTAAGTTTCAGCGTCGTGCGATTTTTACTGTTGGGGAAGCTCAAACAAAAGGTATACAGAAATAATCCGCGTACTCTGGAGGCTCTCGAAAACGAAATAACTTCACTAATACGAAATATCAGTCAAGATGAATTACAGCGAGTGTACCAAAACTTCTTACGTCCGGGCAACATGTGTCTAGAAAATGAAGGACAGCATTTCCTGCAACTAATGTACTCAGAAACTAATGTAAGTAATGATGAATAGTAACTGCGTTAAACAATGTAAATGCGTTGAACTAGTTGGGCGCTTCGCTGCTGCTAGCGGCAATGCCTTGCTCGACAGGCTGCTACACACAGTTACCCGCCCAACACGTGGCCTTTGCGAGGCTCCGTCGTTTCGAGAAGGAGCTCACTATAATTCACGACTCTGATCGCGCGAGAAAGATATTGATTAGTAACTGTCAGGAAGCATTTAAATGTGACAATATTCCTTGTTAGTTTTTATGCTAATCAATAAGGGCTTGAAGTATTAAAACAGGTGTAGTTGAGAGATGTTCTTTGTTGTTCTCAACACTTATACTCTCGGCATGTACATGCAAGTATTGCATATTTGGCAAAACTAAAATTTTATCCCAATTTTCAGATTCTTCACATTTATTTAGAGTAACTCCCGATCAATTCGAGTTGCCAACGAAGACAAAGCATATCGAACAATGACCAGATACTAAAAATAGATAATGATTATAAACTTAGGGCCTATCATTTAAAAGCAAAAAGAGTTGATAATAATTACGAACGAATGGAGGAATGTTTTTTTAACGTCAGATTTTAGTATAATTTAGGTGGTTTCTCAAGACATGCCATTCAGACGTAGAAAGTGGCAACCCTGGAAATCTGTGGCTGGATCCGTACGGATTTGAAGAACTGGACAACAGATTTTGGGATTGTTCCACGGTGTCCCATCGTAAGTCCAACTACGCGTATTTCCTTCACTTTGTACGCTTTTTGGAAGTAGAATATGGTTAGTTCACGTATTTGCCTCTTCTCAACATCAACTGCTAAAGACTAATCTTGATTCTTTTCAAATTGTACCGTGGGATTGATCATATAGCCTGTAAACTCAATACTTCATTTCGTGGTAGTCTATGTATTATGCAATTGATGATAGGGCAAAACTAAATTTTTCCCCCCAAAAAATATATTTTATTTTGATATAGGCGTATATTGGACCAGATTCGTCGTGATTAAAGCCCATTTGAAGCTGTTGTCTCACAATTCCACTTTTCTTTATTTATAATTAGTGCGCACGTTTACAAGTTTTTTTTTTGAGGATGGGAACTACTACTCTGCTCTAGCCGCATAGTTGGGATGTAGACTATAACAATACATTAGCTCATAAAATACTGTCTGGAAACGAAGTCGTGAAAAGAGCGCGTGTGTAAATATAGATGAAATAGGTGGGAAGCATTGTGTTCTTCCAGGTTCGAGGCTGCTCATACATGTCTCTAAACGTCGTGCGTCAGATGTATTAGTCTCAGAATTCAATATGCTGTATTTCTGCTTTTTGTTGATGTGTTGACTTCTCCACCAAGAAACAGCTCCATGAATGCTTTCCTAATACAAGTTTTATTTTGTATCCCAGTTTGTATGCACTGTATCTCCAGTGTACATTGGTGATAGGAGCAAAGAAGCTGTGGAAACTGATCAGTAGGCCCAGATATTATTGAGATAGAGTGCTGTATCATCGCGTCAAATTATAATAATGTAGGAGTGACCAGAAAGTGTCGGTTTCAGCACAATCTGACTATGAACCAATTGGTACAGTGTACTGAGACTTCGATAATTTTATGAGTGCTTTCTTGACACATGGTAGAACAATGGAAATCGTAGTTGAAATAATTTCAATAAACACAATAGTCAACGCATCCTTTACTCTTTTATATCAACTATATTAATTTGATGCATATGATAGAGCGGTGTGAATCCAGGAGCACGACTGTGGGGCTGAGTGCACAATGACTATTTGTTGATTCATTTAGGGGCATTGCGATATCCTGGACATGTGACGTCGTGTTCTTGGGTGTGTGTGCAATCTATATGATAACCTGTGTCTTTGTGATGGCTGTAATACTATGCATATTTGTAATTGAGGCTAGGATTTGGAAGGAGGCGGTAGTGGCCTTGCGTTAGGCACAATCCCGGCATTTGCTTGGAGTAGAACTGGGGAAACGACGGAAAACCGCATCCAGGATGGTTCAGGTGGGAATAGAACCTGCCTCTTGTCAGTAATGCCTCACAAGGCTGAGAGTACCTCATTCCAACTCTCAAACCACAATTAAGTTTCTTGTCAGAGCCGGGAATCGAAACCGGGCTCCGCATTGATAGACAATAAGAGTGCACAATTAAATCCAGATGAAGTAAACTAAGATCATTCAACTTAACAGCCGTTATTTCGTGGAAGAAATGTGGATAGGCCTCCGTCTTACTTTCTAGGCCGTAGGTGGGCCCCTACATCCAAATCGAACATCTCCCTACCAGCTGATGAGAATATTGGCATCATTTTCTTCTGGTTAATATAATTCAAAAATTGCATATTGTTATTGTTTTAAGGGGGTGGAACAGCGAGGTCATCTAGTAGCTAGTGTGACATAATATGAGTCAGTGAAATCTTTGTTTCTTCCAGCGCTCCCGTTGGATTATACTTGATGAGAAATAGGGAATAGATGATGCATTTATGACGGCAGAGAAGACAGTTTCCCGCAAAGAAGGACATAGGCCTATTTGGGGAAGGACTAGAAGGATATCGAGGGGCTAGTTCTTTTTGGAGGAGTGTATTTATTTACAGCCTAGTTCCTGGCCAATGAATATTTCGTGGAGCGAACTGTGGGACGCTTGATGACAAACCTCTCTCAGGTGACACACCATACACAATTGTTATTTACTCTGATGACCACTGTGCTGTGGTAAAACCTATTAAGTCATTAACTTGCTCTCTTCCATTCTTCCCCTTAAGATTAGTCACGCCCCCCAACCGTATGTGGCTATACGGTCTAACAGAACAATTTGCTTAAGGTTTTTATTCTCAGACACCTGCAGAGGAAAATGAACCAAAAAGATTATTGAACGAGACTATATAAATACGTATGGCTGGGGGCGTGACCAGTCATTAGGAAAAGAATGGAAGAAAGCGAGTTTATAACGTGCTAAGCACAGCAGCATTGAGAATTACAAATCAGGAAATATACATCACATGTGTCACTCCATGAGAGGGAATGGCAACACATAGCCCACCATAATATGTAACTTTAATTTTGTTCTTTGGTCAAGAACTGCAGTATAATATAGAAAATGTATTTTCCTCTCTCATTGTCAGCTGAACTGTAGTTCAGGGGGTACCAGACAGTTGAACGAGGCATGCTGATTCTAAAGATGGCAGTTCCAATGGATCTTTCTCAAAATTATATTTTGAGATTTAAATCTCTCCTATGAGGTCTTGCTTTACCCTCTACCTCCTTTGAAACTACAGCATTTGAAGAGCTTCTTTATAAGTGACGCATCCCCATTCCATATTTGTTATTAATTCCATGAAGAATCATTATCCATAATGTCACCGAATTTCTGTATTTACTTTCAGTCAATCGCGTTTCCATATAGCAACAACAGAGGTTCATTGTTAATGGTTGAATATATATTAACGGGGTTCATAATCATTGAAATCACGTTTCTTTTGGTAACCATTTAATACCAGTTTTCGTCGTCGTTGTTGTTGTTCTATAGCAATTCAACTTTATTACTTGAACTGACACATTTATCATTCCTGTTGATTTATGGGTTGTTGTTGCTCTTAAGTTACTCAACTTTATTACTTGGACTGACACATCTATCACTACCTTTGATTTATGGATAGTTTAGGTGTTAATCTATAGGCTCATCCTCGACCAGCGCTTCACAACACGCCCACCCGCAGAGGATTTGTGTTGTGGAGGAGTGAGGCTCTAGTCTCTGTCAAGTTCACCGCTATGTGCAAGCGATTTTTGTATTTGTCCCTTATGCGATTTCTCTGCAATTTGCGGGCGTCGCTTCGCATGAGAGAGCCGATGCTAAATGCTTAGGCACATAACGCTGGTCAAGGAGGATCCTGTATAAGTTATTAATGATATAGGATTTTGGGCCAGTAACTTCAATCTTGTTCCAACATTTAAGGAAACATCTTAATGTAATTTCTTTTAAAAGCAGGTATTTTTAAGAAAATTCACTCGAAGTTAACTTACGTTCACAAAGTAACTAAAGAGAAAGACTGAATGAGAAGTTAACATAGCTACTCAACAGTATATTAAAGATACAGCTATCCACATCACTGATATCCCTTTAATAAAATTAGTCACCAGGAAAACAATATTTTGTTTTTATAAACTAAGACTGGACTTAATACTGTATTACCTACCTGTATGTCAATACCACACACCCTTTACCAGCCGTCAGGAATGAATCGACAAACCCATCCTTATTTGTGGAACAGGTTTTGTGTGGGTTATAAAACTTTTCTCCAGCACCCAGCAATTATGCAGAAAAACATTAGTTTTTTATTACTATAATTAAGCTTGAGGCAGCACCACCATACTGTATGTAATGAGTGTTTGCTCAAAGAATCATAACCATGCCGTTTACGAACACACAGAGAGGCCGCCGAGTTAACGGACTACAGTGTAGTTCCTCGCTAGTAGGACTTCCCTTGTGATCACAGCCACATTTAGACCTACATTTTATTTAGGGTGATCATTGTCAAGTACAACGTGTTCATTTTGACAGCCATCTCTATTCTCCTGTTTTTGTGCTGGAAACATATCTTAAGTATTGATCAATTTCAGGGCCACGGACATCTTGGTCATCAGCCCCATGTACAAGGGAATGTGTTTTGGATTTTCTAATTACCTGCACTCTTGTGGTGACTGTAGTAGTGTGTATACCTGTAATGTTATGGACAGGGGTAGGGGTAACTTTCCGGGGACATGAAAGGAAGCTTGTAGTTTTACATGACTCTCACTCACGATCCTTTAAACGTGGAACCTCTGGACGTGGCATTTCATCTCGATAATCTCACATGCATTAATCGGGAATCGAACCCGGTTCACCTTAGAGGGAAACATGCAGTTTGACCACTGAATTATCATGCCCCCAATTTGGTACCGTCCCGGTATTTGCCTAGAGGGCGTCTACCTCTTCCCTGTCTCTGATACAGTTACACACACTACTACAGTCATCACAGCAATGCAGGTTGTCAGACAAGAACAACACATACCCAAATACACGGGGATGATGATCAAGTTGTCCCAAGCCCCTAAAATTAATTAATAATAACATAATAAGTTTATACGAAACATATTTATTGTGATTCATTGTAAGAAACAATAACCATCATATCAAAAAAGTAAGATAGGGGAAGAATATTGAACTGAAGATATTGCTGGTTCTTCTCCACTCCCTCCCCCCTCCGTCTCTGTCTCTCTCTCCTTATACCTTCAATTGCCAGTCTTTACTTCAAGACTCGGCTGCCCTTGATTGGGATGGTTTGACAAGCAGTCAAGCGGAAAGTAGAATTTCTTTTGAAACGCACGGAACAGCGATGTGCTGCGTTACTTAAAACACATACGTATACAAAGCAAGTAATTTGATGTGCTTGTGAAGCTTTAAGTACTTGTAAGCAGAATACATCTACTCATGTCATGCATTATTTCTGCTGGTTTTCTTTTATTTATTTTAATTTTATTTTCAATCTTTTTCCAATATATAATCTCCACTGAACCGTGAACTAATCTGCTTTTTCCCCTCCTCTAGCATTATATATTATCTCGCCCGCACTCTTCGTCATTCCGATTGCATCATTATAACTTGCATATTTGTTTTCAAATTCAAAATTAAAATCTCGCGAGCAGCACTAACACCTTTCTGTACGTTCCGTTTGAAAATAAATTTAGGCAAGAAGTCAATAATACGTGAAGCTGCATGTCCTTTGAATTATCTTGATGGAGGGTTATCGATCCCTTCAAGTTGGTCTACATAACTAACAAGAGCTGGCCTACGTACTTTGGAGTCAGCGGGTGAGGCGTTGAGTGGGCTATGTCTGTGCATTTGAGTCAGGCTTCTGATAGGCCTACGTGTTTATTTTGAATGCGATAATGTATTAACTTCTTGAAATCCTTTCCTGTTTCCATTACATCTCCCATGTAACCAATTTTAGCCTATTTTCATTTATGAAAAATTAGGCTTATGAGATCACTTTTTTTCCTGTGTGTGTGTATGCGTGTGTGTGCGTGTGTACGTGCGTGTGTGGGTCCCTAATAAAATCTAAACGGCCGAAGCGGTTTCAATGAAACTCGGGAAGTGCATACTACTACCTCGTCCGACCTCGATCGTGTCTTTCAAATTTTAATACGTTTCACCAATCCAACATGGCGTCCGCGCGAAACATTTCACTGGCATTCCATATCACAGCAACAATAACAGATATCACCCTGAAATTGTGTATAGCGTTAAAGGGTACTACTAGAAGTTCATCTATGTGACTTTCATCAACCTGTTAAGAACAAAACGAACATGGTGGCCAAGCGAAGTTGAAACATTTAAATAGACTTTTCTCGCGATTTAACCATCCGAGCGTAGTGAAACTTGGAACGTTGAATGTTCATATAGAATTTAATATATTGACATCCAATTAAACTCAATTGTTTTAATTACCCCCAGGTGGTGGCTGTGCGAAATTTTAAAATTAAGTTTTAATTTCCTATGTCCTGATCATACGATCGAAGTGAACGTTTGAATAATGAACCTACGCAATAATCTTCATCTAATGGTGCATGAGTCTATGACCTACACATAAAACAATCCAGCATGGCGACCATCCGAAATATTTAGACGGTTCTCAATATCTACGATTCTATTACAGCAATCAAACTGGAATTGTGTATGTTGACAGAGCCAATTAACATAAGTTCACCTGTGGTACGTTTAATTACCTGGTGATCACAAAACTAACATGGCGGCCAAGCGAACTTAAAACATTTATATGGAATTTACTCGTGATTTAATCATCCAAGCGCAGTGAAACTTGGTACGTTATATCTTCAAACAAGCCTTAATATACTGCACTGACGGCTAATTTAGTGGAGTAAGTAAGCTAAAATATTAATACAGTTGCAATAAATTTGTACTTTCCGTATCGCCGAACCCCAGTGTAGATCAAGCGCTAAATCTTGGCCGGTCGGTATGCCGGCAAGTCTAGTCGGCGGGCTTAGCCTCCCGTTTGAACAGTGCACCAGCCAAGAACTAGCGCTCGATCTATACGTGAATCCGGAGAAAAAAGGACTCTACTAATACCCTGCGGCGTAGCCGTGCATGTTAAATCGTGCACCACGACCGTGCGGTCAGCTGCAACAAGTCCGGAGATCGTAGGTTCAAATCCCGGTGCTGTTAGATGCTATCCCTGTGGTTTCTCCCCCTTTTTTTAACACTCCCGTCAAACATATGCTGGGATAGTGCCTTATTTCACCTACCCCTACGCCATCCTTGTCCCAAGCCTGTAAAATGAATTAACAACTCCCTACTGCTGACAGATATATTGACCCAGGTTCTGCACAACATTCACTTGCACAGTACGAATATGAACTGATGCCTCTACCAATAATAATAGTAGGCTATAGTCTATGCACATGGAAGTGAGCGTCTGTCAACCGACATGTGAAATGACTGGATTTAGAGCTGTACCCCGTCACAATGACAGCTCTCGTATTGTAGGTTTAAGGCTATGCGGTCAAAAATTAAAATTTTATTTTTATTTTTATTCTTAATCTCTAATGTAGGTCTTTGTGAGACATTATATGCGTTTTGCAGAAAATAACGACGGCTCGTTTGCTGAGGACATGACTTCAAAGTGGCTATTTTGAGCGTTAAAGGTACGATCACCACGACGAAACTAATAATCGGAAGACACCGAAATTTCTCTACAACAACCCCTGTAGTAGTACCTGCAATAGGAACAATTCTTATTTCGAAATTCAAATTTTGTATTAACCTCTTCAGATTTGAATACCATTTTTAGTGATAAAAAATTGTTATATTAACTTCAAAGTTATATTTATTTGAAGTGGATCTTATTCTGAGCAGTAGAAAAGTTTGATAAAGAAAATTGGTTCAGCGATATACCCGTGGTGCATGTACCTTTCAGACTCTAAAAAACGCTGGCTGAATCAGTCACACACACATACACACACGGGCGCACACACACAGCGACAAGACAAGGTCTTGGGCAAGAGCACGCTCGGGCACCTGCCTTCCCGTCTCCTTCAACACCTTTGCTATCGCAGCTTCCGCCCCCCTCCCTCCCTGACTCATCCTGTCAGGCTACACGACCACAGTCTAGAGGAAATCGTAGAAGTGTTATTATCTCACCCATTACACCTTACAGAATGTTAAAAATTATGTATAAGTTACTTTATAAAATTCTGTACATATATATACTAATATAATAAAGCTGAAGAGTTTGTGTGTTTGTTTGTGCGTTTAAACGCGCTAATCTCTGGAACTACCAGTCAGATTCGAAAAATTCTTTTTTATATGACAGCCAGATTCAAGAGGAATAGTTTAGGCTATGTTAAATTGCGGACAGACCACTCCTTTCCCTGCATTTAGGCCCTTTGGCACAAATCTACACCGTTTCACCGATCAGAACCAAAATTTGTATACATACCCTTTGGAACCCTGCGAGTAACACTGTCTGCGTGGAATTTATGACAGACCGGTCCATTCCCTGCATTTAGGCCCTTTGGCAAAATCTACACCTTTACACCGATCTGAACCAAAATGTGTATACATAGCCTTTGAAATCCTACTAGTAACACTATTTACATGAAATTTCGGACAGACCACTCCATTCCCTGCATGTATGGCCTGTGGCACAAATCCACACCGTTTCACAGATCTGGACCAAAATTTGAATACTCACCATTTGGAACCCTGCGAGTAACATAGTCTACATGAAATTTCGGACAGACCATCCATTCCCTGCATTTAGGCCCTTTGGCACAAATCTACACCGTTTCACCGATCTGAACCAAAATTTGTATACTTACCCTTTGGAGCCCTGCGAGTAACACTGCATATATTACATTTATATGACAGACCAGTTCATTCCCTGCATTTAGGCCCTTTGGCACAAATTTACACCGTTTCACCGGTCTGGACCAAAATTTGTATACTTACCCTTTGGAACCCGGCGAGTAACACTGTCAGCATGAAGTTTCAGACAGACCACTCCATTCCCTGCATTTAGGCCCTTTGGCACAAATCTACACCGTTTCACCGATCTGAATCAACATTTGTATACACACCCTTTGGAACACTGCGTGTAACACTGTGGGTAACACTGTCCACTTTAAATTTCGGACAGACCACTCCATTTCCTGCATTTAGGCCCTTTATCACAAATCTACACCGTTCCTCCTAATTGTACCAAATTATACATACACTTTGAAACCCTGCTGGTAACACTGTCCACTTGATATTTTGGACAACGCTCTCCATTCCCTACATTTAGAATAACAAACAAACTTAACTTGAAAACCATGTATTAATGCCCTAGAATCATTCTTGTCTGTAGTAGTGTAAATGTAAGAGTATTTTAATAAGTCTATTGTTGACTGGCAATTCGGGCTGCATCACGTCGCCCCTACCAATGTTCTGGTGCAGAATTGCGAACATAGTTGAATCTTGTGCTGCATATAAATTGCAGTCACATATTATGCATCTGTATAAGTGCAATGGTGTTGGTGCAATACATTGAGGTTATCAGCTGCAATAAGCGTTGGTGCTTTCAAATTTACCGTAATTTATTCCGAAAATTATCGTTGAGCGCTATGTGGCCATAAATGATACTATTGCTACCTCAGGAGCTCGAGACAGCCGAAGTTTCCCAAAGTGTTCTGATTCCTTTCTTTCGGCGTTATGCGACAAAAGACGACACTATTGGTTTCTACATTTCTAACAGACAATGAGATATAGGCCCTAGGCAGTGTCTTTTATTTCGCTTATTCCTATTTCTAATCATTTTTAGAAATTTGTTTGTAAATTACATGTATCAGTGCTGTAGTTAGTAAATATCCGTTTCCCTATTCATTATTATCATTATTATCATTAGGGGAAAATAATCTAAATGTTACGTCCATTATACTGTACTGCTTATCACCCGCACTACATCCACCACCACCAATACCACCACCTCCACGACAAAAAGTTGTATTTTTTTTTCTTTCGGGTAGTTTAAGTATCATATGCCAGTTCTGTAGTAGTATTCATTATCATCCATAAAACAAATAAATCCACCGGGCGAAGCCGGGCATTACTACTAGTTTATATATATATATATATATATATATATTACAATTTGCCTTACAGTACGTCCCACCAACACAGATACTGTAGGTCTTATGGCGACGATGGGATAGGAAAGACTAGGAGTGGGAAGGAAGCGGCTGTGGCCTTAATTAAGGTACAGCGCCCATTTGCCTGGTGTGAAAATGAGAAACCAGGGAAAACCATCTCCAGGGCTACCGACAGGGGGGGGGGGGGGGTTCGGACCCACTATTTCCTGAATGAAAACTCACAGCTGCACAACCCTAAACGCACGGCCAGCTCTCTCCGTCAATCATATCATACTATATCATAATATAATCTTTTTTTTTGGGCTGGACGGAGGGAGAGTGCCTATTCCACGCACGGCCGTCGCGAGAGGTGCGGTCGCGCCAGGCCCCGCGCTCAGTAAGGCCCCGCGCTTCAGGCCATTTTTTTTTCATAAATGAAAATAAATAAATAAATAAATAAATAAATAAATAAAGATAATGTGTTTGATTCAGTCCAGCCCAAATTAAAATTTGTCCTCCGCTATGTTGATATGATAGTAGAAACTCCAAGGATCGTCGATCGTTCATCGAGTTTTTGGAGGTACACGACACTACGGGAAAGGGGTTAGCTGAGGTTTTAGAAGGAGTATTGGAGGATAATGATCTTGATATCATGGACTGTTGGGGACAAGGGTGCTAATATGAAGGCTAAGTATAAGGGAGTGCAGATGCGAGTAAAAAATACTAATAAACGAGCAATGTCCATGACATGTGTTGCACACAATCTTAACTTACTTTTGGGTGACATGGTTAATGCAATAAGAACGCTATGACATTTTTTTGGTATAGTTCAGCGCCTGTACACTTTGTTTGTAGCTTCCACGGAAAGGTGGGACATTTTGTGCGAACTATGTACTGGCCTCCTCACACTAAAATCTTCAGCTAGCACGAGATGGGAATGTTGAATTGGCAGTGCCAAGACCAGCAGGTACCAGTTAGGCAAAGTAAACGAAGCTCTAGAATAATTGGCAGAAATTACCAAAGATCCTGTTACCCGGTCTGAGGCCCAATCTTTGTTGCTTCATACAAGTTCGTATGAATTTGTTTTAAGCCTCGTTATCTGGTACGATATTTAATTTTCTGTGAACTCAACAAGTAAAACTCTCCAATCTGAGAAGACTTCGTTAGATACGGCTTTAACTGAACTTCAGGGCCTAAAGTCATTTTTTCAAAATTATCGTAACACTGGCTTTGACACCGCTAGAGAAATAATGGAAAATTTGGGCTATGCAAATACATTTTCTATTCGCCGTCAAGGCAATCGCAAAAGGTTCCTTGATAAAATAAAACAGCAAAATGATCAACAGGTGAAAAAAAAACTCAAGAGGAACTTTAAAAAGAAGCTGAAAATAAATTTCGGGTAGATTACCTTTTGTCTGTCGTAGATACTGCACTGAGCTGCGTAGAAAATAGATTTAACGAAGTTAATTTTTTTCGGAATACTTTGGATTTCCCTTCGATCCTTCCAAGCTTTCCAATTTGGAGGAAAGGCAATTGAAATACCATTCCAAACACTCTCTAATTTTCCAAAAGACGGGGAGCTTGAAGATTTGGATGCAGAGGATCTTTTTCTGGAGCAACAATTATTTAAGTACGCTGATCCGTAATCTGTAAAAAGTGCTTGCGGTGCACTAGAGTACTTAGCCCCGATAAAGGAGTCCTATCCTAATTTAACGACGGCATTTCGAATTATGCTTACAATTCCTATAACGGTTACGTCGGGGAAAATGAGTTTTTCCATTTTGAAACTAATCAAAACAAGTAGTTCCCTGAAGAACTAAAGCCTATTTTCATATATCCTACTTATGTTAATTGCCACTATCAACATACAAAATTTCAGTTTGATTGCTGTAATAGATTCGTAGATATTGAGAACTCAACCGACTAAATATTTCGGATGGTCGCCATGTTGGATTTTTATATATGTAGGTCGTAGAGTTATGTACTGATACATGAAAATTATTGTGTACGTGTAGCATTCAAACTTCAATCGCATGATTAGGACACAAGAAGTAAAGACGAGATTTTAAAATTTCACACAGCTGCCATCTTGTGGTTATGGAAACATTTGAATAAGGATTTACTGTGCCAAGTTTCACTGCATTCGGATGGTTATATTGTGAGAAATGTCCATGTGAATATTTTTACTTCGCGTCACCGCCATGTTGGATTTGTGATCGCCAGGTTATTGAAAGTCGAATAGGTGAACTTATCTTCATAGCCCCCATGAACATAAAAAAACACAGTTTGATTGCTGTAATAGATTCGTAGATATTGGGAACCGTCTAAATATTTCGGATGGTCGCCATGTTGGATTGTTATATGTACAGGCCATAGAGTCATGTACCATTAAAGGAAAATTATTGCGTAGGTTCATTATTCAAACTTTCACTTCGATCGCATGATTACGACACCAGAAATTAAAACTTAATTTTAAAATTAGTACAGCCGCCATCTTGAAGTTATGTAAACAATTGAACTGAATTAAATACCAGTACATTACAATGTGTATAAACATTTGCTGTGCCAAGTTTCATTGCGTTTGGATCATTAAATCGCGAGAAAGGTCTATTTAAAACGTTCAACTTCGCGTGGCCGCCATGTTCATTTTGTAGTTAACCGATTTTTTAAAGTCTCATAAATAAACTTCCAGTAGTGCTCTTTATATCCGTACAAAATTTCAGGATGATAACGGTAATAGAATGCCGGTGAAATACTTCGCACAGCCGCCATCTTGAGACTATATAAACAATTGAACCAAGTTAGATGGCAGTGCATTACAATGTGTATAAACATATACTGTACCAAGTTTCATTGTGTTTGGTTGGTTAAATCGCGATAAACGTCTATTTAAAAGTCGCAATTTCGCTTGGCCGCCGTGTTGGTTTTGTACTTACCAGGTTTACTAAAGTCATATAAGTGAACTTCTAGTAGTTCCCTTTATCACCGTACAAAATTCCAGGGTATTCTCGGTAATAGTTTCGTAAATATTGAATGCTGATGAAATATTTCGCACAGCCGCCATGCTGGATTGTTGAGACGTAACAAAATTTGAAGGGCACGGTCGGGGTCGTCCGGAATAGTGCTATGAACTTACCGAGTTTCATTGAAATCGCTCCAGCCGTTAAGATTATATTAGGGACACACCCACACACTAACCACACACACACACACGCACACACAGACAGACACACGGACGAAAGGTGATCTCATAAGCCTATTTTTTCATAATTGATAATAGGCTAAAAAACTATTTGCGATCAACGATGGCGCAGGAGCATCTGAACGGTTTGGCTACTCTGTCAATTGAATGTGAAACGGCAAAAAAATTAGAAGTGAACGATTTAATGAGCACTTTTGCCCTAGCAAAGGCCCGCAAAGCGCCTTTTACATAAATAAAAAGCTCTAAATACTAAACTTATAACATATTTTTTTTACAAAAAATAAAAGCCTGCCTTGTAAACATGTTATTTCTCGAACAAAGGGGCCGTTCACTTGATATTTATCGGTGGAAGTAGACTTATAGCACTTTTAGTAGTTTAGTTTATGAAAAACTCTATAGCCGAAGAAATGTTGAAATATGTAAACGTGATTTGTATTATTATTAATGATGTGCGTTTGGGTAAGAAATTACATCAAACACATGCTTCGTTTTCCATAATATATTATTTATGCCAAAAAAAAAAATCACCTGTGTTAGCTCATTATATCAGGTTTCCATTGATATAGCTTGTTGCTTTTACCTGATCAGGTGCTTCGAGTATCCAATTTCTTGCTTATGCCTATCCTATTGGTTGAGGTTTGTTTAGAAACTAGAAATGTAATAAAATGTGATTTAACTAGCCTAAAATTGTAATGTCTTTTAAAACATCCGTACAACACATCCACTTACAGTCTAACGCTATCAGTGAGAGAGAGAAGACATTGAGTGACGAGGAGAGGTAGGGGCGGAAGTAGGTGGTAAGTGAAGGGTCGACAGATCACTAACACAAATGCAGAGGCTGTCAAGCGGTGATAGTGCTGCCATCTCTTGCCTTGCGATTGACGGTGGTGGTGATCGCACAGCCTTAATGTTGTCTCACTCCTGTCACCATGTGGATGTCACTCGCTGGGATGGGGAAACAACACGTGATATTTTCTTTGACCTGATACACAATGTCATGCAGATTTTTATCTTAAAAACATTTCATTCTAAATGTATCAATAAACGTAAATTAGTACATTATGCAACGAGCCTATAATGACAATAATTAAGACACGAGTATGTTTATAAAACGAGCGAAGCGAGTTTTATTTCGCTCGTTTTATAATTTCCATACGAGTGTCTTAATTACCATTATAGGCGAGTTGCATACGACTTTTTATGTTCGACGATAATTATAACTTTATTATATGTTTTAACATACACATTCATAAATATCTGTGGGATTGATTCACTTCAGTTAAAGAACAGAGCGCATGCGTGGGTCAAAGAACTTCGGAAGTAGAGACCATTTACTTTGCTTGGCAATGCTATTGTTTATAGCCTGCATGATGTCTAGTGCCGATCAAGACTAGCATTCACTAATATTGTCACCGAAGTCGTATGAAAGCAATGCGCTGTGTATAAATTGGAGTTGGAGATATTAAGGTACAGTGCTATTTCTTGTCTCATATTCGCCAGTTTATTTACGTGAACATATGGGACGGTGCACTTTCCATGTCGGTAATTTATATAGAAGGGTGCTGTGTTGCTTACTTCTGCATGTAGATTAATACATTTCTTGCATATGTCATAGTATTTTCTTGTTACCGTAAAGGTTCGTGCTGATTTTGTCTTTGTGTTTGGGATTGTAACTACAATGGTTGATCCGATATCCAATTTGAACTTTCAAATCATGTAATTCATGTCAGACATGTTGGATTTGGAGCGCATGCGCGAAGCTTTCCTTACCTAATTGGTCAATGAATGAGCTCTGACGGGCTAGAGAAACTGTTTCATAATGAAAAACAATGTTATAATGGCCCTCATTATGATACAGTTTTCTGACATAATATTTACATTTCGACATCGTCGAACATAATAGTACATTATGCAACGAGCCTATAATGGCTATAATTAAGACACGAGTATTTTTATAAAACGAGCGTATGCGAGTTTTATAATTTCCATACGAGTGTCTTAATTACCATTATAGGCGAGTTGCATACGACTGTTTATGTTCGACGATAATTATAACTTTATTATATGTTTTAACATGAAATGAAAATCCACAGCCTGCTTCCAGTCTCCGACCGGGTCAGGAATGGAATGAATGAAGCCCCTATCTAGCGGCGAGGATATGAACTGTGCCGGCTGCCGAGGCCTGACGCACTCCTCTGGGGCAATGATTAAATGAATGACAGATGAAATGAAATGATAGTGGAGAGTGTTGCTGGAATGAAATTTTGACAGGGAAAACCGGAGTACCCGGAGAAAAACCTGTCTGCCTCCGTTCTGTCCAGCACAGATCTCACATGGAGTGACCGGGATTTGAACCACGGACTCAGCGGTGAGAGGCCGGCGTGCTGCCGCCTGAGCCACGGAGGCTATTATATGTTTTAACATAAAATTCATAAATATCTGTGGGATTCAGTTAATTCAGTTATTAGTGAACAAGACGCGCTTGGCACTGCCATCGTAATGTCCAGGCCGCAAGGTTCCTGTAGTGACGTCACGCTTAGGGCCGGTAGAGCCGCCGTAGCAAGTCAGACGGCTCCTTTCACACGCAGTCACTCCAAAGCGAATATAAATTCATATTTATAGGAAAATGTTAATACTATTTGGAGTTCACTGGCAATTAGACAAGTTTCTACTAAATAGCCCTAATTATCGCTCCGCTAGTTCGAATCCTGCCGTTGTAGCGGGCATTTTACGAGTGAACAAAATGGTACATCGCCTGTGAACTTACTAGGACGTTGACGCACACAGACAGGGCAAAATTGCAGCATTTTGACGTCCTGTAAAAGTTATATCAATAAAAAGAGGCATTGAAACAGTTACTCAAGATGTACCACAATGTCGATAAATTGCATATGGCTAAACTCGGGATTGAAGGAAGGAAATATTCGAATATTTCAATACACAAAACAATTTGCAGGAACAGTTTGTTAATATAATAAATCTATGTACCCACAGAAACAATACATAGACAGGTACACCTTTCTGTGCCTACTGCCAGAAAACCCCTCGAACTGAGCTTAAGTTATAACATTCGAGAAAACTACAGAATCTCTCTTTCAAGGATAAGATACCAAATTATGTTCATCTCTAATTCAGTATTTTATTTTCCTTTCTTTTAGATAACCAGCCCCCCACCCCTTACTGCCTTCTTGAACACTCGGGCCCCAAAAATCATTATATACGGTAGCAACAGAAATATTCATTTCTAGACCTTGTTTATCAGAAATAAATCAACAGAGAAGGTAACTTCCTTTCTGGATCTCACGGACAAAAACTGCCAGTATCCTTACTCACCAGTAAAACAGAATAACATTACAAAAATACTAGCTATTCACTTCTGGACTAGCATGAGAAAAAAGGCTAAGTAAGAAATCTGCCATTCTTGACAGTCAGTAAAACAAAGTTATGAAAATTATTCCTCCTTTCTAAACAATACCAGCAAAATCCAGATGTAAAAATATACTTTTGAATTTTTGTATATTTATGCACTAACCAAAGTAATTGGGGCCAAAAGCCACTGTTACCTTAATGAGGATCTTCTTCAAATAAGTATCTCTTGTACAATATAACCACTATCCCCCTTGGCCTGTCAGAAAAATGGTTAAATTTCAAACGGTCAATGTCACTATACTGAGGATTCCACAAAAAAACTAATGCTATCACTGTTGTCCAACTTCATTTCTTCTCACAAAAATGAATGACGTTCACAAAACAGGATATTCTTCGAATAAACATAATTAAGTATAAAAACTGGGCGTAAGTTAGTGCTGGTCACACACCCCAGTTGTATCCCTGACTCAGAGTCTCAAGCTCCAGGACACTGCCCTCAGTGGCGGTAGAGGTGGGATCCCTCGCTTAGTCCGTGGGAAAAGCTGATCCTGGAGGGTAAAACGATAGCGAAAAGTATAAAAACACTATGTCCCCCTTGCCCTCCTGTCGGAAAAATAAGGTTCAAGAACCACTTCTTCGCATAAAATGGTATGTACCAATTCACTGCGGTACTACTTGACCACCAGAAAAATGTTAATCGTTAATTTCAGTAGTTAAAAAAAGTTTTACTTAAAATTTTATACAAAGGAATACCTCCTAATCTAAGTGTCATAATTTCAGTCAGTATTGAGCTACTGTTGTGATTCCAGCACTAGAGTTTAACCTCTTATGGAGTAAGCTACAGTACAGAAAAAATAATAACTAATGTAGCCTATCTATGTACTATAGGCCTACATGTCTACATAAATTCTAGGCTATTCAACAGATCACATTCTAAACTACCTACTCGTGGCTCATGCTGCACAACGTAACCTATCTTTAACTGTAATCAATGCACAGACCATTCTTGTGTTCCCTGTAATGCGCAAATCTTTTCTAGAGATTTTAAGTTTCCATTGCTTTCTTAAATTTTCGTCGGCGGGGAAGAAAAAACAAGGCAGATAACCTAATCATCTCCATCATACTAGATGCTTTCGCAACCGGTAACACAACAACTTTTTGGCATGCCAGGGACCTGGGCAGGAATAATTGTTGCAATGAACAAATAGAATATTGTATTACCGTCCAAAAAGCCTGCATTAGTCGAAAATAAGCGATGCAAAGGTTCTAACTGAGCCACAACATGCAACATGCCTGCAACTCGAACTTTTTATAGATAGGCCTATTGGCTAATAACCTACCTACAGAATTAACATTTGCTTCAGGAAACAAACGGAATGATCCTCATTCTGGATGACGTAAGTAGTAGCGTTCTTACGTATTGCTTTTCACTCGGACACTAATTAAAATGTATAAACAGCACACAACAAACGACACACATTTAAGCAAATGGCCGTTACATCTCCGACTCTGTCGATCAGCTGATCACGTGGTAATGGCCGCTGCCTGACGGCCTGGACATTACGATGGCAGTGGCTTTGGTGACTGAACAGAGCGCATGCGTGGTCAAGGCACTCCGGAAGCAGAGACCATTCACTTTGCTTGACAACACAGAAATATGTTGGATTTTGAGCGCATGCGCGAAGGTATCCTTATCTAATTGGCCACACAACTGTTTCTTGAGTTCTGATTGGTGGGAGAAACTGTTTCATAATGAAAAATAGTGTTATAATGAGCCTCATTATGATACAGTTTTCTGACACATAATGTTTACATTTCGACATCGTCGAACATAAAGAATGTTAAGTAATTTCATTGCTGCGACTATTTTCTAACAAAAGGCAGCGCGGTCGTGGTGCACGAATTATTACAGGGAGAAGTTGTGGTAGTGTGATTGGTCTGATCTGATATGAATACTCGGTGTGTGCATCTGCCAGCACTGGTCCAAGTCTCGCGCCCATGTTTATACGTTTACGATCTTGGCCTAAAAGAATCGGGGGATGAAATACCAGCACAGATGTTTTACTTGGGATCTGCCAACATGAGCTAAGTTATAAACAATATTAAGATTGAAATTAGACTAACTCATGGTGTAGTGGCTAAAGCCTCCGTGGCTTAGGCGGCAGCACGCCGGCCTCTCACCGCTGGGACCGTGGTTCAAATCCCGGTCACTCCATGTGAGATCTGTGCTGGACAAAACGGAGGCAGACAGGTTATCTCCGGGTACTCCGTTTTTCCCTGTCAAAATTTCATTCCAGCAACACTCTCCACGATCATTTCACTTCATCTGTCATTCATTTAATCATTGCCCCAGAGGATTGCGTCAGGCCTCGGCAGCCGGCACGGTTCATATCCTCGCCGCTAGATGGGGGCTTCATTCATTCCATTCCTGACCCGGTCGGAGACTGGAAGCAGGCTGTGGATTTTCATTCATGTTGTAGTGGCTAGCATTCATGGCTGCCGCCCCGGTGGTCCGAATTCGATTCCCGGCTCTGCCAAGAAATTTTAATACTAGTCTGAGGGCTGGAACGGGGTACACTCAGCCTTGAGAGGCAAAACTGTGAATTCCACAGTACGGTACTATTGAGAAATAAATTATCAACTTGTAAAAAAAAAAAGTTTACCTTTCTGCTTAGTAAATTGACAAATATTTAGATATTTGCCATTCATACTCCATAGATCAGAATAGAAAATTCATTAAGTATATTTTTTGTGTGTGTTGTGTTTTATTTTACAACTTTTTGTGTATTGCCAGTAATTGTAGGGTATATAGTTATATGCTCTAAGATATTGTTTGATATTTCTGGGTATTTTGCGGTGACAATCCCCTGAGAATACTCACAATTTTCCAGGAGAGCCCCCCCCCCCCCCCCCCCGAAAAAATGTATATACTACCCTGGCAGTTTATGAGTAAGCTGCATGAAGCCAACAACCCAGATTACTTGAAGACCTCTTATTGTACACATATTATTTCCTCCTTCAATATGTTCTTCTGTAACAAAGGAAACTACTTGGGAAGTTTGAATAGCTTTTATGCAACAGGTGGTTGTTTTGTTCCAGCCTTTGATATCTGATTGACATTTCGTACTGTTTGGAGTCCTGCTGAGAGACATCAAACACAGCTATATACACGCTATTCACCAGTGATTGATCTGCAAGTATCATTAAGTACGGTACTCAAAAGATATAATATGTGGCAGTTTGTTTCGCTAAACTGTATCTTTTGAGGCAGGCCCTCGGTCATAGTGCAGCCAAAGGAAGCACAACTATTGGGGCGAGGGTTGGCGACCACGGGTCTCCAGCTGAGCACAGCATTGCTTTCACGCCAGGCTCCTCTAATTTTTTATGTCGACCTCCATTGGTCAATCCTTGTTTTGTTCCAACTGAAGCTGTATTCGAAGTCTAAGGTGTCTTTCATTTTCCAGCCCTACGTCCGTGTCTCTTCTTTGTTGCTGTTGTTAATTAATTTAGGGGCCTTTGCGATATCGTAATAATTAGACCCTTTGTACTTAGATGTGTGTACAGTTTGTCTGATAACCTGTGTTATTGTGGCGTCTGTAGTAGTGTGTGTATTTGTATGCAGTTGAGGATTGGGAAGGAGGCGGCCGTGGTCTTAAGTTAGGAACCATCCCGGCATTTGCCTGTAGTTGAAGTGGGAAACCACGGGAAAATACTTCCAGCATGACTGAGGTGGGAATAGAACCCACCTCTTCTCAGTTTTCCCTCACGAGGCAGTGTACACTGTTCAAGCCATCCGATCGGAATTAAATTTCTTGACAGAGCCGGGAATCGAAACCGGGCCTCCGTGGTGACAGCCAAGAATGCTAGCCACTACGCAGGGAGGTGGCGTGTCTTTTCTTTGCCGATACCTTTATTCTTCGAGACGTTAGCCCTTTTCCTTTTTTACAAGTTATCCCTTGCCTACTATAAAATAATAACGTTATTGGTTTCACATCCCATTAACTACTGCGGCATTTAGAGACGCCGGGGTGCAAAACCTTTGCCTGAAGGGGATCTTTAACGTGCCAGTATTTCGATTGACACGGCTCCCTCGCATTTAAGCACCCTCAAATGCCAACTAACTACGCCTGGATTCGATCCCATAACCTTGGTCACTGTAGGAGATAACGTTACCACTGCGCCACGCTGCCAGCCTGTCTACTATAGAGGCTCTCTCACATTATAAACCCACTGCGCGACAGTTATTACTATTTTAAAATTATTTTTAAAATGATAAGAAGGTTTTTATTTTAATTTTGGGGAAAATATGAAATCATTGAGAACTTGTAGCCTACTCCAAAATGTCAGATCTGTTAATAGTAATGCTTTCCAGTCGGTCAACACGATTAGATTGGGAGGGAAGTAACATACAGTATATTTTATCACACTAATCCTGAAAGAAATATTACATTAATTATTATTATACAATTATTAATGCATTTTTTGAACAAATGAGGGGGGGGGGGATTATTTGGATGACATGTTTCGTTCGTCATGCGAACATCATCAGATTCTGTTAACTTAAGCTTAAATTAAAATCGAAGGATATTTATGTTTATCTATGATTTACTGTATTAAAATATAGAGATATTTATGATTTATTAAAATATAGTGAAGAAACTATCTTTTTCATTTCAAGAATGGAGGAAAATATGAAAGAAAAATTGAGAGCTTGTACACTGAAAGGATAGATGGCGCTGTAGGCCTATATATAGGGCTAATCATGTATCTACATCGTTCTCTCTCTCCCAGGGATACAGTATTTTCGTAGAAAAGAATCACAGACTGTGGAATTCAACTGCTATGGCTGTTCTCCTCACCATAAATCAGTCTGGTTTTGTCTGGGTTACGGAGATCGCAGTGATCCGGGCCGGGTACAGCGTACACTAGCGACCACACCGCACCGTCACGCTTGCTGAGCTGCGAAACGCGACGTCATGGCCCAATGCTGAGCGTGACATGGTCAGCACAAGGTTTGCATGTAGCGCCACCCAAGGGAAATGCTCAGTCTACTTATCAGAACCTTCGTGGCTAGGAAATACCTCCATGGATAATTTCACCCATTTGCATTAAATTTTGCAACGCATGCATGTTGGGGACGACTTGAGAATTCTTGAGTAACGACGTTACTACAACATTTACTTTTTTAACTTAGAGATTCCCGACCATTGTATGTGAGATTTTCAAAGTGAAATATCACGTCCTGTGGTTCGGATTGCACGCAAAACTGGAGGTCCCGTGGCTCATGATCGAGAGATTTAACGGTCACGTGAAACCACTGTACAAGCTTCCTTCCAACTAAGGCGTTCTCAATCTTTTTGAGACTGTGAACACCACCCTCATGCCATTTCAAGTGCCCAGGCACCATTCAATATAATAATAATAATAATAATAATAATAATAATAATAATAATAATAATAATAATGTGTGGCCTCCGAAGAGGCTATAATTCATAAATATGTATATTTTTAAAACGCTCACCAGGTAAATGAGATCCTTGAACAGGGATATCCAATATGCCAAATATGTATTTCTAAAAATCGATTTTACCCTCCTGGTTGGTGGCTCCTATGGACTCAGCGAGGGAACTCACCACTACCGCCTTTACGGGCAGTGTCCTAGAGCTGGGAACATCTGGTCGGAGTGGTTACAACTGGGGAGCTGTGATCAGCACCTCGCCCAGGCGGACTCACCTGCAAAGTGAACAGGGGCCTCATGAGGGTAGGGAGGGTAACATTAGGATGGATAGGCAAGGGAGAGAGAAGGAGGCGGTCGTGGCCTTACAGTAGCTACCATCCCGGCATTTGCCCGAAGACGAAGTAGGAAACCACGGAAATCCACTTCGAGGACGGCTGAGGTGGGAATTGAACCCCCTCTACTCATTTGGACCACCCGAGGCTGAGTAGACCCCGCTCCAGTCCTAATACCACTTTTCAATGTTCGTGGCAGAGCCGGGAATCGAACCCAGGACCTCCTGGATGACAGCTAACCATGCTGACCGCTACGCTACGGAGGCGACCCAATATTTTTACTGTAGACTAAAAAAATAAGTTTCACAAAATGATGGTATTTCTGACTGTCAAAACTTGTAGTGAAAACACAGCTATTCCGGCTCGTGCAATAGAATTTCAATTGAAGGAAGGATCTCGGAGAAGTTTATGCTCGTGAGCACTTTTTGGTTCGTATGACGAGAGCACCATATTTCATTTAAAGAGCACTAGGTTGCAAACGCTTGTAACCTGAAGCAAGGTAAAGACGTTATTAACTAAATTAAGGAACTATAGCTCAGTAACGAACTAACGAAAAGCACCTTCTCTTATGTTTAATTGGGCTGGATGCGTGGCTCAGCGGTAACGTTCTCGCTTGCTGTTCCCAAGGTTGCAGGATCGAATCCTGGCGCAGTCAGCTGGCATTTGAGGGTGCGCAACTGAGAGGGAGCCGTGTCAGTAGATTTACTGGTACGTTAAAGATCCCCTTCGGGGCAAACCTCCGGCTCCCTGACGTCGCTAAAAGCCGCAGTTGTTAAAAGGGACGTAAAACCAATAACATTATAATATTATATTTTGCTTGCAAGCCGGAGCATGTGTCGCTGGCGCCTTGGTGTTGGGGTAGCGCGCCTGCCTCTCACCCAGGGGCCCCAGGTTCGATTCCCGGCTCCATCAGGGATTTTAGAAACTGAGGTGAGGGCTGGAACGATCAATTGAGTAGCTGTCTGATAGTGAGATTGACGGCCGAGGGGGACCCAACGAGCTGACCACGCGTCACCCCACAATCTGCAGGCCAAATCACCGTTTGTTTCATGCGCTGTTGTGCCGCGTTTTTTTTTTTTTTTTTTTTTTTCGGAGCAAGTAGCATTTGTATTTTTCGTATTTTGACTTGAATCGATTAAACCAGGCAGCCGTTGAACCATTCACCAGTGTCACCGCTAATGAAGACTTGTTGTAATTAATTTTGAGGCTTGGGATATCGTGGTCATCAGCCCCGTGTATTTGGGTGTTGAATTTGTCTGATGATCCACATTTATGTAATGACTGTAGTAGTGTGTGTAGCTGACTCGTAACTTGAAATAAGGTACTATCCCGGCATTTGCCTGGAGGAAGTGTGGAAAAACCCAGGGAAAAGTCACACGGAGGATAGCCGCTGTCAGCGCCGGGATTCAAACCTTTGATCTCCGGACTGGCGCAAAAATGTAGATGTGATTTGTTTGAAACTCTGATAGCCGCTGTCAGCGGGGAAATTCAAATTTCGAATCTTGAGGAATTTTAGTTTTCCATGAAAGTGTGCTCCATAGCAATGTCACTGCATCTAGGATACACATTGACCAGATCTCCCTGCTCCTCACTGATGCATCAGAGACGATCTAGCTTGTACAGTGCCTTTAAATACTGTCTTGGGTGTAAGAAACACCTGTGCCAGTGCTGAGAACAACACTGAATCTACATATTCAATTAAACGATGATGTGTAAGCTCATATAACATATTCAGTATTACTATTTGTTGTTAGATGAGTATTTGTTGTAGTATCATAGATCATAGAAGGAATTAAGACTGGAATTAATCACAACACTGAATCTTCAAATTCAATTAAACGATGATGTGAATGCTCATACAACATATTCAGTATTACTACTTGTTGTCAGATGAGTATTTGTTGTAGTAACATAGATCATAGAAGGAACTAGGACTGGAATTAATCTGTTAATAGCCACAGTACCTTAGGAATGCATAGAGAAACCTACAAGGACCAAGGGGAGGGGGAGGCGGGGGGGGGGGGGGCTTCTGAGGCCCATTCTAAAAATCATGTCATAATTGCGGATTATACTGAAATAAATTATGGAACACCATTTCATGAATAATTTTAAGGAAAACTTAAGTAAAAAAATATTAAATTGAAATTAAATTCACCCAAATATTAATTACAAACACAAATCAAAACACAAACATCTTTCTAGCCAATGTCAGTGTCATTTCTAGGCTCACATTGTAAAAAGGGTTACAGTTTTCTTGCTATGTTTGCACAAACATGTTTCAAACACTTTGCACAAACAACCTTGGACTTCCCTAATTTATACGTGACGTGAACATCCATAGAATTTATAAGTAGACAAATGCTTTAAAATACTTTAGTTTATTATGGCAATTCACTTATGACTCAAATAACAATATCATTTATTCTCTACAATTTAAAACAATATATCTCATTACAAAAAGCCATTTATTCTTACTGTGGGCCTCCGAGGCCCCCCTTTCCTGGTCCTTGTAGGGTTAATAGTAGCATAATAATAATAATAATTGTATGTCTACCCCTTATTATTCCCGTTTTCCAACCGGGTCGGGGATGAGATGTGATGGAAGTCTTTGTGGCGATGGTTTTTACGGCCGGATGCCCTTCCTGACGCCAACCTCATGAGAGGAGTTAATGAGAGATGAAATGAATGATGGTGAATGAAACTGGGCAAGGATATGGAAGGAAGCGGCCGTGGCCTGTCAGAAGGTACCGTCCCAGCATTTGCCTGGTGTTGAATATGGGAAACCACGGAAAACCATTTCAAGGACGGCCGACGGTGGGGCTCGAACCCACGCGTCTACCGAGTCAGCAGAGAGCTTGGCCCCATGACCTAATGCTGCGCTTAAGCCAGCGTAGCCACTACTGTCGGTTAATAATAATAATAATGATAAATTCGTCTAACGTCCTTTTCAGGTGATGTTTTAGAGTTAACAGGGTATCATAAAATTTTCCTTTAGGAGTCTCTTAAACTGATAGTACCCTATATTGTCCAGTATACTCCCATATTGAATGCCAACTAACTGAGTTGGGCTACAATCTCGCTATTTGGACACAGGAGGTGATTGTCTCAGTAAACCGAGCCATACAGCTGATTGATTACTACGTTATTACATTATTAATTATTGTCATTTTATTCAAACAAAATGAAAATCATGTTTGGAAATTGCTTATGGCTCACTAGCTCAGTACTGCAGGGCCCTGTAAAGAATATTGCCGTGGCGAAATTCTTTCTAAACCATCTGGATAACGTGAGGTGGACCATAAATTCAAACTGAGGACGAAGACTTTAAGAAACTCTACATATCTATTATAACTCAGTCGCCCTCGGCTTTGCTTACTTTGTTGGTCATACCATAGCCTTGAAGAGCACTGGTGATGATTGCATCTCATGGCTGTTGTGAGGAACAGATACATAGCGAACTTTGGAAGGAAGGCGAAAGTGGTAGGTCATGGTCCGTCCTTACATTTGACCGCTTCAAAACGAATCTTGTAGAATACTAGCAATAACCTTACCGGACTTACGATGGCAGTGTACACTGCACCCTTCCCTCCATCGTGCTGCACCTTTGTTACAGTCTTACCCCACCCCGCTATATCATAAAGTGTCCCTAAGACGCTTTTACTGTGTTCTCTAGCTTTTGAGCTCCAAGGAACGTCGATGAGGGAGAGAACCGCACGAGATAACAGGAACACAGTGGCAGCACTTGAGTCACAAGTCGAGGGATTGTTGCCATGAAGGATAGCGTAGTTTCCGTCAACCCTCTCCACATATCCCATCCCCTTTCTCTCTCTGCCGAGCAATCTATCTCCATGCTGCAGGCTTTCCGCGGAATAATCGGCCGATCCCCGTTCCCCTTCATCGTAAGTGTGCAGCAGCACTGACATCAGACTTCCCTGCTTAAAAGATAGCTAAGATCGTTAGCACTGCAGAGGCTGGATACGAGGATTGCGAAATATCACAATCCTTTTGAATGTGAACATGTCACTGTATGGGAACACTTTGACGAAGTGCTGCTTCATTTGGATACCACTTCTGGAGATCCGCAGCCTCAAATTATATTAGCCAATCTTCGCTCTTTCCTTTACCACGTGCTAAAAGCTTGGATACGTGCATTCTCCTTTTGAGAGCTTTCTTGCTCATCTTTTCTCGAACGAATTTAATATTCAGTTGAAGACAAAGCTTGACAGTTATTATATTATATTATATTATATTATATTATATTATATTATATTATATTATATTATATTATATTATATTATATTGTATTATATTATGAAAATCCACAGCCTGCTTCCTATCGACCGACCGGGTCAGGGAATGGAATGAATGAAGCCCCCATCTAGCAGCGAGTATATGAACTGTGCCGGCTGTCGAAGCCTGTCGCACTCCTCTGGGGCAATGATTAAATGAATGACAGATGAAATGAAATGAAAGTGGAGAGTGTTGCTGGAATGAAATAGTGACAGGGAAAACCGGAGTACCCGGAGAAAAACCTGTCTGCCTCCATTCTGTCCAGCACAGATCTCACAGGGAGTTACCGGGATTTGAAGCACGGACCCAGCGGTGAGAGGCCGGTGTGCTGCCGCCTAAGCCACGGAGACTTTATATTATATTATATTATATTGTATTGTATTATATTA
The DNA here is from genome assembly GCA_946902985.2 of Meconema thalassinum. Classification (NCBI taxonomy): domain Eukaryota; kingdom Metazoa; phylum Arthropoda; class Insecta; order Orthoptera; family Tettigoniidae; genus Meconema; species Meconema thalassinum. The sequence goes on along the minus strand of OX336389.2, from coordinate 1,221,710,812 downwards.
TATGATTACTTTTGGTTGCTATGTTTGAGCCGGTCATCTCGTATTCCTCGCTCATTCTTCTATCAAGTGCGAAAATTGAAGGCCCACGCAGTAAGTGCATGGATATTTACATTCAGTAGTACTGTATAATTACTCTTGTTTTATAAATTATACTGTACTGTAGTATAATTCTACTTTGTTTCAAAATTATAATATTCATCCGTCCAACATTTACTTCAGATCCTTGCAATGATATCCATCGCAAGTTCTACAGTTGTTGTTATTGATTTTAATAATTCATTTTAAGGGCTTAGGACATCTTTGGTCATCAGTCCCGTGTACTTGGGTGTGTGTTGAATTTGTCTGATAACCTGTGTTTCTGTGCTGACTGGAGTAGTTTGTGTAGCTGTAATTGATATGGTCGGGGTTGGAGGTAGGCCCCTCGGGACTTGAACTAAAGTACTGTACTATCATGGCATCCCTGGAGGGAGTGTGGAGAAACCCGGAGGAAAATCACATTCAGCCAGTGTCAGCGCCAGGATTCGAACACTCAATCTCTGAACTTGCTGCAGCTTTGTACTCTACTGCCTCTAGTCCTGAGACCTACTGTACAAAATAATCTCAGATAAACCAGTGATAAACTGAAAAGTAATGACTCACGGATTCATGCAATGAGCGTGGGAGAATTAATAACCGACAGTAACTACATTGCAGCAGCGCATCGCCTCATTTTTCGCATTGAATTGTTTGAATTACATGTAGCGCTCTGCGTCAGTGCATCACTTCACATGTCCATTAAGTCGTCAATTGATCGTCAGTAATTGTGTGTTTCTAATTAACTGAAAAATAATGTACTGTAGATTAATTGTTTCATATGCGCATGGAAAATTAATGTAAATGTTAAGTCTGAATGAATGTCCGGTAGACTGTGAAAAATGCACAGACGTATGGAGGTGTATTAGGATGAAGGGCAGTTGCAAACGCTTTTTAGGTATTGAGCTAGTAACTTATTTGCAGCTCATAGGCATTAATCTCACTGGAAGCTCCACTGCCCGTTTAGAACGCTAGTGGATAAGGAGTAAGCTGTTGCCAAACGTATCGCAGGAGATAACTATTAATTTGATATTTTAAAATCGTGACGAATGTGTAAACCTGCTCACTGTTCTAAGAAATTGAAGTGACCTAATTTGTTCAGCTTTTAATACCCTACAGAACAGTCCAAAACAAGTAATATTAACTAGATGGGGCGCTCGAATGTCACAATAAAATTCTTCTCTCCAGCGTACCCACACAACTAGCACTCTAACTATTTAGACCCTTTGAATCCTTCCAACTCAAGGGACTAATGATTACGTACTCCGAACCCTCGCTCGCATCCTGGAGACTATAGACGATGTTTAAGACTCTTCAAGATACAAGAATAATCCCTGAGTTGACGGGTAAGGAGAAATAGAATTAAAAGCACAATAAAGTCTACCGTAAAAGTTGTAATTGTGTTTGTATGAAATTTTGGAGAGGGAAATGTTGAACTCTTCTAAACACATTCGGAGTTTGGCTCTGTAATCACATTTCCCACTTACCTCCCTTTTTAATTTACGTTACCCTTCCCATTCTCCTTGTCCTCAAGTTAGTCTAACAGGCCAAGCTGCAAAAGTTGATACAAAGTATAGGATGTTAAAAATTGCACTCATTATTTGACTTCTCTCTATAATGGATGATCTGCTGAGGAGTGGGCCAGCTTTAAGAACGGAAGCAAAGAGATTGGAATGAATGGGGAGAGAAGCCTAGATACGTTTTTGGTGTTAGTACCTACCTCACGAGGCATGTATGGGATATGTACTACGAGAGAACCCGGATACTAAAGTTGATTGGTTCAGTCCCGGACCTCAGTGTCATTATGCAGCGAACAGTAGATGTAATTCTTCTCAGGGTTTATTAACTCACAATCTAGGCATGTTCTAGGATACAGACTCATTCCAAGTAGTTGTTGTTGTTTCACGTAGGGGCTTCGGCATCGTGGTTATCAGCATTATGTAAATGGCTGTGTGTGAATTTATGTGATAACCTTTGGTCTAGTGGTGTCTGTAATAGTGTGTTTATGTAACTGAGGATATGATTGGAAAGGAAGGACGGAAGCTTGTAGTTTTACGTGACTGTTAATCTCGCGATCATGAGCCACGGGACCTCCTTTTTTCGTGGAATCCGAACCACAGGACATGGCATTTCACTTCAAAAAACTCATATGCATTGACTGGGAATTGCACCAGGTCCGCCTTGGTGAGAGGCATACAGCTTGACCGCTGCACCACCACGCCCCCCGATTGGAAAGGAGGTGACCGTGGATATAAACTACGAACCATCCCGACTTTTGCCTGGACTAGAAGAGAGAAACCACAGACAATTGAACTCAACATTCCTCAGTTTTGCCTCATAAGGCTGAATGTACTCCGTCCTTGGCAAAGCCGGGGATCAAGCCCAAGACGTTAAGGACCGGGAGTCTTAATACTGTACATACTTAGAGACCGCAGCAGGGCTCATTCGAAGACCCGTGTCCCCTGTTTCCCTGTTACACACACCGACTGGGAACTGAAAACCAACATATCCGTCGCTCCTAATTGAAGCAACAACAACAACAGATGTGGAGATTGCTAGAGACAAAGGCCCATTGGCATGTGAGAGTGAGGCTGTGCGATTGCTGTTCCTCACATGCCTAATTTTAAGTGCCATTACGTGACTTGTTTGCGGAGCTGTTGGGAACTTGGCTTCCTCCCTCACAGCAAGACATCCTACCTTCAGGAACTCTTTGGTTGTTGCTCAACTTCAGGAACTAGGAAAATACCGGTCATCAGCAACATGAACTTAATGGCTGTATGAGTGCCATCTGTTCTTGTTGAATCTGTATTTGTGGGAAGCATTGAGAAAGGTAGTAAGCCTCCGTGGCTTAGGCGGCAGCACGCTTGCCTCTCACCGCTGGGTCCGTGGTTCAATCCCGGTCACTCCATGTGAGATCTGTGCTGGGCAAAACGGAGGCAGACAGGTTTTTCTCCGGGTACTTCGTTTTTCCCTGTCAAAATTTCATTCCAGCAACACTCTCCACTATCATTTCATTTCATCTGTCATTCATTTAATCATTGCCCCATAGGAGTGCGTCAGGCCTCGGCAGCCGGCACAATTCATATCCTCGCCGCAAGATGGGGGCTTCATTCATTCCATTCCCTGACCCGGTCGGAGACTGGAAGCAGGCTGTGGATTTTCATTTTTCATTGAGAAAGGTAGCATAGCAGCCCAGCAATATATCTCTCCGCAATGAGTCACCCGACTACACACGCATTTTGCCGGTGCGCGTCTCTGTTGCTAGACCGATGAAAATGACCCTGTAGTACGTGGTTACCCTACACGATTCTGGTGGTTAGTCCAGGCACGGTATTTTGATTTCTTTCATTCGTCATCAGTTATATTAGAAGGGAAAATACGTGACCTGAAGCAAAATTGATTAATTCTCTTGCATTCTGATGGCAGAAATGCATTAACCATCCCAACCCATACCTTCCTGCATATCAGAACAAATCCTTTTTCTGTGACGTCGAACATTGTTGTTAAGCTAGTTTGCTGGCGCCGAAGAGATACGAACCTCTTGGATTTGGACGTTGAATTACACACGTGCCTTGTACCATATATCACGGCGAAATAATATGGTTGAAGTTCTTAGAGCGCAAGAGTTGAAAATTGATCATAACGCAAGTCGTCTATGAATTGTGAACTGACGATATAATTTTAATTTGCACTAGGTTGTGCCGTCATGACTTTTCAAAGATTCTATATAATACCAATTTTGTTATAGCCTACTCTGTGGATTCGTTCTCAGCCTCTGTTCGTCTTATTCCTCGTTGTGTCGGTCACGTCTATTTTAATCCCAACCTTCTTTTGGCAGTGGAGTTCTGCTCTTTATTGGTTAATAACCACTACTCTTTTATCCAGTTTCTGCTGAGAGCCTTATATAGGCTACAGGGTTACTGACTACCACGGAACTTTCTTGTAAGGGGCGTGTTGGAGCATTGGTCAAGCTGCTTGGCTCTCACCAAGCTGGACCAGGTTCAATTTCCGTTAAATGCAAGTGACATTCTTGCAATGAAATGTCACGTCTTGTGGTACGTAATCCACATAAAAAGGCGATCGCGTGGTTCATGGTCAAGGTCACGTAAAACTACAGGCTTGCTTGCTTTTTTTGCTTACTTTCTCGTAGGCCTAATACAACATTTAAAAAATATAGAGCAGCTATTCAATTGCTCTCATGAATCAGAGTACACCCTTTTAAGTCCTTACGTCAGATATTACTTATCTGGTGGAGCTTAGAATGGAAATGAATATGGTTCATAATCTTCCTCCCAGAAATTAAAAAACTCGACTTTGCAGATTCCCAGAGAAGAAAATGCATTATAAATACGAAATTTATATTCTGTCCACAGAACACTTGCGACTTCCTACGGATCTTTCTCTGGTATTTGTAGCTAATGTGACAGCCATATATTTTCTCTTTCGACAATTTACGTAACACCCTCTGTGTAATGATACTGTGGTAACGATGTCCTGAGCTTGATTCTCGGCCCTGTCAAGACATTCAATTCTGTTCTGAGGGTTGAAACTAAAGGTGATCCTAAGAACTGAGTAAATTGGGTTGGATAACCACCTCAACCGTTCAAGAAGTAGTTTTCTGTTCTACTCCAGGCAAATGACGGGGTGATATCAAACTTATGGCTACTGAAACTTCCACCCAACCCTAACCATAACTTCGAGTGCAGCAATCACAGTAGCGGAGGTTAGCCTAATTCACACACACTCAACTACACGGTATTTCAATGTTCCGTCGCCTAAATCAATAATCACCACCACCATATCATTTCCAAGTACAGTACACGGAGCTGATGCCAACGATGATCCAGACCCACAAATAGAAAAACAGCATACTACTGTATTTCAATACTGTATCGCTATAGGCAGCACAGCGTGGGTTATAATAAACGACATTGTCTTCTGTGGTTTCAGGGAACGAGTGGTGACTCCCGATCCAGGAGTCGTGGGTTCGATTCTCTGCTCGGCCAAGGAATTTAATTCTGGTCTGAGGATTTGAACGGTGTATACCCAGCCTCGTGAGGAAAAACTGAGGAGAAATGGGTTTGATTCCCTTCCGCCACCCAGAAATGGTTTTCCGTTGTTTCCTACTTCTACTCCAGACAAATGCCGGAAACGTCAGGCCACGACCGCCTACTACAGCCATCACAATGGCACAGGTTACCCGACAGATTTAGCACACACCCAAGTACATGGGGCTACATGACGACGACGTTGCAAAGCCCGTAAAGAATCAACAACAACAATAATAATAAACGGCATCACCTATGTACTCCTATCTTGAGAAGAGAAGTTTCCCCGAGAATATAATTTCCTCAGTCACCCCATACAATTGTGCAGTGTATATTCTCTTGCCGCTGCCTTGCTAACATAAGGGATTGACTGTAGAGGATTATGGAATATCGGGACGGCTTGCGACGTTATGTAAGATACTCCGCCCCACAGGTCTCCCAAGAGATCGGTAAACACCGTAAAGAAGCCGACTGCTCCTGCCAGCAAAAATCGAATCCGAACATTCCTCGTTCCACACCCACCCTCTTGTGTATCCGTTGCCACGTTCGCTATTGGAGGTTGGTGGACAGCGATTAATGTCTAACCTGAGCCCCAATACAGGATACACACGTCCTAGATCTCGTAGGAATTCCCTCATTCATGTGTCCATCTACGTCATACATAATGCATTGTATACTACGGCAAGAGTCCATAGAGTTATCATTTCATATATTAAGCGTAATATGAGACGAGGTGGTGGGAGAGGGGAGGGCAAAGACGCATGTAGTTGGACCCATTCAATTAGACTACCAGTCACCATAATAGCCATCATGATCATCAACCATAGCATGCGTGGTTTGAATCTTGGTGACTGTAGAATAAAGCGTATCTAGTTATGGGGTTTGAAGCCATTTTTCAGTGTTGCCTTAGTAAACAAAAGTTTGGTGCTTTTCAGTCGGTCAGCACGAATGTACCCAAACGAGTTGGGTTATACCCTAATCGTGAAAAAAAGAGACAGTCGGTCTGAAAGACTGGACTTTATATCATTTTAAATGCTACAAATGCTGAAAAATACTAGAAAGACTCTTTACATGCTAGATGATCAAGAAACAATCAGAACGCTAGAAAGTTACAAGTCATGAGGGAGCTGGAGCGCTCGGTGAAAGGAGGGAGCTGGCTGGATGACGTCACGCTCGCCGTGTCGTTGCCGTCTCGTAACGCCAGAGCTCACCAGTGAACTCAGTACACATGCACCAAGCGGTACTATGACGTCACACACCTCAGTGCATTCTCGGTACATTTCGTGACGTCGCCGTAACGTAACGACGAAGTCGACTAGATCATTTAAAATGATAAAAGTGATTATGATGATGATAATTGTTGTTTTAAGGGGCCTAACATCTAGGTTATCGGCCCCAAAATGATAAAAGTACATGAGATTAATAAATAAATGTTATATTTATATTTTATATTTTAATTTATGTTTTAATATTAAAGTAATATCAATACAGCCAAGTATCAGTTGACGAAAGCTGGGTTTTAACACGCACCGAATTGATACTGGTTGCAGATAACCGACCAGAGCGAGACCCATCATGCACGGTCTCCCGTCCATTCCTGAACACATTACAGTTTTTATCCACTTCATTAGGAGTATAATTTCTTCAAATCTAGCATGTAAACACCATTAAATGATGATCGAATGTACCGGGATTCTATCCCACAGCCTCAAGCTTACCAACTGATCCACACCACCGGTCTAAATTAAATTAAAGAATGAAGGGTGTTTATTTAAGGCTCGCTATCTCGGGCGCACGATTTTTACCATGTGACGCGATTATATCCTACCATCGATCAGATTTGAATGGCTTCAACCTAGGAAATTAAAAGACAATATTTTTTACGTTACAAAAAAATGGAAAAATGGAAATAACGACAAAGAGCTAATCCGTTCCGTTGGTCCTTTTAGGTACAGAGTTCCTTGGTATGAAGGGGATGTGGAAGTGAGATATTGACTTTAACTGTTGAAGCCGACAATGATTTCACCTGTGTGATAAGAACTTAAGTACAAACAGCGTATATCGTTTGGAATGGTGCTTCGTTGTTTATGGTATACTGTAGGCCTATTATATTATTTAAAGTGCTACGAAATTGTTATTATGTTGAAAGTAGGTGAGAAATAATTTATTTCGATACATTCAAATATATCTATTGTTGATTGTGGTTTACTAATTACGATCCAATAATGTTGGTATTTTATAAACAGTGCATTTAATGCGTCATTAGTTACCGGGTGATACGTGTCTTTGGACGTAATATGCATATATTACACTTTGTTCAGTGTGGCAGCTCATAATTCTGTAGAATCTATTTAAAAATGGTATGGATATACGTAACTAGTCGGATGCTGGACGGTTAGAACGCAGCAAGAAATGATTGGAAGAGGGGAGGGGGGGGTGAGGATGAACATGGACAAATAGCAACCGTTCCACCTTACTGCTCGTAGACCCTGGCGATACTGTGTACAAAGACTAGAAAATAAGTTTTTTTACTAAAGGAATATAATTTATAGCGCGTGACTTAGTGACAATTGATTAGCCGAGAAAGAAGTGTTGAGCAATTCCACTTGCCTTGTTTGCGGGGTAGCTCATTTGTCATCACAGCAGGTACGTTCAGTTAACGTGTTCTCTTGCTTACGTTACTAAAAGGTGCTCCATATCAAACAACTGCTGTGAAATATTTGGTTTTCTGTTGTAATTAAAGATTTCAGATGCATGTGGGTGCCTAAAAGGGTAGCTTCCCTTGTCAGGGTAAGCTGACCAGTGTAGAGTGTTGTGGTGTGCTAGGAACTAGGGGGCGTTCCTATGAATAATGTAATAGTGTTTGGAGGGATGGGACCCACTGCAAAGGGTCGTTGTGCTGGTCGCTCAGCTCAGCTGACTGCTTGTTATGTAACTGACACTGTTCGTATCAGCCGAGTGGCACGCGCTGCTTGCTGGCAGCCGAGCCGGCTCGAGAGACACAAAGGTACCTGAGTTAGCGCTAATGGCTTACCGTCTGTCACGTCTTTACGTGACGGGAGTAAGGAAGGGCGTTGGGATGTAAAGAGGCGTATAACAGTAATGCTAGTGTAGAGTGTGGACCAAGTGTTTTATTGGTCTGTGATTCTGATTGTGAGTCCCTTGTAGGGAATGAAATTATGTTTATAATGTAATACAAGTTGCGGGTTGCAGGTTACATAAGTAGGAACTCTGAACACGATTGACTGACTCACCTCGGTTGACACCAGCGTAGCCTCGGGCCGTCTCGATGAAGCACTGACAATGGAGAGATCCTTTGACCCCATTAGGATGCCTTCTTATACCTTCTGACGTCCTGCTGTCAGCATTGTGTTGGCATGCCGCCCCAGTTAGTACTATGTCGCTGAGTGTAATGATTACGTAAGGCTTGAGCTGCTTTATGGAGTAGCAAGCTGTCCTTACAGTATTAATGGATGTTGCCCCGGCTTTCCAAGGGTTGCCATTTTAGGGGATTTGGCCAGATGCCGGGGGGATGGACTCCAAGGGGTGCCTACCCCTGGGAGGCTGTACAAGAGTCTTCCTTCATTTGTTCGCGTCCTCGCGAACGGGAACGGAACTGGAAGTTGGGGTGTTGACGTAGTGGTCCTTGAAACCCCCTCGTATCTCCTGGTGGCGTCGTATCGAAGTGTGGGTGTGAGGTCAGCCCGTGTTCAGAGGGGAGGGTTATGGGATTTACAGATATATGTATACATTGACATTGTGAAAAAACAAACAAAAAAAAAATTGACATTGCGAAAGATTGGATTAACATTGGGAAAAAAATATGACATTTGAGAAAAATTTAACATTAAAATAAATTCGACATGTAGAAAAAATTGCCCTTGCATTTGCTGGCATATTGCCAGTTTAAAAAAAAACATGGTTTCTGATGGTGATGTGTTACATAGCTGTGCAGGGAGGAAAAACCCAGGGCCGAACGGATGATGGCGTCGTCCGCCCTATCTTAGGGAAAAAATGCTCCCTGCAATAAGAAAGGTAGAAGAAAATAGAAAAATGGGTGTTCCAGGGTATAATGTAAGGGAAATATTCAAAAGTATTTATTTGTTTGGGAAAAAACGGAACACCCTGACAAATGGGGAAGTTAGAAGAAGGAAAAATGAAAGAAAACAAATCATACACATTATGGACATTGGCATCTTGATAATCAAACAAAAATATATAGCGTTTAATGTACTATGTTTATGAAGTTTGTCCTTAAAATTATAAATTACAATGACCTTATGTCTAGTGGAATAATTGTATAAAGTTCATCCTTAAAAGTTATAAATTACAATGACCCTATGTCTACTTAATCGCGCTAATCCCTTATAATTATAGTTTTTGTGAGGTACCTCGCGTGCACGCTACCCGTCTGTACGTACGCTTGCCGTCTCACGGCTGATCCTGTACGGCCACTTCTTGGTACGGTATAGTGGTCGTACCGCTTGCACGTATTCTTAATACCTACTCTGTGAAGCATCCTCTGTGGGTGAATGCTTTCACACTTGACAATGAGAGTCACTGCCACAAACCGGTTGCGCCCTCATTGTCGTAATCTGCGTCACATTTTGACGCTTTATGTGTTTTAATTGAGTTGATCTGCCAGTAAGCCTGGTACCCCACAGGCACCAGTCCTGCTGTGCAGATTTTATTTTATTTGTGGAGTGTGTAGCTGAAAAAGAAAAATGTGGTGAGTGTTGGAGAGTGTGTCGGGATTAGGGCAAGTTGACGTATATAAAATATAAAAAAAATAGTACATAATCATGGCATGCCGTAAATAATATGCCACTGCTATATGGCAGTGAAATTCCTGTCACCAGTTTCCTGTATCTGGTGACGATGCCTGTGAAAAAATGGCGAGGTTTAGAAAAAAACATATTAGTATTGGTTGAAGCTCTTCTTTCACTGAAAAAAAAAATAGCATGATTAACGTTAATTAGCTGCAAGACCGGGCTTACCCTATACGGTGCCGTAATGCCGTAAATAATATGTAGTTGGTCTTACCCCGGTAGCGGAATTGTGGTTACCGGGTGCCGATATATTCCACTTTGATTAACCCTATTGTACTATATTATATCTTATCCTATATTCTAGTGTATTGTCGGACTTACCCTGATACCGGGTTTGGCGGTCATCAGGAGCCGACCGGCGTTACTTAATACTATCTATCTTAATTATGGTCTAATTAAAAAAAACCTATTACTAAGCCGAGAGGGTTGCCTTAATCTATTGCCGAAATGTGCTGCGCCATACCTGGCAACAGCGGTGAATAAATTTGCTTAATCCTAGGTTGCGTGTCAAATGCAACCGTCTTACAACTAAATTTGGCCTAGGACGATCGCCTGGGGCAATTAAATCCCCAGATCACCACCCGCACGAGCCCCAGAAACACCGGTTGTCTCTAGGGTCGCTAGATTCCGTCCCCTTAACTCTAGGTGTCGACGTCTATTATTAGTACTAATCTATTCGCAGGCGTCTTACGGTGCCACTAAGCTAACCGTTTCGCCCGCTGTAACTTCCTTGTTCATGACCGTTTGCTGTTCCGATTTAACGTAGTTGAGCCGCCCACTTGGCTCCTGTGAGGTGCGCGCACTGCCCCTCTCTTAATGCCCATTGACTGCCCGCTGCGTCGCCATTTATGTGGGCATTGGACAGTGTGGTCCAATGGCATAATATCCTCCGGGAAGAAAGCGTCCGGGGAGTCCTCTTCGCCTGTGTCGGCCGCAATATTTATATTCATGTGTCCTCCGGGAAGTGAGCGTCCGGGGAATCCTCTTCGCCTGTGTCGGCCGCAATATTTATATTCATGTGTCCTCCGGGAAGTGAGCGTCCGGGGAATCCTCTTCGCCTTAATCGGCATTGCTGGGTTGGCCCACTGAACCCTTTTGAGTGCCCGCTATGCTACTCATTTAAGAACTCTGGCGACCCGTTGTCGTCCATTTACGTGGGCGCAGGACCGAATGAGCGCGTACATTCCATATATATATATTCATATTTCATTCTTCATTATCGATTACCGTCGTGGTCTTCACCTTCACCTCGCGGGGTAAGGACTTGTCGGATCTAGGATTGGTCCTGCTGAACCCTTGGATCCTGCTTCACTCCTGACGAATAGGAGTCTGACTCCCCGCCATGGAAGTCCTACTTACGTAAATTTAACTACCAGTCTAGTCATAATATTGGGGTCGTCTCTAGGGATAGCTCCCGAGGCCGGCGCGGAGTGAGCTATTTCTCCCGCCATTCTCAGAAAGTCTCCCTGCAGGTCTTGGCTTCGACGACCGTGGCACAAAGTGGGTGTAGCATCCCTTCCTCCCAGGGGCGGTTTATGCGCACCTAGGATTCCAGAGCTTGCCCGACCAGGCCGCGAATGCTTTGACCTTACGTGGTTCGTCTATTTGGTCAGGTCAGTGATTTGGTGAGCCAACTGGGGTAAGGGTCCACATCGCCTTCCCCAGCTCTGCTCCAGTGTGGTCCCTCCGACCTTCGGCTTACACCGTTGTCAACCATCAGTTCGTATCAGATTCCTTTGTAAGAGAGAAAAAAAAATGTGTCGTAACCTGTGTGAATGGTTCAATCTCTGTGTAAAATGTAAAATATTTCCAGTGTAGCGGGGTTGTAGATCTTCTAAGTACATAGGCTACTTCTGGCCTACCATCGCTATGTCAGCTTCCCAGCAATAATGCTTTCTTTACCTTAATGGAGGTGTTAGTAGGGTCTGTAAAGTCAGGTACCCTGTTATTAGGATTTGGGGGTAGTTATTTGTTGAGTGGGCTTAAAGTATGGTAGGAAGGGTTTACGCACCTTTGGGTTCCACGTTAGTGGTGGCCTGAAACCGGTGATGCCACTGGGATGCTTCTATAGTGAGTGGAGTGGGGAGGTAATTCCCGGGATTGCAAAAATACGAAAATTCATGCAGGTTTGATATTAAAATCCCTGGTAATTGGATGGGATACTCATGCATGTGTCTGGATATGAAGTTTCTGCCTTCATGTACGGATAGGTGTAGGATGGGGCATAATACCATATGTTCCTTTCATGCGGGAGAGCTTAAGTACTAAAGCATGGTTAATATGTATCTATGGCCTCCTCTCTCATTTGGAGAGGCGCATTATGCTTCTTTAATGTTTGCTGAGCCACCCCTAATACTCAGGCGGTGCAACGGGGCTCAAGGCGTAGCATGCCTGCTCTTTAGACGCATGAAGTCCATCAACCCCTTGTGTGTATTTTGTAATGTAGTGTAGCTGTTTTTGGTCGTGTAGATGTGTCTGCGTTGTTTATGTGGGGCGTGAGAAGGTTATGGGAAGGGAATAAGGTGGTACGCTGGTAGCCTGTTCTCCTGTCGTCCCCCCTTGGTCCATGTTGGCTTTCTATCCGCGCCTTGGGATAGTAGAGCTGCATGACCTAATCTGGTCGGCCATTTGCAGTGTAGATGTGGCCAGTGGTCGTAATGCGACTGGTCATGTGCTAATTATCTGTAATGACTCTTATGCCTTATGAGCGATAAGAGAAGTTATTAGGGGGGAGATCTTATCTGTGTTTGCTCCTAATTGTTGAGTGCGTGTGCGTGTGTGTGCCTATGTTCCGCTACACCACGCGGACGGTTGGTCTGTTGCAGGTCAAGTCGTAATATGTATCGCCTGTGGGGGCAGAAGGCGCCCGTGGCTTGCCACCGTCCCTGCGACCGTGCCCTATAGGCCCAAGATAAGTTCCGCTGTGCCACGTCTTGTCCATTGCCAAATGTTTTTGCAGTGTGGAAAAAAAATGTATGGTGTTATAATAGTTATGTGTGTGTAATTTCACGGTCACGGGCGATACGCAATAGTGTCTCGTCACCGCAGTATTGCAGTGTAACTAGTCTGCTGTCAGCAGTTAGTATGTGCAATTCTGCAAGTATGCAAGTGTGGTCATTGTTTTGGATTCCTAGCCTAATGTAGCAATTCGCCCTAGTTAGGTAATGACGTCGTGTGGCCATTGTTCTCTAAGACCTGTGTCTTGCGAAATTTTCCTACCTGTGTTCGTGAAACGTATTCCCTATGTCTGGTGTAATTCGAAATTTTATGTCTGGCTTTTGGTGGGAGGAAATGTAGTACTCCCTGTTTATGCACTTGTATGGGCCAATTTCAGTATGGTTGGACGCCTGAATAGCTGTTCTCCTTTGCGTCTAAATTTTCACTGGAACTCAGACCCGTGACCTTATGACATTCTCTGTGTTTTATGTTTGCGTTGTGTTCCAGGGCTTGGGGCTTTCCCATTGTGGTTTTTGCTTGTGTTCCGTGTACCAAAAATACCATTGGATAGTTAGTTTTTGGTACGGGTGTGGTGTGTGGTCATGGGTTCGAATCCGGTCGTCTGTAAAGACTTGGTGTGATCATTTTCGTGCTGCATTTAAAATGGCACGTTCCCGTTGATGTGCAGTGCGCAAATGAAAGCATGCATACCTGTGTAGAGTTTGTACGTTTTTGATTTCCCCTTGTAGTGTAATTTTGGAAGATATAGGGTCTCTAAATCGGGCGTGAATGATGCCGTGCGCTCTGCTCTGAGAGCTGTCGTCTGTAAGCGTACAGGTTATCACTGAGGCCTGCGTTCTTGCTGAGTATGGCGGTATCGGATTGCAATGTCCTGCGCGCACGCTCGTTACTTGTCTTGATAACGCTGTATGTCCGGCACATGTGATTTTAATCGCTTACTTCTCTGTGACTGTGATGAGTGCTTTTCGCATTGTGACAGAAAAGAGGGGAATTTGTGGTTTAACGTGACCGTATCTGGAGATCAGGAGCCCCGGGATTTCCGTTTTACTTGGAATCCAAACCACAGGCCATGGCATTTCACTTCGGAAATCCCATATGCGTTGGCCGTACTATAGAAGAACCTTCCATTGACTACATGTGTGTCCCCAGATTTTGTGTTAACTGTATCGTCGTTCAAGTATGTTCTTTATCACTGGAGAAAATGTCGTTGTACGCGAGTGTGTCTGGTCCGCTAGTCGCGTGTTTGGTGACCAGATGCCAGAGGCGATTGTATTGTTTTTCGTTTATGACCCGCTGTTAGTGGGACTGTCCCAATTTGTCTTAGCTTTCCCATTATTCTGTTCTAGAACTGGATATCTACTCAACCTTATATTCCTGGTACTCAGAAGGTTGCGGGTTTGGAGACCGTCTTTTACCCAGAGTAATTGTTTCCGGCACCATGAAGGTTGTGTCTCCGGGACAGTTCTGGTGAGTGTTAGGATCGTATCCCGGTTCGGTCAGTGAGCTATTTCTTGGCCCTCTTTTCACGCCTGCCCGTGGGATTACTTCCTTTCCTTTTGGCAGTATTTCCGCCTTTACGTGTACCTATGTATTAAATATGTATATTTGTTTAACTTGGCCACCTTTCTTTCATCGGGCCTAATGCCTGCGTCATAATAGAAAAAAAAATGAGCTATGCCCCGCTCTGGATTAAGAGAGCACTTTGAAAGAAAATAATAGCAGGTGGCGATAGTCTCTAAAAATTATGTCGTGAACACTATAAAAAATGTTAAAAAAAATGTGCTTGGGACCTGAGTGTAGTATTTACCATTTTGGTAACGTGAGTACTACCGTAAACTGGTTACGTCTCAGGGGAATCTACCGACACTGTCTAGTACACATTAGGAAGGCCATTGCAAGACGTAATTGACACACTTGTATCCACGTCAGGAGCAAAGCCAGTGCACTATGGGAGTCAAACCTGCCCTTCAAAGTAATTGTAACTCACCACAATGACAGTGTCTCGTCCCGGTGTGCAATTGGGCTTTTCAGTTGGCTAAAGCACACCTCACCAAATTTTTTGAAGTTAGTTTGAGAGTCTTAATTCCTGCCACACTTACGGCTTTCGCCCGCAACAGGAGGATCTATCAAACTGTGGAACCCTAACATAGAACGTTTAGTCATTTTCTACTTAGAAAGGCTCACTTAAGCTTTATGCTGTGATTTTATGCTTAAGCTGTGTTCAAAATATCTCTCTTTCAGCCTGAAGCCTGCTTGGCTTCCACTTGGCTTAGCATATTTAGATACTTTACGTTATGGCATTCACCACTTCGCCCAATAACCATTGATGGCCTGAGAGAAAAATGCCATGGTTCCGAAAAAAAAACAGGAAGGATTTAGAATTGTTCCTTCTAATTTGGCTATGTTGCACTGTATATACATAAAATAAGAACGAAAAATATGCAATTTTATGTTTATTATGTACTTGTTGGACCATTTTCTTATCGCCCCCGTGTGAAAGAATTTATGTGGCCTATAATGTTGGTGTTAGCGATGTTAGTTTATTTCTGTGGCCCTGGTGGAAGTCGTTATCCTCTTTCGAGCTTCAGTGCTCAGAAAGGTGAAGGGTTTTGCCCTGTTATTAGATGATAGGCCTCTGGAATCCACTGGGGTGTTCCTTTGCTACCTTCCGGCGGAATTTCTAGCAAAGTAAGCTTTGGCCTACTTCCACCGTGGCGCGTGTCTATAGGTTTAAATGTACCTGTATTCGAGGGCCTAATTGCGCTTGGCGCTGCCCTAGTAGATTTTACGGGAGTGTGGATATATTTGACTGCGTGGTTTTGTGGGGTAGGTGAGAACACCTTTCCTAATCCCCGTTTACTGTGTGGTAATGCCTGGTCAAAATGTTCGTGCGTATATCGTGCATCCTGAGGGACTAATACCGGTGTTTGCCTTCGTTCTGGCAAATTTGCCCTTTGAACTGGCGGTAAAGGTCGCTTAATGGCTTGTGTCTGGCCTAGCAATGTGGTGGCTTGTAGCCTGACCGCTTTTCGGCCTGTGGCCACGGCCGACTCCTGCCAATGTGTTAGCCTATCTGTGTACGTGTATGTAGGCTTTATGTGTAGTGGGACGGGTTCTATGTCGTCAGCCCATGACGTGGTTATGTCCCTTTGTTTCCCTGTCATATCATGTGTGTTTAATGGCCCTGGCTTCAACTCCCTCTCGTCCCTCTGTTCCGAGGGGATTGTTCTAGGCTCTGCCCCTCGGTTTGGCAAAATTGCCTTCCGATCCGGAGCTGAAGGACGTGTGTATGTGTTAGATTTATTCTGCAGTAAGTTGGAGCCTAACCTGGCCGTCTTCTTGACTGTGGCCACGGCGAACTCCTTCCATTGTGTGGCAGTACGTGGCGAGAGGGACATCCTCGTAAATTGTCGAGTCAGCGTATCCACGCTTATGTCCTCTCTCGGGTGGGCTGATGGCCCTAACATGAACTCAAAAATGGCCTTATTGGCTTGTAGCTCACGGCATTTGTCCCAAATTTGGGTGTACTGCCTTATTGAGGCATATGACCCGTTTGCAAATTACTGTATTAGTGTATTAATGTTTCTGTGCTCTGTATAGTTTTGTGGCCGCTAGTTGGAGAAGCGCTTGGACGCGAATTAGCTCCTTGTATTGGGCGTGTAAACTTGTGTAGTGCACCCTCATTCTCTCGAGGGTTGCATTATCTATTACGGGACCATGTGTGGTAGTTAATTGTTGGTATATTCTGTTTCTTTGTATATGGAACCTATTGAGGTGTTCATGTATGTGATTCAAGAGTGTATGTACGCATCTTAATCGCGCTGTCCTACCCTCTGACGGGGTGTATGGCTGTTTGCCCTGTATTGCCCCGATTTTTGTTTGGAGTGCCCGTATTTGTGTTTGCCGGCTTTGTATGTGCCCTTGGCATCTGAACAATAATGTTAATAATATTGGCGTACCCCTATTGCCTCTATGGCTTGCAATCTCTGCATGAGGTGCCATTCTGACTGAAGTGTATGGGCCTACAATAAGAATAATAATAAAAAAAAAAAATCTGTGCATGCTTGACAGTGTATTTATATTTCTCTGATTCTGTATGGGGCTAGGGGGTTGGTTTATTAAGAATTTCCCCTGTGTAGCTAATTTGGAGCACACAAAAAAAAATGGTGCTTTTTGTCTGGGGGAAAATTTTCTCACTATTCGCTTGGCTTTTTGCGGTACGGAAGGGGTCGTTTCTCCTACGAGGGCTCGTTGGTTGAGTCCCGTTCTACTGTGCGTAGGACGGCGCCTCCACCAGTGTTTTAGATCCCTTATTTGGGGGTGGATCTAAAAGGGAGAGTTGTTGTACTAATTTATAAAGTGGTGCCTAAAAGGGTAGCTTCCCTTGTCAGGGTAAGCTGACCAGTGTAGAGTGTTGTGGTGTGCTAGGAACTAGGGGGCGTTCCTATGAATAATATAATAGTGTTTGGAGGGATGGGACCCACTGCAAAGGGTCGTTGTGCTGGTCGCTCAGCTCAGCTGACTGCTTGTTATGTAACTGACACTGTTCGTATCAGCCGAGTGGCACGCGCTGCTTGCTGGCAGCCGAGCCGGCTCGAGAGACACAAAGGTACCTGAGTTAGCGCTAATGGCTTACCGTCTGTCACGTCTTTACGTGACGGGAGTAAGGAAGGGCGTTGGGATGTAAAGAGGCGTATAACAGTAATGCTAGTGTAGAGTGTGGACCAAGTGTTTTATTGGTCTGTGATTCTGATTGTGAGTCCCTTGTAGGGAATGAAATTATGTTTATAATGTAATACAAGTTGCGGGTTGCAGGTTACATAAGTAGGAACTCTGAACACGATTGACTGACTCACCTCGGTTGACACCAGCGTAGCCTCGGGCCGTCTCGATGAAGCACTGACAATGGAGAGATCCTTTGACCCCATTAGGATGCCTTCTTATACCTTCTGACGTCCTGCTGTCAGCATTGTGTTGGCATGCCGCCCCAGTTAGTACTATGTCGCTGAGTGTAATGATTACGTAAGGCTTGAGCTGCTTTATGGAGTAGCAAGCTGTCCTTACAGTATTAATGGATGTTGCCCCGGCTTTCCAAGGGTTGCCATTTTAGGGGATTTGGCCAGATGCCGGGGGGATGGACTCCAAGGGGTGCCTACCCCTGGGAGGCTGTACACATGCCAATATGACACGCAAGGACTTCACGACACTAGCTGACAACCTTACTCGATGTCATAAAAAAGCGACTACCTAACAGTTTTCTATTCGTGCTAAGATTGTTGTATATAGGCCTACTTAAGTTTTTGGGTGTGTCTACAGAAATGTATTCCTTGGTTTTGATTGCCTTGCAGTCTCTTCTACTCACTCACTATAAAACAGGTACAATAGGATATCTTGTCAAGGCTAGGTTATATTTCAGCTCACTTGTATATTGCCTGATGTGGACCGATTAATTGGAATTAATTGTATTCGGTTGTATATTTCTATCATTACTGACCTAGAGAGAAGTATAAACATGGAACTCAGAGAGACTGGATTTATTTTACATTACTTAGTATTTACAGTATTTTCTTTTGTTACTAGCATTCTACACGACGTTGTTCGGGTTCCAATGTTTATTAGTTAAGAGATCCTAAGGTTTCTTGCTTTAGCATAATGAGTGAAATTATATGAGAAGTAAAATGTATAATACGCATTACTTTCCGTTATATGACTTGTACCAGGCCTCTCCGAAGTCCACATTCCGTTATTATTAGTTAATGCAGATAATTTTCTGAACATAATTGTTTCATAATGTTTGATAAAGCGGGTATAACAAGTGGTTATAATCCGCAGTTTTTGTTAAATCAATAGGACATTTTGTTAAAATCAGTGCAAATATATCCATTAACAAATTTTCAGATTGCTTTGGCTCGACTACTTCATTTAGGATACAAAGACAAAAAAACCTAATATATTGATTAATTTAAATTTGAAAGTGCTCTTATTATTATATGCAAACACAATTGTATTTAATATAGTACTTCCTTCCTCGGCTTCCTGATATTTTCCTCTCATTATGATTATAAGCCAACAATGAATGACGTGGGAATCGAACCCACCTCTTCTCAGTTTTACCTCACGAGGCTGGGTGCACCCCGTTCCAGTCCTCAGACCAGAATTTACTTTCTTGTCAGAGCTGGGAATCAAACCTGGACCCCAGGAGCGATAGCCAAGAATGCTAGTCACTACACCACGAGGTGGTCCGAAAAATATATTTTTTCAATGCAGGAATATTCAAATATATTTTTGCTGTTGTAGCTAAAATTGACCTTCAAATTACATATCACTGCTTAATTTGGTGTTCAAATTAAATGGAGACCCCTGTGCCCCCGATCCCTATATTTTCGGAAATGACATATAACCTATCCGGTCCACCAAAAAAATAACATTAACCCCCCAATTTTCATGCTGACCAAAAACAGCCGTTTATTGAGGAATCTTTGCCAGAGAGTTTTAACCCCCAATCGCCTCCCCAAGTCTTTAAATTCAATTTTTATGCATACAGTAGAAGTTATGCTGTACCTTAAATGCATAACTAATAAGAAAACATATTGTTTATTAAATTTATCAGATAGAAGATTCAGGAAAATATCTCTCTCCCCCCAAACAAACAACAAATATTTAAACTTTTTTTTCTCCGTCTAAAACTCGTTTAGTCCTTTCAAACGACACTTCGTTAGTTAATTCAACATTAAATAGAAGTTATACGGCAAGTCTATGTTCATACACTGAGCATCAGTCAGATGCACATTATAGTGTATTATCTTCTAATACGTAGATTGAGAGACCTACAGTTATTTGGGTGTTAAGAAGAGAGAAGGCGCGGGATTACTTCTTATGCCATGATTGTTATCGTACTGTGACTCGAGTGTAGTTCTATTGTTATTGTTTTTCATCCTATGTGCTGCGTCACTTTGGTGATCCGCGATCAGAATCCAATGATAATAGGCAATTTTATTT
Organism: Meconema thalassinum; assembly: GCA_946902985.2. NCBI lineage: Eukaryota > Metazoa > Arthropoda > Insecta > Orthoptera > Tettigoniidae > Meconema > Meconema thalassinum. Next base: position 1,221,690,906 of record OX336389.2, on the reverse strand, counting down.
TTATTTTTATCAAATTGCTGCGAAGAAGAAAGGAACTTCAAATAATTTCCAATGACATGAAGAAATCGTGCGAAAGGGAAACAACGGGGCACGAAGAATGTAATATGGCAATACAGCACAGCACACGTCACTTCCCCGGTAATAATGCTTGGCTTGGTTTATATTCTGGACAGTTACCTACGTACCTGTCACTCTTCTGCTGCATATACAGTAACAAGTACTTCATATTTCTGGTGCCACCAAGTACGCTCTTATTGGACGTTATTATTCAATCACGATTTAAAGCTTGATGCAGAGCCTACATGTGCCAATCCACACCATGTTTTAACAACTATGTTTTAAATAATGCTATTGTTATGGTGGGGTTATTGTTCCGTTTATCTGTACGTTAATTAGGATACTGAAGGAGATATTGAACCAACCCATTGTTCTCTCATTTTGTAAACGTTGTGGCAAACCTATAAGGCATCAGCATCATTCAACTTTAATGGTCTATTGAGTTGAAAACTAATTTCATTAGAATTGCAGCATATTCACAATTAAAGCTTGAATGTGCCAAGGTATTTTAAGCTGTGTGGAACTTAAATACAATCTGTTTATTCAGTAAAATCACCGCTCATCTCAGATTATGATCTGGTGGTTGTAGTTACTTCTATTATAGTGAGTGACAAGGCGAGATCATTTGCCTTTCAACCATTGTAATATTGTTATGAACGACGATTGCCAAATTATTCATGAGTTCCTGTGTGGTTCTTGGTTGTTCATAATAACAATAGTGCTTTCTCGCAACTCATGGCTGTGCTCATGTGCTCTATTCAATTCCTTAATAATTATCAGCCTGACAAACAAATTTTTGTTTGGAGCCTCCATAGGGAGCTAATCAGTGCTAAAGGAGCTGAATGTTCTTCGCCAAGAAGCACTGCAATTAGCTTCATAGCTGGAACATAGCAAGTAGTTGCCATCCTAGAAGAATTTGCCGTATTTAAAAGGTTTTTATGAAAATAAATCAATTGAAGAATTAAATACGTTACTGCTGTTTGTTTATTTTTACAGTGCCAAATACTGTATTTGCCTGATATTTTTATTTCCTCGGAGCTAGGTTAGGATATGGTATCCATTGTTCATTTTCCTGCTAAAATAGGTCTACTTCCCAAAAATGTTATACGGTTATTAGCCTCGTGTACTTGGGTGTTTGTGGATTTTGACTGATAACGAACAGTATGTTATTGTTGTGGTAGTGTGTGTAGCTATTCGTATTTAAACAGGCGTGCCACGATTTGAAATAAGGCATCATCCAAGGATTTGTGTGAAGTGAGTGCATCAAAAATTGGGGAAAACTCAGTATGGCCCCTATCAGTGCTGGGATTTGATCTTTTGACATCCGAACGCACAGCTACACTTTAAGCTACAGCGGTGAACAAAAATAGATGATTGGAAGTGTATATGTATATTTATTAAATATTTGCCTGACATTCGTAGAATATAACCGGAAAATCAAAAGACTGCTTCATATACTTCCCGTTTACTGGTACGCTCTCCCACTCTGTGTGTTCTTTCTTATTTCTTGGTATATATTGTCCTTTATATATGATATGCACCCTTCTCGGTCTAAGCATGGTTCAGGCTTTTTTTATTTTCTTCCCCACTCCATAGTAAGGTTCCTTCATTTTATACTTTCCATTTAATAATCTGGCTTCATGCATGTTGTTCGGCTCTACTTACGGAAAGCAAGAAAGTTTCTTTGGAAGGGGAGGGCAAAGGTAGACAAAGGTTCAGCCCTTATTTTGTGTCTTTAGAAATTTAGGAGCTATGAAAGGAACATGGAAGCAGGGGAGAGTAGAGAAGAAAATAAAGAAAAATGAATGCAAATGGTGGAGATGAGGCCGGTGATAGCGAAGTCAGCCAGTCAAGTCATATCCTTGCCTGTCAGACGTATTGTTGTCTCAATATCTTCACATAGCACTTAAGAAGAGGGCCATAACTAATGTCTTGACGTGTTCAGTAAAGGAATTGGCCGCCTTGTTGGTCCGGGGTCTGTCCCAAAGATCCTGTGTTTTATTCCCATTGACTGCGATCATTGGTCATCAGATGAGTGTTCTTGACTGCGTGTGTGAAGTTATCCAATAATTGTGGTATCTAATTCACAGTGTACAACTCTAATTATGTGTGTCTGGGATTGGGGTAAGTGCCTGGGACCTAACATAAGATTCCATTTTCCTTGATCGAATGAGAAAAAATGGAAGATGCCGCAATTGCTATCTGTTTCAAGATTGGAACCGTTGATGTATGGGCATGCATTGTGGAACACGTCTGGTGGGTCTTTTGGTCCTTCTCCAAGGGAACTAACAATATGGATAATACCCTAGTGTACCTAGGTAGTATATGGACGAGGTTTGATCACGTGTTTGCATGACGTCTACAATAAGTAGGCACGCGTACGAGCAACACTTTGTACTTAATCATAATACGAGAGTGAATCATGAAATAACGCAACAAGGTATTTCATTTTTGAATTGTTGCACATTTAGCTCGAAAATCCCACCCTGTCAACGTACATAAAGCACTGCTTCATATAAAGGGCAGTAGAGATGACTCAAACAATATCGCCAAACATGAGGCTTAAAATGGTAGGATTGGTGCAATAATGGTAAAATATTGAGGTTCGTTGCCTGATCATATTTTGATAACTCCTTGCCACCGCACTAGCTGATGATCGTCAGTACTCACTGAGGTGTACGTTGCTAACGTCTTATCCTACAACATAGACTACTTACTTTCGTACATTTCTTTTGATAACTGCGTGACAGTACCATCTTTCCTACAGCCCTAAGCCCACATCTAGGGAATTCTTCCCTGCTAACCTCTGAAGGAGCATCTAGGTAGAAGGCAGCTTGCAACCGATGGGGAGTCAGCACGCTTCTGGCGGTGCATAATTTCTTCAGTACGGGAAAGGTGCTTGTAGAGTGGGCGCGTAGACAAGCCTGGGCAATTATCGACCCTGCGTGTACTACTTTGAAGGCCATGAAGGTTTTGTCGTAATCAAAATGTTTATATAGGGAACAAAAATAAGAATTATCATAAAACATGTAGGCTACAAATTATTGAATGGTATGCATAATTGATTATACTATACGTATAACAACGAAGTATCGTGCTCCGTATCTAAGTGGTTATCATGCTAGGCTTTGGCCCCAAGGTTCCCGGGTTCAATTTCTGAATGGGCCATACTTGTTAGGGTTAATTTACCTGGCTCAGAAACTGGGTGTATGTGATGATATCGTCATCATCCTCATTACGATGTACAGGCCACTACTAGCGTTCAACTAGAAAGTCCTGCACTAGGTCTCCCGGGAGGTCATGCGGCATTTCACAATAAAGTAAATATTTGCTGATAAAATACGTAATTAAGCCATGGTAACACTGGTTTACCCTGAATATCCCTGCTTCTTGTAGTTTGTTAACTTAGGTACGGAAGTCTTCAACAAGCGACTTGAATGGTTCAGAACTAGAAATTGTTTTAATAAATTCATGTCACCATTATCCTGCAGTGTTGATAGTATATCTGAAGAGGTTTAACTAGAATTAAACATTTGTCAGCTGCGATCTGACATAATTCTACAAGTTTGTTTCGAGGATCAAGTGTACAGACCTGCCTGCGCATGTACTGTCTAATTTGCAACAACGAACTCAGATGAACAACTGTTTCCAAGAAAGAACCAAGTGTTATCTCTTGAAAAGGAATGAGTGTTTACAATTAGGTCATTTCTCATAATCAATACTAATGTATTTCCAAGCTCCTGATCAGAAAGAAGCTGTACTGTTATTAAATGTAAATGTTTTAACCATCATTAACTTCATTTTCATAGGTTGAAACTAAAATAGTTAATCATGACTTTTCATACATATACATTAGCTTAGTACATTAAATATTTGGCCTAATGGGCGGTTGTTTAGTGGATCGTATCTCGTTTAAGTTGTTACTTGTTCATGAGGCTTTAATTGATTTTATTCGTGTGATTGCCAGAGGCCCTACTAATTACTAAGTAATGTAGAGAATTTAAGCCATTCTTTCAGTGTTGCCTATACAAAACTGTCATTTGTAGCGCTTCAGTCGGTCAACACGATTATGCGGGGTACAAGATATAAATATGTAAATACACTCCTGGAAAAATATACACGTATTAGGTAATTAACTCTATTAATTTAATTAGTTAAATCCTAAATATCCCCATTAATTAACTAACACGTGTATTTTTTCCGGGAGTGTATTTACATACACCCTCTGTCTGAAAAGTTCGGTGAATGGGCTATATTACGAACGGATTGTTGGCTTACCTGAAACAGCCGTTACTGTCCTTCGAAGTAATCCCAGTGGATGGCTATGCACTTCTGAGAACGACTGAACAAGTCCTGGAAACTCCTGGCATAGTCTTCTTTATGATTACCCTTCAGTTTGGGTCGTCAAAACTGTAAATTGAAAGCAAGAGAGAAGCGTGAATTTATGCAACCTGTCTTGCACACCTGATAGACGGGCCGCAGTGAGAAGGGTGAATTTATGCAACCTAGCGTGCACACCTGTTCAATGGGTGGCAGTGAGGAGGGTGAATATTCCGTGGAATGGAATGGTCCTGAAAACCATCGTCACGGGTGACGAGACCTGGTGCCTGAGGTACGATCTCGAAGGCAAGCGTCAAAGTATGGAGTATCGGGGTCCAGGGTCGCCGAAAAGCCCTGAAGGGCCAGAGGTTTTCGGACATTTAACGTAATGTGACGACCCAACTGAAGGCTATCCCTCAGGAAGACTATGCGAGGACATGTACAACCGTTCTAAGAAGTACATAACCATCCACGGGGATTACTTCGTAGGATAGAAACGGCTGTTTCAGGTAAGCCAACAATCCGTTCGTAATATAGACCCATTCACCGAACTTTTCAGACAGAAGGTGTATTTCTATCTTCATTTCTATATTCATTGGGCATAATCGTGTGGACCGACTGAAGAGCTGCAAATGACAAATTATTAAGTAACCATTCGAAGGGTCGGTGGTTGAGACCTCTTGGGTGTGGGGGATGTAAACAAAGAATTATAAGTGCATGTTCCATCAAGCACCATAGATTCTGGTTATACGTTCGCGACCCGTCGCTCGAAATTATTCATCTGTGAAGGAAGCATTAGTTCATGCACAACAGTGTTACAATACTATTAATGGTTTGCACAATGAATGTTTATGGTCAGTAGATTTAATTAGTGTAATGGACACACTACTAAATGTCAGTAATGCATATAATGATTAAATCTGCTGAAAGTGAGCTCTCTTACTGCTCCAAATGTGTATCTGGATCGGGTCAGGGCATGAGATCAGGTCAGTGCTCAAATGTTCAGCATTTTATTGCCAGCGAAATATTACCTAGCTTCTCTAACGAGAATTGGAAATGGAGAATTATCTTCTCATTTACTTGATCTTTTCCACAGTGACATTTTATAATGAGTTAGAGTACCCGTAGGTAAATAGGTAAATGTATACTGTAAGATACACTTCCGTTATGTACAACTTGCTCATCAAGCTTGTTGATCCTGCACGCTTTATTTCAAACAGATCTATACTGAACGCACAAATAAATTTACGATATTCCTAAACTCAGACAAGACTGGTTGGTGGTGGTTCTTGCTTTACGAAGCAGAACATCAAGGTCATCTGTCCCTGAAAGATAGAAAACTAAGTGCGGAGAAGGAAAAGTTGTTCTCGCCCTCCTCATTCTGCCAGTCAGTTGTTCAGATTATTAACCTTTTTTTTAATCTCTTATAGCCTACGTGAAATATCCATTATCACTTTGCAGTTAAATGTAACCAGAAAATATTTTGCCTGAAATTACATCGGCAATTCTTTTATAACTGCTTCACCATTCATACGATATAAATAAATACATTATTCCACTGTGCTCAGAGTCAGAAAGAAAGAAAGAAAGAAAGAAAGAAAGAAAGAAAGAAATTACTGTACATTCCCCAAGGCTTCGTCAGACAAAACTGAGCAAAGGTGGGTTTGGTTCCCACCTCACCCATCCTAGAAGTGGTTTTTCGTGGTTTCCCATTTTACTTATATTCGTATTTGTCATGGTTCCGTATTGATTGAACAATTAGGCACTAAGAGGGGGATAGGTTCCGCCTGATCAATACAACGTAATTCACATTTAAAGGGTTGTATTAACACCCTTGTGGTACATGTTTCGGGTCCTTATTATGGCCCCTTCATCAGCCTCAAAACAACAATAGATATCAGTATCATATAGGATTCAATAAAGGTAAAATCTAACATGAAATGTATGAATGACATGAATGAAAATGAAACATATTAAACAATTATGGGTAATGTGGTGAAACATATGAAAAAACATATCATAGATGGGGACATAAAACTATTACGTACAAGACAAAGATTAAAAGATTAAAAACACATTAAAATAGCAAGTTGCAATTACAAGCACTTCAAGTGCATGTCGAATAATGTCTTGCAAAGTTCGTATTGGAGTCCTATATTATAACACAGTGCTTGATCCAATTCTGCTTCCGTGTCATAGAGTCCATTATTATTAAATGGTTGAAACTTGTAGAGAAAGCCTTATGGTATCTGTAATCTCCTATTAGACTAGTAGTCAAATCATAATACATCACCATTGACGTTTAAAAAACAGGCCAAGCATAAGAGACAGTATCTTGATGGTAGAGGTAGTCCATTGGATACGAGATGTAGTAGACAGAATCATAGTCCCGCATCGGAGGTCTCTTGTGTTTTCCTCTGCTCTAACATTCTTAAAGGCCCGTGTTCACATAGACGAAGGAGTCCCCTCTCCTCTCTCTGTTTGGGATTTGCCCGTTCTGTCTACTACATCTCGTATCCAATGGACTACCTCTACCATCAGGATACTGTCTCTTATGCTTGGCCTGTTTTTTAAACGTCAATGGTGATGTATTATGATTTGACTACTAGTCTAATAGGAGATTACAGATACCATAAGGCTTTCTCTACAAGTTTCAACCATTTAATAATAATGGACTCTATGACACGGAAGCAGAATTGGATCAAGCACTGTGTTATAATATAGGACTCCAATACGAACTTTGCAAGACATTATTCGACATGCACTAGAAGTGCTTGTAATTGCAACTTGCTATTTTAATGTGTTTTTAATCTTTTAATCTTTGTCTTGTACGTTGTTGGGGAATGAAACAAGGACAATGTGTTTATGTAACTTGCCGCTAGAGTGTGTTGTATGTTGTAGTTACTAATGGAATAAAATAGTGAATGTCACGGTGTTGTTCTTCCTAACTTCACGCTATAATACCCCACACTTGGTGCCGAAAACTCCGATTTTAAGTGCTAGAGAGAATTACGTTATAGTGGTGAATAGTTTAAGCCAGCAGTCTACACTACGGACTAGCTTCACACACGAGGAAGAACGACCAACAGTATTGGGCAAGCTACCAACGAGCTACATTTGGAGACGCCATTACCTTACACCATCATACAGATGAGCTATTGAAAATTATACTAGCCTAACTAATATTACTTTGTGATATCTAGCACATGTTGCATGCTTATGAAGGCAAAACACATCACATATTGTCAATATCGTTGTCATTAAAATAATTGATACTGGACATTCCAAGCAGTGGTGACTTGAACGCCATCTATTAGAAGTACGGGACACTGCATACAGTATTACATGCACGCAACTGCACGCAACCCTGGGTACTAATAAACTTCAACTGTCTGCGAGATTCAGAAACCATTAGTCCTCGCTTACCTCAAACACTTTCACATCAGTGCAGAAGTAACTAATGTATGACATCAAAAATTCGCATGATGATTTATGAAATTTGCATGAGATCTATTCTCCACTTGGTTTTTCCATATCTTTCTTTCTTCACAGCTTGATGAGGAAGGTAGAACATGACTTCGGGTGAGTTTGTCGTGTTGACTTCTTCCACGTGCTGATTGTGAATTGGCGGGACTATGGGCTACCGTTTCCGATGTACTGAGAGCCGTCTGGAAGGCAGAAGGACGAGAGACTGCGCTGCAGACTCAGGTGCTAGGAATAAACTGGTGCACTTCAAGTGATTCTTTTATGGTGGACACGAAGGAAATCCTTGATAAAATCCCAGAAGGACCAACCACAAAAAGACAGCTTTTGAAGATCGTCAGCAGCTTTTACGACCCACTTGGCTTGTTCACTCCGGTATCTCTTGTCGGGAAACGATTGTTTCAGGATACTTGGTGCCGGGGAATTGATTGGAATGAACTGTTACCCAACGATCTTGCCGCACACTGGCATGCTTGGATATCTACGCTCTCCTCGCTCTCGCCAATACGCATACCGCGCTGGCTCCACACTTCAAGTAAAGAAGACACTCAGGTTCATGTGTTTTGCGACGCTTCAGAGCGAGCTTACGGAGCAGCCTTGTACATTCGCGCAACTAATGAGGACACTATCTCCACTCACCTAGCCTACAGCAAGTCCAGACTGACTCCCATTAAGAAAGTCACACTACCACGCCTGGAACTCCTTGCAGCCTTAGTGGGAGCACGGCTTCTACGATATTTTGCAAAAGCAACCAATTTCGACACTTCCCATGCTACTTTATGGACGGACTCCACTGTGACATTGGGTTGGATACGAGGAAATCCAAATAAATGGAAGACCTTCGTCTGCAACCGTGTGACGGAGATACAGTCCTACACAACACCATCACAGTGGAGACACTGCCCCGGATCTGACAACCCTGCAGATCACCTCTCTCGGGGACTTCTTCCTGGTCAGATCCAGTCCTTAGATATATGGTGGCATGAACCTTCCTGGTTAACAAAGGAAGATTCTTACTGGCCTCAAGACGCACCATCGCTTCCATCACTCCCAGAAACAAAGAACACTGTGCAGACTGTCCTTCACGTCGATTTGCCAGAATCGATCATAGACTCCACCCAGTTCAGTTCCTACACGCGCCTTCTACGCGTTACAGCTTGGGTACTTCGTCTGACGCGAATCCTTCGCCACAAAGACCACGAAAACGGGGAACTCACTGCTCAAGAACTTATTGCGGCGCGTACCTACTGGATAAAGGTCGTGCAGAAAGACTGCTTTCCTGCTGAACTTGGAGCTCTACAATCCAACGTCCCTCTCCCAGTAAGATCCAAACTACGATGCTACAACCCCTTTCTAGAAGACGGTGTTCTGCGGCTTGGAGGGCGACTGGAGAGTGCTGACATTACTCACCAGCAGAGGCATCCCATAATTCTCGATGGCGACCATCACTTTACACAACTTATGATCAGAGACACACACATCCGCCTCCATCACTTGGGAGTGCGAATTGTTCTTTCAGACCTTCGGATGACCTTCTGGATACTGCGTGCTCGTCGTGCCATCAAGAAGATACTATATCGCTGCCTTCCTTGCAAAATGGCCCGAAATCGTCCCAGTCAAGTACTTGAGGCGCAACTCCCTCCACAGCGTGTCATTCCACAGAAGGCATTTGCAGTAACAGGCATTGACTTTGCTGGACCGTTATACGTAAGGGAAGGTCATACAACTAAAAAATGCTACATCACGCTCTTCACGTGCGCAACGACCCGAGCCCTTCACTTAGAACTTTGCCGAGATATGAGCACTGACAAGTTTCTGCAAGCACTGCAGCGGTTTGTGGCGAGACGTGGCATTCCACACACTATCTATTCTGACAATGCCCAGACATTCCACTGTGCAAATCGAGAATTGGCGGGACTATGGGCTACCGTTTCCGATACGAAGGCTTGCCAGTACCTATCACGAAACAACATCACGTGGAAGTTCATCGCACCACGCGCGGCTTGGTGGGGAGGCTGGTGGGAAAGAATGGTTGGCTCCACCAAGCGATGCTTGCGAAAGACACTTGGGCGCTCTTCTGTAGTTGAAGATGGTTTGCAGACGACACTGACAACTATCGAAGCCGCGCTGAACTCCAGACCACTCACCAAAGACGACGACACCAACGTGCTCACCCCAGCTCACTTCCTTGTCGGTGGACAACTCAATGCACTGCCCTCTGGACCTGAACCTCAGCCCGGTTGCCCCATTAAAGAATACAGACTTCAGCAACAACTGGCGGACCATTTCTGGAAACGATGGAGCAAGGAATACCTGCTTCAGCTTCTGAGTTTCCACCAGGTGAAGCAACCTAAAGGAACGTCACCACGACTGAGGCTCGGAGACATCGTTCTACTCCAGGACGAGGTGCGGCCTCGACATCTGTGGAGGAAGGCCCGGATTCAGGAGCTGAAACCAGGCAGAGATGGACTTATCCGGACGGTGATTCTATCCACGCCAGAGGGGACCCAGATCGCCCGACCTGTCCAGCTGGTCATCCCCCTTGAGGTTGACCAGGGTGGGGAGGATGTTGGGGAATGAAACAAGGACAATGTGTTTATGTAACTTGCCGCTAGAGTGTGTTGTATGTTGTAGTTACTAATGGAATAAAATAGTGAATGTCACGGTGTTGTTCTTCCTAACTTCACGCTATAATACCCCACATACGTAATAGTTTTATGTCCCCATCTATGATATTTTTTTTCATATGTTTCACCACATTACCCATAATTGTTTAATATGTTTCATTTTCATTCATGTCATTCATACATTTCATGATAGATTTTACCTTTATTGAATACCATATAGGATACTGATATCTATTGTTGTTTTGAGGCTGATGAAGGGGCCATAATAAGAACCCGAACTATGTACCACAAGGGTGTTAATACAACCCTTTAAATGTGAATTACGTTGTATTGATCAGGCGGAACCTATCCCCCCTCTTAGTGCATAATTCCCATTTTACTCCAGGCAAATGCCAGTTTGGTTCGTAATTCAAGGCCACGGCCACCTCCATCCAAATCCTCACTTCAATTACACACACTAATACAGGCACCACAATAGAACACGTTACCAAAAACAAATTTGACACACCCTAAGTATAAGAGGGTGAAGTGACCACGATGTCCAAGCTCCTAATAGAAACTACAACTCATCTTTGGCAATAATGTGTACCACCTCTCGTCGAAACGCTGTTGCGGTGTCCTCCTTGTTTGCAGACATTTTCCAACACATTGGCTTCTTCGCTTGTGGAATGAGCGCAAAGACGCATGGACTGAGATCAAGCGAAAAGGGGGGACGTTCCAAGATGACCCACCCCACCGTTGCCAAAGTTTTCTGGCAGGAGCTGCAGTGTAGGCGGTTGCGTTATCATGGAGGATGACGACATTGCCCAGCAGTGCTGACGTTTCCTCCGAATTGTACGACGCAGATGATACATCAGGAATGAACTATAATAGGACTGCTCTAGGATACTAAGTTTTGCGTGTGCTGTCAATTAGACACCATTGCACACAGACACAATGTGGCGGTGACATTCCGTACGGTGTAAGACAGGTTTTCAGACGTATACAGGGTGTCGCAAAATTACGTCGACAAACTGAAACCAGAGGTTGCCGCCCTTATCTGAAGCACTTATGGCCGGAAAAGAACCGTTAAAAATCTGTGCGACATTAAACTTTTAACGAGGCAAATCCGCAACACCGCTCCGAGGAAGTGCGACTCTTTCTAATGTTTTCGTTCCATACCAGCCGCGGAGGAATGCCGCCACTTCCTGTCTGGCGAACTAGCTCAGTGGTATCGTGGACGGCAAAAAAATTGAAAAATTATAACTTGCGCTGGCTCTGATTCGAACCGCTACCAAATGACTCGTTTCGGGGAACACGCCGCGCCGCGCCGCGCCGCGCCACGCCGCGCCGCGCCGCGCCGTGCTGGGCACCTTACCAGAGGTTGCCGCCCTTATCTGAAGCACTAGTTCGCCAGACGGTTAGTGGTGGCATTCCTCCGCGGCTGGTACGGAACGGAATCATTAGATAGAGTCGCACTTCCTCGGCGCGGTGTTGCCGATTTGCCTCGTTTAAAGTTTAACGTCGCACAGATTTTTCACGGTTCGTTTCCGGCCGTAAGTGTCCGATCTCAAGTTGCTTCAGATAAGGGCCGAAACCTCTGGTTTCAGTTTGTCGACGTAATTTTGCGACACCCTGTATACATTAGTGAACTAACCACATTTCGGCTATTATGGAAGACAAGCCTCCTTATATACATGTGTGTACGTCAGAATACGCTTTCTGAAAAAGCTAACGGTTTGCGGATTAAAAGTGGAGATGTGTAGCTTCCAGATTTTCCTACTCGAGTTTACTGAAGATCATTAGGTAGTGGTGAAAACTCTGTAGGTTCCTGCACTATCAATGTAGACATTGTTACTTTGCCTCACTAAGTATATTTTTGAAAATTAGCTTAATCCCTATTTAAATTTACTATATTGATCGTAATTCTCCACCCATAATCATGCGAATTTTGCTCGATCTTGCATAAAATAGCTGAATTGGGAACTTGGGTAGTTTTGTGTCGGGTACGTTAGGATAGTTCTAAAAATCCATGTAATCTTCCCGGCAGTGACCGAGAATCTTGATTAACGCTTATGTTCCGAATTCTAACGAAGTTAATTCTTTGTGGACCTACAATAGATTCTTCACGAGAATTAATATTTTGTGGTATTTCATCCTTTATCTCGGTCGGCTTGGGGAGATGAAAGAAGCCGACAGGAGAAGAGGGAAAGCGGGACCACCAATGCATTTTTTTATGCAGATAGAAGCTGGCACCCGTCTACGGGGATGATGAATTTGATAAAACTTCTGCTGCGCGGGACATTTCACCAGAGCTTGACAAGTGGTGAGCCATTATTAACAAATCCTGTAATTTAAACTTGAAAATAACATGTCCTGCCCAAGAAGTCTGTTTTGATTAACGTTGCAAATATTAGGGTTTGAACAAAGCGTTCATCACTTCAAGCCTATTTTAAGAATGAATAAAGATTGTTCCTCTCTACGAGTGGATTTTCTTGTTTGCGACCCACCGAGTCGTCCCTGAATGAATGATTGATCCCATTCCTCACACTCATCTTTTATTCTTCTTTAGGCTGAGACTGTTGTGTATTATGGTAGTAGCCTACTGCGATATTTGCTCTCTCAGGCTTCGACACAAGAATGTTTCATGATCCTTTCAAATAGCTGGCTCATTTTGTTCACATTACATCCTATTTTCTATGCTTGTTTCTTGCGTCTCATCTCGTCTCTATCCTTGTCTATCTGTCTGCCGGCTGTCAGCTTGCCTTGACATATTGCTTTAGTTTCTTGAATGCCATACATACATTCAATTTCTTCAGTGTGTCAATAAAGAAGGTAGTATGAATGTTATTTGGATGGCAAATGATGGTAGAAAGGGATAAAAGTCGCTCAAAGGAAATGAGTTTCTTTAATCTTTTTGTAATTCATAGAACATAACCTCGTGAATAAAAGCCTGCAAGTGCTGTGTGATGATAAATTCCGTCTGATTATATTTTCTATTCAAAATATGGCTTTTAAAAATGCATGAATCCACACAGTCGCTTTGCATTGCAGCTGTGATGTTTGTTCATTTCTTGACATGACACTTCATTTATATCCAAAGCGCGTCTGGTGAACTCGAGTACACGATTCGAAGTGTCCCTCTTTGGTGAATTTCGCGGTGTGAGTGTTAAATGCTACCATTTGGAGTATGTTTTCCGCAGCTGACAGCTAAAGTTTACTTGATTGCACATAGTATTGTACAGCTGAGTATTCTGGGACAGTCTTAAAACACCCATGGAAAATTCATTCTCTGGATGACGTCTGACTACACAAAGACTCAAACCTGATATCTCCAAACGGTGCAGCTTCCTTGACTACTACTACTTCTACTACTACTACTACTACTACTAGTACTAGGCCTATTACCATTGGCCTACTGTACGATCAAGTATTGTGGAACAGTCTTAAATAGAAAATTCATTCTCGGGATGACGTCTGACTGCACAAAGACTCAAACCTGGTATCTCCAAACGGTGAAGTTTCCTTGACTACTACTACTACTACTACTACTACTACTACTATGGTACCGTACTGGCTTGGAAACTGAGAGTTTGGTCGTCTTGCGTTAGCCTATTCATTTCATCATCACGACGCGACGCGTAGGTCGTCTATGGAAGTCAAATAAAACGAGTTGTTCTTGTTGGCTTATAATGAAGCCTTGTGACATCGTGGCCAGGTAGACCGTGTTCTTGGGTGTGTGTATGGAATTTCTCTGACAACTTGCGTTATTGTGATGTCTGTAATAGTATGTGCACCTGTAATTGAGACTATTATTTGGAAGGAGGCGACGTTAACCTTACTCGGCATTTGCCTGGAGTCCGAGTGGGAAACCACGGAAAACCACTCCAAAGACAGTTGAGGTGGGAATTGAACCCATTGCTTCTCTGTTTTTCCTTACAAGGCTGAGTGTACCCCGTTCCAACCTTCAACTATACGGGCTTGCACCAGGCCTTCCCGAAGGCTACATGTTATAATAATAATAATAATAATAATTATTATTATTATTATTATTTTATTACGTAGTGTCATATAATTATGAAATATAATATCACTACGAGCGTAATTTGTTATTATTTTTACAGTATATGATCTGGCATCAACAACAAGATCAATCGGAGCCTAATACGGCATGAAAGACAAGTGCCTTTCTCTCCCTATAATTTAAATTATCGTTGTTGTTGTTGATTCTTTTAGGGGATTTGCGATATCGTGGTCATGTACAATATCCCCGTGTACTGGGACGAGTGTTAAGTTGTCTGGTAAACTGTGTCACTGTGATGTTAAATTATTTACTTATGTCATGCATTGGTTTAAATAATCCCCTTTTACTATCGTTTTTAAAAAAGCAATATTCTTCACCACTAGCAGGAGAAAGGAAATGGCCACCCCACTCCAAGTGAACTGCGGCTTAGGACACCTCCCACGCTGTGTTAGCGATCCTCTGGGGACTTGTGCTGGGGTAGCTCTGAGCAAGCAAGACGAGAAAACAGAAACACTTCCTGCTGCTCATAGAAGCAGATCAATACGTCTTCAGCCCTTCTCTCGAACTCTACTTCATTGTTTTGATGAGCGAATTGGCAATTCAATTCAATATTGTTAACGATTCTTTTTCTTGACTAATCAGAGTGGTTATCTCTTGTATAATTATTTTTATGCCTGGTAGTGAAATAATTTAGGGAAAATCATCCCAATTATTTATCTTGTGATGGAGTCTTCCTTCTTCTTCCCTTGCCTCCTTCGCGTCCGTCATTTTCTTCATCCCTGATAAATTAACTCAGAAAAGAGACAAATCACTCTTATCCAATTCACATTGAATAATTTCAGACTGAAAGACATCCATAAACCTCCATTCAGCCTGTGGGGATATCACAAATTGAATGGATGTGATTTGGTTATAGAAATTCACTTTTTATGTGAGATGCAAAGGAAGATAGCAATCCTAAGCCATACTTGATTAATTTTACGTTCAGATGTAATGAGAGATTGAAATGTATGGACCACATTGAGTTGATTTTTGCTCATATGTGATGGGAGATATAGATTCCTACACTACATTGAGTAAGAGTTAATTTTTGGTCAAATATGAAGAGAGATACAAATTCGTACAGCATATTGAGTTTGTGTTGTCAAATGTAATGCGGGTTATAAATCCAAAGACCGTATTGAGTAAATGTTTGGTCAGATGGGATGGGAGATATAAATCCATCGACCATATTGAGTTAATTCTTGGTCAGATGTGATGGGAGCTATAATTCCATGCACCATATGAGTTACGTTTTGGTCAGATGTAATGCGAGACAAGGGCATACGCCATAGACCAAATCAAGTGAATTTATAGTGTAGATGTAATGCAAGTTATTAATCCAAGAACCATATACAGTTAGTGTTTGGTCTGATGTGATGGTGGAGAAATAAATCCATACACCATATGAGTTAATTTTTGGTCAGATGTAATGGGAGATATAAATCAATAGACCTTATTGAGTTAATTTTTCACGTGCCATTTTCAGGAAACGTAAAGTAGAATTGCTAATTAATTTCTCTCCAGATGATGGTTGTGATTAATAGGCTGTAGACTTGCACGTCCCGTGTAGCAGGCACATGAATGATCGTGCTACTGTTATAATTAATTTCCTCTTTCCTTCCCAGTTTCATAAAAATTGCCTCCCGGCATGCTCTTTTAATTTAAATAGTTTCCTCGTACTTTCTTGCCCAAAGCTGGCCCTTCTCTCCCCCTCCCCTTATCTTCCTCACTAATTTCTTTGCTTTTCTGCTTTCAATTCTACGTTATTAATGTTCAGAAAGGTCGAAGTAGTTTGCTGTGTTGGGGATGAGGAGCCGACGATAGCACGGCTGTCGAAGTAACTTGACCACCCATCTGATTCCGAGGAAGCTACAATCTGTTTCTCGCCTCACCATCTTCACTAGAACGTACCAGTGTATTATAATCGCTGCTTTGTAAGAAGTTTGCCAACCGTCTACTTAGTCTTTCAGGTAGGAACTTAATAGTTGATAACTACGCTTCATCTACCCACCAGCCTAGCAGAGTGGGCTCTCACGTTCCAGAGTATCAGTGGAGAGTTGCACGTTAGTAAATCCTAGATTCGAATCCTGGCGACAACGGTCATTCTATATGTTGTTTTCGTGTAGATTCTTCAACACCCGATACACTGCTCAACAAAAGTTTGGACTACCGCCATCGATTGTATGCTGACTCTGCCACAGAGGAGTGGATACAGATTTTCATTTTTTTTTTTGTTCTCAAAAGGGACACTTGGAAGCGAGTTCACTTTGTTTTTGTACCGTTTCATTGTTATCTAACCACGATTGTTATTGTTTTCAGAAGGACTGATGTTTAGTTTGTTAATAAGTTCTTGTATAAACCTCAATGGGTTTATTATAAGAAGTCATTGTAGTAAAACATATATATTTCAAACTTTTGTTGAGCAGTGTAGGTTACAGGTTGTGACTCTATATGATTTTTGTGAAAACATTAATTATTGTTGCATGGTTATTTGATGTTATCGTTCCTTCATATAGGCGTACGTTTTTTTAAATATACCGATTCCGTTAAGTGTAGCGGAATTTCTGCCCTGGATATTCGTTCTTCAATTTCCGTATCACTATTAATGCAGCAGTACTGTAGATTCTAACAGTTTGGTGGGTGGTAGTTCAATTGTTACGACGTCAACAGTGAGACTCGTAGCAGTCGTACTCGACTGAGCTTTTATTTCTCTCTTCAAGTTCTTATTCATATTGTAGTGCTGCTGCGTCAGACAACGTTCATCAGGTGAACTGCAATACCGAGAGGAACATTTACAGCATGGAGCAGAAGTAGATTAAGAGAGCTAGCGAGAGCCACAGGTATATCTGATTCACTGTCTAGCCAGATGAAATAAGTGGGTAAGAAGATGAGGTGAGTAGGGGTTAACATCACCAATCAAGTCTGATAATGATACAAGTTCGGAGTTGAAGCGAAAAGTTAAACCGAACCGGACAGCTCTCATCGTATTTGGGTAAAAACATCCTGTACACTTACAGCCAAGTACTACACGCCAGGGTTGCTGGTATTGAGAAGTTCCATAGAAAGAATACACAACTTAATTGGGGTGGATAGCGAGAGAGATCGTCATGCCAATCCACAAGACAGTGTGGCAAGTAATGGCATATTAGTTACTTTCAGCATAACTTGTTTACTACGTCCACCTTATAGTCCTGACCTTGCTCCCAACCCCTGTGCTTTCTTTCCTATTCCCTTCAGTTAATTCTAATTTACAAGTTCACAGATTAGCGGTCTTACAAGCAGTGCTAAATAATAAATATATAGCGTTCTCAAGCTTTTCAGTCTTTGAAGTTCAGCCTTAGTAGCCTATATAGGCCTAATACAAACATAATGCATCGCTTTTCTTTTATTTCGTTAACTCATGTTTAATTTTGGTTAGAAATATTATGTATATATTAGCTGCCGCCATATTTCGTAATATGAAAGATTGTCAGGATATTCGGTATAGCCTATAGGAGGATTATGTGCACTGATAATATTAGCGGTTGACCATTCCTTTTTTTTGGGGGGGGGGGAGGTGAGCATTTCCAAACCACTCTGCATATGAAATTTTGAGGCTGAAATTCACATTGCAGTGACGGGGAAACTACGTGGAATGTATGATGTGAAAACCCCAGAAACATCAGTAACGATTTCAGATTCCAGTAACGTACACAGCTCACCTCAGAGTATTTTACGTGTCTCTAGTGTTTTAGTGCACTCTAGAATTCTGTGAACGGGTCTCCACACTGGTCGTCTATTGTTAGACTGTTTGTCTGTTCGGCGCTATGGTTTCATTATGAGCTGACTGCAGGCTGTATGTTTGGACTTGCCATCAGTGGTAATAGATTCTGCATACAAAATGTAAACGCTTGTAACAAGCCAGTGAGTGAAACGGCCAGAGTTCCGCAGACCTCCCATTCTGTTTACATTGCTGAGCTCTGCTAGAGGGAGAAAAATCCGAGCTCTGTGAATTTGATATCTTACTGAATGTCAAGCAGCGTCGCATTGTCTCTTCCAGCGTGAGGCTGGGCGTTATGAAACACTTAGCAATGCCATCCATAACAGTTTTCTGACACGTGAAAACTGCAAAGCATGGATACCTCATGGTATCCAGTGATAAAATATTGTATTCAATAGGTACGGTATGCAGCCATTGGGAGAGGAATTATTGCTCACCGATGGAGATGTTGACGTCGTTGTGAGAAAGAACATAATGATGAATCGGAGGTTTACGAAGAACATTTTAACATTTAAAAAAATATTGTTTGTGTTTCGTTGGGAGCTTCAGCGTCTAGTGTGTGTATGATTACCAGTGTTGGCTGTACTAGTGAATCTAACTGCAATTGGGGATAGTATTGGTAATGAGGCAATCGTGAACTTGAGTTTTGCACCATTCCAGTAATTACTTGAATTTGAAAAGAGGTTGATGATGATGATATGTTGATAATTGTTGTTTTAAGGAGCCTAATATCTAGGTTATCGGCCCCTGATGGTTTGGATGAAAATGAAATGAAAACTGTAACTTAAACTAACTAAATGCTTAAAGCCAAAGTTTAACAACAGACTGACAAACTAGAAGAAGAAATGGGAAACAAAAGAGGAAAACGGAAATAAGAGACAGGGAAAAGGAATGCCCTCACCCCTCGAAGAATGTGCATTGAGAGACTTGGAAGGAAGAAGAGCCATAAAAGGCAGATAAGAAAGGGAAAGAAGAGAGGATTCGCCCCAGAACCACTGGAAAAAGGGGGAAACCCAGACCCAGTTCAGGAATCCTTCGGGGTCACCAAATCCTGAACTTCCAGCCGTGAGCCCTTAAGGGTGCTCCTTAAGTGGTGGGGCTACATACACCCTGCCTTCCTTAGGGCCTTGAGCAGAAAAGGAAAGGAAGAAATCTGACCCCTCGAAGAATGAGGGTATCAGGAATTATAACATAAGAGCCAATTAAGGCGGAAAAGTGAAAGACACCCTTGGCCTCGGATATCCGAATGCCGTCGGGGTTGGAAGAGAAAAAGAGTTGACCAAGGGAGGTTGACAGGAAATATGATGTAGAGGATTCCGGCACAAGTAAGTGGAATCAATGCCGGGCTCAGCTGGGGTCCCGTGGTCGCCAACCCACGTCCCACTAGTTGTGAGCCCCTGAGGGACTGAAAGGAGAAATTCAACAGAAAATCGCTTGTAAGATCGCCGAGGGTGTGATTCGAACCTCGTCCGTTCAAACCCTCATACTAAGTTTAAAATCCTGCTTGACTTAGCTGGATACCCGGATCGTTGCGCCACTGCGAAAAGCTGTTACACTTTCCGCCAGATAATGGGGATATTTTTATGGTATCACATTATATATTAATTAAGGGCTAGCTGTGAAAGATAAAGTTTCTTCAGTTTTCAGCAACGCATTGCATTGCAGAAGTTTAGTCGCGATTTATAAAAACAAATCGTGTACATTATTATGGGACTCTTCGTGTGGCAAACCAAGTTTAGGCAACAATTGGAATTTTGCGACCGCTTTGATGACCCAGGAGCTTACGAATCAAAGCCCAGTGGGTTTCCTTGTGTCTACAAATGTCTGATGTGCCGTTGCCATAAGAATTAAAGTGTCTGGAAGATTATTTCAGTAGGTAGAGTTGTGACGGCTGAACTTAATAGTCACGGGTTTGGCTCCCATATTCATCAGACATTTTAATTCTCCACCTTCCATATGACTTTCACTCTTTGTGTAACTTAATACCCTGACATAATAGCTAAAATAAAAAAAATCCTGCTTGGTCATATTTTAATTTATTCTTTTGATGTCAATATTGAGGTCACTCAAATGCACCTTATCGCTCATGTCCGAGGTGGTTCATATTCTAGGTGTATCGTTTGGTACGTTCCCACCGTGGCCCAGACTGTTGGATGTCAATTATGATTTTGAGTTCATGACCCAGTAATACTCCACGATTATTCATTCATCGTCGCCTCAGGGGAGTGCGACAGGCCGGAACTATATGAGGCACCATTCCTCACCCGACACTTAAATAGAATTAGGTTAGTATGTCTACAAAATACCTCGTGCACGAAAATACAATTATTTTCAATTTTACTTCCTTGTGGTAAAGAAATTCACTGGGAGATCATTCGTGTCCTCTTGTGGATTAAAAATAACGGAACTCGTATTTTCATGTGCAGTTCAAATCTGTTTAACTCTGAAGTTAAACAGCAATGATTCCATTAACTGAACTTTTAGCATTGGTTATCTGCGATATTCGGTTTCCACATAAACCAGACGTCGATGAGATGGTCGCAAATGACTTTCAGTTCATTTCCTGGGAAAAGTAAAGGATAGCAGAGAGCGGTGAATGTTTCCTGGCCAGTGTCCAAAGTGAACGCCCGCTGTAGCACTGTATATTGCTTGGTAATGTAAATTATCCTGGATGACTGCATATTCGAGGGGAGTAAGCTCTTCCGAGCTATTAGAAGACTTGAAAGTTTTTCGATAATCATTTAACTTAATTATCTTGCAGTGATTAAGTAGCCTTGTCTGCAGGTACTTGATTTACCAAATGTTTTAATTCATTGGAGTAATCGTGAACTAGGCAGATATTAAACTGACACAAATTAGGGCATTTAAGTTAAATGCCCTTGGCAGGCTTTGAACTGGACTCGCTGCTTTGTTGCAAGACAGCTGAGTGATTACTGCTTTCTATGTTATTAGGGTGTAGGGACCTACTACTACTGTTATGCTAATATTTTCGATAGATTTTGTTCTTGTGGTGTCTCTTGCAGTTTTCAGGGTCTACTAGTAGATATGCTAATATTGTCTGATCGGTTTTGTTCTTGTTGTGCATGTTGTAACGTATAGAACCATGATTGGGACTTCAATGAAAATGTAACATATCTCAGTATTCCCCTGATGTGTGTGTGTGTGTGTGTGTGTGTGTGTGTGGACAGGTTTAAGAAGGTTGATGTAAATACCTGAATTCTAACCTTAGATCTGCAGTAGATTTTTATTCTTGCCTGACCCAATACATATTGTATGTCAGTTTAGGCTTATGGCCAGAAAGTAGCGTTTATCTATCAAAATCGTACTTTTAGGGCAAAATGTGAGTATCACGTGAAAGACACCTGATTGGCGATTTGGCTCACCCAGCTGAATCAGGAGTATCACTGAAGAGGCATCCTGAGTCTCAGTTGACATACGGTGGGGTACGTTTCAGCTCTGGTCATCAGTAAGCTACGTGGTTACCTTACCAGGTAAAGCCTACGCCCAATGTTCCTTAATGTCAGAAGATCTTACAGTGTGCGGTATTTCAACATGGTTAGGCAGCACAAGCAGAACAAATATCAAAGTCGGTAAAACGGGCGAGAAATGGGGAGTTATCTTCCGTTGATTTTATACTCCAAACTTTACCAGACTAGCTACCGTAGAGAGTCAACATTTACAAAACTTTTAACTTCAGTGTAATATCTGGAAGTGTCAAATTAAAGCTTACCCTTTTAAATAAGATTGTCGTCAAATAAATGTGGACTTCTCTTTGCTCGTGCCTGCAGGACTTTTAATTGCGTGAAACTTTTCCCTACACACAGATATCAGACATCACCCCCTTTAATATATTTGAAAGCTTCACCTGAATTCGATGCGCTCTTTTTGCGTTGAAATTATTTAAAGGTTTTCAATTCCTTGACGCGTTCATTAACTGGAATTCCGTGTTGCGTGAGTTAAGAAAATTGACTTAAATTCATCTCTTCTCAACTGTTTCTAATGCAAGGACAGTCCGCTCGACAAATTTGATCATCACTAGACAGTGGACTTTCAGGGGCCTGCAGTAAAATAGGCCTTTGAATTTCGAAAATAACTTCTTAAAATACAAGCTTTCGCTTACTGTGTATTATGGCGAGAATTCATCTCAATGAACTGTTCTTATGTGAGCAACAAGTAGTCAAGAGAAAACAGACATAATTAAAGCTGGAACTTCTTACTGTTGAGTAAAGTGATTCATTCATGATTTTCATAAAGCTGACATCATCATCATCATACCGACAGTAGTGGTTACGCGGGCTAAAGCGCTGCGTTAGGTCAAGGGGCCAAGCTCTCTGCTGACTCGGTAGACGCGTGGGTTCGAGCCCCACCGTCGGCTGTCCTTGAAATGGTTTTCCGTGGTTTCCATTTTCAACACCAGGCAAATGCTGGGACAGTACCTTCTGACAGGCCACGGCCGCTTCCTTCCAAATCCTTGCCCAGTTTCATTCATCTTCATCCATTCCATCTCTCATCCCGACGCGCAGGTCGCCCACGGGCGTCGACTAGAAAGACCTGCACTCGGCCTCTCAGGAGGCTACACGACAAAAAAAATCATCATCATCATTATTATTATTATTACTATCGTACCTTAAGGCGGATTATCGTTTAGAAGCCTCCAGACAGGAAAGTTATTAAGGTTTGAAATATAATGTAGTAAATGCAATCGAGTACCAATTTCACGACGGACTCGTATTTAGGACATCTCTAACAACCAGATGCATATCAGAAAAAAATTATGAACAGTATGTTCTCTGCCACTGTTTTGAAACTTTAACAAACTTCCTTTTGAGAACTTCTGGTTGCTTAATCCGAAATTTCATCACTGCAAACTTTCATTTTGCCTTCCAGGAATATGTAGGCTAATACAGCAATAGAACTAATGGAAATGTTCATTAGCAGCTTTGGGCACAGAAGTATTAAAGCTGCCCAGAAGGACCAAATACATGCCTAAATTGTGAAGGAACCCAAAATAGGTATGAAAAATTCATTTAGGTCCTATGAAATCATGTCTTTGAGCGCGAAACCCCATGGCATATGTACATACAAATTAATTGCAAATACGATCACAGTTTTGTTTTTAAATATCTAAGCTGATGTCTGAATCATTGACGAGCACGTGTACTATATCCAACCTTAATGATGGACAAAGAATGCACATTAGGTTTGAATCTAAAGCTTTTGTGTATTTTCTATACCTGCGGTTGACAATCAAACTTGGAATGTGTGTTGGGAGTCGTCCATTGTACACGTTTCCAATAACCGGCGCTCGGTAGCTATCGTTAACAGGCCTAATGCAACATTTGTGGTTTTGTGAGTATAACCCCATGCAGTATGACTAATAAAGGTAATGATTCAACGTGTTTTTGCGGATGTTGGGAATTCAATTTGTTATCAGTTAGTTAGTAATCCAATATTGTCTAATTGTAACTTAGTTGCTTAACGTACTCAGGAGATTAAATCAAATTTCTACCGTTTGCTATTATATCCGGGAGATGAAAATATATATTCTACCAATTCTCCTCTCTCTCTCATGATGTTGAAAGTTTATTGAATATGTAATAAAACTTTATCAGCCCTATCCCGATTATTTGGAGTCTTCGGAACCAACATTGCTCAATTTGGTTTTGTTTCGCGATTTTAAGCCAAAGGCCCTCCATGACGCTATGTGATTTTGATGATGATGATAATAATAATAATAACTTTGTGTTTAACATCCCCTTTAACTGTTATGGCACCCGTGTGTGCAAATTTCCTATGAAGGGAATTCTCATCGTGCTTGAAATCCAACTCACAACATTAGATTTAGAACGTCAGCACTAAGACAACCCTTCCTAAAGTCCGACTAGAGAGAATAAGCCTGCAATAGGCTCTGGCAACCTAACTGCAAGGAATAGCCAATTTATTAATAATATTGATGAGTTTGTCTTTGTAAATCAAAACATACAAATCATACATAAACAAGCAACGGTTGAGTAATGACAATTATTATTATTATTATTATTATTATTATTACAATTACAATTATTATTATTATAATTATTATTAATTATTATCTATGCGTAGCAATTCAGGATTGTGAGAAAATTGAATAAACGATTGATTGATTGATTGATTGATTGATTGATTGATTGATTGATTGATTGACTAGCTGCGCGGTGCAGGATTGAATCCTGGCGCAATCAGTTTGGATTTTAAGGTGCGCAAATGTGAGGGAGCCGTGTCAGTAGATTTACTGGAACGTTCAAGTTCCCTTGGATTATAATTCCAGCACATGGGCGTCTCTAAAAGCCGCAGTAGTTAAAAGTGGGCGTAAAACCAATGACATTAACATTATTATTGTTTAATTGAGTGTGAAACTGAATCTAATGGACACATGTCTCTGGATCGTGAACGATATGTTGGATGTTATTATTTTTGGGGGAGGATTTGGGTGAATTTGGTGTCTAGTCTACAATTTTATAGTCAATACACAAGTAACTTAACGTTGCGATATTTTCCTCAGTGTACGTTCGATTATAACAATACTTTAGTCAGCAACCTTGATTTGCTACCATTATGTAAAGAGATTTTTATTATTTATTTGCACAGATTGTTTTAAAAATGTGAAATCACGTTTTCAAGACGCGTCTGATGGGGACCTATCAGCCGAAATCTGGAATCACAAATTTATTGGCAATTTGTTATGATGATAAATGCAATATTTTATACGTCCGCTTGAGTAACCGATGTGAACCTAGCTTTAATAAGTTTCATTGACATATTTACTAGAATTACAAGTCTTTTTAGTTTGAGAAATACAGTATTAATTTGCATTTGAAACTTGGTCCATTTGGTTGTTTTATTTTATTTTATTAAACTAGAGTTTTTGTTGTTGTACCGTGTGTGCAAGCGCTCAGCTCGGTAGCGATATCAGAGACTTGCATGCCACGTTAAGGACACTTTTTGAAAACGTATATTCATTTGTTTCTTATTGTAGTTCCTACAGCGACGCATTTGCCTTGTCATGTTCCACATACTGCCAAACCGTGAAATGCATGGCTGTATTGCTTATCTTACTAGAGACTCTAAATTCAGTTCCTTCGTAAAATAACGTTCAAAAATTTGTAACAAAGTGCCTTTGGAGCTTTATGTTGCACATTTAGATAGATATATCCTTAGAAAGAGGTACCACCAGTTTTTGAAACAGCTTGTATATAGTATGTCAATCGATCTACAAACTATTATGATCTAACTTTTACTTACATTCAAATCCACCTTCTGGTCATTTGTTTATTCTTGCGGATATATGTACATTCAAGTGAATTTCATTCACCCATATTAAATGAAAGCTTGTTTGTAAGTATTCCAGATCGCGATCGAGCCAGGCCTCTGTTGGTGGTTTCTTGAGTGCGTGCATGTGAGTGTGTTTTCTTTTTTGGTGCTGTCGTCCGCCAGGTCGGATCCTTAATGATGATGCGACGTGATACGAAACGACACCATGCGCTTTGATGTTGTCGCGGTTGTCAGTTGAACAGAAGAGGCCTGTCGTAGCACCTGTGCCTGTGCCACACGGCAGGGCTGCCGTTTAATGAACGGCATTTCAAATAACAAAGTACTAGAAAGAAGAAACACAATAGTAGATTTCACAATGACGGATCATCTTAATAATGTGTAGAGTTGTCTTCAATTTTCAAGACGAAGCTAAGCGTACCAGAAATCCAGTCGTTTGGTCATGGAAAATTGAAATCTTCTAACATCACGGGAACTATTAGTGTACGTCACGGCGGAGGAATTTAGTGGGTGGCTGAAAGGGAAGGGAAGACGTATGTGCCAAGATGTGTGGTGAAAAAGAGATGAGGTCGCTTTACGTCCAGTTAGTGGCGTGCGGCTCCCCAGTGTTCCCGGATGGGCGCCGAGCTTCGCCGCAGCTTTATGGTAAATTATTGGACGAAGCTCTTGGTAGCTCTGCGGTTAATGCGTTAGCGTCCCACCCTCCTGGGTGACTGGTTCAGTGTAACGCCAGGAAGATCGTTGTTTTGTCTAAATCATGCATATCAAGTCTGTAAATTGGAAACAAAACAGAATTTTGGGATTTGGTCGTGAAAGATTTTGAGTAAACTGTTAGGATGGCATACTTGGAAATAGTCCACGGGCCCGAGTAGCTGCATGCGCTAAGGTACAAGGCCATGAGACCAGGCTGCTCTGGACTTGATAGACGAATAGGTTCAAGCCCCAACGTCGGCCGTACTTGAAATGTTTTCCCGTGGTGTTTCGGTTTCAACTCCAGGCAATTACCATAGCCGCTTCCTTGCGACTCCTCGCCCAGTCTCATTCAGCTTCATTCATTTTATCTCTCATCAACTCCTCCCATGAGGTTGGCACTGCATATTATCCCAACTGTCACTTCAAAATTCATCGCATTTCATCTCCGATCCTGTAGAAAATTGAATAATCAGGGGTATATATATCTTGAAATAATTCGGAAAATCTGCCATTAATTTTTATTTTCTCCTTATTACACATCGTAGGTTTCATGAGTAATGTGTCCTATTTGCGCCTGGGATGTGATTCTCCGTGTTTCATGAGTAAGGTGTTCTCTTTGCGCCTGGGGTGTGATTTTTCGTGATTCATGAGTGAGGTCTGCGGTTTGCATCTAGGACGTGGTCACTCTTATTGCAAAGTGCTTTGGGTGTTTGTGAGTATATTGTGAAGTCCCGAGCACCTCTCACATTCCTAGTCCTACAAATCTGAAGCAAATGGCAAATGATTATGAGGAAAACTCCTGTTCTGTTAGGTTGACCACCCCGTTCTTCGAAGGTTTGTTTATTTCATGTCTCTATTTTCCAATAAATCTAGGGTTAATTGAGCTAAGAGCGTGGAACAAGTGGAAAAAGTGCTTCTGCACGCAGCTTGGGGTCCCGTTGTGTCATTAGCGTATAAATCTTTCAAGATACGATTGCCGGTGGTCGGGGTCGAAATTTTTCTTTTTATCATTTTAAATTTCTTGTCGACTTCGTCGTTACGCTGAGGTCTGGCGTTACGTTACGGTGATGGGACGAAATGTACCGAGAATGCACTGAAGTTTGTGACATCATAGTACGATGTAGCAGCCGAGTACCAAGAAGGTAGTGCGAGAACAATCAAGTAGGCAGTGAAGAAACAAAATAGAATCTTGAAACTCTGTTCTCGCACTCCCTTCTTGGTACTCGGCTGCTAGCATTTAAAATGATATAAAGTCCAGTCTTTCAGACTGACTATCACTCTCTTTTTAGTTGTGTTATGGTGTCAGCTTACTAGTTGAGAGGTACAGTCGCACGGGTAGGATATAACTCACGTCCAGTGTCCATTCATTGTTCTCCTCTCTGTGGTGACATGAACTCCTATTGAGCTTAGCTGTGCTGTTGCGAAACAATTAGAAACACACCGATCTTAATTCGTCCATTAATATTAATGGTTTCATTCACAATTCACATTATAACTACTATCTAACACAAGTAGCGCGCGCAATGCTGTTTGACTTATGTGGAGACGGCTCTCCCCCATCACTGTGTACCCCTGCTCATCTGGCAAGGCTCCTGATTCTATTATCACCAATCGCTGGCGCAGCCAAGTTCAGCGGCTGTCGTATCTTGAAACACTAATATTGCCTATAGCAGATCCTGATGAGATTGGTTCTGAAGATCATAATGGTGCTGATGACATTAATGTTAATCCCCTTTAATTCATATATTTACGCCTCAAAGAAACACTGCTTGTGATGAGGATATGGATGGCAACATAATCAAGATCAACAGAAGCAGATAGAAAACGGGGATGGTCCCAAAATTACCCGGAACATGTTACGTGAATAAGCTGGCAACTTACCATAGACCATAGCAGTGAGTAATAATGTTTAATTTCCGCAGCATGCACATTATTCTGATCGAGTCAGCTCGCAGTAGTGTGCCACATATTGGGAGCTGGTTGCTTCCGTTCTCGTCATTTCTGAGTCACAGCGTGACACATCGGGGAGAATAACAAATGTCTAAGATAAGGTCTGTCGCTGGCTGTTCAATTATGCTTTCCTCTCTTCCGTGTGGCATATAAAAAAAGTTCACAAGGACCGCTGGTCCAAATGGAAATGTTTTCCCATTTACAATATGCACGCTTCGAACTACCGAAGCATTTAAAATGATTCACTCCCATTTGCATACCTGCGTAATGCACACATACATTGGCTGGGGAATGTTTCTGTTTCTCCTGTATCAAGTGCACATTCAGTGTTATCAGAGCAGAGAGAACCGCCGCGTGTAAGAAACAACTTAATAAAACATTTGATGAAATGAATTGAGTTTACAGGATGGAATGAAGCTGTTGTAAATACCAATTTCAAGCGTTCAGGCAGATGAGGGGAATCAAAACCAGTCCATTAGTTTATATTGGGACTACAGAACATGTATTGCGGTTTTAATGTAATTTCATTGAACAAATGCCGCAGCTGTCGCTTCAAAATTGACGTACTTTTTCATGATAAAGTCCATGTAGGCTTGTGGATTTGCAGGTCTGGTTTACAAAACGGCTGTAAGAGTACATATACTCGTCTAGCATTAATCTGTTGGCCTAGTTAATTTCATTTAGTGTGGTATCGGCTGTTGGGAGCGAAACAAAAAAATTGTCAATTCATCTATTAGAGCCAGATATGACGGGATTATTTGTAAGTTTCACATCAACTGATCCACGGGAAATTCAAGACCGTGTATTTCAAAGTCCCACTATCGTATCTCAGGAGGGAGAGTAGTAGGCTGGGGAATGACACTGTGGGGATCCATGGTTTGAATCAAGTGCAGACAGTGGCCACGCTGAAAGTGGTTGTTTCACACATCAATTGTATCTAATCAGGTTAATCATCAATATATTTTGCATCGATTATGACCAATACCCGTAAAACAAAGAAGAATCAGTGTACTTTCATCACATCTTTATTGCATTCTTCTTAAATGTTTTGCCTAGAACTTTATGCTAGAAAAGTTTAATGTCTTGGGATGCTGTGATAGTTAATCATTCTCCTGGTTGGTAGCGTTCGTACTTTTGGGTTTCTTTGCGTTTGACTACCCCCCTCCGACTGGCTATATTTTGAGGTACAACAATTGACAACTGTTGATTACTTTTCTTCTTCTTTTATGTGGCTGCACTTGTTAATGATTGGAATGTGTCGATAGAATGGAATGTAATATTGTGATTATTTTGTGTGTAAAATATAGGCAAATAGTTATCATGAATAAAAATCGGTAATTGTGATGAAAAGTGTGCGTTGCAATGGCTTTTTTTCATGAAATAGTCATTGAATTAGACGTATATACAAAGCTGTAATCAGAAATTGCACTGCACCAAGTCTTCTTTGATTAGGGGCAGATGACCTCGCCGTTGCACCCCTTAAAACAACAAAAACTAACTCTTCTCGGATTTCTTTTGCAATTAACTTGTTTCAAAGCTACAAGATTCTTGTATAGGTTTAATGTCCCTTCTAACTACTGTGGCTTTGGAGATTCCGAGATGTCAGAATTTTACCCTTCAATAGTTCTTTGTCGTGATAGTAAATCTATTGACAATAGGTTGTCAACCCACTAGCTTGGATTTCGAAGGCCAACACTTAATCGACTACGCTTTCAAGCCCAGCTGTACTTCTGTCAACCTTATTATTTACAAGTATCTCGGAGTCACTGGTACACTGGATTTGAATGAGGATTGAAGGTCGAATATCTTTCCCCACTCCCCCAGGAGTCGGTTCGGGATCTTGGAGGGAGGCGGCCATGGCTTCTATGTTAAGTACTGTCCCGTCATTCACCTGAAGCCGAAAGGGGAAACCAAGAAAAATTATTTCGAAAACTGCTGAAAGCGGAGTTTGATATACCTTTATTCTCAGTTGACCACCTGATGGTGAGCACACCACGTTCTAAATCTCATACAGAAATTCATATCCCCCATGGCAAAGCAGGGAATGGAATCCGACCCACTGTTAGCCATTGCTCTTATCCTAGACCACATTCTTGACAACAAGTGACATAAAATTGAAGAAAAGTCTCATATCGTAGAATACTTTATGGATTTACACAGTCAAGCACTCTTAATTCAAACAACTATTCCAATTCCCGCATGGGAATGTCGAATTTACAAAATCAGATTAACAGAAATAAGCTATTGTTTATTTATTCTCTTTTTTTTTTCTTCAAAGAAAATGAATTCGCTATGGTTGTTGTCTTCACAATCATCCTCTTTTAATTCCTCGAAACCCACTTCATTGTCGCAGAATAGTTCGATGCTCTCAGTTACCCTGAACCTCTCGTTTGATGAAACTTTTGTCCAAATTTTCTGCTATTCACGGCCCTGATTAGACATTTCCTTTATGCTTTTATGCATTGATTGGTTACTTCTAGTTTGATTTAGTAATGCTGTTGGCAAGGCCTAACTAGTGGATTCATACTGAAATCGTGTGTTCAAATCCAGGTACAGATCTTGCACCGAATAAAAGCTTCACCTCCATCCCTGCAAATAGAGCGAAGCAGCATCACTTCCGCGTGGGAGCTAGAATGGCCACTTCTCCCGTTCCTTAGCATATTAATGCGCTATGCTTCCACCCAGAAGTAAGATCTACATAGGATTTTATTTCCATTGCACTTCTTCGTAAATGCGCCTCTTACTGGAAACTTCCTTACTATTATATTTCTCGCCTGAATGGTGTGGGTATATCCACACGAGAATGATTCTATGTTCCAAACCTTAGTCTTACTTGTTACTCAAAAATGCAGTTCATTTCTTACGCCAAGAATGGTGTTTTTCTTTGTTTCGTTTAGGGCAGGGTCGGACAGAAAACTTTCTCGTGTGAAGATCCATTGACGCATGCAGCAGTCTGTGAGATCGCCACACTCTCTCCTCTCTCGACAAAACAGTCTACGGTCCACCTCAGCCAAGGAACTGGCCAGCCTGGTATGAGCAATGTTGCCGAGATCAAATGACAAGTGGTGTCAAGCGCACTTCAATGAAGGACCTACGCCTACCAAGCGACCGCTGCCCAGCCATTTGGCCTGTAGATTATGGGGTGATGCGTGGTCAGCACGTCGGGTCTCCTCGGCCGTTAATCTTGATCTCCGTGACCGTCAAGCACACTACGTTCGCGTGATATTTCGCACAGCCTGGCCATCAGTGACATAGGGGTTAAGGATGCCATAGTTATCAGCCTCCTGTACTTAATGGAATCTGTCGTCATCATCATTGTATTAAAATCTGTATTGTTGTGGTGTACTGAGAAACAGACCGTTGTGGTCTCAGTTGAGGAAACTGGCAACTGCCTGGAGTATAAGTGGGATACCACAAGAAACACTTGTAGGATAGCTGAGGTGGGGTTCGAACGCACCTCTTCTTAGGCTGTACACACTCTGCCCTAACCTTCTGATCAAAATTAAAATTTTGTCAGCGCCAGGGATCGAATCCAGGACCTTTGGGATAAGAGTCGTCATACGTGCCTCGAGACTGCGAAGACGGCCTAAGAAAGTAATTGTGGACCGTACGAATATC
Source organism: Meconema thalassinum (assembly GCA_946902985.2). NCBI lineage: Eukaryota > Metazoa > Arthropoda > Insecta > Orthoptera > Tettigoniidae > Meconema > Meconema thalassinum. The sequence continues at coordinate 1,221,659,045 of OX336389.2, read as the reverse complement.
TTATTTTGTAATAGCATTGCCATGCAAAAGTCATGCTGGAAGTTTCTGCGTGGAGCCCTGACTCAGGAGACAGGCTGATAGGAGCAGCACGGGAGATGCTGTCTAACTCACTTACCCGGATATTACAGACAAATGACTGTATCGTTTAAGAAAAAGGGAAGGTACGGTGGGTTGGGAAGTTTCGACAGAATACATTATCGCGGCACTCGTAATTCAATTGTAAACGATTTCAAACTCTCAGACGGTGTTGAGGTTGAGAAGCTTGCGTAAGATTCCAGAAAAATTACGACAGTCACACATAATCCTGCAGATCTGAGTTCCATTACTACTGCCATTTTACCCTTGAATATTCATCATCATCATCATCATCATCATCATCATCATCATGACTGGGATATGGATTTTAAGATTTCATGAGACTGGGCATATTTCATCTCATTATTGATGAAAACTATAGCACGATGAATGCAACTATGAAATTAACTCTTCCTTCCTTCCTTCTGTCTGTCTGTGCATGTTGAGTTTTATTGAAGTTTTATAAGCCATTTTTCAGTATTGCGTAGTTCTATTTTAGAATGATTTTCAATTGGTCAACACAAATTGTGCCCAATTACGGAAAAACCTGAAACCCGAAAGACATAGGCTATCTCACGCAGGGGTGTACATACAATTTTTTTGTTGGGGGGGGGGGGGGGGGGGTGCTGACTATCCTGGAAAATTGTGTGTATTCTCAAGGGTTTGTCACCTCAAAATACCCAGAAATATCAACCAATATCTTAGAGCATATAACTTTGTGTAATTATATTAGATAAGATTCAAAGTTTATATAACCTACAAAACACACAAATAAAATTTTATACTTAATGAATTTTCTATTATGATCTATGGAGTATGAATGGCAAATATCTAAATATTTGTCAATTTACTAAGCAGACAGGTAAACATTTTTTTTTACAAGTTGATAATTTATTTCTCAAAAGTTTGCCTCACAATGCTGAGTGTACCCCCGTTCCAGCCCTCCGACTAGAATTAAAATTTCTTGGCAGAGCCGGGAATCGAATTCGGACCTCCGGGGCGGCAGCCAAGAATGCTAGCGAGTCAGTATAATTTCAATCTTAATATTGTTTATAAATTAGCCAATAAGTTAAGATTAGGGTACAACCAAATTTACAATTATTTTATGCTCTTACCAAAGCAACATCTTCTTAATTTTTATTGTTTTTTCGGGGGGAGGGGGGGGGGGCTGGAGCCCCCTCAGCACCCCCTCCTTATATACGCCCCTGATCTCACGTTATATTTCTTTCAGGTTAGGGCGTTTAAATACTTGTTTTCCCACCTAATGTAATTGGGAACAATTTGTGTTGACCGACTGAAGAGCTTTCTATAATAAAATAAGTGTTGATTGTTAGGTTAATACTCTGTTTTATCATGGACAATGTGAGTAATGCTCTTCCGTATCTATCTTTTTGTTATGCCATATTGAAGTGAATGACATAGAAATTGGTATTGAACCACAAGACAATCCCGTGACTTAAACCTAGCTACAAATCCTTCATATGAATTTAAGGTCATACTAAAGTACTTCTCAATAGTTCTGTACCTGATATTGCTACGTACCACAAGGATACTTAATGGAGGATATCCCTTTCTACAGTGTAACACAAGTTTGCTTATTGTTCAAGCTGTCAATAGAGATGCGAAATCCACGAATGCTTACAAACTCTCTGTGAATAACAATTGCGCTCACGTGCGCCATTGTATTGGTAAGTAAACGTCAGCAGTTTAAGATTCCATTACTTTAATCGCCAAGGTAATTCTCTCTAATTGGGCTGTGTGACAGCAGAGCATTTCTCTCGCTTTTCTTTGTCAGTTGTGTATTTATAATGTTTTAAGTGAGACTATTACATAAGACAGCTCGGTATATATGCATCAGAAACGAGTTTTCGTTCATACTTCATTAGTTCGAAGCATTGCGACTTGCATGCAACGTGGGCATCGTGATCATCAGCCCGTTGTACTTGCATGTGTGCAGAATTCGTCTGACAACCTGTGTCATTGCGGTCTAGTTGTAGTAGCATGTGTGTTTGCAATAGAGGCTAGGCTTTAATATAAGAACCATCCCAATATTTTCTTGGAGCAGAAGTGCAAAATGATTTCACCCTCATACAAGTTTTTTTTTGTGGAGCCGGGAATCGAACCCGGACCACTGCGGTGACAGCCACGAATGTTAGTCACCGTTACGAGGTTGCAGGATCGAATCCTGGCGCAATCAGTTGGCAATTGAGGGGGCGCAAATGTGAGGGAGCCGTGTCAGTAGCCAGGCATGTTAAAGATCCTCTTTTGGGCAAAATCCTGGCACCTCGGCGACTCTAAAAGCCTCAGTAGTTAAAAGGATGATGATGATGATGATGATGATGATAGTTGTTGTTTTAAGGGACCTAACATCTACTGTAGGTTATCGGCCCCTAATGATTTGGGTGATAGTGAAAGGTGATGATGGTGATGAAAACTATAACACTAACTACGATCGTACACACTAAAAGAAGAAATGGTAAACAAATAAAGGATAAGGCTAATAAAGGACAGGAAGAAAAGAAATGCCCTTAATCCTCGAAGAATGAGGACTGAGGGACTTGGAAGGAAGTAGAGCCATGGAAGGCAGATAGGAAATGGATGAGGAGAGGGCCCGCCCCAAAGTCAGTGGAAAGAAAAGGGGGGGGGGGAACGGACCCAGCTCAGGAATCCCCCAGGATCGCCAACTCCCGAACTCACCAGCCGTGAATTCCTGAGGGTGTAGCAATATGCAGGGTGCACCGGAAGTGGTGGGGCTACATACACCCTGCCTCTTTGAGGGCCTTGAGCAGAAGGCAGGAGATAACATGGAAAGAAAAAGAAGGCTGACCCCTCGCAGAAGAAGGGTATCAGGAAAGATGAGACAAGGGCCAATTAAGGCGGGAATGGAAGAGACTCCCTAGGCCTCGGATACCCTAATACCGTCGGGGTCGGAAGAGAACATGAGTTGACCAAGAGAGGTCCACAGTAAAGAAGACGGAGAGGAGCCAAGCACAAGTAAGTGGAAGCAATGCTGGACTCAGCTGAGGACCCGTGGTCGCCAACCCACGTCCCACTAGATGTGAGCCCCTGGTGGGGGGGGGGGGTAGTTAAAAGGAAATAAAACCAATAACATTATTATTACTACTAAGTCAAAAAGGTTGATTTCACAATCATGTATGATATATTTTGGGTATACAAAGGGCACTGATGCTAGACTTTGGGAGAATTGCCTTAAAACCCGAGTTTTGAACATATAGTAGCAACACGCACGGAGAACAAATCTTGATAACTGTGATTTACGAACGACTGTGGAATTAGGTGATTAAATATTCACTAGTGCCGTCGTGATCACTCTTCCAGTGAAAATTTCAGCTTCTGATGTGGCGTGCCATCACACGTAGTCGACTCAGTACCCTGTACAAGTAACAGATACGTCCCAGGCATGGTTGCATGAATTTGAATAATTCTTGAAGAGCGTTAATTTGAAGGACGGAAAGATGTATTAAGTTTTTTTTTTTTTTTTTTTTTTTCAGAAACATTTAATGCCGCATTTAATAATATTGTGGTTTAATAGTACGAAGAACTGTGACTTAGTCAAACATTCAGGGGGATAGCTTTCTGCTCATGTGGCCGGGACTCTGGGCTCTTGTTTCATAAAGCTCTTACACTGACCTTATTAGCAGGATGACAATAATATTAAAATTATTGTTACTATTCTGCTTCATAAACTCATTAGCCAATACAATTAGTTTATGACTCGAAAATATTAAAGTGCAGATTTCTATTTCCATAAACAAAGAAGGGTCTTGAAATACACTCATATCATTAGGCTTGTTTCCAGAGTGTGTTAGTCGAATAATCCGTATTAGTGGTGAGACAACGTGAACGGGGTTTTCTTTCTTCCTTATATAATTGGGATACGGTAATCTGAGAAATGGATGTATCTGATTCGAATAATGATGAAGATCAAGAGTGTATTCGTCGACTTAGTAATTTTAGAGGAAGAACAAGCTACACTAATTATATTGAAGTAAAATATGAGTATTATGTGAGATTCAGGTTAGATACTACATAATCTTTCAGTTCCGTCCGAGCTTGTCTTTTTGTCTCTCACGTAATAGTCGGTGGAAAGGATCCGAACAAGACACCCTTTAATTTCAGAACTTTTGCAAGAAGACTAGTTTCTTTGTATTACTTTCTGTTCTCTTGTTCATCTGACACAGTCAAATGCGTAAGCAATCGAAAACAACTTGATGTAGGCCTACTCGACGCATCAAAAACACCTAAGCATTGAATAATGAGCTTGAAAATCACACAAACAAGTAGTTCCGTGAAGAACTCAATAGCCTATTTTTATATATCCTACTCATATAAATTGCGTCTATCAACATAAAATAAATCCTTTTGATTGCTGTAATATAATTGGGGTTATGATAACAATTGAAATCAATTAGATGTCAGTAGATTAAAATTTGTATAAGCACATACCGTACCAAGTTTCACTGCGCTCGGATGGTTAAATCGCGGCAAAAGTCTATTAAAATGTTTCCAATTCGCTTGGCCGCCATGTTCGTTTTGTACTTAACAGGTGCTTGAAAGTCACACAGGTGAATTCTAGTAGTGCCCTTTATCACCGTACAAAATTTCAGGGTGATATCAGTAATAGTTTCGGAGATATAGAATGCCAGTGAAATATTTCGTACAACCGCCATGCTGGGTTGGTGAGACGTAATAAAATTTGAAGGGCACGGTCGGGGTTGTACGAAATAGTGTCATGTCCTTACCGACTTTCATTGAAATCGCTCCAGCCGTTTAGATTTTATTAGGGACACACACACACACAGACAAAAGGTGATCTCATAAGCCTATTTTTTTCATAAATTAAAATAGGCTAAAAAGACACGAATCGATCTCACGAAACATCGCTCTTAACCTCCAATTCGATCAGCTGACTAATAATATGAATTCAGAAATGTTATCAGTCTTCGTGGTTCTTTACATACACCACCCTGGCGCAGCCAGTTGGTATTTGAGGGTGCGCAGATGCGAGGGAGCCGTGTCAGTAGATTTACTGGCACGTTATAGATCCCCTTCGGGGCAAACTTCTGGCTCCCCGGCGTCCCTAAAAGCCACAGTAGTTAACAGGGATGTAAAACCAATAATATTATTATTTTCTTTACATACTTAACATACAAACATTTTCATTTGAGAATGTTTTGCCTTTCATTCATTCATTCATTCATTCATTCATTCATCCATTCATTCATTCATTCGTTTATTTGCATTGGGGTGTGTCCCCCGGTGGCAAATTAGATATACATAACAAATAAATAATTGTACATAACAATTCACTAACAATTAAACTGGAGTATTTACACAAATAGTATTTTCTTAAACATACCTATATGTTTGGGAAAAGGTTCTAAGACTGAGGCAGGTAGAGAGTTCCAATTATCAGTGTCTAGTCTAGTCTGCAAGCCTCTGTCTGCGAACAAATTGTCTCCATGATCCCCTATACGCAGTTAGCACTGCAGCCACTGCTTCTACACCTCTCACTTTGAAATTGTTCAACATTGAATCCAACCATCGCCTCCTAGGTCTGCCTTTGCTTCTTTTACCCTCTACAGCCGAACTCATTGACCTCAAATGTAATCTCCCCAGCCCCATTCTCTTCAGATGACCCCACCATCTTAGTCGGCTCATACGAACACTTTCAGTTTAGCCTTTCATTTCTTTATTACGAGTACCTTCCTTTCATTGCTCCCATCTATTTGTCCCAGCAATCATTAAGGCTACCCTCATATCAATTATCTCTAGCCTATGTATCAGATATCCTGAATTATTAAAAGGAAATTTGTTAACCAATAAAAGTTATTTGAGTATAATATTATCACTCAATTTTGTGAAACAAAGCCCTAGTACGAGAATCGATTTGGATTACACTCAGAATTATAAGACAACTGAAAATGGAAGTGGGATGACAGGGTGTCTACCGGTAACGAAAGTAACGAAAGTAACGAAAAAGTAACGATTTTTACAAATGGGTAACGACAGTAACGAAAAAGTAACGATTTTTACAAATGGGTAACGAAAGTAACGAAAAAGTAACGAATTTTACAAACGGGTAACGAAAATTTTCCCAAGGTGTGTTGAATCGTCATTTAAACTCGCGCCGCTAGGCTCAGAGATTGCGATGTAGCGAGTTTTACGCAAGCGGCGCCGTACCTATTGTTATATTTCCCCGTGCCCGACCTCAAGGAAATAACTACTGAGGATACCTTGAGTGGTATACATCGGTTCTACGTATATTTTCGACATCAAGAAGACTTAAGTTTCGTGTGAAATATTTTTCTGTGTTGCTGTATTAGGAAACCTGACTTTTCGCGAGACGTTTATTCGCTATTACTTCCGAAACTAAAAAGAAATCTCTCATGTCTGTAATTTTGGAAACTATGTCAAATTGAAGTCCAGAAATAACGCGAAATAATTTAATGTCACAATCTTGCGAAATGTTACCGTTTCGAAAATAAATTGCAAAAAAATCTTCGAAATACATATATATTATTTAAAAATATGTCTAGCAAATTTGCGACATCCAGTATGGTTAATTCGAAATTCCGTTATAAGTCGATTTTTCCTTCGAACTTTCGTTCCATCGGATATATACTCTAACCGATTATTTCGATAACTTGTGGATAATTCGTGGTTCTCAGTCGAAATAAAACGTGCCCTCTTGTATTATTCGTGCAATCCACTCAGAATAATTCGTAATATTCGATACCGTGCCTACTTCGAACGTTCATCCTCCAAAATCGCTGACCACACGACTTGCCTGCGGGAATCTCGTCAAACGGACAGAGATCGACGTAAGTTGCGTAAAATCATAAGACCCGTCCCCTATCGTGAACTTGTGACCACGAGGATTGTGGGATTCCTGTCAAAGGTGATTGGGCACCCATCACGGGGCACCCATCACGAAAACTACTTGCTACTTTTACCATGACCGTATACTTAAAAGCGTGCGGGGAGCGAGAAGTGCATCAACCCACTTAAAAATGACAGCCTACGTAGAATCGAAATACTAATTCCTCCTCGTGATCAACCCTGAAGTGATGAACTCCCAACCACAACATAGGGACAAAGGGAATCACGGCGCCGACCGAACAACATGTTCATAACTACTCGTGAATTTTAACCATACCCAACCTTGAGCTTGCCTCCGCCATTCTGTCAGGACATATAAACAGGCAGACAATCGTTGAACGGCCGGGTGCGGCGACGATTGCATAATATCTCGAGGACAACTTAAAACGGCCGAGAGCGGCAGCGATTGCAATACATCGCGATATTTCTCTGCATTCAATGACGAGGACAACTGTATTCTTGTCAAACGGACAGCAAGTGGCGCCGATTGTGTAATAATGCTATATTTTCTTGTGCCCGACCGCAAGGACAATGGAAATCTCATCGAATGACTAAAAGTGACACTGATTATCTAAATCGCGATTTTTCTCCGTGTTCTATCGTGAAAACTACGAGAAGCTCGTCGAACAACTGAGATCAGCGCCGATCGTGTAACATCTAGATATTTCTCCGTATTTGTCTGCGAAGACAGAATTCGGTGACGATCGCGTAACATCGCATACATTTCTTCGCGACCTACCGCGGGGACGAAGGAAACCTCGCCAAATGGTCAAAAGCAGAGCAACCTCTTGGTACCGTAATTATAACAACATATTGTGCACAAGACGTCATATTAGCTGAAACAACTCATTGGATATTAAATATCTAGTAACTTATATATTTATTATTTTAATTTTTTTTATAACATCATGTGAATTTCATTTAAAGCGGCTTCGGTGGCCTAGTTGGTAGCATGCTGAGCTGCTGTGCCCAAGATAGCGGGTTCAAAACCGGCCGAAGTCGTCAGATTTTTTAAAAGCGTTAAAATTCCTTCAGTATGCCTTCCTTCGGAGGGGAAGTAAAGCCGGCGGTGCCATGTCATAAATTTATGGTATGTAAAAGATTCTTCCACAGACTAAACTTGTGTGAAGCTAAATTGTTAGGTTAGATTTCGTCGGAACGCTCTATCAAAGTTCCAACGTATCATTGATATCTGGTAGCAACGTGAAATTGAACGGAACTTGTAGCTCACCCTAAGGGTTTCCACTGGAAGCAGCTACAGACTCAGGTGAGCCGAACATGTCCTCGGACACTCCCGGCACTAAAAGCCATACGATAAATAAAAAAGTCCTCTCGGCACGCTGGAAGGCGGAGGTAGATTTCACCGGACAAACTTGGGGATAGGCGAAAATTGGCAGAATATGTAGGTTTTCGTAGAAGGATCAGACCTCATTTATTGCGAGAAGGTATTTTATAATTGGAGCTTAATTAACTTTGTTTTTCGTCATTTTATGTTTATTTTAAACATTTTATTGTCTTATGGGAACGGTAACCTTCTTGTCATTTGGGGTCCATTTTTATACTTGTGGTCACACTGTCCTTATGCAAGGTTTCGACACTGATGTGTAACTATGTAACGGTCTGTTACTTCTTCACGCAAAATTATATCTCCCGCAGAGATTTTGGTTGGTTCCTCAGTTTAGGGGCTGCGACAACGCGGTCATGTAACCCCGTGTACTTTGGGATGGCTGTATTAGTCTGTAATTCAGGTAAGAACTGCAGACGGTCAATTACAAGCAGTAGTTCCTAATGTTGCTACCAGGTACTACCGTCAACGACACCTAGCTCTGAACTTGGCTACTAGATGCCACCCCAACCAGCAACTCGCAACGAACGTTGGAACTTCCCCTCCAAAGGAAAGCATACTGAGGGATTTTAGCGCTCTTAGAAAATCCGACGACTTCGACCGGCTTTGAACTCGCGACCTTGGGCATAGACATTCAGCATGCTACCAGTTACGTCACCGAAGCCGCTTCACACTTAGTCAGATGGAAATCTGAATTTGATCTCGTGCAAGTGCGTTACCTTGGCAACGTCTGATGGTTCATCCCTCATCAATTTAGTAGTGTTGCCATGGCAACCACTGATAGCTCTTGGCATTTTCTTATAATTCCGAAATCATTTTTCTCATCCCTTGGCATAATGGTGGGTCATATCAAAAATTCTTTCAAATAAAAGTTTTAGGTAATTATTAGGGGAATATTGTCCATTTTGTACGGTTTTGATATTGTGCCTATTAAGAGAGATATGATTAATGTTTCCCGAAAAACCCACTTTTTCCCACCCCTTTGGTCAATGGTTGGTGCTATAAAAAAAACTCTTCAAACATAAATTTTTGGGCTTTATCCGACACATAGTATGAACGTTGAACGGATTCGATATTTCACATATTAAGAAAGTTATAGCAATATTTCACTTTTTCGAAAAAAGACCCCCATTTTCACCCCCTTCGACCGATTTAGCCCAGTAACGAACTTGACCGAGATTTTATAGGTATACATATTCGGTAAAAAATTCAAAGTGATTGGTGCACAATTACGGCAGTTATCGTGTCCACAAAAAACTGATATACATATAACTTATATATATATATACATATACATACATAAATTATGTATAAACTTTTGAACTGACGGTGGTTTTGGGGTCTGGGGGATGTGAAACGCGAAGATATGTCGAAATTTTCCGGAAGTCGAAACATGGTACCCATTGCAATAGTTAGCTTTCTAATGAAATCTACCTCTGGTTGGTTCCTCAGTTTAGGGGCTGCGACAACGCGGTCATCTAACCCCGTGTACTTTGGGTGAGTGTAAAATCTGTCTGATAAACGGTGTGAATTGTAATGGCTGTATTAGTCTTGATTCAGGTAAGGACAGCAGACGGTCAATTTCAAGCAGTAGTTCCTAATGTTGCTACCAGATACTACCGTCAACGACACCTAGCTGTGAACTTGGCTACTAGATGCCACCCCAACCAGCAACTCGCAACGAACGTTGGAACTTCCCCTCCAAAGGAAAGCATACTGAGGGATTTTAGCGCTCTTAGAAAATCCGACGACTTCGGCCGGCTTTGAAACCGCGACCTTGGGCATAGACATTCAGCATGCTACCAGTTACGTCACCGAAGCCGCTTCCCACTTAGTCAGATGGAAATACTGAATCTGATCTCGTGCAAGTGCGTTGCCATGACAACGTCTGATGGCTCATCCCTCATCAATTTAGTAGTGTTGCCATGGCAACCTCTGATAGCTCTTGGCATTTTCTTATAATCCCGAAATCATTTTTCTTCACCTTGGCGTAATGGTGGGTCATATCAAAAATTCTTTCAAACAAAAGTTTTAGGTAATTTTTGGGGGAATATTGTCCATTTTGTACGGTTTTGATATTGTGCCTATTAAGAGAGATATGATTAATGTTTCCCGAAAAACCCACCTTTTCCCACCTCTTTGGTCAATGGTTAGTGCTATAAAAAACTCTTCAAACATAAATTTTTGGGCTTTATCCGACACATAGTATGAACGTTGAACGGATTCGACATTTCACATATTAAGAGAGTTATAGCAATATTTCACTTTTGCGAAAAAAAAAAAAGCCCCCCATTTTCACCCCCTTCGACCGATTTAGCCCAGTAACGAACTCGACCGAGATTTTATAGGTATACATATTCGGTAAAAAAATCAAAGTGATTGGTGCAAAATTACGGCAGTTATCGTGTCCACAAGAAACTGATATACATATATATACATAAATTATATATAAACTTTTGAACTGACGGTGGTTTTGGGGTCTGGGGGATGTGAAACGCGAAGATATGTCGAAATTTTCCGGAAGTCGAAACATGGGACCCATTGCAATAGTTAGCTTTCTAATGAAATCTACCTAAAACCTCTTTAAAAACAGTTCATTGTTCGTTTTTCTTCACCGCGTGATGAGCAGACCGCAGACGTATCTTGAATTCAAAGGTAACAAAAATTAACTAAAAGGTACCTAAAAAGTAACTAATTTTTACTTCATCCTTACAGTAGACACCCTGGATGAATATCAATCTCAGTCTTCCTAGCTGTGACAGTGGTTTTCCTCTTCAATTCCAGACTGGCTGCGTGGCTCAGCGGTAACTGTCTCGACCAAGATTGCGGGATCGAATCCCGATGCAGTCATTTTGCATTTGAAGGTGTTTAAATGTGAGGGACCAGTAAATCTACTGACCATTCTTAGATTACGATTAAGCAAGTTTAAGCGATATTGAGCCACTGCTGTATTTCTAAAGTCGTCGGTTTTAAAAGTGTGCTACGAATTCAAATTCAGAAAGATGGCCTTCTTTTATAATAACCTTAATATTGATTGTCCCTAAATAATTCCGGATTGCATGGCCATCAGTCTCGAGTACTCTTGTTTGTGCAATATTTCTCACATTTGAGACAACTAACTACACATATTGATAATGTCTTTTTTTTTTGTGAAAAACTCTCATTACTTACACAATCTTGCTTAAAGCGGCTTCGGTGGCGTAGTTGGTAGCATGCTGAGCTTCTATGCCCAAGATCGCGGGTTCAAACCCGGCTGAAGTCGAGGGATTTTTAAGAGTGTTGTAAATCCCTCAGTACGCCTTCCTTCGGAGGGGAAGTAAAGCCGGCGGTCCCATGTCATAGATTTATGGCATGTTAAAGAAGCTTCCACTAATTACACCTGTGTCAAGCTAAATTATAGGTTAAAATATGAATAACGCTCTTAAGTTCCAACGTTCGTCGCCAGGAGCCAACTGCGGTGGCGTCTAGTAACCAAGGTCTGAACTAGTAGTCGTTGACGATGGCGTTAGGCGGCAAAAGTAGGAACTATTGGAAAATACAATGTCGGCAGTCCTTACTTGAATTAAAACAGATAACACACACTAATACAGCCATCACAATTAACACTGGTTATCAGACAGATTCTATACACATCCTAAGTACACGGGGCTACATGACCGCGTTGTCGCAGCACCTAAACGGAGGAACCAACCAACCACAATCTTGCTTCATAGTCTTAAACCTGAAAGTTATTCACTAACTCAGTCGATCATGAAGATCCAATCTTCCTCTGAAGTGACTGTACTGATAATGTGCTCTATTGTAATGAGACCTTGACAACACTATATTGTTTAAGCATGGAAATGCATTAAATGGGTTGCTTTTACCGGAATGTGCCGAGTTGTGCGTCTGATGTGAAGGCCACATGCAATATTATTAGCAGTGTGCTTTTTTGTGTGTTTAATGGCGGGCATGCCCATTAGTTGTGATTTAATGTCCAAAAATGTTCATGCCGACAATTCGTGGGCAGTTTAAAGAAACAGAATTTTTCTTCAAGAGGTGAATCTAAAATTGAACTGGTGTTAATATCAGTAAACAATTTAATTTCAGTATTAATGCTACCCCAATAGAAAAGCATGGCGCCATCACAGAACGTTGCGTGCAGAATACTAATTTATTGATATCAGTAGTAGGGCAGGGTAACTCTATCAGTATACTAAATCTTTCGCGATATACAGTAACGGGGGGAAGCACCAGGACTCTCCCCCACTGCCTCGCAACATAGCCGTGCGCGTAAATCGCTCACCACGACTGCGATGAGAAGCTGCACTAAATTCTGAGATCAGAGATTTGAATCCCAGTGCTTATAGCGGCTATCCTATGTGTGGTTTTTCTTGTTTCTTATCCACATTCCCTCCAGGAAAATGCCATCATACCTCATAACCGATCCTAATAATTACAGCTGCACTCTCTTCTACAGACACCACAGAAACACAGGTTATCAGACAAACTTAACTAACACCCAAATACACACACGCTAAGTACACGGGTCTGATGACCGAAAATACTCCAAGCTCTTAATCGACCCTTATATGCTCAAGGGTAACAACAATCACTCCCATCTTGGATATACAGGGTGTTTCAGGAGGAACAGTAAATATTTTAGGAGGTATAGATGAATTGCAATTTAAAAAAATCCATATAACATGTGTCCCATTTGTATTGCGTACCGAGATACAGATGTTGGTATATAACCAGGGTAGTTGTTTCGTGTGTTGGCACACAGTTTGCTATGGGCACGTGTTTGGCCACCAAGGTCCCCGGACCTTACCCCTTTGGATTTTTGCCCCTGGGGATGGTTGAAAGGCGAAGTTAACACAAGAGCCGAGTTGGTCATTCGGATTATGCATAGTGCAGCCCTCGTCAAAGAACGCCAAGACGCCCTCCGAAGAGCTACACGGGGTGATATCAAGAGAAGTGCAAACTGCATTGAAGTTGGTGGTGGAATTTTTGAAAATCAGCTTTGAGCGTCCTCATTTGCCTTGACTTTACATTTCTTTGGGTTAAATATACCAGCTGTATGTACGCAATACAAATGGAACACATGTTATATGGAATTTTTGGTTGCAATTCATCTCTACTACCACCTCCTAAAATATTTACTATTCCTCCTGAAACACTCTGTATAGGGGCCGATAACTTAGATGTTAGACCCCTTAAAACAATTGTCATCATCATCATCATCATCATCGTTGGCATATACAGTTTGAATGTTATGAACTGTCTGGCATTTTGATTCGAGCTTGTGCTCATCCTTTCTGATTGATAACTCATCAAATGCCTATTGGATATTTCAGAAACTTAACTATAATTCATATTTATAACGTGGGTTATTAAAATCTCCCCGCTCACTTCGATTAAAGCAGAGGTGTTCGTTCAGCTAAGTCAGTCTTTCTCGCTTGCTTCCCCGTCTCACTCCCTTCCGTACTGCCTTCGGTGTGTTGTGGTTAATCGATTGAACGTCAAACGGTATTCGGTAGATTATAATATGAAAACCATTTGAAGGAAAAAAAAACGAAATGAAGGATAAAATCAATACTGTTACCGAAATTGCAAAGCCTTAAATTAGTTCCATGATATCAGTATTGTTTTAATGCTATGCACGTAATCTGGAAGTACAGGTACGCGCGAAACACAATGTAGATGTGTCGGACAACCAGCGCATTACAGTAGATGAACTGTTAGTCAACATTACGTCTGGTGCGCTAGCGATCCCAACTTGACTAGGTCAGACCTGCCGGCAACCAGGGCAGGCAGCCCAGAGAGACAGGAGCCAGCACGCCGAGCGTACAGAGACTGGACGCCCCTGGATTAAAGCCTTCTATACTCCCATCGAACTGAGGTGCAAGTGATGGACGTAACGAATAGTGTGAGAATAGGGGGAGGGAGGGGGTGTTCTCAAGGCCACTTAAACGGACGTGCCGAAGAATTATTTGAATTTAATAGTGATACATGGTATAAGAGGGGGTAGCTATGGTCATTGGGGAGCAAGGCCATATGGCCATGGATTCCTCAGTAATCAAGCTCGACCGTCAGCCATCATTGAGATGGTTTGGGTGGGGCGCGATGATGCAATGGTAAGGCTGCTTGCATCTCACCAAGGTTCAATTCCCAGTTACTGCATGTGAGATTTTCGAAGTGAAATATCATGTCCTGTGGTTCAAATTCCACGTAGAAATGGAGGTCTTGTGGTTCATGATCGCGAGACTACTACCTTAATTTGAAATGTCTTTTCGTAGTTCCCAATTTCAACTTTAGCCAAATCCCAGGATGGTTCCTTCTTATAGGTCATGACCGCTTCCTTCCAGCTACTTGCAAAATGCCATTCATCATTCATTAACTCCTCTGATGAGGCTGTCGTGAGGAAAGATACTGTATTTAGCCTTAACGTCCATTTGTCAAATGGCCAACTCGTCTCACGTCACCCTTGACCCCGTTCTACATATATCGGGTGATCCAGCAGCCCCTTCCAATATCGTTTGCTGCAACTCAACTAACGCGTGTTGGCGTTATTTTCCATCGATGTGACTACAGACTAGTACGAGGGAAATACAGGGTGAACAAAAAATGCCGCACTTGGAGGTCGGCATGCGGTTCCTGGTCGAAATTCACGACAAAAGTTTATGTTGTAAAACCTAGTCCCACCAATAGGTTTAACAGAAATGCGTGTTAAGAAACGAGGCTCTTGCAACGCTGTAACTGCATGCAGCGTGGCCAAAAGCAGGTCGCAGGAACTCGGCGCTCTGCCGTAGCTTTCTCTGTACATTCCGATGCACTGCAGGATGTGACAGTGTTGCCAGTTTCACGTTTTCATACTTGTGTTTTCAACAGCACCCGATCCGATTTTGCTATTGAAAGTTTTGCCTTTCAATTGGATGAGGAATCGCATGCCGACCTCCAAGTACGGCATTTTTTGTTCACCCTGTATAATAGTAATCAGTATCGCTTGCGAGATATGCTTGCAGTGCATTAGTACCATCCGGGATGCAGCAGAGAACTATCGACTTTCCTTATAACACCGCTTTCGTTGGGCTGCATAAAACAATATTCACCTGGTATAGAGAGAGATTTGGAATAAGAAACGAACTACAGTACTGTATTGGACTCACTCTCATGACACCAGTAGTTTCTCCTGGTAGTGTATATTTGGAAGAGGTCCAGAAGCTTCTGAACGAAATGTGTCTGATATTGTAATCTTGTCTGACTTATAATGACCGCCGCTGTTCATGCTCAATGTGGATGCCATTCATGAGCTAAGTAATACTGTCCGACTTAATTCCAAGTGGCAGCTGGCTTTCATGTTGATATCTCCATAGTGGATTGAATATCACAGATCGCCGGGAGTATCGAGTTTTAGTTAACTTTTGACTGTAACTTTCGTACACTATATGCCCCGTTTCTTGTCATAAGTTGTTGTTGCTGTTGTTTTATTTAGTGGCCTAGGGTACCAAGGTAATCAGTCCCGTGCACTTGAGTGTGTGTAGAATTTGTCTGATAACTTGCGTTATTGTGGTGACTGAAATCGAGTGTGTGTATTGGTAATTATGTGGAGGAGTGGCCTTGGCTGTAAGGTAGCTATCATCACACCATGTTCTTAAGGTAGAGGCAATAGAGGACACTTTGCAGAATGGCTGATAGTGGGATTCCAACCCAACTCTCTTCTCCATTGCCCTCACGCGGCTGAGTGTAGGATGCTCCAAATGGCAGGGTTCGTATCCTCTACAGCAGAGCCGTTAATAAATCCAGGGCTGTCTGTTTGGAAATCTACTTTAGATTATGTTAGTTGTCTTTCTTGTTTGTAGCAAAATCTCGTCCGCAATACCTGGAGATTGTAGGTAAACTTTCATTAACGCCAGAGCGCTCTGGCATTAGTTCCAACCACCATAGCCAAGCAACTTAAAATAAGTATGAAGTAAAGGTGGATGGTTTTGAATACGTGAAATTTCAACTTTTGGTGACCGTAGATTATTATAAGTTATTATGGATATTTCCCCCCAAGCTTTGCCACCCCTATCCCATTGCCAAATATTTCCAAATACACTCATTTGTTGAGAACACCACAAAATGCTAATGGACTATCTCCACTGTAGTGGTTAGCATTCCTGGCTGTCGACCTGGAGGTCCGGGTTCGATTCCCGGCTATGCCAAGAAATTTAATTCTGGTCTGAGGGTTGGAACGGGGTACACTCAGTCTCACGAGGCAAAATTAACAAGAGGTGAGTTTGATTCCCATCTCAGGTTTTCTGAGTTTTCCCACTTCTACTCTCGGCAAATGCTGGGATGTTTCATAACTGCGATCACCTCCTTCCCTATCCTCACCTCAATTACAAGTAGGATACACACACTATAACAGACACCACAATAACACATGCTATCAAGTAAATTCTACACGCATAGACGTACACGGGACTAAATGACCACGATGTTCAAGCACCTTAAATGAAACAACAACAAAATACTGTTAAAAGGCACTGATGACGGCTGATTGTGAAAAATCCGCAGAAAATTTGCAAGACAAAACACACAAACCCTGTGTTAACACACGAGAATGAGGGCCATTTTGTCTCTAAACCTTAGAAGAATCAGCAACTAGGATAAACATTTCCTGCATTGTCTGAGTTCCCTCTACAAAATGCATGATTTGAACTAGTTCGTCTAACCTTGAGACAACCTGCGTGCCGACGTTCATATCGATCATGTCCCTCACACCGCAAGTGCCATGTAATATCCCCCACGTGACTATCCCCACGATTTGCGTGAAACTTTGACCTGCATACCTCAATGTCCATGCGTGCCGATTCACGAACTATTAAATAAATCGGAAGGCAGTATTGAGCGTTTCAATCCCGGGTCATGGCGATACACGTTGACGGTCCTAATTGTGTCTTTGTCTGAGATTTTCAACATTTACTCCAACCATATGTTCAGTTTGTAACCTACAAATATAAAATAATACATCTCATCAGACATAATTTATATCGACTAATGGCCACTAGTCTTTTCTATAGCAGTTTTCTTACAATCATGCATCAGTCAATATCGAGATGACTACGTTAAGAAAAAGTATTCAGGGCCATTTTGTCCCTAACCCAAAATTTTCCGACTCTCTTTAAGGATCGAGACACTGATATGCCAGTATTTCTTTAATATGAACTTTACTTATTACGTATTTATTTGCCGACAGCGGTAGCTACGCTCGCTAATGCGCAGCGCTAGGCCAAGGGGCGAAGCTCTCCGCGGACTCAGTAGACGTGTGTTCGAGCCCCATCGTCGGCCGTCCTTGAAATGGTTTTCCGTGGTTTCCCATTTTCAACTCCAGGCAAATGTTGGGACGGTACCTTCCCACAGGCCACGGCCGCTTCCTTCTACATCCTTGTCCAGCTTCATTCATCTTCATCTCTCATTAACTCCTCTCATGAGGTAGGCATCAGGAAGGTCATCTGGCTGTAAAAAACGCCATGTAGAATTTTATTGCTTCTCATCCCCGACCCTGTTGAAAATGGGAATAATAAGGGGTAGACATACATACGAGTACATCAATTTATTTATTTATTTATTTATTTATTTATTTATTTAACCTTAATGATAGCCCGTTGAGATTGGTAATAATAATAATAACAAGCGGCCCCATGCGTATATACCACCCACCCGGCTTTATTAATATGCGACACAGTTCTGTCAGGAACTATCGTCTTGTTTATTTGCTTAAACGCACTTGTTGAACAAATTGTCGATAATTGTGAAAACCGTGTGCAATTCATCTCTACTGTGGGTAATTCTCCTTCTTTTGAATGCTCATTTGTTACGTCCACCTCGTGTTGTAGTGGCTAGAGTTCTTGGCTGTCGTCCCTGGAGGTTCGGGTTCAATCCCTGTCTCTGCCAAGAAATTAAATTCTGGTCTGAGGGCTGGCATGGGGCACACTCAGCCTCGTGAGCCAAAACTGAGAATATCCCCATCTCAGCCATCCTGGAAGTGGTTTTTCATGCTTTCGCACTTCTACTCCAGGCAAATGCCGGGACGGTTCCCAACTTAAGGTCACGGCCACGTTCTACACTATCATTGTCTGTTTTGAAAATGCACACACTACTACAGATACCGCAATAACATGGGTTATCAGACAAAATTCTACACACATCCCTTATTACTACACGGGGCTAAATAGCCACGACGTCCAAGCCCCCAAGTGAAACAACGAAACTCATTTGTTACGATCAGTTACTTGTAGGCAACCCATGTGTGTATACAACCCGCCTGGCTTTACTGTTATGCAGGCTTGATGCGACACAGTTCTCGCAGGGGCTATCGTCTTGTTTATTTGTTGAACGCACATTATTAACAAATAAACATATTTCCGTTGACATTTCAAGCAATGCAAGATTTTACCTATACTATTGAGACGATTCGGAAGATTTTGGTGCAATGCCAACCTTCTAACTCCCTCTGGTTTAAGAGCTTGGGTTTTATAAAACATAATAATAATATCCTGGTCTCAGTAAAGTATGCGAGTGGGCGGGGTATTCTTTATTGCTCTGTAAAGGCGAGAACTTTAAACCCTAAGGTCCGATATGAGTCGTTCTGAACTTCACGTAATGACCGAATCATCAATGTTTCATAGTCATACTAGTACGGCTATTATTTGCGTTGAGGACACTATAAAGTGGGCGTGCATATTATGTGTAGGCCATTTAAGAGTTGACATGAGACTCTGTCACACCCACAAACTTTGTGGGGAAGTTACATACTGTCTGTAAGCTACAATAAACTACCGGACATCTGTACTGTAACTCACTGCCCATTTCAAGCTACCTTTTCCCGTCTATCTTTTCTCATCAAAATAGCTCATGGATATTAATTTGCCTTTGTTACGGCTACCATTGAAAATAATGAGTTATTTTGCGTGTTTTGGTTCCTCAGTTGTATGATTTAGTTCCAATAACTCTTAGAAAAAGAAGAAAGAATTTCAGTATCATATTCAAAGAAGTTGTCTCAGTTTTAGACTGGCTGGGCAACATCTATTCTTGCTCCTATCCGAACAAGGTGTGATGTTTAAGTACTATTCCTAACAATCTGTGGCATAATTAAGTTTGCATTTTTTCACAACATCCGAGTAGATCAGAACTAAAACCCACAGAGCATACGTAATCCGATTTGCCACACCCACACATGTGTAAGATCAGCTTATTACATCTAGAGCACAATTAAGACCAGTATACCACTCCTAGGCCATACAGACCAGTTCTCCACATCTGGAGTATATGTAAGACCGGTTTACCACCTCTAGAGCGTATGTAAGACCAGTTACCACCTCTAGAGCATAAGTAAGACCGGGTTAACACTCCTAGGCCATACGTAAGACCAGTTTACCACCCCTAGAGCATATGTAAGACCGGTTTACTACTCCTAGGCCATACTTAAGACCTATTTACCGCATTTAGAGCTTACGTAAGACCAGTTTACCACATCTAAATCTTACGTAATGACGGTTTACAAAGCATATGGTAAGGTGAAATGTATGAACTTCTTCTTCTCTAGCCGATATGGCAGATAAAATATATGACCAAAAGTCTCCAGACACCCCTCTCAACGTGTACTGTGCGACGTCAGGCTAAGCATCTGAGGGTATATAAGAGCAGGCACAAGATCATAGACGTGTTTTCTGTCAGAATGAGTCAATGGAGAAAATTGAGCGAGTGTGAATGGTGCCACAAGTTCGGGCTTTCCACCATAGAGATTTCTCAGGACTTAGTTACATGTGCCCCAGATACGTTCATAACTGTGTTATGGAGAAGTGAAAACGTCAGGAAAGCTCTGAACCCAATCATCGCTCTGCTAGGCCTATGATATCAACTGATAGAGTCTGTCGAACTTTAAATCGTGCTGTACGAGCCAATCGTCAATGACAGAACTATCTAACGAGATGTGATAGGACTCGGTTTGTATGGCCGTGCTGTTACCCATAAGCCACTGCTCACAAAAACGAATGCGTGACGTAACTTAAAGTGGTTCAAAGTGGTTCAAAGAACGTCTCATTGATCTATGGACGCGTAGACGGAGGATTTATGGAGTGATGTGTCACGGTATACGATGTGGCAGTCAGATATCCGTGTCTATATCTGGATGCTTTTCTAGATGCCTGGCAAACGGTATTTACCTGAGTGTGTTGTGCCAATAGTGGAATTAGGTGGAGATAGTGTGATGGTGTGGCAAAATGAAAGCATTGTCTTTGAAAACATTTTAGACATTACTATGCTTCCTACCCTGTGCCATCAGTTTGGAATCGGACCTATTCTGTATCAGCATGATAATGCTTCTATCCACAAGGCAAGGACCATTTTATCGTGGTTCGAAGCATATCAGGCGTATTTGCTGGACTGACCTGCTAAAAGCTCCGACTTGAGCCCCATCGAACATTTTTGGGATGAACTAGAGTGTCCTGTCTGATGCGTACCAGATGCATTCGCCCAACAACCTAATACCAGCTATTCACCATGCTTAGGGGAGAATGGAAACAAGCCCCGCCTTCAATGTATCAGAACTTTGTGGATAGTCTTCCGCGACGATTAAACGCTGTGATAGTAGCAAAAGAAGGTCCTATATGCTATTAGTTACTTTGGGAGGGACAACAATGGGTGTCCGGAGACTTTTGGCCCCACAGTGTATGTTTTGTATGGTTAATCACTAATTATTTGATGAAGTGATTAAAATACGTACATCATAGAGCTTGACAATGCAGGTAACGAATTAAGCTTCCCTGAGGAACGCCTCTCTCGTTAGAATTCTCTAGCCTTGCTTTGTTGGAGTAAGTGAAAGTGAGCTAAATGGACCCTTTCAGAGCGCAAATCCATTCACGTTAATTACGGTATAAAGTACTAGAAAGAGGGATTAATTATCATGCCATTAGGTTCATAGAAAGTACGTATGATAAAAAGAGAGAATAGAAAATGCTGCATATTGTTCCATTACGAGAACCACGCTTATAAGCCGGATTGAAAAGGGAGTCTGGTGTCATTTTAAAATGTGCGGATACAGGAGAGGTTATACTATAGATAGAAACTAAATATTCTGTCATATCACTGGTGAATGAACTTCATATCCCACACTGTCGTGCCCGGTTAAAACCCTTCCTAAGTTCTAGAAATAGCAAGTTTTACGCTGAGCAGTGATAAACGCACCTGCTGGCGATACGTGAATCTATCTCAGGGAAAATACACAATTATTTGATTACTAGGCCTATCCATATCGAAAGTTTCTTTCAGACCAAATTTATTTTCACATGATCAGCTTCGTGGTCAACTAAGCTAGACTTTGGTCTAAAGGCGCCAAGTTCAATCTCCTGCCAGGCCATGTGGTTTTAACTTTCCATTATATGTTTCTTTAAGGCGATAAACCATGTTCAATAAATCCACCACTATACCCTCTTATTTTATTAGCGAATAAATGTGGGCTGAGTTTTAGCTGGTATTGCAAATCTGACGACAAAAATGATCCCAAACACAAGTTGAGAATTCAAATACGGTATTACCTTCCCCTTCTATGTTATATATGCATTCTTGTTAAATGGGTAGCCTATGTATTGTTAGATGTATGGTATTTATCAAAAAATAAGAGTTTGATTGTTGAATAGAACAAGAAATGGTTTACTGAAATATATCCACCGTAATGCAGGCATGCTCCCTAGTTCGTTTTGGTCGAATATTTAATGTTTTGTACACTTTATTAAGATAAATTGTCCATACATTTAAGCGTACTTTTAATGATCATGTTAGATTATTCATACTGTCATCACCCCCACCCCCCCTTTCCCCCACTATTTTTAACCGTTCAGCCAAACTGGGAATATTACATCGATGTGCGACCGCATTACGAAAAATGCTTTTCAAAATCTCCAATGGTTTCGGGCGTGGTGCTAGCCTATATTTGTAATAAAATTTGCTCAATATGATTTAGGAGCATACTGTAACTTTTCAACGATAGTGCGTTGCCCGCAAGCTCAAGGTCCACAGTACTCCAACATAGGGAGTTTCAAACATAGGCTACTTTACATTTGAAGTATACTGTATTTTTAAACGCTAAACCACTTCAAACAAAGCATATTCTACTTAAATGTGTCTTCACAAGATGGTAAACTAATTCAGTTACGTCCTACATAACTCTACCATTACCTATATCTGCTGTAGGGTTTAATGGTCCTTTGGAATGTATTCATATCACGATGCATCATATAATGCTCCTGGAAGATAAGCGTCCCGTAATGCACCTCCCTCAAGTATGCGATCTATTATTCACACTTTTTTTTGTAGCCTCCTGAGAGGCCGAGTGCAGGTCTTTCTAGTCGACGCCCGTGGGCGACCTGCGCGTCGGGATGAGAAATGGAATGGATGAAGATGAATGAAACTGGGCAAGGATATGGAAGGAAGCGGCCGTGGCCTGTCAGAAGGTACTGTCCCAGCATTTGCCTGGTGTTGAAAATGGGAGACCACGGAAAACCATTTCAAGGACAGCCGACGGTGGGGCTCGAACCCACGCGTCTACCGAGTCAGCAGAGAGCTTGGCCCCTTGACCTAACGCAGCGCTTTAGCCCGCGTAGCCACTACTGTCGGTATTATTCACACTAATGGACGTATACACCCAGCACCACTGTCCCTGTTTTTCTTTCCACAGACTTAAAAATTAGATGCAATATTCCTGGTTCACATATAACACTAATCCCGATCGCTACAGTAATGCGTTTGTAGGCTGCTATTTCATTTCACGTATCTGATTTATTCTAGATACTGTGTATGATCAATTTAGTTGGGCCCACAGACTAATTACAAAAGATAAATAAATCAGTACATTATTGGGTTGGCGCCCATGTTCTGAACAACGATGCAGGTACTCCATGCAATCGTCATATTTTTTTACTGAAACCCTTTGGGCGTGAGTGAATTTATTTATGAACACCAATCTTCAGATTGTGACATCATCTGTATTACTGCGCTGGAAATCAGGTGCAATTCTCACAATGTGTGCATAGATTTAAGGGGTAGCCGTACATATTTCCAGATCAATTGATACCTACGTGTTTAAGGACCCTATCTCTTTCTACAATCTTCGCTGTTCTTGTATCTTTGTATTCAGTTCCAAGACAGAATATATCCCAATAGCCATGTCAAGTATAAGTAATCCTGTTGTCTCGGTTTGTAGCTGAATTCGTGAGTGCAAAGGTTTCGAGCGTGTTTGGATTATTGAACAAGGACTTTGCCTACTGTTCCTATTGCAGGATCTCCACATGATTCCATAGAACAAGATATGGAACTTTTAAGTAATGCCTGCAGTGTTTTGGAAGATCTTCGCATTCATTCCTATTTATATAATGGTGTTGTAAATTATTCTCTTGCAATTAAGGGTAAGGCCATTGTATATTCCATTAATTTCCGCATGTCGACAAATGCTCTTTGGTAGGTTTCTAATTCCAGTACATATCTTTAACCGGGGAGCTGTCATGAACTTATAAGGCCCAAGTACAGGCCTCGCGCCCATTTGCATTTTTATACCAGCGCTTTGTCGTCGAAGATATTCATTTTCCCACGTGTGTGAATGTTACGCAGTCATCCCGGAGGCTGGTCGAACCTCCTAAAGCGCTGCCATGGGCCGTGTGGCTGGAAACACAAGGAAGAACAAGATTAATTATTATAAAATGTATTGTCTCTATTAACTGTTAATTATTTGGAAAAAGTACAGACATATTGTCTCGAAGGGATCCTGTAACGTGCTAATAAATCTTCTGCCTGCAGCTTGCATTTGAATGCTGACCGTCTCAGTCGGAATTCGATCACGTAACAATGAGCATGGGGAGTAAACCTCTAATAACACATTGTGCCACGTTGCCCGCGTCCGGTTCCAAAAGAATAGGACGTTAGATGAATGGGAAATGACGTGTTGGGAGGCCCTACAGTAAAGATAAATAAGGGATGATACAACAAATTAGAATTTCCGGTTTTGTGAGGCGAACTATAAGGTGCGTTCAAAAAGTAACGAGCCGGAGGCTGTAATGCGCAAAACCGGTGACGACATCGGCTAATCGTGGCGTGTGTAACGAGGTGTGGTTCCCACCAGAGCGTGGAAGGTCACAGCCCGTCGCTAGAGGGCACGCGTGCTCATCACGTGACGATACAAAGTGAGCAGCAGCATGCATCAATCGTCCAACGCTGCCAGTCGAATTGCAAACAGTGACATGGAGGCGTCAAACGAAGAGCAAAGAGGTGTTGTACGGTTTCTGACAGCGAAAGGAGGAGGGGGAACGGACATTCATCGCCGAATGCCACAAGTGTAAGGTGAACACTGCATGTCCCTTGCAAGTGTCAAGGCGTGGCACAAGCGCTTCAGGGAAGGTGGGGTGGCGTTAGCCGATGATGCCCGGTCTGGGGCACCCCCCTGCATTACCGATGACAACGTCCAGCTGGTTGATGCACTCATTACGCAGGACCGCCGAGTGACAGTGAACGCCATAGCCGCCGTGGTCGGATTGAGCGTCGGAAGTGTGCACACCATCGTGAAAGAACGACTGCACTTGCGGAAAGTGTGTGCCCAATGGGTGGCCCACAGTCTCCAACCACACCAGGAAGCATGCCAAATGGTCTACTGTCTTGGTCTTGCTGCTGCTCGCTTTGTATCGTCACGTGACGTGCACGCGTGCCCTCTAGCGACGGGCTGTGATCTTCCACGCTCTAGTCGGAACCACACCTCGTTACACACGCCACGATTAGCCGATGTCGTCACCGGTTTGCGCATTACAGCCTCCAGCTCGTTACTTTTTGAACGCACCTTATACATTTCCCTTCTTATCCCGCCCTCAGCAGAAATCAGACAAATCGGAGATGAGTGTTCTACTAAAAGCGCAGGTAATCACTGGATATTGTTTGTGTTGCCACTAGATGTAAGGGAAGAAATGTGTAGCACATAGTAGCTTTGACACCGCTCAGCTAAGTTCTGAGATGGGATCAGGCCAGTTCCTACCGGAAATACATTGTGATCATAGAAAATCATTTGAATATCCTATTAATCGTCGTGATCATTGTAATCTTGCTAGCCAGGTGAAGGATTTCGAACGATGGGGACAAACTGGCTGAAATTTCAGATAAGAGCTAGTGCTTTTTCTGTTTTGAACACATTGAACAACTAATTCTTCTTTAGAGGCAAGAATTGAAGGTTTCGAAATCGTCTAATTCACGGAGGTTGAATTACTGATGACTTCCTCTCTGTGGTGGTACCGAAGTAGTACTTAGCCGGTTCTCATACCATAAATGGACGTCAGATCACTCACTCGGTAACAGCGCCGTCCCTATCAATTTCGTAGCTCTTCTCACATCATTATGGCACAAATATTCCATTATTCCCGCTCGATTGCTTCACCAGAGAGGACTTCCTAGTTTCAAGGGGATAATGCATGTACATTAAGTATATTCTTTGGTTTTGCTTCGGTGAAGAACTAGAGACAACTTTGGTCATCAGCCTCGTGTACTCTGGTGTGAATGGAATATGTTGTTTATTTATTTTATTTATTTATTTATTTTATTTACTTTATTTAGGTCGTTGTATTTGTGTGTGTAAGGAATCTGTCTGATAACCCGTGTTATTGTGGTGGTTGTATTAGTATGTACAGTATATTTGTAATTGGGGCTAGGGTTGTGAAGAAGGCGGTCGTGGCCTTAAGTTACGTACAATTCTGGCAATCGCATGGGGGTAGAAGTGAGAAACCACGGAGAACCATTTCTACGATGGCTGAGGAGGGGATCGAACCCATCTCTTCTCAGTTCTCTCTTTCAGACCTTCCATCCCTCAGTATAGAATTAAATTTCTTGGCAGATCCGGGAATCGAACCCGGACCTCATGGGTGACTGCCAATATTGCTAGCCACTGTGCCACACGAGGTGATCTGAATGAAATATGTCTTATAGCGTGTGTTATTGCAGTGTAGGCTGATCGTGTGATACAGTGGGTAAGACGCTCGATTCCTACGCCCACCTGCGTGGATAAGCAATTTGTGTGATCAGTGTTATTATGGTGGCTTTTAGCAGTGTGTTACTATTCTCAGGCAGTAAGATTGTCGTGGGACAATCTGGTCTCCATTGGTAGGCTCATTTTACTCTTTTGTGAATGGATTTGTTGTGGGTTTGATTTTTTGTTTACATTAACAACGCCACAACACCCATCACCAACAATCAACCTATCAGACAAACCGACTCATCCTCAATTTAAAAGCTCTTTTTCAACAAAGTTTTCATACCAGCACAGCTCTCAGCACCACTACAAACATTAATACGCAACTTACAAACAACATTTGTCCACCTTGTAGGGTACTTGTACAAAGGCATTCAACGACTTGGCGAATCACTCGTTACACTTACAACTACACTAAGCGACACCAACATATGGGAATAAAATCCCTATCAGTGTGTGTCTGTAAGCATTGGGTCGAGGATCGGGATATGTATCCGGGTACTTGAAATTATGTATTACCCCTGCATATGCCTCGATTGAATGTGCAAAGCCACACCGAATTACCGGTGTCATTTACTGCACTCGGTTATAGAGCTACGCCATTATTTTTGTCTTCAACAAAATGTATGCACCCTCAAGTTGTGTGTTCGCTAATTACGCTACTTGTAAGTATTGAGTGAACACCGTATTGGTTGAACTGGTTTGAACTCGGTGATGGTGACCTGCAGTGTTGCATGCACAGCTTGCATATAAATGCACACAGCACAGCACGCAAAAGGATCACGCTTCCATAAGCTTAAATCCTCATTCTAACGCAGAACTTCCCAAAACTCTTGTGGTGAATAATGTTCTTGTGGGTCTCGTCAGACCTTAACATGGGGTTTTGAGACGTCTAGAGTGCGGAGTTGTAATGGAATGTCCTATTTTAAAGCTTACAGTAGACACTTGAGGAGATGGACAATATGTGCATTTCAAGAGATGAGCTTTCGTACTGTCACGAAGAAAATGTTCAATGTTCTCATTTTTTGGCAAAATATTCACAATTTTAGTATTTTTCATATTTTCCTATTTTAAGAGTTTTTCGTTTTTATTTTCTAACTTTTGAATATGCTGGGGAAAACTTGCAAATGAAATAAGCCAGTGCGAATAGTAGCTAGTTATGAGATGTTCATATATTTTCATATTTTTGTTCCTTATTTTTTGCACATATTTAACACTGGTCTCCTAAATTGTAAATACGTTTTTCATATTAATCCACTCTCTAATGAGTGTTTCCTGCCGTAGCTTCTGAAGAGTTGGGGTCACTTGACCCGAGTAAAGGGACGAAGAGCTCTTGTGTTGGTGGCTGTTTGCTTACTCATCAAGTCATAATAAGCAAGTTAACGAAGTTGTGTACCAAGTGGAGTTCGGCTTGGATGGCCATATTGTGTCGTAGAAGATGCGATATAGGCCTACTACAAGTAATTGTGACAATTGTGTGCTCACCATCATATAAAAAGACACTAGGATGTATGTTTCACAAAACTCAGGCTCTTTAAACAGAGGGGGTTAGAAGGTGAGGTTGTGCGAAAATATTTCAATTGGTCCTTTATTTCTTGAAAAGTCAACGGAAATATATAATTTCCTTAATGCAGCCAATGGCGGTCATTTATAAGGAAATCGGCGATGCACCTATTGAAAGGAACCGTCCCAGTATTTTCTTGATGGTGAAAATGGGAAACCACGAAAACCAATTTCAGGGCGGCCGGGATGGGATCCGAACCAACGCTCTCCCGATGCCAGCAAGGCACGAGACAGCGCATTAGTGATCTCGGCCACCGCGGCTGGTCAACGGATATGTATTTGATTATAAAGTGCTGTTAAAACAAACAGACAAGACGATAGTCCCTGTTTCTTCCAGTCCGCATAACAGCAAAGCCGGGCGGGCGGGTAGTCTATGCACGTGGGACGTTCACAAGTAACGAATGAGCATTCAAAAGAAAGAGGATTACCCACAGCAGTGATGATGATGATGATAATTGATGTTGTATTAAGGGGCCTAACATCTAGGCTATCGGCCTATAATGGTCTGGGTGATAGCGAAAATGACAATGAAATGAAAACCATAACGAAAATTAAGTTAGACTAAAAATACTCTACTTACATAATAGAATGCAGATTGAAACGACTCACAAAATATAGAGTGGAAATACTTACAAAAGGTAATTTAGAAGGAAAATACTCACAAAAGGAATAGATTTAAAATACGCACAAAATGTAGTTTAGATTCGAAATACTCACAAAATACAATTTAGATTGAAAATACTTACAAAATGCCTACAAAATGTAGTGTAGAGTCAAAATATTCACAAAATGGAATTGGGGAGCCAATTCACAAAAAAATGCGGGAATCCTAAAGAGAAAAGGAAATATAATGAAAAGAAAAAGAAGGCCGATCCCTAGAAGAATGAGGGATCAGGAAAGATGAGAGAAGGGCCAATTAAGGCGGGAAAGGAAGAGACTCCCTGCACTCTGATTTTATGAATATAGACAATTTGTTTCAAAAGTGCGTTCAAACAAATAAACAAGACGATAGCTCCCGAAGACGGAAATTAAAAATAACTTACGAAAGGTTATAGGCTCTCTGTCTGAGCATTTTGAATTTTCGACTAAAGCTCGCATATATTATCATGGAAGAGGAGTACAATAACCAAATGTACCCTCTGTTTAATTTTTTTCTGTTTGTTGTTGGTTGGGGTCATAACTATGGAGCGAATACCATGAAAATTCGTATTTAAGTAGAAGGCACTCCTAAAATTAAAACTATGGGGCGTGGTGGCTCAGCGGTCTAGCTGTATGCCTCTCACCAAGGCGGTCCAGGTTCGATTCCCGGTCAATGCAAGTGAGATTTTCGAAGTGAAATGCCATGTCCTGTGGTTCGGATTCCACGTAAAAAGGAGGTCCCGTGGCTCATAATCACAAGATTCACGGTCACGTAAAACTACAATCTTCCTTCCTTCCTTCCTTAAAATTAAAACTAGGGTACTCATTATTCTTGTAATACTTAGGGATAGGAGTAGGGGTTAAAGGGAACCTTGAAATGTAGCCAGTTAGGCGATTGAACGATTCATATCCATCTCTCGACATGGAGCCGTAGGCTGAGACCCGAATACGTGGAACAGACTCGGAGATGGCTGCGAATCACATCCTTCTGGCAAGCAGCACGGACCGTGGAGTGTGCCAATACGTATGGTAGCCTACCTAAACTCTGTCCCCTGCCAGGAGCATAGATGATCTATCCTCTTCACAGCTATTTTATGTTTATGTTCCAGTGCTCAGAGTTAAATTTATTGGCAGAGCCGGGAATCTAAGCCGGACCTCCGCGGTGACATTCAAGAATGCTGGCCACTACGCAACGAGGCGGGAAATTAGTTCAAAAGGTCGTTAAAGATACTGCGCATCATCATCATCGTCGTCGTCGTCGTCGTCAAAAACCTCTCTCACATATTCGTGGTTCTTTTAAATTAAACTCAGGACTTGGTTTTAATTTTGAAATGATCTTGATGACGTGGGCTCCTACTAAAACCTCCGCAATGACCTGAGAGTTGTTAAGACTTTACTGTCAAATCTCATTGGTCTTGTACCGCCACGCTGCGCCGTGCTGGCCAGGGAAGTTTGATGGCCCCATCGTACAGTTAAGAGAAGTCACGTTGTTGAAGTTTATCTGCTTCTTCGTGAGCGAATATTTCACTCGTTACTGAGTTCGCAAGAGCCTCTCTGTTGTATTGTTCACTTAACTGCCGCCTGTAGACCTAGCTGATAATCTGCTTTGTGAATTAGGTGATAGCTATACAAAAATTGGAAATTTGCCGTCAGATTCTGTTGATGGTTTTCTTTTGAGGGGGGGGGGGGGGGTGTAACGTTAATAGTTGGCTGTGTGGTTTGGTTGGTATGTTACTCAGCACCTGTACCCAAGAATGCGTAATCGAATGCCGGCAGAGTCGTATGGTATTTAAGATCGCTTAACTGCGATCAGATTTTTCTGGCACATTAGAAATCCCATTCTAGTGCAAACTACCAGTGTCTCGGTGTTAGTAAAACTGCAAGAGAAAAAAAATTGTGTTAAATCTGTAATATTATTATTAGTATTATTGCATACAGCACATTATAACACATTGCTGGTACATCACAACATAACAATACGGGATCCAGGGAACAAAAGTATAGTTACTGAAACAGACACTTCTAACCTGGAAAGTCGAAATCGCTACCCATGAACTTCCGGACGTTTCGGGTTGTTGAGAGAACTACTGCCTTCTGCATTAGTTTGTACAGTTGAGTATCCAGATCCAGTCCTTTAAGGGCTGTGAGTAAGGTACTTGGGATCACTCCCGTACTCAAGACAATGATAGGTATGGTCTTTACCTGTTCTATAAGCCATTGCCTCTTGATAGGGTCGACCAACTCTTTTCTGGATTGATTCATTTTCTGCTCTGATTGGAAATATCTGTCAAGGTAGTTTGCTTCATTTCTTTGCTGACAACCACCAGATCGGGCCTGTTGTGTGATACCGATTGATTATTATTATTATTATTATTATTATTAGAGGAAGAGTGCCAAATATGGAATATCTTTTTATTTTAATAAAAATGACGACCTCCTTTTCGGCATTGTTAAATTCTAAATACATGTTACGTTGCTACAATCTGTCTACTTTATCAGTATTTATTTTTATTCGGATTAACACTTAATTTTTTTGTAAATTTCAATATATATTAAAAGCTGTAAATTTTTTGTTCTGAAAAAAGTGTTCCTAATATGGAATACTATTATTTGTATCCTAAGCATTTTGTTTTAATAAACATTCATTGTCTGTATGCTTAAAATAAGAAACACATGAACTTAATTTAAAATGATAAATAATTATTTGCAATGTTTACGTACAAATGTGCCAACTTCGGTACTTGAACACATGGTTTGAGAAAAGTATCTGAGAGTCCAGCAGTTTATCTTTGTAAGATGATGATGCTAGAATCTCAGCCTTCCCTGGAGCCATTCCTCGTTGAGGACCCTTTGGCTTTGTTAATTTAGGAACAGGTCAAATGTATTCTGTAGTTAGTTATTGTTGTTTTAAGGGGCGGAAATACGAGGTCATCTGCCCATTGTTACGATTAGGTTCCATTGTGTTTCCCAATGGCATTTGGAACGTTTTGGGGCAGAGCTAGAAACATTCACTTCTTCTTCCTTTACTGTTGTATTTTTCTTTGTTGTTAAACGAAACAATTGTTCTTGGTACATCATATGCACTTGCTGCCAATTTGTAACCCATTTTCCCTGTCCATATTGCAGTGATAGAGTGTTGCCTATCTACTTCCTTCCACTTCTTCCGTACCTTTCCCTCTGAATTGTCCTTCCGTTCGGCCATGGTTTTAAGAAAAGAAAAACTGCCTGTACATATGGAAAAGTCTGGCTCCAAATATGGAATACTATTCCATAATAGGAACACCACAGTATTCCATATTAGGTTCCCATCAGCATTTAATTTGCACCTTACAAAATATGGACACTAGTTCATAAAATTTATTTGTCCACTGCATAGTTTGTATGGTTAGTGCACACTCTACGTAACGCTAACAGACGTTTTGGAATTTAGATAAAGCCTTAATTTGTAAACGATTGCAATTCTTCCCTTCCCAAAACTTCTTGGAGGTTGTAAAACACTCATTCGACTGTCACGGACAAAGAACGCCGCTCAAGTGCCTTCCCTCAACTCACCACCAGAGAGACCTTCCTTGTGCATCTTCGTACCTGTTCCACGCATCGCTGCCAAGTTTAATGTAACAAATATCGGGGTATTCCATATTAGGAACGTATTCCATATTTGGTACTTTTCCTCTATTATTATTATTATTATTATTATTATTATTATTATTAATATCATTATTATAAACAATAACTAGTGGACATTAAAAGGGAACCATACAGTAGACAGAATTCATAGACCTATATTACAAGATAATAGACAAGTAAAGACTGGATTAATTTTAAGTGATTACGATATTAAATACTTTTACTTTGCCTAGTTTAGTATAAATGAGATATAATGAGCAGCGACGATGGAATGAACTAATTTATTGTCTTTAGACAGACACCTTTTCCTCAGTATGAGAACTATTTTAACTAATTATTCACTTGCCAAACTTTTCATATTTATCTATTTCTGTAGTTCCTATTGCGGTAGAGCCCAGCGCGGATAAACAAAACGTTATCCGCCCCGCCTCCGCACGGCTGCTATCCGCATCCGCCCCGCATCCGCACGTTTGTTATCCGAAGGTACTGGCTTTACAATAATATTTTTAATTAGATAAAATATTAAAGCAACACATTTAGGCATTTGAGGAGAAAATCATTCCCTTAAATTAGCCTATGCATGTCATGTGCTATGTTTAAAATGAATGCTATTCAGATAGAATTGCAAACTCTTTCCAGTTCGTAGTGTTAATTGTGCTTAATGACATAATTTGAATGAGATTAGCATAACTTACATTTGTCATAAAAAACATAACGGAAAAATATGATATGGCATACACATTCGGATCTTAGTCATGAAAACTAATCATATTCAACAAGTTCGGATGGTATTCTAAATACTATCCACAAATTTACTCCAAACATTATCGCCAGCTTATCCGCTATCCGCACAACCATGCAAAATAAATATATCCGCATGAAGAAAAATATTGTGGATATCCGAGGGTTTATCCGCATCCGAGCAGGGCTTTACCTTTAGGAACAGCATCATTATAAACCATCATTTCAAATTAGTGGAAGGTGCTTTTGAAGATGTCACCAAATTAAACAAAACATAATAAAATAAAGTATGGTATCAAAAAATTCTGAAACATATCGGAGGAACATGTACATAAACCGAACGGTCTAACATTTGTCTATGTTACGTAATCTATATATTTAAAACAGTAAGCTGATTTTGTTACAGCGAGATTGAGAGAACGGCAGAACCGATTCACTTCGTAGAGCAATCAGACGAAAGCTCTAGGCCTGTAGATTTGCAGAGTGTCTTAAAAAAATGTTATAGAATAGATTTAAATTAATAAACAAAAATTCAGAAATCTTGCCACTCACGCATGCGCACAATCGCCTTGCCTCATGACAGTCATGGCGGTTAGAAGTCCACCAAGTTTTAATTTGATAGTTATTTATAAGAATTATAAAGGAGGGGATCATTGTTTAAGATGTATCCACGATATATACTGGAATAGAATTATAAAAGACGGAAAATGTTGAAAAACATCAACTGACAGTTGAGTGTGTATGTTGTTTAACTAACTTAATATTGCGCCCCTTTACCAGTGATTTGATAGCTCATCCGGTAGCGTCGAAGACTCTTAATTTATGCATCGCGCAATGGAAGGGGTTCGAATCCCACCTCCGACATATTTTTTAAATTTCCAAATGTTTCTTTCTTGCTATTGCTATTATATTGTCAAAACACATTTTACTCTTAGCATTCCCGTAAACTAAGGAATTCTGCGAGATTTACGTTGCCATATATATTTAAAACAAAAGCATACACCAGATACACCAACGTTAACAGATTAAATAATGAAGATGAAAGCCAGCTACTTCAATTTCCTACAGAATTCTTGAATTCCTTGGAATTAAGTGAGTTGCCTCCACATATCCTTACTCTGAATGTTCGAGCCATAGTTATGCTCCTTATGAATCTGAACATTTCCCAAGGGCTCCTAAATGGTGCCAGATTAATTGTAAGAATTATGTATGATTATTGCTTGGATTTGGAAATAATAAGTGCAGATAATATTGGGCAGAGAGTTCTAATCCTTCGACTTGATTTAACATAATCCGATAAAACACGTCCATTTTCATTTTAGAGGCAGCAATTTCCAATGGCTTGCCATACTTTATCACAATCAATAAAGCTGAAGGGGGAACTCTGGAACGTGTGGGTCACTATTTGCCTCATCAAGTTTTCAGTCATGGCCAGTTATATATTGCAAAGTCGATCTTTCTCTGTAATCATGCAAAGAATGCACATAAGAAAGTCCTTCAGTAAATATTTTCCCAATGATCAACATGTTTTGACGGGTTTCAACTAGTAAATGATTAATCTTGTGAAATGCTACTTAATAGTGCTTCAGAATGTTTCATTGGTTTCCCTTCGTAATTACACTTGCAGTTTTGTTCATCAATTAATCACATAGTTATTCTATTGTTACTCCGACTATAATACTCACTGGACGACCACCGTGTAGTTCTGTGACTGGTGTTAAAACTAGAAAATATATATCTCATATTGTATAAAATGCGAAAATCTCGCCTGCTTCTTAAGATGCGAAGCTCTTCTCTGGAATTTATTTGCAGCCCGAGGGATATGCCTGCCACTCTGCTTGCATTATCATAAGTTGTCAAGTGAATATTATGTTTCATAGTAGCTCCTATCACGTCTCATGTACGTTAACGTCAATAAAATGAAAATACGTCTATAAAGACGTGTGAAGAAAGGTTTTGGTGCTAGAATATTTCTTACACAGTCAACAATGCTCGTGGTCGTCATTCCGTCACCAGTTGCTGGTTCAGATTTAACTCATTATAGCCTAACTCAAATTGTTTTCTATGCTCCTGTCAATTCGTGTTATTGCATAGTAGAATATCAATTCTTCTTTGTATCTCCTTTCAGAAAACATTTGGGAAGTTCTCAAATGGTTCCGTAATATTTCCCATCCAAACGCATTCCATCACCAATGCTTCTTTCAAAGGTCTACAACAGTGTTAGAATCGTGCTTGACTGAGGGCGAAGGGTAAACATTATGGCCTTGCATCGCCCAGTCACAGCGTGTCCTGTTAACGTATATTGATCGAGATTTGGTTTTCAATTCAACTTTTTCGTTCAAACTATAAGGTGCGTTCAAAAAGTAACGAGCCGGAGGCTGGAATGCGCAAACCGGTGACGACATCGGCTAATTGTGGCGTGTGTAACGAGGTGTGGTTCCGACCAGAGCGTGGAAGGTCACAGCCCGTCGCTAGAGGGCACGCGTGCACGTCACGTGACGATACAAAGCAAGCAGCAGCAGCATGCATCAATTGTCCAACGTTGCCAGTCGCATTGCAAACAGTGACATGGAGGCGTCAAACGAAGGGCAATGAGGTGTTGTTCGAAAGGAGTAGGGGGAACGGACATTCATCGACGAATATCACAAGTGTACGGCGAACACTGCATGTCCCTTACAAGGGTCAAGGCGTGGCATAAGCGCTTCAGGGAAGGATGGGTGGCGTTAGCCGACGATGCCCGGTCTGGGGCACCCCCCTGCATTACCGATGACAATGTCCAGCTGGTTGATGCACTCATTACCCAGGACCGCCGAGTGACAGTGAACGCCATAGCCACCGTGGTCGGATTGAGAGTTGGAAGTGTGCACACCATCATGAAGGAACGACTGCACTTGCGGATAGTGTGTGCCCAATGGATGCCCCACAGTCTTCAACGACACCAGGAAGCATGTCGAATGGCCTACTGTCTTGGTCTTGGTTGGACGATTGATTCATGCTGCTGCTCGCTTTGTATCGTCACATGCACGCGTGCCCTCTAGCGACGGGCTGTGACCTTCTACGCTCTGGTCGGAACCACACCTCGTTACACACGCCACGATTAGCTGATGTCACCGGTTTCCGCAGTATAGCCTCCGGCTCGTTACTTTTTGAACGCACCTTATAGGCTAAAATACTTCATGTAGGACATGCCATGTTCTCTTCAATCCGAGTATAATCGTAACAAATGCAAAATGTATGCAGTTGAACTCCAACATTCAGACGTCTATCATTCACTAAATTTGTGTATGGAACATACTGTAGTCTCGTAGCGTAACTTCCATACTTACCGTACGGAAAAAGTGTATCGGGAAGCTATCTGAATTATGTGTGATTTGATTCTTCCTTCTATTGGCGGAGATGTGGATTAACTTAAGCGTTCTACTAATATGAGATTTCTGACCATAAATTATTTGATTTTGTAAATTTGCAAGTCTCTTTTCCCTTCGGTATTTCTCGCTTCCACTCGGGACCGCCCTCATTGTATGTAGCGTTTATTGTGAAACACATTCAGAGACGATACATTTGACTACACACTTTGTATTAATTGTCCGAAACACATTCGGGGCCAATGCATTTGACTACACACTTTTGTATGAAGAATTTACTTAGAGGCAATCATGAACGGTAACTTATAGCAAGGATATAATGATCGATGTCACCAAAGTTGCATCAGTTTCAAAAGTAGGTCGTGAAATATTAAACAAATAACATTCAGTCAACATGTCTTGAGGACGCCGTCCTCCAAAGTGATCCCATTGACTTATTTTTTGCTCACAATTCCCCATTTTGTTCGATAAGTTTGAAATTCATTCCATTACGTTTATCGAATTAGCTCAGGGTACAGCAGCGTGCAAGTTGTTCAGTCATTATGGTTAAACGTATGCATAATTTAAATATGGCTGTTGATCTGACCTGCTTTATCACCTATAGTAGGCCTACCAATTTCAGTTTCATTGTACCAACACTGAAACAATGTCCACTCAGCTGCCATTCTCTCTATCTCGTTGCTCAAAACATAGGAAATATCGTTCCATTTCTTTTAATAATTCCATTATTTATAAATGAGTCTTTGTCAGGCATTCTTTGTATGTATTCACTCCTTTATATCGGGCTCTGTTCAGCATTCTGAACAATGCTCTCCTTGTTTAATTTTACACAGTTAAACAGGGCTTCGAAACGCCACAAGAAAGAGGCATTGTTCATTTACTGTATATAAAAGAAGTGGGAATCGTATAACGGAACATAGAATGCATTGATGTGTCTCTCTAGAAGTACCAATGTCAACTCATTCTGACTATGTAGAAAAGCAGACAAGCTTGTAGTTTCGTGGGACCTTAAATCGCATGGTGTGAAACACAGGCTATGCAGTTGTACGTGGAATCCGAACCACTCGGATTTAACCTTAAATGTTGCATTAACAAAAATTTGAACCACTGAGCTATCATGCTTGTCTGATTGTTTTGGTTCACCTTGGTTTAAGACTTCTGTTAGGTAAAGGCGAATTGAGACACATTCTTTCGCCTCGTTGCGTAGTGGCTAGAATTCTTGGCTGTCACCGCGGAGGCCCAGGTTCGATTCCCGGCTCTGCCAAGAAATTTAATTCTGGTCTGAGGGCTGAAACGGGGTACACTCAGCCTCGTGTGGCCAAACTGACGAAGAGGCGGGTTCGATTCCTACCTCAGCCATCCTGGAAGTAGTTTTCTGCGGTTTCCCACTTCTACTCCAGGCAAGTACCGGGATGGTACCTAACTTAAGACCACGGCCGTTTCCTACCCAAAATCCTACCTCGATTACAAGTACACCAATTAGTACAGGCATCACAGTGACACAGGTTATTAGACAACTTCTACACACACCCAAGTGCACGTGGCTACATGACCACTATGTCGCAAAGACCCTAAAGAAGCACCCATAACAGCAACAACGATACACAGTCAACATTTCTAATAGAAATATGAATAATCGCCGTCATATCAATTCTATGGATCTCTAATTACAGTGTATAATGTGAAACATAAGAGTTAATAGCCAGTGTCCGTTTGTGTTTATGGTATGTTTTCACCAGGGTTAGAATTTTTAGGTTCAAATTTCAGATGAAAAAGGAAAGGAAGAGGTGCTCAAATAAGGTTTAAAAATGGGGCAAAAAAGTGCTGGTTTATTCAACTAACTTTCTCTTCCCTCTATTCTAGTTTAATGAATTACAAACAAGTACATCAAATCCCGCGTCAAAAGAAGGAAAAAACATGAAGCTGTTGTAGTTCGAGACATTTAGGAGATAACATGTCTTTGTAGATGCTAAAGCTTCTATCGACATCCACAGAAACCAGTGGGGCAAACCTTGTATTCACTCGGAATGGCAACTCTACAGATGTGGCGAATTCCACAATGTCTGGATTCTTCTGAAGACTAGACTCAAGTTTGTCTTTAGCAAAGTCATCTAACTGCCCCCTCACGGAAGTAAAAATATCCCTTTGTTTTTCCTTTTCCAGACATTGTTCTTCTAATTGTTTAATAACTGCAGTCAGGTACTTGTAACTATGGACACAATATAGATCTGTCTGCAAATTATGTATTTTCTCCGGTAACAGAAGTTGCTGTGCCTTGGAAATTACACCCGCGTCTGCTGGATCCAAAGAGAGCACAAACTCTCTGCTTTGTCAAAATTCTCACACAACATAGCAGCACACTCAATCCACAATCCCCAGCGAGTAATGACTGGGAAATTCGGAAGGGTCAGGAGCTTTCGGTGGAATCTTCATTTGCAATGTCTTATTCGTTCCTTATGGATTCAAAAGCCATGTGAAGGGCATGAACCAAGCATGTCACATGCTTCAACTTAGGAAATAAAGGTTTCAATTGGCTAACAGCTGAAACCATGTACAGTATGGAGCCTGGTCCGTAACCACAACAATAAGTTTTTCAAACTCGATACCGGTAGGCCAGAGTTCTTGTCAGAAGTTCATAATTGATTGCATTACTGTACTGGCAGTGGCTTTCTGCAGCTCATACATTTGTAACAACATGGGCTTAATGTCCTCCCCTGCTAAGGTAAAAAATAAAATGTTCAATACATATCGTTCCATTGAGTCTATGGTTACATCCACAATGATTCCCACATCGCAATCAGACACTTTCTCCTTGATTCTTTGTATGGTTCTTCGGTAAACAGGCTCCATATAGTTTCTTTCTTAAAGTACTCTCATCGGGCATTGACACCTTTGTGTATTTTTCAAGAAATCCCTTGAAGGTTGGATGGTTCACCCTATTGAGTGGAATTCTTGCTTGTGTAAGAGCTGCACACAAATCAATGTTTCATTCCTTCAAATTTTGGCTTTTTGAAGAACTCTGTTGAAACGCATCTCGTAATAGAGGTTGCCGCGATTTACTTGCTTGAAGAGTCTAATTCATTTGATGCTTAGAGCTGGAAATGTGTTGTTTGATGCGATCTCGCTGGTGTTTTTCATCTAACAAAATTCCTGAATCACAAATAGTGCATCGCATAACAAACAGTACCATCAGTGTCTATGAAAGCTTGTTAGAATTCCTGAGTCAGAGCAATAAATCGGTCACTGGACACCTTTGGCATGGTAAAATGTAGTAGTACACTCGTTTAGTAATGTAACAAAGTGCTAACATCAGTTCACTTGTTCACTCAATTCGACTATCACACAACTCACTCTTGCGCTCACTCACTCACTTGCTGTCCAAACTCTCTTATGACACCGCGACAATTACCAGATTGTTCTCATTCATGCTGGAACTGCAATCTCAGCGATTTCTAGTAGCTTCCAGCAGAACCCAGTCTTGCGGTAGCTGACATCTCTGCATCACCAGCCTCTGCCTCCATGCGAACAGATGACGTCTCTCACAGTAACAAACTC
Organism: Meconema thalassinum; assembly: GCA_946902985.2. Taxonomy (NCBI): domain Eukaryota; kingdom Metazoa; phylum Arthropoda; class Insecta; order Orthoptera; family Tettigoniidae; genus Meconema; species Meconema thalassinum. The sequence goes on along the minus strand of OX336389.2, from coordinate 1,221,619,210 downwards.
ACATTCACGAACAGCAGGCTACTGAATCTGGTGGGATAGAATCACTCATTGTCACCACTTCACAAAATTTTCAGACACTCTGTGAAAGTGTACCTTGTCTTCTGTTTTAGAGTTGATTTTGTAGCTAACAAGATATGTGCAAATAGGTCTTCCTTCTTTTGTTCTCCAACTACGATTTCTTTAAAGTGTAAGGGGAATTCCCTGCTTCCTGTTCCCCAAGCCTTTCTTAATGCAGTCAATCAACAAATGCCTGGCTTTGTGTCGGCTGTCGGCAATCATCATATATATTATTTCAGTAGTATAGATCCCTCCTGCGGCGCTCACAAGCGACTGATCGTGACAAATGAGCATTCAAATGAAAGGGAATAGACATTAGCAGTGACGAATTGCACTCTAATTTCATAATATCTAAAATTTCTTTAAAAATGGCTTTAAAAATGTACGATGTGTGCGATTTGCAGATACTTTTGCTTTATAATTGCTCCATAATTGCTTTCCACTTCACATTTTGGCCGCTGTGACGCCTGTTTCATGTCATTTTAACATTCTGAGGTCTTTCCTCTATCATTTTGCATGGATTTCAGAAACAGTAAATCAAAGGAATGAGTACTCAAATCGTATAACTTCATAACTATAAATATCGAATAACCGGTGAGTGTTATGATGATCCAATTTTCAGTGATTGCCTTCTTAAGCTAGGGAACGTAGAACTTGGAATTCTAACTGAAATGTAAATAGTGTTCTATAATCATTTGGTTGAAATATAAACATAACAACCTTTCTCCTTAAGTCTCTCATTATAAACCTATTGGGGAAATTGTGGGTTTATGAGCATGCGATATTTCTCGCACGGGTGCGCTAGTCAACTTTTAAGTGAACAGTTCACAACTTAAATAACTGGCATACACTGAGTGGCCAAAAGTCGCGGGAAGGGTAGCACCATGATAAAATGTGCTGTGTATGACTCCTGAGCGTTGCGGCTAGCTGCGGCTAGCTGCGGCGGAGCAGGGCAGTCTTGTCACAGACACGAGTGTAGTGAAGCTGGCAACACGTCGCGAGTTAACTGACCTTGAACGTATGATGTTCATCGGCCCACGGTGCATGGGTCATAGCATTTCGGAGATAACACGCGTATTCGGGTTTTTGAGGTCAACAGTGCCCAGGGTGGATCTTCAATATCGCAGAGATAATGTTCCGCGTAAACCGCCGCACGGGACGTCCACAGGTGTTCAACGAACGGACAACACGTTGCCTCAGCAAAACCGTACGGGGCGATCGAAGGGCTACTGTGAGTCAGATCACCGCCCAGTTGAATGTTGGGAGTCAGAACACCATTTCTTGTCGAGTCGATGCCTCGCCGTATTGCTGCCGTTTTGAGGACTCGCGGAGGAGCAACACTTTATTAACATTATATTCCGTGCCTTCCTATGACTTTCGGCAGTAGTCATTATGGCTTCGAAAGCAAGAGCTGTGCTTGATCTAACACGAGAGTAAAAGTCATGCAGTAGCAGAAATATGTAAATACAACATTGAATAAGGAAAGGAAGGAAATCCACAGCCTGCTTCCAATCGATCGACCGGGTCAGGAATGGAATGAATGAAACCCCCATCTAGCGGTGAGGATATGAACTGTGCCGGCTGCCGAAGCCTGTCACACTCCCCTGGGGCAATGATTAAATGAATGAAAGATGAATGAAATGAGAGTGGAGAGTGTTGCCAGAATGAAATTTTGGACAGGGAAAACCGGAGTACCCGGAGAAAAACCTGTCTTGTCTTCGCTTTGTCCAGCACAGAGCTCACATGGAGTGTCTGGGATTTGAACTACGGACCCAGCGGTGAGAGGCCAGCCTAAGCCACGAAAGTTTCCATTGAATAAGGAATGTTCAATATTATATTTTTTCTTAGTATGTCAATGGTAGACTGTAATTATTTTAGCATAGACCTACCTCCGCTAACCGGAAACCTCTCTTTAACGGGAAAATGTGCGAATCCCGTTCTATTCCGTTGAAGGCAGGGTTTACTGTATAAGAAATTAAATATACATACGTAAATAAGGGACTCCCAGACAACCTCAAAAGCTGAAGCTGACTACTACAAGATCCCTAGAAAAATCTTAATTCACCAAAAATCCCGAGGGGTCTTAGCTGGTGGGGTTAGGTGGTGAGGATGTTGAAAAGGGACTGAGAGGAAGAACAGCATAATGTCGCATGCATAAGCAGTTTTACTCCGTTGGAAACTTTTAAAACATATGCATTTTTGTGAGCTCAAAATTCTTCTGAAAGTTCAAATTTATTTTTAACATCAAATCCCGAGAAAGTGTTGAGCGACCATTATGTGATACACAGTGGCAAAGGTCGAATAGGAGCAATGTATCATGCAGATAAGGATAAAACAACACATGTATTGATATGGCCCTGCTGAGCATCCTAGAAAGTAGAAGCTTAAAACTTGCTGCCAGGGAAGCTGATACCTCTACAACAGTGCAGTGGAAACAATAACTCGCTCTGAATAGCGTGAGCGTGAGCATTGGCCGCCCGTGGCTTCAGCGCGAGGAAATAGCTATCATTCGCATGCCCTGTCTAGCGGATCATGTGTGAACTACCATGGCGTTCGAGCGAAAGTTTGTAATGCAACACTGAAGAGCTGAAGTGAATTTTTCACTCTTTGTCACTCGCATTGCCTCTCGCCGCAGCTCTTCCTCTATGATTGTATCATACATCTATGCGTGAGTTAACAAGCACAACTATCGGTGTGTGTGTAAGACTGCCATCTATGCGTGAGTAAACAAGCACGACTATTGGGGTGTGTGTAAGACTGCCATCTATGCGTGAGTAAACAAGCACGACTATTGGAGTGTGTGTGAGACTGCCATCTATGCGTGAGTAAACAATCACGACTATTGGAGTGTGTGTGAGACTGCCATCTATGCGTGAGTAAACAATCACGACTATTGGGGTGTGTGTGAGACTGCCATCTATGCGTGAGTAAACAAGCACGACTATTGGGGTGTGTGTGAGACTGCCATCTATGCGTGAGTAAACAAGCACAACTATCGGTGTGTGTGTGAGACTGCCATCTATGCGTGAGTAAACAAGCACAACTATCGGTGTGTGTGTGTAAGACTGCCATCTATGCGTGAGTAAACAAGCACGACTATTGGGGTGTGTGTGAGACTGCCATCTATGCGTGAGTCAACAAGCACGACTATTGGAGTGTGTGTGAGACTGCCATCTATGCGTGAGTAAACAAGCACGACTATTGGGGTGTGTGTAAGACTGCCATCTATGCGTGAGTAAACAAGCACGACTATTGGGGTGTGTGTGAGACTGCCATCTATGCGTTAGTCAACAAGCACGACTATTGGAGTGTGTGTGAGACTGCCATCTATGCGTGAGTAAACAAGCACGACTATTGGAGTGTGTGTGAGACTGCCATCTGTGCGTGAGTCAACAAGCACGACTATTGGGGTGTGTGTGAGACTGCCATCTATGCGTGAGTCAACAATCACGACTATTGGGGTGTGTGTGAGACTGCCGTCTATGCGTGAGTAAACAAGCACGACTATCGGGGGTGTGTGAGACTGCCATCTATGCGTGAGTAAACAAGCACGACTATTGGGGTGTGTGTGAGACTGCCATCTATGCGTGAGTAAACAAGCACGACTATTGGAGTGTGTGTGAGACTGCCAGCTATGCGTGAGTAAACAAGCACGACTATTGGGGTGTGTGAGAGACTGCCATCTATGCGTGAGTCAACAAGCACGACTATTGGGGTGTGTGTGAGACTGCCATCTATGCGTGAGTAAACAAGCACGACTATTGGAGTGTGTGTGAGACTGCCAGCTATGCGTGAGTAAACAAGCACGACTATTGGGGTGTGTGTGAGACTGCCATCTATGCGTGAGTCAACAAGCACGACTATTGGGGTGTGTGTGAGACTGCCATCTATGCGTGAGTAAACAAGCACGACTATCGGAGTGTGTGTGAGACTGCCAGCTATGCGTGAGTAAACAAGCACGACTATTGGGGTGTGTGTGTGAGACTGCCATCTATGCGTGAGTAAACAAGCACGACTATCGGGGGTGTGTGAGACTGCCATCTATGCGTGAGTAAACAAGCACGACTATTGGGGTGTGTGTGAGACTGCCATCTATGCGTGAGTCAACAAGCACGACTATTGGAGTGTGTGTTAGAATGGGAAATATTTTCTCGTAATGCTGGAAAACGTCAAGAAATTTGAAGTGGTCCCTTATTTTAGGGAACATGAGGATAACTGTGCGCATTGGAAAACACAGGCAGCATCAGTGATCACGACTGTGCTTGGAACAGTTACCGCGATACTGTGAAGAACTCTGCGTTTAATCGCTCACCGGAGCCCTAGCAAGTCGGGAGATCGGAGGTTCGAATTCCGGCGCTGACCGCGGCTATCCTGAGTGTGATTTTACCACACTCCCTCCAGGCAAATGTCGAAACAGTACCGTACTTTAAGTCCCTGGGCATCTACCTCCCATACAGTTACACAAACTAGTACAGTACTGAAACACAGATTAACAAGACAAATTATACACTCCTAAGCACACTGGGCTGATGACCAAGATGTCGCAAACCCTTAAGACAAATTACTAACCAATTGCCAACCATATTGTGAAGAATTTACCACGTGCGTTGCTTATGAAGTGTTGAATGATTTGTTAAAACACGCTGGCGTACTTGATTTATCTTGTACCTTGCTAGCACGTTCTTTCTTACCCCTAACCCCAGTTTGCGTTCACATTCTTCCACACGATTATTGGAAGGCCGCTCCCAGGTTTCAGACAAGAACAGACATACCGCTTTCACTGCAAACGCAGATAAACAAAGAGTACATGGAAAGTTTACATGCAGGTGATTTAATTTCATATACATGATCTAAAATGTCTCTTTCAATATTGTTGCATGCTTGAGCAAGAAATCATCATAGCCCTATCTGTTCTTAGAATTCAGCCTCAGTATCAATTCGGCTGAGTTGTGCAGCCAGAGCAGTGGTCTTTGGAATCCAAGAATTCGATTTCAAGCCCAATCCAATCCGATGACATTTATAAGTGTTGAAATGTGACAACCCCGTGTCAGATTTACTAATACGTTACTCAACCTCGTCGAGTAGTAACTAGCATTCTTGGCTGTCACCTCGGAGGTCCTTGTGTGAATCCCGGCTCTACCAAGAAATTTAATTCTAGTCTGAGGGCTGGCACGGGGTTCACTCAGCCTCGTGAGGCAAATCTGAGAAATCCTAAATGGGGATATGCGTGGTTTCTTCACTTTTACTCCAGGCGAATACCGGGATGGTACTTGAATTACGACCACGGTCGTCTCCCATCCAAATCCTGGCCCCAGTTACAAATACACACACTAGTACAGCCATCACAGTGACACAGGTTATCAGACAAACTTTACACATACACGCAAGTTCACGCGACTATATGATCAACATGTCGTAAAGCCCCTAAGTGAATCAAGAACAATTTTTGACAAGTTAAAAATCTCCTCTTGGGGCGAAATTCTGGCACACTGTTGTCTCTGAAGCAACAGCATCTATAAACGTGACGTTAAACCCATAGCATTATCCCGTGATGTTAGGGTAATATGCATGTCTCTTACCGAGGAAGCCCGGGTTCGATTCCCGACTACGCCTGGAATTTTTCAACCCTGATTTGAGGACGGGAACAGTATGCACTCAACCTGGTGAGGACAATTGAATAGCTGCTTTATATGAGAAGTAGCGCCTAGGTAATCTGCTGAGGGTGACGTCGCGCTGACCATGCGTCCCCAACAATCCGTAGGATATAAGCAGCTTGTCAGTCTCCCTTGAACTCCCACAGACCTCTGGGCCCAACTTCCAGGTTAGCTTTAATTGAAGAATATTATGAAATGCCAACTATTGATGCAGGTTTCCACCCATAGAGTGCTTTTCATTCTCAACCATCGCTTTTCTGATACTGTAAATCTTCTTTTGATTAGGAAACGACCTGAGTTTTAGATCTTTGAGTCTTCGTTATGCAAGAGAATGTGCAGGCGAATGTATTCTGCTGACATGTGAACAACCAGTATTTGGAGGGAGAATACTGTACTTCAGTCCGTGACGTCGATCTCAGATATCAGATTGCTTAATTGGAAGGAAGTAATTGTTGCCGTAAGCTAGATTTCAGGACTTGTGTGTTATGTACGAGCAGGTGCAATAGAAAGGAATAATTTGAGGTTTCAAAGTCGAGAATTAATCATCAGTGGTCGAGTGAGTGGTGTCTGGTAATACACTAGCTGAGTGGGTCAGCTAGTGCTGTTTACCGGACGAGTCTTGCGACCACCCAAGTAGCGTAGAGCTGTTCCCGTAAACAAATAATTACAAGGCGGCTATGTAGCATCAAACATCTGTAATGTTCAGTCAATGATCTGTTAAGCAAATGAGCGAATCATCTCGTTGAATTCACTAACATGCGTAATATTGGATTAATGTTGAAATATGTTGCTTAAGGTTATGAATGCTTGATAAACAAAAAGAAACGTTAATTATTCATTTGAAGCAGTTACAGTGCGAGTAGTGTTTAGGTCTGATTTATGGCAAGGGAGCGAACATTTTAGTGGATCCGGAAATATTGTGGCAAGTGCCAACTGACATTATGAAAGAATAATCGTGACACGCTCCTAACTGTGTTAATTCTAGTTCTAACTGGTAGTATGCGTGTCTTTTGTAATTAGGCTTGTGCTATTAAGCAATTGCGTTGGAGAATTAGTCACACAGTAAAATAATTACTGTTGTCAAAAATTGGAAATTGTCAACTATGTCCACAGACCAGTATTAGTATAATTATTATTAGTAGTAGTATCAGGATTGCTCGGACGAATAGATGGGATCAATGGCAGGGAGGTACTCATAATAAAGAGATAAATGCCAAATGAAATATACATATATAATTATATATATATATAATATATTTAGCGTATGGCTTTTAGTGCCGGGAGTGTTCGAGAACATGTTCGGCTCGCCAGTTTGTGGCTGCTTCTAGGCGGACACCCATGGGGTGAGCTACAAGTACCGTCACGTGTTGAGTGTTGTCTGGGGAGGAAAGTTTCAATGTAAGGACCAGGAGTGGAAAGGTAGCGGCTGTGGCCTATAGTTAGGGACCAACCCCGGCATTTGCCTGGAATGAAGATGGGAAACCACAGAAGACCATCTTCAAGGTTGCCGGCGGGGGGATTCGAACCTCCACGCCTCCCAGATGTGAGCGACTACCAGCAGCCACGCCGTAACGACCACAGCTAACTCACCCGGTAAATGAAATATGAACACGCTAGATGAAGCTGTTCGTATGAGCCGACTCAGAATGGTAGGGTCATTGGAAGAGAATGGGGGAGGAGAGATTACCTAAGAGGTTAATGAGTTTGGCTGTAGAGGGTAAGAGAAGCAGAGGTAGACCTAGGAGGCGATGGTTAGATTCAGTGTCAAACGGTTTCGAAGTGAGAGGTGTAGAAGTAGTGGCCGCAGTGATAATGTCTAGGCTAATAGAGCTTATGGCGGCGACTTGTTCGCAAACAGAGGCTTGCAGACTAGACGGTGAAAGGCAAAACAGTCTCAAATGAAAATGTATGTATGTATTCTTCTTCTTTTATAATCGTATCGGCTACTAAGGACCACGTCATTTCAACTGTCTTCTCTGGGCTTTGATCTTTGTCCAGTGCTCCAGCATACGTTGCCGGTGTTGCTCTTTTCTTTCTTCCGTCCGCATCTTTCCCGTCTTCAACTTTGGATTTTCTTGAAAACCCTGGTGGTCGTTTAGTTTCTTTCTGAAGGGTTTGCGTTCTTGAATATCTGTGTGTATTATTATTATTAGACTATTATTATTTTTATCACATAACTACTGTGTATTTCAGTGCCTTAACGCACGCAAGACCACGGGGCCAGGCTATCATCGGACTCAGGAGACAAGTGGGTTTGAATCCTCCGTTGGCCATACTTGAAATGGTTTTCCATGGTTTACCAATTTTAACTCCAAGAAAAGGCTCGGACGGTACCTTCTAATAGACCTCAGCCGCTTCCTTCAAACTCCTTAGGCTATCCTATTTAATATGATCATCAATTTCGTCTCGTATTAATCCGTCCACTTCGTTCCGTAGTTGCTAGCACTCTTGGCTGTCACCGCGGAGACCCGGGTTCGATTCCCGGTTCTGCCAAGAAATTTAATTCTGGTCTGAGGGTTGGAACGGGGTACACTCAGCCTCGTGAGGCAATACTGAGAAGAGGCGGGTTTAATTCCCACCTCAGCCATCCTGGAAGTGATTGTCCCTAGTTTTCCCACTTCTACTCCAGTTGAATGCCGGGATAGTTCCTAACTTAAGGACGCAGCCGCCTCCGTCCCAATGCTCATCTGAATTACAAGTACGCACACTAATACAGCCATGACAATAACACAGGTTATCAGACAAATTCCACACATACCCAAGTACACGGGGCCACATGACCACGATGTTGCAAAGCCCGTAAAATGAAACAGCAACAGCATCTCATTAATTCCTTTGAGGAGGTTGACGTCAGGAAGGTCATTCAGTCATAAAATCATATGCCACGAAAAAAGGAGATTAATGAGTGGTAGATAGGCTATACGTTATTATTATTATTATTATTATTATTATTATCAAGTGTGAAAGGTGTTGTAGACAAGGGGCAGATGATCTCGACGTTTCGCCCGTAATAACAACGAACACCACCATCTCCTTATTGTAGAAAGGCTACAATGTAGGCACCACCAGTAGGCCTGTCATTTGAAAATACGTAATCTATAAAATATTTGTTGCCGTGGTTGTGGAATACTCGAATTTCTAAAATCAGTTTACAGTTGAGTTTGTCACGCATATCTCTGAGGTAGTGCATCTTAATGATAACATTTTTCCGATAAGTCAGAAATATGGGTGCTTTGTCATGAAAAGCATACTAATGAACGTTTACAAAGGGAAAGTATCGTACATGAATTTTTAAAAGTTTTACAGTATTGCTAGCAATCGTTGTTGTTGTTGTTCCTTTTAAGGCCCTGGCGTCATCGTCAATAGCCCAAGTACTTGAGTGTATACCATTTTTGTGATAACCCGTGTTATCAAGGTGTCTGTAGTGAGTGTTTGCCGTGAGGTTAGGATTGAAAAGGAGGGGGCCTCAGACATACGTTAGGAACCATCCTGCCATTTTTCTAGAGTAGGGGTAGCAAACCAGACAAAACTTCTAATATGACTGGGAAAGCCGAACGGGTTCGAACGATCCAATGGTTGTGACGTTAAGTGCACTCTAAATATATTCTCAGCTTTGCCTAACGAGGCTGAGTGTAGTCCGTTCCAACCCTCAGGACAGAATAAATTGTATTTTTTGACACGTCAAGAATCGATCCTTGGACCTTTGGGAACAGAGTCTCAATACCTATCTAGCTGACTGCGTGGCTCAGCGGTAACGTTCTTGCCTGCTGTTCCCAAGGTTGCAGGATCGAATCCTGGCACAGTCAGAGGGCATTTGAGGGTGCGCAAATGCCAGGGAGCCGCGTTAGTAGATTTACTGGCACCCCGGCGTCTCTAAAAGCCGCAGTAGTTAAAAGGGACGTAAAACCAATAACATTATTATTATTATTATTATTATTATTATTATTATTGTTGTTATCAATACCTATCCCGAGACCACAGTTATTACTGCAACCGTATTTGGCCCTTGTTTATCTCATAGTTGTTACGGCTTCTTCCATATGCTCCATTTCTGGTAATTCACCAAAACAGCCCCAAACTGGCTCGGGGTGCTTTTCCTTCTCTCAATTTAAAATTCTCTTTTTGTTGTTGGAAAGCAGTTGGCACAGTGCGTGGTTATTTTATTTTTTATTTTTTTGTGTGTGTTTGTTGAGAACGTTTAATATTGCACCAGCCACTCCCTGTGCTCATCACCTAATTGAGAAGTAATGATATTTGTACATTAACAATTGTCAACAGTGTACCTGTCCTAGTTAATATTAAATGGAGTCCCGTCCACCGAGTTCTGCGGTGCGGTGCGGTGCGGTGCGGTGCGGCCACGTACGCAATGCTCCACTCTGGAGACACGGGATTACTCCCCAGACCTCTTAGATGTGTTTAACACAGCCCACAATCATGTCAAATTAACCCACGTGCTTTTCATGTGCTTTTGTTATTCTTTGGGCTCAAATTCTGTTAGATATGACATTAGATATGGGCCATTGGGCCAATAACCTCGTTGTTAGGCCCCTTAAAACAACAAGTATCATCATCATCATCAAATATGGGCCATTAAATATGATTTGCTGAAAAAGACATTAAATCAATATTAATGTAGCCTATCTATACATAGCATAAAATAAATTCCTTGAGTTTGTCCGTTTGCTTGTCCGGACTAATGTCGAGAACTTCTTGACTGATTTTGATGCGGTTTACGCCATTCTATAAAGCATGTAGAAACATTCATATATCACCAAAAGAAGCTGAGCTAAACGCTTTAAGTGAAGCAAGCCAAAGAAAGAAAAACGCCCGTGTGCCCTTTGAGCTTACGATATATCAATATTTCAACATAAATCATTCTAGTCAGTCAAGTCAGCTAGCTAGCGAGCGAGCCTTTCCCAGAATCAGGAGGCCAAGGCTAGAAAAAACATTCACGCAACATTAGATGACAAATTTCGAGTAGACTATCATGTTAAAAGTCATTCTTCAGTGTTGCATTAGTACACGAAATTTGAAATGCTTTTCAGTCGGTCAACCTAATTGCACCCAATTGTAATAGGTGTTATTCCCTATAGTCTACATGAAGAAATATTACATGGGAATAATAAATTCACTATAAACCCTCCAATTACTACTTTCGATCGTCAGGTGTTCATTATCACATCCCTTACACTCACGCCTGAGTTAAAGTATAGGAAATCTGATGATGATCATCTGACGATCGAATCTAGTAATCCAAGGGTTTGTAGAGAATTTATTACATACATACATACATACATACATACATACATACATACACACACCCATAGGCCTACATGCATTTTCTTTTGAGACTGGTTGGACTTTCAGTGTCCAGTCTAGTCTGAAAACAAGTCGCCTCCATGATGCCCTATTAGCAGTTAGCATTGTGGCCTCCTCTGCTTCTACACCTCTCACTTAAAATCGTTCAATACTGAATCCAATCATTACCTTCTAGGTCTACCTCTACTTCTCTTGGGGGGCGTGGTGGCTCAGCGGTCTAGCTGTATGCCTCTCACCAAGGCGGTCCGGGTTCGATTCCCGGTCAATGCATCTGAGATTTTCGAAGTGAAATGCCACGTCCTGTGGTTCGGATTCCACGTAAAAAGGAGGTCCCGTGGCTCATGATTTTAAGATTAACGGTCACGTTAAACTACAAGTTTCTTTCCTTTCCTTCTACTTCTCTTACCCTCTTCAGCCGAACTCATTAACCTCTTAGGTAATCTCCCCTCCCCGATTCGCTTCACATGACCCCACCTTATCAATCTCATGTATAGGCAATAACTCCCATTACAATTGGGTAAAATTGGGTTGACCGACAAAGTGCATTTCAAAATTCGCTTCCGAGGGGAAATGATTATACACCTTCAATTCATAACTGCGTCCGCGCGAAGCCGCGGCAGGTTTCTACTATAATACAATTTATATGGAGTCTTGTTCTATTATATTAATGAATACAATATTTTAAATATACTGAATTTATTAGCACATGCTAGAGCAACATGTGGCTATTCTCCGATATACCAGTCACATTTATGGCTGTGATTGTATGGGAATTACTGAGATACAGTAAGTACTGAGTTATAGCATTCGAGGCAGTACTTATGGAGACTGTGCTCTCACAGGGTCAGTGTTGCTGCACTGGCATAGTGAGGAAAGCAATGTCCAACTACCTCATCACTGCCCACTCCTCACCACACCTAGTAGGTCAATTCCTCATTATTGCTCCCATATTATGATCTCTTTAGCAGTACTGCCTTTACGGGAACTGGTATTTTAATATTACTAAGCCGTTGTAATGTAGTATTAAGGATCGTATTAATTTTCTTAAAAATACTTGGATATTTTAAAATTCTGGAAGAATAATTGACAGTTACTCGAGTACCATTCTCTGCAGGCCAGAATTGGTGAGTCGATCATTGATTTCAATAGGTAGAGACCCAATTTTATGATAAGAGCGATACACGCGAAATTTCTTGTAAACTTTGTATTTTAGCATTTCTGGGTGTTTATTCCAAAAATATACCATTGCATTGCATCTATAAGCTCGAAATAAGCCAAATACCTCGAAATGTATAGTCTACAGGTGAAATAGGTAAAACCAGTGAAACTGGCGAAACAAAAATACTGTGATTCAGGTTTTCAAATATTAGTTCATATAAATGTCGTAGCGACGTCAGTGTGTCGTCACGTAGCTTGGCCTGTGGCGGCAGCAAGCTGTGGCTTTCCCGAGTCATGTCTTTCTTCGTCCATGGTTGTTAGTAGGCTTTGTTCACCATGTGCAGATTTGAAATTTTGATTGAAACAGTGAAAAGTAGTTAGTATATACTGTGTATATATATATCAAGGTAAGGTGTCTACGGAAAAGGGGCTTTATATGCTCTATACAAAAATAATAATAACAATAATGTTATGGTTTTTACGTCCCTTTTAACTGTGCTTCCAATGGGATATTCAATGTGCCAGTCAAGCTACTGGCATGGTCTCCTCACATTTAAACACCCTAAAATGCCAACTGACTGCACCGAGATTTGATCCTGTAACCTTGGATACAGCGCCACGCAGCCAGTCGTCCTCAATAAAACTACTATTTTAATGTGCAAGCACTGCAATGTTTGAATACAATAGGAGAGGAAGGACATATTTTGTAAAAATTCATGCGAAACATTCCGACGTTCACAAGGAAAAGAAGGAATGTAGTGAACAGGGAATACAGCGTCAAACTTCAATTGCGGATTTGTAAAATGCAGCGAAACGTAAAACATTTTATTGTTTACTGTTACTATAGAGCACACAATTTAAGAAAATTTTCAAGGGAGAGAAAATAGTTGTATTTATTTTATGTTTACATAAAATCAAGGAAATGGTGAGTGGCTGTTTTTAGTGAATTATTCTATCTAAATGTATACATGCAAATTAATCACCGCCGTAATGTGATTTTTAACGCCACGATGGACCAACTCATTTTACCTTAATGGTCCCTAGCAATAGGTGGTATATACAGTATAAGAAAGGTATGAAAGAACAATTCAAGGAATAATAATAACATAATATTTAAACCTGGTATTTTAGGCCTTCCCCGGCCAAGAGAGATTTAGGGGGACGCTAGTCCGGCCAACTGCAGTGGAGCTGAACCAAATGAAAATTGCGACTTTATATTCTGAGTGAAGGCAAGTTCCCTGCAGTATATATACGATGCTCCTCTTTATCTGCGAGGGAGATACGGCTAGACGAACGAGCGATTCCTTAACTTGAGATATCGCAGTAGAGTTCACCTCCAAACCCTTGCCGCAACTCCACCAACGTCGACTTCTCTCCAACAAAATTGCTGACAAAGCTACGCTCGCCGAATAAGATAGTGCGCGATGCTTGGCCATTGACGATGCTCTGCTGCTTCCGGCAGCTTCTACCAAAAGTGTTGCAATTCATTTAAGTCGCTTGCCAAGAAACTTGAAGTGTCAGACGAGGAGAAGAGCAAACAGACTGAAGATCTAAAGCGCTCTGAATTAATGGCTGGAATACATATAACTGCTTGTTGTGCTTTGGCAGATGTCATAAAGAACATAAATCTAACATGAACCACGAGATTAAATTGGTTTTCGGGCCAATATCCCGCGTAGCCTTCTAGTGACACCCTGAGCTTTGTCTCACTTCCTGTCACTTCCCTACTCAGTGTAGGCCGCTTCAAGTGTAGACAGCTGACTCTACTCTCTCTTTTACTCCGTATACTTTGAGTGTTAGAGCGTATAACTCTGTAAGTTTACTTTTACTGTCTTTCATAATCGTCTATCGTGTTGACCGACTGAATAGCATACATTTCATATACTAATACAACACTGAAATGAAATGATCGTGTGGCCTCCAGCGAGGTCGAGTGCAGGTCTTTCTAGACGACTCCCGTGGGCGACTGGCGCCTCGTTATAAGGTTGAAGTGATGATGAAGACGGCACATACATCCAGTCCCCGAGCCACGGAAATTAACCCCAAGGGATTAAAATCCCTGATGGCTTGACCGGGTATCGAACCCGGGGCACTTTGGGCCAAAGCCTAGCGCGCTAACCATTTAGCCCCGGAGCCGGACAATACAACATTGAAAAATGGCTTCACATACGATAGAAATCTTCTATCATAACTTGAGACGGAGTTTATATGAATATTGTTTTTATAAGATATTACTCCACTTCCTGGTTTAAATGCTAGCTTTCTTGGCTGTCGTCCCGGAGGTCCGAGTTCGATTTTAAATCTGGTGTGAGGGCTGGAACAGGGTCCACTCAGCCACGTGAAGCAAATCTGAGAAGAGGTCGGTTCGCTTCCGACCTGACACATCCTGGAAGTGGTTTCCCACTTCTACTCCAGGCAAATGCCGGGATGGTTCCTAACTGAAGGCCACAGCCCCCTCCTTCGCAATCCCCACCAGAATTACAAATACACACACTACTACAGACATACAGTAACACCGGTTATCTGATTAATTCTTAGCGCACCCAAGTAAATGGGGCTAAATGACCTCGATGTCCAAAAAACAATAAAATGTTAAACAAATATTTAATTAAATTGCCAAAATAGTATTTACACCAAACATATAACATTATCGCACTCAAAGAAAATGTATTATTGAATTTAAGAAGAAACTAATGATATTAAGGAAGAAAGCTATTAGTTTTACTTGAACGTTAATCATGCGATCATGAGCCACGGGACCTCATCTTTACGTGGAATCCGAACCACAGGACATGGCATTTCACTTCGAGAATCTCACATGAATTGACCGGGAGTCAAACCCGTTCCACCTTGGTGAGAGGCCAACACCTTGACCGCTGCGCCACCACGTCCCTAATGATATTAATATGAAAGTGATTCAGCATAGAATTAGAGAATATGAAAATTCAGTACGCAATATGTTTTAATAAAATATTGGGACTTTGTGATTTAGCGTGTTGTGAGGGTTGGAACGAAGCGCATTCTGCCTCCTTTTCATGCATGGCTCCTTTGCTTAATAGGACCGTCTCGTTAGTGGAACCACCCAAGACGAGATTCAACAACTCTCCGTCCCCTTTTAGAAAAGAAAACATACGTTTTAAGTTCAATGTTGTTGGTAGGGGCTTCCAAATCGTTGTCATTTAGCCCCATGTACTTGGGTGTGTGTGGAATTTTGTCTGATAACCTGTGTTATCGTGATGACTGGATTAGTTTGTGTGTACTTGTAATTCTGGTGAATGTGAGGGGAGTCTTGTGCAGGCAGACAATCATAAATTTTCGCATGGAAATTATCAAAGTTCTGTTCAGGTATCATCGTGCGTGACGTGGCTGCACAGTAGCAACAAAATTGATGCACTTCCATTTTTGTTCAACTACATGTTCGTGACAAAATGCAACTATCAGTATACAGTGCGACTCTGCAGATATCAGAATAACAGAGAAGAATGATATTCAATTAATGAGAAACCGCCCAAATGCGTAAATAAATTCGTGAAGTGAGGGACACGTCCCAAGCGACGATGGATGAGAAGCGCTTAACAGAGTAGCTGTATTATCTGTACGTGCCATACGCGGTGTTTCACCCTGTGCCAATTTCTACACGCCCTTGTATTCTTATAAATCAATAATTAAAAGAAGTAAAATGGATAGCATAAACTTTTACTATTAAGCAACCTCCTCCTCTTTGATATGAAATGCATAGCTCTCGTGTTTGACGGCGTACGTCACGTCATGTGGTGTGATGCCCATTGTGAGGTCTGTTGCTCGATCCTAATATGGTAAAACCACTAGAAGTAAAGAGAGTCCCACATACTGGATTGTTGAGAGAAGATATCCTTGTACCTCTTGCGAACAATATCATTCCAAGAAGTGACAATGGTTCGGTTGTGTAAAACATACTGTATATCTATTAAGGCAAATGGATCTTGCAGTGCATTTCAAGAAGTGGAGAATTGCATACGGTCGCTGTCATGCTTCTAATCAATCACGAGGCCAATAATGCCTTCAACGGACTCATTATTAAACGGTCCCGTGAACGTAGGGGTGAAAAACGTGCTAACATTTCTTTATTCAACGGAAACTGTATTACGCGGATAATGGAAATCAAAATACGCATTTTAACGGAAAAGTTTCAAGTTTAGTGTTTAGAAAATGTTCAGGCACTCTGTGAAAGTCTGACTCGTCTGGTGTAACAGTTGATTCTGTCACTAACAAGGAATGTACAAATAGGTCTTCCTTCTTTTGTTCCCCAACTTATACGTGAAAATATTCAGCTAATTGCCTGTATCCTGTGAATCAACAAATGGTTGTCTTTATTTCGGCCCCTCTAAATCAGCTTAGCATTCTGCCATTAGCAGAGCACCTCACAACTTACATTAGGCATACTGACGCAGTTCGACAGTAGTCAGTATGACTTTGAAAGCAAGAGTTGTGCTTGATCGTAACACAACTGTAAAAGTGATACAGTACTGTATTAATTCGTAGCAGAAATATTTACAGTAAATACAACATTGAATGAAGTATGTACACCATTTAATTGTTCTCAGTGTGGCATTTATATGCATGACGATGGTTTAATTATTTTAGCATAGATGTACCTCCGATAACAGAAAACCTATCTTTAACGGACTCGTTTGCGAGTCCCGTTCGATTCCGTTGAAGGCATGTTTTATTGTACCTGTGTTCTGCTAAAATATGCGCACCTCGAGAATGAGCTATTGTAGGTGCGTATCTAGACGGAAGGGTTGATAAGCCCCCTCCGAAATGCTTCCGAAATTCTTAGAAAAACGCGACTTAGAAAACAATGGACGGTTTTGGCGTTATTTTACCATAATTTTGTTTCAAGAAATTAAATTTTTATTTGTTTCATAGCAACTATCATCGTCATCATCATGTATATACAGGGTTAGCACAAATGATTTAAGCGATTTCATGTACATGTATTATTGGAAGTATATAACTTACAGCATTGAAACCTATAACAATCGAAATAGAAACTCATCAATTTTTGTTCGAAGGTTACTCAGGAAAGGGTTAGTACACTGGTCGGCCGCTAGCCGGTGTTGCCGCCTCAGCGGGCAGGCGGCGACGTGTCAGTTAGGTGAACATAACCCAGGGCTTTTATTTCAACGTAACGGGGCTCCCACACATTTTCACCTTGCAGTGCGCCATCAGCCTTATGAACAACTCCCTGAACATTGGATTGGACGCGTGTCTTATGCGCTGGCCTCCCCAGTCGCCTGATCTGACCCCATGTGATTTCTTGTTATGGGGGTTTATCAATGATGAATTTTATGAACCACCCATGCCAGTTAATCTTGTTGAACTGAGGAATTGGAACCATGCGGCTGTAACTAAAATTGACCAGGATATGCTCCAGCGTATGTGGTCGGATTTAGACTACCGTATCGATATTTGCCGTGTGACGCGAGGAGGGCACATCGAGCATGTATAGCAAGCAGACTCAAAAAAACTTGATGAGTTTCTCTTTTAATTGGTATATTTGACAATGCTGTAAGTTATATAGGCTACTTTCAATAATGAATGTGCATGAAATCGCTTAAATCATTTGTGCTAACCCTGAATACTGTATAAAACACTCAGGTGTATGTTTCACAAAACTAAAGCTCTTAAACCAGAGGGAGTTAGAAGGTTAGGTTTGTACCAAAATCTTCAAAAATTGTCTGAAAAATACGGTTAAAGTCTTGACTTTCGTGAAAAACGAACGGAAACAGTATGTGCTTGTATATTATAAAGTGCGTTAAAACAAATAAACAAGACAACATTTCTTGTCAGAACTGTGTCGCGTCTAGCCTGCATAACAGTAAAGCCGGGCGGGTGGTATATTACTACTGAGGCTTTCAGAAACACCGGGATGACGGAACTTTACCCCAAAGGGAATCTTTAACATGCTAGTAATTCTACTGACACGGCTGTCTAGCATTTGCACACTCCCCAATGCCAACTGACTGCAACAGGTTCGATCCTGCAACCTTGGACACAGCAGGCAAAAGCGTTATTTGTGCGCCACGCAGCCAGTTTCACAAGTAACCCGTCGTAACAAATGGCCATTCAAAAGAAAGAGAATTACCCGCAGCAGTGATGAATTGCTATCTGATTTCGTAAATATCGATACCGGTACATTGTTTAAAAACTGGGATTAAACACATAAACAAGACGACAGACCCTGCCAGAACTGTGTCGCGTCAATCCCGCATACCAATAAAGCCAGGTGGGTGGTTTATACACGTGCGAGAGTTTCCGCTTGGGTCCGTTAGCTGTTCTAAATATTACAAAATTCACTAACGTGTGCATACAGTACATTCAGTGATGGTTATCTTGTGCAACATTCAAGCGTTGCATTGAAACCCTTGAGTCTCCTTGTCACTTTGGTCTAACTCCCTGTACAGACAAAGTGGCGTGTGGCCGTTATCCCTGCGATCCCTGGTTCGAGTCGCACCATCACGTCTCGGTCGGCTGGGAAGTTTGAACTAGACTAGTGCCCACACAGATCGTGCCGAGGGACGACGAAATGAAATCACTGGCCGTGCGTGCGTTGTGGTGACCTCATCGCCTCCCTTGTTTGCTCTGTGATCGAGAAAGGGTTGGGCCTTGTAATTGTTGAAACACTTGTGCAGTAGAACTACGATTATTCGTTGTACTGTACTGTAATGAAGGGAGTGAGACTAACGGATAATCAGTATAATTGACACTAGGCTTTACTTACAAGTATAAAATGTACGCCCTCGATGAGCAAATTGTAATAAAATGTACGATTAACAATATGAGCTATAGCAAAAAGATTCCTTTTTTGACAGTCTGCAAAATAATGATAATTTTAACAATAATAATAATAATAATAATAATAATAATAAGTATAATTATTATTAAACATAGGCCTAATAAATATTACAATAATTATAATAATCGTCTACTATGTATTATAAATTATAATAATATAATATAGGCCTAATATTATATTATGTTATAGTATATTATATTCTAAAGCAGCGTTATCATGTATGATCCAAGGTCTACGATTTGGAGAGTTCTGATCTTGGCAAAGTCGCGGTGGTGAAAGCGACTAAATGCGTCTCCACGGAACAGAGGAGATTTGGGTTTAAATCCCGACCTTTATCACATTTATATGTTACTCAACAAACATATGTAATGCCTATATTTCTGAGGGGGCAATAAGAAGAATTACACATATATTTATTTCAATATAGCTCTATTAACGTATCATTGTTGTCTTACTTGTGGACATTCCTATACAAGCTTGGATGACCAACAAGACTGTTGTGTATCAAACTTTGCGACTATTGTATTTTCTGGTTTTAATTAATTTTTGTGTGCCGCAGGTGCTTCTGTCAAGCGCCACTGTGGGATCGGAGTATGAAGTGGTGGCAGTGGATCCAGGACGAGCCATCCTACCAGACACAACCGTCTCGCCACAGGGTGACTTTCTCTACGTGCTTTCTGTCGGCAAGGTAAACACATTCATTCTAACTATTTCTTGGAAGCTGGAGTACAATAATAATAATAATAATAATACCTAAGGTATTCTCCTTGAATTGGAGAATCAAGCAGCTAAAATATGTCTTCACATCTCCTTCGAAAAAACAAAATCATGACAAACAACAAACACCCGCGTAAATATCTCAAAGTCCAAGAACAAAAGATTGAAATGGTAAAAGAATTCAAATATCTTGGAGATTGGATTATTCGGAATGCTGGGGAATACAAAGCAATGGAATCCTGGTAAAATAAACGTGAAATGGCCTTCCAACTAACAAAAGATACATGCAACAAGAAATCCCTCTTATGGGGGTCCCAAGTTAAACATTATAAGACAGTGATTATACCAGAAACACTGTACGCACAGAAACCCTAAACATGAATTTCAATGACCAGATGGATTAACTCGAATTAAAGGAAAGGAAAAGTTTAAGAAAAATCATAGGACCAAAATTGCAGGATAATAAGATAATACACATCAAAAATTGAAATACTCTCAGATACTACGCGAAAAAGGAGGAAATATTTTTATGGTCATCCTCTCAGAATGAACCCTTATAGATTAGGCAAACAAATCTTTGATTTTGTCCGTAGCCGGAAAACAAAACCCACACGGTTTAAAGAAACTGAAATAGACCTAGTAGAATTAAAGTTTCAGAAAATTCACTACTCAATCGAAATGCTAAAATAATTACTTAAGACGAAAAAATTAGGTTCCAAGAAAAAATCTACACTAAAATCCAAACCCAGCATCTCGGAAGAAGACAGGAAAAGAAGATCAGAACGAATGAAGATATACTGGACACTAGGGAAAGAACACACACAGAGAAATGATTGATTCAATGTATCCCAAAACGAAAGAAGAAAAATACCTAAAGTTATGATTGATGTGTTAATGTGTTCCAAATATTGTGCTTGTGTGTCCAAACTGATGCTGCGCCTGCTGTTGTAGTTAATTAATCGTAGGGACTTGGAAAATCGTGGTCATCATCGCCACAAACTGGGATGTGTAATGTATTCGATGACCTTTGTATCTGTGGTGACTGTAGTGCAACTGTAATTATTAGGGTCACGGACTGAAGTAGGTGCTCTGGGACTTGAAACAAGGTACCATCTTGGCATTTGCCTGGAGGGAGTGCGGAAAAAAGAGAGGAAACCACACTCTCAGTGCCAAAATTCGAAGCACTGATCTCCGCACTAACAGCAGCTCTCTATAGCAGTCAAGACTACGCTGCGGTTCAAAGACAACTGAAGCACTCTCTGTCTATATAGATAACAATTTCATGTCATCTATTGCTGGTGGTATGGCGTTCTATAGAATACTGAAATATACCCCGAAGTGGCCTACTGTATTAAATGTATTACTGATACACCTTTGAGAGAACCCATGACACTACGTCGAGGGATTGAAATATCTTCATAGTTGAAAGTAAAATTATACCAACACTACCAAATAAGGGGCTTTCAGCTATTAGGTCGCGTTGTGTACATGAAGCACAAGAAACCGAGATGTTAAACACAGAGCTAAAATGTCTGGCGTGACCAGATGTTAACCAGAAGTTTTGAATGAGTTTTAAATGGTATGGACTCCATCTTGAGGAAGGAATTCATGATCAAAAT
This sequence comes from Meconema thalassinum, assembly GCA_946902985.2. NCBI lineage: Eukaryota > Metazoa > Arthropoda > Insecta > Orthoptera > Tettigoniidae > Meconema > Meconema thalassinum. The sequence continues at coordinate 1,221,597,848 of OX336389.2, read as the reverse complement.
CAATACCGGTAAATGTAAACCAATAATAATGGAATGCAGCCGAAAGAAAACAGAAACCCCTATTGTCATCCAATTGACAGGTTAAAAGCTAAAGGAGGTAGGAAACTTCCACTACTTAGGAAGTAAAATAACCAGTGATGGACGAAGCAAAGAGGATATAAAAAGTAGGTTGGCTTAGGCTAGGAAAGCTTTTCTACAGATGAGAAATTTGTTGACGTCAAATATAGATGTAGGTATAAGAAAGTCATTTTTGAAAGCCTTTATCTGGAGCGTAGCACTCTATGGAAGTGAAACTTGGACTTTCAGTGCAGCAGAAAGGAGGAGAATAGAAGCATTTGAAATGTGGTGTTACAGGAGAATGATGAAGATCAGATGGGTAGATAGAGTAACAAATGGAGGGGTATTAGGACGAGTGGGAGAGGAGAGATATTTCTGGCGACTGCTAATAAAGAGAAGAGATAGGTTGGTAGGACACATACTAAGACACACAGGAATATCAAACTAAGTTATGAAGGAATGGTCGAGAACAAGCACGGTAGGGGTAGACCAAGGTTAGTATATGTTAAACAGATTGCCTCGGATGTAAAGTGCGGTAGCTATGTAGAGATGAAACGATTAGCTCAGGACATAGAGGCATGGAGAGCTGCATCAAACCAGTCAAAAGACTGATGACTACAACAACAACACGACCTAATAGCTGAAAATCCATACTTGGTATTCAAATGGTCGTTAATGCTACAAATGTTATACCAACACTCTTCCTATTATTCCACAGTTCTAGAGCAACGTTCAACTATCTGCAAACCTGAATAGAGCTTTGTAAATGTTCAATTGTTTTGCCAAGACCGGGCTGGCACGTTCAGCGGTCACCCTGAGTAGTGTTTCACCGTACGAGGTGTCAATTTAACGTACATATATTCTTCGAACTGAATTAAATAATTAGTGTTGAAATCGATTGTAAGAATGATCAGGACAGAAGGTGTCCTATATGCTAAGTAAGAATCTTTCGCAGGTGGTCATACGTGGGAAATGTCAAACTAGGTGATGGTAAGTGACTCAGCTGACGTAGTTAAGTATGACCATTATGAGAACATATTGTGGTGCTGTGTGTAAACGGGGTATGTTTGTTCAACAAATCAATACGAATTTACAAACAAAAAAATCGTCGTGACCAAACTCATGACTAGACTCCGTACATATTTATTGACGATTTGGCATCACGTATTGCTTGCACACAATTTTAATCTGTAGCTGGAATCTGCACCCATACCTTTAGTAGATATCCACTGAACTAATTGCTTTAGTTAGAGTGCATGGTTTGCCAAATGATTATGACATTAATTGACTAATTGTACAAGAACTGTGCACAATAGGTAAATTATATAGGCCACAATATCCCTTTGTGAGTAATGAGTTATTGTAATGTGTAATGTGACCGTAGGCATTGTGTGCCTGGAGGGGGCATGTGTTCAGATTAAACGTGCGATTGACAGTATCACTCTTCCAGTTTTGACGGAATTTATTAACTGTATGTTTAGTGGGTTGATTTTACGGTCAATAATATCCCAACAATCTTCACGTTCAGATAGCCTATGTTCGTGTGGAGGCATTAGAAGCTAAATGCAACATTGGTTGTTTTTGTTAATTCATTTTAAGGGCTTGGGACATCTTGGTCATCAGCCCCGAAAAGCAACATAATTCTAATGAAAGTCTACTACCTTTTTTTTTTACAAAGGTAGGCAGTTTAGGACCATTTCCTTGTTGTCGTTGTTGATTCTTTCGGGGCCTTGTGACATCGTGGTCTTGTAGCCCCTTGTCCTTGGGTGTGTGTAGAATTTGTATGATAGCCTGTGTCACTGTGATGTCTGTACTAGCAGGATGATTTCAGATTCAGAGGGTAATATAATACCACTTCATATAGGCTATCTATCGTACTTCAGATGTAGATAATATTAATAACTTAATTTGCCAGAGTTTGCATGATTTGTTGCTTAATTAAATGCCATTTGTTGTAGTTGGAATAAAACATATAAATCAAAATTTGTGTTTTACCACAGTATTTTCATGGAAAAGGCTTTGGAACGACCGAATTGCTTTCGAATAATGTTATAGGTGAAATTTTAAATAAAGTCGTTTTCAAAACCTTCAACCTCATGGCGTAGCGTTGCGCCTTAAATCGCTCACCATAATCACGATGGAGGGCTGCAGCAAGCCCGAAGATCGGAATTTCGAACCACGGCGTTACGAGCGGCTATTCTGAGTGTGGTGTTTCCCCAGGTTCATTTGCACTCTCTACTAACAAATGTCAGGATAGTTCCGTATTTCAAGCCCCGAGGCACTTATCATATCCCCAACCCTAATAATTGCAGTTAAACACACTACTACAGTCACCACAGAGACACAGGTTATCAGATATATTCAACTCGCACCTATATTCACGGGGCTGAAGACCCAAAGGATGTCCCAAGACCCTTATACGAATTAACAAACACATTCTTCAAATAATCCTGGGAAATGTGTGGTTTGTTCCATCTAATTTCTTCATTTCGTAATTGGAGAAAAGAAGGTATTTAAGATGATCAGCTGATGTAAACTGTCAAATATGGTATTATTTGAGAAGTCTCCACATTATGAGGGGTGCTACAATGCAGTTTACCTTTTCTTTCCTGGAATTTCACACTTAGATCATACACATACAGTAGGTTTATTAACTGCACCAAAACCACATCTTGAAAATGAAAATCCACAGCCTGCTTCCAGTCTCCGACCGGGTCAGGAATGGAATGAATGAAGCCCCCATCTAGCGGCGAGGATATGAACTGTGCCGGCTGCCGAGGCCTGACGCACTCCTCTGGGGCATGATTAAATGAATGACAGATGAAATGAAATGATAGTGGAGAGTGTTGCTGGAATGAAATTTTGACAGGGAAAACCGGAGTACCCGGAGAAAAACCTGTCTGCCTCCGTTTTGTCCAGCACAGATCTCACATGGAGTGACCGGGATTTGAACCACGGACCCACCGGTGAGAGGCCGGCGTGCTGCCGCCTAAGCCACGGAGGCTTCACCAAAACCACATCTTAATTCCCATAAATCATCTCTCATCTTATTTGTCTCTTCTTCCCATCTACCACAATGTCACGTTGGTTTTCGCGGTGAAAATTGGTATTTAAATTTGCAAACAAATACTTGTACCTAATTTGACGTGATTTGTCATGGCTGCAGAATGCATATAATTCTACTATCGTCAGAATGAGAAGGAATACTGATGGGTTTATGAACTAAGTAGAATAATAAGATGATTAAGAACCACTGTAACAGGGTGATACTACACGGACTTTCTGCAGAATGTTTTGCGTCAAATGAAGGCCCAACACTTACGCAGCTGGAGTGCTCATTCTGCACGATAATGCACGACCGCATATTGGCGAAAAAGTACGCAGAGTTTTGGAGAATTATGAATGGGAAATCCTTCCCCATCCGCCCTACTGTCCCGACATGAGCCCACCAGACTTTGATTTTGTTTCTAAAACTCAAGAAATCACTCCGAGGGAAACGTTTTTCAACCATTGAGGAGGCTTCTGATGTAGTGACCCGAGTAATCAGACAGATCAACAGAGATGGCGCCCTAACGGGAATACAAGACTTGCCGAAACGCTGGGCCACTGTTATTGAATACAGTAGAATGGAGATTACATTGAAGACCTGTATAGTAATTTTCTGAAATAAAAAATGAACCATAAATTTTCAATGTGCAGAATTTTTGAAATGACCTCAAATATTCATAAATCTATCAAAATCCATCAAAACTAGTTTTCAAACAACCTTCGCATGAAAGTCATCTGTGATAGGCCACAGTCCCAGTTATTTTCTGAAATGTCTGCAAGTTACAGAAAAATGTATTGCGGGCCGCAAGTTACTCACGAAAGCATCTTGTTTTTCTAACACTACAAGTACTCAGCCCGTACTGTCAAATACACTCCATCGATTTTGCATACCTGTGGGAGAAATTAATTTACCTTGTTATCAATGGATTCCCCCGCAGCACTTTGAAAGAATAATTCTTGTAATACCGAAGTTCACTCTGCATACTATGGGTAAATGATTGACGCTATTTTCCGCCTGCAAAACGTTTAATCCCGATGTATCGATCGCCACTCTGCTATGCATATCAACATGCCTCAATTCGGTATGCGTATGCTGTGAGCCCTTTTGACTTGTGTTAAAATTGCAGTGCTGAACGGTAATCTACTGGTGATCACACGAGGATACTTTTGTCATGTAGGCCTATGTATAATTTCCTGTGGTAAGTTCCTGCCTCATTGATCAATAGATATACACTTCCAACACATGATACATGGTGTGTTCAGTTCATTCACGCAGTCTGTTTTAGAAGAGACAGATGTTTGATTTCAGTATACCTAATATAACTTGATCTCATTTGACACTGTATTCTTCTTCACCGAAACTGAAGCCACAAATACAATAAAAGGGCACTATTGGTTTCCTAATTTGTAGTCCGTAGTGGTTGCACCAAATTAAATGCTGAAAGCATACCCACTCTTTGGATAACTCCCTGCACCATCTATAAATCTAGGAACAGCTTCTTTTAAAACGACGGTCGACCTTGAAGCGACAGCAGGCACTGCCAGAATGAAAATGTGGAAGGAAAGAACTCACCATCTTTCAAACTGGATGGTTCCATGGGAAAGCCTCCTTTCTGGTCACAAGGAGGAATGGGCTAAATGGAAGACACTGAATAGACTTCAAACAGGAGTGTGTAGAACTCAGCTGAATCTACAGAAATGGGGTTTAACAACAGATTCATCCTTATGTAATAGTGGAGAGCAACATACATCATTCAACATCATTGCCAGTGTACCTTGTTCCCATAAAGATGCACAATGGAAGATTTGATCTTAGCTTCTCCTAATGTTGTTGACGTCATCCGGTATTGGGCAAGAACATTTAATTAAATCGACATTGGCTCTTACTTATGCATACATTTCTGTAAATAATGTACCGTATGTGTTATCTTGGTTTATATTTTCATTTATGTTCTTTACTCTGTATAGCTATGGCTAACTCTATATAGGTAGTTGTGACACGAATAAAGAAAGAACGAAAACAAATAGTGCATAGGATACAACTGGAGTATGTCGTTTTGAACCAATCTAGGGGCTCTAAAATAAAGCAGAATCCTGTTAATTCAGCCAATAGATTGGGGTGAAATCTGGAAAAACGGAATCCAGAATTTTAATATTAAATTCATTCACAAGGTCGTGTCATTTTGCAGCTGAATTCGGCCGGTGAAACTGAGTGGAGTGAACTCAACATAAATCTATATGGTTTTCACCATTCTAACGATAAAGCTACAATGAAAACGAAGCGGGTTCGTGTGTTTTTACTCAGAGAACTACGCCGAGTTCTTAACATTGCCGCAATGAATGTGTTAAGACATCCATGATAAAGTATTGAACAGTTAATAGATAATGAGAATATTGATGACCATCAGCGTGTGACTGATCACGATGTCAGGAAACGCATCGTGAAATATTGGGGCTAGTTTGTGCACGAAGGTATTGGAGGCAGTCCTCTATCTGCGTTGATTTTGCTCAGTTACATCCAAGTACATTCGATACGTTTATCCATAATAAGAACTCCACGAAAGATAGAATATCAGCTTTGATTAACTCCAGCAAATCTACTTTGTCCGTGAAAGCCAATATTCTAACTTTTTGTTATTTTTACAGAGGTAAATTGAAACTCTCTCAGCCAAGAGATGCTGCAATGTGCTTCAGGCGTGTGGCGTGTCGAGCGCCGTTCACTGTCCTAGCGGGGTCCAAGCAAGGTCTACCAAAAGCCTACAGATGAGCCTAATTTTGATCACCAGGGCGAAACCCGTGACATAAAAGCAAAGTCTACAGATGTGCTTGTGTTAAGAGCTGTAAAGTATGCTTACTTCCTCATAGACCCTAGATCAAGTTGATCTAGTTAAGATAGCGTATAACACGTATTGAGTAGCAACATTTTGGTCAAACGGAGGATATTTTTATGGCCACAAGGTGAAAGTAAATTGAAAATGTGACCTGCTTTTTTCGGCTTATTTTTCTAGACAGTCCATTAACCACTAACCATAAAAAACGATTTCATGACAACTCACAACGCGGATTGCTTTCCGTTTCCTCGAAGGCAGTGCGAGTACTGCTTCGATTGTATCTATCGCCTTAATTTAGTAGCAAGTTGACGTTATTTAACTAGCCTACTTGTAATAAATCAATGGCGTATAGATATAGAACTAACCTGCTTAAAATAAAAAGTTATCACATTTCGCTGACAGAGATTTATATTAGATCATGTCCTTATACTAACCACAAAATCATTCATCTTAAGTTTGCTACTTCATTATAGGTTCTCCTGAGCCGGAGTTTACTTGCGGTAGGATGGCCAGCTTTTGCCTCAGCTTCAGGATATTTCGTATTTTGTCACTATAGATGTGATCACCTGATCACCCAGTACCGAAGCATATCAACACTTTACTAATTTCTTAGCAGAGCTACTAATCTTAAGATTTTCATCAGGAAGAGGGTGAGAATTTAAAAAATCATATGCGTTGCCCTTCTAAGGTCCAAACGTTTGCGTGGAATTGACCCACCGATAGCACTTCAGTTGCTGACGTTGTAGTTTCGCTGTCTGCAATCGCAACGTTGAAGAAATGGCCAGTTAACCAATAACGCATGCACGTTGGACGACGGCGCCCGGTGACAACTCGGTGCTCGTCTGGCTGCTAACTGTCGCCACTACTTGACCACTCTTGTTTCGCCAAGCGGGATAAGTTTGCTTTCGTCGGTCTGCAACTTAATAGTCTGCCTCCCGTCCCTACAAAATATCTATCTCTCTCGCACACGGATAGACCCTTGATTCACTCACAGCAGCTCTGAGCACCTCCGAGCCGGCTTGCGGCCAGTTGAACTGGAGAGGTCTGAATTAAGTTAAGCTGCTAGGACCCACATGCCATTCTCACAGTGGTAAAATATATTGTACATACGGTATTCGGACCACGTACCTATACACGTTTGTACAAACATCCGAAAGGCTGGACCGATGTCTGTAGCTCAGCGAAGGCTGCGAGAGAGAAGCTTTCAGAGCGCACTAATCCTGCCTTCCTTTTGCGTACATTTGCAAACAAAACGTTGTCAGCGGTGTGTGTTTGCACACATTCATCGCGGGGAAGTGAGGAAAAGTCTTGATGGCACGTAACGAGGATGATAATAGGAACTCACTGCAGTGATAACGAGGATAATTGCATAATGGATTGAACAATGAGAGATGTTCTGGCGGAAACGCTGTTGATTATTCGTAGCTAGTCAGTCATCCACCCGCTCACTTGCTAGGGAGAAGGCCTTTATTAGTTAAAGGGGCTGTGATTGTAGCTTGTGAACTCGTCTTAACCAACACACCCGGGTGGCTTGGCATCTCCATCGCAGCACTGCTTCCTTTCCATATCTTGCTCATTATGCATTTTACATGAAATATGAAACAAACTATTGAATATTTGTAACTTCCTTCCAGTAATTGTTTTCAAGCAATATAGTAGGAACTTTGGTGTTATGCGTTATGTTTAGCCATGAGGTTGGATTGGTTAAATAACCTGTCTTTTATCTATAATAATTTAATTGTGAAGACGGTTCCTTAGATAAGTTAATGCTTGTAGCAACAAAAATAGCTATTTTGTCAAATAAATCAAAATTAATTGTGCTTTGCCCACCTATAAAAAACACACACTCAGGATATTAATGTACATTCAAACAATTTTAAGAAGACGAATAGAGAAACTTTTACTCCATTGTCTATAAAATGTACTTCAGACAGAAATGTTTACTAGTCGCCTTTCCTTAAATAATATTGCCAAACGACTTCTCAAAGCCTCTAGAATTTGTGATAAATCGCTAAGTTCGGCAACATTAATATTGTGGGGACTGAAAGAATCAGTTGAATTTATTCGGAATTATACATACATATTGAGAGACAACTCTTGCAAGATATCACATCCACGGATCGTTTCATCAGAGTATGAATTGCTCGGTTACCCTGCTGGCCTTTTGTTATAACCTTAATGCCTGTCATAACTGCCTACAGTGAGGCACGCCTTCTCATCTTAATGCAGCTTATGGCGTGACGTTGATGGCTTTTGAACTGGTGATAGGAAACCTCTTGAACTACAGGTTAACGTGCGATACGCTACAAAGGAGAGTATGAGTAATGTTGTTTGGACGACTTGACCTTCAGCCAATAGGATATGCCCAGTCCTTCATGCGCAATTTCGCTAGTACTGATGAAGATAAATTCGTTTCATGGAACATTTCATTCTGCAAGAGGTTCCCAATGAAAAAGCCGCGTCATCTCCTGGACATACCATTAACAATTAACGAAATTGCTTGGCAATTATACCCAGTTCAGCCCATATATCTTCCTTTATTGGAACTGATTACTAGTCTACACTTATGTGCCACTAGGCCATTATGTAAATCTCTCAAATGTAAATTTGTTTAATAAAATGTCAATTCATTAACTACGGATCATTTCCTGTTGTGATACCGGAATGTGTGACCGTAAATACATGCCTCCGAGATTAAAAATGGCAACAGTGATAGCTGAAGGTATCCTTACAACCTTTCGCGATTTTTGATATGAGGTGCGGGAAAATATTTCATTCACCATATATGGAATATCAACATCATTTTATAGCCTACCGTATGTAAAATGCTAAGGTGTATGTTTCACAAAACTCAAGCTCTGAAACCAGAGGGAGTTAGAAGGTGTGGTTTATACCAAAATATTCCAATAGTCTCAACAGTACAGGAAAAATCTTGCATTTCCTGAAAAGTAATCGGAAATATATTTATAGGTTTATAAAGTGTGTTTAAACAAAGACGTAATCCCCCGTCTGAAGTGTGTCGCGTCAAGCCAGCATAACAGTCAAGCCGGGAGGGTGGTATATACATACAGGTCGCTCACTAGTAACCTATAATATTGTTATTGGTTTTACGTCCCTTTTAAAAACTGAGGCTTTTAGAGACACTGGGGTGCCGGAATTTTTCCCCGAAGGGGATCATTAACGTGCCAGTATATCTACCGAAACGGCTCCCTCGCACTTACGCACCCTCAAACGCCAACTGACTGCAACCATGAGCACAGCAGGAGATAACGTTACCGCTGCGCCGTGCAGCCAGTCTCACAAGTAACCAATCGTAACAAATGAGCATTCAAAAGAAAGAGTATTACCCGCAGCAGTGACGAATTGTACTCTGATTTCATAAATAACGACAATTTGTTCAAGAAGTGCGATCAAACAATCTGTGTCGCGTCGAACCAGCATTTCATATCAGCAAGGCGGATGGTTTATACACCTGCAAGAGTTTCCGCATGGGTCCACTACTCCACAGGAGTAGCGAACTGCGCGCTACCTCCCTTTATATGAAGTGCAACTACACCACTTTACTGCGAGAACTAAAAGCTCAAGCAGCCTTAACCTCCCTATGAAGGCTTCCAAAAAAGATGGTATATTGACTTTCACGGCCAGTGACCGGGCGGGGACACCAAGAGCCCGCTGATGAGCCTGCTTGGTATCCTAGGCGAAATCCCACACAAGACACGGCACAAACCTAAAAGAATTGCTGAGTTTTAATTCACTGGCCGTGAAAGCCAATATACCATCTATATTTAAACACTTTAATATGTTAATCATGTGTCCGTGACAATGAAGCATCAGCTATAGTGCTGTCCAACCACCAGCTTGTAGTTGCTTCCTTGTATACTATCCCTACATTCCTAGCTATGCAAACCACCTCCATAGTCCTCGCCTGGAGAATTCTGTATTGCTACAACACTCATTTCATTGAAGGATTGTTCATTTGAAGTTTGCACCATGAATGTCTCGGACCTTCTATTTGATTGCTAATGAGATGATTTCATTACTGTGTATTAGTGAGGCCAGCGGTAAATAGCCAGTGGCGTAGTGACTGGCATTCTTAACTGTCATTGCGGGTACCGCGGCGTAAAATCGTACACCACGGCCGTGAGGACAGTTGCATAGTCCGGAGATCGTAGGTTTGAATCCCGGCGCTGATAGCGGCTATCCTGTGTGTGGTTTATCACCGGTTTTTTAGCCTACATTTCACATTTTGCAAAAATGAGGAAAAAGTAGACTTATGAGATCGGGCAAATGTGTGTCTGTCTGTCTGTCCTTCTGTCTGTCTGGCTGTGTGCCCCCCCCCTATCAACTCCTAAACGGCTGTAGCAATCAAAACAAAATTTGGTAGGAGTAAAGATCTATACCTGAATATCTCACGGCCATATTTGAAAATGATGTCAGTGCTACCAACTGCTGAAAAATCGCAATTGCAATTTGAGCTCCATGTTGGATATCCTGGAAGGTATGAATGGGAGCTATTTCAAAATTGGCACACGTATAGATAATAATATTGCAGTTTAATTTCTAGGAGGCCATTCATGGCAGTGCTGCCAAAATGATTATAAGCCTGTTGATAGATCCAAATTTTAAATGCATATAACTTCTACACTATCAATTGGATTACAACCAAATTTTGTATGTGCTATGTGTACATAAACAGATATGACTGAGCGTATTCTTAAGAGTCACCAGGGCTGCCAACTGATAATAAATGCTCTCAATATTTTTATCCAAATACCCATATATCAGAAAGTATACAAGCCGACAGCTTTAAACTATGCACACTTATAGAACCTAACATTCTATATTAATTTGGAGTCAGTGCTACCAACATGATTCTAAGCCTGCTGATAGGTCCAATTTTAAAATGCATGTAACTTCTATACTAACTAATGGATTTCATTAAAAATTTACACAACAATAGATCATATTATTGCAGATTATTTGTGACCAATACATGTATGTCATTGTTCCCAACATGATTTTACGCGCGCTGTTAGATCCAATGTTTAACTGCATGTAACGTCCATGCTATCCATCGGACTTCAACCAAATTTTGTATTCTGTACCTTAAGAGTCACCAGGGCAGCCAACTGTAGTTCTCTATTAGGCTACATTATGCCAGGTATACAGTATTTCGAACTAATTAGAAATTTCGATATTGCCAACTTAATTTCGTCATTATTCTAGATAGATCCATATAGATTAATCATTGGCATGTATATTACATTTTAAGAAAAGTAGACTCTTTAGTTCGTCACGGAACTTCTTGTTTCACACTTCACACTCCCTTACTTCAAGTCCCGGGGCACCTACCTCATCCCTGTTCCTAAAACAGTTACACACCCTACTACAGTCATCGCATCAATGCAGATTATTACACAAGTTCAACACACAGCCAACTACACGGGGGTGCTGACCAAGATATCTCAATCCCCTAAAATGAATTATCAATATCATCGCAGAGATTCAGGTCCGATTCCCTAGTCTGAGGACTGGAACAGGGCAAAAGTCAACTGCACTCTTATCTCAAACAAGTAATGGTGCAAGTTAAAACCATACTCATGCTTCTTTTATAGGGGATGTCCCATAAGTAATGTCTTAAAAAAATTAGAGAACATTTTATTTGAAAAGTTTTCTGACAAGTAATTAAACTATTCTGCAAAGTAGAGATCATCAGAATCTATGGTCTTGAGCCATCTTTCAGCGAGGTTTCTTATCCCGCGACGGTACCAGTCTCTGGGTTATGATGCGAAGAATTCGGCGAGACCCGCTTCCACAGCTTCAATATTCTTGAAATTTCATCCACGCAAGAAAGGGTCTTGGATCGCAAAAGATGGTAATCTGAAGGCGCAAGATCAGGGCTGTATGCTGGATGTGATAGCAGTTCGACTCTTCCAAATTCCGGAATATACGTATATTATGGTTGTTCGTGCAGTATGAGGTTTCGCATTGTCCTGCTGCAAGATAACTCTATTTCGGTTAACTAATGCTGGGTATCTCCGTTTCAAACTTTCATGAACTCGTTCCAGTTGTTGAGAATTAAGATCCACATTGACTGCACGTCTGTTTGGAACAAACTCCCAGTGAATCACTCCTTCAAAATTCCACCAAAATTCCAACATCACTTTGGGGGCCGAACCGATCCTTTTTAACGATGACTTTGGCAGGTTGACGAGGACTGAGCCACTGTTTTGAGGCGTCAGCGTTGCGAAAACAGACCCATTTTTCATCGCTTGTGACGATTCTCCTGATAAATCTATCATCCATGGGGTTACCGATAAGCTGGAGACAGATAACCACTCTACCCTGTTCAGGGGTCAATTCATGAGGTGCAGATCTACAGCTTCTGTTTGATTTTCAAGTTCCATTTGTGATTGTGTATCAACAACTGACGAAGCGGCTTCGGTGGCGTAGTTGGTAGCATGCTGAACTGCTGTGCCCAAGATCGCGGGTTCAAACCCGGCCGAAGTCGTCGGATTTTTTAAGAGCGTTGAAAATCTTTCAGTATGCCTTCCTTCGGAGGGGAAGTAAAGCCGTCGGTCCCATGTTATAGATTTATGGCATGAAAAAAATCCTTCCAAAGACTAAACGTGTGTGAAGCTAAATTGTTAGGTTAGATTTCGTCGGAACGCTCTATCAAAGTTCCAACGTTCACCACTAGGTATCATTGATATCTGGTAGCGAAAGTTGGAACTACTCGAAATTGAACGGAACTTGTAGCTCACCCTAAGGGTGTCCGCTGGAAGCAGCTACAGACTCAGGCGAGCCGAACACTCCCGGCACTAAAAGCCATACGATAAATAAATAAACAACTGACGACTGATACACTCTCGCAATATAGTCACGGTCTCCGGTAAATAGCATTGCCGAACCAAAGAAAACCAATTATATCTTATAAATAGGGATAAGAAAAAATCGCGATTGCGAATTTTTAAATTAAGTAATACGCAGGTGGTAATGTGTTTTAATAACCCTAAAAATGGCGAAAAAAATGGTTTTTGAACTTGAGAAATTTCGCATGACAGGACCAAGACAGATATTGTTGGAGTTTTGCAAGGAATGACATTTGTATTTCCAAAGTTCTCAGAATCTGTGTTGAAAACCATTTGGATAACCTGTTCAAACGCTGTGAACTTTGTTTTTCAGCTTACACTAGCACGTTAGGGGATATGCGTCACCGTTTGTCACAAGAGAATTTGGATCTCTTCACTGAAGTATACTTTGAAGGATGACGGAAATGTGTTATGTTATGCATGTTATCCATGATATTTAAAAAAATCCCGCCTAAAATTTATGATTTTGAAAGTACCGTAAAGTGCACTTGAAACCACCGAATTTGCCACTTTAAAATACCGCTTTCTTCACTATGAAATCACCGAATAATTCCAATCGCTACTTATAAAACACGAACTTTAAAAAAACGTCATCATTAATGAGACAACCTAACAGTAACATTTATTTGGAAATGTGCGCAATGCACGATGTGATTACATTCTCTATGAAAACTCTTATTTTGGTGTATAATTCATTCTATTTGTCCTGGTAATAAAAATGGATTTTTCATGCAGATTTGTGAAATAACGAGGATGTGGCTTTCGTGAGCTGTAAAATGTATAAGTTACTGTAGATGCGACACCGAACATGTAATGTTTATCTCTATTCGTCTGTGATTGTGACACGTTGGATAATGGGCTATATGCATCTGTCATCCGTCGGATTAGACTTGAAAGCTGGAGTAGTTTAAGTGTTCTCTTGCGGGAATGAGGAGGGTAGGATTGTCATCTCTACCGCTCCCACATCGATCAGTCACGTGCTAGTCATCATGAAAATGCGGTTTATTTAAATCACGAAGTGGAAGTGGGAGTGACGTGCATCTGTGTGATTTTGTATACATTGATTTGGAAATAGGTATCCAATAAGTTCTATTTCCGATATTTAGGGGCTTTGTGACATCGTGGCCATATAGCTCTGTGTACTTGGGTGTGTAGGAATTTGTCGGATAACCTGTGTCAGTGTGATGTCTGTTCTAGTGTGTGTATTTGTAATTTACGTAAGATTTGGGTGGGAAGTGGCCATGGCCTTAAGTTGGGTACCATCCTGGCATTTTCCTGGAGTAGGAGTAGTAAACCACGGAAAACCACCTCCAATATAGCTGAATTGGGAATCGAACCCACCTCTTCTCAGTTTTGCCGCAAGAGACTGAATGCACCCCGTTCCACCTCTCAGACCTGACATTTCTTGACAGAACCCGGTGTCAAACCCGGACCTCCAGGGTGGCAGCAAAGAATGCTATCCGCTACACCAGGAGGTTGATTGACGGAAAAGAGGGACGAAGCTTAAGGGATAAGTTTCGAATCTTTCTTTTGGCTTATTTTAATTCAAGAAGAATATAATAGATAATTGTTTTAACTTCTTTATTGTAATTCATTTAATTACTTTAATAGCAAATCCTAGCAGTGATAATTTCAGTTATGGTCTAGTGGGTAGGTGTGGAGGGTTGATTGCCTCTTCTTGTACTTCCCACACATTCCTGTCCCCTCTCCCTGTAATAAGCCTTGATGAAACATGTTAAAGATGTTCAAGTTGTCACGGTCTACCGCAGATGACCGATGTAGTTGAGTGACCAGGAAGTCATGTGGCCTAATATGCGGCAATTGAGTACTACGACACTTGTAACTGTGAGTGTTTGAGTTTTCAATCTTTCGACTGGTTTGATGCAGCTCTCCAACCGTCCCCGTCCTGAGCTAATCGTCCCATCTCTACATAGTTACCACACCCTACATCAAAGGCAATCTGATTAACATATTCTAACCTTAGTCCCCTCTACAGTTCTTGTCCTCGACCCTTCCTACCATAAATACGTTTGCTATTCCTGGGTCTCTTAGAATGTGTCTTACCAACCAATATCTTCTCTTCATTTGCAGTCGCCAGAAACATCTCTCCTCTCCCACTCGTCTTAATACCCCTTCATTTGTAACCCTCTCTACCTATCTGATCATCATTCTCTTGTAACACCACATTTCAAACGCTTCGATTCTCTTCTTTTCTGGTGCACCAACAGTCCAAGTTTCACTTCCATAGAGTGCCACGCTCCAGACAAAGGCATTCAAAAATGAACTCCTAATACCTTAATTTATATTCGATGCCAACAGATTCCTCTTCTGTAGAAATGCTTTCCTTGCCTGCACCAACCTACGTTTTACATCCACTTTGCTTCGCCCATCACTGGTTGTTTTGCTTCCTAAGTAGCAGTAGTCTCCTACTTACTTTAGCCTTACATATGCCAATGTGACGTCCATAGCGGTTTCGGATCTCTTTCTGCTGTATTCCAATATTTTTGTTTTATATTTATTCATTTTCGTCATGAATTCTTTCCACAAGACAGAGTCCTTTACATTTTGACGACTGTTCAATTTCCTGTTGGTTGACAAGTGCCATTCACTCTTCATCTGATGCGAGTTAGAACTGAGTTCTATGTTAAAATACCTCTATCACTTCCTCTCTGAAGAAGCTGCCACGTTGCAGCGAAACTAGTAGTGGGAACTTCGGTAAATTAAGTTCCATAACAATTATGACGTGGGACCTCCTCGTGGTGTAGCGGTTAACGTTCTTGGCCGTCACCCCTGAGGTCCGGGTACGATTCCCGACTCTGCCAAGGAATTTTAATTCTGGTGTGAGAGCCGGAACGGGGTGCACTCAGCCTTGCGAGGCAAAACTGAGAAGAAGAGGGTTCGATTCCCACCTCAGCCATCCTGGAAGTGGTTTTCAGTGGTTTCCCACTTCTACTCCACGCAGATGCTGGGATGGTTCCTAACTTAAGGCAACAGCTGCCTCCTTCGCAATCTTACGCCCAAGTTGCAAATGCACACACTAGCACAGCCACAATAACAGGCTATCAGACAAATTCGACACACCCCCTAGTACACGGGGCTGCATGGCCACGGTGTCACAAAGCCCCTGAAGAAGAAAAAAATATGTCGTGATGTACTGAACATTCAACGTTGTCACAATACGGATTTTTTTAAATATCTCAAGTATTATTATTATTAATAATAATAATAATAATAATGCAATGCAGTGAATGCATTCAAAATGGAAATTAGGATTGGAAGGGGGCGGCCGTGGCCTTAGATGAGGAACTATCTCGAGATTTACCTAGAGCAGAATATTAATTATAATAACTATAGTAATACTAATAATAACAAAAATATGATTCTTAAAATTAGTATTATTATTCCTCTTATTTATAGTAGACCTCGGATATAATTTTCGACTTCATATGAAATTTAAGACTTGACGCTAGGGCTCAAAAGATTTACTCAGCCTCGTGAGAACAATAGAGTAGTTTACTGGAATTTTTCCCCAGAAATTTGCTTTATGCCCATTATATCCATTATATCCAACGACCCATGGTTTACGTATCCTCTCTATATAAAAGGCAAATGTTACTCACTAATTCATTCACTCATATACACATCTACCACCATAGCTCTGAAACTTTTGAACTTGAAGCCTTAACGTTTTGTATGGGCTTCCTTTAAATGTATAGGCAAGGGATAAGAAAATTCAGTTGACATGAGTTCTTGTCAATTCATTTAGGGGTTTGCGACCGAGATAATTTAACCCCATGAAGTTGAGTGTATGTAGGGTCTGATAAGTAGCCTGTTTTATTATGATGTCTGTATTAGTGTTTTTATTAATTTGTAATTGAGACTAGAATTAGGAAAGAGGTGGCGGTGGTGTTAAGACCAAGTGAGTCGAGTCGGGAATCGTACGTGACCCTCAGTGGTGTCAGCCAGGAAGGCTATCCATTACACAGTGAGATGGTCACTTGACATGAGCGCTATTTGATGAAATGGACGAGACACGCGTTCGAGGACTTTGGTTATTTGTGCACGTATTCTTGAAACTGTTTTATGGAGGAATGTAAAACTCAGGAAATATAGGCCTATATTTGTGGGGGGAAAAAAAAAAAATACTGTTCGACCGTTGTCGGAAAGCCTGCCCGAGTAGCTCAGGGGAACGAGGTGCATCTTTGTAGCTAAACTGGATTTACGAATCCGTTACGTTGCGAACTTTGTTATAGGCCAAATAAATTTAATTTTGTTAAGTGTCACCAAGACGTATTTGGTGATTTTAACTTAGATGTTTGCCATATCATTATTAATATTATTATTATCATCATCACAAGTTACCTTTTTATATTGTATTAATGAAGGCATGGACTTCATTTCATTCTTCAGTATTTTTCTTTTTTCTTCTTTTAAAAATAACTTCTAATCTTCTATCTAAAGTGGAGGAGTTTTGTCTGCAACATTCATGGAATCAAAAATACAATACGATATGGCTCAAGTACTATATCACGAGCAACTGAAAATGAAAATCCACAGCCTGCTTCCAGTCTCCGAACGGGTCAGGAATGGAATGAATGAAGCCCCCATCTAGCGGCGAGGATATGAACTGTGCCGGCTGCCGAGGCTTGACGCACTCCTCTGGGGCAATGATTAAATGAATGACAGATGAAATGAAATGATAGTGGAGAGTGTTGATGGAATGAAATATTGACAGGGAAAACCGGAGTACCCGGAGAAAAACCTGTCTGCCTCCGTTTAGTCCAGCACAGATCTCACATGGAGTGACCGGGATTTGAACCACGGACCCAGTGGTGAGAGGCCGGCGTGCTGCCGCCTAAGCCACGGAGGCATCACGAGCAACTGATATTATTTAATATGTTAACTATTTTAGCCTATTTTTATTTATGAAAAAATAGGCTTATGAGATCACCTTTTGTCCGTGTGTGCGTATGTGTGTGTGTGTCCCTAATAAAATCTAAACGGCTGGAGCGATTTCGATGAAACTCAGTAAGATCATAGTACTATTTTTTCCGACCCCGACTGTGCCCTTCAAATTTTATTACGTTTTACCAATTGAACATGGCGGCTGTGCGAAATATTTCACTGGCATTCTATATCTCCTAGAAGTTCACCTATTTGATTTACAGAAACCTGTTAAGTACAAAACGAACATGGTGGCCAAACGAAATTGAAACATTTAAATAGAACTTTTCCGCGATTTAACCATCCGAGCGTATTGAAACATGGTACAGTAAATTTTTATACACTTTGTACTGTAATGCACTGACATCTAATTTAGTTCAATTGTTTACATAACCTCAGGATGGCAGCTGTGCGAAATTGTAAAAATTATGTTTTTATTTCCTGTGTCCTAATCATGCGATCAAAGTCAACGTTTGAATAATGAACCGACGCAATAATCGTCATCTAGTAGAAGATAACTCTATCACCTACATATATAAAATCCAACATGGCGACCATCCGAAATATTTAGACGGTTCTCAATATCTATTAATTTATAACAGCAATCAAACTGAAATTTTGTACGTTGATAGATGCTATTAACATACGTTTACCTATGGAACTTTCAATAAACTGGTGAGCACACATTCAACACGGCGATGACGCGAAAATTTAAATATTTAAATAGACGTTTGTCGCGATTTAACCATCCAAGCGCAGTGAAACTTGGTACGGTAAAGGCTTATACAAATTTTAATCCACTGACATCTATATTGTTTCAATTGTTTTCATAACCACAAGATGGCGGCTGTGCAAAAATTTAATATCTCGTTATTTTTCTTGTGTCCTATTCATGCGATTGAAGTTTGAATAATACTCCTACGCAATAATATTCATGTAATAGTTCATAACTCTAAGGCCTACATATATAAAAATCCAACTAGGCGACCATCCGAAATATTTAGATGGTTCTCAATATCTACGAATCTATTACAGCAATCAAACTGGAATTTTGTATGTTGATAGAGGTAATTAACATAAGTAATATATATGGAAATAGGCTGTTTAGTTCTTCACGGAACTACTTGTTTATTTTAACTCTGAGTACTTGGGAGTGTTTGTGTAATGATGCTTTAGCACTTTCAGTAAAACTTAGAGACATACATTAATTAGCCTATAAAATCAATCCATATTAGATAATTTTATTTTTGTAAATCAGACCTTTTATTCTTAACATAACCAATTTGCAACGCACTCTACAACATTGGTGGAAGTTGCTTGCTGCGATGGAATGTCCGAAAGTGGCAACGGTTGATCATAGATCTGTAATCATTTAGTGGCAGATGTCTCACATTAATGCAGGTTGTCAGACAGATTCCACACACGCCAACTACATGGGGCTACATGATCACAATGTAGTAAAGCCCTAATATGAATCATCAACAACAACAACAACTCAGGAGGACAGGACAGTGGTGAGAATGGGCTTGTGCGTGGGTGGCTCTTCACTCGGAATTGACCTGCAGCTGGCCTTGGGAAATAAATGGCTGAAAGGACCGAGTCGGTTGTAGTGTAACGTTAGTTTGGCAAGCGTGCGAGAGAGTGAGAGCGAGCAAGGGGATGTTTGCGGGGGCGAGAGTGAGGGAGAGACAAGGGAAAAAAGGAGAGAAATGCCATGCTTTCCCTAGTCGTAGCCTGCAGCATTCCAATTTGTCAGCGTCCGGATTGTGAATAGGGTAGGCTTGTGGCAAGATGGATGGTGCGAGCGGTGGAGAAGACATTTACCAGTTCTCTCTCGACCCGGACAAGGGACAAGGGTACCGGAATAGGAAACAAGAGCAAGACGGTGAACTTACTTGTCTAGCTGATTATATCACCAAATTTCTTTCCTCGGCTTTTGTTGGATTATTACATGTTAAGAAGGAAAAGCATGCCTCGCAAACTGTTTTCAGAATGTGCCATAAGCCATAAGGCAAGTCCAACCTCAATTATAAAAGTGCTTTTCCGTGGTATACGCGATGATATTATACTTGTTAATAACAAAATATTATTATTATTAGTGTTATTATTATAAGTAAATGCATCTTCACCCACAAAATTAAAATTGAAGGTGGTATCTAACCAGGAGACTCACAAAGTTCATTGTGGCTCTGTCATGTTGTTGTTGTTGTTGTTGATTCATTAGGGGCTTTGCGACTTCTTGGTCATGTAACCCCGGGTACTTGGGGTTGTGGTAGAATTTGTCTGATAACCTGTGGTACCTGTACTAGTGTGTTTATTTGTAATTGAATTAGGATTTGGTTAGGAAGCGGCCGTGGCCTTAAGTTCGGTACCATCCCGCCATTTGCCTTGGAGTAGAAGTGGGAAACCACGGAAAACCACTTCCAGGATGGCTTTGGTAGGAATCAAACCCACTTATTCAGTTTTGCCTCACGAGGCTGAGTATACCCCGCTCCAGCCCTCAGACCAGAATTAAATTTCTTGGCAGAGCCGAAAATCGAACCCTGGGCTCCACGGTGACAGCCAAGGCTGACGGTTCAGTCGTGCTATGAATTCTCTATTCTGTGTCTTAAGAGCAACTAACTAATACATCAAGTATTACAATAGAAAATAGTGAGAATCATACCTAATTTATATGAATGACCTGTAGATATGTGCACATAATAAGAGTCAAATGGATGCCATACTAAACATAGTGGACTTCAATTATTGAAGGAATGACTGATACACATTCAAAGAGAATGTAACTTTACAGCATCCCCGGTATGCAGTATTGTGTTGTTCTTCCTGTCCCAAGGTGAGACTAGCAGTTTACACTGAGCTCTGTTGCACATAATTGTATTTTAATTTAATGGGTTCATTATTGTAATATTTATTGCCATCAAGCATACTCTTATAAAACGGCAGGCTATACATAAATAATCTCTATTTATAAAATGGTTTCACAAAACTCAAACCGGGTGAGTTAGCCGTGGTCGTTACGGCGTGACTGCTGGGGGTCGCTCACATCCGGGAGGTGAAGAGGTTCGAATCCCCCCGCCAGCAACCTTGAATACGGTCTTCTGCGGTTTCCCATCTTCCTTCCAGGCAAATGCAGGGGTTGGTCCCTAACTATAGGCCCCAGCCGCTATCTTCCAATTCCTCGTCCTTACATTCAAACTTTCCTCCCCAGACAACACTCCACACGCGACGGTACTTGTAGCTCACCCCATGGGTGTCCGCATAGAAGCAGCTACAAACTCTGGCGAGCCGAACATGTCCTCGGACACTCCCGGCACTAAAAGCCATACGCTAATAAACAAAAACAAAAAGCTCAAACTCTTAAACTAGGGGCAATTCAGAGGTAAGGTTTGCACCAAAATCTCCTAAATTATCTGTATATATCAGTATAAATCATAAATTGCTTAGGGAGCACAGGGGATCTTTTAATGTTAAATAAATATGGTAGTCTTTGCCAAACTGTATCGCGTCAAGCCCTCACATCACCTAAGTCTGACGTACATCGATCTATTGATTCATTGCTCGAAAGGAAATGTACAGTGAGATTCTTTTGCAGGAGGGGGCCAGCAGCCAACTGCCGGGCGCGCACACCTTCCGCCAGCCAACCGAGCTAGGGCCGCAGGGCTGCGCGAGGCGGAGGCGAGCTAATCAGGGTCATTAAAGTCATTAAGTCACTAAACTTTCATCAACGAGGGTGTGTAGTGTCAGCGCACAGATAAGAAGGTAACATAAACAACAGCTGCAAGATTTAATTAAAGAAGCACAGATGTTTTTTTTTTTTATTTCTTGGGAATCTGGATGACCTCACGTCACCAGTTAAAGGTTACTTATAACGTATCTTTTCACAGAAGATACTAAAAATATTCTCCTTCAATTGACGGACAGTAACTTTGGAGGTTAGATCGTTACATTATGAGGCTACTCCTGCACCCCCTGCGTGTTTACTGTAATTAATCGAACCACGGACATAAGCCAGTTTGATGTTCAATTGTGGGTTAATTCAATATACAAAGTGTACATATCAATTACCCGTACTCTAGTGGAGCTGGAGAACAATATACGGCAGCAGATATCCCTCACATCAGAAGGGTCTGGCTGCGTGGCTCAGGGGTAACGTTCTCGCTTGCTGAGCCCAAGGTTGCAGGTTCGAAACCTGGCGCAGTCAGCTGGCATTTGAGGGTGCGCCAATGCGAGGGAGCCGTGTCAGTACATTTACTGGCACGTTAAAGATCCCTTTCGGGGCAAAATTCCGGCACCCCGGCGTCTCTAAAATCCAGGGTAGTTAAAAGGGACGTAAAACCAATAACATTATTATTATTCACATCAGAAGGAAATCACAACGTATATTACCCATTTTAGATTTGATTGCCGTTGAGCGTGACTGCGCCAGCGTTTGTTGATTATTGTAGCAGGAGCCCCGCGGGGTGCAGTGGAGGACACAGTGATGACAGAGTGCAGTCTGCACATAAGTCAAGCTGTCTTAGAAGCGCAGATAAGCGTCACAGGAGCTCATGTCACCACGGACAGTTATACGATGACTGAAGCTGAGTTATATCCTATTCGCGCAACTGTACCTGTCAGCGAAGTAGAGTGACGTGTGCCACAAGTAAACAGAGAATAGTTCCCATCTCGACCGCCGGCAATCAATTCGTGAAAGGGTAATAAACGCGGTACAACGCCTGACTGTCAGCTGAAGGAGAACACTCTAAGCATCTCCTGTGGATAGGTAAGTTCTTTAATCATGATTTGCTGGTGAATTTACCATTAATTAATGTACTTTGTTATGGTTTCCACCTGCGCAATCCGACGGCCCCACTCCAGCAAAAGAATCACCCTGTATATTAGCATCACAATAATACAGCCAGGGCATGAAGTAGTTTGTTAATTAATTTTAGGGGATTGGGACGTCTTGGTCATCAGCCCTGTGTAGTTATGTGTGTGTTGGAACTTGTCTGATAATCTGTATTTATGTTATGACTGTCGTAGTGTGTGTAACCGTACTAGGCACAGGAATGAGGTAGGTGCCCCGAGACTTGAAGTAAGATACTATCCTGGCATTTGCCTGGAGAGAGTGTGCATAAAAATGGGGGAAAACCACACTCAGGATAGACACTGTCAGAGCCAGGATTTGAACCTTCGATCTCTGGATTTTCTGCAGCTGCCCTCGCGGCCGTGGTGCACGATTTAACGAGCACAGCTACGCCACGGGACAAAGTAGCTCGTAATTCATGCTTTGAAATGCAGATGGTGATGGGGGAAAATTGTTTGACAGGGATAGGCGTACAAACGGCTGTTTCAATAATAATGACAATTTGAGGATTTTTACGTTATTTGACACTGCACAAGTTATCTGGAAACATGGTGGTTCGGGGGACAGAAAGCTGTTAATTATTATGAACAATCATTTGAAAATCTAAACGAGTTTTATAACGAAAAATATATTTTCAAATTTTGGCGTTGTTTTGCGGAAGACAAGCCCCAATTATTGACCCACTAAATTTACACAGTATATTTTTTGACTTTCTCAAATTTTTACTGTAGTAAAATCAGAGCAAATTCTACATGAATTCCGTTCTATACCATCAGAATATTTTAACTGGAAGTAGTGTGTACATGGCTGTTTACGACAGATGATCATACAATCATTCAATTTAATTCCTTGATGGTAATGAGTGATGTGTCTCTCGTGAATTTCAATCTGTCTCTCCACTCACCACCCTTCCTTGGCAGCCACTCGCGAACATACCACAGGTAAGGATGAGGTTACGAGTAGTTGCAGATTACTACTCATGGGGAGTTTTCCCCCCAGACCTAGCCAACTTTCACGGATTATCCGTAAAATTTATGGAATTGTGTGTTTTACTGTTTTACGCATAAATAATGCATAGATTTTAAATAATTGCTATAAAAACGATTAAAGGTAATGCAATAGTTTTAGCCTTTAAATGCGTGGAAAAGACAACACTTATTTTTCATACCTTAGTAAGTTTCAATGTTAGCTCTGTTTGTTGCTCTGCAGACATCTAGTAGTCCACGTGCGTTGAATCATAGCCTATCTTGAATAACAGTAGTGATGGCGGCAGCAATTCGTTCCCGAAGATGCACCAAATCACGAATCTTTTCTGCGTAAACAACGATTTTTATGTACCCCCAGAAAAAAACAACCAAAAGTGTTAGGTCTGGACTTTTAAGAGGCCAGTGAATAGGGGCTTCTCTGCCAATCCAACCGTTTGGAAAGCGTGTGTCGAGTGCATCGCGTACCGCGTGAAGGTAGTGAGGCGGAGCCCAATTTTGCATAAAAATGACACTCTCTCCAGTCTGTTCTTGATGTCTTCTATTTAGGGAAGACAAACTGTTCAACTTCATAGAAAACCCTTTGTCTTGGATGTTGAAGTTGATGAAACTTTTTGCAGTCGTTAAGGCACACATTGTAGCCCCTTGTTCTGCCTTAGCAATGCCACATTCATAAATTTTGGATAAGTTTATCTATCTTCTTATTGCACTTCTAATGCTTTCGTGGTAAGATGCGCAAATGCAGTTTCCGTTCTTTCTTTACCGTATCATGATATACCCTGCCAACCTCTATCTCCTCAGCACCACCGTCGCCTCGTACATTAATGCTTACTTTACGACGGTTCCATTCTGACTTCATATTAGATTAATCTCTCCAAGTAACAGAATCTCTTGGCTACGGAGCGCTTCTAATTTATTTATAAGCCAATTGTCATCGCGTTCTCGCCGATTTGTCGGCATTCTGGTCTAATGCAACATGCATTGCAGTATTGGATTTCCTGCTGATGATCCTACTCCCGGCTCAACAATTCTCTAGGCTGCTGCAGCTTCATGCATTTGTGAAGAAAGCGTTACTTTTTGAGCAGCCTCTTGGAAACTAGCTGGGGATTGTGTTTACCAGAGATCTCACATGTGTTCAAGGACCACCACTTAAGGGTACTCAACAAGTTCACGCTTGCCTCTAAGATCTGTTTTATGGCAGCGGTTGACACTACCCAGCATGGTCGTGTGCGAGGCAATGTTGAAGTGTTTATTATACATGCTTTTTTCATCTTTTACAGTGAGAGCCTTCTCTACAGAACGGAATCTCATAGGCACCGTGTGGCGGCCGGGGCTCCGTGCTAGCCGCCTGCTGAGCAAGGCACTGCCGCTAGCAGTAGCGTAGCGCCCAACCAGTTCAAC
Source organism: Meconema thalassinum (assembly GCA_946902985.2). Lineage (NCBI taxonomy): Eukaryota > Metazoa > Arthropoda > Insecta > Orthoptera > Tettigoniidae > Meconema > Meconema thalassinum. Next base: position 1,221,572,863 of record OX336389.2, on the reverse strand, counting down.
ACATTTGCACTTTTTAAAGTATTTAGTGATCGTCATTACTTACAGTACATGAATTTCAGATTGGTTGCTGGAAATACTGTCCTTCATTTTCTAAACACAAATTGCACCAACATAGGAAGTTTTGATACACTCGCTGTAATTCATCCTCACTGGTATTTCGTATCAGTGCTGTTATTTCGTTCTTGAGAGCCTCCAGAGTACGGGGATTGTTTCTGTATAAATGTTGTTTGAGGTTCCGCCACAAGTAAAAATCGCACGGTGCTGAAACGTACGAACACTTTTACTGTAACACTTCTTATTGAGAAGATAAGTTTTCACTAGAAAAATTCGTAGCTTTGTCCTATACCTAACCATGTTCACAGTACTTCACAAGTCTTAACTCTCTCAACTAAGCTATCTTGCCAGCTGGGAATGTAATCAAGCTATGAACGCATTCGGGGCTTCCCGATGCGCTCTTGTGTAACGGTAGATGCTAGTCAACTGGCTCTGGCTCAAAGCGCTTCACCTGTCACACGGCGCAGACGAAGCTCCGTTCTACAGGAAGGCTTTCACTGTATGTAACAAAACCGCGCCTCTCAGGAGGAAATTTGCTCATGTGTTTCTCGCAACGGGGCTTTGCGACATCGAGGTCATGTAGCCCCGTGTACATGGGTGTTCGATTCCCACTCCGACATTCTGGAAGTGGTTTTCCGTGGTTTTCCACTTCTACTCCAGACAAATTCCGGGAAGGTCCTTAGCTGAAAGCCACGACTGTCACCTTTCCAATCCTCATCTGAATTACAAATTTACACACGAATACAGCCATCACAATAACACGGGTTATCAGACCAATTACACTTACTCAAGTACACGGGACTACATGACCACAATGTCGCAAAGCCCCTCAATTAATCAACAACAACTTCATGGTGTAGTGACTAGCATTCATGGCCATCAACCCTGAGGTCCGGGTTCGATTCCTGTCTCTGGCACAAAAAGAAATCTTGTTTGAGGATGGAACTGGAAACACTCAGCCTCGTGGGGCAGAACTGAGAAGACGTGGGTTTGATTCCCACCTCAGCCACCCTGAAGTGGTTTCCAGTGATTTCTCACTCCTTCTTCAGGCAAATTCTGGGATGGTTCCTAACATGAGTTCACGGTCACTTCCTTCGCATTTTGAGTCTCGATTGCATAATATACACACACTACTGTAGATACAACAATAAACCAAGTTATCAGAAAAAAGTTACATACAACCAAGTACACAAGGCTAAATAACCACAATGTCGCAAGCCCTTAAATGAATTGGCAACAACAGCCTCATTATACAAATATTGTGGTATAGTAATCCGAGTTCAGTTTGCTCGACCATTGCTAATTAATATAGTTCTTTTTTCATAATCCTTCCACTAATGACAACCCGGCAGCCAACATGATTTTGCTCGGAATGTCCATAAACAGATTCCTTATCCGACTTTCATTGAATATATTGATATGAACTGGAGCTGGCCTTCATTCAATTCGTTCCTATTGTCTCCTGTTTATTTCCTTAAGAACCCAGTAGCCTACGAGGATTTTCACAATAATACCTTCAATCATGAATGTGGTGTGAGAAGTTTCTCATTTTGGCTTGAAAAGAAAGTTGGCTTCTTACACTTAACAGGTTGTTTCTTAGCGGTAGGGAGGAAGTCATAAAAGTACAAAATTTTAAAAGTGCTTCCGCTAAAATTGAGCGGGTTATTTAACTTCAGTTTACGTCAGAGAGTTGAAAATTTGTGAACTCGTACTATATGTTTCACGTGTACCTACATTGAGGCTGAAACATCTCACAGTTTCTTTTGAAATTAAACACAGGTATGCATAACTCATTAGATCACCTCGTGGTGTAGTGGCTAGTATTCCTGGCTGTCAATTCCTGAGGTCTGGGTTCGAATACCGGTTCTGCCAAGAAATATAATTCTGGTCTGAGGGCTGGAACGGAGTTCACTCAGCCTCGTGAGGCAAAACTGAGAAGAGCTGGATTCGAGTACCACTTCAGCCTTTCTAGAAGTGGTTCTCCATGGTTTCCCCACTTCTACCCGATGCTGGGATGGTTCCTAAATTAAGGTTACGGCCGCCTCCTTCGTCAATGCTAGTAGCAATTAGCCTACAAATTATTATATAGGTATTGCAATAACACAGGCTATCAGATAAATTATACCCCCTAGGGACTCACATCCAGTGGGACGTGGGTTGGCGACCACGGGACCCCAGCTGAGTCTGGCATTGCTTCCACTTACTTGTTCCGGGCTCCTCTCCGTCTACTTTCCTGTCGATTTCTCTCGGTCAATTCTTGTTCTCTCCCGACCCCGACGGTATTAGGGTATCCGAGGCCTAGGGAGTCTTTCAGTTTCCCGCCTTAATTGGCCCTTGTCTCATCTTTCCTGATACCCTCATTCTTCGAGGGGTCAGCCTTCCTTTTCTTTTCATGTTATCGCCTGTTTTCTGCCCAAGGCACTTCTGGTGCACCCTGGATAGTGCTACACCCTCAAGGGCTCACGGCTGGTTAGTTGGGGAGTTGGTTACCCCGAGCTGGGTCCGTTTTGTCCCCTTTTTCCTCTGAATTTCGGGGCGGGCTCTCTCCTCTTTCCCTTTCCGATCTGCCTTTAATGGCTCTCCTTCCTTCCAAGTCCCTTAATCCTCATTCTCCGAGGGTTGAGGGCATTTCGTTTCTCCCTGTCCTTTATTTGCCTTATCCTTTATTGGTTTACAATTTCTTCTTCTAGTATGTAAGTCATTAATTAGTATTACGCGGTATTTATAGTTTTCATTCTCATCTCATCTTTCACTATCACCCAAACCATTAGGGGCCGATAACCTAGATGTTAGGCCCCTTAAAACAACAATTATTATCATCATTATCAGATAAATTATTCACACAGACATCTTAGTACACAGGGCTACATGGCCACGATGTCACAAAACCCAATGATTAAACAACAGACCACCTTGCTGTGTAGTGGCTGTCACACCGGCCCTGCCAAGAAATTCTAATTATGGCGTAAGGACTAAAACAGGGTACACTCAGCCTCGTGAGGCAATACTGAGAAGAGGAGGATTCGATTCCCACTTCAGCCATCCTATTCCCACTTCTACTCCAGGCAAATGCTGGATGGTTCCTAACTTAAGGCCATGGCCGCCTCCTTCCCAATCCTATCCCCAAATACACACACTAGTACAGTCATCACAATTACACAGGATATCAGATAAATTACACACACATCCTGGCGCACAGGGTTATATGACCACGATGTCGCAAAGCCCTTAAAAGGTCTTGTTTAGGGAGTATTTCCACTGTAAACGTTAGGAAATTAACGATTCAATTAAGGATGGGCTCAATTATATCACTTCCCCGGAAATAACCTCCAGGTCGGTTTCTCTTGAGAGATCATGTGTGGCGGTACACAACTGAGAACTTAGATCTTCTTCATCCAAACTCTCAGTTCAAAGCTGAGCGAAAGTGTTTGATGCAGTATCAAGTTCGTCCCGTCTCTTTTGTTCCCTGTGTTCTGGACCGTCAAGGTTTTGTGTGTGGGTCGTGGATGAGGAAGGGGTATTTCCGCCTTAAAGCTACGACGGAGAGGTGATACAGTTTAGTGCAAGCTTCTGAGATAGTATATATCCCCTGTTGCTACATGGACGTGCTGAGTGCTGGAAACATGAAATGATATACTATATTTCAGTGTATTTTAATACATTGCTTTCTCCCACCCCCCATTCGTACAGTATATTTTGTTAGACGGAAACAAGCGATATTTCCAGTTCACTTTCATTACACATTTACTGACGCACATATAGCCCACAAATCGCAACCGTGATGCCACTCTTGTCCTGTATTTCATTGTTCCCATTTGTCATGTGCTGAAAACTATTTCCATTCATGGTTATTAGCTGCTACAAGGGGGGTATTACTTTTATTGAGGTTCTTGCAATGACGCTTATCCATCAGCATAAAAATAATCATAACTATGTGAACTTTAAATGCTATATTTCCTATGGGTATAGGGTGCCCAAAAGTAATGATTTTAAACTCCATCGAGGCAGGGGAGGCCATGGCAAGGGGTGTGTGAGGAATATTAATTTCCTTACGCAGGAACATGATTTTCTTATACACTTAGGAATATGCAGTGGCGTAATTAGGGTTTGCTTCTGGTTGAGGATGAGCAAAGCCCAAATTACATTGGCGGGGGAAGATGGAGGTTTTGGCAAAATGAGACATTATCAATGAAAGCAAATATCAACACGTTATCGTTTTTAATTTCGATAGCATTTAATACATTTTATTAGCACTTATCAACTTGCAAAGGCTCGAAAATGAACAGTATACTTAATCAAGTGTTTAGTTTAGGTAGCACTACACATTTTACACGAGTAAGGAGAAGTGTCCCCAATTTTTTTTTTAAGTATAAACATATATAATCCAGTCGTTGGTTGCCAATCTGAAGTTTGGTTTAATCGAATTAAATATTTTTATTAGGCCTACAGTATTTGGCTCTGGTGGTGGGGAACGATCCCCCTAATCACCCCCCGTAGGTATGCCACTGGGGATATGCATTTGTGCACTATTAAGTGCTGACATATGCACTAGTTATTCCATAATATACACTTAAAATGTAGGGGCCGATAACCTAGATGTTAGGCCCCTTAAAACAACAATTATCATCATCAGCATCACACTTAAAATAGGCTCAAGTCATCCCCTTTAATCACGGCTCATAACATGTACTAATTTATTTATTTAATCGTATGGTGAATTACATAAAAACAAATCACAAATCCAAGTTCAAGTTTTGGAGCCATTCCACAGTACATTCTCGAAGATGAAACAGATCACTAGGGCTCCCGGAGTAGGCGTGTAGAGGGCAGCGCTGGATGATATGGTCCATGGTCTGTTCCTCCTCATTGCATTGACACAATGGGGAATCTATCCAACCCCACTTATGGCATAGGTAATTGCAACGGCCGTGCCTGGTTCTCAGTCAATTGAGGCGACACCATAATTTTCTAGGAAGGTCAAATCCTTGTATTTTCACCGTTGGGTTGATCTCCTGGGCACTAGTTCCAGACGTTGAGTTTGACCATTCGTCCTGCCAGCATTGGTTTAGGTTGAATCGAGTTGCCAGAAGTTGGTCGGCCAATAAACTGGTTGGTCTCCTCGAATGAAGTTTTGGAGCCATTCCACAGTACATTCTCGAAGATGAAACAGATCACTAGGGCTCCCGGAGTAGGCGTGTAGAGGGCAGCGCTGGATGATATGGTCCATGGTCTGTTCCTCCTCATTGCATTGACACAATGGGGAATCTATCCAACCCCACTTATGGCATAGGTAATTGCAACGGCCGTGCCTGGTTCTCAGTCTATTGAGGCGACACCATAATTTTCTAGGAAGGTCAAATCCTTGTATTTTCACGGTTGGGTTGATCTCCTGGGCACTAGTTCCCGACGTTGAGTTTGACCATTCGTCCTGCCAGCATTGGTTTAGGTTGAATCGATTTGCCAGAAGTTGGTCGGCCAATAAACTGGTTGGTCTCCTCGAATGAAGGCGCTTCGGTGGTGGGTGGCAGAATTCTTGGTGTATTGGTAATGAGGGAGAAGCATAGATCTTCTTTGCTTCTCTGATCAGAGCTTCCTTCCTCCACAGGTGAGGTGGTGGAATGTGGCTGAGTACTGGTAGCCAGTGGCGAGGGGTTGATTTTATGGTGCCGGTTATGCAACGCATAGTGTCATTCAGCTTGGTATCCACTTTATGCACATGTGCACTTTCCAACCATACTGGAGCACAGTATTCCGCTGCAGAATAGACTAGACTGATACCCGTTAATCTTAAGCAGTCCGCCGTGGCTCCCTATGAACTACCGCAAAGCTTGTGCAGGATGTTATTTCTGGTGGAAATTTTGTGAGAGAGGTTGGTGAGGTGTTCTTTGTAGCTCAGAGTTCGGTCCAGCGTGACACCTAGGTATTTCCGGAATGGGTTGTATTTCAGTTTTTCACCACGAAATACAACATTTGGCTTGTAGTTTGCTAGTCGGTTGGCAAGATGGAAGCATGAAACCTCTGTCTTAGACATACTTGGGATCAGTCGCCAGGACTTGAAGAACGTTGACATTTTCTCCAGATCGGTTGTAAGAGTGCCTTCTGCATCTTCAAAAGTTCTGCTTTGAGCTACCAGTGCAATGTCATCTGCGTAAATAAACTTAGTAGCTGTTGTTGGTGGCAAGTCATGAATGTACAGATTGAATAGAACTGGGGCCAAAACTGATCCTTGGGGTAGACCATTATTTAGTTTCCTTTTGCGACTTTTAGCATCATCTAGAAATACTACGAGTTCTCTTTCACAAAGCATGTTAGAGATAAGATTTGCAATTTCCAAACAGGGGATAGCTTCCAGCACTTTGAGGATCAGTCCATGTCGCCAGACAGTATCATATGCGCTAGTCAGGTCGATAAAGACAGCTGTTGATTTTAGCTTCTTTTGAAACCCTGCTTCAATGTGAGTGGTGAGGGCCAAGACTTGATCAGTACAGCTTCGGTTTTTCCTGAATCCAGCTTGTTCTGGTGGGGTTACAGCTTCAACGAGTGGTGCTATCCTGGCAAGAAGGACTCGTTCTAAAAGTTTATCAATGCAGCTAAGAAGTGCTATTGGACGGTAGTTTTCAGGTCTCTGCTCCGACTTGCCAGGTTTAAGAAGGGCGATCACCTTTGACCGTTTAAACTGCTTTGGTAGGTTGTTAGTCTGAAGGATGAAAGTAAAAAGTGAAGTACGCCAGCTGATGCTATGTGGACCCATGTTTCGCAGGAATTCATTATAGATGCCATCTGGACCAGCAGCTTTACCAGTTTCCAACATCTTGATAGCGGTTTCAACTTCCTGAACAGAAAATGGTCTAGACAGTTTCTCATTCTTCTGAGTTCTACGTTTGAGTTCGGTGAGCTTTTGTTTCACTGTTTTCGTGTGACATTTATCTCTTTTGGATCGTGTAATGTCCACCATTCTATTTGCAATGGCATCTGGGCTCAAGTTAGTATACTGCTTTTTGGAGACATGTTTTCCAGTAAGACGATTTAAGACTCTCCAAGCCTTTCTGCTCGATTTCGCGAAGTCCATGTTTTTCACTGTTTCTTCCCACTTTTGTTTCCTATTCTTCTCTAGTGATTGTAGAAGCTTCGAACCAACTTAATGATTGCCTGTTGTTAGATATTCTTCGTATAGCGCCTCGCTTTCAGGGTTCCAGCCTGGCACATAGTCTTTTCTGAAACCTCTAGGGATGTTTAATTTAGCAGCTGAAATTACTAGGTTAACGAAGTCATCATAGTTATTGGCAATTGGCTCTAGTTTTGAATCAAATAGCTTCCGATCAAGATCTTCAGAGAATTTGTCCCAATTTGCACGGTTGAAATTCCACCTGGGTAGAGGTACTGAGTTCACAGGGGTATCTTCGTGCCAGTTTCCAGAAGAACTGGTCGGTGTTGGCTGTTTGGGAAGTTAGACAGTATGTCACGTGCAGTGTTAAGAGGCTGATCAAGACAATCCTTGGACACAAATGTTAGGTCGGGATTGTAGTCTCTTCCCCAACGAGCAGAATGGAAGGAGCCTTTGTCTTTCGCGTCAAAAACTAGATGCAGATCGGATATTTCTGCCCATTGAGTTAGTACCTCGCCATCATCATCTACTGTGTCATACCGCCAGTTTGTGTGGTGGCTATTAAAATCCCCAGTATAGATGCAGGGATGGTTGAAGGTGGGCAAAACTTTCGAAGTCCATCTGATGCAAGGAGGCTTGTACACATTAATGACGATTAGGTCATTAATGTTTACTACTATAGAGAAGATAAGATCTTTGTCACTCGATTCAACAACTTGTACTCCAGTCAGGCCAGATTTGGCGTAAGTGGCAATTCCATACTGTTGGTGATGGATGGCTTCAACTAATGTATAGCCCGATATTTGTCCTCTTCTAGCAAGGTCCTGTTCATCTTTTGTGTGTGTCTCCTGAATGTTGACTATATCAATATGCAACGCCGTATTGTTAAGATATTTTGAATTATGGAACATATAAAAAGTTCAATAATATTTTCACACATATCCTACATATCCTATTTTCAGTGTTCTCCAGAGTCAAGTGGCAGCGTTTTATTGATAATGGTTTCTCATATGTTGAGGACCTAGATAAGGAGTATACGGATGTATTTAAATACACCACATTCTTCGATTATCAAGAAATTGTATTCATTGACACGTTGACCTAACTCATTCTACTGACGTGTTGTTGCTTGAAAAGGGGCCGCTTTTATATTTATACAGAATAAACATATACTGTACCTCAAAAGAAAAATAATTAAATATGCACTAAATGTATAGCCTATGTTTTTATCTCTGATTTTTTCCCATTTCTACCGGCCAAGTATAAAGCGAGATGAGATTCGACGTGGTGCGTGGTTGGACGGCCAACCTCATCCTAGGGGTCAAAGAGGGATGAACTAAATGAAGAAGAATTCAACTGGGCAAGGGATTGTCGGGAGGGAGCCGTGGCCTGGTGGTGAAAATGGAGAACCTTGGGAAGCCATTTCATAAACTGCCAGTGAACGGGTTCGAACCAATTCCTCTTCCAAGACTGAATGCAGTCTGGCCCACTAAAGCACTTAGCTAAACTGGTTGGTTAAAACTGAACTAACTTGCAGCAAAATGAACGTTGTATATTCCGCAATCCTATAATTTATCACGTGATAATATTCAAGTTTTATAACTTTACTCTCAATGAAGACAAGTCTAGTAAATTCTTCACTGTTCCGCTGTTATCTGTCGCCGTATTGACTGAATGTCATGGGGATTTTGAAGCGATTAAGACAACCAGCGTGGCTATCGGCACGTTTCATTATTGACGCACGAGATAGGCATCTCTCCGGGGTTTAGAACAACTCTCGAGCAATGTTCCTCTCACCTCTCTAATCTGCACAAGTTGCTTTACCTCCACCTCAGTAAGTGAAATTTTAAGCGGCTTATATACTTATTCCTCGGAGATCTTATGGTAAAATTATGCGCGCAAACTGTGATTCAGGGAATTCAAAATTCACTTGCTTCAATTTGAAATGAAAATAAGCAAATCATCGTTGCCAGAATAAAACCTGGTACGGTATGTGGAGTTCCTCCATTCTTTGGCATATGGCTAGTTACCAGTTCCTATATACGATGGCGTCTATTTGCCATTCAAACTACTGTCGACGAAAATATTATGTGCACACGAGTTTGAAGGTTGTTTGTGAAGTAACCAATAGACCTACATAAAATCCAATAACATCATCATTTTCATCGTTCTATTTTACGTTAGTTAATGTAGGTTTGTAATTTTTAATTTATATTTTAATGTTTTTTATCGCAGTTGGAACACAAAACGTGCCCGTTTTTAAGCGTGTTTCAACCATGCGTCACATTTAAGAATTATTATCTCACAAACCCGTCATCAGATCGAATCCATATTTTAACATTGGAATGTTTTATAACGTGTCTATTAATTTCAAAATTTTGTGTGCCCAAGAAAGAAAGTTGTTATCATTTTTGTAAGGTAACTTTTTCTCGGCTCGGGGTCGTTGGAAAATGTAGTTCTTGGTCGCGCTGTAATCCTTATACATCAAAAGGTTATGCTGTATGACTGTGAAATACGTAAATTAACTCAATTATTTTATATCGGTTTGTATTTGTACGGGGTAATAAGACATGGTTCACCAGCTAGCCACTCCGGGGAAAGCTGTACAGCGTTGTCAAGATGGAGCCCAACACGCATCATGGCACGCGTTGCTCGACACCGAGCCGAGAAAAAGTTACCTTACAAATATGATAACATTTGTTTCTTGGATACACCAAATTTTGAAATTAATAAACAAGTTACACAACATTCCAATGTATATTGTGTTAAAATTTGGATTCGATCTGATGACGGGTTTGTGAGATAATAATTCTTAAATGTGACGCATGGTTGAAACACACTTAAAAACGGGCACTTTTTGTGTTCCAACTGCGATAAAAAATATTAAAATATAAATTAAAAATTCCAAACCTACATTAACTAACGTAAAATAGAATGACGAAAATGATGATGTTACTGGATTTTATGTAGGTCTATTGGTTACTTCACAAACAACCTTCAAACTCGAGTGCACTTAATATTTTGGTCGTCAGTAGGATTGGGAAGGAACCTGACCTTATGATGGGTACAGTCCCAAAGTTAGCATAGACAAGAAGCGGAAAAACACAGAAAAACATTTTTATAATGACCGACAGTGGATTTGAACCCAATCCTTCTTAGCGGTTATCCTCACGGGGCTGAGTGGAAACCATTCTAACGTTCATACTGGGGGTAGAAACCTTCGTGCCGAGGCCGGCAATCGAACCTAGCCCTACGATGCCTTGAAATATGTATGAAGCCAGAAACCAAAGTGAAATTGAATACTTCCCCAGGATTGAATTCCTCCTCCTCCTCCTCCTCCTCCTCCTCCTCCTTCTTCTTCTTCTTCTCCTCCTCCTCCTCCTCCTCCTCCTCCTCCTCCTCCTCCTCCTCCTCCTTCCTCCGTTAACATTAGTTGAGTAATTTCGTTGAATTTCTTTGGCTGCGTTAGGCATTTACGTTACAAGAGTGAAGTGGAATTGGAATTCAATAACCGATCTAAGTGCCCCGGAGTAATCTGCTGTCCTTTTCTTGTATTGTCGGCTTTTGAGTTTTTATTTTTTTGCAATATTGCATGCTAGAGCGATGGTTCATGATTTATTTTCCGTGTATACAGAGAAATGTTTCACTCAGGCAGTTCAAGTTAATATACAAATATTGTTTTACGAAGCTCTCATGTTATGAATAGCAACAGAATACAATACACGTTAATACACCAGTTCTTCATCATAAGGTTTCCCTATAGGTGCATACATATTCGTCGCATTACATCCTTTTATATATTTATCAATTTCATTTCTTACAGCCGCTTTCTATGGTATCATATTTTGATTCCCGTCTCTGCCAATAAATTTCATTTTGTTCTGAGGATTGTAACAAGACATTAAGTCTCGTTGAGGTGAAACTTATAAATAGTAGTTTCTATTCCAACTTCAGCCATCCTAGGAGTGGTGTTCCATGGTTTCCCACTTATACTCGAGGCAAAGTGATAGGATGATTCGTAACTTAAGGTCATGGCCGCCTCCAAGCGCAATACACACACTACCGTATTACAAAGACCTAAATAGCACAGGTTACCATACAAATTCTATACTGACGCAAGTACGTGGGGTTGATGACCACTATATCCATGCCCCAAAATTAAACAACAGTAACACATCGTTTTCTGATAGTGCAGATTGCCCAAGGGTAACGATTACCATTAACTAAACCGTGTGCAGGTAAACGGTTATACAGTAGACCTAATATAGACGTCTTTAACGATGCGAATCACCGTAAAGCAACCGGGTGAGTTAGCCGTGATCGTTGCGGCACGACAGCTGGCAGTCGCTCACATCCGGGAGGCGAGGTGGATCGAATCCCCCCGCCGGCAACCTTGAAGATGGTCTTCTGTGGTTTCCCACCTTCCTTCCAGGCAAATGCCGGGGTTGGTCCCTAACTATAGGCCACAGCCGCTACCTTCCAACAACTCCTCGTCCTTACATTCAAACTTTCCTCCCCAGACAACACTCCACACGCGACAGTACTTGTAGCTCACCCATTGGGTGTCCGCCTCGAAGCAGCTACAAAACTGGGGAGCCGAACATGTCCTCGGACACTCCCGGCACTAAAAGCCATACGCTTAAATAAACGTAAAGCAACTAAGTACAGTGACGGATAGTTATACCTATTCCGTGGATATTCTTCTCGTATATCTTCTGACCTATCCTCACTGAGCTCATGGAATGGAACACTATGGGCTCAGTGACGTGTAATTGCGATAGGTCACAAGATACACGGGAAGAGTATTTTGTTACCAACAAGAAAGTTTAATTAAAAGCCATATTAGTGTTTTCACAATATTTGTATTGAACTCTTCATTGCATTTGATCATTTCATGGCTTAACTGCTTACCTACAGAAAATGTACGAAAATAATTTATAAATGTCTTGGGAATAGTACCACGACTGCCAACCATCAAACACGTAATACAGACCTACTGTTTCTCATAATTAACGTATACAGGCTGTTAAGATCTTATTCCAAACTGTACTATATGGCCATTCCATTTCATTTCTTATCATAATCATTACACAGGAAATGTACTACTGTATATATCCTTTACCAGTGGTGCCAATTTCTCTAATTTCCTCGAACTTCTTTCTTGACTATATCTCGTACTTCCATATTCAGGCAAAATGAACTCGCCAACTTCCAAAATCTATTAAAAGCATGGGCGATGGTTAGAAGAGACTGACGGCTGTATTATCTAATAAATTCGCGGTTATATGTTTCCAGGTATTTCAGCATGACATATAGAAATGTAGCCTTTTAAATGAAATATCCCCCAGAATAGAAGCAATTTGATTTCGCCGAGAAATCAGGTCCAAAGTATTTCATTGCTTTTGAGTCTAGGAGTGTCGTCTATCATTAGTTAAGTAAAACAATTTTTGTCATGTAGGCCTATAGAATATGTCGTCCTCGTGTACTTATTTTTATGTATTTATGATAAGGGTATCACTGAAGGCGTAGAAGAAAATGCCGTACCGTAATTAACGTGAGTAACTGGAGTAATATCCTCATTCAGGATGCCACCGTTATTTGTCGTGGTTAATTTAAACTACAGCGTCTCAGTGCAACACGAACTCATCAAGACAAGTCACTACTCTGTCTCTAGAGTTGATTAATTGGACTTACGCTTTTCCTTTGCTTCAGGTTGTACATCACTCAACGCATGACGACTAGGCTCGCGCTTCTTAATTGAACATTTCAAACATGTTTGCTGCTCACAAAAAGCAATCCTTGTTTTCACTTCAATAGTATGCCACTGACTCTTTTAAGTTGCCATCCCTGGGCTGCAATCCACCTGGCTAATAGAGCATTTAAATATGAAGTCTAGGAGATTGACTTATTGGATAGAATGTACGTTCTTGTATAATTTACAGGTTAAGTACATCGTGTACCTCACGTCTGTTAGCCAGTGATTTTTCCCTCTACTGGTACTGCAGTTCTTAGTAGAAGGTGTCAGTTTTAACTCTTCAGTTGGTCAACACGAATTTGCCAATGACTGGGCGGGGTACAATGTATGCAATACATGAATAATAAGTAAATAAATAAAACTCCTGGAAAAAATACATGTATTAATTATGATCACTATTATAATGCCGCGATTTTAAGATTACGCGTTTCGACTATAGCTCAAAATTTCGAATCCCGGCGGTGACAGCGGCCATCCTGAGAGTGGTTTCCCCAGGGTTTTTCCACACACCCTTAAGGCAAATGCCGGGATGTTACCTTATGCCATGTCCCGGGACACCTACCCAATAATAGTATCTAGTCTCTGCCGAAACGCAGGTGATCAGACAAATTCAGCACACACCCAAGTAAATGGGGCTGATGGCCATGATTACCCAACCCCTAAGATGAATTAACAGTAAGAAATGTACAACATTGCTGTTGATAATAATTGTACTGTTGTTACTTTATACAGTGTATGCCTTAAGAGTGACATAAAATATTAATCATGTTAAACCACTTTCATAATCGCCAAATTACAGTAGTTTTTATGTACGGCTTCTAATATAGTGACAGAATGTAATCACATTAAAAACTTCTACTACTTAAATATCATTCTCCTCCTATCTCCTCTCCTCTCTTCCTCCGCAGTTGACTATCCACTCTCCCCCTTGCTAACTGCATTAATTTTAACAGAAGAAACACGGCTAACATCACTTGTATACAGCTTTTGTTTTATTTGGCTTTTTACTTCACTTTAACTTGGTTTCCTGCATTTACTGTAAAGAACGTTGTGTTATAAGGAATGCGAAATTCATCAGCTTAAGAACTGTAATTACTTACGTTAGTAATGAAGTCAAAGCAAATGTAGAGAAAGACCATTATGTAAGAAATACTGGGCTAGCAGGCAAGTCATTTAAGTTAGAAATGAGTACAGTTGAATCTTTTCTTGGAAATTGTGGGACATATGACTTGTATAATAAATAAAACCATTCTTGTTTGTCTTGGTACTGGAGTCTTTGAATGCTAATATACCTCATTTTGTGACCTGGATTATTCTGAATACAGGATATTCCGTAAATAATCCTTGTGGGCATGTTTCCATGCGTATAATAGCCTATATTTATTTTTGTTACATCATTTTGGGGATAGGGACATTTCTGTCATTAGTCCTTTGCACACGTGTGTGCAGAACTTCTGATGTTTCCTTATCTGCGGCGACCATAGTAGTTTATGTAACTGTAATGATTAGGTACTGGGATTACAGTAGGTGTCGGGAGTAAATTTCAGCGTAAATTGACCAAGGATCCTTCTCAAACCATCTGTTAAAGCCACCCGTTTCTTCATGTTTTGGATGGATTAAATTATTTTTAGAATTTATCATTTTGACTTACCTGGTGGGAAGGGCCTCACTAGAATTTTCCATTTTTATTGAAATCAGTACAAATATTAATTGTGAGAATGAACAAAATAACTATTCATGTATCTTAACCCTCATTATTCTTGTAAAATCACTTACACTGTTTGTATAGAAGGAATTAAAGAATCCACCGTATGCTATATTTTAGTACGATTAAAACCCTCAGTACTAGTACAGTGTGGTTGTGCAAACATTAAAATGTAAATATGGCATAAAACTACCAAATAAATTAATAATGTATTACCATGCATTATTCTCTTTCATAGGTCACGAGTACTGTGCGTATGAATGCTGTTTTGTAGTGGTATCTGCAGGAGGGAGAGAGTGTATGTATCCTATGTGTGCGTGTGTGCCTGTGCGATACAGTATTTGCAGCTAGGATTAAGATAGGTGCCTTGAGTGAATGTTGAAATCCCCACACGGAAACTGGCTGGCCCACCAGATTACCGACCACAATCGTCAGAGGGGTCATGTACGCAGTATTGTATACGAGGGGCCTGCTCATCGATTGGGAGATCTTCTACTTAGGATATCATCAGACTGTGACCACATTGCGGCATACGCTTGGGAGTTTTGAGAGGTTGTTGGAGTAAATGAGACGATGCCAATGCTGCCTGGAAGTAGAAGGTCGGCACTTGGAATAATTGTTGTGAGAGTTAAAGGTGCTCCTAAACACGAAGAGACGTTCAGTTGTTTCCACATGTTTAGTGTGGTATTTCTGGGCTGAAATGGAATTACGTTACGTTACGAAGGTTCTAACCGTTGACGTTGATTTGCTGTTCCATGAATTATTTTGCCTGTTACATGAATTATGGCATGCTGTATGCAACGCCTAAGTGAAGGAATAGGCTACATAAATAAACAAACATACATTTATAAACTTTAACTCCTGCATCACTAACGGCTTAGGGACTTACTTGTTAGCTTCATTGTCAAAGAGCTTGTTGCGATCAATCTGAATCACCCCGTATATTCGCAATCATTGATTCACTTTATAAAGTCTAAATTCATACGCTCTGATGTATAACCTTGCTTGGCTGCTAAGATTGGCACCGTCGTATTGCCTCACATCAAGCACATCTAGAAAGCTGTACTTCGCCTGTTGATATATACCTAATAATAATAGTATTTCTTGGGTGAGGAGCGGCATGGTAAAAACACCGTCTAAGAGTTATTCATTATGAGCTGATCTCAACGACCAGTAGGTCATCAGCCTGCCCTGGAAGCTAATTTATTTTTAGATACATCATTTGACCCCGTCATAACATGACACATGTATTCATTTATTGCAGTTTCCGTTTTCCTCTCGGTAGCATAATCAACTTGTTCATTGGGTCGCAGCATGAAGGGAGTGTCTTCAGTACGAGTCTTGGGCTAAACAGTGCCCTGTTGTATGTTAAAATGCGATGCGCCATCCGTCTTGAACCCAGCTGACAGGAAGCTCAACCCGTCAAGCTTCAGAGTGGAAGATAAACATTGCCTACGTTTCACCGTCATATAGTCATCTGATTCAACATCTGCGAATGTTATTTAATCGTAGCCCATAGCCGTTCAAGATTTAAATGTGCATTCTTGCTTCATTTAAAGTCATAGTGATATTTTTAATATATGCTAGAAAAAACGTATAAATTGCCTTTTCTATTCCCTGCCGAAACATGAAGAATTTGTAAATCTTTTACATGAACTTCTAAAACCTCGCAGCATAGTCGTGCTTGCTAAGCCACGCACCATACCTGTACGGAGAAGCTGGAAGTCTGGAGATCGATGGTTTGAATCCCGGCGCTGAGAGTATATTTTTCCCTTAGTTTATTCGTACTCCCTCCATGAAAATGCTATATTGGCACCTTGTTTGAAGTCCCGGTGTATATTCCTCAATCCTAGTCCCCAAAAACTACAGTTATACACACTGTCACTGCCACGAAAACACTGGTTATCAGACAAATTCAACACACGCCTGAGTACACTGGGCTGATGACTAAGATGTCCCGAGCTTCTAACGTGAATTAGCAGCAACAATAATAACAACAACGAACTTCTAAAAATATAATCTTAATGAGGAACTCCTATTAAAATTAACTTACAAAATATATTCATAGTTTTTTTTTTACATGAAAGGCAGTGTCACGTTATGGCAAAACAAACATAACTTAGATCGAGATAAAACCACGATTCATAATAATACACTGCAGTAGCGAATTAATAAAATTCATTAATATATTATTTTAGTGTAAACTTTAACCTCAACACAGTGATCAGGATCTGATGATAGCCACTTGAGGGTCGGAACGCGTAATCCTAAATTGCTCCATTTAATTGTGATAATTGAATTAATACATGTAATTTTCTCCAGGGGTGTGTTTACATATTTATATCTTGTACCCTGCCCATTCATTGGGACCAATCGTGTTCACCGAATGACAATTTTGTATAGGCAACACTGAAAACTAATGGCTTCAAATCTCTACATTTGAGTATGATGTTATTGAAGGCGAATATTTCAATTGTGCACGGGTAAATGCAGTACAGTAGTTCCCTGTCTAGATGGCTTGGGTTTGCATCCCGGTTCTGCCTTAAAAGTTTTCCATTCTGGTATGAGTTAAACAGAAATTTGGATAGCTACGATGCAACATTTCCCTAAGGATATCAATTGTCAAAGGCTTGACAATTTGACAATTAATGACGTATTATAACCTATCAAAGAAGACAGGTATTGTAGTTTTACTAACCACGAGGGCCTAAATACTTAACAAAGCCCAAGTGTTGTCCTACGTAGAGGCCAAGTGGCCTCGAACAAAGAACTTAGATACGTCTTTGCCGTCAATCTTGTGATTGGTATCAGTCGTACAGGATCGAACACGATAACTGACAGTCCAGCGTAAGACATTGATATAATTAAAAATAACAGCAAGCAAATATATGACTGCTATTCAGCAGTACGTGGGGGAGTAGTCAAGAAATTATTGTAATACCTGCCTAATTGTAAAATGGATTCACAACTTCATTTCGATGAATCATGTTGAGAGTTCTGTGATAGACTGCTGTGACACAAATATGGAAATTCTGCGTTTATTTTGCCGCAGTGATGCTGCTTTGATATTCCTCTCCACTCCTTACTTGAAGTAAGAAATAATGTTAGTGAAGTTAAAAGAGACCAATGAGCATCATGCCATCCATTCACTCCTGTCTAGTTTACAAAAATACAATCCGGTAGTTTAAGTGGCGCTAACTAATGTTTCGGTAAAAAAAAATGTCTCTTTTTTTCATGTTTCGGGTTCTGAACATATTGAAATGTAATAGGAAGTTTGTTTGAAGGGAAAATGTTAATTTATTTCCGAGATATGCGCTTTTGAAACTTAAGGTTGTGGAGTGGGCGTGGCTTTGAGATAGTTTGACAGTCCATTGCAATACGTTCTCATCGCTTCATTCCTGTTTACTTTGAATACTGAAATCAAGTGTTCAGTGGCGGCCAAGAGGAAAAGAAAACGAGGGAGAGCACAAAACAAGAAGAAGATAGACAAGGAGAGATAATAAAATGCCCAAGACTAGGACTATGGTCAGTTTTGAAGACGTACGTTGTGGAGTCACATACATTTTGCAGACATTTCTTTGACAGCCATTTCCCACAACCTTAATTTTTATGCATATAAGGTACATTTTCTCAGTAAGTACTGCACCGATTTACCTGAAATTTTCACATGTGCATTAAACCGAACTAGAATTATGTCCGTAGTATTTATGTAACTTGAGTAAAAAAACATTGCTTAAAGAAAAAAAAGTTTATATAAACTTTTCAAAAATATATCGAAAAACATAAATTTCAAAAACTAGAACCATGATTCAAGTTTGGATTGTAATCCATGCAGTCTTCTATACGTGTGTTAAGTTTCAAATCTCCAACTTTAATAATTACGTCATAAATGTACCTTTCACGTAATATTTTGATTCATTAATTGTGATGTTTGTAACATTGAAGGACAGTGCTTTTTCAGCAACGTAACTCTTTTTATCATATAGAGGGAGTCCTACTTACCATGTGGATAATGATTCATAACAATTGATTCAGTAGTGTGGTTGGTACGAGCATAATTGTTTTGTTTAACTAGCGCCACTTTGAACCTCACGATCATAACCCATGATTAGAAGCAAATGCGATAAAGCGCGAAATGCTCATAATGGCTTGTGCTCTTGTATTGTCACTTTTCATGACCTGTAAACCACTCTTTAATGTGTTTTGAGAAAGCGAAAAAATGCGAAATTGGCTCAAAATGCGAAAATTATACCAAAATGCTACATAAATGCGAAATCCACGATTTTGTTGAAAATATAATGTTTTTTATTCTTTCTTTACTTATGGAAACTTCAAGTGAGGAATTTGTACACCTTGAAATGTTTAAGACGGCTTGATCACCAGTCTGGTATGCGGATAAAAATCTCTCCTACACCTCGTTGCCCGCCCGTCGCTTTCATTCCTTTCGTGTAGGTCAAGTCAACAAGTGTTAAGATGGTGAGACCAAGAATGTCTATAAAACAGCTCTAAGATTTCATTCAACAATGATTCATGACCTCACGGATATTGAAGCAAGATGAGTTGGGTTTGTGTATATTCTCTGTATTATTCTGGTTTTGCATCAGTGTAAATTGATATTATTTTCTGTGTAATGCTTTAGCTTGTAACAATTTTCTTCTATGTTATTTTAACCTAATTAACTTATAATAAATACAATCTACCTGGAATACGAACCACAAGACGTGATGTTTCACCTGCAAAATCTCACATGCATTAACAAGGATCCGATCCCAATCCTCCTTTGAGAGAGGCAACTGTCCAGTTTGCCATAACTTGACGTTATTGTTATAGTTGTTAATACAGTTATGGGCTTTGCTACAACGTGGTCTTCAGCTCCGTGTACTTGCGTGTATGTAGGATTTGTTTGATGACTTTTGTTATTGTGGTGTATTTGTAATTGAGACTAACGAGGCTGAGTGTACCTCGTTCCATCCCTCAAATAAGAATTAAATTTCTTCGCAGAGCTGGAAATCTAACCTGAATTTCAGAGGTAACAGCCAAAAATGTTAGCCATACTGGAAATGTCATTCAAATGCCAGGCAAATATGTCTCACTATGAACTGTCATGATGCGCTGCCGACGGCAATGACCGCTTCTTCAGTAATCTGCTCAGTTCCAACTTGCGGGTGCGTTGTGACTAGGGACCCGAATATATAGTGATAGCAATATACCATTTTATTGAGCCTTTTTGTATTTATTGGAACAATAAGCCATATTAAGTGGATTTACGGTTATAGGCCTATTTACGAAATGCCGCGAAATACGAACGAAATGCATGCAAAACGTGCGAAATTGAAGTAAGAAAAATACTGTGATTCAGGTTTTTAAATATTAGTTCATGTAAATGTCATAGTGACGTCAGTGTGTCGTCACACAGCTGTGCTTGTGGCAGGAGCATGCTGTGGCCTTCCCGGGTCATGTCTTTCTTTGTCGAGTGTGTGCAGATATAGTTGATAGTAGCCGTTGTTCACTATACGCAGATTTGTAAATTTGACAAAAATACCGAAAAGTAAATTGTTAGTATATATTTAAGAGATGAGAAAAGTATAAGAAAGAAGAGTTTTATGTGCTCTAAAACTACTGTCTTAATGTGCAAGCTCTGCAATATTAGAATAAATATAGAGAGGAAAAAACACGTGAATCATTCCGACGTTCACTAGAAAGATATTGGGAGAGGTTGGTCGAAATCGGAGTTCAGCCATCGTAGAAAGTGACTTTCCGAAGTCACCTAACATAGGAACACTGTCACCTCCCTCTAATCATTGAGTTCAAATTTCAATCTCGTTCTTTTTAGCAGTTGGTAGCAATAGTGTAATTTTTAAATATGGCTTTGAGATGTCCTTGGAGCCTCGTTAGACAACACTGAGAAGAGATGGGTTCGATTCCAACCTCAACCTTCCTGGAAGTGGTTTTCCGTGGTTTTCCACTTCTACTCCAGGCAAATGCCGGGATGGTTGCTAACTTAAGGCCACAGGCACCTCATTCCTCAATCTCTACTTCAATTATAATTACTAACACTTATACAGCCATCACAATAACACAGGTTATTTGAAAAAAAAATATATACACACACACACACACACCCAAGCACACAGGGCTAAATGACCACGATGTCAAAGCCCCTCAAATGAAACAGCAACAAAATGAGATGTCACGATGTAGTTCTTTACTCATACGAAATGTATTATCGATAGCTGCTGCCGTTTAGTAGTCGATACGGAACTCATACACATCAACAAGAAGGACAGACAGACACATTGCCCCAGATTAATCTTGAGTCTACTTTTTCATCATTTTTGCGATGTGAAAAGTAGGCCAAAATTGCAGTCATTGTATAGTGACATAAATTATCAGTCCAGGTTCTGAAACTCACTTTGTGTTCACTAATCGCCTTCATAGTATCACGAGGTCTTCAGCTGGAGATAGAGATTATGAGATGATGTCCGCGTTTCAAATTCTGGTGACTGCATGCTATTTTTCGCTCTGACAAATATGTTTACCTCGTGCTCTTTGTACTGAAGTCCTCATATACTGTGTATGTTGTGAAATCTCAGCGTTGCCGCCAGCAATTCAAGCACTGAGACAATACGTGGAGAAGGTAATGGCCATGATAAATTTTTAATTACGTAACACCCCTTTAATTCTCTGGACAAAAAATACCCTGATTAAAAAGCAGCTATGTGCACTAGCAGCAGATTCAACTCATTACCTTCACATCACTTTGCAGTGAGTGGAAAAATTAGTGAGCGTATCTAACAAATCGTATGATAACGGCTTTTTCCAAATAACCAGCCAATTTCTATTTGGATAGAAAATCGGTATTTTGTAATTCTATTACCCTGTTAATCGATTGCCTGGCGACCTGTATTCGAAACCTCGTCTCATACAGGGCTGGACAAACGAAGAACGGCTTGTGATTCTTCGATTGAGTGCGAAGAGTGTATGTACTATATCTCAGCGAATGCATGACAAAGAATTTTTTGCATTAATCATCCTGAAGAAGTGGTTGTCTGGAAAGTCGGAACTAATCCTTTAATTAGGAAGTAGAATGTAAAATCACATTCCCAATTTGTCCTTTGGAAGTGGGCTACCCGTGAGATCGATGTGTATGAATTTATTTTTCAGACAATCTGTGGATACACAGTGACTTCCGTGGGGACTAGGCCGACCGTTCGGCATAGTTGCCTACTAAGCCTAAGGTTCTAGGATCGAATCGGTTGGATTTGGGGTGCTTAAAACCGAGTCTCTAGTATGTAGATATACTGGCTTCTAGAACACCCATTTTGCAACGAAGTTCCGGCATCCCGGCTTCTTTGAAATCACACAGCAATTAATTCGTTGAAACGAAAAGTATAGCATTAATGGGTTAGACGGATTCGAAATTCACCTGTTCGTAGATGCATAACATTTCGCCACCCTCTCCTATCTGAAATTATTACACGTTGCAAATGAGCTGGGACAAATAGTTAAAATTGAAAATGGTCACCGTCTAAACACGAGGAACGATCATAGAGATGCCTATATCCTAATATATTAATCGACGGGATTATCGAATTTCAATCGGAATTAAATACTGCTTATGAAGTGGAGTAGAAACAGTTTTTTTCTGTGTTTTATAGGCCTATATTGACAATGGAGTAATCTTTCTGATAATTCTTTACGCTATTAGGAGGATCTGGCCATTGATAGATGACATGGCCAAATTATCAAGTAACAACTGACACTGAACTTGGAAGAGCAAATGTTTTCACTTGTAGTCACACCTGCCAATATTTTCAATTCTTCTCGTGACCACCTCGTGGGGTAGCGGTTAGCATGCTTGGCTGTCACCCCTGAGGTCGGGGTTCGATTCCCGGCTTTGCCAAGAATTTTAATTCTGGTCTGGAACGGGGTGCACTCAGCTTAGTGAGGCAGAACTGAGAAGAGGTTGGTTTCTAATCTAGGGCCACGACCACCTCCTCCCTAATACTAAACTAGTACAGACAACACAATAACACAGGTTATCCAACACCACCCAGTTACGCGGTGCTACTTGACCACGAAGTCGCTGCCCCTAAATGAATTAACAACAGCAAAACAACGATTTCAATTGTTGCTCAGCCTCGTGAGGATAATTGAGAATAATTGCAATTTCAGTCATTCGTAGTTCCCTACGTTTACTCTAGGCAGATGTTAGCATGGTATGGTACGGTACCTGTCACCTCCTTCTTATTATTAGACCCAGTTACAAGTATTAGTTCAGCACCCACAATATAATAATAATAATAATAATAATAATAATAATAATGTTATGGGTTTGACGTCCATTTTAACTACTGCGGCATTTTAGAGACTCCGGGGTGCTCATCAAAATACATGGGACTGATGACCCAGCTCCATAAACTGAAGTGATAACTAGGACTCGGATTTTTAGGTAAATAAATATTTTTTATTATGTAAATACCGTACATATTTTACGCGTTTTTCTACAAATACATAAATTCCTGCTTTTCACTTATTAGCACATAAAAAGACATAATATTTAATTTTTTTAAATCATTATGCTAGATCTCTCAGTTTATTGCATTTTTGTTCTGTGTTACTTCAACGGGGAAGTACCTTTGAGCTATCTATTCTTCATGCAGAGCGTATGTCAGATTGCAACTGTGTTATTCTTAACTTGTCGCCCCGTGCCACTTACTGTGGAAGCCGGCGATTTTCTTATCCATAGCCATATTGCACCACGTGCTAGACCTTCCCCCCACCCCCAGCAACTTGGAACCAGTGTCACTCACATGCAGTTCATTTCTGGCACTGTGAAATGTAGGGCAGTTCTACGATGCCTAAAGTAATAGCAACTACAAGTTATCGTCTGCAGCAGTATGTTGCAGAATTTAAAGATAATTTTAATTCTGATTGGGATGTTCTGTTGTGGGAAAGCAATCAAGGCTGAACAGCGACCTCAAGTTACACAACACCTCAAGGCCAAGAAACATTGCCGCAGTTACGCGCCTTCAGAAGAAGTGTTTCGCGATAATCGTCGGTCATTTGTGATGGACAACCTGAAGATGTATCTCGTTGCATATTGTAATTCTTCAGTAGTCAGTGAGGCACAGCATAAATTCCATTCGTGACTACTGCATATTGTTTATATTCACATTAATAAAATAAATGAAGGTGAGTAGGGGCAAGAGCATTTTTGGGGCAAGTGCATCACGGGTCCATAATATATTTGTCCGTTTGAAACTCGTTGTGCCATCTCTTGGGGAGTTAGGGGAAGATGTCTTGCGTTCGTTTAACACTAGATGTCGCGGGTGAAGTCGATTAACACGCAGATGTACTGTATAGGCCAGTTCCAAAAGTAATGCTGTCAACTAACCAGCAGAGTTCACCGTGCTTTCTGAATCCACGTTGTATCTGGACCATCTTTCATTGTAATAACTTCATTTATGCTAACTTTAAAAGCTAAAAGTAAACTCTTTTCATTAACATAATCGTAAAACTACCACGTAACTAATTACGAAAACATGAGGGGTTGTTCTTGCCCCGTCAGAACAAGTATGCGGGGTAAGTTCGTTCGTTATTGATAAGTTAATAAATTGCTTTGAAACCTAATCAACTTACCTACTAATAAATGTAAGTAAACGCCAGTTTTTGTCTTTAATTTTCATATGCTTGTGATGTTTTTCCAATGGCTGTAATTTTGCTTCTTACACACCCCAACATACTAAGTTGAAGAATTTAATAGAAAACATAACTTCATAAATTCTGAAATATGCATCTAATAGCTTAATAAGTAGGGAACACGAACTTGCCCCACGATTATGTGTTATACATCTAATGGAAGAATATAGGCTAGAAACGCGCTTGCCCCATATCACGGGGCAAGTGCGTACCCTGGACATTATAGTTATATTTAATTTCCTAATGGAATATACATTCTCGAAGCATACATTCAAGATGCTGTAGTCACACACAATTAACCAGTCAATATGCAGAAGAAGTCTTGTTTTGGTATTGCAATTAGTTTAGATGCATTTAAAATTCAAGGTTAAACTTCCATTTTTAGGGTATGCACTTACCCCAACTTACCTTATAATTAAATATTTTTACTTTTTTTGTCACATATTTCAGGTATTTTTAATACATAAAAAATAAATATTTCCCCGATTTTTAGCACCTAAAAATCCGAGCCCTAGTGATAACTGTACCTGGAACTACTAGCGTAATGAAAATATGCAATGTGGCGCGAAATAAAAGTGTTCTCAAGCAGTACCACTAACTCGAATACAGTTCCTAGTTAAACACGCTGCAGTTCTGGCGCAGTTAAGATGAAAGAGAAACCTAACTAGCGTGTTTTAATGAAAGTATATCGGAGAACATACACTGGGTGTAATGCAAGCAATTAGATTACCTCGTTAAATAAAGTATGCATCCCAGTACAGCGATATGAAGGAGAAAAGAGTGTAAATGATATTTATGTGAGTTGCACAATCTCCGCTGCTCTCTTGGGGGGAAAGTGGGTGGGGGAACAGCGTAGGGTGAAGGGTACACTGGGAATGTCCACTAAATTAAACTATGCTAATTTTATGTGTTGAAATAATAGCTGGTTGTTGAAATAGATGGCAAGAATATTAACTAGACAAATGTACAAATGTTTAAATGTTACGTACACGATGGAAAAATGGTCTCTTTGTTGCTCATTTATTCAACAAGGACAATTAATTCTCACATTATACTGCTTCCTACATTGTGTTTCCTGTAAATATCCAACTTGTGCGTGGCTTGCATATAATATCCAGTTGCATGGGCTGTCTCTGTCAGTTCCTTACGGGTCCCCTTCGCCTGACAGGCTCCCATTTAGAGTCACCTTAAAATACGCATGCTTTCTTATACTGTTGTTAAGATTAAAGCTGTTTATAGCAGGTGCCCATTCCCATCATAAGGGTCCATTAAATGTTCATTAACCTAGTGTAAGGCTATATTATAATATTCTGTATTTAATTTTGGAGTACAGCTTGGTATTCGGTTTCACATTCTATCACAGATAATCAGACAAATTTCACACTCACCCAAGTACACGGGGCTACAAGACCACGATGTTGCAAAGTCCCTAAATGAATCAACAACAACTTATTTTGTTTCGAAAGTAGTCTGTTTGATGTCACTGAGTTAGGTGAAGCAGCCATTACATGAATGGTTTGCATCGTCCTGGCTATAATGTATCCTACCTCTATGGTACACACTATAGTCTTCTTGAAATACTACAAGCTATTTTTCAGTATTGCTTCTGCCATTGAGAGGACAAACATATTTGCAGACGTCCAACGGAAACTTCATCTCGTACGTAGATGTGTGCGCTAAGTAAGACCATATCAACGATTGATTGATAAGTAATTCTCATTTGACCATCGTTTTGAAATTAAATGCTCATATAAATTGAAAAGGAAAAGATAATTACTTCGTGAAAGTTGTAGTAGTTAAGTAGGCCTACTATCAGTCGCTTGCTGGGCCCTAGGTTGCAGGTTCGTATCCTGGCGCAGTCAGCTGGCATTTGAGGGTGCGCAAATGCGCGGGAGCTGTGTCAGTAGATTTACTGACACGTTAAAGATCCCCTTTGGGGCAAAATTCCGGCACCCCGGCGTTTCTAAAAGCCAGTGTACGGGTAGTTAGAAGGGACGTAAAACCAATAGCATTTATTTATTATTTTCTACTATCAGTAATTCCCTTTTGTCCCTCTAAAACCACACCACATACAGTACCGGTATTTTGCTTTTAAGGTAGCTATTATGACTTGAAAATAAAGAAAGAAAATAAAAAAAAATAAGTGCAAGGGTGATGTTCCTCTTGATTCTCGAGTATGAAAGGTCTCAACACTTGCTAAATGGGTAACTAATCCATTGTTGTAAGCACAGTTTCTGTTGTGTTACCTGCTCCGGGTGTAGAACAGAGGCCACGCTGCGCTGCGCTCTTTGCCGAGTTATTTATTCGCCCCTACATCAGCAAATGGAAGTTGGTATTATTTTAAATTAAAATAGCTTCCTTGCAGTCTAAGCTTTTCCCGTGTTTACTCATACCTCACCGACCATTTCTTTCCTTCCTCTTGTTATTCAGCTAACTTTGCTCTTATTTAATGTATTTGTACTTTAATCTCTCACTCCTATTTACATTCTTTATACTTTTTCCGGGCGTCCCAACTTGTAAGACCCGTTTTCTTGCTACCGGTGCGCTGGTATGCGGTTGCTATTTTTCATATCTTGCTCATTCGTTTCTCCATCCCCATTCTACTTCGCAGTTATTCTCAGCCTATGTTATCGCTCTCAATTTTTCATATTTTTCCTTCCTTTTGTTTACTTGTTTCTCATTTAAACTGCTTGGCTCCCCCCTTACGTACGCCTTGTTTAATAACTTCTTTCCCCTAGACTCTCCCCTTCTGCAATCAATTTACCATTATCGGGCCTACCTGTCACGTTTTAATTTTCCTCTCCAGTTTTACGTCTTTTCTACAATGAGATTCTTCCACTTCCTTTTTCTTTGCCGTTCCGTTGTTTTTCATATTGTTTTGGCCAGTTGTCTGGTGGTTCAAGTGGTACGGCGGGCTGTCATCACGGCTCGTGAGATCGTTTTCTCTATCTTGGTGGTCCGATTAAATATAGCAAAGCGGAGTTGTGTGATGACGCCATTAGGCAGGAGCCCTCTACCTGAAGTAGCGTGGTCTACAACCCATCATCTGCCCTGCTACAGTCTCAGACCTCTCCGTCACAAGTAATTAATTCTTTCCCGCATGAGCAACACAACGCTTGCCCGCTCAGACAAAAGAAAAACAATAGGTGGATAGCTGCCAGGTTAATCTGCCACCATTACTGCAGGTAACACGGCATTTCAGCTTCGGATAGGCTTACCGACTCCTGAACACATGATTCTGGCAGATTTCTTGGAGCCTCCCAACAACTCCTTTATTTCAAAAATTCGAGCGTGGGTGGAGGAGGAGCTCGAAACCACAATAGACAACTATCTGAAATGACCTTGGTTTAATTATATGGAACACACTAAGCGCTGAATGTAAGCAAACTACGTTGTCTCAAACGATATCATAACAATGAATATAAATGAAATTTAACATACGGTAACTAAGAAAGCAACAAAACAGCATATAAATATTGCACAGTAGGAGCTAGAATGATTTACCGGTATTCATTTATTTATTTATTTAATAATTCATTCATTCATTGAATTATTAATTTATTAACTAATTAATTAATTTATTTATTTATATATTTATTTATCTATATATGTATTAATTTAATTTTTTATTATTTTTATTTATATTTTTATTTATTTATTTATTTATTTATTTATTTAAAAAGGCTTATGTTTCTCAGGGTACAAGAATCGATAACCGAAAACTTGTTAATTTTTTAATTCGAATCCTTAAAGCTTGTAAATACGTGGCTGAATTTAACACATGTTTATGGAATTAATTGCATGCTAAATCAACTGGCGCACTAACGAAATAGTGAGACATGATCGTGTGTGCCCACTCCGGCGACGAGAAGAAGACTAACCTGCACGTATACTGTACATCCTTCTCGAATCCCACTTTATCCCCCTGCAGTAACACAGCTGACACACTTGAAGAACTGAACGACAGTACCACGAGCTCAAACGTCGCAATACACGATCTGTTCTAAGCTGTGCGACGATGCAAAAGTAGAGAAAAGCTTGCGCAGCGTAAATATAAGACACTTCACAGTTTTATGGAGGATCTATTCCTTATATTACTGTAAAACCCGTCAAATTGACCACCTCTGTAACATGACCACCAGCCGATATTAGCCACATTTTCAAGGATCCAGCAAATCCCCATTAGTTTATATGTACAACTTGTGTAAGTTACCACCTGTCTTACTTGAATCTTGACCTTTACCTGGCTATATTTTAGACATTTTTTCACGTGCATGTGTCAGTCACTGTAGTTGAAACTGAGTGTGGTAGTTACACACATTAATTATAATGTAACAAGGTCACTTTCCGAGCATCTAGGGGCTATGTGGCTCCGTTGTCATGTAACCCCGTGCACTTGGGTGTGTATGGAATGTGTCTGATAATCTGTTTTATTGTGATGGATGTGTTATCCTGTGTATTTGTAATTCGGATGACGGCCGTGGCTTTAAGTTAATAACCATCCCAGCATTAGCCTGGAGTAGAGGTGGAAAACCAACCAAAACCACTTCCAATATCGCTAAGATGGGAATCAAAAAATACTCTTATCAGTTTTGTCTCACGAGGTTGAGTGTATCCCGTTCCATCACTCAGGCCAGAATGACATTTCTTGGTTGAGCCGGGATTCGAACTTGGACCTCCGGGGCGACAGCCAAGAATGCTAACTGCCAAACAACGAGGTGGTCTTTGCTGAAAATACCACAATTCAGTGCTGTAGTTCTTCTGCCACGAATGTCTTGAAATTTAATATTAAACTTCCCTATTCCTTATTAAGTTCAGAAGTTGCTTATTCACAAACTAAACGTTGACTCTCACGTATGCACACCAACACCATCCCAAAGTTGTTTGAATATCTGAAAATTGAATTACATTTCATAGTAGTCCGGAGGTAACAGCTATTAACAGTCATTCTATTACCAACTTGAGCGATTTATAACCTGCGATCAAGGGTCCTAGGACAAGATCTTCCGGGCCTCTCCGTTTTTATTCAACCTGTGGCATAATTGTGGAATTACGGTATTAAGCTTGCAGTGGAATTTAGCGTGCCAAACTGCATATTAATTTACTTTGTTTTTAGTTATTCAGCTACTCCCTTTTTTCTCTCCCACTCATTGGTTGTTCTTTAACTTCAAGATTTTGATCGATGTGCACTACATACATTAGCTACTCCCTTTTTTCTCTCTCACTCATTGGTTGTTCTTTAACTTCAAGATTTTGATCGATGTGCACTACATAGTCCATTTTCGTTGTATCTGAACGTGTTCAGGCACCACATGAATAAGCCATAGGTTCAGAAATGTTTTAAGTATAGAGACAGTTTTTTCTGAGATTGAATCAAAAACTTTATACAAGCTTTGAAACAGAGCATATTTGTCTTGATTTTTTGTTCCGTTCCGGATTGACTTACAATCTGTATTTTAAAAATTACTCGTGAATGCACCTAGTCAATACACATGTAGCCTATTTTTTTCTTAGTGAGCAATTGTTTCAAGTCGTTCAGAAACTTATGCTCCACAAAGAGCTCTTGACCTTAAGCACGTTATAAATTAAATGGACAACTCCGGCAATAGCCATTTCCCTGGAAGAAGAATAATAACCACAATGGTTATTTATAAAATAAATGTATGTTCTCTTTGTAATGTTTAGGATATTGTTCACTGGTTGTATTTAGGCCTACATCAAAGAGATCCAAGGGCCTAGGCCTACCAAGCGACCACTGCCCAGCCATTTGGCCTGCAGATATTAGGGTGACACGTGGTCAGTGCATCGGGTCCCCTCGGCCGTTAATCTTGGTTTTCATGACCGCGGCGCTGCCTCACTGTTAGACAGCTACTCAGTTGTCCTCAAGAGGCTTAGTGCACCCCGTTCCAGCCCTCACGTCAGTTTCTAAAATCCCTGACGGAGCCGGGAATCGAACCCGGGGCCTCCGGGTGAGAGGCAGGCGCGCTAACACCACGGGACCGGCAAAAATTTAATAATAATTTAGACGTTAAGTTAAATAAAGTTGTCCACTCTATGTCCTTTTACCGCCTCGGGCCCCTCAGCAAATCCGAGCACTGGGGCTTCAGCCCCGCTTGCCCCTCCCTCTCATCGGGCCTGCCTACTACACGTTTTTGGTGACATTCAGTTTGTTACGTAGTAGATGAAGTGCAAGAAGAGACACTCAGCTCGACGAACATGTATCGTTCTTACTGAACTTTGAGTTGTTTTTTTTATCTGCACCTGGTTGGATTGGTGTGAATTTTGATCATTACCCGTGAGTAGACTTCATACCGATGCCAATTTCCTTCCCTTCTCCCCAGTGTTACACTCTGTCTCTCTCCCCTTTAGGTGTAAGCTCTCCGGAACCAATCTCCATCTCAGACAAAGTGGATGCTGGGTAATATTAGATGGAACACTTGGCAGTACATGCCGGTACCACATCCCTTCACTTCGCATCGCATCGCTTCTTGTTTGCGTTATCCCCTCTGAGAGTAAAGCGTGAGGGAAGGATGACTCCCCATAAAAATTATCCGGCACCACTGGCTACAGAAGATTCTCATTAAAAGATCAAAACCATCTATGGACTCGGTGATTTGCTGTTTATTGCTACTACGCCTAGTCGCCTCCCGATGTCACTAATATACTGTGAAAAGCAATAACAAATACAATCTTCAAACGCTTCGGGAATTCTCCCCCTAACCTGTCAATCATATCACTTCGTTCTCATTCGTGATTAGTTCTCGTGACCTGCGTATAAAGTAGGACTACTGAAAACCTTAAATAATAATTTAGACATTATACAATCGATTTTTGTTTAAATTCAACCGTCGCCGTAAGGATTTCACTAAACTGTGTTGAAATGCTTGACAAGTGGCATACAATGTTTCTGTTGATGCCAGAAATTAAGAAAAATCTATTTATACAGATTGTCCCAAAACTCACGCCTTCCTGGACTGGCCAAGAATTCTGCACGTATAGAACTGTCACATGCTTGTAGAACCCTGGTCGCTGTTCACACACTTCCTCCACCATTCTCGCTTTGCCTTCACTGCCTGGCTTTACTGAGACAATGCCATTCTTATCTGTCCTCAGGAAGGTAAACCAGTCCGGATTTTCTTCAACCATTTCGTTAAGCAGGTTTGTAATTAGTAAACAATGAACACGAAAATCAGTCAATCAAAGTACTGGGAACATCGGAACTGTAAAGCACCATTGGCACGGAGAGCTTTATTTGGCATACAGTTATTCATTTTTTGTCATAGCAAGTTATACAAAACGCAGAGACAGTTTACACTCACACATGCAAAGCCTTGCTTACGCATAGCATTACAGAACATTTAGTCATGAATTTTAATCAATGAGATTTAGTGCTTGGTGTAGCCTATACGGTAGATAGACGCAAGGAGTAACGGCGATTTTTCTAAAATAGAATGGAAATAGACTTATGAGATCTATACGGGCGAGAATGTTCGAATTTTGCCAAGAGATGAGTAACATGTAATAACTCTCACTTGCGGTAGTCAAAATCTTATCACACTGAATGTAGCGCACAGCGACCATTAATAACATTCGGTATCCTAGAGCTATAATAACGAAATTTAGTAATAAAATAGAAACTCATAAGTTGCTTCGTGTGCCCAATGCAGATGAACAGTGACTTTATAGATCCAAGATGACGGCTGGGCGTACTGTTAAAGAAAGGAAGGAAGCTTGTAGTTTAACGTGACCATTATTACTGTTAAAGAATTCAAATTAGTAGTTCAGGATGTTATTGCACAATTAAGGCAAAACGTGGTAGAAGAGGCGTCAGTAGTGTTAGTGAAAGAATTATCAAACCTAATATACCACCCAGCGGCCATCGTGAAAATTCGTAATGTAGATTATAAATAAATAGCATTCTATGTTTCGGAACTACAAAAAAAATTGTGATAGAGTGGATATTTATATGGAGTATTGAATGCCCAAAGGAAAATAACAGCGACTGAAAAATCTCAAGATGGCGGCCGGGCGTAATATTATAACGTTATAGTGATTCACTCAGAATTTAATTATGCAATTAAAACGAAACTTTGTAAGAAATAAGTACCATATAAAGGGACCTTGATGAAATGAGCCATAAGAATAACGCACTGAATACAACGCGATGCGGCCATCTTCAATATATAGAATATGATATGAATAACTCATAGTTTTTTTTAAATACGCCAACGAAAAATAGCAGTAGGCCTAATGTAGAGTCTTGTGGGAACTGTGACAGGTCGATTGCCCAGGCAACCACTAACTTGGGTCTAATTATGGAAGGGCCAGGGAAGTGATTTTGGAAGTGAGCTGAAAAGAAACGGCCTTTCTATTCCTCCGATTTTGGCCTTTTGGCACTCGAGCATAGGCTAATATAGGCTGAATATTGAAGATGTCAATGACCGAACAAAGCTCATTTTACGCCCCTCGATGCAAGAAACCACATTTTAATACCCTGATACCAACAGTTTCTGAGATATTTCCAGAATACTATCTTCACTCTGGTAAACGAATCTGATTTTCCATATATTTGAACGATGTTTCTGAAGCTGTAAAATTATACCAGATTAATGGAAATTGAAGATATTACGTTATAGACATTTAGTGAGCTGGAAAACGTCATTTGACTCAATATAGTCTATAGATTAGTTCAGTGCTGTTGGCATCATCTGTTTATAGCCGTTTGACTCGTCACAAAGTCTCATCTCACAATAGGAGAGCGAAATGAAATTGAAACTCACTCGTAGCAATGTGATACGTTGCAAATGAAAGAGCCGGATGAATGTCAAAAATCCCTTTCCAAACCAGGGATCCAACTTTCTCCCCTCATCGTGTTTATAAACGTTCAGTTGGTGGGAAGTGGCTTGTGACGGGCACAATGTAATGCTAAGAACAATTTAAAACTTGTTACTCTTCACTTCCCGCAGCATTCAGCATTCAGAGGTGCGAACAATGGGCGAGCTGGTCGCTTTCATTACCTGGCATCATCTGGATAATCTAAACAAGAAATCTATGACTAGTTCACGTGAGCACTAACCATCTCCATTCTGCTCCCAGGCGGTTAACAGCTTGCCCTAATCACCGGATATAGAAAAATGACCTTTTATCTTGACTTAGTGAACTTAACCATTGTTAGTAATAATATAAATAATAGCCTACACTTAATTGTATAATTTTGTAAATTTACAGCGATATTACATTATTAATGGTCCATGTATCGCCTCCGTAGCGTAGCGGTCAGCATGGTTAGCTGCCACCCCGGAGGTCCTGGGTTCGATTCCCGGCTCTGCCACGAAATTTGAAAAGTGGTATGAGGACTGGAACCGGGTCTACTCAGCCTCGGGTGGCCCAAATGAGTAGAGAGGGTTCGATTCCTACCTCAGCTATCCTCGAAGTGGTTTTCCGTGGTTTCCCACTTCGTCTTCGGGCAAATGCCGGGATGGTTCCTACTGTAAGGCCACGGCCGCCTCCTTCCCACTTCCTTGCCTAACTGTCCCCCTCTTCCCATCCCTTCATCAGGCCCCCTGTTCGCTTTGCAGGTGAGGCCGCCTGGGCGTAGTGCTGGTCACACACCCCAGTTGTATCCCTGACTCAGGGTCTCAAGCTCCAGGACACTGCCCTCAGTGGCGGTAGAGGTGGGATCCCTCGCTCAGTCCGTGGGAAAAGCCAACCCTGGAGGGTAAAACGATAGCGAAAAAAATGGTACATGTCTCAACTGGTTATGTGGCGAATGGTTTTTATGGCCAGATGCTCTTTTTGATGCAAATCTCATTAGAAGAGTTAGTAAGAGATGAAATGGAGGTGGATGATTGACAAGAAGTAGGAAGGAAGTGTTCACACGCAATGCTATGGGACCAGGCTGTATTAAGACTTGGAGGACGACTGGATTCAAATCTCACCGCCAGACGTCCTTGTAAGAGATTTCCATTCTTTCGCCTTTCCAACACCAGGTAAATACCGAGACTATACCTTGTACTAACAAGGGGAGGATATGATGCAGAGGCCACCGATTCGAACCATCGTTAGTACACGTGTAGGGCATGACCAGGCGTATATCAGGTGCAAGTAGTAAGGTGCGCTTCTCAGCAGTTTCCCAGAAATTGATTAATTGCAATTACAGTGCGTTGTCTATGTGCGTTTTACGCTAGCAAGAAGCCAACGAGTGTATGGTGCAGCGTTAAGAGCACTGCTTCGTAAGCCTGGGATCGCTGGATCGAATCCCACCAGTGGCCTTTTGCAGTGTGTTGTATTTTTTTTAAACATTGGCAATTCGTACAACTGTAGGTGTCGTGAATAATGTTTATTTTGCAGTCAATTGTAACAACGTGTTATGTGAGCGGGAAAAGAGATTCTGAAAACATAGTATGGGGGTCAACGTTTGTAACATTACATAATGTACAGTATCGGTATTGCAAATACATTGGTATTATACACGGTCAGGTGTATTCTATTATATGTGTACATTTATACATTGAAGGCCCTGTCTGTTCCATTCATTGCACGTCTGTGAACCATCAGACCACCCTGTACCACGCAAGCAGTGACTCATGCTATGGGTATTGGTTGGAAATTGCCAATGGTTACAAAGAAAGAGAAACACAACACACAGCAAAAGGTCGCCGGTAGTATTCGATCCAGCGATCTCGCGCTTACGAAGCAGGGCTCTTACCGCTGCACCACGCGCTCTTTGGATTGTTAGTAGCGCACAACGCACATAGACGCCGCACTGTAATTGCAATTAATTAATTTCTCGGAAACGGCTGAGAAGCGCACTTTACTACTTGCACCTGGTCATGGCCTACACGTGTACTAAAGATGGTTCGAATCGGTGACCCATGCATCGTATCCTCCCCTTTTAAGCTACGGGTGTTTCCTTCCATCATGTCCACCTTCATTCACCTTCCATTTTATCTCTTGCCAATACTTCTGATGAGGTTTGCGTTAGGACGAGCATCTGACTGTAAAAACCATTCATCTCTGACGCCGGAGATATGGGAATAACAAAATGTAGAAATACGTATTTTTAGCGACCAATGCAGATGCCACTCTGAAGTCACACATATAAAGACGTGGATAATGATGGAAATATAGATAGCCCATGTCCTTCCTCCTCATGCGTATGATTTGTTAAGTTTATGCTTCGCAGAAATTTAAACTAAGGTTATTTCAACATTTCATTACGAATGTGAAATATTTGTGCTCACGTATGAAAATTGAGGTAAAATAGTCTGCAAATGCAGAGTGAAGATAATGTAAGTAGACGCTTCTATCGTTATTTGACTGGAGAAGCACTAGAAATGTATGTGGGGCGGCTATGAAATGGAAGGAGGCAATAAAATAACGTAGATCCATTTTCAGGTTGGACGATTGCATGGTGGAATTCATGATATCTGGGTTTGCAGGAAAATAAGACGTCTAGAGCTCGCTCTAACTGCTTACTACTCCAACTTAAATGGAAAGAGCGCAACGGTTGAACTACACTCTGCAGTGCGCTAGTGTAATGGCTCTTATTGGTAACATGGGGACCGCCAGTTTCTGGCTACCTTTGCCGTGGAAATGCCTCACTAGGGAAATAACACCGAGCCTCATATTGCCATGAATATTCACTTGATAATTCTTCGCCCATGCCTTTGCTGGCAGCCCAATTTACCAGATTTGTGATTGTGAGTCCGAGCGAACAGGGGAGAAGGCCTCATGCTAAACTAATACAGCAAAACAGGTTGTTATGACGTGGATGCAATGTTCCGTTTGTAATCCTTGAAATTAGTCACTTCAAATGTCAACGCATACAATTCTATATACTGTAGCTATACTGTTAAGTTTTGTTGTTGTCGATTCATTGAGAGCCTTTGCGACATCGTGGTCATGTAGCCCCGTGTACTTGGGTGTGTGTGTGGAATTTGTTTGATAACGTGTGTTACTCTCATGGCTGAATAAGTTGTAATTCAGATGTGGATTTGGAAGGAGGCAGCCATGGCCTTAATTTAGGAACCATCCCGCATTCGCCTGGAGTAGAAGTGGGAAACACCGGAAAACCACTTCCAATATGGCTGAGGTAGGAATCGAACCCGCCTCTTCTCAGTGTTAACTCACGAATCTGAATGTGCTCCGTTCCAGCCCTCAGACCAGATTTAAATTTCTTGGCAGAGCCGGCAATCGAACCGGGACTTCCGTAGTGTTAGCCACTACGTGACGACGTGGACTGTTTTACTTTTTTTTATGAACGCAGTCGTTTTTATAGTTATCTCGTGGTAGGCCTACAGGCTGGAGTAAAATGTGACATTTCACTGCTATCCCAGTTTTATTCATGACCGTGATTATGTGGAAGCTACTGCTCGAGTCTAAGCTGCGTGGACCTGAGAGGAATGTGCATCGCAGACTATGAGTAGTGGTGGTGACGAGTGATACGGTTTCTCGGTCCTTGCGTAGTAACAGAAGCAAATACATTAGTCGGTGACTCAGTCACTTATTCCCAACGCCACACTGGTTTCAGAAAAGACCCATGTTAGCAGTATTGGAATAGACGAGAATGTCAGGTAACACGGCGGGCTGTCGACAGGCTTCTCAATTCTCGCCTGCTCCTACCCTGCCTCTGCCCTTCATCCCGCAAGTTCACAGAGCTTGGAAACGAGCAGTACTGAGGTATAGGCCTGTGTGGTGCTGAGTCACGATAATCCGGGCACAGCGAGTGCCTGTGACTTCAGTGAAAGGTTCTACTTATAGGGTCAGTGCTGTTGTTCTGACTCAGTGAGGAAAGCAATGACAAACTACCTTGTCTCGTGCGCTTCATTATAGTGCTACCTTGGGGTTTTGCGGATTTTTACCCATATAACATACAGTCAACCGGACTTACTTCAAACATACCGACTAGTTTACTAAACGCGGGTTTGCCTTTAACCCTTCATATTTTAAAGTAAATCTGTTCATTTGAACTAATCACTGGAGTTCGTACTTCATTCGTTCAAAGCGGGGTTGGGCAAGGTTTGTTTTGTTTCCTTTTTGAAAAGTAACTGCGTCACATTTACTATTGTCGAAGTAATGAATCGTTTCTGTTTCTTTGCTTTTGTTAAAATATATAGTTGCTTAATAACACTTTCCACGCTACTATAATTTACTTGATTTGAGGAGAATAGTCAATTTCAGTAATATGGGAAAACAAAATTAACTAACATCACAACGTTACAACAACCTGGCGCTTGTCGTGTGGTAGCACACTCTTGCCTTAAAAATATTAATTTTCACGAAGAGTGAGATGTAAGCAGGTAATCTATAAAATATTTTGTAACCATAATAATAATAATAATAATAATAATAATAATAATAAATAATAATTTCAAGCTATCGAATTACAGGCCATATGTCTTACCTGCCCATGCTTCTTTACGTTAGCTGCGGGACTGCGACTGCTCTGTATTTTCTTCCACCTGTGCATACTTTACATTTAAAGTTTTCGTTCTTCCCATCCAATTTTAAGAAATTCAAATATGCCGGCGTCTGACAGGCAAGGCATCACTTTCTCTTCTTTCTGCTCCATAACAATTGCTAGACACAAACACATTTTCACTTCAATCTCACCAGTGAAGTAATAGCCCACAGATGATAAATCGAGACATATGGCGTACATCATAAAAGCTGCAGAGGTTCGGTTCCAATCCCCCTCTCCAAATCTTCTAATCAGGTCGGAAATAAGTGATTCATTTTTGCTTTGTGTTTTCAGGCCGTCTAGAAGAAATTGTGTTTCTCAGAATTGAATACAGAAACAGGCCCAAAATATAGCTGCTGCAGGAGCTATTTGGCACGTTTTGACTCGAGAATGGTTCATAAACCGTGATTGAGGGTTGGGCCTAGGGCGGAAGTTTTCTATTCCCAGGCCATCAAGTCTACACAGAGACATGTCAGAATTATTGTGACTCAAAGAGCATTTGGAACATTCATGGCACACGTGCGGGCTTTTATTTAAGGCTACAAATAGGCGTAGGTAATGAAACCTTTCAAATCTGTCATAAATTTACAAAAGACGGTTCGTTTATGGTTATTGTTTGTGTTGAATTTCAGGGTGGGCTGGTTCATATTGGAAAGTTGTCGGTTTCATTCTCACGTGCTATTGACAACAGACTGCTCCATCTTCAAAAAGTAACGAGCATTTTCGTTACTTCGTTATTCCTATACGAAGCGGCGCTACCGTAAATTAACCGTTACTCTTAACGGCGTTACCCTCTCGTTGGCGTTAGAGTAACTGTTACTAGTATCGGCGTTACCCTCGCGTTACCATAAAAGTAACTGACTAGTAACGGCGTTACCCTCTCGTTAGAGTAACTGTTAGTAGTATCGGCGTTACCCTCTCGTTATCATAAAAGTAACTGACTAGTAACGGCGTTACCCTCTCGTTACCATAAAAGTAACTACTAGTAACGGCGTTACGCTCTCGTTATCATAAAAGTAACTTACTGGTAACGGCGTTAACCTCTCGTTACCATAACAGTAACTGTTAGTAGTATCGGCGTTACCCTCTCGTTACCATAAAAGTAACTTAATAGTAACGGCGTTACGCTCTCGTTACCATATAAGTAACTGTTACTAGTAATGGCGTTACCCTCCCGTTACCATAAAAGTAACTGTTACTAGTAACGGCGTTACCCTCCCGTTACCATAAAAGTAACTGTTACTAGTAACGGCGTTACGCTCTCGTTACCATAAACGTAACTGTTACTAGTAACGGCGTTACCCTCTCGTTACCATAAAAGTTACTGGTAACGGCGTTACCCTCCCGTTACCATAAAAGTAACTGTTACTGGTAACGGCGTTACCTTCTCGTTACCATAAACGTTACTGGTGATGGCGTTACCCTCTCGTTACCATAAAAGTAACTGTTACTGGTAACGGCGTTACCCTCCCGTTACCATAAAAGTAACTGTTACTGGTAACGGCGTTACCCTCTCGTTACCATATAAGTAACTGTTACTAGTAATGGCGTTACCCTCTCGTTACCATCAAAGTAACTGTTACTTACCATAAAAGTAACTGTTACTGGTAACGGCGTTACGCTCTCGTTACCATATAAGTAACTGTTACTGGTAACGGCGTTACCCTCTCGTTACCATATAAGTAACTGTTACTAGTAATGGCGTTACCCTCTCGTTACCATCAAAGTAACTGTTACTGGTAACGGCGTTACCCTCCCGTTATCATAAAAGTAACTGTTACTAGTAACGGCGTTACCCTCTCGTTACCATAAAAGTAACTGACTAGTAACGGCGTTACCCTCTCGTTACCATAAAAGTAACATACTAGTAACGGCGTTACGCTCTCGTTACCATATAAGTAACTGTTACTAGTAATGGCGTTACCCTCCCGTTACCATAAAAGTAATCGGGTGAGTTAGCCATGGTCGTT
The DNA here is from genome assembly GCA_946902985.2 of Meconema thalassinum. Classification (NCBI taxonomy): domain Eukaryota; kingdom Metazoa; phylum Arthropoda; class Insecta; order Orthoptera; family Tettigoniidae; genus Meconema; species Meconema thalassinum. The sequence continues at coordinate 1,221,533,110 of OX336389.2, read as the reverse complement.
ACGGCATGACTGCTGGCAGTCGCTCACATCCGGGAGGCGAGGAGGTTCGAATCCCCCCGCCGGCAACCTTAAAGATGGTCTTCTGTGGTTTCCCATCTTCCTTCCAGGCAAATGCCGGGGTTGGTCCCTAACTATAGGCCACAGCCGCTACCTTCCAACTCCTCGTCCTTTCATTACAACTTCCCTCCCCAACGATACTTGTAGCTCACCCATTGGGTGTCCGTCTCGAAGCAGCTACAAAACTGGCGAGCCGAACATGTCCTCGGACACTCCCGACACTAAAAGCCATACGCTAAAAAAAACAACATTAAAGTAACTGTTAATAGTAACGGCGTTACCCTCCCGTTACCATAAAATTAACTGTTACTAGTAACGGCGTTACGCTCTCGTTACCATAAAAGTAACTGTTACTAGTAACGGCGTTACCCTCTCGTTACCATAAAAGTTACTGGTAACGGCGTTACCCTCCCGTTACCATAAAAGTAACTGTTACTGGTAACGGCGTTACCCTCTCGTTACCATAAAAGTTACTGGTGACGGCGTTACCCTCTCGTTACCATAAAAGTAACTGTTACTGGTAACGGCGTTACCCTCCCGTTACCATAAAAGTAACTGTTACTGGTAACGGCGTTACCCTCTCGTTACCATGAAAGTAAATGTTACTGGTAACGGCGTTACCCTCTCGTTACCATGAAAATAACTGTTACTGGTAAGGGTGTTACCCTCTCGTTACCATCAAAGTAACTGTTACTGGTAACGGCGTTACCCTCTCGTTACCTTGAAAGTAACTGTTACTGGTAAGGGCGTTACCCTCTCGTTACCATCAAAGTAACTGTTACTGGTAACGGCGTTACCCTCCCGTTACCATGAAAGTAACTGTTACTAGTAACGGCGTTACCCTCTCGTTACCATGAAAGTAACCGTTACTAGTAATGGCGTTACCCTCTCGTTACCATAAAAGTAACCGTTACTAGTAACGGCGTTACCCTCTCGTTACCATAAAAGTAACCGTTACTGGTAACGGCGTTACCCTCTAGTTACCATAAAAGTGACCGTTACTAGTAACGGCGTTACGCTCTCGTTACCATAAAAGTAACCGTTACTAGTAACGGCGTTACCCTCTCGTTACCATAAAAGTAACTGTTACTAGTAACGGCGTCACCCTCTCGTTACCATAAAAGTAACGGTTACTAGTAACGGCGTTACCCTCTTGTTATCGTAAAAGTAACTGTTATAAGTAACGCGCTATGCCCGACTTTGGTTTAACGTAAATTCGATATTCGTCTTCTCACTCTTAATTCTCTCTTTAATGTGAAAATCACAATGTTATTGCTATTTTTAATATAGGAAAATGTAGCCATTGTGGTTGTTTTAGTTCGTAAGTGAGAGATATCGGAGTCATCAGCTCTGTGTGTGAATATTGTCTGATATTATTTATATGTGCTAATGTGATTTACTGTAATATTACCCAGGGCAAGCCGCGTCATATGGTCTCGGGTCACGTATTGACACTCCGGTCTCAAAGGTCCTGGGTTCGATCCTGGCTCGAACATTAAATTTAATTCTGATCTGAAGTTTGAAACGGGCCTGAGGAAAGGTGGATTCAATTTCCAGCACAGTCAACGTGGACGTGGTTTCTCATCTCTGTTCCAGGCAAACGTTTGGTTAGTTTCTAACTTAAAGTCTGTTCGCCGAGTCGAGATAGTGGAAATAAACACAGGTGTACACGTGATTTCAGGGCTGCCCGCAAGGGGTGTATAGAGCTGTGCCTGTTGAACGTACGCCAACTTCAGTGCTGTGTATAGCCTACTGCTCGGGTCCAAGCTCTGTGAACTTGCGGGGTAAGGGGAAGAGGCAGGGAATGGTCAGGCGAGAAGAGAAGGATCTGTCAACAGCCCGCCGTGATATGTGGTATTCCTTTCTATTCCAATACTGCTAACATACGGCCGATGCTCAGACCACGGTGGTGTTGCGAATGAGTGACTGAGTCACCGACCAATGTATTTGGTTCTATTACTAAACACGTACCGGGAAACCTCATCACTCGTCACCATCACTTCTCATAGTCCGCGATCCACATTCCTCTCAGGTTCACCCAGCTTGGACCCGAGCAGTACATGTGAAGCGGGCTGACTTATCGGTTACATGCTACAGCGCGGTTTATTTATCGTTCGTTAATGTACTTAATTAATTAATTAATGAGTTTTTAACTGCTTATGACAGGCAACAGTATTCAGTGCAGCACAGCACTAAGTGCAGCAAGTCTTGCATTTTCTAGGGCTAAGGCATGACTAATGATCTCAGAGCTTCTTGGCTACCCCTGTCAGGCAGAGCCGATGCCGTGAACTGGGCGTGTTTCCCTGTCCGGGTAGCCTGGGGCACTGTCTCGACTCGGTGAATAGACTTTAGAGCCATGACCGCTTCCATTACAATTCTAGCTTGAATCACAAATTCACTACTTCTGAAACCACAATGACACAGGTTATAAGACAAATTCTACACACACCCAACTACACGGGGCTGATGACCATGATGCCCCGAGTTCCTAAAATGAATTAACAGCAACAACGAAATTTCAAGGCTACCCGGGGCTAGAACTAGGAAAACTCTATTGAATCTTGAAATAGTAATCCAGTTCCATTTCAGCATTTGCCTGGAGAATGGCAGCCGACAGTCACTGCAGTTCGAATTTCAACCATTTAATAACTTTGTCTTGCGGACCGTTAACGCATGCTGCTATGGAACTCGGATGAAATATAGAATTGTTAGAGCTTGTTTATAAGATATATTGTATTCACTATATAAAGGTAGTTGAGTTCCATTACACCAAGCAAAACTTAGTTCTTGAAGTAGTTAGCTTGTTTAAGTCTGTGGCAGGAGGATTGAGAGAAATACAGTATGTGTGCAGATGTGACTGTTTGTCGTCAAATAACTCACAAGTAGCAGGCTGCTCACTAAGACGCACTGAAATACGAACTGTGCAGTATGTAAGCTCTGCATCGTTGCGTGCGTGGATCAGACGTAAAAGGTTTGGGATGAAGTAGATAGGATTGCCAAGTTGTCTCTTTCAGGAATTTATACAACTAAATAGAGGATTCACTGACTGCAATGCCGCTCTCCGGTGAAGCCTGCTATCATGTTCAGTGTGATAGCCATGACTACATTCGTTAGCCATCCTATTCACATCCCCCACAATCATTCCAGGGATATACCAGAATGAGATCATATTCGCTGTTTCCATTAGGTTCGTTACGTATTCCTTGCCGTACAAAGGTACAGCAAAATAAAACTGTTTTGATGTACATACAATAGTCTCCTTAGGGCCAAGGACGCCTTGGATTTATTTGGCGTTGATTCTTATGTGTTCACACTTAGATTTGTTGTACCCCGGTACACGAGGTTAAATGGCCACGATATCGCAAAACCACTAAAGAATTAACAACAACAACAACCTAGATTTGTTGCAAATGCGTCGCTGCTCCCGATAAGTGATCCCAAAAGTAAAAAATCTATAATGTTTATTAACACATGGTGTTAGTGTCCACTTCATGGTTAATTGCTTAGACCTGTGGTTCAATAGGTCTAAGGCTCTATTCCTGATTGGGTCATTGGATAATTAATTTGTATGGTTAATTCCCCTGGCTCGGGGACTGGGTGTTTGTGTCATCTTCATAGTTCAATTTCATCTTCGTCACGATGCTCAGGCGCAGGTTCGCTTACGGGAATCAGTTTGAAATTCCCGCACCTCTCCGGAAGCCACACGTCATTTATATTCAAATTTGCACAAATTACTTAAAGAATGCAATGACGGTAAGAAATAGCTTTAGATAATCTCCCAGGAGATTTTGAAATTCATATCTTAATGTGAACATTAAAACCACACAGGGAAATTAGATAGGCCTATTATAAACCTAGTTCAAAAACTAGCCACCCCTTCCCGCCTCCCTGTCTGATATTCTTTCACGAGCCCACGATAAGTACAGTATGTTCCATGGTTTATGAAAGGCCCATCATAATAATATAACAGCAGCTGGAATTCATTCCATTTAAAATAAAACAAATTTCAAATTAGTTTAAACCTTAGTGGGGAGCACAAAATTAACATGATGAAAACATTCCCGCTCCATCAGAGTGATTAAGAAATACTAATCAGAGTGATTCTCTTGACGGCAGTGGTGGCTCCACGATATGTTACACTTGATTCCCTACATTATTTAGTTCTAATATACATTTTTATTGAGGACATCCAGTGTCATATAAAACAAAGTACGTGCAGGTGAATCAGGATATGTTTAAATATACAAACATTTCGCATTCCGTTGATAACGGCAAATTTATATTGATTGCAATTTAAGAAAATAGTAAAACCGGTAAAAACTGTACACCAACATTTGTCATAGTAGATAATTTACTGCACGTGGCATTTACTCTAATACAACATCGTTCGTATCGTAGCTGCATGACTTCGCCGTTTCGTCAATTCTGTTGGTAATTGCAGCTGATAAGTGATATTCAAAGTTATCGATAAAGAGTAGTCTTAATACTACGTTAATTGGGAAAATTTGAAATCAGTTATTGGAATTTCCTATGTGACTACGTTAATAATAATAATAATAATAATAATATTAATAATCATCATCATAATTACAGTATAATAAAATAATAATAATAATGATAACAATAATAATATTAAGCAGGCCTTCCCCTTGAGAAACGAACTGATCCATCCTTGCTTGCTATGTGGAGACGGCTGTGAAATATGATGACATAGGGTGAAACAGGATTTACTCTCGATATTCGGTCTGAAGATTTTCTTTCATGCAAACTCTCATCTTGGTACTTTGATCGAAGGCCTGTGATCTGCCTCCGAGGTACGGTGTAGCATGGACAAAGGAGATAAGGAAATCTTGTTGACATGGTCAAGAATTGAACTCATAATCCCACCTCGCTCTTTCACGTGTATATTTTTTTTCTAACGAAGTCCTTACAGCATGCAGCGAAGAGGATGCGAGTTACTTGGGGAACAGACCATTCAAGCTTGAACGTCCAATGGAGGATAAAAGGATGGTTTCTTTATACATGGCTAAGCCCAATCATATTTCCAATACCAAGGGGGCTAAAAGTGCATGGTGTATCAAGATATTCCTAGTATCCCGTAATCGGGTAGTGCTTACAGCGGGGTTTCCTTTACAGCGACCTCAGAAATATAGTATAACATACATTCTGACCTATAGGTTAAGTGATTCTTCTTCTTGTGGCTTTGCATTCAAAATGTTGGCCATTTGCAGTAAATAAAACAGATTACGTAATTTTTACTTTTTATAGGTAGGAATCATGGTTCTCATTTCTTTAGTTTATACGGCTGGCTGCATGGCACAGTGGTAAAGTTTCGCCTACTGTGCCCAAAGTTGTTGGATTAAATCCCGGCTTGAATGGTTAAATGCGTATCAGTAGTTTACTGGCACGTTAAACACCCCCCCCCCCCCCTTCCCCCTCCAGCACCTCGGTGTCTTTAAAACCCGCTGTAGTTAAGAGGGACATGAAAACTCATATTATTATTATCGTAGCTTTATTTTCTGAATATTACTCGCTATTTGTGGAATATGTTTCTCATGAGTTATGTACCTAAATAGTTTCGTATTTTTCATGTATGGTCTATTGAAAACAGTGGTTTCAATCATTGCGATTTAACAGTCTCACTCAATTCATCTCAAATCCAGAACTGCTTGCAATGCATTACTTGCAGAAAGTCTTTGAATATGAAGAGAAATTAGTTTTCATTTAAAAATTAGGAAAATGCGATATTCCTTGAATATGTTACCATACCAGAAAATTCCGCTGTTTTCTTAACTTAAGACCAGAGTTGTTTCCTTTCAAATCCTTGCCCCGGCTACAAGTAAACACACTAGTTGAGTCACGATAGTAACTCAGGATTAGGGATATATATGCACACACCCAATAATACGAGGATGATGACCGTGACGTCTCTACGACAACGTTTATGTATTGTTTGAACGCTGCACAGACAGTGCCTCCTCATGTACAAAAAAGAAGTTGCCATCATACTAGAAAATAGTGATGTTTCGCCTCTTAAAACAGCCCTCGCAACCAGAAAATAAAGGTGAAACAGTCTTTTGTATATCCAATGAACGGAAAGTTTGCATGTGCCTACACATAACGCACTCTGTCAATAAAAACTGTTTCTTGTAATTTGAATTTTCCTCACTGAAGTTCCAATATAGGCTATTCTTTTTTCTCCTGCTGAAAATTTCTTTACCTAAGCGGGGTGATTTTAATAGAACGTTCTCTGTAGCCAATCAGTATGCATGCTCCGTTTTTGTTTATAACTTGTATCTAAAGGAAATTAGATTGCTGTTAACAGCAATATGCCTACGTAATATTGGCAATGAGAAACAATTCAATGCGGATAAAACAGCAGATAACTAAATGTGAGATGTAAGCTCGTTTTGAAGTAAGCCCAAGCATCCAATTTTCCAACGATTATAAACTTTCGAAGCCAGAGCTTTCATAGCACGTATTCAAAACTTTTAGTGTTATCAAGTTGCCTTGTAGCATATTTAATGCTCGAGAGAAACCAGACACCAAGTATTTTCAATTTGTTTGAGTATTCTTTGATTTTCGGAGATTTTAACACAAAACTTCGAAATGTTGATGACTTGAAAACGCATTTTTCCCCGCTATTTTGACGTAAATCGTTATATCCGTAACTGATAGGTGAGTTGAAGCCTCGACCGTATGGATTGGAGCTGACAGGCAAGCACGGAATTTTGAGTGGGGTGAGGCTTATTCGCAGTCTCTGTTTTTTAAGCCCTCGTTTCCTCTCCTTTAACCACATTCCCCAGCTGTTTCATCTCCCTGTCATATGAGTCATCACTTTTAATCATCTAAAAGTGTACGGCAATTTGAATGTGCTACAGGGCAAACGCCAAACTTCACATGATTAGATTCTCGTTTACATATACGGGAACGCATTCACTTGACGCTTGACGTACCAGGTGATAATGAACGTGTTTTGTTCCAGCTGCTGCATGGCACAGGAGAACCACATCAGTAACAGCACTATCTTATTCTTTGTTTTATTGTTGTTGCAGATTTCCAAAATGAAAGTGGAGCACTGCAGCAGCTTTACAAATTGCTCAGCGTGCTTGGAGGCCAAAGATCCGTACTGTGGATGGTGCTCTCTAGAAAAAAGGTAAGACCGTTCAATTAGTCTTTATTTACGTTGTTACCGAATGAAAGATTCAATTGTTTGAAATGTCAATCACTTAATTATATGGCACGTGTCTACCAACAATAGAACTCTCTTTCCCCTTCATTCCTTCATGCGATAAATTCAATTATGTTCGTATGTTAACGTTTATTTTTCAAGGAAGTAGGCGAAATATGAGTTCAATTAGTTCGACCTCCAGTTCCAAATGACAATATGTCTCCACGTTCCAAATGGAAATGTATCCATGGTCTAATGACATTACGTCTCCATGTTCCGAATGTATCCATTTGCCAAATGACAGTATGTCTTCATGCTCAAAATGACAATGTATCCATGTGGCAAATGACAATATGTCTTCATGCTCCAAATGACAATGTATCCATGTTCGAAATGTTAATATGTCTTCATGCTCAAAATGACAATGCATCCATGTTCCAAATGACAATATGTCTTCATGCTCCAAATGACAATGTATCCATTTTCCAAATGGCAATATGTCATCATGTTCAAAATGACAATATATTCATGGTCCTAATGACGTTATGTCTCCCATGTTCTAAATGACAATATATCCATGGTCCTAATGACATTATGTCTCTATGTTCCAAATGACAATGCATCCATTTTCCTAAGTGACAATATATCCATGTTCCAAATGGCAATGCGTTGCGTCTCTAAAAGCCGCAGTAGTTAAAAAGGACGTAAAACCAATAACATTATTATTGACAATGTATCACCTTGGTCCTAATTGCAATATACCTCCATATTACAAATGACAACATGTCTCTGTGTTCCAAATGACAATTTGTATCCATGTTCCAAATGACAATAAGTCTCCGTGTTCCAAATGACAACATGCCTCCGTGTTCCTAATGACAATATTTCTCAGTAATCGACTTCCATGGACCCGGGGCGACTCATCTTCCAAGAGGTTTGATACGGAGTACACTCAGACTCGTGAGGAAAAACTGAGACGAGGTTGCTTTTAATTCCACATATGGTTTTCTGCAGGCAAATGCGAGAATGGTACCCGACTTTAGGCCGCGGCCATCTCCTTCCTAACCCTAGCCCCAATAACAAGTACAGTTTACCCCACTGTTTTTGGCTGGTCAGCTCCGGATGCGCAGTCGTATAGAGGAGAGTCGGTGAGTTGCTTTCCATTCCACTCAACTGACAACTCACGTGATAATTGCACATGCCTGAGACTCACCGACTCTCCTCTATATGATTGCGCAACCGGGGCTGACCTGTCAAAAACCGTGGCGTAAACTATAGACTACGCTATTATCCTACAGATATCACAGTGACAGATTCCTCATACTCCCATGGGGCTGATCACCACAATGTCCCAGCCTCGTACTCCAGGCACTGTTCACCCACAGCACTACTCGGTGGCCCCACGGTGCCTTCACCTTTCTGCTTGGCTCTCCTTGTACCGAGTTTTCTCGCAGCTAATACAGTACAATTCGCGCGTTCCCCACTTCTGGTTCCTCAATTTGATCATCACTCAACGATGATGGATATAGACATCCTTTCTACCACCAACAATATTTCTCTCAGTGTGAAAATAAATTGGTTTTAAATTAATAATTTGAGGGTGTCAGACACATTAATACCGGCGAGGACTAAAGTCTATCTGGCCATGCTCGGTATATGCTGGAATCGAGCTGGAAATGTAATCCCCTTAATAAATAAAAACTTTACTCAAACTCAACAAAATAGTTAGGTTCGACATCCTTTTTTTCTTAGTCTAAGGAAATATATAGACATTTTAGAGCTATTTTTCAGTATTGCCTTCTGGAAAGGAATTGATATTCAGTCGGTCAACACGTTAATGTACCTATTAAATTAAGTGATGGGTAAAATTTTTCGAATGCGGTAGTGTATTACTAATTGTGACAAATGTTTGGGTGAGTTACTTCATATAAGGAACTACTGTGCATTACAATAACGGTACTTGCAAAAAAAAAACTAAAAAGAAGTTACAGTTACTTTATGGAAATAATGACTGCGTTGATTAATTAAGAATTAAATAACCTAAAATAAAATAAAAATTAATTAATTAATTTAAAATAAACATATTAAAATAAATGTTTCCATGCGTCTTCTCCCAGGTTATCAGGTTTGAATAGATAAGTTTTGCTCCCCGTCCAATTTATTTGGGCACATGAACGTGTTGACCGACTGAAAGGCAATAATTCTATTACTAGACAACACTTGGACCTACTCCTATAACTAGTTCAATTGGAGCTAGGAAGTCTATATTCTCGGGTGGCCTGGTGTCAAGTAAGGGAAACCTTTCGGAAACCTAACCCCAACTAAGAAATGTAGAGATATGAAGCCATTCCTTTTCAGCGTTGTGTATACAAATTGTCTTTGGTAGCTTTTGAGCAACCGAAAAGCTACGAAAGCCAATTAATAAATATAGCCTGCCAGTACAAATACCACGATGACGCAGGTCTCTCACGCACACAAAGTACACGGGGATGATGACGGTGCTATTTTAACCCCTTAATGGAACACCAGAACTTCAGAACCCTCGCTATATTGTAGTGGCCTTTGCGTTTCCGGTAGAACTGATACGTGCGAATGGTGTGAAAGAAACGCTTATGGGAAATGGAATGATTTGAGGTTGGTGTTGGATTAAAGCAGAATTTCCCGCTTGACCCTCTCGGTCCTTGGTAAATGAAGCAATCGTTAAGCCACGCACAGACCATAGTTCAACCAACACCACCTAGATAACAGGCCTTTGCATTCAAACAAGATGGCGGGCACTGTAGGCAGAGCTGCTGGAGCTCGCCGCAGGCCATGGCCCATATGACGGGTTCCTTCCAACTGATACATAGTAGTAGGCAGCATTTTTAGGCTATTATGGTGACTTCATCCTTCTTACCTTTACTTACGTAACAAACAAATATACTAGGCCTACTGAATAAGCTTCTTCTCATCCTTCACCTGAAAATGAAACCTCACGGGAAACTAGGTACCGTACCGTAGGAAAAAATGAAACATACACTATTTTACTGTTTCTGGATCAATTTTATGTCAACAGTTCACTGGCCACAAAACATAGCGCTAAATTAACAGCAGTAAAATATACGCATTTGATACAGTTATGTTCAATATTTGCATAAGATCAGGTTTTTAGCTAGATATCTAGACTTGACATGTAAACAACTGTGTCTTCTTCACGAAAACTTCCGGGTACACATTTCATCATTTAAATTATAGATTTACTATTATGATAATGCCATCAGCCACAGTCAGGGGCGTATATACAATTTTATTTCGGGGGGGGGGGGGGGCTGGCTATCCTGGAAAATTGTGAGTATTTTCAGGGGATTGTCACCGCAAAATCCCAGAAATATCAACCAATAACTTAGAGCATATAACGTTGTGTAATTATTTTAGATAAGATTCAAAGTTTATATAGCCTACAATTACTGGCAATACAAAAAAAGTAAAATACAACGCAACACACAAATAAAATTTTATACTTAATGAATTTTCCATTATGATCTATGGAGTATGAATAGCAAATATCTAAATATTTGTCAATTTACTAAGCAGAAAGGTAAACTGTTTTTTTTTTTGTTTTTTTTTTACAAGTTGATAATTTATTTCTCAAATGTACCGTACTGTGGAATTCACAGTTTTGCCTCACAAGTCTGAGTGTACCCCGTTCCAGCCCTCAGACTAGAATTAAAATTTCTTTGGGGAGCCGGGAATCGAATTTGGACATCCGGGGCGGCAGCCAAGAATGCTAGCCACTACACCACGAGTTAATCTAATTTCAATCTTAATATTGTTTATAACTTAGCCAATAAGTTAAGATTAGGGTACAACCGAATTTACAATTATTTTATGCTCTTACCAAAGCAACAGTTTCTTAATTTGATTGGCTTTTTTCTAGTAATTTATTGCACATCATACCTGTCACCTACAAATATGAGGTGTATATTTTATTATTTTCATTTTCATATCCAGAGCATCCTAAATATTTACATACACTGTGAGTGGATGCAAAGTTGAGCATAAAATACCCTTAACACAGCAATGTCTCTGCTAGTTTAAAATATATAGTAGGCTATTCACATAAACACACAATGTCACATCAGATCCTTTTCACTCAGGCTATTAATCCATGTCAAAACTAGTCATCTAAGTGCATTTATTACTCTCATGTAAATTTTTTTCAAGAGTAGAGAAACACCCATTACAATTGGATACAATCATGTTGACCGACTGAAAAGCATTAAATTTTGATCCAATAGCTGTTGAAGCACAATGACTACATTACTAAACCAAATATTTTTATATGTGAGGTATGACTTTCTAAACCATAACAAAAGGCACTCATTTGAGCTTGAAGATATTTGAAATGTCATTGGACACATGGGGGGAGAGGCCGACAATCCTGTATAAGTTATAGAGACAATGAAACTTTAACACAGTGGATGGCTTTCAAATATATTGAGGCTGTAAGGCTACAAAGGGCGGAGAAATGCGACAGACAGGGTGAGAGGAGGAGAGACTGTTCATAATAGGCTATTTCAAGACTTTCAGGATAACATTCTAATATTTGGTGCCACAAAAATGGTGTCCATACAACTTGAACTTTTCGAAGTCATTTTTCAATGTTGCATTCATAATCTAATGAATTAATTGCATTTTAGTTGCTCCACATGTTAATTGGCCCAATTAAATTGGTCGGGGAGTAAAACGTAGGACTATCGACTCACAACTTTCTGTCAATGTGGAAAAATTATTTGGATTAATTATACACTTAAGTGCTTAATTAATCCAAGTATTTTTAGAGGTCCTGTACGCAAGTGTGAATTGAAAAGTTTTACTCCTCGCCCAATTTAATTGGGTACAGAGGGACACTGGGACTGAGTTATTGTCAGAAATTGCAAAAATATTGATTTTTTTATTCTTTGATATAATTATGCCCCCTGACTCCAGCGGACAATTTAGTGAAAGTCTTTTCCAAATTCCGCCATATTTAAAGGCCCAGCGAATTCTTGAAATGTCTAGTGCGTGGTATTTGAACGCCTCCTATTCATGGACTTTCATTGAGGCGAGTATTTCTGTACTTATTTTCCTAATAAGGAGCTCAGAAAAGCAAGAAAGAGGGTGTTAACATATGGTGCTGGGCAGTTTTAGCTGACAAGGCAAGCTGATAACTAAAAAAATATGCATGGGTTTATAAAAGTGCATTTATCTGAGCTTCCCATTTTTTGGAACAAAATTCACCCCATATGCATCAGACTTGTGGCTATAATGTAGCAAATTTTTATACATATTCTATATTAATGCATCCATAAGCACAGTGATTAGTTTTACTGTAGTATTCATAGTTTTGCCATTAAAAATATTTTAATTTTCAATTAATGGGATAAATAAATTGTGAAATACTGTATGTTAATTTATATCTCAACAAATATTCATATGAACTTAAAACCAATCACTAGGATTGCTTCCATACTAAATATCTATATGGGAAAGTCATGATAAATGACCTACCTCTATCCGTTTAACGCAAGGATCATTTTCAAAATTTGCATATTTTCATATTCAAATAATCGTATCTCCTAAACGGTTAGAGATAGAAAAGTGTAAATCAGAAGTCTAGTGTATATTACTATTAGAGTGCTGTGTGTAACATTATAACAATATTCATTGATAATTACCTAAAATTGAAAGCTGATAACCAAAAAATATGCATGTTTTTATAAAAGTCCATTTATCGCAGCTTCCCATTTTTTGATACAACATCTGGTCCTTGCGCATTAGATTTGCTGCTATAATATTGCAAATTTGTATTCATATTCTATATTAATGCATCCATAAGTTCAGTGATTAGTTTTACTGTAGTATTCTTAGGTTTGCCATTAAAAATATTCTAATTTTAAATAATAGGCAATTAATGGAATAAAAAAAATTGTGAAATGAGTTAATTTATATCTCAACACATATTCATATGAACTCAAAACCAATCACAAGGATTGCTTTCATACTAAATATCTATATGGGAAAGTCATGATAAATGAGCTACCTCTATCTGTTTAACGCAAGGACCATTTTCAAAATTTGCATAATTTCTATATAAAAATAATCATATCTCCTAAACGGTTAGAGATCGAAAAGTGTAAATCAGTAGTATAGTGTATATTAGTATTTGAGTGATGTGTGTAAAATTAGAACAATATCCATTGATAATTACAGAAATATGAAAACTCAGTCCCAGTGTCCCTTAACATGAAGACCGACTGAAAATAAATTCACTTATTAGACTAAAAAACAATAAAATTGATTTCAAATTTCATAAGCTGTCAAGATTGTCTGTTGACATACTTGCTGAATGGATATATTTATGGTGTGAATAGAGGAGTAGCTGAATCTAATAAGAGTACATAATTAAACAGTTGCATCTTCTCATCGGAAATAAGTATGACAACCTGAAATTTGACAAACATGATCCAAATATTTACTTGTGCCATCTCTTGATGATTGTAGTGTTTTTGTGTCTGTCGCACAGGCTGGAGCAAAATGTGGCTTTTCACTAATGTCTCATTTCATTCATGATTGCTACCAAGCTATGGCTGGTGCCATGTACTGAGTCAGTACATCAGTACTGACACTAACTGTACTCAAGTTGTACAGAGGCACCTTGCCTAGTATGTCTCATCGTAGTGCTGCTTTGTGGGTTTCTATTAGCATAACTTACAGTGGTGCTTGTTGAGGATCCAACCAGCCTTTGGGCTGACTATTAACAGAGAGATCAAAATGTACATCTGCCATAAAATCAGATTTGACACATAAATGGCTGGTATTCAAAAGCCATTTTCAAGTTGGGTTTTGTATTACTACCAGAAACAATGTGGCATATAGAAATATTCTAAAAGCCTAGCGGGTGGATCACAGTTATGTAGCTGGAGTGTCTATCTATTTTTGGTACGGTGATTTTGGAAAAACAGGCGCTCCAGTTTTATTGGGCGATTGTTAATTTCAGGCACAGTAACAAAAAGTGAAAAACAAAGTACCTTGGAAGACAGATACGGTAGCTGGGGAACCACAATGTGCTATATTGGATTCATTTAAAGGCCAACTGCAATGATCGCATTTAAAATACTGGAGTAGAGGAATATTGAAAATGATTTTGAACACAACAGAGGGACTGATGTGGGGTACTGATTCTTGTTGACAATGCATATTATAAAATTAGGCTAACTTTTGTAAAAATGTGATTTGTAATTATAACAGTGACAGGATGCACCTTTTGTCATTAAATATAATATAACATATTTTATAATTAGGCTACTAGGCAGGCATGAATTCTTCACTCCTCAGTTCAAACATGACAACTGAAAAACTCTGGATGAAATAGGTATTATACTAGAAAATATTTACAAATATCACAGGAGAAGATTGAATTTTAGGTACGGTAGTTATTGTTGTTTTAAGGGGCAGAATTACGAGGTCGTTGCATTTTATTTGAATGTCTTTTCGATCTTAAATCCAATAGATGGCTGATGACATCACATTGTTGACAGCAACATCTCGATCAGCTGACTGCAGGGAACTGCGGTGGTTTGGAACACTGAAATACTACACGTGATGATAGAATTGGGCTATTTAAAGTGAGTTCTATTCATTACTAACAAGGGGAGGATACGATGCATGGGTCACTGATTCGAACCATTTTAGTACACGTGTAGGGCATGACCAGGTGTTGCTCTCACGTCACAGTACAGGCGCAGTGTGGCAATGTGCACTCTATTGTATTTATCCTCGAAGGAATGTCTCAACGCTTATAGAAAATTGTAGATTTCTTTGAGAATGTCGACTTTGGTAAAGAATTTCTTTTCTTACAATAATTGTTCAGTAGGATGTTGGTGGATACCCATACCACTTTCTTACAAACATTTTCTACAGTGTGTCCTTTCATGCAAATATCAGGCTCCCACAAAAGTTCCATGGAACGAACAAATTGCATTGTAATGTTACTCACAAGCTCCCTGTGGTTCTCAACTTTAAGAAAATCAGATTCTAGGTCACCACACAACTTTAAAACTATTAAGTAATTGTGAACAACAACATTTACAACATACATTTCTGGGACTAAGAGCCTACCTCTGTCCTTATCCCTGATCAAATGGTATGCCTCATCATCAAGGTCAATAAATTCACTGGTACAAAGAATTTCCTTGCAATGACTACATTGTAATCGTTTAGTCACACTATAACAACAATACCCTGCCAAGTACACTAGAATAGGGATATCATCCTTACAACCATCAAAATCTCTGTCATCTATATATATACGGTCAATGAATTTTTGCTCATCAGTGGGAAACTCAGGAGCCTCTGAGGTAGGTTCACACAATTCATTTATTTTAATTTCACCAAATAAGTTGGATTTGATCTTTAGGGACATGGATGATTGAATCCTTAGCTTGTGTTCTACTTCATACACCTGCCTTATTGAAATATTGTACTGGCCACCTGCCAACTGCCTGTATTTGCCAAACCTTCCCTCTAATACATCAGTCTGAAACTTCCCAAACAGAACATAAGAGAAATTTAGAGTTGACAAGCAATAATCTTTCAACTTTAACAAGCCTTCTGTTGTCAGTATCATGGCAGCCATTGTCTCAGAGGACAATGACCCTTTTACATTTAGTTTTTTCCACTTATTTAGCCACTGCAAGAATTTATGTAAATAATTAACAATTTCAATAGAATCTGATGACACTGGGCACATGAGGATATTGTTGAGTCTTGCTCCTTTACCGGGAGTTCTTACATTTACTATATTCCACCAATTTAACATTAGTTCAATATACCAGGCAGTTTGTTTATAATGCAATAAGTCACACTTTTCCCCCATAACTTTCAACCCTTCAATGACATTTTCATTAAAAACCTGAAGAACAAGTTTTACATTTTGCCGTTCAAGTGAAGTAGGGCATAAGGCCTTTACAGAGAGACCGTAGCCATACTTCACCAACTTATCATGCTCTATATTTTGCAATTTCTTCACAGAGCAAAATGAGGCTTTGTGTACATCATTGCTAACTGGGTCAAAATCAGGATAGTTCATGCACATATCTTCATCTTTTTGGTTCAACCAGTTGTTTCTGACACACTTAAGCAAGTGGACAGAGTCAAACACAAAGAAAAGAGGCCTTTTTTCATCGACAGGATGAGGGTAAACACACTTCAGTTCTTTCTGCGGTGAAAACTGCTGCATACATTTCCTATTTACAGAACTGTTGTCACTTACTACACAAACCACATGAAATCCTATTTCTTCCAAGCCAATAATAATTTTCTTCAGTATACAGTGCAACTGTTCCCCAGACATGGATTTCACTGGCAGTACATGTACCATTTCCTTAACATCTGACAGTAGACTAGATATCATGAAGCAATAGGCACTTGTTGCCAGTTTCTCGCTGTTGAAAGCTTTTCCAACAATATTACCACCTTTGTAATCCATCATTGGTTTCACATACACTTCATCCATCATGAGTACAACAAATTTATCACATTCATTGCCAGAAAATTTGTTCTTTATATAGTTCAAAAAATTCTCCTCATGCTGCTCCACTCGAGGATCTAACCTGAATGTAGAACATAGCCTCCTGATCGTGCATGGATGGGGCAACACTATTACATTTAAATGTCTCAAGTACGCATAGCTGTGGGGCGAGATTGATTGTAGCATTGAACACAAAATCAGAAAGGAAGGGCTATAAACTCTCTTTTGCCCAGACCAAAGTCTAATTTGCTCTGTAACAAACTCAATATGTTCTACCAAGTCTGGGTTTGATAAGCCTACAGATTCCAAAATGTTCGAAGCTAATGCCAAGATTTCAGAGGAACTATTTTTTTTCTCGTCCCCATTAAAATTGAGTGTATCCAAACGTTCAAGGATGTTTCTAATGTCAGAAATGTTCATTACAATATTTGGGAACAGGAAATCACCTATCCTGTCTAACTTAACTTCCTTGTAGTACACTTCTAACTGTAATGATGCTGCAATCACTACACTACAAATAACCTTAGGCATAGGACAGAAGGTGATGAAAAGAATTAAAATGTTGTTGTCCTTAGAAATTACACTCCATGACTCTGGTGTATTGAGAAGTCCTATTTTATCATTCAGTTCCTCGAAGCTGGAAAATGACAATGCCTCATTTTGCAGATTAAACTCTGCCTCACTTTCTTCAATTGCAGTCTGCAGGTTCCTATTTTCTCTCCTAGCTCTCTTCTCCTGAGGGCTGTCTCTGTAGGACTTTGGGGTACTTAAATACTCTGGGCAATTTGGTAGACGAGATGGAACAGCACCAGGTTTAAGTCTTGGCACTTTTAATGGGAGTGTAATCTCTTGGCCATCTTCACAATTGAATACAGTATTCTGTCGAATGTCTTGAGCATTAAAATGCAGTTCACAAACCTGCAATTTGCAAAAGAATCATACTGAGTAACATTCATTGAAGTAAAGTGTATAGGCCTACCGATAATTAATCTTACATTCTGAGCTACATCGTCACAGTGGGCTCTTTGGGTCCTAGTGAGATAATTGCTGCACTTTCCAAGTGATCTAGGAATGTATTTATTATTACTCAATGTATTGAGAAATATCTTAGTGATATGGTTCATGATAACTGACCAAATTTCTTAAAATTCAGCAGATAATTCCATAAAAAGTTGTATATTGGACAAGAAATTGTTATGAATATGCAAAGAATACAGCTTATCATCGAAGTAGCCTACACACCTGGGTATATTTAGGGAAATAGTAGTGATTTCTGGCATGTATAGAGTAACTTAGCCTATATTTAAAAATATCAATTGCCAACCAAGGTATAAATACGGTACCGGTACTGTAAATCATTGAGTACCATAGGCTAGCATTTTTTCTAGGCCTACTCTTTCGTCTCGAGTACTATATGGTACCGGTATCAGAAGATTAGTTTTAGAACAAACTATTGAGCTACAGGTCTACTTATATTTTATATCTTGCTTTTAAACAGTTACCCTCACTGGGGAATTTCCTATTAAAACATCTCCGCTGGGAGCAATAAAGGGGTTAGGTACCTACTTACTCAGGAATCTGAGCAATTTGTGGTGCATATTAAATGACTTTCCAGTGAGGCCAGACTCAATTATATAAATCATTAGCTTTGAACACCGATTCTCAATATGCATGCATTAAAAATAAATCTATAATTATCACACTAAACCATTTTCAGTACGGTATTTGATCACAACATGTTTTTAATTCTTCCATGCACAACAAACTTGCCTCGCATGTTGGGAGATTCGTTTATTAATTATTTAATGAGGAAACACCGTTCATTATTATTATTATTTGAAACTTAGCCTAAATGCAAAGTATTGCTCCAACTCTAACCTTAAAATGACTAGGCTTGGTCACCTACGTGTTGCTTGCAAGGCAATGAAATAGTTCTTAGAATTATTTATAGCAACCTAGGTGATTCTTTACATTATTAAGCTTACCGGTATATCGGCTATTTATGTGGTACGGTAGGCTAACACTGCTTAGATAATTAAAAAACGTGTACCGTATTGGTAGTCTACTTACCACAGAATGTTTCGTTGGTACGAAGTTTTCTCGTTTAATAGCTGATATCCAAAGTTTCTTCAAATTCTCTTCTTCGGGGAACTTAAACACTCGAACTTTATTCTCATGATCATAATTCCCCCTGCACTTCGGCACACAACACTTGTAAACCATATTTTACAGCAAAAAAACTGAATAAATCGCACAAAAACAACAACAAAGGTATGATTACAAACTTCTGCCTTCGGTATCCGCCATCTTGCTTATTTTCAATTCAGTGCAAAGGCCTGTATATAGGTGGTGTTGGTTCAACCGAAGTTTCCTGCACGCATACGTCATCCCTGGGCGGGCTTAAAACAAGACGAGAAGAGGCACTGCTTTAAAAGTGTCTTCAGCGGCAGGAAACCAGCACCAAAAGTCTGACAGTGAGGCAACTGACGGTTATTGTCAGATATTAGCGATATGTTGGTATATTAGCGTGGTGTTGGGGTAGCGCGCCTGCCTCTCGCCCGGAGGTCCCGGGTTCGATTCCCGGCTCCATCAGGGATTTTAGAAACTGACGTGAGGGTTGGAACGGGGTGCACTCAGTCTCGTGAGGACAATTGAGTAGCTGTCTGACAGTGAGGTAGCGCCCCGATCACGAAAACAAGTTTAACGGCCGAGGGGACCCGATGCGCTGATCACGCGTCACCCCAATATCTGCAGGCCAAATGACTAGGCAGCGGTCGCTTGGTAGGCCTCCAGGCTGTTCCAAATCCACGAGTTTGAGTATGCGTACTCGCGAGTACTCAGCAGTGATGCTCGGAGCACAGGGACTGGGGGTGATAGCCAATACATCACTGGGCGAAGGTCATAGTACAAGTCCATGCGCTTCTTGCCAATCTTGATGTATTCACCGCACAGTGGCGGCAACCCCCCACAGCAGAGCTGTATTGCATGTTGCAGGCGGCGAGTACTCGGCAGCTCACAGACGAGCTGCTCGGCTGGAACAGCCTGGCCTAGGCCTTTCATGGGCTGTAGTGCCAGGGGTTATTATTTTTATTATTATGTTGTTGATCATGGGTGTCAAAGTGTGGAAATTGTCTGATAGCCTGTGTTGTTGCGGTGGTGTCTGTAGTAGTGCATGTGCCATATTGACCTTAGAACTTACCTTTAGAGGACCTAGGATTGCTTGATTCTGTGCCGGCTGGACCTATCCTTTGCATGTTCGCCACCCTATCCCTGATTTTTCCATATTAATTCCAGGAATATGCTTTAAGTATTCAACTCCTCTTTTCAACCCTTAATCCAAATTAGTATTATAATACCCACAACTACTCAGACTTTCAGACTCCATCGAGCTGATGACCGCAATGTTCCCAACCCGTGAGTGAAACAACATCAAACGTTTGCTAGACGTAGTTCTCTAATTAGTGATTCAATACCAGCTTGTCTTCTCTGTTCAAACCAAAATCGGTGGACCGACTCTTCTCTTCTATTGAAAATAGTTGCTACTCAATCCATTGTGTGGCCCGTTTGTCAACAGTGATTGTTGTTTTAATAAGGATGGCTGCGTGGGTCTCGCCTGCTGTGCCCTGGGTTGCGGGATTGAATTCCGGTGAAGTCAGTTGGCATTTCAAGGTGCTTAAATGTGAGGGAGCCGTGTGAGTAGATTTAATGGCACATTAAAGATCACATTGGAGGTAAAATTCCGGCGCCCATGTGCCTCTAGGATCCGCAGTAGTTAAAAGGGACGTTAAAATCAAAACATTATTATATGTTTTAAGAAGTAGAATATCGAGGTTATCGTCCTCCATCAACAATCTATCATCAAATCGGCATAGGGATTGCAAATTTGACAACGTCAAGCAGACCGTAAAGCTTTATTCAGTGGGAGTTGCCTTGAAGGCGAACTACCAGCAAATAACATATCGTCATGCACCCCTAGTACTAACCTCGTACATTGTTGCTTCCTTGTATTGATTGGCCAGACGACGATGGAGAAACTTGGCCCAGAAGTGACAGGTAAGTGCTTTTTTTTTTTTTTTTTTTTTTTTTTTTTTTAAGCGTATGGCTTTTTTTAGTGCCGGGAGTGTCCGAGGACATGTTCGGCTCGCCAGTTTTGTAGCTGCTTCGAGACGGACACCCAATGGGTGAGCTACAAGTACCGGTGGGGAGGTATGTTGGATGGGAGGGTCGAGGAGTTGGAAGGTAGCGGCTGTGGCCTATAGTTAGGGACCAACCCCGGCATTTGCCTGGAAGGAAGATGGGAAATCACAGAAGACCATCTTCAAGGTTGCCGGCGGGGGGATTCGAACCTCCTCGCCACCCGGATGTGAGCGACTGCCAACAGTCATGCCGCAACGACCTCGGCTAACTCACCCGGTACAGGTAAGTGCTGCCTCTTGTTCATAGCACGCATTTGTCTTCGGTCTGTAACCCCTCGACCGGGTTCTGGGCAAGTTTGCGCTAGGCCCAGTGAACCGAACAACAGACGTGGGAAGCCACCTGTGCTATCCAATGCTTTGCGCCCGATTAGTTTCACACCTTAATATTACTGAGGATGGTAGAATTTTCGTTGAAAAATCCCTGCCTAAGGTAATTCTCAAAATCTGAACTTTTGGTACTGCATTTGTGGGCGTACTTTCACATATCACATTAGATGTTCTCATTATTGATGTAACGAATTTATGCATATCCGGTACATTATAAATTAGTTTCGATTTATTGTTGTTTTAACCATGGACTCCATCTAATACCTGCAGATGGGAATCCTCCCTGATCTTCAGTACGTGTTGTTTTTATTGTTGTTAATTCATTTGAGGGATTTGGAACATATTGGTCATCAGCCCTGTGTAGTTGGGTGTGTGCTGAACTAGTTTGATAACTTACATTAGTAGGCCTATGTGTAATATAATTGGAATGGAAGTGCGGTGGCCTATGTGGAAGGCATCATCCCAGCATTTTCCTGGAGGTGAAATTGAAAATAACCATTTCTGGGTTGTCCAACGGTTTAGCCTAGTTTGAATCTGCCTGTCTCCCGAGTCATGGACAGTAGCCTTCGTGGCCATACCAGCATATGCGCAGACCGAACTATTACGGTCGGTGGTTAGTGTTAGCTTGTAATCAGTTGTTGTTGTTGTTTCAGTTAGGGGGTTTCATCGCCATGTACTCGGGGTGTACATGCGGTATATATATATATATATAGAGAGAGAGAGAGTGAGAGAGCATTAGTGTGACAACATGTGTTATTATGGTGTCGGTACTAGTTTGTGTTATTTGTAATGGAGACTGGGATTGGGAAGGAGACGGCTGTTGCCTTAAGTTAGGAACCTTCCCGGGAAATCACTTCTAGGATGGCGAAGTTGGGACTCGAGCCAACCTCTTCTCAGTTTTGCCTCACGAGACTTAGAAAAGACCCGTTCCGACCCTCAGACCAGAGTTAAATTTCTTGGCAGAGTCGGAAATCAAACCCAGCACCTCAGGGATGACAGATAAATACGATAGCCACTACAGAACGAGGTGGTGCAGCATGTAAACAGTATATCCTTGCAGGTAAGATTTTAATATCGACCCCAGTATTAATTAGCATTTGATTGTTACGTCCAGTATGAACAGGTTACCGTACATATGCACTTCTCCTAATTGGCAGTCTATTGAGTAAAATAAGGCATGGAATTCCAGTGAGGGTATGTGTTAGGAGATCTTAATGCGGTAAGCCCCGTGAGTGCTAACTACGTGCTCAAAACGAATTTCATTTTATTTGAGAGGACTTGCTGGCTGCGCGGTGGAGATGTGGAAGGGGGGGGGGGATAGGTTTTGTCATGGAAATGTATTGCTGGCTTGGAGACAAAGGCAAGTCTTAACTAATTCGCCTAGTATTAATTTGTCCGCGACCAATGCGATGGTTTTGTTGCGCTATATGCTGGCTGTTGCGTGCGACCAATAGCGTGTCTAGTGCGCGTGTGCGTGCGTCGGCCGCTAGATTGGAACCTCTCATGCTTCCAGCGATTCAAAAAATATCGTAGCCAAAGCTCCGTCTCTCTATCTCCCCATCTCTGGCTTTTATTCTCGTTTACTCTCTCTCTCTTACACGCTGTATAATAACTCTTTCCTTCCTTCCTCTTTCTTGCTGTTACTCTACTTGCCTCTATTGTCAACCATCTCTCTCTCAACCACTAAATTCTTCTACTAATCCCTATTCTGTGTCGTGCAATAGTCGAACATTCATATGATAGAGTTATATGCGTGTATGCTGGCTATCACTGACTACTGCACTTACTCAATGGATTTCGGCACACGGCACGGAAACTTGCTCGGAGACTCGCCTACTTGATTTCGTGTCATTTTTACCTCGTTTCCATTGACACGAACATACCTATTTTAAAATTCCAAATGAATGGGAACATTAGTCGTTTCGACCTTGACTTTCATCACGTATTGAATTATTGCTGCCACTTCATTTAGGAGTTAAGAGGTTCTGTATCTTGATCATATGTGCAGGCCTGGTGATAGGGAAGGGCAAACGGGGCTGTGCTCTGCCAATCTAGCTCAGGGACCCGGGGTGGTAGAAGAGCCTGGAGTAAACAAATTCACTCAGTTTATTTACCCAACAAATTTGATATTTTCTGATAGGAATGTTACTTGGTAAGTTATTGTTGTTTTAAGGGGCGGAACTACGAAGTCATCTGCCCCGATATGAATGTAACAGAATCCAGAGAATGGAATACAAAACATTGTAAAGAGAACATAATATTAATTTTGAAAATAACCATTACACTTACATTGTTATCACTCGAGAAACAGGAAAAGTCTTTTTAAGATGGGACGTGGTGGCACAGCGGCCAAGCTCCTTGTCTATCACCAAGGCGGATCGGGTTCGTTTCCTGGTCAATGCATGTGAGATTTTCGAAGTGAAATGCCATGTCCTGTGGTTCGGATTCCACGTAAAAGGGAGGTCCCGTGGCTCATGATCGTGAGATTAACGGTCGCGTTTAACTACAAGCTTCCCTCCTTTTTCCCTTTTTAAGGCAGATATTTCAAAATAACCTTTGTAAAATCCGAACATTACTTCATGTAGTTTTGGAAGGCGTTCGACGTCTCTTTAAAGATGAGAGTGAACTTCTTTCCCGAACAGATAAAACAAAGACATTCAAAATTTACACGGAACAGAATCAAAAAGTACAAAAGCAACAATCTAAGTTCCACATTTTAAATGCAAACTTCAAGGCACCATAGGATAGGACGAGCTGGAAATACTAGTCCTAGAGCCCATTCTCGCTCCCCACGGCCCTGCATATGTGCATGTCGCAAAAATGGGGTGAGTGGGACGCGGTTGCCCCATGACCACGGGGTGCCCCTCTTCTTGTATCCAAGGGACAGTCTTAATGTAACTAATACTACCAATACTAACTGCCATATCTCACATAGGCTAATTAATTATACATGGTGCTCATTTCTTCGTTGCAATAAAATAAATAATGTATTCTATAAATGAATTGCTCTTCAGTCGGTTAACACATTTATGTGCCCAATTAAATTGCGCGGGAAATATAATTTGTTTAATACACTATCTAACCTAGATACAATAACATGGATTAATTATACACTATAACACTTTGATACAGCCTGTATTTAGAGAAGCAGTTGATTTACTAGATTGTGAAGGCAACACTGAGAAATGGCTTCTAAAACGTACTCGGCGTTACATCATACTTTGTCATTTGGTGACCTCTGATGAGGGGAAGTTGAAAACAAGTTTCCATCCCTCCCCCTGCTGGTATTGCCTAGAGTGAAGGTTAAAAAAATCCTTAGCCCTTAGTGTCTGAAATCCTTTGGCCTACCAAGCGTTCACTGCCAAGCCCTGTTGGCCTACAGATTGTGGGGTGACGCTTGGGACCCTCGGTCGTTAATCTCGGGGCGTTGCCTCTCTGATCAGACAGTTACTCAATTCTCCTCAAGAGGCTGAGTGTGCCCCGTTCCTGACCTCACGTCAGTTTATAAAATCCCTGACAGATCCAGGAATTGAAGCTGGGGCCTCCGGGTGATAAGCAGGCGCCCTACCCCAAAACCACGGGGCCGGCTAAAATTAAGGTAATACAAGATTTATTAATAAAACTGACGAATAGTCTATATATATAATCAGTGAAGTTCTTTTCATTTATTCATTTAATCCTCCATTCATTTGTGCGCTTGTTTGTTAACTTATTTATTTATTAATTTATGTATTTATCATATATATTATTTCAGTTTCCTGCGGCACTCACAAGCGACCGATCGTGAAAATGAGCATTCAAATGAAAGAGAATAGACATTAGCAGTGACGAATTGCACTCTAATTCCATAAATATCAATAATTTCTTTAAAAAATGTACGAAGTGTGCGATTTGCAGATACTGTTGATGTATGAAAATACGCTCCATAATTTCTGTCCACTTCACATTTTGGTCGCTGTGACGACCGTGTCATGTCATTTTGACATTATGAGGTCTTTCCTTTATCATTTTGCATGTATTTCAGAAACAGTAAATCAAAGGAATGAGTACTCAAATCGTATAATTTCATAAATATCGAATATCCGGTGAGTGTTACAGCACATTCAGCACACAAGTGACATTATTAGTGACAAATTGCATTCTAATTTCTTAAATATCAATTTTCGTAAGAAGTGCTCGATTTGCAAAAGCTATTGGGGAAAGTGTGGTTTATGAACATGCGAGAATTCTCGCACGGGTCCGCTAGTTTATATATATTTATTTAATTAATTAAATAAAAATGCTCAACCAATTCACGTCAACTCTGTTTTGATATGAAACTTGAACTTTCGTCTCAAAATTTATATCAGAAAGTTCCTTGGGGCCAGAATATTTCAGCACATACAGAAAATACCTCTGCATATGCGGATAACATAATTACTTCACTGAAAGTATTTGTCTGTTTTATGATGTGATTTTATTATTGTATTATAGTAATTTTAGGCAGGGGTACAACATTATGCGGTTCAATACAACTGTGTTGTGACGCGTTCGAACAGACTGTGTACTGGACTGAGGTGGAACACACTAGGTCAGGAGTTGCCAACACATTGTACCACGGTGCAGGCTGTACTCACTCGCATGCACGAGACACGAAATGTCATTGAGGGGCTGGAGCAACACGATATGTATACCGGACCACCGTCATTTTCTCGCCTTCCAAACAGTTAGGTTTCGATCCCCAGCTCATCTATGAATGGTCCTGCATGAGAACTACTGTCGACCAAAATATTATTTGCACTCGATTTTGAAGGTTGTTTGTGAGGTAAACAATAGACCTACATGAAATTCAATAATATCATCATTTTCGTCGTTCTGTTTTACGTTAGTTCATGTAGGTTTGGAATTTTCAATTTATATTTTAATATTTTTATCGCAATTGGAACACAAAAAGTGTCCGTTTTTAAGCGTGTTTCAACCATGTGTCATATTTAAGAATTTGTGTTCAAACTGTGATAAAAAAAATATTAAAATGTAAATTAAAAATTCCAAACCTACATGAACTAACGTGAAATAGAACGACGAAAATGATGATGTTATTGGATTTTATGTAGGTCTATTGATTACTTCACAAATAACCTTCAAACTCGAGTGCACATAATATTTTGGTCATCAGTAGATCAGAGTGTACTTAGCCTAATGAGAACAATTAAATAGACAGATGGGTACGAATCTGCGGTTTCTCTCTTTAGCTCCAGATTCTTATATCTTTCACGTGCATTTTTTTATGGTTCCTCGCTCAAGATCATGGCATTTTTCTCATTCAAAGCCCCAATTATAAGACCAACATTTCTATAGACACAATAATAATAAAAGTTATCACACATATTCCGCACTATCTCAAGTACCCGGAACTGATAAACACAACATATCCAGACCCTAAATGTAAGAATAATAGCAATATGTATCAGCAAGATGTTCAGTTAAGAGTATACAGCCTACTTTCTTTTAAATTCATCAGTATATGTGTATCTCCTTATCATATCATGCAGTAGAGTTTCGTCAAGATCAGGTGACCAGCTATTAACGGCATGTACAAACAGCGCACAGAACCATGTGATAAGCCACCAATTGGTTCATATTGGTAAATGATTAAGGATTGGAAATCTGCCATGTCACATAATATCACTTGCACTTACATATGTGAATTTACTGATTTTGTGTCGTTTACAGGGAAAGCGTTTTATATGAGCCTACCACCTTAGTAAGTTAAATGTCGTCGTTAATCTGATTTGTATTGCTCATTACTAATTTAAGAATTTTATAGTTACAAAATTCACAGTGTTATTCTGGTGACTAGCGCTAAAATTATATCTTGTATAAGACTCCTCATTTGTTATGTTTTATTGTAATTCCTCTATTGCAACCTGAATAATTTATTTCTTACGGTTTGAATAGCACACCCACGATCTTAAATGTACGCAGTTTTTGACCTTGTGCCTTTCCTATGAATCTACCCAATTGCTATGTTTCATCATTGTAGATCTGTTGTTGTTGTTGTTGTTG
Source organism: Meconema thalassinum (assembly GCA_946902985.2). NCBI lineage: Eukaryota > Metazoa > Arthropoda > Insecta > Orthoptera > Tettigoniidae > Meconema > Meconema thalassinum. The sequence goes on along the minus strand of OX336389.2, from coordinate 1,221,505,764 downwards.
TTGTTTGAGTCTTCAGTCTTTTGACTGGTTTGATGCAGCTTTCCATGCCTCCCTGTCCTGAGCTAATCGTTTCATCTCTACATAGCTACCACACCCTACATCCGAGGCAATCTGTTTAACATATTCTAACCTTGGTCAACCCCTACAGTTCTTGTCCTCAACCCTTCCTTCCATAACTAAGCATGCTATTCCTGGGTGTCTTAATATGTGTCCTACTAACCTTTCTCTTCTCTTCATTAGCAGTCGCAGAAACATCTCTCCTCTCCCACTCGTATTAATACCTCTTCGTTTGTAACCCCATCTACCCATCTGATCTTCATCATTCTCCTGTAACACCACATTTCAAATTCTTCAATTCTCCTCTTTTCTGCTGCACCAATAGTCCAAGTTTCACTTCCATAGCGCGCCACGCTCCAGACAAAGGCTTTCAAAAATGACTTCCTAATACCTAATTCTATATTCGATGTCCACAGATTCCTTTTTTGTGGAAACGCTTTCCTTGCCTGAGCCAACCTACTTTTTATATCCTCTATGCTTCGTCCATCACTGGTTATTTTGCTTCCTAAGTAACAGAAGTCTCCTACTTCCTTCAGCTTTCCACCTGCCAATTTGATGTCCATAGAGGTTTCTGATTTACTTCGGCTGCATTCCAGTATTTTTGTTTTACATTTATTAATTTTCATCATGAATTCTTTTCTCAAGACGGAGTCCATACCATTCGAAAACTCATTCAAATCCTCAGGCGTGTCGGCCAAGATGACTATGTCATCGGCAAATCTCAGAGTTGAAATTATTTCTCCTTGAATCTTCACTCCCACTTTAAATTTTTCTCCAATTTCCTTCATTGCTTGTTCAATGTAAAGATTGAAAAGTATGGGTGATAAGTTGCAGCCTTGCCTTACACCTTTCTGAATACCAGCGTATCTCTCATGTCCTTCAGCTCGAATGACTGTTGTCTGGTTTCTGTATAGATTGTATATCTCCCTCCTATCCCTGTACTTTATTCCAATCGATTTCAAAATGTCAAACAATTTAGTCCAATCAACGTTATCAAAAGCCTTTTCTAAGTCTACAAATGCCATGAACGTTCTCTTATCTTTCCTTATTCTACCTTCCAAAATCAACCTAAGACTTAGTACAGCTTCCCTTGTTCCTACATTTCTCCTGATACATAGTTATTATTAGTTTTACGCCCAGCCACCGTCGTTAGCCTTAGGCTACAAAGTCAATTATGGGGTTCTACCATATTTCGTTGGTACTAAAAAATATTGCGAGTTGTTTATTTTCATATTCTGTAATTTCAAGATGGCGGTGGTGCGTAATGTGTAATCTGATAAGGCAATCATTTGGTCAGCATAGGTTCCTTATATATGACTCCCAGTGGACTTATACCTGCAATTGTGAACATTGCTTCATTGGAGTATGACTTACGGATTATAATGTTTGAATGTTTTATACGGTCACAGTCTTAAAATTATACAACGATTGACCTTGTACTCTGGTCCTATAACATTTCATATTAGATAGTTTGGTTTTGCCAATTTTAATAGTATTTAGATGGTTAGTTTAATCGGTATTTTCTTTAGGTGTAGCCACTCAGATGGCCACCATTTTGCCTTCGTCAAGATAGTGGCAATATACTGTAGGCTATGATAGTTCTACCCCTGCACCAAATAAATTCATTTCAGTTTCGACGTTTGGGAATTGATTGACGAGAGTCAGACACACATAGACAGAAATTTTCGCCTGTGTGCATCTCATAAGTCTATTTTTTTGTGTGTAAAATCCAAAAGTAGGCAAGAATCTATAATGAGATCGTAATCAATGAAATACTGAGGAGGTAATCTTCTGTGCTAATTAATTTTTATGTTGATTTTTATCAGTTAAAATTAATAAAGATATATTTGCACTCCTTTTGATAAAGCAAGTGTAGAAAACAACGAAAATACTACATTTCGGAGCCACTGTCAGCGCTAGGATTCCAACTTGGATTTCTGAACTTGCTACTAACAAACTGCAATCATGAGGCGTGTGTACGTATACAGTCCCGGTATATATTTACGCTGTTAAAGTTGACATTTTGAAAGCATAGCCTGTATAGTTCCAGAATACACGGGTTTGTTGATGTTGTCTCTGCTTATAAACTGGTAATCTCTTCCCTCCTGTTTGCTGTTCTGTAATGTGTGTGAGTATTAGCACAGACGAACGTGGCAAAATGTCTGGTTTTACAGCTACTTTATTACCCTATTCATTCAATTAATATTGACGTGTTGAATTCATGTCTTACGGAAACCCCATTTACTGCAATTATTCCTCCTCTAATACCTCACGATATCCTGCGAGATTCTTTTTCTAAATGGAGTTTGCCGACTGTTAAAGAGATAAATGCGATCGTCTTACATAAATGGAGTCGGTTCCGTGACTGGGAGTTTTGAAATATTTCTTCTTCAGGAAACAGGGAAATAATAGCATATCATGAGGAATTCCTTTGTATGATGTACACAAGGGCCTCATGGAAAGAGGCGCTTGCCATTCTTTGGACAGGCCTTCCTTCAGGGTATATTTTCAAATCACCTTGAAATATTTGAGACGGGATGCTCGCATGATGGCTGCGATCAGTTACCGTGTTTTGCTCGAGATTGCAAAGCTGCATTTTCATGTAAATCACATCGCGTCCCCTTTCCACGCACACACACAGTATTATGCTGAGAGTTATTGCTGTTTATGGCTTTTTCTTATATCGTACATAATTTTATCCTATTCAGTGTAGTATAAAGCGCGTATGATGGGAATTCTTTTGGCAGAATTTTTAATAAAAGAATAACTTATCTTTGGAGCGTTACGTTTATAATGTTGAGGTTATCAAGTACCCGGCTGATTACATGAGCTCTTGTGTACCAGAGTTTCGGAAGGACAGCGTTACCAGCACCATGTAATTACTGAAGTCTGGTATACTGTTGCTCCGTTATTAAGTCTCAGTTTTTCACTGGATAATCTTTAAAGCAAGTAATTGTGTATGGGATTGACGCTGGGATCTTATCTTGCTTCTACGGTATCTTAAGCTGGTTTGACCGCCTACGGTAGTATTTCTTCTGTATATTTAGTGAATTAGAAATACATATTAAGCTGTTTAGTAAGACTTGAGAATGTATACAGTAATTTTGTTTGTGTGTGTTTTTTAAAGTTATCGTGTAGATTATTTGTAAGTGTTCTCAAGCAATGTTATACTAGCCAAAATAATATAAATCACGGCATTACGACGTGTTATGCTCTAGAATAAGGAACAGTGGCAGGTCCAGGACAGGGGTGGCTCTCTTCTTTCCTCCTTCAGACGTCACTTAAGAATGAACATTTTAAGATAAACATTATGACTGGCCTATAAAATAAAATGCGCCAAATATTGGCATAAAAATTATACTGCTGTATATACTATATCGTTGTTAATATTCCATTGATATAATTTCTCAATTCTGAAAACATTCTAACCATAGCACCCTAATTTCTCTTGGTCATCCGGGAAGTCGTTAAATTTGCCATTGGTAGCTGCTTTGTTTTGTGTAGTAACAGATCCCTGCGTGTAAATTATTATTATTATTATTATTATTATTATTATTATTATTATTATACAATACGAATTTCACCATGCCACCCCAATCTGATTTTTGTCCCATTTAGGCTAGTTGAAATATTTGATATTCTAATAATGTATTTACAAGTTCTATCTCTCCAAGTAGATGATCAACGATTTTTAAGAAATACAGTGTTGAATATACATGACGATTTTGATAACGTACCTTCGGAAATCCCTGGAAAAAATATTTAAATAATAAACCCAAAAATTACATAATAAAGAACATAGAATAGTTTTTTAGTTTTCATTTAATTCCAGCTATTTGTGAATAAAAAAAAAACTGTATACTTTCAGAATTTCAATATTGTGGTGTTTGAAGCCATATTTTCAGTGTTGCCTTAGTAAACAAGAGTTTACAGTAGTGCTTTTCAGTCGGTCAACACGAATGTCCTAGTGTATTTTTAATCTCATGTAATTTATTTCAGGATTAGGGCATAACCCATTTCTTTTTGGGTACATTCGTGTTGACCGACTGAAAAGCACTAAACTCTTGAATTTCAATATATAGTCGAACTTTTGATGTATAAGTATTATTTTCTTGAATAATACAGTTTGAAATTCAATAACCAAATACGAGCATAACATTAATAATAATAGTATTAATAACGTAATAGAATGATAATCAACTAATGTGTCAATAAGACACAGCAATATTATCAACCTTTGGGGCAGAGGTATAGGGTGGGTTTTACAGAGAACGGGACATGAAGCAGCTGTTTCTTGTGAGAAAGGCATCAAATTTTCATTTAAATTTAACGTTCTATTTTCTTGAAAGCTACTGTATTACACACTAACTCAGGTACTTCCTGAGAAGGAATTATTATAAGTATTATTCTTATCATTATTATTATTATTATTAGACTATTGCCGTGCTTTTATTATTCTGAAAATTACTGAATACATAAGTAAACAAGATTTCAGTTCACCTGTTTTGACGTAATGTTGCAAGTCCAGGCGGGACATCATTGATTTGATTGCTTGTGGCGAGGCAGTAATTTTGCTCGAGTGTTGCCACTTGTTGTGTAGTATCCTCGTAGTCCGCTAGCACTCCTTAACGCCAGTGTCGCCAGCACAATATAGCCTCAAGAGTCCTTTAAAGAGACCTGTTCTTCAACAATATTTTCAAGTCTTAATATTAAAGCGTATGCAAACTTACGTCTTATGTTTTTCCTCTGTTATAATAATCCCAAGGAACTTGAGAAATCGTCGTACTTTTCTTAGTCTGGCCAGTCATTACAGTGCCTCATTAATTTACTTCTGTGTCACTTTGAGATGTTCTTTGCCTGCCACTGGCAGCGATCATGAGAGAATATGAAGTGTCCTAAGCAGATTATATCAAGTAATGTATGGGAATGTCTAGGCCAGCTTGTACCCTTACACTGAATCAACATAAAACCTTCTGGAAAGATCAGAGACATTGTGCTTCTTCCGTCTCAGCACACGTGCTGCACACTCGAGACGTTTTCATATTCTACCCACATTTAATATGAATCTATCTCCTTTAAATGGTCTTTACTGCAACTACAGTCATTGGAACAACTCTGCTGTCGTATTTGGGTGACTTAGGTTGTGTTACTCAATAATTGAGACACGGCCCCTAACCGGGCCTCGAGAACATTATTTATTTATTTATTTATTAACCCTGATGATTAAATATTAATATTCCGTATTGACTTACAGTGAATCTTAAAAATTGATATAGAACGCCTATCAATACATTTATTCTCACAAAAACGTAATTAAACATCTGTAAACATGTCTCAAACCTACATTGGGTTCTTCATCGGCTCAAAATTATATAAAATTATAGCTTAGAAGTAATTGAATTAAATGAAACGAAACCAATTAATAGAATTAATTAAATATATCTAACCATATCTATATTTAAATCTAGTTTCACACGTACACAATACCTAAGAAAAGAATCTTTCAGAAATGATGACGTTAAGACATGAAAAACATATATAAAGTGAGATATATCTTCTTTGTCTAATTTAAAAAATATGATAATCTTGTAGAAAAAGAACTGCAAAGGATTCCAGATGTTCTGAGACTTGTCAACAGGAATGAAACGTCGTTAGATGCCAATTCAGAAATAAATTTGAATAAGAAATGAGGCGCCTAACAGATCACCGAGTCAAGTGTCATGTCGAAAATATTAAGGAGAAATTTGGAGAAGTATGGTTCTTTGCTGTATGTATGGGTGATGAGGATCTTAAAAGGAGCTTTTGGAAGCTATGAAAATTTTCGTGAGAGACGCCATAATGCTCATAAATACGGGTACGTCAAATAGTTAATTAGTTATTGTTGTTTTAAGGGGCGGAACTACGAGGTCATCTGCCCCCTACGTCAAAGAAAAAGAACGAGTGTATATAGGTCTTGGTGAAAATCCTCAGTACATTGGAACATTCTTCTATTAGAAGAACTCCGATATGTTGAGGATGTTGATGTCCATCAAAGCCAAGTCCTCTACTAATCAGTTCCCCTACTGTACCAGGCCATAGCTGGCTCATCCAAAATCACTCCTAATATGATAGTGTCTTTGTTCTTGTTCCCATAATGGTTTTGCAGGTTCGTGGACATCAGGCCGGTATTCTTACTGCCTGCTGGAAATCCGCACGATAATTAGTCATATTGATACGAAGCAGAATTTATTTGTTAGTCTACAGTTTATTTAGAGGAATGGCTAAATATGTTCTCATCTCTGAACTATCGTAGTTCTTATACTAACTACGCGCAATGTTTTGTCATTATCATAGTGATGGAAAACCCGCAATTTGCGTAGATCCGGTCTATGTATTGTTGTTTTTAATTTTCATTTATAGGCTTGATCATTGCGGTCATCAGCAACCCGTGTACTTGTTTATGTAACTTATAGAATTTGTTTGATATGCTGTGTTGTTGTGTTTGTTATTGAGGCTAAGATTGAGAAATAGGTGACCGTGGCCTTGTGCTAGGAACCAATTAGCTGATGTAGAAATACTGTTTGTTTTAACTTTTCAGTCGGTCAACACAGAAATGTCCAATGACTGAGCAGGGGTGCAATGTATATAATATAACATAATAACTAAATAAACTCACATGAAAATAATTAATGTTTTAATTTATGATCACTATTAATAATGGGCCGGCCCTGTGGTGTTGGAGTAGCACCCCTGTCTCGTACACAGAGGCCCCGGGTTAGATTCCCGGCTCCATCAGGGATTTTAGAAACTGACGTGAGATTGGAACGTAGTGCACTCAGCCTCGTGAGGACAATTTAGTTGCTGTCGGACAGTGAGGCAGCGCCCCGGTCACGGAGACCAAGATTAACGGCCGAGGGGACCCAACGCGTTGACCAGGCGTCACCCCATGATCTGGAGGTCAAATGGTTGGGCAGCGGTCGCTTGGTAGGCCTAGGCCCTTCATGGGCTGTAGAGCCACGGGCGTGTTATTAATAATGGGGCGATAATGATCATAATTAATGCAAGTATTTTTTCTCAATCGTGTTTATTTACTTATTATATTTTATTATATACATTGTAACCCCACCCAGTATTGGGCAAATTCGTGTTGACCGACTGAAGAGTTCCAACTAACAATTTGTGTAGGCAACACTGAAAAAATGGCTTCAATACTTAACATGATTTAGTAGGAAACCACGGAAAGACAGTTCTAGGACAGCTGAGATGGGAATCGAATACACACTCCAGTCAGCTATCCTCTCGAGGCAGAGTGGACCCCGCTCCAGCCCTCAGACAAGAATTCAATTTCTTCACAGAGCGGGTCTCCGGTATGGTAGTTCTTGGCCAAACCTAAATGATCGATGTTGGCTCCGGCAACCCCAAGTTATTTGGATAAACCAAAGAAAGTTTCTTTTATCGTCATCATCATCAGTGTAACAAAGTGACTGTTGTTCCTGTACGTAGTGTGAGTTGGGCTGCGTTGCTGTAGGTACGGTAATTAATTGGTGGGCTATGGGTTGGGGAACATGAAATATTACATATTATTTTGTGTTAAAGGTAGCCTTTAGTTCCGTTCCTTTATGTTGAAATTGGTTATCTAATGGTCCCTTGTTTGAACAGGTTCAGGGGCGATATGTTCTTCCTTGCGGGATATACTGTAATGTGTGAAGAGATTACCACTCTAATTGTTGACATACAGTACGTGAGTAGCGACGTGGATCTGTTCACCCTTATTGAAACTATGTCAACAAACCTAATACTAACATAGTAATTATGGTAAGGGGAAAGCATTGCACGTCATTATTAGTCATCATGTCATCAATTGCACAATATCTCATCTCCCTGATCCTATGATCGAGGAGTTCGAATTTTTGGAAAGGCTGTACACAATTACGGCACTACGAGACATACGTAGTAGGTATCACATTTGGTGACGCAAGACAAACTTATTTCTCAACCACTGATTTCTCAGAAGAAATCCGGATTCGCTGCCAGAGGGCAGTGGAAGTGGAACATCGGAATTGGGGTGTAGATTGCCTAAACCAGAGTTTCTCAAAGAGTGATCCCTGGATGTCCAGGGATCCGCGAGACTATACCATGGGGTCCGCGACTAGTCTAAAAAGTTGCTAAATAAAAGACACACTTTGCTTATGATTAAATAATATACATAAATCAAAGAAACAGCTTCATCCCTCCCCTTGATACACGTTGAACTTTCTTCATCATCGCTGACTTAATGTTTTGTGAATGTAGGCCTACCATAATTTTTAGCCTCAAAAAGAGTGATTTACCTCAAGTAGCTGATTATTCTCATGACTATTATTATTATTATTATTATTATTATTATTATTATTATTATTATTATTATTCTATTATTATTACTATTATTTCAACTATGAACAGTAATGCAGATTTAAATTTCTTCGGGTTGAAATGAGAACCACATAACAGTCATTCTAGGGATGACTAGACTGGGAAGAGAAGTTTGAATCTCACGATTGGCCATCCTTGAAATTGTTTTACGTAATTTACCATTTCAATGCCTGACAAATATTGGGTTGTTACATTTATCAAGGCCACAGACACTGCGTTTCCCACAGGTCGACTATGTGGCTTAGTTGGTTGAGTGGCTTGCCTCCAGGGGTGCGTGCTTGATTATAAGGACAATCAGTCGGAATGTTAAGGGCGTCTAAATGAGGGAGGTCCCTATCATTAGATTTACTGGCACGTAAATGAAAAACCTCATTGGCAATATACCAACGTCCGGCGTCTCCAATGTCACAGCAATTAAAAGGGATGTTAAATGCATATTATTATTATTATTATTATTATTATTATTATTATTATTATTATTATTATTATTATTATTATTATTATTATTAAATGTAACACAAAAATAATGGAATGCAGCCGAAATAAATCAGAAATCCCCATGGACGTCAAATTGATAGGCGAAAAGATAAAGGAAGTAGGAGACTTCTGTTACTTAGGAAGCAAAATAAACAGTGATGGACGAAGCAAAGAGGACATAGAGAAGTAGGTTTGCTCAGGCAAGGAAAGCGTTTCTGCATAAAAGGAATCTGTTTACATCGAACATGGGTTGGTAGGACACTTATTAAGGCACCCAGGAATAGCAAGCTTAGTTATGGAAGGAAGGGTCGAGGACAAGAACTGGAGGGGTAGACCAAGGTTAGAATATACAAAACAGATTGCCTCGATGTAGAGTGTGGTAGCTATGTATAGATGAAACTATTAGTTCAGGACAGGTAGGTCTGGAGAGCTGCATTAAACCAGTCACGATACTGAAGACTCAAACACATTATTATTAGTATAATAATGAAAATACATTATTATTAATATTATTATTATTATTAGATGGCATGATGGCGCAGTAGTCAAGCTGCTTGTCTTTCAAGGCACACTGATTTCGATTCTTAGTTATTGCATGTGAGATTCTCGACGTGAAATATCACGACAAAAAAAAAACTCAGCTTATGAGGTTGGTGTCAGGTAGAGCATCTGACCCCACAAATCATTGTTTATAAAGGAGGCCCTGTGGCCCATAATCATGTCATTAACGGTCAAGTAAAACTACAATCTTCCTTCGTGATTATTATTATTATTATTATTATTATTATTATTATTATTATTATTATTATTATTATTATTGTCATATATTGTATGCGGAAGGAAATAGATTCAAGGTGTAGGGAAGCCAATGCAGTGATTTATCAGTTGCGATCTACAATATTCTGCAAGAAAGACGTGAGTGTAACGACGAAACGACATTGCTCATTATTTAGACCGAAATTGCTGTATGGAAGTGAGAGCTGAGTAGATTCAGGATATCTGATACATAAGTTAGAGATGACTGGTATGAGGGTAGCACGAATGATTGGTGGGACAAATAGAAGGGAATAATGCCAGGAAAGTACTTGTAATGAATAGATAAAGACTAATTTAGAAATGAACACGCTAGATGAAGCTGTTAGTAGGCTACAAACGGACTCAGATGGTGGGGTCATGTGAAGAGAATGGTGCAGGGGAGATTACCTAAGTGGTTAATGAGTTCGACTGTAGAAGGTAAGGGAAGCAGAGGTAGACCTAGGAGGTGAGGGTTAGATTCAGTGTGAACGATTTCAAAGTGAGAGGTGTAGAAGCAGAGAAGGCTGCAGTGCTAACTGCTAATAGGGGATCGTGGAGACGACTTGTTCGCGAACAGAGGCTCGTAGACTAGACTAGACTGGACGCTGGAAGATAAAACAGTCTCAAATGACAATGTATATACAGTACACTGTAGGTTTTAATATTATTATTATTATTATTATTGTAATTATTATTATTATTATTTCGTGGATGAAGAGGATGAACACATCAGTATCGTTATCCTTGGTCTTCTGTATTCCGTATTTTCGCCCACTGTCTGCGTCCTGCTTACTCTGGTATAAACCCTGAATGCTATTTATTGTTATCCTTGTTACCAACCGGCGTAGCTACGCGATTTGAGTCTCCGGACTTGGAGGACGAGTGGGTTCGAACCCAATCGTCGGCCACTCTTTAAATATTTCTCAGTGGTTTCTCACTACCAAATCCAAGTAAATAGGTGGACCGTAACCTTCTAAGTGGCTACGGGCGCTTCCTTCCCACACCTTTACCATTTCATCTCGCAACTACCGACAGTGGTGGCAGCGCCCGCTAAAGCGCAGCGTTAGGTCATGGGGTCAAAATTTCTGCTGACTCGGTAGACGCGCGGTTTCGAGCCCCACCGTCGGCCGTCCTTGAAATGGTTTTCCGTGGTTTCCCCATTTTCAACACCCGGCAAATGCTGGGACGGTACCTTCTGACAGGTCACGGACGCTTCGTTTCACATCCCTGCCCAGTTTCAAAACTATATCCATTCCATCTCTCATCCCAGCGTACAGGTCATCCACGGGCGTCGACTAGATTGACTAGAAAGATCTGCACTCGGCCTCTAAAGAGGCCACAGGACCAAAAGAAGTCCCTCAACTCATGAGGTTGGTGTCTGGTAGAGCATCTGACTACACAAACCATTGTTTATTTAGAAAACTCATCTCTCCTCCTCCTCCCTTACCCCCCATAGTAATGGGGAATAAAGGGGGTAGAAATACAGCATGTCCGGGAAATGCAGTAATGCAAAGAAAGACACCGAGAAGAAAGTACAGGTACTCCACTGTGTTTCAGATCCTCGCTGAAGATATGGTATGTGCCCAGTAAATGGGAGCTTGCCGTGCGGCTAATCGCAAGCCTCGACAATTGACTAGTTTTTATGTCAGTGATGTTGTGTTGCCGCATTGAAGGACACCCGGCTACATGCACGCCTGCACAATACGGTGTAGTCTGCCGATGACCTATCATTTGGAGATGCACTGTTCAACGTGTTTGCTTCGTCCTTTCGTAATTCCTTTCATATCCCATGTACTATAATATCAAACAGTAGAACCAGTTTTTCAGTACTACAGATCTTACCTATAAATAACAATTTACCGCTCATGCCACATGTCGCTGTTTGTTAGGCAGTGGACCAATTGGAAACGAATTACTGTGGGTATACATCCCATTTTAGATCAAATCAACGTTTGGGGCTTCGTAAAAGAACTTTGCTTTAACTTTCCTCTCGTTTGTCATCACCGGATCACACTCTTGTCCCTCGCATGAACTGCAATATTTAACCTCTAAACCAACCGGGTTGCTCAGTGCGTTGACACGCCTGGTCTTGGGTCAAACCTATCTCCAGAATCGGAAGACGAGTGGGTTTGAACCCCGCCGTCGCGTCGGCTTTCTTTGAAATGGTTTTTCCTTAGTTTCCCATTTCAACTCCAGGCAAATGCCGGGACGGTACCATCAGATAGGACACGTCTGCTTCCTTTCATGTTCTTATCCAGTTTAATTCATCTCCAATCATTTCATTTGTCATTTATTCCCTAGATGAAGTTGGCATCAGGAAGGGCTTCTGGACATAACATTCATTCACCATGTAGGAACTCATCTCACCTAATCCCAACACCAAATAATAATTTTGAAAGTGTATTGCCTCTCCTATCAAGACTCACAACAAGAAAAACTATATACGTGTTCGTAATCAAGAGAAATGCGTTAAAAATCATTACCATAATCCAAAGTATTGCCCCACGGGATTTTAGTGTGATTTAATCCGTGTATATAATCAAGAATCTCTGTAGTTTATATGAAGGTTATGTTAAATGATATATTGATGATGTGTGTAGCCTATTGCCGTATTGATGAAGAAACTTACCATTGTCTCGAAATCTCTAGATTTCCCATTGAACATGGCGGATCTTCCCAATAGAAATTGTATAATTTCATATAGTGTCCGGCTCCGTGGCTAAATGGTTAGCGCGCTAGGCTTACACCCGAAATGCCCCGGGTTCGATTCCCGGCCGAGCCATCAGGGATTTTAATCTCCTGGGGTTAATTCCCATGGCTCGGGGACTGGGTGTATGTGCCGTCTTCATCATCACTTCATCCTCGTTACGACGCGCAGGTCGCCCACGGGCGTCAACTATAAAGACCTGCACTCGGCCTCTCCGGAGGCAACACGATCATCAACATAATTGTGGTTTCAATATAATGTTTTATGTAATTGATCACTAATTGTGATTTTCTTCAAAATGTTTATATTGTACAGTATATGATTGCATGAGATTTTCTACTGCTCAGCAATTTTCTTTTCTTACCTCGCGACGTAGCCGTGCGCGTTAACTCACCTCATCCGTGAAGGGGAGCTGCAGCAAGTCCGGAAATTGGGGGTTCGAATCCCGGTGTTTACAGCGGTTATCCTGAGTGTGTTTTTTGGCCGTTTGTTTTATCCACTCCCTCCAGGTAAATATCGGGATAGTACTTTATTGCGGGGCGTGGTGGCGTAACGGTCAAGCTGATGGCCTCTCACCAAGGTGGACCAGGTTCGATTCCTCGTCAATGCATGTGAGATATTCGAAGGGAAATGCCCTGTCCTGTGGTTCGGATTCCACGTAAAAAGAGGTCCCGTGGCTCATGATCGCATGATTAACGGTCACGTAAAGCTAAAAGCTTCCTTTCCAGTACTTTATTTCAAGTCCCGGGGCACCTACCCCATCCTCGATCCTAGATAATTACAGCTATGCACACTGCTGTACTACAGTCTCCCCAGAAATACAGGTTATCAGTCAAATTGAATACACACACATGCACACGGGGCTGATGACCAAATATGTTCCAAGTTAACAACAACAGTAATTGTTGTCGTTTTCTATTTTTTAATCTACCTTTAGTATTGACTCATATTAGTTTACAGTGTACAGACATATCCTCAATAGAAAGTAAGACGGGTGTTCGCATGAGCTCTCCTTTGGTGTGTGCGATTAAATAAATTATAATAATTATTTCATTCAGCAGTTTTAACGAGTACTATAAGAAATTCTTGATTAGCGTGACGGAGAAAAACTGTTGGAATAAGAAATTTATAATGGCGTTTGAATAGAAAAAGTACGTTGTAGATTTTATTGGCTGGTGCTCATGGATCAACATCGCTTTGCTCTTTTCCTTCACCGTGCCGCGCCGCCATGATCGTTTCCCCTGCGCAAGCATGACGAATTAGTATGTCATGGGCTCCTTTCAATCGGCAGAGCTGCGCGAGATATCTCGTCACGGTCATTGCTTTGTGCATTTTCCTCCTAATTAGGTGTTAGTCCTGTGGTGGCGTCTTCACAAGTGCTTCTACCAGTGGGTAGTATTTAGTATGCACATGTTATCTGCGTAAGACACCAGTGATTCACAAAATAGTGATCAAGGTGAAGACAGATTGGTGCCATATTTATTTATACATAGATAAACAGATACTCAACATTCTGTTGTCTCGGGTTACGTATTGAGACTTCGGTCCCGAAGTTCCTGGGTCGATTTGGGGCTCTGACAAAAAACGGTCAAGCAGGTTACCAAAGTGATGTCAATTTTGAGGACTTTCGTCAGGCTAATGGGCCACATGAGTTTATTTTTTACCGCAAGAATAGAAAGGCCACATAATGAAAATAAAAGTATGATATAATGGTTCTTAAGTGAGTCTTAATACTCAAGACACGCTAGGCTGTTCGCATGCACATTCATTAATTCATTACAGACTGCTTGATTGATCTTTCTTCCTTGAGGGTGGAATGTAAACTGTGCACACACTGCGAACAGCAACATCAGCAACTCCCTCCTCCCCATACCCCTTCCTACCCATTAGCAGCTGCTGCTTCTAACCCACGTTGGGTTTCAATATTTTCCATTCTAATGTTATTACCTTATGCGCCAGAAATCAGCGATTGTGCTGGCGTAGCTAGGAAGCTAGGTATCTTCTCTTTCTGTTTCGAATCCAATCAAAGGTTAGTGGCCTGCTTTAGCGAGATATCATAAATTTGGGTCTTGACCGCCACAAGCCGGTTCATGTACATGTTACGAGGTCGAGATTCCCTTTGGCTCTGCCTTCCTGTATGAGGTTGTGGGAGGTTTTTGGAAAACTCTCTTAGGACTCGGGGGATTAGCAATGTAGAGTGGGGAACTGAGGGGAGAGTAGGCTGTCCATTAAGCGGGCGATAGCATCTGGGAACCCCTTCCCTCCCCACATGGTGGATAGAGATAGCTCCATACTCTACACACACTTAACTTGGAGGCTAATTACCTACTGTTCCACACCGATGCGATGCGGTGACTTGAAAGTACAAAGCGTCGCAGTGCCGCCATTTGGAAACGCCTCTCACCCTGTCGATTACGCTGAAGACATGGCTTAAGCGATATTTGACTGACGCCTGGAGGTGTGATAGTCATTAGGTCCGAATTGTTTTTGAATTATCCTTTTGATTCGTGGCAATTGCATGTAACATGCTTCAGAGCTTAGCTCTACGAACCTTGGGAGTTACCCCATGTTGTGGACATATTTACGTCTATTATAAAAGTGTCATCTTTTTCAGATAGATCGTTGAGGCTTAAAATCATCTTCAGCCACGGACATAACACGCTGTTTCTTCATTTAAACCACACGGTATTGATTAGCAGTAGGTATTCTAAGTTTACCTTATGTATTACTTGAACATTTCAAAGTATACTTGAGAGTTGAAACATAACATAGCCTAAGCATTAAAATGATGTGTTAAGTATATGCAGTCCCAATTTGGATTCCAGTATGTATGAACTATATCAGACATTACAAAATATATACAAAGTGTGCCCAAATGTATCTGTATTTCTGTGCAAAGCATTGTAAATAATTGACAACACTTAAGGGCTAGATATGGTGTCTCTCTACAAAGTAATGGTTTTTATAACTTAATGGCTTGTGGGCAGTATCCAGTGATGGGCAAGCTGTTGGAGCGTGAAGGACAGAAGAAGGCAAATGAAATGAGGCTTACAGAGGAGAAGTATTAAGTTAGTCGGGGATCAAGCCTCATTTCAGAGTCAACTCTTGTGCATCCTGTCTTCAAATCTTCCGTTTTTATACCCGCAATAAACGCTACAGTCTCGGTTCTGAATGATTATGTGTCCTTTAGTGGGAAGTAACACTGAGGTGTACAAGGCAGACAGCTGGCTTTGCAGAGTCGTCAAATGTTCTTTGTTTGCATTTATTATTGTAAATCTCATTATTGTGGTACATTTAGAGAATACATGATAGTTCTCTGAAATTATGTTAACATTAGTTTGGACTCAATCATAGTGCTATTTCATGGTAGGCTACTTAAATTAGGAAAAATTGATATGGCGATATAAAGCATGCCACTGAGGTGCCCTTTTCTAGTACCAAATTTGCTTCAATTCGGTTTTGTCATGCTTAAATTCATATGGAGAACAAACACACATACGCAGACACATGGACATTTGGCCCGTGTAGATCTCATAAGTCTTTTTTTTTTTTTTTTTTTATACAAAAATCGATTATATAAACTGAACATCCTATCGCCTGTTTTGATTCGGTATCATCTGTCTCATGCTACTTTACTCCTAATGAAAATCAAGCCGGAGGTTTGTAGGGCAAGAGCGTGCCTTTATTAACGTACGTAATGATACAGACAAGGATATAACGTACTCTTGTAACAATGAACGAATGATTTGCTTCAGAAATCACTGACGGCTGAAGCTGTTTTGCTGGAGTGACTGGGAAGGTGAGTAGGAATGACGTATTAGCTACTTTCTTCACCCGAGAACCAATGTATTGGCTGGCAGTAAACAATCCGCCCAGGCCAGAAAGCCACTCTCGCTAACAGTCCTCCTATACGTTACAATTAATACCTAAAATAAATCTTCTGGCGAACATGGAAATACGATAGGATACAAGTAAGTTGATATTCAAAACAAATCATTGTGAAACGTGGAAATACTGTAGAATACAATTAATATTCAAGATAGATCTTGCATCGAACATGGTAATACTCAAGGAATGTGCTCAGGTATTCTTTAGTAGATAGGTGCAGTCACTGAACATACTTCCGTTGTCAGAAGATTAAATATAGTACTATTAGAAGGGGAGAACGGTTTATTGGCTAACAGCTAGTGATTAATTACGGGTAATTATTGCTTATATTGATTTACTAGGAGGTGAAAGTTAGCACCTCTAATATGCACAATTGTCGAGCTCTGTCAACTGATGCAGTGGTGTCGGTTCATTATTCATGTGTCATCTAGCCCAGTGTACTAAGGTGTGTGTAGAAATTGGCTGATAACCTTTGTTATTGTGGAGTCCGTAGTAATGTGTGTATTTGTAGCTCTGGTGAAGATTGGGAAGGAGGTTGCCGTGGTCTCAAGTTAGGAACCATCCTAGCATGTGCCTGGAGTAAGGTGGGAAACCACGAAAAAACACTTCCCAGGCTGACTGATGTTGGAATCAAATCCACCTCTTCTCAGTTTTGCCTTACGAGGATGAGTGTACCCTGTTCCGGCCCGCAGACCAGAATAAAATTTCTTGCCAGAGGCGGGAGGTGACAGCCGAAAATGCTAGCCGCTACATTGGGAAATGGTCCGTTGAGATGTTATAGCAATGATTGTATGCTAGTCTCGCAATTGAACACAAGCGGTAAGTGCGAGCTCAATGATGAGTTGTTTGTATTCCGAACCGTGTTCATCCTCACATTTTTATGCTACCCATTCCGGGATACGAGGAGAATAACAAATGCAATGGATAAGTGGACTAGTAATGTATTTCAATAAGTATTGAACACATGATGGGAAGTTATCGTGGATATTTTTTCTTTTCTGAACACATAAATTGTTTATCTTCTATGAATCTCCCCAACAGTCTATGCAATGTCTATGTTTTTGAAAGGTAATGGCGTTTCCAACACCTTTCTTTATTATAATAGAAGTACACTCACTGACACAGAAAGTGAGCAGGCTGAAAAATCGTACATCCAACTGTACAGTGACGAACATTTCCCCCATGCAACTAGGATGCTGTGGTTCCTTGTTGTCTATCTTCAGTTGGAATGAAGCATTATTCATACATAAGTTGTCATCGTAACTGGAGTATCAAAGAGTGTGGGAAGCAATTAGACATCACTGTATCCTGTCAATGCACTTACATATGATCGAGATGGGAGGTAGCAAGCAGACTAATAGTCTACGTGTATCCTCTTGCTTGCGAAGCTCCGTAGTCCAGTAGGTACGAGCTCAGATATACAGTGAGAAGGTGACTAGTTCGAATCCACTTGGAATGGCGTTCTTTATTCCACCCCAACGTTAGCAACAGTGGGCAGACCAATCAGATTGCAATGCCCCCTCCATGTATATATTCTACCGTCAACTATGGTACACCAAGGATCTCACATCCGTGAACGGGCAGTTGCTCTCGTTGAAGAATGGAATCTACTGTAACTGCAAAGAGGGTGGATGAAACTACGGCAACCCCAGAGTACGGCGACGCGTTGGATAAGATGTTTTCGAGATTCAGGAGACGTAAGCTACGTGCTGGCTGGAGTTCGTGGCGATTTTCGAACCAGGAACAGGACGATCACTTGATCGCTGACGTCCATTCGACCACGTTCATGAACGCCATGGAGCTACGCTAGGTCGCACGTTTTTTCTGTAGCTCGAAGACAGTCCTGAGACGCCTAATGAAGCAAGGTTACAATTCCGGCGAGCGGTTAAGGAACAAAGCTCACTGTTGAGCAGAGTGAAATGCCTCCTTACGTTTGCCGAGGGCAATGTGCTACGTGATTGGTCGAATGTCATATTCTCCGACGGTAGGACGTTTTCGTTGGTGAACGATGGGCCTGTACTCGTGTTTCACCCTTTCGGCATCTAACAAAATCTAGCATACGTGGCCGTGTATTGGTGTTCTGGTCGTGTACAGTTTCTATTGCGTGCTGTGTTTGGATGAACTCTCGAGGCGCAGGAATGTTACACAGAATCAAGCAGAACCGTACAGGTGCTTCATCCAGCCATGCCGGTGTTATCCAATTTCAGCAGAACCAGTCTTCGATTCATATGTCCTTGATTGGTTCGCAAGGCAAGGGCAGGCCAAGTTTATGAATTTGCCGCTTGTAGGGCAGAGATGGATCCCATCGAGAACGTGTTGGACTATACGAAGGGGGTTATGGTGGAGACCTGGTTCAATCCCGCGCCAATACGAATGATGCTCTCTGGGATGTTGTCAGTTTGGCCTGGGACGAGGTGGCAGGTGGCGATAATACGAATGTTTCTGCTCTAATCGATTCCATAACCACTTGGCTGGAATAGGTCGTGCACAACAACGCTGCGCGGTCCCTTTACTGAGAAAGACCAATCATTCGCGCTTTTTTTGTGTCATCATCAGCCCACTCGATGTCAGTAATGAGATGATGAAACTAACGGAAATAGCGTGACTCGCCATATACCTCAGTATAGGAATAAAAATAAACCTAATAGTGGTTCATCCCACCAAGACTTAAACTCTTGTCACAAGAGGCGATCAACATAACTGACAATTAGGAAACATGGCTACCACCTTGGCTGACAGAGCCTGCACATTCTGAGGCACTTCATAAAACTATGAACGACTGCCGGATATAAGTAGTGAATTCACTACGCCTAATGTAGCCACTATAACCCCTGGCACTACAGCCCGTGAAGGGCCTAGGCCTACCAAGCGACCACTGCCCGGCATTTGTCCTGCAGATATTGGGTGACGCGTGATCAGCGCATCGGGTCCCCTCGGCCGTTAATCTTGATTTTCGTGATCGGGGCGCTGCCTCACTCTCAGACAGCTACTCAATTGTCCTCACGAGGCTGAGTGCACCCCGTTCCAGCCCTCACGCGAGTTTCTAAAATCCCTGACGGAGCCGGGAATCGAACCCGGGGCCTCCAGGTGAGAGGCAGGCGTGCTACCCCACCATCACTGGGCCGGCCTAATGTAGTCACTGGTCGAGTATATTGTGTCCGAGAGGCGAAACAAGTGATATTCTGTGGCCTTATGAAGATCACGAAATAAAACATAACTCGGCAATGGCATGTTGCATATCCTATCCTTCCTTCTGTACGTGTTGCGGGCAACCATACTTTACAGGGGACATTCATTTTCTATGCCAGTGACTGCATATACGTTTCGAATGACATTTCTAGGGAGACTCATTCCTATAAATCGGTCAATAAATCAACTGGCTAAAAGATTCAAATGTACAGGTTCATTAAACAATAAAAATAGACGTAAATGTCGTTATTTCCTTACTGAAGCTAAATTAACCAGAGTAACCGGAAACTTCATAAGGAGATGCCGGTAATGTTTGGCAGCGGATGGGGAACATTTTCAGCATCTACTGTAAGCATGGTGAGTAAAAATGCATGATACTGTTTTCAGCACCGTATTCTGCCGTCTATACGCGCGCGCGGCAGCCGGGAACTGAGCTGTCACTGGCGGAGCGCGTGAGCGAGAATGTCCTTACCAAGCAAAAATAAAGACCCTGTATAAAATAACATTGAGTGACACTAAGTAGTCATCAGATGGTTCAAACTGCTGTGACGTATATTGCGTAAATCAATTTAGACGTAGTATATTGTTATCACACAGAAGCCTCCGTGGCTAAGGCGGCAGCACGCCAGCCTCTCACCACTGGGTCCGTGGTTCAAATCCCGGTCACTCCATGTGAGATCTGTGCTGGACAAAACGGAGGCAGACAGGTTTTTCTCCGGGTACTCCGGTTTTCCCTGTCAAAATTTCATTCCAGCAACACTTTCCACTATCATTTCATTTCATCTGTCATTCATTTAATCATTGCCCCAGAGGAGTGCGTCAGGCCTCGGCAGCCGGCACAGTTCATATCCTCGCCGCTAGATGGGGGCTTCATTCATTCCATTCCTGACCCGGTCGGAGACTGGAAGCAGGCTGTGGATTTTCATTTTTTCATATTGTTATCACACTATCTGGGGAGATATAATTATTATTGTTATTATTATTATTATTATTGGAGCCTCCGTGGCTTAGGTGGCAGCACGCCGGCCTCTCACCGCTGGGTCCGTGGTTCAAATCCCGGTCACTCCAAGTGAGATCTGTGCTGGACAAAACGGAGGCAGACAGGTTTTTCTCCGGGTACTCCGGTTTTCCCTGTCAAAATTTCATTCCAGCAACACTCTCCACTATCATTTCATTTCATCTGTCATTCATTTCATCATTGCCCCAGAGGAGTACGACAGGCTTCGGCAGCCGGCACAGTTCATATCCTCGCCGCTAGTTGGGGGCTTCATTCATTCCATTCCTGACCCGGTCGGAGACTGGAAGCAGGCTGTGGATTTTCATTTTCATTATTATTATTATTATTATTCATATACGCGGGTCATTCCATAAGTCATGGCAACTATGTTATATCTTTCGATAATGCTACGGCATTGGAAATACACGATGCGCATTGAACCGTTAAGGCCATGTGATGTCTCAATGCCAACAGAAAATAGGGTTTGAGTACAGGACTTAACGGCAAAGGTACAAATGAAAACCACACAATGGAACTCCGTTTGTTTTGCACTAGTACAAATGAAACACAAATCAATCAATGAACATCCAGGGCACCGTTTCCAAGCATTGGAACACTGTTGAATAACAGACACGGACATGTCAGTTCGGGTAGACAAGTGGCACTCACTTCGCGACGAGTCTGCAGTTGCTGCGCGTCTATATCGGAAAGACTCCACCCAACGTGCAACTGTTATGTGATCAGCAACAGCTTCACATCATGCTGCATGGCACTGTGTAGCATTTCTGCCACCGAGAAAAGCAATTTTCACGAATGATCGCTGTTCCAATCTGCTTACATCCATCTTGTAGCACGGCCAAGCTCAGAATGAACGTGTATGGCGCTGGTATCTAGCCACCTGCACTTACAGTCGCCTTCTGTCGGTTGAATTCTGTGCTGTTTGCCGCGGGGTTTCAAATGTCTACACTGGAATTACCGTGATGCCATATGTTCGAAAGATATAACATAGTTGCCATGACTTATGGAACGACCCTCATATTTAAAACTTCAAGTATTTGAAGCACATAAAACGACTATTTCTGATGTTCTACCTAATCGGTTTTAACGATTATTGTGGCAATCGAATCCTTTCGTTGCGCACTTGTAGGTTTTTTTCGCGTTCAGTCTTAATTTTCACAAAGATGTTTACCATTATTAGGATAACTCAAGGTCAGTGCGTTCCCTCTCTTCACTTCCAGCTTATCTGTTGCGCACGCCGTACTGCTCATCGCACTAAGCATACCCAGCAAGCGCACTTTGAATACTGAGTAGACTTTTCTGTCATCTGCAAAGAGGATATAAGACAACCAGTTTCGCGAGTGATGATAACAATGAGTAAACTACTACTTTTTTCTCTTTGGCATCTATGGTACAGTGGAATATTTTCATTAACGAAAACAGATCCAATTTAATTAATATCTACACAGTTCTAAGATATACGTATGTCAGGCATCATCAGACGATCCTCTACATTCCTAAGTTATACGTTTGACAGCCATCAACAGTCGATCATCTACAGTCCTAAGTTTTACGTATGTCAGCCATCAACAGACGATCCTCTACATTCCTAAAATTCAGGTATGAGATCCATCAACAGATGATCCTCTACAGTCCTAAGTTTTACGTATGACAGCCATCAACAGACGATCCTCTACATTCCTAAGTTTCAGGTATGAGAGCCATCAACAGATGATCCTATACAGGCCTACGTTTTACGTATGACAGCCATCAACAGACGATCCTGTATATTCCTAAGTTTTACGTATGACAGCCATCAACAGACGATCCTGTATATTCCTAAGTTTTACGTATGACAGCCATCAACAGACGATCCTGTATATTCCTAAGTTTTACGTATGACAGCCATCAACAGACGATCCTCTACATTCCTAAATTTTACGTATGACAGCCATCAACAGACGATCCTCTATATTCCTAAATTTTACGTATGACAGCCATCAACAGACGATCCTCTATATTCCTAACTTTTAGGTATGGGAGCCATCAACAGACGATCCTCTACAGTCCTAAGTTTTACGTATGAAAGCCATCAACAGACGATCCTCTACATTCCTAAGTTTTACGTATGACAGCCATCAACAGACGATCCTGCATATTCCTAAGTTTTAGGTATGACAGCCATCAACAGACGATCCTCTACATTCCTAAAATTCAGGTATGAGATCCATCAACAGATGATCCTCTACAGTCCTAAGTTTTACGTATGACAGCCATCAACAGACGATCCTCTACATTCCTAAGTTTCAGGTATGAGAGCCATCAACAGATGATCCTATACAGGCCTACGTTTTACGTATGACAGCCATCAACAGACGATCCTGTATATTCCTAAGTTTTACGTATGACAGCCATCAACAGACGATCCTGTATATTCCTAAGTTTTACGTATGACAGCCATCAACAGACGATCCTGTATATTCCTAAGTTTTACGTATGACAGCCATCAACAGACGATCCTGCATATTCCTAAGTTTTAGGTATGGGAGCCATCAACAGACGATCCTCTATATTCCTAAATTTTACGTATGACAGCCATCAACAGACGATCCTCTATATTCCTAACTTTTAGGTATGGGAGCCATCAACAGACGATCCTCTATATTCCTAAGTTTTACGTATGACAGCCATCAACAGACGATCCTCTATATTCCTAACTTTTAGGTATGGGAGCCATCAACAGACGATCCTCTATATTCCTAAGTTTTACGTATGACAGCCATCAACGGACGATCCTCTATATTCCTAAATTTTAGGTATGGGAGCCATCAACAGATGATCCTCTACATTCCTAAGTTTTACGTATGACAGCCATCAACAGACGATCCTCTACATTCCTAAGTTTTACGTATGACAGCCATCAACAGACGATCCTCTACAGTCCTAAGTTTTGCGTATGAAAGCCATCAACAGACGATCCTTTATACTCCTAACTTTTAGGTATGGGAGCCATCAAGAGACGATCCTCTACAGTCCTAAGTTTTGCGTATGAAAGCCATCAACAGACGATCCTTTATACTCCTAAGTTTTACGTATGACAGCCATCAACAGACGATCCTCTACAGTCCTAAGTTTTGCGTATGAAAGCCATCAACAGTCGATCCTTTATACTCCTAACTTTTAGGTATGGGAGCCATCAAGAGACGATCCTCTACAGTCCTAAGTTTTACGTATGAAAGCCATCAACAGACGATCCTCTACAGACCTAAGTTTTACGTATGAAAGCCATCAACAGACGATCCTCTACAGTCCTAAGTTTTAAGTATGACGGGCATAAACAGACGATCCTCTACAGTCCTGAGATTTACGTATGACAGCCATCAACGGACGTACGCGACCATAGATGTCCATCGTATCATTAGGTGGTTAGGGGCAAAGGGATGAAAATTATTTTCTAGTTTTAGGAGTAGCCCATATGCTGGGTGTATAGGCGGTATGATATATGTGGCTGGTAATTGCTATCTAATGACTGCTGGTTTGCCATATTGCAGCCTGTGTGCCCTCAATGTCATGCAAGGCAGTGTCTCAGGTGTCCGCCATCAACATGAGTAGGAGTAGCTCTACAGGGACCTCTCAACAAATACTGTATTTAAGTGCTAAAAGTGACGTGCCTCAAAACCTGACAAACTTAGTTGTTGTTTTCCTGCTCCATCTGCCATCTATTGTGTAACCTATGAACCTCAGCCATGTGGCATAGTTCCTATGCATTAACAGTATACAAGAATAGGCCTACTTTTTCTGATTTGACAACACACCTTCTGTAAGACAAGGGGCAATACCGCTCACCAACTTGTGTTATCTGTTTGGATATTGTTACTCGTTGCATCATTGTGCTGTATTTGGTGTGGATTGAAATTGGAAGAATTTGGCCTTGTATGTTTAGAGCTAGACTAGCCACGGTGGCTGAGAGTGCTAACGCGCTAGCTCGCTGGCATCGGGAGAGCGTGGGTTCGAATCCAACCTTGGCCGTCCTGAAAATGGTTTTCGTGGGTTTCCATGTTGCCCACCAGGCAAATGCCGCGATGGTTCCTTTCAACAGGCCCACGATCGACCCTTCACCAAAATTTACTTTCCTGACCCTTCCTTATTTAGACCCAACCGATCAGCCTTTCACCATTCCCAGTTGCAGGCTATCTGTTGACAAGGTGAGCTCAGCTCCCAGACACCGTCCTTGCGACGGTAGAGGAATGATCACTCACATTCAGTGGGTGTAGCTGAGCTGGGAGGATAGGCCTAAGCCATTTAAAAATATGTTCCGAGGTAGTTTCATTAATTTCTTCCTTTCTTTCTTTCTATTCTTTTCATGACCATTTTATTATATAGGTCTACCGGGAACAGAATGTTAGTTTCTGATTTAAAATACACAATTTCAATTTTCAATCCGTGACCTCAATTTATGTACCATCGCGGCATTCACTTGGATTAGAAGTAGGAAGCCACGGAACACCACTCCTTGGATTGTTGAGGCAGGAATAGATCCCACCTCTTCTCAGATCTGTCTCACGAGACTGAGTGAACCCCGTTCCAGTCCTCGGTCCAGAATTTCTTTGCAGAGCCGGGAATCGAATCCGTGGTGCCACGACACAGAAGGCTTTGTTTCGATCTGTAGTGAAAGTCCATATGAAAGGCGCAATACATATCATTATTTACATTTCTGCAAGATGGGGATTAAATGTTATAAAAGTACACTTAATTAAGCACATGTGTCTGGAGAATGTAATTGATACCCAACATGCCCCACGGCTATTTAATGTTTCGATGGTAAATTAATTATCGTTGTCAATTAGCAGTATTATTAGTTTTATGACCAAGAAATCCCATCCACCAGCCAATAAAAACTGGTTTTAAAGACTACATAACTGGACCAGTTCCTTTTATTACAAAGAGAGTAATATTCTATCGCTAGGAACGTCTAGTGACTGGCGTTTACCTGTACATTGAGTTAGTGAGAGATGTGACTTGATGGACGTTTGACAAAGTTTCATACCAACCTGTGAAATAGAAAATAATCAGAGGCGAACACGTTAATGATGAACTCATCGTGGAGATAGCGTGATATAACTGTGATTAAATTAGAATCACTTTCTACAATTTCAAACTTCCTGTGTGGAATGGTTGCTTTTAGCATTCCTCTGAGTCAGAAGCCAAGGGCATGTTTTTTCCTTCTCCCGCGTTTGGTGGAAAGGTTATTTATTGGCTTCCAGCTATTTTCTTTCCCACTACAGATACCCCCTTCATTCCCAGAAATTGTCAGTGGAATATTGATATTGCCAATTTCAGTTGTGCTTAACAGTGGTTTCTGAAATTCGCGTCGTTTATTGATAGATAATATGGACCCAAATTCATCCGTTGTTCTAATTTAATATATTCTACGCCAGAATTAAGGTTTTAATCTTTGAAATGAATGTAGTTAACAAAGTCATACTTAGCATTGTCATACACATACACATTAGTAACTAGGCCTACATTTTTTTTTTTAGCGTATGGCTTTTAGTGCCGGGAGTGTCCGAGGACATGTTCGGCTCGCCAGTTTTTGTAGCTGCTTCGAGACGGACACCCAATGGGTGAGCTACAAGTACCGTTGGGGAGGAAGTTGGAAGGGAGGGCCGAGGAGTTGGAAGGTAGCGGCTGTGGCCTATAGTTAAGGACCAACCCCGGCATTTGCCTGGAAGGAAGATGGGAAACCATCTTCAAGGTTGCCGGTGGGGGGATTCGAACCTCCTCGCCTCCCGGATGTGAGCGACTGCCAACAGGCATGCCGCAACGACCTCGGCTAACTCACCCGGTTAGGCCTACATTATATAGCATAACAGGTTTCTTTAGACCAATCCCTTCTTAACTACGGCTATATTTTACGGCCAGTACTGGGAAACTCATGGTCACCTATACTAATTTCAGGGGACCGAATATGTACCTTAGTCCATCCTTGCAATAATGTATTGGAAAAGGTACCTTGGTTCAATTGAAGTAGCTGTATCTTGACTTGGGAAGGCGATTTGTGCCTCGCAAGTTTGTCAATACCTTGAAATAGTTAGGTTATCGCATTAACAAAGAAAACTTCGCGTAATGGCAAATTGTTGTGTAATTTTAGGTGTGCAAACGGATGAAATTTTGAAATATAATAGTTCTTCTTTAGTAACAATATACCCAAATTTCGCGAATCCTTCACTTGGGAAAACAAAGTATCTATACTAATTACGTATACAACTTGAATTCTATGCCCATGCTTCTCAAGTCAAGGAAATATGCGCTTGGTTCACTTTACCTCTAACCCCCTCAAATGCTGGAGAAGTCATGATAGGATTTTGTAATTTTAATCAATTAATTCATCACCAGTTTGTGCGCCCATCCTTAGCAACAAAGCGACGTGCTGGATAAGCATCGGGAGGGAACATGGATCACGTGTTCTGCTAGTCATCCTGGTAACTGCGCTGGAGATGCAGCTTCTGCGCGATCTGGGTGGGCTATGTCTTCACCGTATCGTGAGAGGGACTCTGTGGCTCTCCTTACTACTGTCCAATGATTCGAGATCATAAATCATTCAACGAAGCCCCCACTTGTTTTGATGCAGCACATAGAACCTGTCTTGCACGTTTGAGCTGGCGTGGAGAGTGGAAGAGAGACGGAGGGAAGCAGGAACGTGGATTGCAACGCTTGTACATCGAGGATACTGTGGTTTCAGCACCAAATGACTACGTATTTGTTCGTATGTGTTTGCCATTCCATTTGCTACACCCCCTACTTCATACCGTAGTGACTAGCATTCTCGGCTGTTGACTGGCTGCGAGGCGCAAAGGTAACGTTCTCGCCTGCTGTTACTAGGTTCGGGGGATCAAATCCCGGTGCACTCACTTGGCTTTAAAGGGTGCGTAGGCTAAATGCGAGTGAGCCATGTCAGTAGATTTACTGGCACGTTTAAGATCCCCTTCGGGGCGAAATTTTGGCACCCTGGTGTCTCTAAAAGCCGCAGTTACTAATAGGAACGTAAAGCCCATAACATTATTGTTATTTGTATTATTATTATTATTTATATTGGCTGTCACCGTGGAGGCCCAGGCTTGGCTCTGCCAAGAAATTTAATTCTGGCCTGAGGGTTGGAACGAAGTTCATTTAGCCCCTTGAGACAGAACTGAGAAGAGGTGGTGTCGTTCCTACTTCAGCCATCCTGGAAGTGGTTTTCCAAGGTTTTCCACTTCTCCCCTAGACGAATGCCAGGGTGGTAACTAATATAAGGCCACGGCTGTCTCTTATCCAAATCTTACCTCAATTACAAATACACAAATCACAATGACACAGGTTATCGGACATATTCCACACACACACACACACACACACACACACCACACACATACATACACACACACACACACACACACCAGTACACGGGGCTACATGACCACGATACCGTAAATCTCTTAAATAAAACAACAATAACGTTTGTTACACTATCGTGCACTAAAGTAGGCGAAGTACACGTTTCCTTGTTTTGAGCGAAATGGATAGATTATGATCCAAGTTAACTTACACAGACACACTAGTCTTGCACAGCAGTATTGAGATTTGTGCCACTGAAGATCTTCTGCTTGTTCGTTGTAATTCAACAATTTGACTCCGAGATAGCGATAAACCTGAAATTGGTGTCTGGGTTTTATGTTGTTGTTAGTTCATTTGAGGGGCTTGGGGCATCTTGGTCATCAGCACCGTGTAGTTGGGTGTGTGTTAAACCTGTCGGATAACATGTATGTTAGGCCTATGTGATGACTATAGTAATACTTTTAACTGTATTAGGGACAGGGATGAGGTAGGTGCCCCGAGACTTGAAGTAAGGTACTATCCCAGCATTTGCCTGGAGGGAGTTTGGGAAAACGTGGGGAAAGAACACACTTTGGATAGCCGTTGTCAGCGCCAGGGTCCGAACCTACGATCTCCGACTTGCTGCAGCTCACACGACCACTGTCTGGGTTTTAGTAACATCATCATTTTAACCTATCCGATCTAGCTGTCTAATAGAGTTTATGTTCGACCCTGACTATTATATGTCAGAAAACTGTACTATAATGAGGCTCATTATAATACTATTTTTCATTATGAAACAGTTTCTCCCACCAATCAGAGCTCAAGAAACAGTTGTTTGACCAATTAGATAAGGATATCGTCGCACCTACGCTGAGTTCCACGGCCTTGCAATTTAAATTTCACTGCGTGGCCTAGTGTCATAGTAGGGTAATCGAGGAGGCCATGATCAAATACAAGGCATTCTCTGCGTCACATGCGCTCTGTTTAGTACATAAAACTGGCGAAATCTCGACAGATATTTATGAATATTTATGTTCGAACATAAAATAGTTATAATAATTATCGTCGAACATAAACAGTCGCATGCAACTCGCCTATAATGGTAATTAAGACACTCGTATGGAAATTTTAAAACTAGCATACGCTCCTTTTATAAACATACTCGTGTCTTAATTATTGCCATTATAGGCTCGTTGCATAATGTACTATGTATTATCGTCTAGCTTTATGATTTGCATGGTGTAGTTGTTATTGTTCTTTTAAATTCGTTTTACAATCAGGGTGCATCTTTGGTCATCAATCCCATGTGCTTGGAATTTGTCTGATAACCTGTGTTTGTGTGGTGACTGTAGTAGTGAATGCCCCAGGACTCGTCGAAATAAGATTTATCCCGACATTTGCCTGAATGGAGTGCGGGAAATCCCAGGGGAAACCACAATCAGGATAGCCGCTGTTAGAGCCGGGATTCAAAACTCCGATCTCTGGACTTGCTGTAGCACCCCGTCGCAGTCGTGGTGAGCGAATTATCGCGCACGGCTGCGCTACAAAGTATGGTATATTTGAAATGAGGACTTGGAGTTAAAGTAAATTGCTTAGGATGTTCACATTGTGCCGACTACTTCTGTACGCGAACATGCTCTCAGCGTCGGCAAGTAATTAAACAGCTCCATTTACCAAGGGAGAGGACTTCTATTGAGTGAAAGTACTTTTCTATGTCCTGCGGTCAGTAGCTTCGTGTTGACACTAGGCTCCTCTTAAGACCAGTTAGCTTATTCATAACTATTAGCGCCATTTGGTGTTCGTAATAACCGCACAGGGAAAAGATAAAACACCACGGTTCTAGTCTTAACTTATAGTTGTTGCTGTTGATTCATTTTGTGTCACCATTTAGCCACGGAGCCGGACGCACAAAAGTTAGTAGCCAGTGGTTTATTCCGTCCGCCGTAACAAGTCATAGTGCTCGAATTTCCTCGTTTCACGTTTATGTGAGCCATATTGCAAAACATCGTGGTCATGTAACCCTATGTACTTGTGTGAGTGGGCCAGATGACCTCACTGTTCCGCACCTTAAAACTCCAATAACTACTTGTGTGAGTGTGAGATTTGTCCGATAACCTGTATTATTGTGATGGCTGTATTAGTCTGTGTAGTTGTACTTCAGATGAGGATTGGGAAGGAAGTAGCCGTGATTTTAATTTAGGACCCATCCTGGCATTCGCCTGGAGTGGAAGTGGGAAACCATGGAAACCCACTTCCAGGATGGCTGAGGTGGGAATCAAACCCTCCTGTTCTCAGTTTTGTCTCACGAGGTAGAGTGTAGGCTACCCCGTTGCTTCCCTCAGACCAGAATTCAATTTCTTTGCTGAGCCGGGAATCGAACCCGGGCCTCCGCACTGAGAGTCAAGAGTGCTAGCCACTACGCTCCGAGGTGGACTTTAACTTATAAAGACCTTGGTAAGTTTCTGTTGTTATTGTGTCCATCCTTTGGCGCTGTAAATAGCATTCTTGGCTGTCAGCGCTGAGGTCCAGGTTCAGTTCCAAGTTCTGCCAATAAATTTAATTCTATAGTAATAATATTATTCGTTGTACGTCCCATTTAACTACTGCGGCTTTTAGAGACGCCGGGGTGCTGGAATTTTGCTCAGAAGGGGATCTCTAACGTGCCAGTAAATCTATTGGCACGGCTCCCTCAGATTTGCGCACCCTCAAATCCCAGCTGACTGCGCCAGGATTTGATCCTGCTACCTTAGGCACAGCAGGCAAGAACATTACCTCTGAGCAATGAGGCCAGTCAAATTTAGATCTGGTCTGAGGGTTGGAACGAGGTACACTCAGTCTCTTGAGGCAGAACTGAGAAGAGGTGAGTTCGATTCCCACCTAAACCAACCTTGAAGTGATTTTCCTTGGTTTTCAAGTTCTAATCTGGGCTCAGACCGAAGGAAGGAAGGAAGGAAGGAAGGAAGCTTGTACTCATGACTGTTAATCTCGCGATAAAAAAAACACAGCCAAGTTGCTGACCCAATATTCGTACTCGCAGCTCATCAGGCATATGCACAGTATTAGTACTCTCAAATATCCTTCGAACAGTCATATAAAGTATATAATTAATCATCTCACGTCTAAAAATAAAGCCAAAGGACGAATTTCTCCCTCAAATGCATTGTATTTTAATACATTGAGGGAGACATAAATATTTACCAATGAATTTAATTAAGTTAACAAAAAAAAAATGCCATCCTACATCGGAGTGAAAGGAGCCCTATAGGGCACCAGACTCCTAGCATTTTTCTATCGTCACTTGGTGATATATGACTGACCAAGAGTACTACTAGATCTGAATGTTCGTTTAGGAAACAGTGAATACTTATTGTTCAATTAACTTATTAATTATAGCCAGTAACGTACCAATGTCCGTCCAAAATGCTCCTTGCATGTTTATTTGTCCTCCACTATTCCTTGGGGCGTGGTGGCTCAGCGGTCTAGCTGTATGCCTCTCACCAAGGCGGTCCGGGTTCGATTCCCGGTCAATGCATGTGAGATTTTCGAAGTGAAATGCCATGTCCTGTGGTTCGGATTCCACGTAAAAAGGAGGTCCCGTGGCTCATATTCACGAGATTCACGGTCACGTAAAACTGCAATCTTCCTTCTTCCACTATTCCTGTAATCGTTGTGGTATATTTCGTCAGCCGTAACAAGTCATAGTGCTCGAATTTCCTCGTTACACGTTTATGTGAGACATATTGCAAAACTTCGAGAACGATTAATCTTCCTATTAGAACAATCTAAAACATATTTTGAGAGATTTATCCTTATGCCATTTTCACTACTTGTGTCACGCAAAGAAAAAAGAATGAATGCTTCTTACATTTAAGACGACTTGCAGTTCATGCCGCCAGCCCCGTGGTGTTAGGGTAGCGCGCCTGCCTCGCACTTGGAGGCCCCGGGTTAGATTCCTGCTCCGTCAGTGATTTTGGAAACTGTCGTGAGGGCTGGAACGGGGTGCACTCAGCTTTGTGAGGACAATTGAGTAGCTGCCTGACAGTGAGGCAGCGCCCCAGGCACGGAGACCAAGATTAACGGCCAACGGGACCCGACGCGCTGACCAGGCGTCATCCCATGATCTGCGGGCGAAGTGGTTGGGCAGCGGTCGCTTCGTAGGCCTAGGCCCTGCATGGGCTGTAGCTCTACGGGGTTTGATTTTTTTTTCTGGCTGAGGAGATGTTTGGCCTCGGTTTACTAAACGCTCCTTGGCTCTGCTGGGTGCAGAATAGCAGTGATTTTAATATAGAAAGGAGGAGGGCGGTATTAATGCTATTTATTCCACAATATATTCATTTACGGGCTTTGCGACATCGTAGTTATGTATCCCCCGTGTTCTTGGGTGTGTTGGTGTGAATTCGTGTGATAACATGTGTCATTAATGACGGCTGTACCAGTGTATGTATTTATAATTAAGACCAGGGTTGCGAAGGAGGCGGTCTTGGCTTTACGTTAGGAACCATCCCGACATACCTGGAGTAGATGTGAGAAACCGCGGAAAACCACTTCTAAGATGGCTGTGGTAGGAATCGAGCCCACCTCTTCTCAATTTGCCTCACCAGGCTGTGTGTACTTCGTTCCAACCCTCGGAATTGGCGGAGGTGGGAATCGAACCCGGACCTTAGGCTTGACAGTCAAGATTGCCAAGCCATTACACCACGAGGTGTTCTATGTACAGTGTATTGTAACCCATTGGTAAATGGAGAAAATCTTCGTCAATACGGCCTATATTCAGTGTAGTGAATTATGAAACGCTATGAATGTGCTATCGTTCGCTGAACCACAAAACCACATAAAAGCATAGAGATACAGACTGCCTTAATTTGTTTGATGAAGTCACTCGAGCTGGTGTCTGACAGTGCACGTGTTCTCTCTTGCAAGTTCTTTTATTAGGTTAAAACTTCCTCAATTGAAAATTTTGGTGAAGTTTCTAAACCATTCACTTGACACGGAACGTGTTATAACTGTGTTTCACTTCCTATCAGCGTGCTAGATCGAAAGAAACTCGGTGAATGGGGCAGGAAACCACAATAGCCTCATGCCAGGCTGCTGCTACTAAATACGCGTCCTCTTCGCGCCTCGCCAAAACGAAACCGAAATCAACCAGGGAGATCAAAGTTGAAGAGGGAGGTCGAGCGTTTAGTGCATGGCTGTAGTGTAAAGCAAGCAGACCAATCAACTGCGGCTATTTGAACTCTGAAGCTAAGAGAGAGAGTGTGTGTGTGTGTCTGTGTGTCATGATTATCTCCGTAAGTTCAAGGGACATGCGCAGGCATATTAGGCATTACGATCAAAAGGTTGAACGCCGGTCTTTCACCACTTCATCCTGGGTTTTGAGGGCAGATAACCTCGCTGCTTCGCTCCTCAAGACAACAATCATCATTGTCATCCTAGGTTCAAATCTCTGTCGATGCGTGTCAAACCTTTACTGAACAAAGTGTGATCTCCAGTTTCTCCTGTCACTTTTTACTCTCATGATTAATTTCTTTTTTCCCGGGTGAGTGCGATAAGCCTCAGCACTAGCTGGTACACCATCGTATGGCCTAGCACTTGCTTGGAATTTAGTAATTACTTGCATAAGTACCCGTTCTTAGAACGGCTTTTTGTGGAGTTATTGAAGAAAAGAAACATGTGACAAAATCATTTATCAATTAGATTCAGCCTTTTACCTTTCTGTCTCCCATAGATGGGATGCTGTAATACAAATATCTCGTAAACGGTTGATTCTAAGCCTCAAAACATGATTTCCCGGTTTCCCTTACCGTAGGTCCATACGGCTTTTGTTTCTCACATTATGGGGCTCAAAATTAGTTTTGTCGTGTCTTTCTACGACACATTTGATATATAACTTATTTTAGCATGTATTTTGAGGGGGTTTTCCCCCATAGCCCCCTTTTATGAGAGGTACCGTAATCAGTTTTATAACTGATTGGTGCCTGGCCTATGATGGATACCCAAACCAAATTTTACGTTGATCCAGCAAGCCGTTCACGAGTTATAAGCGTGCAAACTGACAAGACATTTTATTTCTTTTTGTGCGCATTCGTTATAAAACAGTCTAAAACGCGTAATTAATGCAAAATGTCGTGGAAATTCAGAAAAAAAAAACTTTTATTTATTTATAGAGAGAACTAGCAACCCGACCCGGCTTCGCCCTGGAACAGTTATGAATGCATTACGTGATGAGCGCTTTTATTTTTTTCAGTGTCAAAGAACAACGACCAATATGCGTTTTACGTCTTGGCATGATGGGTTAAAATCACTGACTAGACTATTAGTTATATTATCATGGAGATGCATGTGCAACAAATTCTGGTCAGTCGTAATTTAAGAATGGCGAGGTGCATGAAACACAAATCCCCCTTCCGTCCAATCTTAACTGGACTGTGAATTTTGCGGAACGAAAAGTTCACAGACGAAATGAAGAAAAGCCGAGTTGCACTTCCAGGGAAACTCCAAACACAACCACTCTTCTCTAAAGTTTTTAACTCAACACGACTCGACAGTTTGCTGCTGGCTGTATCTGGGGCAATAAGCTCGTCCACTAGCTAAGCTGTAACTGGGGTGATAGACTCGCCCCTAGCTAGCTCGTAAACTGTCGCCTCAGTAACTGAATGGAGATTGTTGCAAGAAATGAAAACGTAAAAACACTTATAGTAGGCGATGTAGATATGCTCGCCCGGGCTTTTTTGTAGACCTTTTCATGCTGGACAATTCTTACACTCATAGTATATATATACAGTATTTTAACGGTTTGCCCAGCGTAAGCTTAAAAAGCGCACGGACGCCAGTTTTTTTCGACCTTTCCACTGAAATCGTTAGTGCTTGACTTCCTTTGGTCATAAATAAATTATTTTTTACAGAAACCTTCCTCAAGATATCCTTTACAGAATGGTGAAAACCACATCAAAATCCATTCAGTGGTTCTCGAGATTATCCGTGACATTCAAGAATCGAGGACTTTGTTTTATACGAACAAGGGGAGGATACGATGTATGGGTCACCGATTCGAACCATCTTTAGTACATGTGTAGGGCATGACTAGGCATATACCAGGTGCAAGTAGTAAGGTGCGCTTCTCAGCCGATTCCTAGAAATTAATTATTAATTATTCGTAATTGCTGTAGCGCGTTCATGTGCGCTGTACGTTACCTTGAAGCCCAAGAGTGCATGGCTCAGCGGTAAAAGCCCTGCTTCGTAAGCGTGGGATCACTAGTTCGTATCCCACCTATGAGCCTCTTTTTTTTTTTTTTTTTGTAAAGATAGGCATTTCGTACAACTGTAGGTGTCGTGAATAATGTTCATTTTGTAGTCAATTGTAATAACGTGTACTGTGAGCGGGAAAATGAATTCTGAAATCATCGTATGGGGGGGAACGTTTGTGACATTACATAATGTACAGTCGGGGCATTGCAAATACATTGGTATTATACATGGCCAGGTGTACTCTATTATATGTATACGTTTATACACTGAAGGCCCAGTTTGTTCCGTTCATTGCACGTCAGTGAACCATCAGACCACTCCGCACCCCGCAAATAGTGTCTCATGCTATGGGTATTGGTTGTGTTACCGTTTTTACTATTCATGACATTCATCAACACAAAAATATTTCTATTTTTTTACACACTCATAACAATTCCAAGACTCTCCTTTTTTTTTCTTCACTGCCTACTTGATATTTCTACTCTCGCACTGCCTTTTTGTTACTCTGTTCTCGCACTGCCTTCTTGATACTCTGCTGGGAAAGTGTTCGGAACTGGCGAGGTCACCTGCACCCAAACTAACGATAACGGTGGGCAGGAGGATAAACGGTTCACCCAGGAAACGTTGAATGCCGCATTCGTTCCTTGGCTTTTCAACATCATACGAGTGGGAATAATTGTGCAATGTCGGATATTACACGTTATAGTGATGTGCCGGTGCCTACGAAGGCCGATGGAAGTGGACCGCATTCAAATTCCGCGACAAGGATGTAATCTCCTGTACGATTTATTCCCACTCCCCTTTCCCGCTCACATAACACGTTATTACAACTGACTGCAAAATGAACATTATTCACGACACCTACAGTTGTACGAATTGCCTATGTTTACAAAAAAAAAAGAGAGCTCACCGGTGGGATTCGATCCAGTGATCCCACGCTTACGAAGTAGGGCTCTTACCGCTGCACCACGCACTCCTTTGCTTCATGTTAACGTACAGCGCACATGAAGGCGCTACAGCAATTACGAATAATTAATAATTAATTTCTCGGAATCGGTTGAGAAGCGCATCTTACTACTTGCACCTGATATACGCCTGGTCATGCCCTACACGTGTACTAAAGATGGTTCGAATCGGTGACCCATACATCGTATCCTCCCCTTGTAAGTAGAGATTATACGCCAATCAGTATAATTTAATATAATAGTCTATAATCCCCCTTCCGTCCAATCTTAAATTGACTGTGAATTTTGCGGAACGAAAAAATCACAGATGAAATAAGAGTTGCACTTCCAGGGAATGGCGAGGTGAATGAAACTCAAATACCCCTTCCGTCCAATCTTAACTTGCCTGTGTTTCATAGGCGAAATGAAGAAAACCCGAGTTGCACTTCCAGGGAACTCCAAACACAACCACCCTTCTCAGAAGTCTTAACTCAACACGACTCAACGTTTTGCTGCTGGCTGTATCTGGGGCAATAGTTTCGCTCGCTAGCTAGGCTGTAACAGGGATGATAGACTCGCCCTTAGCTAGCTCGTAAACTGTCGCCTCAGTAGTTTATTGGACATGGTTGGAAGAAATTAAAACGTAAAAACACTTATAGTGGGCGATGTATTGAAGATAGACATATGCTCTCCCGGACTTTTTTGTAGAACTTTTCATGCTGAACAATTATTACACTCATTGTATTTAGATATTTTTAACGGTTTGCCCAGCGAAAGCTTACAAAGCGCTCGGACGCAAGGTTTCTTTCGCCTTTCCCCTGAAATCGTTACTGCTCGGCTTCCTTTGATCATATATAAATTATTTTCTACAGAAATCATCCTCGATATATCCTT
Organism: Meconema thalassinum; assembly: GCA_946902985.2. Classification (NCBI taxonomy): domain Eukaryota; kingdom Metazoa; phylum Arthropoda; class Insecta; order Orthoptera; family Tettigoniidae; genus Meconema; species Meconema thalassinum. The sequence goes on along the minus strand of OX336389.2, from coordinate 1,221,468,827 downwards.
TAAAGAATGGTGAAAACCGCATCAAAATCCATCCAGTGGTTCTCGAGTTTACCCGTAACATCCAAGAATCAGGGACTTTGTTTTATACTAAGTAGAGATAACGATCATAAAATTATTATTATTATTCTATTATCATATTGCCTGTGGACAGAAAGTAGTTCAGAATGAAAGATGAATTTTATTGTGGCCCTACATACCGTCCATGTTTCCCTGAGGCGCTGATTTCTGGACTACTCATTGAAGGACTGGGAAACCCTTGCCAGCATGTGCACCAGGATGCGAAGGTAGAGAGGTTCTAGATCTAGAGGGTGTTATTGCAAACATTTTCTCCTCTTCCAGCTGTAGTCTTCCGGAATTACATTTCATTGCCGTTCATATGTGATTTCATAATATTTTCCACCATTTGTGTTTATATTCCTATAGTCATTTGACCAGCTTTATTGCAGAGCCAGTTTCCCCTAGCTGGTATTTATTTCAAAGTTATTTTCAATTTCTAACACCTAATACCCTTTTACGTAAAAACCTCCAGATGAATTCGTGAAAATATAACAATATATCTAACGAGCTGAGATTTTAAATCCGACTACGGAATATTCATTGACTGTTAAATATCGTGCAATTTGATTTGCTGCGGTATTTTAAGCCAATTATTGCGTGATAAATCTAATTAAGGAAATACGTTGCCTCCAGAGTCATTTCACTCGCATTATAATAATTTAATTTGCTCCATTTTGCCCATGAAGTAGCTACAGCTTGGATGCCGAGCCGGTTATAGCTATCCATTGAAGACACGGCCAACATTTAGTGCACCCACCATATGACTACAATGTCCTTTGTCCTTTATCCTTTATGTGTTTTCTTTTTTCGAGAATTGCATCGTTTCCTCTAAAGTCTCGTAATGAGAACTTGATAATTACGTAGAATGGCATTTCACAATTTTTAATTTAATTTTATATTATTTGATTTCATTTCTTGTTTTTTTTTCTACACTTAATTTCCTAAGAAATAAGTTAATGCTGCGACAAAACTCTCGCTACATCGCTCAGTATTCAACCGACTGTGAATTCAGGATATCTCACTCATAACCTGGAGGTAATGCCAATAATTGCTGGGACAAGCAGACGGGAGAAATGTTCGGAGGATACCCATAATGAAGATATAAAGGATAAGGTGGGAGTGGACAAACTGTTAGGTGAGAGTGTTCGTAAGAGCCGGCTCTGATAGTGTCGAGACATGTGATGCGAATGACGGAGGAGAGATTTCCTAAGAAGCTTATGAGAGCAGGTACAGAGGATAAGAGAGGCAGACGTAGGAAATGAAGGTTAATCTCGGATTTTGCGATTTAAGAAGCAAAAGTCACAGTGCTCACTGAAAATAGATCAAGTGGGTGCCTCGCCTCGTTCGCTCACGGAGAGTTGCAGACTAGACTGGACGCTCAAAGGCAGACCAACATTTAATGAATATTAATTAGTTCGACTGTTGTTATTGTTTATTGTTTCTATCGCAGGTCCCGCGGTGTAGAGTTGGCACGCCAACCCTTTATCAAGGAGATCCCGGGTTCAAGTCTTGGCTCCGTCAGGGATTTTAGATCTGACGTAAGACCTAGAACGAGGTGATTCATCCTCCTAAGGACAATTGAGTAGCCTTCATCCGACTGGCAGAGACCCTGGTCAACATTCCACACACACCCAAGTACACGGAGCTAAAAGACCACAAAGTCCAAGCCCCTCAAATGAAAAAACAAAACCTTTTCTACTTTGTTATAAAACCCGTTTAGGGAACTCAAAGGAACACTTTAAAACCCATTGTGCATTGTAATAAAGACTGTTGCAGACACGTAATATTACTATAGATTTCTAATTCGTACTGAAGGCCCCATGTAGCCTTCGTGGCTTATGCGGCAGCACGTTGGCCTCTCACCGCTGGGTCCGTGGTTCAAACCCGGTCACTCCATGTGAGATTTGTGCTGGACAAAGCGGAGGCAGACAGGGTTTTCTCCGTGTACTCCGGTTTTTCCTGTCACAAATTTCATTCCTGCAACACTCTCCACTATCATTTAATTTGTCATGCATTTAATCATTGCCCCAGGGGAGTACGACAGGCTTCGGCAGCCGGCACAGTTCATATCCTCGCCGCTAGATGGGGGCTTCATTCATTCAATTCCCTGACCCGGTCATTCGAATGGAAGCAGGCTGTGGATTTACATTTTCATTGAAGGCCCCATGTACTTGGATGTGAGTTTGATCTGTCTGATAACCTGTGATTCTGTAGTGACTGTAGTATTGTATGTAGCTTTAATTATTAGGGACAGCGATGGGCTAGGTGCCCCGGGACTGGAGAAAGTGTGGAAACACTCGTGGGGATCCACATTCAGGATAGCCGCTGTCAGGGCCGGGATTATAACCTCCTATCTTCCAACTTGCTGCAGCTCCCCATCGCAGTCGTGGTGAGTGACTTAACGCACATGGCTGCGTCGCGTCGTTGGGTATGGATTTTTAGAACCTATTTTGTACTGCATGAGCTATCTATTTTGAGACAGGGGCGTGGCGGCACATCGGTCAAGCTGTTGGCCTCTGACCTCGGCGGACTGGGTTCGATTTCCCGGTCAATACATGTGAATTTTCAAAGTGAAATGTCCTGTGGTTCGAATTCCAAGTAAAAAGGAGGTCCCGCGGCTCGTGATCTGGAGATTAACGGTCACGTAAAACTACAAGCGTCCTTCTTTCTTTTGAGACATAGTAAAATCTGACGTAAAATCACAATGCATAGTTGTTTTATGTAAGGGATTGTGACAACGTGATTAACAACCTCCTTTACCTGGGTGTGTGGGGAATTGGTTTGATAACCTGTGTAGGCCTATGTTGCTATTTATATTGTGTTGATTTTAATCAAGGATGTACAAAGTGTCATGGTGGTAGGGGGAGATCCTGCACTATCAAGTTACCACTGCTGCTCTCCACAGTGTTGCCCGTCCTTTTACTTTTCTCTCTCTCTCTCCTCTTTTATATCAACTCTCACTTGTTTTCGCACCCCTCTTTCTCCTCATTTCCCCTCGCCTACCATTCGCACACGCCCTACCCTCCCTTCTCTCTGTTTAGAAACGAAGTAAACACGAAGTGTTCGTCTTTGTGTTCCTGGTTTCAGAATGGTTTATTTTTCACAGTCCCAAAGTCCCATCTGATAACTGCCCGCCACATCTATCCTGAGACTTTTCAATGAATGTAGGACGTACCGAAGGTACACCGCTAGTCTCCTCCGATCGAAATAATTAGCCCACAGTAGTAGAGATCTAAAATCTCAAATTCTCACTGAATATTTGCATTGCTATTTATTCATGAAACACTGTTATGCTTTGCGAGTTTTGTATGTATTCATTATAAAGGATATGTTGTTTGACAAATGGAATTGGTAATGAATTCCCCGCATTTGTTTGTTTGTTTGTATCTGTTTGATACCATTAACTTTGCACGATTTTGTTTCCCCTTCGCATTCTTTTCTGTCATGTCAATTAACAGTCTAATATAATACTAATGAAAATAATGAAACTGCAATGATAATAAATTAGTGCAGAAGTGAGGTCTGTTCCAAGTTTTGAAGCCATATCATTCTGTTTTGCCTTCCTAATACTACAGAGAGAGCCTTCTCTAGAGAACGGACCTTTGCATCGCCGTGTAACGTCAGGGGCACTCTGGCTAGCCGCCTGTCGAGCAAGGCACTGGCGCTAGCGGCAGAGTAGCGCCCAACTAGTTCAACACATTTACTCTTTTTAACTTATTTAGTAATCATCATTACTTACATGAATTTCAGAGTAGTTGCTGGAATTGCCGTCCTTCATTTTCTAAACGCACATTGCACCAAAGTAGGAAGTATTGGTATACTCGCTGAAATTCCTCCTCGCTGATATTTATTATCAGCTGTGTAGTTGTTTCGTTCTCGACAGTCTCCAGAGTACGGGGATTGTTTCTTTAAACCTTTTCTTTAAGATTCCCCCACAAGTAAAAATCACACAGCACTGAAACTTACGAACACATTTACTGTAAGATTTCTTGAGATGATAAGTTTACACTAGGAAAATTAGATGTTTTGTTCCATGCCAAACCATGTTCACGGGATACGAAATAACCTACAGTACTTCACCACAAGTCGTAATTATCTCAACTAAGGTATCTTGCCAGCTCCGTATGTAACAGGCCTAAATTCAATGATAACATTCGGGGTTTCCTGACTTGCTCTTGTGTAATGAGCAAATGCTTGTCAACTGGCGGTTACTAATCGCTCTCCGCCCGCCACACAGGCCGGTAAGGCTCCGTTCTATAGGGAAGGCTCTCACTGTATATTCAGGTTGCTGTTCAGTTGGTCAACATGCTAATGGGAGCCATTATATGAAAATGCAGTCTCAATTTAAAAATAAAAATTATGGCTATACATAGCACAACTGTAAAGAAATGAAAAAGTCCATAAAGTATGCAATGTTTGTCCATGTGGTTCTTGTAACAATATTTGTAAAACGTCCATTCTTCTCTCCATTCCTTTTCCCCTCTGTTGTCTCCCCAGCCCTCCCCCATCTGCCCTCCCTGGACTGCGGCTGCACTCATTACAGCCTCTTAAAACCCACCCAGAGTCATTCTGGGAAATGGAATGACGTAGTTATAGAAGTTCGAGAATCTGTGTGCTGTCTGGACCGAGATGCTAGGGATCTCTTCCCTCCTTTCCACACTCCATCTCCTTTTATCGGCTTTAACTTCTTTAAGTAGAGATACCTGCCTTTCCAAGGAGCACGTAGCCCATGCTAGAGAGAAATAGAAAAGAAAAACCTTTTTTTTTTTTGCAGGAAAACTCCTTTCTCATATTTGTTTAAAAAACCATGGATACAAACTTTCACTTTTGCGTTATTACATGATATAGCCTATATCACAACATTTTCCGTGTATTGAAATGGATAGATAGTATACGTGTTTTAGGGCTGCTCTATAAGAAATCTGAAAATATGGTTGAAATGAAAATCCACAGCTTGCTTCCAGTCTCCGACCGGGTCAGGAATGGAATGAATGAAGCCCCCATCTAGCGGCGAGGATATGAACTGTGCCGGCTGCAGAGGCCTGACGCACTCCTCTGGGGCAATGATTAAATGAATGACAGATGAAATGAAATGATAGTGGAGAGTGTTGCTGGAATGAAATTTTGACAGGGAAAACCGGAGTACCCGGAGAAAAACCTATCTGCCCCCGTTTTGTCCAGCACAGATCTTACATGGAGTGACCGGGATTTGAACCACGGACCCAGCGGTGAGAGGCCGGCGTGCTGCCGCCGAAGCCAAGGAGGCTTCCTGAAAATATGGTTGTTCCTTTTAAATTTTGTGTAAATCTGTGAACGTCCTATAATGTTTATTTTACACCAGTTGACTTGTAATTGAGTTTGAAAGAATAGTGAAAATGACTGTAGTTCAGCTTTAACACTGTAACACTTACTTGAACAAAGAATTTTTATAGATATGTATTTTAGCCTCTGAATGAAGCATTGTCACTAACAAAAATAATATACTCTAAAAGGACCAGGCACATCGGTAGTGTTTGCCAGTAAGACTTCTGCAGTACTACAGCAGCATTCAAAATAGATTTATGGTGTTTCAAGCCATTTTTCAGTGTTGTCTTAGTAAACAAATGTTTGATGCTTTTCAGTTGGTCAACACGATTGCACCCAAATCCTGAAAAAAGTGTATTTATTAATCGCATGTAATACTTTTTTCAGGATTAGGGAATAACCCTTCTCATTTGAGTACAATCGTGTTGACCGACTGAAAAGCATCAAACATTTGTTTGCTAAATAGATTTGAAGCTCTCAGCTATCGATTATTGACAATGATTGTATCAAGAGGCAGAATAGTTTAGGATATCAATGTCAAAACTATGCGAAAATTTAAAAACTCATTTTTCTTACCAACACTCTCCTAAATTATAATTTGATTATCGGAAGCCAAAATTTGCAAGAGCTCTTCAATTGAATTTTGCCTATTTTTTTATGCATGGGTGCTTTGATATTAACCTAATATGTGAGTCGGTGGAAAGAAACGCAGAAGCTACTAGGCACTGAAACGAGACTAACAAAATATTCTGAGAAATTACTTATTTTTTGATGTATGAGGAGCAGTACAAAATATCTCTCTGTCCCATACCCTGTTCACAGTGGTGGAAATCCGCGTTCCCTATTTCCACACACCCATTTCCTCCACACACCCATTTCAGGACCATGTGTCCAAATGGAGTGAATCTCTACAAACGCTTCATAAACACAATAGCTTCACGACAAAACAATAAAGTTATTAGAGCAGTAAAATAATATCCAGAGTTTGTCCGGAGTGAGTGAATGATCTCAAATCTCAGAGAATATTCACACTTAAGGAAAGCTGCCGCAAGTCGCTGTGGCCTGGGACCGAATGATTCAATTTAGCTTCCTTGCATGGCTGTTGATGTAGGTATTTATAACTATAAATAATAAATTATGGAATTACTATTACTGTATTTCGTATTTCTACCCCGTATTATTACCGGTACCTTTTTAGGGGTCGGTGAAAATAAGATGAGTTTTCTATAGTGCGGATAGTTTTTATGGCCAGGATGCTCTTCCTGACACCAACATCATGAGAGAATTTATGACAAGTGAAATGATTGAAGACGAATGAACCTAAGCAAGGAGTTGAAAGGAAACAGTAGTAGCCTGGAGTTGAAAGGGAAACCACGGAAAAGAACGCCCGATGATGGGATTCGAACCCAGTTGTCTGCTGAGTTCGGAGAGCCTCCCCCCAGGGTCTAGCACTGCGTCTTGGCGCACGTGACTTCCCCGGTCGGTAATAATAATAATAATAATAATATACATATCAAGTGATAAGGTAGTCGACAGGATAAAATTCAGGGAACTTGTTGACAATCATCAATTTTCAGACCACCCAAACATTACATCCAAAAGAGTCTGGACGATGGAGCACAGAGATAGCCATAGCCAAATTATGAAGAGATTTTGGGAAACAAGAAAGCAAGATCAACTAGATGGATTCAATCGTGCTCCTTCGGGCATAACGATGTATTAATAATAATAATAGTAATAATAATAATGATAATACAACCATGTATTATTATTATTATTATTATTATTATTATTATTATTATTATTATTATTATTATTATTATTATTATTATTATTATTATTATTATTATTATTATCTATTAGGTCCTATAGCATGGCAGCAAATTGACAAGTTTCAAATGTTACGTAAATTAAACGAACAGTACTGCAATGATGGGATAAACACCTCTTGAATTATATCAATAGACAATCCCAGAACAGTGTGTCCACTTCGAATGCGGGGACGTGATATTTCATGAAATGAATCTTTATGGACGCTGGATAAATAGTTTTACGAGAGAATATTTTAATTAACCGTTAAGTTGCATTAGAATGGAATATTGAGCTATGTTGATTTTTCCTCGAAGTTATTGATGTGTGTTAACTAGTAATATGCTTTCTTCCATAAACTTAATAATAAGTTCCTCTATTAGACTATGTTGTGAACCCAGCAGTTACTAGTTTCTTCTCTCTTTGGAGCAGGCTTCTTTCACCTCCGTCCTTTCGCTTCGTTGCGTAGTGGCTAGCATTCTTGGGTTCGATTCCCGGCTCTGTCACGAAATTTAATTTTGGTTTGATGGCTGGAACGGAGTATACTCAGCCTCGTGAGGCAAAACCTGAGAAGAGATGGGTTCGATTCCTACCTCAGCCATCCTGGAAGTGTTCTTCGGTGGTTTCCCACTTCTATTCCAGGCAAATGCCAGGATGGTACCTAACTTAAGGCCACGCCGCTTCCTAACCAAATCCTACCTCAATTAAAAATACACACACTAGTACAGACATCACAGTAACACAGGTTATCAGATATAGTTTACACACACCCAAGCACACGGGGCTACATGACCACGATGTTGCCGAGCCCGTGAAGAATTATGAACAAATCTTTCACCTCTCCTTAAACAACGACCCCCTAATAACTGCTGAAAGTTTCGTTGACTGCTTGTAAGCTTTAAACAATATTTATTTATTTGTTTGTTTATTAATTAATTAATTTATATAATATCCGTGTGTGAAGGAAACGTGTGCCATTCATATTCGATAAGTATGACCATGTTTTCAGAATGGGCAAACTTTATTGATTATGAAGATCTCTATACCAGTACCAGTCGCAAATGCTCAGACAGTACCTTTTAACAAGCCGCGGTCACCTCCTTCCCAATCCTAGCCATAATTACAAGTACACAATACATTATAGACATTAAAATGACGCGAATTTATCAGACCGAGTTCCAAAGAAAAAGCTTCAAAAGAAACCACAAAATGTATACGTAGGCCTATTGAATTTTCCGATTGTTACGTAATGATTGTGAAAGCTTGTGATAAAACGTATTTAAATGAGGGGAGAGGGTGTGGCTAGGAACGCCAAGTACAGTAGCTAAATGTGCCCTAGCCAGAGGGCGATGTGCAGTTCGCTATTTTCTGCTATCCCATTTACATGTGTTGAGAATACGTTTTAGCACTTCCGACAACAAGTAATTTCTTTCTTTCTGCTTTAATATCATCTTAAAACGTTATAAAATATTTTTAATGTGTTGTTGTGTAACAATAGCTTTGATTCGAAGGCCTGGTGGGGAGAGGGCTTCTTTGTTTTATTTCGTTAGGGCACTGTGAATACAAGCCGCAGCTTCGGCACTATTGTTACGGAGCCCCATGGTGGAACACCGTAGAGATTTGCAGAAAACTATCTTAATGAAACGGCTGTGAATAATTGAGAAACCAAGAGGGATTGTTTCCCGACATGCCCCTCACCTTCCCATCCCCTTTGCTGCTCTAAAAGCAGTAATCACGTCGTCTCTATTTATTATTGAATAGGCTTTGAAGAGGCAGATCCCTCGTCTTCTCTTTGTGCCACGTTAGCGTCGACATTTCGTATGTTTTTGTAGTCGGTTCATTTTAGGGGCTTGGAACATCTTGGCCATCAGCTCCGTGTAGTTGGGTGTGTGTTGAGCCAGTCTGATAACCTGTATTTCTGTGCACTAGGGATAGGGATGGGGGGTAGGTAAATAATATGAAAAATCCACAGCCTGCTTCCAGTCGATTGACCGAGTCAGGGAATGGAATGAATGAAGCCCCCATCTAGCGGCGAGGATAAGAACTGTGCCGGCTGCCGAAGTCTGTCGCACTCCCCTGGGGCAATGATTAAATGAATGATAGATGAAATGAAATGATAGGGGAGAGTGTTGCTGAAATGAAATTGTGACAGGGAAAACCGGAGTACCCGGAGAAAAACCTGTCTGTCTCCACTTTTTCCAGCACAAATCTCACATGGAGTGACCGGGATTTGAACTACGGACCCAGCGGTGAGAGGCCGGCGTGCTGCCGCCTAAGCCACGGAGGCAGGTAATAATATAAATAATGTTATTGATTTTACGTCCCATTTAACTATTGCGGCTTTTAGAGAATTTTGCCCTATAGGGGCAGTAAATCCACTGACAGGGCTCCTTCGCATTTGCGCACCCTCAAATGCCAACTGTCTGTGCCAGGATTTGATCCCACTATCTTAAACTCAGCAGGCGAGAAAGTTACCGCTGAGCCACGCAGCCAGTCATGGGGGTAGGTGCCCCGGGACTTCAAGTAAGATACTATCCCGGCATTTTCCTGGAGGGAGTGTTGAAAACCCAGGGCGAAAATTGCTGTCAGCGCCAAGATTCAAACCTGCCATCTCCCAACTTGTTGCAGCTGCCCACGTGGCCACGGTGTACGATTTAACCAGCACGGCTAGGTGACATATCTTACGGAATTGTGATTCTTGTTTCTTAAAAACAACTCTGGAGATTGTATTTTCAATGCATGCTTGGCACATTGTTGCTGCTTTTAAAGAACTCCTCTTCCAGATTACCTTCAACAAAGCCGCCTAGATTTTCAGGATTAGGGACTAACGCGTTACTTGTAACATCGTTATGCTTTGTGGTAACGAGGAGTAATGACGTTGCTAATTGAATTAAGGAACGGTAACAGTAACGACGTTAATTTAACTAACGAAGTTCCAAAAATGCTCGTTACATTTTCAAGATAGAGCAACTTTGGGAATATCCATGATGCATTAAACGGGCAGAGAACTTGACAGAACAGTGGTGAATAACCTTGAAACAAAGTCGGACCTTTAAACAAAGCCAAATTTGTTGTTTTATTTAAAAGGCTTGTGACTGCATGGTCTTCAGCCTGGGAGGGTATTTATACTGTATATGTGAGGAATCTATCTGATAACCTGCATCATTGTAGTGACCGTATAAGTGCGTGTGCTTGTAACTACCTCGTTACGTAGTTGCAAGCATTCTTGGCTCTCACCGCGGAAGCTAGTGCAGGGTTATATTCCCGACTCTGCCAAGAAATTTAATTCTGGTCTGAGGGCTCAAACGGGATACACTCAGCCTCGTGAGGCAAAACTGAGAAGAGGCGGGTTCGATTCCCACCTCAGCCATCCTGGAAGTGGATTTCTGTGGTTTCCCACTTGTACTCCAGGTGAATGCCGGGATGGTTCCTAAATTAAGGTCACGGCCGCCTCCTTCACTTTCCGCATCTGAATTGCAAATACTCACACTAATACAGCCATCACAATAAAACAGATTATCAGACAAATTCCTCACACACCAAAGTACACGGGACTACATGACCACGATGTCGCAAAGCCTCTAAATGAATCAACAACAACAACTTATGTCAATTGATGAACCAGGATACCTTTCCCTGAATGGTAAAACGAATGGTCCGTGTCCCATCACATTTAAAGGCAACTGGAACCGTATGTCCCATCAGTTGGTCATTTGTTTCCATAGGTTTCATGGAAATGGTTCTAAAATTCTTGGGAAGCTAAAGACAATTAAGATTATTAATGCGACTATATTTACAGTATTTTTTTTTTATCAGCTGAGAATTCAGTTTTATTGGTGGAGTTAGGTTTACGGGTCAGGAGCTCCACAGGAATTCGCGTACGTGGGGAGGAATGAGAGAAACCATCATTTTTATTGAGATTCACTTCCTGAACGCGCTGAGTCGAGTCGAAATACAGACCTTAATGAGTTTTTCTTCAGGCGGTTGGTGACAGGTTGGAGAAGAGAAGCGGCCTTAATCTTTAGACTATATTCTCACTCAGCCCACAAAACTTTCAAATACCATCCCATACAAGTCATATTAGTAGGAATGTTCCTCCAGTTACCTGAGACATGATATTAACTCATCTCTTGAGTCACAGCTCTTGAGAGTGACGTTAAACCCTTAGCATTATTATTATTACTATTATTATTGTTATTATTATTATTATTATTATTATTCGATGTAGATAAAATTACTTACAAAACCATTTATAGTTCTCTGATTGAAAGCAAATTAAGATATGCTATAGCAGCTTGGGGAAATCAAAACACAACTTTGATTAATAAAAATCCTCAAGATTGCCAAAACAGCTTCTTGAAATATTTCACTGGTTTCCCTTATTTTAATATTAAAGAGTTGTTTCAAATTAATGTACTGAATCTCTACTTCCATGATGCAAGATTTAGGCATACGGTCTCTCACAACATACAAACAAGAGCCATAACAAGTACTAAATATGTAAAACCTTTATGTGTAAATAGCTATGGTTTCAAGAGACTAAATTATATTGTACCATCACTACATAATGAACTGCCACCTGGATTGTCGAACATGAACAGCAAACAATTAGCTATACGTCACATTAAAAACTATTACCTCAATAAACATTAACTCATACCATAAACTTATTATTATAACTACTATAGTGTAACTACAGGGTCTTTATATTTGCTTGGCAAGGACATTCTCGCTCACGCGCTCCGCCAGTGACGGCTCAGTTCCCGGCTGCCGGGCGCCCATAATTACGGCAGAATACGGGGCTTAAAATTAGTATCATGCATTTTTACTCAGCATGTTTACAGTAGATGCTAAAAATGTTCCCCATCCGCTGCCAAACATAATCGGCATCTCTTTATGAAGTTTCTGGTTACTCCGGTTAATTTAGCTTCAGTAAGGAAATAGGCCTAACGACCTTTACGTCTATTTTTATTGTTTACTGAACCTGTACGTTTGAATCTCCTAGCCAGTTGTTTTATTGTAATTGTGTATAGTGCTGTAATGCCTGATGTGAAATATTCGTTACTTGAACGTGTATATCTGCACAATACGTAGGCCTACATTAAGTGCAGGAAATCGTGCGCTAGAACAAGACAAAAGTTTCGAGTGAAATTTCCAGGGAGACCCATTCCTATACATTGGACAATGAAACAACTGGTTAAGAGATTCAAACGTACAGGTTCAGTAAACAATAAAAATAGACGTAAAGGTCGTTAGGCCTATTTCCTTACTGAAGCTAAATTAGCCGGAGTAACCGGAAACTCCATAAGGAGATGCCGATTATGTTTGGCAGCGGATGGGGAACATTTTCAGCATCTACTGTAAACATAGTGAGTAAAAATGCATGATACAGATTGTAAGCACGGTATTCTGCCGAATATACGGGCGCCCGGCGCCGGCAACTGAGCCGTCACTGGTGGAGCGCGTGAGCGGGAATGTCATTGCCAAGCAAATATAAAGACCCTGTATTTGTGTCTTTAATTATTTACATTAATATGTTTTCTCATTATCACCTAACATGTTAAATCAAATTATAAAAATTATATAAAATGAAAAAGAAAAAGAACATTAAAACAAAACAGAATTAAAAAAAAAACAATAATTATGATTTGAAAAATTAAAAAAGTTGAAAAAATGTTTTTAGCATGCACTCTTGTATTGAAATACTACCTGTATATTTGTTGTAAATAATAATTAATATGCCTCACAGATAATTTGTACTGGATTTGCCGTCAGAGTCACGGGACATATCATATTATTGTAATATCAATAGTATTTAATAAAATGAAAAATAAATCAAATTAAATTAACTCTTAAATGCGTGTTTACATAAGTTCATTTCCACACCTCCTCGAGGCGTAGCAGTAGCATTGTCGTCTGTCTTCCCAAAAGGCCGGGTTCGATTCTTGGTTCTGCCAAGAAATGCAATTCTGGTCTGAGGGCTGGAACAGGGTACACTCAGCCTCGTGAGGCAAAACTGAGAGGATGTGGGTTCGATTCCCATCTCAACCATCCTGGAAGTGGCTTTCCGTGGTTTCCCACTGCTATTCCAGGCTAATGTCGGGATGTTTCGTAACTTAAGGCCACGGCCGCTTCCTTCACAATCCTCACCTGAATTACAAATACACTCACTACTGTACTACCACTTCTACTACTACTACTACTACAGACACCACAATAACGCAGGTTTTCAGATATTTAAAATAAATAATATGTATATAAACACACCCAAGTTCACGGGGAAATGACCACGATGTCCAAGTTCCTTGAATGAAACAACAACATTCATTTCCATGACCATGTTTTTTACATTAAGAGGATATAATATTTTGTTTGTTGGTAGTGTACAAGGAATTTTTGAGCTTTGCATTAGGCTATCTTTCTATCCTGAAATATCGCTCGATGTTTTAAGAGTTCAAATATAAAGAGAGAGACAGCTGTCGTGAATGGTTTGTTGCAATAGTGTAATTTACCTCTTATAATTTTCATGAATGAAATTAAGGAGAATTTTAGAGCAGGGGTAATAACGTAAAGTTATAAAAACCCAGTAATCTGTTGGAAATATTACCGTCTTAGTTGAGTCATGTCTGTGAAGAAATAAATCATAAAAGAAAAACAAAATAATGGAATGCAACCGAAACAAATCAGGCACTTGATTGGTCGGGGTAAAGGCTCCATGAAGTGGGAGAATTTTACATAAACAGTGATGGGCGAAGCAAAGAGGATATAAAAAGTAAGTTAGCATTGAATGTTTAAGAATTGGGAATTTCTTTTGGACGACGGTGGCGAGTGTGGTGTTTTGAAGGGTGTAGCAACCTAGTTTGCCGCCAACATCAATACAATTAACTGCCGATGCGAGTGATATAGAGTGATGGGCCGTGGCCTGGAATAGTTGGATGAAAGCGGGTTAGAGTGTCTATACCGAAGGGATTGAAAAAAAAAACCAATAATAGATCCCTTGGGATGCTCCATTCCCGAATCCATCACCGACTTCTTGAGACAGTAGCTGGATTATTTTTACCCTTGTTGAGGTGGGCTACAAGCTTCTTGTCCAAGTAGTCCTATTATTAGACAGTTAAGGTCAACGTAGGATACAAAAGGTGTGCACTAGACTCCACCCGCAGATCAGCTGAATGTAAGGATTGGCACCTAATATTTCATCATATTTCCCTTGTTCCGATGTTCCCTCATTTCAAACCATAATTAGCGCTAATAAGTATGCTTATACAGTTGGAATATTAAAAACGAAATACGTTCCCCTCCAGGCGCGCTCAAATGAATAGTCTGGTTATCGGCATGTATAATCAGTCTTCTGATGCCATAAAACTATCCTAGGAAAATTGACGATGTGCAGAAATTTGGTGGGGTAATTACTAACACATATACTTTTGTGGGCAACGTAATGTGTTCAGTCATTCATTAAGTATTTTTGATAACATGGTGCAGTACGTCAGGTGAAACGAGCTCGTCTCAAAGTGTGAATGTCTAGGAAAGAAAGAAAATGAGAGACAGGAGAACTCAAGCAGAAGAATGCTATGAGCTGACTGGATACTTCGCGTGCTTTTCTTCCTTTGCTATGGGCAAGAAATCATGTCTGGCATTATGAAATCACTTTTTCCTTTTTTCATGATATATTTTACTAGAAATGTTATTTTAATGTAATTACACCGCTCTTTACTTTTTGCTTCCCTTCTTAATGTAATTTTAATAGGAAGTAGATGAACTTCCTGACATCATGAAAAAGTAAGCTGTCCAGCTCAACATGATATTTTATAAACAATAGTGTGCCAACACGATGGAAGTAATTTCACAGGCGTTGTTTTATAAGTGGATGTCGCATACATGAGAGTGAGTATTTTTTCCATGTACATAGCATGTTCATTACGCAAAACAGTGGTCTGTTGCCATGCATTGGTGACAGTCCAGTGGGTCACAGTGGCGTGTGTTTCTCCAGCAGCCAGTTTATGAGCGAATGATTAGAATTTATACATACCCGTTCTTAAGGTGCTGGTTGTTGTTGCTTCTTTTAGGATCTTGGTCCTAGTGATAATCAACCACATGTAATTAAGTATGTGTGTAAAAGTTATCTGAAAACCTATGTTATTGTAATGCATGTATTTCTAAAAGGAAGTTTGTAGTTTTACGTGACCGTTAATCTCGTGAACCTGAGCCACGGGACCTCCATTATTATGTGGAATCCAAACCACAGGATGTGATACGGTATTTCACTTCCAAAAATCTCACATGCATTGACCGACAATCGAACCCGGTCCGTCTTGGTGCGAGGCAATGAGCTTGACCACTGCACCTCCACGCCCCCAACAATATGTATTTCTAATTGAGGCTTGGGTTGAGAAGGAGACAGCCCCATGGCCTTAAGTTAGGAACCATCCCAACATTTGCCTGGAGTTGTAAGTGGGGAATCTACAGGAAACGACTTCTGGGATGTCTGGGCTGGGAATTGAACGCACCTCTTCTCAGTTTTGCCTCACGTGACTGAGTGTACACCGCTCCTCAGACCAGAATTAATTTTCTTGGCAGAGCCGCGAATCGAACCTAAGGCCTTTGGGGCCGGATTCTCAACCGAAGGCGATTGTTAGTTGTTAATTGGAGGAGATGTTTTCTACTTCGTGCGGCAAAGTGCTATTTAATTACAACCTGTAGAAATGGCAATGGTTATTATTTCAGTTGCTGTGCAGGATGGGTGGGAGATGATAGTGTGGTGTTACTTCTTAGCATCCTCATCCTTTCATATGTGCTGTTTTGGACATCCTGATCTCCATAGAAGTTAATTTTGTTGTTAGATCCCATCATTAATCTCATCCGCTGTAATTGAACATCATATTAATATGTGGGCCGTTGACGTGGAAAAGTTTGATGTCATGACTTCATAGTGTAAACCTAGTAATTTCACGGTAATTCATCGCACGGATCATGATGCTCTTCATGGTGCTGAGCTACTGTAACAAGCAGAGTACATAGTTCACTGCCATTTCCGGAGAGATATGTTACATGTAGACTGAAATCAGCCTTGCCAACTTCACCAATTGATAGGATCGTGCAACTACTTCAAAAAGTACGGAGAAATCACAGTGGGATCGTACACAAAGTGAACTTAATATGTTGTGCCTATTTTGGACATATTCTATTTCAGTCGACTGCAAATTTTATGTTGCTCTTCATTACGACTAAATAAATTCATATAAATTACTACAGCTATCAGAATAAAATAATACGATATATTGTTGGTTTACCTAGTGTGTAAATTAAGTGGAAATTGTCGTCATCATCGTGTTCATCAGAAGCAGTTTATGTTGAAGGCTAGCAGTACAGCTGAGTCGTAAGATACTCATATCCGGAGTTGGGCTAAAATGTTTGCTCGAACATCTGCTGCTTACAATTTGTTTAGTAAGCAAACATCCATTCAGTGTTGAAGTCAGAACGCTCTCTCTGATTCATGATGCTGAATACCCTCTCAAGTCGGCATTCGAATGTGGCAATGCCAATGCAAAGACAGCGACTTCGGGTAATGGTGAAAATTTACTGTTATCAAGTACTGTTTTAAGAAAACATAATTTTCCTCAAATCTCGGTTCTCCGGTTGTATAATGGTGTGCACAATGTGAGTACGATCCTACTGTCAGATTGTGCATCGTACAAAGAATGAAATGTTCGTGTCCGTACGATCACGATTGTACGGTTGGCATCGCTGATGCAATTAACACCTGGTGGCGCAAACCTGCGCGAACCCGTAAATGAAGAGGGTAAAGGAGGAGAAGGAATGTAGTGGAGGGGGTCACTGTTGTTGTGCACCTGGGGGACGGATTAACATGCAATAGAGCTAGAGTACCGATGGTATGTGGAGAGGCTTCAAGGTTACGGTACAGTATGAGTGGTGGGGAGCCGGAGCGCTGGAGGAGACACCCATAACGTAGCTGAGTCGAGCTCAAGACGATTGCATGCACAGATTTTAAGCATTAGCACGCGATGTTGACAGCACGGTGGACGACGAGTGACTTCGGTGTCTTTTCCCCCACCACTGAAACGTGGCTGGAAATCTGTCTGCCCAGAGCGGTCAGCTTGATCTTGAAGCCTCATCACATACCGTCCACACTATCCAGTTGTACTAAGAGCCGATGTGAAAATTTCTGTAGCAAAGAGCGAAGTGAACGTTCACCCCTATCGATCACGCTGTAGCACTCCAGCATTGAACGATGCATATTGGCTTGATATGTAATATACGGTGCCGTACTGCAATTACATTTCACCGCCATATAAGCTTTAATGCAGGCTTTATCACCCTTTTTGGGACTGTGAGCAAAACCCTCATGCCATAACAAGTATCCGAGGACCATTAAATCGAAAATAATTATTACTACAACAATAATAATTATAACAAAATAATAATAATAATAAAATCAACAAACGCGCTCTTCTCTTTCCTTTGCCTATCTCTCTCTCTCACACACACACACTCTGAAGTGCTGAAATAGCTAGGGATTCGAATCAGCATCTTTCGTGTTACTCATAAAACAGGGATGTCCAATTATTTTTACAGTAGATTTCACACAATGATAAAATTTCTGACTGCCAAAACGTATATTGAAAACACTATTTACTGTATATGGTTCGTGCAACAGAATTTCATTTGAAGAATGGATCTCAGGAGAGCTCGTTTCCGCGAGCCCTTTTTGGCTCCTATAAAGGGAGCACCAAACTTTATTTAAGGAGCACCAGATTGAGTATGCCTGCTTTAAATGGTACATGGAAGTAAACTGGGGGTAAATGCATCCCTCCAATTGGTACAAATCAGTCTCCATGAGATGGATAGGCTTTAACTAAGAACCTCTCGTCCAAGTGCACATTCAGAAAATGCCAAATACGCCAGCTTATGCACTTGCTATCATTGTGATAGCAATAAGAAACCTTCACTTTGAAATCTCCACGATATTTACAAGCCCTAGATTGGGCATAGAATAATATTACAGGGTAACGCACACGTGAATTTTTCTAGTTCATGTCACAAAGAATTTACTTCATTCTTTACAAGTGAAAATGAATGATAATTACTACCAGGGAAATCGAACCTAACATTTCATTAAAATCAAAATGTACACATTAAATTAATGCTAAGAAGTCCAATATTAAATAGTGCCAAACTGAAGCCGTTATAAATGGTCAGCAAGAAGCCAGTGAAAGAGAATGGTTCCATGGTGGTTTCCATCAGCAGCGCGCTTTCCACCAAAATAAAGAATCACTCAGGAGAAAGCTTAAAACAGTCAAGATCGAGGAGAGAATGAAATGGAGGAGTCAGCGTTTGAAAAGGCGCGCTCAATCCCCATTAAGAAGCATTTTGAGCCGGGTTTCTCTTGGGGTAGAATGTACAGCTAACTTTTCACCTTCGTCCGTTCGTCAGATGCAGAACAACATTTAAAACATTAATGTACTGTATGTATAAAAATAAACTGATACTAACACATGGGCTCTAGCAACTAATGGCAAAATACTTATTCGATTAATTTTGATGACAGAAGCCAAGCGCAACAAGCAGGGGAAAGCAAGAGCAACTCCAAGGATTAAAATGTTCATACATGCAATAAGGTTAAAATCACCGTATTGCTACAAATAGGTACAGTGCCGATACGTGTCCATCTCGTGATGCAAAGACTAGCATTCTTGGCTGTCACCCTTGAAGTCAGGGTTCGATTCACGGCTCTGCCAAGAAACGTAATTCTGGTCTGAGGGCTGTAAGTTATTGGGATATACTCAGCCTCGTGAGGCAGAACTAAGAAGAGATGATGTGTTCGATTCCTACCTCAGCCGTCTTCGAAGTGTTTCCCGTGGTTTCTCACTTCTACTGCCGACTAATGACGGGTTGTTCCTAACTTAAGGCCACGGCCTCCTTCTTCCCAGTCCTTAATTTTGTTAAAAATACACATACTACTACAGCCACCACAATGGCACAGGTTAGCTGACAGAATCAGTGCACACTCAAGCACACGGGGCTACATGACCACGATGTCGCAAAACCCCTAAATGAATCATCAACAACAACAGTGCCGGTATTTCGTTGAAAATAGAGAAACTGAGGACTACACCTTACAAGTCCCAGAAGAATAGTTGTTTTTGATTATTTAGGGTCATGTAGCCCCGTGTACTTGGGTGTGTGTAGAATTTAACTGATAACCTGTGTCGCTGTGATCCCTGTACTAGTGTGTGTATTTATAGTTTATGTAGGATTGGGTAGGAAGTGACCGTAGCCTTAAGTTTGGTACCATCCTGGCATTTGTCTGGAGTAGAAGTGGAAAACTACGGAAAAACCATTTCCAAGATAGCTGAGGTACGAATCGCACGACCTCTTCTCAGTTTTGCCTCACTAGGCTGAGTATACCCCGTTCCAGCCTTCAAACCAGAATTACATTTCTTAGGAGAGCCGGGAATCGAACCCGGACTTCTGGGTCGACAGCCAAGAATGCTAGCCGCTACACCAGGAAATGGACCATATTAAGGAAATAAAATAATCCTATAACTTGCCTACATTTAATTATTGTCATGTTCATAGTTTAAGTGATGTGGTTTTGGTATTGCTGCTCACACTAATATTGACATTACAATAACACAGGTTGTCAGACAAATTCTCTCTACATCCAGATACACGTGGATGAATGACCACAATATCCACGTCCCTCAGATGAAATAATAATGATAATGAAAGGTATTGCTACTATCAATCAGACGGGGCCTATAGATTATAGGGAAAACGTATATTCATTTTTGTCATCTGTAGGTGCCAGCGGCCAATTGTTTTTGGAGTTTTATTTCCTCGTTGCAGAGAGAGAATGGCGGCAGATTAATTATCGCCCCAAGGGTTGCTGATTGTAATCCGACCTTGAAGACCGCCACTTCAAACAGTGAGTCCTGAGTTACCCACTTTATTTAGCACTTCATTATCTCTACTTTAAGCCTCCGTGGCTTAGGCGGCAGCACGCCGGCCTTTCGCCGCTGGGTCCGTGGTTCAAATCCCGGTCACTCCATGTGAGATGTGTGCTGACAAAACGGAGGTGGACAGGTTTTTCTCCGGGTACTCCGGTTTTCCTGTCAAAATTTCATTCCAGCAACACTCTCCACTATCATTTCATTTCATCTGTCATTCATTTAATCATTGCCCCAGAGGAGTGCGTCAGGCCTCGGCAGCCGGCACAGTCCATATCCTCGCCGCTAGATGGGGGCTTCATTCATTCCATTCCTGACCCGGTCGGAGACTGGAAGCAGGCTGTGGATTTTCTTTTATCTCTACTTAGCCAAATAACGAGAAATTGCGATTGTAGTTTATTTCCACGTCAAATTCCGTCGGCATGCAAAGACTTTCCTTTAGAAACTTTAACAATAAATCAACGCCACAATCCTGCAGGTATATTTCGTCGCGTAAAAATTACCAAGCACATTATACCAATTGTTTTACAGAATGCTCGTTGCGGACTGTTCATATTGACTATGGGGAAGAATGAGAATTATGTGCACCAACTTTGTAGGCCCACTATAAGAGAACTCAGAAACGAACTGCCCACGTGAACACCAACAAACCACCTCGATTGACGTAGCATCTAAAAATGAACATACATTGACTTACGTAATGGTAATGTACCATTGTACAACTAAGAGTGCCATGGATTTTTCTCCATCCGACTTCCGCGCCTGGGATTTGTAACAGTGATCCTGGGATCGTGACTCGGACACTTTACCACTGATCACCCTCGAAGGTTATATAGGAATTATACGTGTTGTGTATATACTAGTCGCCTCCATAGCGTAGCGGTCAGCATGTATAGCTGCCGTCCAGGAGGTCCTGGGTTCGATTCCCGGCTCTGCCACGAAATTTGCAAAGTGGTATGAGGACTGGAACGGGGTCTAATCAGCCTCTGGTGGCCCAAATGAGTAGAGGGGGTTCGATTCCCTTCTCGAAGTGGTTTTCCGTGGTTTCCCACTTCGTCTTCGGGCAAATGCCGGGATGGCACCTACTGTAAGGCCTCCTTCCCGCTTCCTTGCCAATCTATCCCCATCTTCCCCTCCCTTCCCATCCCTCATGAGGCCCCTGTTCGCTTTGCAGGTGAGGCCGCCTGGGCGAGGTGCTGATCACACCTCAGTTGTATCCACTCCGACCAGATGTTCCCAGCTCTAGGACACTGCCCGTAGAGGCGGTAGTGGTGAGTTCCCTGGCCGAGTCCGTGGGAAACACCAACCTGGAGAGTAAAATCCATAAAAAAAGAGAATATACTAACGCTAGAGTGTAAGAATGCTTGAGGGATGTTGATTGATCAGTATTTATTTATTTATTTAAATTTACAGTAGAGCGTGACTGGATCCTGTCCGCATTATCAAAATGTCAGGATTTTCAAAAAGAACCAAAAAAGGTAGTTTGAGTTTGTAACAAAGAGAAAACTTGCTAAAACCGTTAAAAATTCACTTTAGTGGTTACATAATTGGAGTAGATAAATAAAACCATTAATTAATATGAACTTATAATGTATTTTAATGAAAGAATATACATAGACTATTATGTAATGTACAATATGCACATATTTACAGAATACTGTACAGTTTATACATTGTCAGAGCTCTTAAAGAAATTTGTTATTGATATTTGAACTGCAGTAGGGGTTCGCTTTTTTGCGCCTCTCCCCAGCCTATCGCATCAACGCTTTTGTTTCACAAATATGTATGTATTCACTTCAACTTGGTTTTTTTTTCCACCGGAATTGAATCCGGATTATCGACGGTCTGCATTTCTTGCGTCCGGATTATCGACTCTCTACTGTATTTTTTTTGTTTTATTGAACGCATCATCTCAAAAGCGCGATTGAATGCCTTGTGACCAACTTCTTAGAGGGGTGTGATTTGTTTCGTAACTGTTATCAAATTCTTATTAAATCAAATATTTTCTATTATTAAATATCGATACGTTTAATACTGAATTAAGTCGTCTAGTACACAAACACTCAGGGTGTATTTATAGACCATGTGCACTCTTTTACTGTATTAGATATGCGATTGGATGGATGTGTCACTTTGCTTGCAGAAAAACAATCAACCTACCGTATTTCATATGTGAATCTAGTTTTGCAGAAATCAAGTCGAAAGGATTAAATCGTCGAGAGAGAAATTCCTTCCCTAGCCAGTATTTCTCCTCCGATACAAAGCAGAAATTGAAATTATATGTGAGATCAATCGTCTGCTAAATTCCTGGCGTAGAATGTGATATTTCGTATTTCATGATATTGTAAGTACTGTAGTTAACGCCAAGTTCGGGATGAACGGCTACACGATCTGGCAAAGTCCTAAATCCTCTCTTGCTCTTCTTTGAGAGCGCTCCTTCGCTTCGCAAGGAAACTCATTTTACTCGTAGTTGAATAGAACGTCGCATAAATGAGTATAAAATAGTTGGATTTATTCCCAATTTTTTTCCGTAGACTATTCCTACGGAATCGTTGAATTATTGTGGGGCTGTTAGGGCTTCTAGATTTAACTAGTGTGTAAGAAAAGAATGCTCTACATTATAACCCTCCAGCTCAACTGCTATTAGGCCTACTCTGGCACGGGCAACGACTATTAAGGCAATTTTGTTTCTTTTGTCGTGTGGCCTCATGAGAGGCCGAGTGCAGATCTTTCTAGTCGACGCCCGTGGGCGACCTGCGCGTCTGGATGAGAGATGGAATGGATGAAGATCAATGCAACTTGGCAAGGATGTGGAAAGAAGCGGCCGTGGTCTGTCAAAAGGTACCGTCAAAGCATTTGCCTGGTGTTGAAAATAGGAAACCACGGAAAACCATTTCAAGGACGGCCGACGGTGGGGCTCGAACCCACGCGTCTACTGAGTCAGCAGAGAGCTTGTCCCCATAGCCTAACGCTGCGCTTTAGCCAGCGTAGCCACTGCTGTCGGTTAATAAGTTAGTGAAACACGTAGGCTACGCCTGCTTCTGGTGACAGGTAAAGCAACTGAACAAGGTCAGACATATGAACACAGCCAGAACTGGAAAGCACCTACGGTGGGACAATGCAGACATTAAGCAGACACCTATTCTACGTAGTAACGGCTGATCAGTTATTGACTTGCTGTTTTTCGTTTACGGCAAGAGATGTAACATTAAATGGAAGTGGAATTAGACAGTGATGAAACCTGGAAACTCCAGGAAGTACATCGTCATAGGCGTAAGAGAGCCGCGAGATCAGAATATGTTCATGTAAGTTGTGCATTTGTTTGTGTTTGGATATCTGTAAGTTTCCTACGGTATTCTTCCGGTAATGAGTGAAATGCCATGTCCTGTGGTTCGGATTCCACGTAAAAAGGAGGTCTCGTGGCACATAATCTCAAGATTCACGGTCACTTAAAACTACAATCTTCCTTCTTCTTTTCTTCCGGTAATGCTTGCTTGTAGTACTTTACGTGGCTCTTAATTTCTGGATCATAAGCCACGGGTCCTCCTTTTCACGTTGAATCCAAACCAAACCATCGGACGTGATATTTCACTTCTAAAATCCACGTGCGTTAACCGGGAATCCAACCTGATGGATGCAAGCAGCTTGGCCCTGTAAGTTTCCTACAGGTACTTTCCGCAGTCTTCATTTTCTGTAGAACAGTATTTTTTAAATTATGTTGTGATTAAGTCGCCTCCGTAGCTTAGCGGTCAGCTTGGTTAGCTGCCGCCCCGGAGGTCCTGGGTTCGATTCCCGGCTCTGCCACGAATTTTGAAAAGTGGTACGAGGACTGGAACGGGGTCTACTCAGCCTCGGGTGGCCCAAATGAGTAGAGGGGGTTCGATTCCCCCTCAGCCATCCTCGAAGTGGTTTTCCGTGGTTTCCCACTTCGTCTTCGGGCAAATGCCGGGATGGTACCTTCTTTAAGGCCACGGCCGCCTCCTTCCCTCTTCCTTGCCTATCCATCCTCACCATCCCTTACCTTCCCTTTTGAGGCCCCTGTTCGCTTTGCAGGTGAGGCCACCTGGGCGAGGTGCCAATCCCACCTCACCAGTTGTATCCCTTCCGATTCGATGTTCCCAGCTCTAGGACACTGCCCGTAGAGGCGGTAGTGGTGAGTTCCCTCGCTGAGTCCGTGGGTTCCACCAACCTGGAGGGTAAACGACTAAAAAAATAAAATAAAAAAAATGTTGTGATTAAATCATCTGATTTTAATCCTGATAGTTAAATGTAGAATTAAATGGGATATAATAAAATCAAATGCTTTAACAGATCTGAAAGCTCCAATGTTACAAAATGCTAAATTTACCAAACAGAGGGGCACAATTTGTACAAAATCTTCTTATTAGATACAGTTACAGGGCAACCACTCGCACACCTAGCTGTGGGAAGGGTTTTTGATTGAAAATCCGTTTCTATTTAGAATCTTGCTAGACAATGACTCCCCGTCATTATTCCCGTTTCAACAAGGTCGCAGATGAGATATGGTGTACTTCTATGTGCTGGGTAGTTCTTACGGATGGATGCCCTTCCTGGCGCCAAACTCCTGGTGGAGTTAATGACAGATGAAATGAATGAAAATGGGCTAGGTGTTGGAAGAAAGTGGGCATAGCCTATTTAATAGTACCATTCCAGCATTAGCCTAGAGCTGAAAATGGGAAACCATTTCAAAGACGACTGACGGTGGAGTTCGAACCTACGTGATTTTTACAGATATCTTGGTCCAGCGTCCTAGCGCTTCGCTTTAGCGAGCATAGTTACCGCTGTCGGTTAGTTCGTGCCAGGCAATATTACCTCAAAACATTCCATTCGGTGCTCTTTACCCTTCATACTCGAGTGCAGAGAAATGCTCGTTAAGATGTCGTTTCGAGGCCATAGAATCCATAAAAATTTTAACAATCCTTCATTAGGGTTCGTTTTTGCAAGAAGATCCTTCTGGCGGCAAGTACATTAAAACTGTGTCTGGCTTCTCGCCGGGTTGATAACGCGATCAAGTCTTCAATTTCATATCGCATTTCACGCCGAGCTCAACCAACTCCATGCACACTCTAATACTTTACGGCAGTTGTGGAATTGCTCTTCAAGTAGCCAAGCAGCGTGATTGAATCAACCAAAGTGCATTACTGCCAGGGTTGGGTAACTTACTTCGTACACGTAACAACGTTACACTTACAATTGTCAAAGTAATTCATCGTTACTATTGTTTCTTTTATGTAATATGCAGTGAGAGCCTTCTCTACCGAACGGAACTTCGCATGCGCCATGTGACGGCTAGCCGCCAGTCGAGCAAGGCACTGGCGCTAGCAGCAGTGTAGCGCCCAACTAGTTCAACACATTTACACTTTCTATCGTATTTAAAATTGATCATTAGGCTACTTACATGAATTTCAGTTTCTGCAAATGCTGTCCTTCATTTTCTGAACACACATTCCACCAACGTAGGAAGTTTTGGTACACTCGCTGTAATTCATCCTCACTAATATTTGGTATCTGTGCAGTTATTTCGTTCTCGAGAGCCTCCAGAGTACGGGGATTGTTTCTGTATACCTTTTGTTTGAGATTCCCACAAGTAAAAATTGCATGGCGCTGTAACGTAGGAACGCATTTACTGGAAGACTTCTTCTTGAGAAGATACGTTTTCACTAGGAAAATTCCATGTTTTGTTCAATACCTAACAATGTTCACGCGATACGAGACAGGCTACTGTACTTCACCACAAGTCTTAACTCTCTGAACTAAGGTATCTCTGAACTAAGGTAGCTTGCCAGATGGAAATGTAATAAATCTATGTCGGCATCCGGTGCTTCCCGACCCGCTGTTGTGTAACGGCAGATGCTAGCCAACTCTCGGTGACTAAACACTTTCCGACCGTCACACGGCCCAGCGAGGCTCCGTTCTATACGGAAGGCTCTCACTGTAATTGCTTAATAATACCTTCCCCGCTCCTATAATTTACTTGATTTGAACGCAATAGTGGAATCCAGTGAAAAATGAAAATCCACTGCCTGCTTCCAGTCTCCGACCGGGTCAAGAATGAAGCCCCCATCTAGCGGCGAGGATATGAACTGTACCGGCTGCCGAGGCCGTACGCACTCCTCTGGGGCAATGATTAAATTCATGACAGATGAAATGAATTGATAGTGGAGAGTGTTGCCGGAATGAAATTTTGACAGGGAAAACCGGAGTACCCGGAGAAAAACCCGTCTGCCTCCGTTTTGTCCAGCATAGATCTCACATGGAGTGACCGGGATTTGAACCACGGACCCAGCGGTGAGAGGCCGGCGTGCTGCCGCCTAAGCCACGGAGGCTTCTCAGTGGAATCCAGTAATATGTGAAAATAATGAAATGTATGCTTTTCTGTCGGTCAATACGATTGTACCCAATTATTTTGGGAGTTATGCCCTAACCCGGAAAATCATTACATGAGATCAATACATTTATGGTAACTGAAACATGCCACAAACGAGACGGATATAGACAGGTATACCGCAATTATTACCTGATGGCACATGTGTAAGCGACGAGTTCCATATGCGGGCGAGTCCATGTGCTGCAGCATGGTTAAGAGGGGAGGAACGTTCACTTTTCTCGTTGCTACGGAAATGTTCACATTGGCTACTACCGATGAGTTACTGGCAGTTCCACTCTCCCGGTATACTACTGCAGTGTAAAATATTTGCCACTCTGGGCGTGTTTGTATCTGATTGTTAGAACCTACTGTCACGCGCGTCAATGTTCTCAGATAGGGAAGTATTCGGCACTCTCCCCTTTTTACCCAAATCCCACCTCCATTCCCACACTATTACAGACATTACAGTGACACCGGTTATCAGACATTTCTACACACCCATGTACACGGAGCTTCATGGCCACGATGTTGCAAAGCCCCTAAAGAATCAACAACAACAACACTAACGAAAGTTATCAGACACAGATTACGCACACACACACACATGTACACAGGGCTTATTATCACGATGTCACAAGTTCTAATTGAAACAAATATAACAGCGTGGCTGCCATGTTGATTTAGTGCTAATGTTTATAAGCTCATATATGAAGACGCCACGGGAAAAACGCGGTAACTCAACATTCTGTAAATTTTTATCATTTTAAATGATCTTGTCGACTTCGTCGTTACGCTGGGGTCTGGCGTTACGTTACGGTGACGGGACGAAATGTACCCAGATGCACTGAGGTGTGTGACGTCATAGTACCGCATGGTGCATGTGTTCCCCGATAATCTCTACTTCGTTAGTATAAGACAAAATTCCCCGATTCTTGGATGTCACGGGTTATCTCGAGAACCACTGGATGGATTTTGATGCGGTTTTCACCATTCTGTAAAGGATATCTCGAGGAAAGATTCTGTAGAAAATAATTTATATATGATGAAAGGAAGCCAAGCAGTAACGATTTCAGTGAAAAAGTCGAAAACAAACTTGGCGTCCGTGCGCTTCTTACGCTTACGCTGGCAAAGTATCAATATACTATGAGCGTAAGAATTGGTCAGCATGAAAAGTTCTACAAAAAAGTCCGCGAGAGCATATCTCTATCTTCAATACATCGCCCACTATAAGTGTTTTTAGACTGGATGGAAGGGGCACGTCCCCGCGCGCTCTGGTGAGCGTGACGGCATCCCGCGCGCTTGACCTTGCTTTGCCCTTGGTTTGCACTTGCCGTTCGCGAGTAATTTGAAACAACGTAAAGTATTATAAAGCAAGATAAGTATTATGCAGATAATTTTCTAACATGTTAAGAGTCTTTAGCTTCGAGCGAAGCGAGAAGCCTCCAGCCTTTCTAGCATTTTTCAGCATTTGTAGCATTTAAAATGATACAAAGTCTAGTCTTTCAGACTGACTGTCACTTTTTAGGAGAGCGAAAATAAACTTTCAACTTTAAAAAGAAATACTTAAAACACCCCAATTGAGGGTAAACAATATAGTTGTTTTTTTGTTTTTTTGCCAAATTTATTTCTTATAAAGGAAGCACATGTAAAACAAATGAAAACTTAAGTTAAATCAAGAAAAAGTGAGAGGATATGGGACGTTCTTTCAGTTTCCACTAAAAATAAATACCTCTGTATCTCGGTGACATTCCGCTTTATTTCAAATTAATGTCAACTGATCTGTAGTGACGATAGCCGGCCACCTGAATGCGCCATAAACTCATTTTGGGAAGAAATTGACTTATCCCGTTCTTTCCGTGGGATCTTCATGTTATTTGAGTCTTCAGTCTTTTGACTGATTTGATGCAGCTCTCCATTCCTCCCTGTCCTGAGCTAATCGTTTCATCTCTACATAGTTACCACACCCTACATCCGAGGCAATCTGTATAACATATTCTAACCTTGGTCTACCCCTACAGTTCTTGTCCTCGACCCTTCCTTCCATAACTAAGCTTGCTATTCCTGGGTGTCTTAGTATGTGTCCTACCAACCTATCTCTTCTCTTCATTAGCAGTCGCCAGAAACATCTCTCCTCTCCCACTCGTCTTAATACCTCTTCGTTTGTCACCCTATCTACCCATCTGATCTTCATCATTCTCCTGTAACACCACATTTCAATCGCCTCAATTTTCTTATTTTCTGCTGCACCAATAGTCCAGGTTTCACTTCCATAGAGTGCCACGCTCCAGACAAAGGCTTTCAAAAATGACTTCCTAATACCTAAATCTATATTCGATGTCAACAGATTCCTTTTCTGTAGAAATGCTTTCCTTTCCTGAGCCAACCTACTTTTTATATCCTCCTTGCTTCGTGCATCACTGGTTATTTTGCTTCCTAAGTAACAGAAATCTCCTACTTCAGCTTTTCACCTGCCAATTTGATGTCCATAGAGGTTTCTGATTTCTTTCGGCTGCATTCCAATATTTTTGTTTTACATTTATTAATTTTCATCATGAATTCTTTCCTCAAGACGGAGTCCATACCATTCAAATACTCTTTCAAATTCTCAGGCGTGTCGGCCAAGATGACAATGTCATCGGCAAATCTCAGAGTTGAAATTATTTCTCCTTGAATTTTCACTCCCACTTTTAAATTTTTCTCCAAAATGTAATGTATAGTTTTCTATTGTCTTGCAAACATTTCAGATTGAATGCTGCGATTGTTTCGGAAATTGCGGTGAAATATTTCGCACAGCCGCCATATTAGATAGGATCGGTGATACTTATTAAAAATTGAAAGTCACAGTCGAGCTCGGACAGGGTAATAGTAGTTCGTTATTATGTTTCTTCAAAATAGCTCTAGTGAATGAAAATTTGTTACGGATATACGCACACATGGACAGGTGTTCTTGTATGGATATTTGATGTAATTAAAATAAGCAAAAATAAACGTACGATTGGTTTGAAACTGTAGAAAATACTTGACAAACGTGACATGGAATCATGAGTGCACATACTGTACTGTACCTGTTCCCGTCACCCTGGGAGACGTATATCAGCAGCGATAGGGGTGGGGGTGAAGCTGCGGGCTGTCTCGTGTTGTGGTGGTTGCTGATGACACGTTTGCCTCGCGGGTTATTTCCGATGCTACCGGTTTACCTGCTCTAATACTGCAATTGTTGGATGTATTACCGGTCCCCGGATATTATACATTTTACCCCTCAACTTGTGTTGTGTTCATATCCTTTGAAGTGTGAGCGGTAGTTTGCATGTGCTGTTCTACGTTATGGTTCCTCGTATCTGATGTATATTCTATGCAGTATGCATCTGTTTCAATATCAGCGATATTGAATTCAGTTTGCCAAAATATATATTTGAGTGATGGGGAGAGGGGGGGGGGGGGAGAGCTAGAGCATGGTCCCATTGTTCATTCTGAGATTTGTTGCATGTACTCCGTTAGCCAATCTCTAACTTTCAACTTTCACCGATAGTCTGTTATGCTTGGGCATCGTGGTCATTTAGCCCCGTGTACTTGGATATCTAGCCTATTTACACTATATATACAGTATGTATGTATATTGTCTGATAACCTGTGTTATTTTGGTGTCTAGTAGTGTGTATTTGTAACCAAAGCTCGAAGCTTAACGTGACCGTTAATCTTGCGATCATGAGCCATGGGACCTCCTTTTTACGTGGAATCAGAACCACAGGACATGGCATTTCACTTCAAAAATCTCACATGCATTGACCGGGAATCCAACCCAGTCCGCCTTGGTGAGAGGCCAACAGCTTGACCGCTGCGCCACCACGCCCCTATTTGTAATCTAGGTGAGGTTTGCTCAGGAGGCGGTCGTGACCTTAAGTTAAGAACCATCCCTGCATTTGCTTGGAGTAAAAGTGGGAAAACCACGGACAACCACTTCTAGAATGGCTGAGATGGGAATCGAACCCACCTCTTTTCAGTTTTCCCTCATGAGGCTGAGTGGCCCTCAGACCAGAATTACATTTCTCGGCAGAGTCGGGAATCAAACCCAGACCTCCGTGGCGACAGCCAAGAATGCTAGCTGCTACACCAGGAAGTGGACCCTTATATTTGAGTGTGTGTTTAGGATATGTCTGATAACCTGTGTTATTGGGGTGTCTGAAGTACTGAAGTAGTGTGTGTTTGTCATTGAGACTCAGATTGGGAAGGAGGCAGCCGTGTCCTAAGCTAGGAACCATACCGGTATGTGCCTGGGTTAGACGTGGGAAATCACGGAAAACTACTCCCAGGATGAATCTTCTCAGTTGTGCCTCACTAGGCTGAGTGAACCTCGTTCCAGCACTCAGACCATAATTACATTTCTTGGCAGAGTCGGGAATCAAACCCGGACCTCCGAGGTATACTATCCAGTACACCACGAGGTGGTCTCTGCATTTGTATTAACAGTATCGTTGATGGCAACAATTCTTGTATCTTATTGTAACTCCGCATTCATTACCACAAAATATTATGCAGTTGTTTTGAAATTGGAGTATTATTCCGGGCAATTTTGCTCTCGCTTTCAGATGGCTATGGTGCTTCGTAGGGTGCACTCTTACTGTAGCCAGGGTTCTGGTATGAACCATGGCGCAGTTAGTTGGCTTTCGGGAATGGTTAAATACTAGAGACCCATTTCAGTAGATTTAATGACACTACACTCTAATGCTGGAAGCTTGGCTCCCGGTTGCGACGTTTTTAAAGCCACAGCAGTGCACATGAAAGTTTAACTCATATTAATATTATTATTATTATTAATTATTATTATTATTATTATTATTATTATTATTATTATTACTAGGGGCCCTGTGCGAGAAATCTCACATTTAAACATCCTTGTCGTTGTGCATTATCCTCGCACAACAGCAATTTATAATGAGCACGTTTCCTGTTTATGTTCTGTCGTAACCAGTAAATGCCAGAATTACATTGTTCATTTGTTGCAATGATTGCTTTGTTGATGTGGCTGACGTAGATGGCCGAGCTGGCTGTGTTGGAGTCGATATGTCCGATCCGGCAACACTGTTATGTGGGCTCGACGCGAAACAAATCTGGCAGGGGCTATCATCTTGTTTATTTGTGTAAACACACTTTTTTAAACAAATAAATTGATTTCCGTTGAGTATTCAAGAATTGCAAGATTTTTCCTGTACTACTGAGACGATTTGGAAGATTTTTATATTAATCACACCTTTTAACTCCGTCTGGCTTATGAGCTTGAGTTTTGTGAAACATACACCTTAGCGATTTATTTATACTAGCGGACCCGTGCGAAAACTCTCGCATACTGGGTTGTGTGCGCCCTATGTGTACAAACTACCCGCCCGGGCTGTAGGCGACAGAGTTCTCGCAAGGGCTATCGTCCTGTTTATTCTTTTAAAAGCACTTTATAAACAAATAACTATATTTCCGTTGACTTTTCAAGAAATGCAAGATTTTTCCAGTAGTATTGAAACGATTTGGAAGATTTTGGTACAAACCACACCTTCTAACTCCCTCTGGTTTAGGAGCTTGAGTTTTGTGAAACATACACCTTAGCCGTAGCGTATTATATAATAAGATGATTATTATTACCGGTATTATTATTAATTACTATCATCATCGTAGTCTATACTTCTACTTCGAACAATCTTGCAACTGTGCTTTGGAAACGAGATGTGTGTCCCTTTCCTTGCCGGTTGTTGTGAATGGAATCCTTTGTAAGTTTTTAAAATGCGCCTTTGTGCATTCCTATTATGAAGTCACTGCGTTACGTATCATTGTAACTTGAGCTCAGTCCGGAAGCTCGTTGCGCTTATGACTAGAGCCCTGCGCGGATGAACAAAACGTTATCCGCATCTGCCCCGCATCCGCACGACTGTTATCCGGATCCGCCCCGCATCCGCACGACTGTTATCCGCATCCGCCCCGCATCCGCACGACTTTTATCCGCATCCGCCCCGCATCCGCACAACTTTTATCCGTATCCGCACGTTTATTAAAATTCGCTGACATTACAATAATATTTTTCATTGTGGTGTTTGAAGCCATATTTTCAGTGTTGCCTTAGTAAACAAGTGTTTAGTGCTTTTCAGTCGGTCAACACGAATGGACCCAAAAGAGATGGGTTATGCCCTAATCCTGAAATA
Source organism: Meconema thalassinum (assembly GCA_946902985.2). Lineage (NCBI taxonomy): Eukaryota > Metazoa > Arthropoda > Insecta > Orthoptera > Tettigoniidae > Meconema > Meconema thalassinum. Next base: position 1,221,436,113 of record OX336389.2, on the reverse strand, counting down.
AATTACATGAGATTAATAAAACACTAGGATGACCAGTTTCGATCGTCAAGCGATCATCATCAGATCCATTACACTTAGGCTCTAAAATCTATGTTTGAAATACAGGTGAAAATATTTACAATATGTACAATTAAGATTAAGATTAAGATTTGCATACATAAGAAAGCAAAAAATTAACCAACAATTATACGACATTCAATTGCAACTAAGTAATTTCTGGCACGCAGCCCAATGGGACAGCTTCACCGAGCACCTACATGACACCATCAAAATCAGAGCAACGAGGAAGCATGAAACGCTAGAAAATAAATTAAGAAAACTAGGAGAAACACAGAACCATCAATCTAACGAACAACACACGAATAACAATGAATTCAATTTCCACAGCAGAGTAAACAACAGAACGAACGTAACCTTTTCTCAAGGTGAAATGAATATGTTAGACAAAGGTTTGAAATACAACTGCACAGACGCACACACGAACCACAATATAAAACAGTTGATCACAGATATTGAGATAGCCAGTCACAAGCTCCCAGCAGAAGACAGGGAATTAACCAAAAATCTCGCCACCAACGAAGCCAAAAAAATCCTCAAACGAGAGGGCGATAGCAATAACATTCAAAACAACAAACAACTCAAAGAAATAAAGTCGTTGAAACAAAAAATAAAAGAACATGACTTAATCATCACAAAAGCAGATAAGGGAAACACTACAGTAATTTTGAACAAAACAGAATACATTGAAAAAACAGTCGAATTCCTAAACAACAACGAAATCAAGGAATTAACAAAAGACCCCACCAACAAATTCCAAAAACAAATAAAAAGTGCGCTAAAAGAAACAGAATACATACTGACCAAAGCCGAAAAATCAAAACTAATAAACATGAACCCGAAAATACCGACATTGAGGGGACAACCAAAAATACACAAAAAGGAATGCCCAATGAGACCAATAGTCAATTCTAGGAATGCCCCTTATTACAAAATCAGCAAAGAGTTACTAAAAATCTTAAAATGCCGTCTTTCCAACGACAAAAACAACTCTGTAAAGAACACAACAGAACTAGTAACAGCATTGAACACCCTACAAATGAAACCTAGCTTCAGGCTAGTATCCTTCGACGTAACTAACATGTACACCAATATTCCGATTATTGAAGCAATCAACACTATCGAAAACAACTTAAAATCCAACAATTCGGTAAAAGAAATTGAAGAGATTGTGAGATTACTGAGGGTCGTTCTCAACCAAAACGTGTTTCAATTCGACAATAAAATATACACACAGAGAGAAGGCCTAGCAGTGGGATCGCCACTAAGTGGGTTAATCGCTGACATCTTCATCAATGCACTAGAAAATGCGTTCTTAGAAAAGACTTCAACAAAGGGAATAGTAATATCATGACGAATAGAAGGAGAAAGTGAGAAGACTCTTGAAGTTCAAGCGCGCCCCGCCAGGCAGCGCTAGAGTGGACAAGTTCCACACAGCCGGGGTCAGCTGGTCTTAGGGATGGTGCTAAGGGAAACTAATTACTTTGTAACTAATACTCTTTTAAAAAGTAATTAGCGGTTACAATTAAAATAGCATGGCAGGGCACATTGGAAAATATAATTCACGGAAATAAGAACTACGGTCTTCATTACATGTTACGGAACACACAGATTCCTGGAATATACAGTCGGAGAAAGCCCAGATCTTTCTCGTAACATCTGCAGGATTAAGGATGTGAGGTTGTAGAGAGCTTGTCTTGCCACTGACTCCTAACGAATTCCTGGCCTTTTTATTTGATTGACTACCATCACAAGTAAAGCCAGCCACCCTCGCCCCAGCCTCTTCTAACTGCAAAATCACCTAGACTTAGAATTTTTGCTAGAATGTCCCTTGGAGTAGCATTTCCGCTTGCATAAACAGCAACTGGCTGCACCCAATATATGCATGAAAGGTACGAACATGAACACTAGAGCGTGATTTGCAAGTACGTTATTCTGGAGGTCAGGTGTGTGTTCACCTAAATCAACTAATCCATCTACTTTATCAGAAAAGCTATTTAACTCGATTTCTTCTCTTAGCTTCTCTTCTTCGAAAATTACAACACCGTAACGTGAATTATCATTCTTTTCTTCCTTAAAATAGTCTGAAATAGCATTTATACTATGCGCATTAACTCCATAAGGCCACTTTAGTCCTTTACAAAGTTTTCTCAAGTGACTTTCTGAAGGCAGAGGCAAGAGATTATGTCGCCGACAATGACGGAATCCTTTCGGTGATTTTATTCTCAACAATAAACACTCTAAAATGAATTCATTGCTGTACCTCATTCCATTGCGAGATTTTTCCTGGCATTTCTTGAGCATAGTGTCTATTATCATCTTTTCCTTTTTGCTAAAGTGTTCGTTATCAGGGTCGGATCCAGGAGAGGGCGAGGAGGGCGACCGCCCAGGGCTCCACGGTCCTAGGGGCCCCGCGCCATGGATTTTTCTACATTTAATTAATTAAGTATACTTTTCAAACTAATTTATAATTCATATTCCTTTCTTCAGTGTAGCTATGACCTCTCGTGACCGTTTAGCAAGTTAATATTTCAGTGAAATAATAAAGACTTCAGCCGGGAAAAAAGTCGCAAAGTAATAGTTTAATATTTCATTGTTTACATAATCTTATTCAAAGGGACATAAAGGTTTCTTTCATATTATTAAAATAATGTACTGTTGTGTATTCAAAATATTGTAACTATTCTTTATTTTATTATTATTATTATTATTATTATTATTAATATTATTATTATTACCAAACTATTTTCCATTTGATTCTATTTTTTTTCTATTGTTGTGGGCCCCACCTTATCATATCGCACAGGGCCTCGCAAGGCCTGGATCCGCCACTGTAATCGTTATCTTTGTAATTAAATGCCTGTGAATTTCGAACCTGCTTCTCCAGCAAATTAATTCTCGATTTTGCTGAGTTAAGGCAGGATCTAACGCGAATTAAATTACGGTTAGCATTCTTACGGCGCCTTTTGAACAATATTATAGTCTTTTCAGCATCAGTAAGTACACTAGAATGACCCAAATTCTTATCAACACTGGATTGACCTTTTAATGCCTCATTCGTTGCTCCACTCCCATCTTCAATCTTCTTTCTTCTTTTACTGGTGGTGTCGAGATTCTTTTTCCTGCTGGGAGCTTTACGGGACTTATTCTCACTACTTCGGTAAATTAGGGGGGAAATGAGGCACTGCTCCAGGTCGTAACTTCCACCACACACGAGAGATTTCCACTTCTTCACCATTCACTATAAAATTACCTGATTTTACTATCAAATCATCAGAGAAATGAATTTGAAGAATTCTAATACTTCGCGTTAACTCCGTATCCTTTCGTGGAATAGCTCTGGCCCATTTTTCAAATTGATTTGTATTCTTCGGTGGTGAAAAAGATCGTATATCGTCAACTACTCTACCATATCCTGACTTACAGCCAGGCAAAAACCAGTACGGCATGTTGAACTATTAAATTAACAAAGCCGCATAAGAAATATGTTTGAAGTTCACAACACAAAACGCTGATGTACACAAGACACAATGAACTGAATTTAAGACCTGAATGCAAAGAAAATTCAATTTAATTCACACAAATATCTCACACAGTAACTTCTCGCGCACTTTTCTAAGACCCGGCTCGACCCAACAACAGGACACGTTGTTGGACATTATCCTTTGCAGTGCTTGTAGCGGCGGGACCACAAACTACCGTGCTATAATGGCGGAGTCCTCACACTAGGTCCTTCTATTCGTCATGGTAATATGGAAAAGATACGTAGATGATGTAATTTGCATCTACGATACTGAACTAACAAGCGAAGAAACAATTCTCCAATCCATTAATAGCCTTCACCACTCTATCAAATTCACTAAGGAATCCGAAATAGACCGGAAAATAAATTATCTCGATATAACTATTGAACGTAAAGACAACGACCTTTCATATTCCATATTCCGGAAAGCAACACAAACCTCGCATGCAATCGACAATCAGTCTAATCACCCCAGTACGCACAAACTAGCGGGTTTCTACTCAATGGTGCACAGGGCTTTAAACATACCCATGTCAAAAGACAACTATAATAAGGAAATAAGAACAATTATGCAAATAGCTAAGGAAAACAACTTCTCGCCAAGCAAAATAAACCAAATTATAGCCAAACATAAAAATAAAGATAAAACGATTCCCAAACCGGACAGTAATGAGAAAAAATTTGCGCGTTTCAACTATGTGAATGCGAATACATATAAAATCACTAACCTATTCAAAAAGCAAGGCATAAAGATAGCTTTCACGACGAAAAACACAACCGCTAGGCACCTCCTAAATAGTAATCTAAATAAACGTGACCCGTATTCAAGGTCAGGGGTATATTCTATAACGTGCCAAGACACCGATTGTCAAGCTAATTACATCGGGCAGAGTGGAAGGCGAGTAGACACACGTTATAATGAACATAGGAATGCGATAAGATACGGAACACATTCAGCCGTGTGCGAACATATGTGTGACGCAGGGCACAGCTTTACCAACATAGAGTCGGACCTTAAAATAATTCATCACGAATCGAAAGGCAGAGCTCTTGACATAAAGGAAGCAATCGAGATACACCTAGCCAAACGAAACAATCCCAACAATCTAAATGAACACACGTTCATGGAGAGCTCACCCCTCTTCACGCTACTAAAAAACACACCCTGTCGGAAACAAAACACAATTTAGCGACACAGCCAAGCTAGATAAAAAGGGGGGGAAATTAGGGGGTTTTTAATAGGTAAATGTTATCTGGATCAGGTGTACGATGTACTTTTCTTCTGCAATAAACCAAGGCCCATATTCGCGGCAGTATTAAAGGTGCCGGGACGTCCTCATAAGACCGTCAACGCTTAGTTCGAATGGGTTATGCTCCACGCGTGGCGAGGGCTAATCCACGGTCTTTAATAGTTGCAGACCCACCTCATTCAATAACATACATCTTATCTAGGTTGGCAACACCTCACATAAACACATCGCGATCACTCCCCACAGCACGTAGGGGTAGGGGGGAGAAGGGAGGGAAAAACCAGTCGTTAAGATAACCACCGCAGTCGACCGCACAGTGAGTTCTAGTAAACACGAAAACTGCGAGTAGCTGTAGTACGGAAGACAATCAGATAAGTAGTTAGCCTAAAATTTTATAGTTTAACCATAGTTTACAACCATATAATCTCTCTAAAGTACAATCTCCGGATAGCCTTCACCATTTAGCATTTCACCTAACATATATACTGCATTTAGCATACACTGACAGTTGCAGTACCAATACTGCAACTAAATAATTGTACATATTGTAAATATTTTCACCTGTATTTCAAACATAGATTTTAGAGCCTAAGTGTAATGGATCTGATGATGATCGCTTGACGATCGAAACTGGTCATCCTAGTGTTTTATTAATCTCATGTAATTTATTTCAGGATTAGGGCATAACCCATCTCTTTTGGGTACATTCGTGTTGACCGACTGAAAAGCACTAAACACTTAATATTTTTCATTTATTAGATAAATTATTGAAGCAGAACATTTAGACATTTGAAGATAAATTTGTCCCCCTAGGCTATGTGTGAATCGCAAGACAATAATGGCTGAGTTTTGTCCCTCTAAGTAACGCTAAGTGAAACACCAGGTGGCTACTTAGTCGTCGGATATACCCACGCAGGTATCAAGGACTATTTTTTCGCAAAAGGCAACACTAATTGAGGGTATTTTCATTATTTGGCTTCTCTCACTTCTCTACTATTCTTATACGATCCAAGCGAAAGCAAATAGGGAAATAATAATAAACGTGAAAGACGCAGATCTTAGCAAAAACTAAAATTATTAAGAAAAAAATCCTGTTCAATATCCGCAAATTTACTCTTAATATTATCCGCAGCTTATCCGCTATCCGCACCGCCATGCAAACTATATCCGCACGGAGAAAAATGTTGCGGATATCCGCGGGTTTATCCGCGGGTATCCGCATCCGCGCAGGGCTTTACTTATGACACTCAAGCTCTGTTACACACACAAGCTTACCTATGAAAGACAGGACTGTCATTTCCTTCTCACTACCTTTATGTTGTCAGACGGAAGCCTGTCGGTGGTACGGGAATGCTTCAGTGAAGATATTGATAAAACTGTTTTATTTGTTTGTAGCTCTGATTGCTTCGCGCCTTATATTGACGTGAAGTGGCAGAGGCAGCTGTCACATCGACCAGTGGCTTGATTTTTGAATACGTAATTACAAGACGAACTGCAAGTCTGTCAGCCAAATGAGAGCTGATGGGAAGGAAGAAGACAGAGAAATAAGTTGAATTTTTCACACACCTACATGTCATTGAATCTACAAAAATCTTTAATGTAGCAACCTCAGCAGAGCGATTCAAAAAGAATGAACACATATTTGTACTCGTACGTAATTCAATTTGAATAAAATACTATCTTGGGCCAAATATTATGCGTGCAACAATTCGTGAATACTTAAAAGATATTGTCTGAGGATGAGGAGCACCTTGAAGACTACAAATGGTTTGATGTTCGGGGGGAACGAGGGAAACAAACTGCAATTATTCCCTCAGTTGTCTCTCAATAGGCGCACTTGAGTGTTCTTCGAGCGTCTGGTGTTAAGTTCAAAGACCTCCATCCCCACCTCTTGTGCGAGCACCTACGTGGCATATCTTAGAATTATGATAACAAGCTAATTTATTATTGCATTACGAGTCCGGACACTTTAAGAGGACTGCACGGTTAGACGTAGAAAAATTACAACTGTTAACAAGTTTTATTTTACAGTCTGTTTCAAATACAAATGAGTATTCACCAATTCCTTGCATAGGCTAGCCTACTGTATTTTTGAGACAGTCCATGCGCACTTTATTTATTAAAGAAAAGCCATAGTAACTCCTTGGGAGACCATTTTCAGTTCGGTAACAGTAAATTAACTCTGAATAATATATTAGAGCATCTTGCTTATTATATTATATTGTGAGGTTAGGAAGACAACCGGATAAGTATCAGCCTGTATTATTACAGTATAACCATAGTTGATTTTGTATAACCATATAATCACCCCGAACAGACAAATTCCGGATTTTTATCACCATTTTGGAATTTCACCTAACATTAGATATACCACATTTAGCATACACTGACAGTTGCATTACCAACACTGCAACTAAATAATTGTACATATTGTATATATTTTTCACCTGTATTCTCAAACATAGATGCTATAGCCTAAGTGTAATGGATCTGATGATGATCGCTTGACGATCGAAACTGGTCATCCTAGTGTATTTATTAATCTCATGTAATTTATTTCAGGATTAGGGCATAACCCAGCTCTATTTGGGTACATTCGTGTTGACCGACTGAAAAGCACCAAACTTTTGTTTTGCTTATTATACATAAAATATGCGGCATAACCTATGCCTTATGAATCAGGAGGATTTGGAAATACAAGTCTTCACATTCATTATATGTGTGTCCTCTGATATTCTCAATCACAAAAAGAAAATAAAAAATACCTGTGAAAATTTCTGTGTATGATTTCACATGTAATTATTATCCACTCGAAGAACACTAAGAAATCAGGGGGAAAAGATGCAAATTAATGCATCACCTCTCATGAGAATAAAATGTCATAAGGAAAACAATGTCCATTGGAATTGGCTCGTTTTGGAACTGGACAACTCGGGTCTTGATTCGGGCCTTTATAGCATAAAATATCCATTATACCTATAATACGTGCCTGAACATTGAAAGCCAATGATTAAAATATGAATACAGCGAATGCACGTTAACAAATATAATTAATTTCATAACATATGAAATCCATAAACTCACTTATAAATGTTAACGAAGAATATTCTGACACACATGTTATGAAGCGATAATCGAATTTTGAATGTCAGTTTTAATAATTACATGAGCATATGTTAGTTTCGACGGAATAAATTAGGCTAGGGATTAAGGTCATTTGGGGTTATATAAAATTACGCTTGTAACGCAACACCGTAAGTCACTTATGAGAAGTGATGGCTTGAAATAGGCCCGTCACGTGGTGTTACAACTGGCGTTGTTGGCTACGATCCCTGACGTCCGGGGTCGATTCCCGTCTCAGCCATGAATCTAATTCTGATCTGAGGGCTGGAATGGGGTCCACTCATTCTCGTGAGGATAACGGAGTAGAACGTGGGTTCGATTCCTACCTTAGTCATCCTAAAAGGTTCTTTTCGTGATTTCCCACTGCTAGTCCAGGCAAATGCCGAGATGATTCCCAAATTAAGGCCACGGCTGCTTTCTTACCAATCCTAGCCTCAAATAGTAGGTGTAAACTTACACAATCCAATCGTTTGTTATCAATCAAAAGATTGGTTTTATTCCAAATTAAAACTCAACGAATTTCATATTTTTAATAATTTTCTCTGGGAGCGATTGATCCCCCTAATCCCCCCCTGGTTACGCCACACATTACTATAGACACCACAATACAACTTATCAGACAAAATTCAAACGCACAAGTTAACGGGAGTACATGACCAAGGTGTCGCAAAGCCCATAAATCAACATGACTTGAAATATTAATGTACCACAGGTTTCCTTGTTGATACGAAAACTGTCGTCACTTCCAACGTTCTCTTCTCTTCTTCCAGAATGGGGACGTTTGTAATTTGAATTTCAGTGAAATCCGCAAGCCAAGAATCCCCTCCATTCGTCCCTTTCTGTCAGTTTCCTGGCTCAACACAGAGGGTGTATCTCTGTGGATTTATTGCAGGACGTCTATCCTAAAGTATGATGTATGATCTATAATTCCATGGCCAGATGTGTGGTGCAATGGGTAAGGTGCTCGCTCACTGTGCCCGAAGTTGTGGGATCTTATCCTATCACAGTCGGTTGGTATTTGAGTGTTTAAATGTGAAAGACTCCATTGAATCTAAAACAACAGTCGGTTAAACATTTCAAATTAATATGGCAATATTCTCCTATTCCCTATCAGGCCGAACACAGGGAGACTTGTCCAGCACTTACAATAATTCCTGGCATTACAGCCCGTGAAGGGCCAGGCCTACCAACCGACCGCTGCCCAGCCATTTGGCCTGCAGATATTGGGGTGACGCATGATCAGCGCATCGGGTCCCCTCGGCCGTTAATCTTGGTTTTCGTGATCGGGGCGCTGCCTCATTGTCAGACAGCTACTCAATTGTCCTCACGAGGCTGAGTGCACCCTATTTCCAGCCCTCACGTCAGTTTCTAAAATCCCTGACGGAGCCGGGAATCGAGCCTGGAGCCTCCGGGTGAGAGGCTGGCGCGCTACCCCAACACCACGGGGCTGGCGTCCAGCACATATAATGTCGTTAATTCAGAGCAGATCTATCTTTAGATCTAGCTCACTTGCTTACAAAGAGATAGCACCACTCTTGGGTGGTTATTGAACGCGTGTTAAATTTATTTACAGCATATTGTAAGCTTACTCCTGATGCATATACGAGTATTATTGTTCATATGAGAGGTAGGATTCCTCTTCATTTGTTCTTACATGTTTAGCTTGAACACTGGCTACCATTTGGGGACGCGTTCTGCTCTCAACGCTTCATCCCCGCGCTTCCTCCCCGCGCGCGGTTTTACCTTTCACTTGACAGACGAACCACAGCTTCTCTAATCAATCCAAAGCGAGCCTTTGGCATTGAAAGTCTTGTGTAAGGTATTTGATCTCCTGCACTTGCCAATCGAGGAAGCAAAAAGTGATGCGTACATTAGGACCATATTCATTTTCATTGTCTCCAAAATATTAAGGCAGAAACCAGGCTTTGGTTAGGTGCCCCGAAATGTGTAATAATGTGCCACCATGGCAGTTTCGGGGAGCAATACAGTCCAGGAGCGTGCAATATTATAAAGACCTGCGCGGATGCGGATGTCCGATGAAAAACCCGCAGATATCAGCATTTTTCCCATGCGGATGATGTGCGGATAGCGGATAAGCTGCGGAAAATGTTTGGAGCAAATTTGCGGATAGTTTATAGAATAAAATCCAAACTTGTTGAATATCATAACTATCCGTTATGTTTTTTTGCGACAAATGTAAGATTATTTACGCTATCTCATTCAAATTATGTCATTAAGCATAATTAACATTCCGAACTGGAAAAGGGTTGCAATTCTGGCTGTATAACATGAATTATAAATACAGGACATTGTATACATAGCCTAGGGGAACGACTTTCTCTCAAATGTCTAAATGTGTTGCATTAATACTTTATGCTTTATCTTATTCAAAATACTATTGTAATGCCAGTAGATTCGGATAACAAACGTGCGGATGTGGATAAAAGTCGTGCGGATGTGGGGCGGATGCGGATAACAGTCGTGCGGATGCGGGGCGGATGCGGATAACAGTCGTGTGGATGCGGGGCGGATGCGGATAATGTTTTGTTTTTCCGCGCAGGGCTCTAACTACGCTCATGTGTTTTCTGAACTCAACATTCGAGGCAATCTGATGAGTTAATCTTGTCCTCCGTTCTTCCTTCAGTATACTTTCCTGGGTACCATAAGGCAGCGTTTCCCAAACTGTGGTACGCTCGTACTGCTGCAGTGGTTCGCGGTGATGTTACGAAAAATATTTTTAAAAAATAGAAATATAAAAACATTGATATGTTGCCGGAGGACTTTAAGGCCAAAGATAAGGAGCAGTTTTATGAATTGAATTGTGATTCAAAACTAAGGCAAACTTTTTCAAAAATGGCTCTTGTGAACTTTTGGGTTGAGAGGCGTGCAGACATAGCTGACAAAGCAGTTAGATTTTTACTGCCTTTCACTATTTCGTACTTGTGTGAGACTGCATTTTCTTCACTTGTTTGTCTCAAGAATAAATACCGGAATAGGCTCCTTACAGTGGAAAACGATCTTCGTTTGAGACTCAGCATTCTTAAACCAGACATTCCTAAGTTGGCTTCTAATCTTCAAGCTCACCCTTCACATTGAAATTGTTAGTTGAATTTTAGGTTTTATGTTTAATTATTAAGAGTTCTTTTATTAATATTATTTGTACAGTGTCATTTCTGAATGTTTGAATTCAATACTTATTGTAATATAATGGAAAAAAACTGGACACACGTTTTGTTATTTGAACTTTAACTCTAACAGTCTAAATCTAACAAACACAATTTACAATCCATCTTTTGGTGTGATGAGGGTTATAGTTACTACTTACTGTATATATCTCCCAACAATTAGGTGGTACGCTAGAGATTCTCATCTCTTAAAGTAGTACACACAAACAAAAGATTGGGAAACACTGCCACAAGGCATGTTGTCGTAGGAGCCTGTCTATCTTTATTTTCATAAAAAGTAATAACAAATTTCATCTCTCTCTCGCCGTAGTACCTCTCCACGTTGTAGGCAGGACGTGATAGCGCAGTAGACAAACTGCTTGCCTTCCGCCAAAGCGGACTGGGCTCGATTTAATACATGCGAAATTTTCGAAGCGAAATGTCACGTCATGTGGTTCGAATTCCAGGTTAAAAAAAGGAGATCCCGTGGCTTATGATCACGTAAAACTGCAAGATTTCTTCCACTTCATAGTTTCCTGTAACTCCCCATTTCAGTTTCATCAATGTTCTATAATACCACTCTTCAAATGCTTCTATACTTCTGTATTCTGCTGAATCAATAATCAACGTTTCACTTATGTTGCCAATCCCTAAAACTGTATTTGATGGAATACATTGTATTTTTGTTGGTAAACTTTCATGTGTTCCGTACATCCATGGTTATTTTGTTTTTTAATGCAGTTTAGATCCCTATGTTTCTTACACCTGGCATTGTGAGATAAAAGACGTGCAGTTTGTCAAGTGTTAATAGGACCACTTAGCTGTTAAAGAGTAAAAACCTCGCAGAACCGGTGGTTGTTAATGCGATGTACACAAAATAATTTGTCAAGTTGCTGCTCTGTGAAGTAGTGACCGTTGACCGATGCTGCGACTTTTCTCCAAGTTCACTGGAGTCAATGAGGTACAGGGAGGTGTCGTCCCCCGGGTCATGCAGCATGAGCTGTCTTTAACAAACAGAATTACGTTAATTAGGGACGTTGTTTCAGTGCCGTACAGCAAATCTCATTATTTTTGTGTTGTCAGTGGCATTTCTGGTTGGATGCTTTGTGTTTTTCAAAAGGAGGCCTATTTCTGACGACATAACGTCATTTCTCTTTGCCTCGGGCAGTTAATAATTGAAATTATTTCACATAATCATTAACTTTAATTAGTGACCCCATTAAAAATAACTTTTTCAGTAACATTGTGTTTAATATTTAGTTCTCTTGCATAAAGAGCAGTTAATAATTTCATGTAATGATCCAATTTTTCAAGTGTTAATAGGACCACTTAGCGGGCACGTTATTAAACCCAATTAATTTAATGGAGTCTTCCCACCTTTTGCAGCTGTAGCTGTTTGTTATGTTATAATGTGCTAGGCCGAGCGAGACAGCGCTTACTTTTCAAAGTTCTGTTCTGACAACCCGCAGCTTAGATTACTTAACTATTAAGTGACAAATTAAGTTTGCTTGTTACTTCAGAACGTGTTGTGCTTAATTTATCATTTCTTGGTTTATTTTGCCTCTTACGTGTTTCAAAATCAGAACCTACAAGCATAGTGGAGTGCGTTACGTCAGGCCATGACTGGATGAGGGACATGCTCGTTTGGAGATCCAACGTTCGTATCCCGGTGCTGCCAGTGGTCATCCTGAGTGTATTATGTTGGTTCATTGATTGCTTCTCTTCGCGTATAAATTCATAATGGCATGGTACATCTTCAGTAACTGTACCAACGTTGCAACAAATTCAGCTATTTGAAAGACATTCTGACGGAAATTCTATAATCCCATTCTTGCTAGCCTACACTAGTAAGAGGCATTACACATTCACCTTACTCCAAGTACCGCAAAGGCACCTACGTCAATACTTGATCCAAATAATTACAGTTACACACATTATTCCAGTTACTACATTAACTCAGGTTTCAATCCCTTACACACACCAAGTGTATGGAGCCGATGACTAAAATGTCTAGTCCTTGATACAACAGCAACGAACACAATATCAGCTTCTCAGTAACGACTATCGTATTTTGTTTCGTATGACTTTTTTTTTTTGGCCCCGTGTGTAATTTGTGAATGACAATAAATGTTGCATATAGCATTTTATGATAAAACCAATGCTTTCTGTGATCCGGTAAACTTTGTTACGCCATACCAGCACATCCTTTTACATTTGAGTAATGTACCATCAATTGTATTCGTGAAAATTCATGTTGGTGTATTGATGGCTTTTCTTCGCGTATAATGTAATAATGGGATGATGCATCTTCAGTAACTGTACCAGTGTTGCAACAAATTCAGCTATTTGAAAGACATTCTGACGGAAATTCTATGATCCCAGTCTTACTAGCCTGCACTATAACGTAACTAATTTTGAAGTAGTTGCCCTGCTCAGTTTCCAATAATCGCGATGCCTCAAAACATTTTTCGATCTAATTGGAATTGTGTGATATTCTCTGCCAATTGTGGACCCATATATTTAAATAATGTATTATTATAAATTCAGTAGGCTATTGTCCGGCTCCGTGGCTAAATGGTTAGCCCACTAGGCTTTGGCCTGCCATGTCAAGGGTTCGATTCCCGGCCGGGCCATCAGGGATTTTAATCACCGGGGGTTAATTCCCGTGGCTCGGGGACTGGGTGCATGTGCCGTCTTCATTATCACTTTATCCTCATTACGACGCTCAGGTTGCCCACGGGCGTCAATTAGAAAGACCTGCACTCTGCCTCTCAGGAGGCCACACGTCATTTCAGTAGGCTGTTGACAAGCAAATCAAGCAAGGCAACTTCAGATCCGAATTATAATACTGTATTTTACATGGAACGAGGCATTTATTCCGGTAAGTTGATGGACTGATTTGAGTTTGAAAATTTATGTAAATAACTGCTTCATGGACTAACTGCTAATGTGACCTGTGAGCGTTTAGTTGAGTAGCCTACGTTCTATGCTGTGACAATTTTTAGTTCAGCATGCGACATTGGAAACTTTACCGAGAATATCGCCTTTATTCGACGGTTTCAGTTGTAATAACCTCAACCAGATAACATGGAATTGTTTTTCATTTAAACTGAAATCGCTGCTAATAGTGTTGAGTACATAGCCCCAGGTCGGATCACCCGTGTAGGCTATGTTATGAACCTGCCAACATTATTTTTGATGTTACCTGAAATTGAAATCAAACAGCAGAGTGGGATTAATGCACGCGCTGCATTATGAGGCGTGCTCTGTGTCATAAGGTCTCCGTAGCACGTGTGTTGCTATTGCAATTCCTTGCCGCACACTATAAACCCTTCGCAGCGTGATGTGCACGTTCTGAGCGATACTGTATCCGTAGCGTGTGTTGCTGGTGTCATGGTTTACCCTTAAAAACAACATTCAACCCATAAACATATTTACGTGTGGTGTGCCCTGCCCATCTCATTCCGTTCCATGCCCAGCCACTTAATGAATTGATGCTCGAGGGCTTGTATACTTGATGGCTGCGGTCTCTCCATACTAAAGGTAACGTAATGCTACTAAACGTTTCAAAAACATTCCACAAAATAAGTGTGCCTGCATCTAGATGAACTTTGAAACTCTTATTGGATTGACGCTTATTGTTACTATAAAGGGATGTCCTTTGTATAGACTACTATTCTCCACTGTAGTTGAGGAACGATTAAAGGACTTTCGGTTACTTAGATGGTGAATAATGGTTCTCATTTTGAAGTCTACCGTTGTGATTCAAAACCTACAATTTACTGACCGAATTAGATGTTTCTTTTCTCATTTCAACTACAATTTTATGAAGAAAAGAATACAAATCAATTTTTTAATAAATATCTTATTTCTTTCAGGTTAGGACATGTAAATACTCGTTTTCCCGCCTAATATAATTGAGCACAATTTGTGTTGACTGACTGGAAAGCTTTCTTTAATAGAACTAGCCAACACTGAAAAATGGCTTTTATCATTTCATGTAACACCGTGTGAAAAATTTGTTTGATAACCTGTGTCACTGTGTTGTCTGTAGTCTATTAGTGTGTGTATTTGTAATTAAAGTAGGATTTGAGTAGGAAGCAGCCGTGGGCTTAAGTTAGGTACCATCCAGGCATTTGCCTGCAGTAGAAGTGGGAATCCACGGAAAACCACTTCCAGGATGGCTGAGGTAGGAATCGAACCCGCCTTTTCTCAGTTTTTCCTCACGAGGCTAAGTGTACCCCGTCCCAGCTCTCAGACCAGAATTAAATTTCTTGGCTAAGCCGGGAATCGAACCCGGGCCTTCACAGTAACAGCCAAGGATGCTATTCACCACGCAACGTCTTTATTGTGGCCGGGTTTTCATATTATACGGGTTAATTTATTTTTAGGCAAGTGCTGACGTCAGCGTACCTGTGGAGAAATTAGTTGCCGAATATTAGTTTGGATATTGGAGTTTAAACTGAAGGTTGACGAATTTTATAATCTGAGTATTTTGCATATTTATATTTTGAATCTAAATTAACTGTAAGGCCAGAGATAGTAGAATAGCCACAATTGAGTTGGTTGATTTTCCCATTAAGTTACATTTTCTGTCAGTTCTATTGTTCTACTTTTTTTCGGGCTGCTAGATAAATACAGAAAGCAACTATTTGCTACCTAGAATTGAGGTTCACCCAATACTCGACAACTTTTCACCTTTTATGTGCACGTAAACTTTCAAATAGTGTACTATAGGCTACTCTTGCTCAAAGTGAAAGGGACGAAGACTTGTTTAGTTTATTTCCTTTGACCATCTTTGGTTTTCTATATGGAAGACCCCGTGCCGTAGGCGTGGCCATTAATTCGCCCGCACGACTGTGATGGGGAGTGCAGCGAGTCTGTAGATTGCACGTTCGAATCCCGACGCTGACAGTTCTCATTCTGAGTGGAGTTTTTTCATTTCGTTTTTTATACTCCCCCCAGCCAAATGTTGGGGTGGGAGCTTATTTAAGTCCTGGAGCATCTACCATAAACCTTACCATAATAATTGTTGTTTCACACATTACTACTTTCACCACTGAAACACAGATTATCAGACAAATTCAACACACACTCAAGAGGAACACATGTTCTTTACCAGTTTCTCCTTAGCCCTTCGACCTTGGTTGTACCATGCGTTACGAGATGGTTAATCTCGCGACCATAAACCACTGGAACTCCTTTTTACGTGGAATCCGTGCCCTCAAAAGTGACCTTTCATCTAAATATACGTGCATGCATTAACAGGGAATCGAACCCGGTCCATCTCGGTTCGAGGCAAACAGTTGACCACTGAGTTATCACTTCCCTACTTTAAACAAAGTAATGAAGAACGTGGGCTATAGCCTACTATTAAGGTGAAGAAATGGAGGGGGTCAAATTGAGGCTAATATACATTTACAGGGCATTAGGCTTAATGTTACTTCTCCGCAGCACTATTTCTCTCCGAGGTACAATCACCAACATAGAAAAGTTAAGATCTGTTTGGAAAAGAGGTGCATGGTGTAATAGGAGATGACAAGTGTGTGTATGTCGTCTACCTCTCAATATTCCCGTTTCTAACAGGGTCGGGGATGAGATGTGATGAAGTTTTATGTGGTGGACTGCTTTTACGGCCGGATGCCCTTCCTGACACCAACCACTTGAGAGGAGTTAATGAGAGATGAAAGAAGATGAATGAAACTAGGCAAGGATGTGGAAGGAGGCGGTCGTGGTCTTGTCAGAAGGTACCGTCCCAGCATTTGCCTGGAGTTAAAAATGGAAAAGAACGGAAAACCATTTCAAAGACGGCCGGCGGTGGGCCTCGAACCCACGTCTACCGAGTCCGCAGGTAGCTTGGCCCCATGGTGTAGTGCTGCGCTTTAGCGAGCGTAGCTACCGCTGTCGTTGATAGGAGATGACAAATGTGGAGTGGATTTTCAGCTCCGTACTCTCCATGTAGCTCAGTGCCTCCCTCTCTTCAATGCTTTTAGCGCTTCTCGTATCATGTGATGGGTATTAGCCTCGATCCCCGCCTCGTATTTCCTGAGGAGATTGGAAATGCATATTCCAGACAGCTGCCTCTTTGAGGATATCAAAGAATATATAGGCTACACACTCAACTTATATCCAGAGAAGAGGGTGCAGACTGTTATTGACCACTGCAATTTATCGGAACCCAGTGCCTGAGTAGGCGTGCTGGTACACCTTCATACTACGGGTAGATGACCTTGCTGTTCCGAGCATTAAAACAACAATCATCATCAACTTCATACTCTACCGGTACTCAATTCTTGTTGCTTTTGAAACCGACATTTAGGTGATTCTCTCGCTAGAGGCCCCATCCAATGTCTATAACAGCTTATTTAATTTAGATAATGGCTTGCAAATTTGTGTGCACATACATTTGAATGATGTAAATTAGGACCTGATCATGAGCTAGGCTGATCCCCACACCCAAATACGCTTGTATGCCCTTCTCCAAATCCTGGAATACTTTCCCGAAAGTCATTACATCATTGGTTTTAATGTCCTGTCGTAAACCTTATCTTAATTGTTGGATTGTGCAATGTGAAGCTATGTACACTTATCCCTACAATACACCCAAGAAAGCAAGTAAGGAGGAGCTATATCTGGAGATCTGGGTGGTCAAAGTTTCCTGTTTCCTCTAATTTTAACCCATGTCCAGATTGAAGATTTTGAGGATATATCTTTCAATACACACATCAAAAAAAGTTTTGCATCACCTCGGTTCCAAGAGTTCCGGAACCTTTAAATACAAAGGGAATAGAGATCAACACAAACAACATTTCAGCTCGTTTTATTGCTCATGAGACCCACACATTGCATGTTGTACCATCATACAGCTAGACTTTCAGCATTTGTGGTCCAGATTGCAGTACACACCACTACCTCTAATACCCAGTAGCACGTCCTCTTGCATTGATGCATGCCTGTATTCGTCGTGGCATACTATCCACAAGTTCATCAAGACACTGTTGGTCCAAATTGTCCCACTCCTCAACGACAATTCGGCGTAAATCTCTCAGAGTGGTTGGTGGGTCAAGACGTCCATAAACAGCCCTTTTCAACATATCCCAGGCATGTTCGATAGGGTTCATGTCTGGCGAACATGCTGGCCACTGTAGTCGAGCGATGTCGTTATCTTGAAGGAACGCATTCACAAGATGTGCACGATGAGGTCGAGAATTGTCGTCCATGAAGACAAATGCCTCTCCAATATTCTGCCGATATGGGTGCACTATGGGTCGGAGGATGTCATTCAGGTATCGTAAAGCCGTTTCGGAGCCTTCCATGACCACCAGTGGCGTACGTCGGCCCCACATAATGCCACCCCAAAACATCAGGGAACCACCACCTTGCTGCACTCGCTGGACAGTGTGTCTAAGACGTTCAGCCTGACCAGGGTGCCTCCAAACACGTCTCCGACGATTGTCTGGTTGAAGGCATATGCGACACTCATCGGTGAAGAGAACGTGATGCCAATTCTGTGGGGTCCATTCAGCATGTTGTTGGGCCCATCTGTACCGCGCTGCATGGTGTCGGGGTTGCAAAGCTGGACCTCGCCATGGACGTCGGGAGTGAAGTTGCGCATCATGCAGCCTATTGCGCACAGTTTGAGTTGAAACACGACGTCCTGTGGCTGAACGAAACGCATTATTCAACATGGTGGCATTGCTGTCAGGGTTCCTCCGAGCGGCAATCCGTAAGTAGCGGTCATCCACTACAGTAGTAGCCCTTGGGCGGCCTGAGCGAGGCCTGTCATCGACAGTTCCTGTATCTCTGTACCTCCTCCATGTCCGAACAACATCGCTTTGGTTCACTCTGAGACGCCTGGAAACTTCCCTTGTTGAGAGCCCTTCTTGACACAAAGTAACAATGCGGACGCGATCGAACTGCGGTATTGACCTTCTAGGCATGGTAGAACTACAGACAACATGAGCAGCGTACCTTCGTCCTGGTGGAATGAATGGAACTGATCGGCTGTCGTGCCCCCTCCGTCTAATAGGCCCTGATCATGCATGGTTGTTTACATCTTTGAGCAGTTTTAGTGACATCTATGAACAGTCAAAGGGACTGTATCTTTGATACAATATACACAGTCAACGTCTATATGCCGGAGATCTGGGAACCGAGGTGATGCAAAACTTTTTTTGATGTGTGTAAGTTCAGTCAGAAATACCTCATAGCTTCTTGTTTTACAATTGACTCCACCACCGATTTCTGCCGGTGGCAGCTCGCCCATTGAAGCGAGTCTAGGAGTCTAGTAATAGCCCACCAGAGATGCTGCTGGTCAACAGCGAAGAACACAGCTTGTGGTTTATCCACGATTATGACCAGGCCAAGCTCGACGAGACTGACAATTTACGCTGACTGTATGGTATCCCCACGAGCAAGGAGAATACACTGACAAAATAAAAAATATGTGGTGTAAACTTAATGTGAGCCTCATTACTGTGATTACGAACGAAAAACTGTTCATATGTTGACATTGCTTACCACCCAACATTCAAGCAACATTTGAGTGGCCTATTTTAAGGCATTTTCCCAGAATTTTCAGGAACTGAACATGAAAAAGCACGGAAAATCACTCCAAAGACGATCAACTGTAGAGTTAAAAAACACTTTCTCCTGACACGTTCTCTGGACGCAAGTGCTTGCGCATCAACGCACTGAGCTAACATTACAACACCTATACAAAACGCAGGCTTACTCCTGGGATTGTAGTGTGTACTCCCAGTGGAGTTTTGTTCCTTCCATCTGTGGCCGTCAATATATTCTCCTACCAACCCTTTTTGTTAGGTCTTACGTTTCCACTTCTTCTTACAAGATAAACAGTTCCTAACCCGGCTTTCAGTTATCCCCTGAAAATAGACATGTCACAAAGTGTTTCCTGTATGCTCATCCCACACCTGTCAGTTCCACGTTAAGTATATAGTCCATCTGGATGCAATACCAGTAGCCTATATTCAGTTTCGTGCCGTTTGTTCCTGTCCGTCAATACTTGAACTGTTTTTCGCAGCAGCCAACAAGTGTTACTTTTCCACTTCACTTCACTCGCGCTGGATTTACTCCTTTCTGTCCTTTCCTACTCCCTTCTTCCGCCCGCCCGTCTCGTCTCAAGTAGTCAATATAAAGCTGGAGCCGGAGCCGGAGTTGGGGCCGGACGGATCTTTGAGGAAGCAGACGCTGCAGCGAGTAGAAACTGTATAATTACTTTTGAGTTCACTGTAACAATGCAAAAAAAAAATGTCTTGGAGAAAGAAGTACTTCCACTTGGGAAAGGTTTGACTTGCATTTAATGTAAGTAACCCCGGCTAATAACGAAGCGGGGCACTTTTAACTCACTAGAATTGTTCCTCCCTTTTCTTTGCCGCTACAGCGTCCATGCTGCTAATTATATTCTCAAGGCAGTGCGAGCTCATTTGTTATTTATTTCATGCAACTGTCCGCCCCATTTCCACATTTGCGAACCTTATTATCTCCTTCAGTCCTTAGAGTGTATGATAAAAAAATTCTTTAGATGCATCTTCTTCTTTATCATTGCATTAACCGCTGTTGTCGAGCTTGCTGAGTACCGTGGATCTAGCCCCCACCGAGTCATGGAACCGTCTGGTCATTTCAACACATAATAGTAATAATAATAACCATGATAATGATAATAATCTCCTAAGAGGACTAGTTCAGATATTTCAAGTTGTCACCCGCATGCGACCTGCGTAGGGAAATAACCATGATCTGACCGGCAATCAAACCCGGGCCTTTCGAACGAAATTCTAGTGCCCTATCCACTTACCCACATGACCGGAAATAATAATGATAATAATAATCGTATGGCCTTATCTACCCCCAGTAAATATTTTGTTGTGGTTCCGTTTAGTGATCTAAGCATACATTTCGACGATCTGTTTTCCACTGTCATGTACAGTAGTAGAGAAACTGGATTTGAGTTTAAGATTTGATTTTGTATAGTAAACTTGATCAACCAGGCCTTAGATTTGTTCCGTCATCCAAGAATCGACCCACAATTTTGAGACGATGAAGTAGACACTCGTCTACATACGTCGCTAAGTGCTCCAATATGGTGTAGCATTGGACTGCATTCTCTGGAGTTGCATGAAATGTCCACTGCAGGCATAACAGTCGCGTTAACTGCACACATTAGAAATCTTAAAGGAATCGTCCAAGGGGCTTGTTTACCATAACGGTTCAATTCCCTTCTCATCCTTGACGATTTTAATCCTTGCGTGAAAGTAGTAGATTACAGCCTCCAGAGGGTAACTGGGAATGGAATCTCACACCCCTTCATTCTAGAAGTGATATTCCATAATTCCAACTTCAACTGCAGGCAAAATGCCTTCTGATCATGGCCATATCCTATCCAACCACATGTAAATGCTTCACTTTCACCCTTAAAATGTGCAAAATAAAAAAGTGAAAATACATTAGTTAACCTCCTTATATTATAGCTTAGTAATTATTAAAACCATGAAATTTCTACGGATCATTTAAAAGCTAAACCAATAAATAAAGAAAGAAAGAAATAAATTTAATTATAATTAATTAAATAAATAACTCGTGTTATTGAGATGCTCCTCCTTATATATCTCAAGGCATGAGCCCGCCTTACATCTGCTTGTGCGAAATATTCTACCGTTGTCTGTTTCTCTGCTGATTCCATAATCATTTATTTGGCCTAGGATTAGGAAGCAAACGACCAAGGTTAGCAAGGCTCCATCTCAGAATTTGCTCAGAAATGAAATGCGGAAACCACCATTAACCATTGGGATTTGAAATCACTTATCTCCCGAATTCGTGGTTAGAGGTCAGTAAGGCTAGCGCCTGTACGGTGTATAACATTACTGAAATATTGGTTCACTCCCTTATCTTTCAATTTTTGTATAGTTATTGTTCAGTGTTATGTATCAGGAGTGGTCTGTTCATCCGGTCCATATTTAGTCCAGCAAATGCCACGCCAGTTATCTGCAATAGTACATCGGCTGATTGGAATGGAGTGTGGAGTGATACGATCTTTACGTGCATGCACTGCCGATCTCATATATGAAAAATTCATACATTTCACTTGTAGCGCATTTTATTTCTGTCCAGCCTAGTAATATTCTACTTCTTGTAGCCTACTTCTGTATGCACAGCCTTCATCCCAATAAGGAACAATATCTTCAGACCGTTTGAAAAGAAAATTAAAGCTTCCGCATGGCTGGGTTTTCACGAGGGCTAGTTATACTAAAGTATTTTCACTTCCTTGCTATTTCGTCAATCACATCTTCTCCGTGGTGTGTTTTATAACATCACATTTTTTTGGTTTATGTAGCACGTTTTTAGACGACTACGGGTTCACAAGCTGGTATTCCAAGGAACAGCGTAATTGATTAAAATTAATTGAGTGGATTTGAAAGTCAGTTCATTAAAAAAGTATTACTAGTAGCCTATTTTGTATTACCCGTTTCTGTTGACATGTGTCATAATTATACAATGCAATATAAAAGAAGAAAAATATTATTATTAATGCTGTTTTGCACTGCCGTATAATAGCATTGTTTGTGCAGGTCCTACTTACGTAGTGGGGACTAACTACATTCAGATCAAACGAGCTACTTCTGGATGTTTAATAAAGCAAAATGAATTAACAGTTCCATTATGAAATAAAGGTATATTGATTTGTCACCCATTCCATCTCAATCATTTTGTAGCCACAGCGCATGTTCTAGTAGCGCTCCGACTAAACAGCTCGGGTTTCGATTCTCTGCTCTACGAATGATTTTATTACTGTTATGACGTTTACGAATGGTATGCATTAAAACATCAAATCGCACTATGAGCCATCTTTCAATGCATGTGAGATTTGTCAGGTGAAATGTCACGTCCGGTGGTTTGGATTCCTCGTTAACAGAAGGTCCCTGTGCATATGATCGTTAGATTAACGGTCACGTAAAACTACAAGCTTCCTTCCTTTCTGAGCCATCACATAAGACGTCTCTTACTCCGTCCTATCTCTAATTACAGGCGTCCGCCTCGTTGCGTAGTGGCTAGCACTTTTGGCTGTCACCGCGGAGGCCCGGGTTCGATTCCCGGCTCTGGTAAGAAATTTAATTCTGGGTTGATGGTCGGAACGGGGTACACTCAGCCTCGTGAGGCAAACCTGAGAAGAGGTGGGTTAAATTCTCAACATAGCCACCCTAGAATTCATTTTCCGTGGTTTCCCACTTCTACTTCAGGCAAGAATGCCGGGATGGTTCCTTAATTAAGGCCACGACCGCCTCCTTCCCAATCCTTATCTGAATTACAAATGCACACGCTATTACAGCCATCACGATAATACAGGTTATCAAACAAATTCCGCACACACCCCAGTACACGGGGCTACATGACCACGATGTCGCAAAGCCCTTCAATTAATCAACAACAACAAATCTAATTACAAGAACACTCCACACACATTCAAATCAGAGGACTGATGATCACAACAATACTTTTAATGATCGTGACTGTAACCATGTTAATTGTATTTTCTTTTTTCTTTTTAGGTGAGTGAGCGGAGTTTTCTCTTTTCCCGTCATCTAAAAGGTAAGAATAATGTGTCTGGACAGTATGCCTACCCCTTATTATTCTCGTTTGCGGCGGGGCCGGGGATGAGATGCGAGGCAATTCTTTGTGGCGGTTGTTTTTTACGGCCAGATGCCTTTCCTAACGCCAACCCCATGAGAGATGAAATGAATGTTAGTGAATGAAACTGGGCAAGGATAAAAAAGGAAGCGGCCATGGCCTGTCAAAAGGTACCATCCCAGCATTTGCCTGGAGTTGAAAATGGGGAAGGCACGGGAAAATATTTAAAGGACGGCCGATGGTGGGGCTCGAACCCACATCTACCAAGTCCGCAGAGAGCTTGGCCCCTTGGCCTAGCGCTGCACGTTAACGAGCGTAGCTGCCGGTACGAATAATTTAATACTTTTAAAAGCAAGGACCGTTGTTTTTAGAAAACGTGTATGTTTGATGAATGCGTTTCTGTGTCATGATGGTGTTTTTTTTTTACGAGAACAGTAGTGTCAGAATTAATTACTGCACTACGCAAGTTGAATATAAGAGCAAACTACGCGCGTCAGGGAGAGAGCCCTCTCTTGTGAGAGGAATTGTGGAGAGCTCTGTTTAAATGGTAGTATTATTGCTGACACGTGGTGTGGCTAAGCGTGCACTGACCGCCACACGCATTAATGTGAGAAGGAACGTACACTAAGAGTAGAAAGATGATGTAAACCTTTTCCGAGCTCTCTATGAATTGAATCGTATTCCCATATAACCATCTCTATGATTGCACAGTCGTACGCGATTGATTTCGCATTATCCTCTCTGCTCTGTGATGGTGCTTACTGCTTAGATTCCAGGCTCTGCTATGGATTTGAATCCCCGCATGAATTTTGCAATGAGATGCTGTCAGTCTCGTTTTCATACAACTGAGAACACAAGAGGGTTAAGTTGCAATGGAGAGACATGCTTTAATGCATCGAAAATACCAACGTCCTTCACTGAAGACGTGATAACTGAATAAATACCATGCATCACTGTTTCCCTCCAGTTGGCGAAGTCAGCGTATATCGAGAGACATTAGCATAGGCGTTATATTCCATGGTATGGGGCCTATCTGGTGATGGTTATAGCGTGCATCGTGATTGATTCACCCCGATAGAGTGAACATCTAAATGCTCAGCTGGCACAACAACATACCTCAACAGGAGATGTCGACGTCCGAGATAGACTGCACAGGTGGCAACCCCTTTAATTGTCATTATAATGATATTAGTTTATCACCATCTTGCATTTGACTTGGTATTGTAGACTTCCTACCACCACATGGCTCTCCAACGACTGGGCAAGGGTTTTGGTCTGTGCATTAAGAATCACGGGAAATCTGACTCTATCCTATCAAAACCCTCATACAAGGATTTACTCCCCATAACGGAGCTGGGATTCAAACGCGGGAAGCTACTTCACAAGAGTGGTCGCGGCCAATCCTCTAATCATGCAATTAGTATCGAAAATAAAACGTAGCTGATTATTCCAAAAAGCTGAAGCTGCCCGTTGACGTACTCGAAGCTGACCAGCTGTACCTGAGCCGAATTAGTGCCTTGTGCTAGGGAGTGAGTGGAGAGGTGACACGGGCTATTGCGGTGAACATAAAACAGACCAAACCGCTCCTATTGCAAAACTCGGTGAGCTCAGTGTTCTTGCGCTCGGCCTCGCTATGCGAGCAAGTTTTGCTCTGATTGGTGTCCTGCTGATAGTCTGTGTCACCTCCCCAACATCCTCGTTCGGCTTCCCCATAAGCGTTATTCGAGGATACTTGAGCTGGAGAGTCATGCATTAGAGCAGGGCATCACAGGGTGCACTTGGCACGTGCATAATAATAAGAACTGTCCCTCTCCTGCGACCACCCACCCCCTTGCGAATAGTATAGGCTACCTGACAGTGCACGGCGAAAATAAACTGTGTTATTGTAATTCAAAGAATGATCTAAGAAGCGATGGTTGTCTCTAAATTACAAATATAATTTTTATTTAAAACTCCCATAGCTGAAGAAAAAGTTATTGGAACTTTATCTTCAGCATCTTACTCCATCGCCAGTGTATTGGTGTACTTATTTATTTATTAACTTGTTAACCGTCTCATTTATTTGCTTACACATTTACTTACTTACATATTATTTATTTATTTACCTATTTATTAATTAATTAATTTACTTACCCACCTGCCTAGTTGTATACTTATTTATTTATTTATTTATTTATTTACGTACGTATTTACTTACCTATTTTCTTATGCAATAACCCCTAGCACTACAGCCCGTGAAGGACCTAGGCCTACCAAGCGACCGCTACCCAGCCATTTGGCCTGCAGATAATGGGGTGACACGTAATCTTGGTTTTCGTGATCGGGACGCTGCCTCACTATCAGACAGCTACTCAATTGTCCTCACGAGGCTGAGTTCACCCCGTTCCAGCCCTCACGTCAGTTTCTAAAATCCCTGACGGAGCCGGGAATCGAACCCGGGGCCTCCGGGTGAGAGGCAGGCGCGCTACCCCAACACCACTGGGCCGGTTACTTATGCCTATAGTGGTAGCTATGCTTGCTCGTTGTAGAACCAGGCAATGGGACCAAGCTATCTACGGACTCTGTAGACGTGGGTTTGAAACCCACCGTCAGCCGTCCTTTAAATTATTTTCCGTGGCTCCCCATTTTCATCTTCGCGATCGTTCCTTATCATAAACCACGGCCGCTTCCTTCCATCTCTTTGCCCAATTTCATTCACCTTCATTCATTTCCTCACTCATTTACTACTCTCATGAGGTTGGGTCAAATGGACATACGAACGTAAAATCCACCTGCCACATAGAGGTTCATTGCATCTGATCGCCGACTCCATTGAGACAGCAATAATATTTATTCACTTCTTTAATCTGGTTATCATTATTTTACTTAATCTCTCTGAATATCAGATTACTGTCAATAATGGCTCTGCAAATTAAGCATGTTGCGCTTGGGACTTTAACTACAAAAGATACGCAAGTTCCCAACATTTTAAAATGTACTGTCACCGGGCCTAGCTTGAATTCAATGATCTGTTCCTTATCTTTCAACTTTACAGCCACTCTGTGTCGAGATGACAACGCCAAGCAAGCTGGCACCGATATTCGATGCGTGGGATCCTGGTTGCACTGCCCATTATACACGTACAGTTTTAAGCGTTTGTGAAACTCTGCATTAGAGTATATAAACTATTAGTTTGTCAATTTGGATGGATTAATGTGCTCACCTACAGTAGGTTAATTTTAGTTACAATGATATTCATTGTATCCATTTTCAGTACGGTACTTATGCTGCAGATTTTAGATATTTTACAAATTGCAAGGATGCTTTCAGAACGTATTAAGGTAAATTGCAGTTAACGTTAAATATTCGATAATTACCTTCCCATACACGTGCGCATAGTATTATTATAGGTTATTGTGTTCTGGCGTGAGTACCCGCTATAACTATTACTGGTAGGAATGTTATTCACTTTCATTACATTGCTGTTAGTGCTGCATAATATCAGCTTTTGGAACAAAATTAATCGGAGAATGGGAAACTGGTATGCTTTACGACATGTGTACCGATGAACTGTAATAAAGGGTAAATGATGCATTTATAGAAGTAACCAATCACTCATTTTCGGAATGTATTTGTTAAATTAGATTAACGTGGCATAAGAACATCAAGCAAGAATCGTGAAGACTCTTAGTTTGGCCCACGTGTATCCAAATGAGCAAGAACGAATTATGTATAGTCCGGTTTGTTCCATCTATAAAATATTGCTTGCACTAATGACAACCGCTGTTGGTGCCTACGTGACACAGCAGCATACCTACTGACAGCATGGTGCAGAGTTTCTTCTTAACCAAAAAAAAAAAAAAAAAAAGACTGGGTAGTAGGACATGATTTGCAACTGTAAATTAGCATCATGGAAAATAAAGACTTGACCTTGTCCTTCGTTCATTTTAAGTGCATTCCTGATGAATGTGCAAGAATAATCATAATTTGCCAACCCTTTGTTGCTGTTTCATCAAGATCTTGGGACATCGTGGTCATCAGCCCCATGTAGTTCGGTGTGTGTCAACCTACTGTGTCTAATTATATGTCTTACTGTGTGGGCTGTACTAGTGTGTATAGACCACTTGTAATTGAGACTAGTAGTGGGAAGGAGGTGGTGGTAACTTTAAATTAGGTACCATCCCGGCATTTGCATGGAATTGAAATGCTCTCAGTTCCCAGACGCCACACTAGGATTAAAATCCTCCGTGAATTGACCCCAGGCTGACTGTGAAAGAAGCTACGCTATGTGAAACCTTTATTGTCAGTTCTGTAATTTATAATCCAAATATGGTGAGGGATCTTTTTGTTAAAGAAAATTTATTTCAATAATTGTAATTAGATGGTTAGAAGTCAAAAATATAAACAAATGGTCACATTTGAGGAACAATTGAATCGGCTGCATTACGACACGAGTCATAAAGGTAGAAATTACTATAGGATTCAAAACTATGGATACGGTACCCAAGTTTACACCTCAATAGCTAATGAACGAATTGGCTGACATCAAAGGGAATTTCGACAGTGTTTCTGAATAACTTAGGAGTAGAATACAATATTTTATCGAGTTTTCTTTACTGAAATTATTTTGGTAAGAACGAGACAAGTCCCCGTTCTTTTACCTTATTCAGACAAACATAGAATTTCAGAGATTTTAATATATTAAAAAAACAGGCAGTCTAATAGGCTACATTTGAATGCAATATTGTGGAGTGTCTTAGCATGGTCTCACAATTGTAAGTTTAAGTTGTTATCGAATTAAGAAGAAAACTCTTTATTAAGACTGGATGGTTGGACGAAGTCAAGCTCAGCATTGTGTTAGTACATCACGGGTTTAGAATGTGGAGGGTACTCTTATGACAATGTACAGTAGATTCGTCAGTTTTATTCTGCTAAACTGAGTCAAAGGATCCATTTGACAAAAGTACCTATTATGGTTTCAAACCATGCAATGGGCTGCCAAACTGCAAAGCTAGTTTGCATACGGTTTATGGCCCTCAGTTCACCTGTCCCACTGCAATTAGGGATTGTGATGGTGTAGTGTTCAAGCTGCTTTCCTCTTACCAAGGCGGACCGGGTTTAATTTCAGGTCAATGCATGTGAGATTTTCGAAGTGAAATATCATGTCCTATGGTTCGGATTCCACGTAAAATGGAGGGCCCGTGGCTCATGATCACGAGATTAACGGTCACGTAAAACGGCAAGCTTCCTTCCCTTTCCACTGCTATTGAAACTTAATAAATATTTCAGTCTGACAAATTAACAAGTTGGACTGGTGATAAAACCAGCCGTGCAACTTGATAGTTGAAGCGCTTTCATGATTTGCATTATTGTACCTTTCAATTCCCGCTGCTATATGTCCTCATTTATTCGCATAAGAGGAATTAAATATTGGTCTACTTGTGCTAAAAGCTTCTTAAAAACTCATTTTGCAAATCAACACACTAGAGTGTGACAGTCATTGCAGTGAACTAGGCTATAGTTTCATTTGCGATATGTGCCGTGGGGATTTGACAGCAATTCTCACTACGCCACATGCTGTATGTCACACCCTCGCATTTAAAATCCCGGCTGTAATAATTACGATGACATGAGACCATTTTTAGAGATGTGTTGTGCTTTCACTCATCTCCACCATAAAGGTTTTACAACAGCGTTTTAATGTAAAATATAAAAACGAAACAAAACACAACCACAATCAAGGTTGCACAGCGATACTGAACTTGCGCTTGCGGTTGGAGCACCAGCAGCGCAGTTACGACCGTGGAGACAATCGAATTACATGAACCGAACTCTGAGGTACCCGTACCCAACACTCAACAGTAATTGTTAAGATTTTTCAAACCTATCCATATGTTGCGATTTGCAGTCGATTGCTAGCCTGTTCAAGTGGCACAGAGATTAGACCGAGTGGCTCTGGACCAGTTGTGATCCTCGGGCGCACAGTTAGCAGAAGAGCAGCTGGTTTTTCTTGTAATTTCTAGATGGAGACACAATTATAGGAAAGTTCCTGGTGGAATCGAAGGCATTTTTACTCGTTTGGATGGGCGAAAAAATATATATAATCTAACATCAGGTTTAATACGATTATTAGTTCATTAAAGAAAGCTCGATAAGCTGTCTAGCACTAACAACTTGTTGTTTGCTTGATACATCTTGATCATCAGCTTCGTGAACTTGGCTGTGTGTATAACTGTAATTGTTAGGAACTAGGATTGGGATAGGTAACCCGGGACTTGATTTTTTCCTTAGAGTGAGTGGGTGGAAAGCACGCTGAGGATGGCCACTGTTAGCGCTAGGATATGAAATTTCTACCTCCGAAAGTGCAGATGGAGCGTGCCGTAGTCCGCTCGCCTGTGCTAATGGGTAATTCCTAAGAGAGTAAAATGAAAGCAGTAACATCTAGCTTCACTGTGTGAGCGACGGAAGCGTTCAACGAGCCGAATTGTGACCACCACAGCTCTAGAGCAGACGTTTTCAACCTATTTAAGACTGTGAGCACCACCCACATGCCTTAGCAAGTACCCGAGCACAATTAAATCGAATATAATAATAATAATAATAATAATAATAATAATGCAACAAGCATGCACCGCTCTTTCCTTTTCCTCTCTCCCTCAGAAGTACTGAAATAGCTAGGAATCACCGATCAACAGGCATGCTGCAACTGCTTGGATGACCCATGCAGATAAGATACATTTACGCATGGACAGTCGAGTCGAATCAGCATCTTTCGTGTTACTCATAAAACAGGGATGTACAATTATTTTTACTGTAGCTGGCAAGCTGGGAGGATAAGCTATAGAAAAAGATGGTATTACTCTTAACGAAAGGAGCCCGTGATTTGTAAATTAGGTTACAGTGTGTTCAGCTCCCAGACACCACCCTTGCGACGGTAGAGGAATGATCCCTCGCAGAGCCCGTGGGTGAAGCCCAGCTGGGAGGATAAGCGATACAAATATTTCCCAAAATGTTAAAAGGTTAAGATCGCCTGCTCTAGTGTGACGAGAAGTTAGAGGAGGGATTACTCGTCCGGTGACCACAAATACGTTCCTAGATGGCAACAGAATTAAACTGACTCTACTGACGGTTTCTTTATTGAGCAGCCTAATTTATCAAAATGAATAACTAAATCGCTCTGAATGATTTTATGTAAAGTCGTAGTGTATTTTCTGCGATGATAATTATATCCTAATGTATCCTCCCCGTAATGTTCATTCTGATATATCCGCTCTCTATGCATTTGTAAATGAAAATGATCATGTATTCATACTATTTGTACCCTTCTATGGTATATTATCTGGCAGCGTAGCATCGCCCATATGTGTTTTAGAGCTATGAATTTAAAGAAACAGCTCATTGTAGAACACTGTTATTTTATATTACAGTATAACTCAATTTGGATAAAGTATATCCTACTTTCAATACTAGATATCTGACCCCGAGAATCTTGTGAAATCCTGCTGAAATGTTGAAGATATTAATACCCAACTTTTAAGTCCATTTTACTCCGAAGTACGTATGTATTTTTAAATTGAATCCACCCCACTCGCTAATAGCTTGGACTTGGAAGTTACGTCACTGGTCCAAATACAGGCTTTGTTTACAAATGTCACGTAATAGTCTACTGGCTTGCATAGAAGAGCCACTCCCGTACCATTTTGTAGCTGAAGTAGGGGTTAGAAGAGCTAGTTGACACCCACAGTGTTACCTACCCTGCGACACTGCCTAGCCAGGCGAATTGAGGGGAGGTGGCGAATATGATAAGTGGTCTGTGGAGGAGAGATGAAAAAGGGCTAACCTGGCCAAGCAAGACAGGTAGTGGGACTTAGCTTGGAGCTGAAGCGAAGATTGAACTCGAGCCATCCAGTTCTCACCGTCGCATTTTGGTAACCGTGATCTGTCTTTGTGGCTCTTGTCTGATCTGAAAC
The DNA here is from genome assembly GCA_946902985.2 of Meconema thalassinum. Taxonomy (NCBI): domain Eukaryota; kingdom Metazoa; phylum Arthropoda; class Insecta; order Orthoptera; family Tettigoniidae; genus Meconema; species Meconema thalassinum. Next base: position 1,221,404,402 of record OX336389.2, on the reverse strand, counting down.
TAAGGCGCGAGACGTGCTAGATGAGGCTAGACATGTTACGCTTTCTACATGGCGTGATTTATAGCCGCAGAACTCTCAAACGAGAACTACATCTGACATTCTTCTTCGTATACGTTTTGAGTGCTCATGTTAAGCAGAAATTATGACTTCCGCTTCTGTCTGCACTTTTCTCATTTTTATGCGAAAACAAACAGCAGTGCCAAAGGTGAGAGTTATTTTGGTCTCAAATGAGCTGTTCAAAGCAAGTCGGTCATACAATAGAGGGGTTGCCACTTTTTGATAAATTGGAGTAAAGGACAATTCCATAGACTTAAGGATATTGTTGATATTGATAAGAAATTAAGTTTATTCTACTTAAAATATTTATGGATGCACAGATTACAATCATTATTGACCAATATTTCGGGTATAATCATAATGCATGTTGATTGTATTTATATTCACAGGTTGAATCGATTTTTCTCTGCGTGAGTTCATGACGTTAATTAGAGAAATGAACCCCGTGTCTCATACTTTATGTTGTCCAGCGCCATATCGCTTGGTTTTATATCATTTTAATTGTATTTCTTGTTCCTCGTCGTGGCTGAGGCGTTTAGACATCGGTCTTTACGCCTGCGTTACTAGTTCAAATCTCGGTTGGTGCTTGTGAAATTTGTGCTGGGCAAAGCAGGGAAGAATAGGCTTTCCCCGGGGTCTCTGATTTACCCTGCCATTTTCTTTGCAGTGACACTCTATCGCTATTATTTTATTACCGTCCCAAAGGAGTGCCCAGATTCTCGCCTGCAAGAGCTAGATGAGATTTCATCCCTGATTCGATATTTCGCTGGAATCAGATTATTTATTTATGTATTTATTTATTATTATTATTATTATTTATATATTTTTTGCCCTTATGGACAGTGTTTGAATTTAAATATCTCATGATGACACAACTCTCACTTCTCTCCCTTCTTCCTCTTCTCTTCCCAAAATCTCTTCATCCTTTGACTGCTCCTGTTTCCGTTGTTCTGTCCATATTATTCTTGTCTTCATCTTTTCATTTGCTTTAAATTTTGTATTCTTACTTTTGTTTCTGAATTCTCCTCTGTCTCCAATCATTTGCCTGTCGATCCCCACCTGCCTTAAGTCTTCCTCTATTTCATGATGTTATGTATGTGTTTATTTATGTATGTATGTATTTATTGCTCCCGTCTCTGGGAGGTCGGGGTTGAGATAAGGTGAGGCCCTATTTGGCGAATGATTTTACGGCCGGATTCTCTTAATAAGAGATGAAAGGAATGAAATTGAGCAAGGAATTGGAAGGAAGTGGCCGTTGTATATTAGAACGCTCGTCTCGGCATATGTCTGATGTTGAAAATGAGTCAAAACAAGTTTAATAAAATACCTGAGCTTTTGATCTGTATTTGATGAATATATATATATATATATATATATTATATATATATATAGGGTCTTCATATTTGCTTGGCTAGGACATTTTCGCTCACGCGCTCCACCAGTGACGGCTCAGTTGCCGGCTGCCGCGCGTGCGTATGTACGGCAGAATTCGGTGCTTAAAATCATTTCATGCATTTTTACTAACCATGCTTACAGTAGGTGCTGAAAATGTTCCCCATCCGCTGCCAAACATAACCGGCATCTCCTTATGAAGTTTCCGGTCAATCCGGTTAATTTAGCTTCAGTAAGGAAATAACGACCTTAATGTATATTTTTATTGTTTACTGAACCTGTACGTTTGAATCTCAAATTAGCCAGTTATTTTATTGTCCGATTTATAGGAATGGGATTCCCTGGAAATTTCACTCGAAACTTTTGTCTTATTCTAGCGTACGATTTCTTGCACTTTATGTACGTATTGTGCAGATATACACGTTCAAGTAACGAATGTTTCACATGAGGCATTACAGCACTGTACACGATCACAATAAAATAATTGACCAAGTGATTCAAACGTACAGGTTCAGTAAACAATAAAAATAGACGTTAAGGTCGCTATTTCCTTACTGAAGCTAAATTAACCGGAGTAACCGGAAACTTCATAAGTAGATGCCAATTATGTTTGGCAGCGGATGGGGAACATTTTCAGCATCTACTGTATGCATGGTGAGTAAAAATGTATGATACTCATTTAAAGCACCATATTCTGCCGTACATACGCGCGCGCGGCAGCCGGCAACTGAGGCGTCACTGGCGGAGCGCGTGAGCGAGAATGTCCTAGCCAAGCAAATATAAAGACCCTGTATATAAAGTGATAATGTGTTCAATCGCTGAACTGAATTGCGATGGATTCTTTGAAAGCTGCCGTCTGAACAAAAGCACTGTCGTACACGTATCGAGTAACAGTAAATGTATGTGCATCTCTACAAATATACGAAGAACCCTCCTCACCGGTTGTTTTCATCGCCGTTTCTGAATAGAGAAAACGAGGTGTTCTTGTTGATCTATTTTAAGGGCTTTGCGCTATCGTGGCCATGTAGTCCTGCGTACTTGGGCATGTGGGAAAACTGTCCGATAGTATGTGTCATCGTGATGGCGGTATTAGTGTGTGTTTTTGTAATTGAGGCTGGGATTTGAGTAGGAGGCAGCCGTGGTATCATCCCGATATTTGCCTGAAGTTGAAAAGGGAGACCACGGCAAACTAGTTTTGGAATGTCTGAGGTGGGAATCGAACCCGCATTTTGACCGTTCTGCCTCACAAGGCTGAATATACCCCGTTCCAGAATTACATTTCATGTTAGAGCTGGGAATCGAACCCGGACCACCATGGTGACAGCGAAGATGATGATGATGATAATTGTTGTTTTAAGTGGCCTAACATCTAGGTTATTGGCCCCTAATGGTTTGGGTGATAGTGAATGAGGTGAAAATAAAAAATATAACTAATACTAACTACAAACTTACATACTAGAAGAAGAAATGGTAAACAAATGAAGGATAAGGCAATTAAAGGACAGGAAGAAAAGAAATGCCCTCAACCCTCGAAGAATGAGGATTGGGGGACTTGGAAGAAAGGAGAGCCATGAAAGGCAGATATGAAAGGGAAAGAGGAGAGAGCCCGCGCCAAGGTCAGAGGGAAAAGGGGACAATACGGACCCATCTCAGGTATCCCTCGGGGTCGCCAAATCCCGAACTCACCAGCCGTGAACCCTTGAGGGTGTAGCACTATCCAGGGTGCACCAGAAGTTGTGGGGCTACATACACCCTGCCTCCTTACGGGCCTTGCGCAGAAGAGGAGATAGGAAGAGAACAGAAGAGGTCTGACCCCTTGAAGAATGAGGGATCATGAAAGATGAGACAAGGGCCAATTAAGGCGGGAAAGTAAAAGACTCCCTAGGCCTCGGATACCCTAATACCGTCGGGGTAGGAAGAGAACAAGAGTTCACTAAGAGAGGTCGACAGGAAAGAAGACGGAGAGGAGCGCAGCACAAGTAAGCGGAAGCAATGCTGGACTCAGCTGGGGTCCCGTGGTCGCCCCTGGGGTGACAGCGACGGACGCTAGTCTCTGCGCCACGAGGTGGACGGGAAAGAAGAGGAACAACCAGTGGGGTCTGCTAGGCAGGCAGCAAAATAAATCCCCTTCTCATGGCAAGTACTCGCCAGAGAAACGGTGTGTTGAGTTCATTAGCATGACCTTCCCATTCTACCTCACACATGTGCAGACGGCAAACAACTTCGTCTAGCTTTGTTGCAAATAAGATTTATTGTTTCTCCTGACGAATGTTTCTATTTCTCTTCACTGCGTACTGGCTGTTGGATATGTTTTAAGAGCGATGCAAGCAACCTGTGATGAGCATCTTATTTTGAATGCGCTGGATCCCTCATCTACTTCCGCGATTGTGCGTGATTAAGAACAACGGTGACTATGGACAGTCATCTATTTGGAGCTTCAATTCTAACTGTAGAAATATGCTGGTATTGTATCTCGTTTCATATACAGTACCATAGCATCTATCCCAAACATATCCTGATCCTCAATTAATTACACGTACGTAAGTCAGTACAAACACCACATTAACACACGCTATCAAACAGGATTGTGTCCCTGCAACCTTACATACGAATCACGGGCTCCTTTCGTTAATACACTAATAACCCAATATTTGTATCGCTTATCCTCCCAGCTGGGCTTCACCCACGGGCTCTGCGAGGGATCATTCCTCTACCGTCGCAAGGGTGGTGTCTGGGAGCTGAACACACTGTTACCTAATTTACAAATCACGGGCTCCATTCGTTAAGAGTAACACCATCTTTTTCTATAGCTTATCCTCCCAGCTCGCCAGCTGGGCTTCACCCATGGACTCTGCGAGGGATCATCCCTCTACCATCGCAAGGGCGGTGTCTGGGAGCTGGACACACTTTGTCAGCAGATACAACTGGGATGGTGCCAGGCCGATGGCCCAGGCGACCGCTAACTTGGGTCTAATTAAGGAAGGATCAGTGAAGGGATTTGGAAGGAAGTCGGCCGTGGATCTGTTGAAAGGAACCATACCAGCATTGCCTGGTGGTAAAAATGGGAAACCACGAAAACCATTGTCAGGACGGCCGAGGTGGGATTCGAACACAGGCTCTCCCGATGCCAGTGAGGCAAGAGATAGCACGTCAGCGCTCTCATCCACCATGGTCCAATTTTATACCGCACAATTACATTTTGAAAGTCCTCTTCGTATACAGGTGCTTCAAATTCAGAACGCGCAATTTGCCATAGCACTTCTTACACAAGCATGATCTTGTATGGAGGAGGTCTCTGAACATGACAGCAGAAATAATGTTACCAGTAATATTTATTAAAGCGAAGTAATAGTTACAATTCATAAAGCCTCCGTGGCTAAGGCGGCAGCACGCCGGCCTCTCACCGCTGGGTCCGTGGTTCAAATCCCGGTCACTCCATGTGAGATCTGTGCTGGACAAAACGGAGGCAGGCAGGTTTTTCTCCGGCTACTCCGGTTTTCCCTGTCAAAATTTCATTCCAGCAACACTCTCCACTATCATTTCAGTTCATCTGTCATTCATTTAATCATTGCCCCAGAGGAGTGCGTCAGGCCTCGGCAGCCGGCACAGTTCATATCCTCGCCGCTAGATGGGGGCTTCATTCATTCCATTCCTGACCCGGTCGGAGACTGGAAGCAGGCTGTGGATTTTCATTCAATAGTTACAAATCATCAGTAATTACGTGAGCTATGGTAGTCAGTATTGGATAAAGGTAAGATTGTTTCTGCAGAGACCTCTTGGGTACAGTTTTGCTGTTGTTGCTAATTTGAAGGCTGCGACATCGTGGTCATATAGCCCCGTGTAGGCCTATGTGTGTGTGGATTTTGTGTGATAACATGTGTTATTGTGATGGCTGTACTAGTGTGTGTATTTGCAATTGGGGATATGATTGGGAAGGAGGTGGTCGTGGTTTTAAGTTTGGAACCATCCCTGCATTTGCCTGGAGAAGAAGTGGGGAAACCACTTCCATGGTGGCTGACGTGGGTATCGAACCCTCCTCTCCTCAAGTTTGCCTCACGAGGCTAAGTATAGGCTACTCCGTTCCAATCCTCACAACCGATTTAAAATTTCCTGGCAGAGCCTGGAATCGAACCCAGACCTCCGTACGCTAGCCGCTACACCATGAGGTGGTCTCTTGGATACAAGACGGCCAGCTACCATGCTTCGGTAATAGAAAGCTATGCATTTTTCTGTCATCAGCTAGGTCAGGGGATTGGTTTTACAGTCCCAGTTCACTCTTCCACGATTGCACCGTGTACCGACAACGTTGCCCACTTCCAGACACATGCATTACATGCCTCAACCAACGATAAGCAGGGAACGAGACTGATCCTTCATGAATTTTTACCCGACAGGAGGCGGCTTCGCCCCCTATCCTCTTCTTGCTACAGACACTCGAATGGAAATTGTTAAAAGAAATCCTCTTGCTTGCTATGCAAACTCATATTTCCTGCATCAAAGGTGCTGAGAAAGTGATCATCCCGTAGACTCCATTTCCAATGAAATTTCGTAAGAGCTAACGCTCCACCTTCATGTTGCTGCGACAGAAGCTTTACCTTCAGTCTCCCCCTAATCCGATTCCTTCTTATATCGCAGGATCTTGAGAATATTGAATAGAACAGTAATCCATTATGCACGCATGAACCAAATGAAGACTGTAAAGACAACGGGATATCCGGCGGAATGAATGAAGAAGGTATCTGAGCGCTGTTTCTTTGAGAATATGTTGCCGTTTCAGATTTTCAGTTTCTTAGTTTGAAGTGATGATTAGGAATTTTCGAATTGAGCAAGCTCTTTCAAGACGAAAGTGTCTAGGACAAAGCTGTAGAGAACTCGTGCGTGTTTGTTGTTGTTGATGATTCTTTTAGGTGCTATGTGACATAGTGGTCATGTAGCCCCGTGTACTTGAGTGTGTGTAGAATTTGTCTGATAGCCTGCGACACTGCGATGTGTGTACCAGTGTGTGTATTCCGTGCGTGTTTGTTTGTATGTGTAGAAACTGTGTGATACCCTGTTCTACCGTGGTGTCTTTAATACTGGTTATTTGTACTTTATCACAAAGGGGGCAATACTTTCTTTCCCCAGACCACCAAGTTGACATTCATTTAGTTTCTTTCAGCTTTTGAGTATAGATAGTGCTGTTTCAGTTTGTTGACTATGGACATTGCAATCATCAGCCAAATGTATGTACTGTATGTCTAACCCTTATTATTCCCGTTTGCAACGGGATCGAAGATGAGATGCGATTAAATTCTATGTTGTGGTTGATTTTACGGCTGGATGCCCTTCCTGACGCCAACCTCATGAGAGGAGTTAATGAGAGAAGAAATGAATGAAGTTGAATGAAACTGGGCAAGGATGTGGAAGGAAGTGGCCGTGGTCGGTCAGAAGGTACCGTCCCAGCATTTGCCTGGATTTGAAAACGGGGAAACCATGGAAAACCGTTTCAAGGACGGCCGACAGTGGGGCTCGAACCCACGTCTACAGAGTCCGCAGAGAGCTTGGCCCCATGATCTAGCGCTGCGCGTTAGTAAGTGTAGCTACTGCTGTCAGTATCATCAGCCGAGCCCATGTATTAATTATTTTGGATCCTGTAGTATTGTGGGTCTGCATCCCAACGTATATTACATTCTCAGCATTTGACTGGTTTTTTTTTCAGCCTATGGCTTTTAGTGCCAGGAGAGTCCGAGGACATGTTCGGCTCGCCAGAGTTTGTAGCTGCTTCTAAGCGGACACCCATGGGGTGAGCTACAAGTACCGTCGCGTGTGGAGTGTTGTCTGGGGAGCAAAGTTCGAATGTAAGGACGAGGAGTTGGAAGGTAGTGGCTGTGGCCTATAGTTAGGGACCAACCCCGGCATTTGCCTGGAAGGAAGATGGGAAACCACAGAAAACCATCTTCAAGGTTGCCGGCGGGGGGATTCGAACCTCCTCACCTCCCGGATGTGAGCGACTGTCTGCAGCCATGCCGTAACGGCCACGGAACTCACCCGGTATTTGACTGGTGAGAGTGTGGTAAAACTAAATTCAGGGGGGGAGGGAGTGGGAGCACCGGGAGACACCATGGCTAAGAATCGATCCACTCAATTTTGGCATTCAGATTCTCGCATGGTACGTGAGGTATTACACATGGCTTCGTATGTTGGTAAACAGCTTACAAATACGATGAACGATATACAGTAGCTGTAATGTGAAAAATTAATTGGACATAATCCACCTGACTCAATTTGTTATAGCGTCATCACTGAACCACAAAGCGCGTTATGCAGGAGAAACGCGGTACAGTATTCCAGGCACGACCTATAATAATCCCTTATTATAATGAGCCAAGTCAACACTTGCATTGGTATTATAAGAGGAACTCTATGTTTGGTTTGTAACTTTCCTTACACAGGTCATTTCTGCATTTTCATTCACAATTGAATTGCAGCGCAAACGAACAAAACCACGGGCATGATTATTATTGTAATTATTATTATTATTATTATTATTATTATTATTGCTATTACTATTAGTAGGTCTAGTAGTAGTAGTAGTAGTAGTATTCGTTCATTCATTTTTCCTTTGCCTTTCAGCGTCCAGTCTAGTCTGCAAGCCTCTGCTTGCGAACAAGTCGCTTCCACGATCCCCTATTAGCAGTTAGCACTACGGCTTCCTCTGCTTCTACACCTACCTCTTTTCTTCTTGCCCTGTATAGCCGAGCTCTGTTACTATTATTGTTATTTGTAGTAGTAGTAGTATTAGTAGTATCCAAAAGTGAAACTTTAGCTGGATTTACAAGGTCTTATTCGGGCCTCTGCGATTAAGGTCAAGAATTGAAGAAATATATTAAGAAGTGAAGGGTGTGGGATAAAGGGTTATAGAACATCATAAACTGTAGCCTACAACAGCACCATACTAGTCTCATCCTTATTCTTGATCATAAACACAAAATTTAAAGGATATGAAATGATGCAAAAGTTCCTGTGTTTTTTGCTCCTGCTAAGCAATCTAATACATTCTTGTCCTGTAGTTTCATTGCGTGGGACTATACTACTTGAATATCTATTTCACCCCACTCCCTGCTGGCTTTCCTCCCGCAGCAAACCCTGAGCCTGTTAAATGCGCCTTCGCCACCCACGATGCTGACAAGGAAGGCAGGGGGTCCTCGTTGGACCCAGAGCCTATTGGAGCTCGACTACGACTCGAATTCTGGTGAACATTAAAGCACTTTAGCATTGTTGTTGCAGTGAAAGGAAGGAAGCTTGTAATTTAACTTGAACGTTAATTTCGCGATCTTAAGCCACGGGACCTCTATCTTACGCGGGGTCCAAACCCCCAGACATGACATTTCATCTCGAAACCTCCACATGCATTAACCAAGAATCAAACCTGGACTGCCTTATTGGGAATTGTTACAGTGAACTATATAAAGCTGTAAAAGTGATGTTTTGAAGAATTTTCTTAGAACACTCGGAACTTAGAGACTTAAAATAGGTCCCGAATTTACCTTTAGGGCCATTCCGGTATTTGATAGCTGTAGGTGACAGAAACTCCTGACACATTAATTCCAAATGTCCATCAAAAATCATCGTCGCTTACTGTAACCCATGTCAGCCCTCAAACCAAAATTAATTTTCTTGGCAGAGCCGGGACTCCAACCGGTACCTAAGATATGACAGCCAAGAATGTTAGCCACTGCGCCACGAGGCGGGCTCATGAGTTTGAAGGCCAGAACTTAACAAACTGTAGCCTACCATTCATCCCAACAACTACGAGTACAACACCAACAAGCTTCCTAACACAATTTGAACTACTGTACTCCACTGTACATAATAAAAACCTACAGTGCCATACCATTTCAGTAATTTTCTTGCGCTAGGCTCTGAGTGAATCTGGCAGTAGAATTCCTATTTGAAGACATTACGAGCAATGTTTGCTGCCACAGTTGTGTGCCATTTACTGTGAACACTGATGACCTCTGTGACGTGATCCAATAATGAATCTGCGTTTCCCGGTGCTGTGCTCAGTAAAGTCTTCGAATGTCTAGTCAAACCAGTCCAGGAAAGAATACTTCACATGGTCAAATAATGCATCAGAAATGAGAAAGTGGAATCTAAAAGGAGTGCTTCCTTCATGATATACTCCCTCATCGTAACCGTGCTCGTGAAATCGGGTACCACGGCCGCGAGGCCAGATGCGGCAAGTCTGGGGAACGGAGGTTTGAATCCCGGCGCAGACAGCGGCTATGTTGGGTGTGGATCTTCCTCGGGTTTTCCATACTCCCTACAGACAAATGCCGGGGTAGTGGGCCTACCTTACTTCAAACCCTGGGGTACCTGCCCCATCCCTGTCCATAATACAGTTACACCCACTACTACGATCATCACAGAAATACAGGTTATCTGACAAAGTTCAACACCGACCAGATGACCAAGATGTCCCAAGTCCCTAAAATTAATTAACAACAGCTCATTATGTACTGTCCCACGGCGTGGCTGTGCGCGTTAGATTGCTCACCATGACCGCGACGGGTAGCTCCACCAATTCCGGACATCGGAGGTTCGAATCCCAGCTGTAATAGTGGCTATCCTGAGTGTGTTATTTTCCCCTTGATTTCTACAAGACAAATGTCGGGATAATGCCTTATTTCAAGTTCTGGCCCACGTACCCCTACCCTTACCTAATAATTACAACAACACAGCGACAGTCACTACAGAAACACAGATTATCATACAAATACAACACACACCAAAGTACACGAGGCTGATGGCCAAATATGTCCCAAGCACCTGGTACAAATTAACAACAACATAAACTCGTTATATCCTCTCCTCAGCACTCATTGTCAATCAACTTTAGGTGAAACCTTCACTGCGATTGGGTGTGCTCCTTCTAGATGCCTCTTTGTAAGTGGTTTGACCACCTTGATGGTAACTGCATTAGTAGGCAAACAATATGAATACCACGCTTTAATAGTCAACAACGAGTAAGTGCTCCCAATTTCGTAAAGGAAGATTAAGCCAGTACGGAATGTTAATCTGATTCCTCCCTCTCCCATATCTTCACCATTTCCATATAGCATCTGCCTTCACTTCATTTTACATCTTAGGGAACAAAATTGATGATTTTAGTAGAACATTATTGGATGCAAATTATTTTAATATGGTATTGTATAATTTAGAATACATCTATCATGTATTACATAAATTTGAGATGCTTTATAATCAATTCCTTCTAATCGAGAATTCCGTCCAAAAAAAACAAGCTTAATAAAATATTCACTCGTTAAATGAAAGCTACATTTAGCGTAACGTACAAAGATATGATCTCGTAATCATCTTTGTCCATTCCTCGGGCGCCAGGCCAACCCTGGTATGAGGAGCAACTTAACAAGTTAAGAAGGTACGCCATCTGACCCTATCGATCAAATATGTCCTTCGATCAGGTAGCATGGGATATTTTCAAATGATTATAATCATCAAGCATACCTCGTGTACATTTGCGCCTGTATGGCGAGTTTTAGGGACTAAATATTCAATTACTTGCTTTAGAATGTACTTTCCTCCTCCTTGCGTACTTCACTTTAGAGAGCGACTAAAAATCTGGCTTTATGTATTAATTTATCACGTGTGTCAGGTCTATGGTCATACCGCACTTGACGTCCAAAGGATGAGTTGCCTTCCCATAGGTGTGCGTCTAAATTGGTATTACTAACATTTGGTTACCTGACAACGCAAGAGATTCTTTGGAATAGGACAGAGCATTATTTCTGTGTTGTCTGCAATGAACTCTCTGTAACTGCTAAGTGTAGAGCCATTCAAAGCAATAAAATAGGTTTTCCTATAAAGCCTGTGTATGGGTGGAACATTACAGTATCATGGAAGACATACGGAGTCACAATATCTACATGGAATAAACGAGGCGAGCTTTGTGTTTCACTAGACAAGGACCATTGTGCTGGTATGAAAAGAAGGAAAGTAGGCGTGAATCTCAGATGGAAGCGATAAAACAGACAACGACGACGACTCATATCATCAAACTCATTCTTGACTGCCAGCAATAACACCAACAACAAGGACTTGTACTTATACTCATTTTCGTCACTTCATATTTTAACGCCTTGTATCTGATGATAACTTACTGGCATCGTTGCAAGACACGCTCTTTCCTCTGCCAAAGATAAAAAGTGTTATTTCGGGGAAGAGAAACGTTAAAGGCAGATCGTAACTGAGGTAAACTACAATTATTACCTGATGGCGCAAACCTGCGCGAACCTCGAGCGAAGAGGGGAAAGGAGGAGAAAGAAGGTAGTGGAGGGGGTTGCTGCTGCTGTGCTCCTGGGAGACACACGGGTATGCAATACTCTTACAGTTACAGTAGGCACCAATGTGGACATTTCCGTAGCAATGAGTGAAGTGAACGTTTCTCCCCTCTAAATCACGCTGCATCACATGGACTCGCCCGCATACGAAACTCTTTCCGTACGCATGTGTCATCAGAATTGCTGTCTTTAACATTGAATGTTCAGCCAAGTAGTGGTAGTTTATGAAGCCAACTATATTATACAGCACTGTTGCCCATCCTATTTCAATATGCGGCTGCTATTTCGTAACAGTAATCGCATTCAACCACCCATGAATAAGAGTCCTATATTCTCAAAAGCATCCCTGGACATTTACTGGAAATATAAATTTCAATAAATTGTATGGTAACACTAGAACGCTGCAGAATATAAACTGAATATTACGTCTCCTAAATTGTTTTATCTTTGTTTATTACAAAATTCTTCATTCACACTATCTTGCTAGTACAGCAGACGCTACAGATTCTTCTTCACTCGTTTTTGAAAAGGATTATTTATCAGACGAATGTATTTTCTCCAACTAGTTCTTGGAAATTATGCCATAGAACTTTGTACATGACACTTTCTTTTAACTGTCAGCACAGGTTTCTATTTTGTCTAAATATTAATACTCTTCCCCTCGTTTGTCCATAAGAATGTCATCTGAGAATAAGTAAGCTCCGCGCAAGTATTGGACCCAGGTAGAGTAAGGCAGAAGCTTACAAGCAGCTCATACAAATTAAAAATCCGGGACTATCACAGTATATTTAGGAAGTCTGTGATACCTAACCATGAACGATGGTGGTTAAAGGGGATAACTATATTATTATACTACTGTTATTACTATTTCACACTTCTTTTAAGAAGACCTCCTGACTGTATTGTCGTTCCGGTTACATTTAGGGACTTGGGATGTCATGATAATTAGTCCTGTTTGATTCCTGAATTTTGGAAACCTCTCCAATAATGTAGTTAGTATGGTGCCTGTGCTGGTGTTTTTGCTAGGATCTACTTGGGAATATAAAAGGGAACAAAGAGTCCATGGCTCTTGAGAATGGCAGCATTTGTCTTAAGTTGGAAATGATAAAACAGTTTGAAGGATGATTATGGGATTCCAAGTTTTCCAAATTCGTGGTGGTCAGTGCCTTCACGCCCAGAGCTATCTTGGTCAATACTTGCTCACACCAGGAGGCGCGTATGCTGTGTGTGGAGTGTGCTTTGTCTCATCACTTTCCTGGCATGGATGAGGAGCACCGAGTTGATGCCCAGCGCAGCACTCGTACAACTGAGCTACGATGGTTGGTAGCTGTACAGTTCCTCACCGCAATTACCATTCCAAGCTTATGTGATTATACCAAGTGCCTTGTAGCTAACAAATTTCGGTAGTTTCGTTAACCTGTAGTAAGAATTGAACAGGCTGTTACTTTACATTTTAATGGAGCAATTACGTGGGAACGAGTGGGTCTCAAGCGCTCCTCGTAATAGTGTTATGCTTCTTAAAGGCCACATGGAGTAACAGTTCTCATTGTATTCGCGATGCGTGATTATAAGAAACAGTCACCTATAGGCCTATTGTGATTGTTCTGCTTGTGCCATTTATCTTTAAATGGTAGTTTATTTCACTGTAACCGACCTCTTCCGTAGTTTCAGAATTCCTTTCAACTTTGCATGTTCCCAGGAATTATTGTCGTAATATCTATTTTTGATTGCTTTAATTTGACTTAGCCCAAAATTTTATATCTATACTGTAGGCGAGGGCCAGTGCTTTTATGATTTTCATTACGTCATAACTACTACCCTCCTGGGAATATAGTTTAGGTATAGGTGCCCCAGGACTTGAAATAAGACTCGCCTCGTGGTGTAGTGGCAAGTGAGTATCCCCCCCAAGGTTCGATCCCCGACTTTGCCAAAAAATTAGTTCTAGTCTGAGGGCTGGAACAGGGTACGCTCAGCCTCCATAGGTCCTGTAGGACCGAGAATATGTGGCCTCGATTTCCACCTTAGCTGTCCTAGAAGTGGTTTTCCGTTGTTTCCCACTTGTACCCCTCCACGCATATGCCGGGACGGTTCCTCCGTCCCAATTCTATCCTCAATTATAAATACACGTCACAATGACCCAGGTTATCAGAGACATTACACACACACATACGTACACAGGACTACATGACTACGTTGCCGTTGTTGTTGTTGTTTCATTTGGCGATTTTGCCCCACATACTTGTGTGTGTATGTATATATTAAGAATATAATATATATTATATATGAAAAAAAAGAGACAGTCGGTCTGAAAGACTGGACTTTATATCATTTTAAATGCTACAAATGCTGAAAATGCTAGAAAGGCTGGAGGCTTCTCGCGGAGCTGGAGCGCGCGGTGAAAGGAGGGAGCTGGCTGGATGACGTCACGCTCGCCGTGTCGATGTCGTTGCCGTCTCGTAACGCCAGAGCTCACCAGTAAACTCAGTACACATGCACCAAGCGGTACTATGACGTCACACACCTCAGTGCATTCTCGGTACATTTCGTGACGTCGCCGTAACTTAACGACGAAGTCGACTAGATCATTGAAAATGATAAAAATATAATTTGTCTCATAACCTGTATTATTGTGGTGTCTGTAGAATGTGTAGTTTTGTCATTCAGGTGAGATTCAGAAGGAAGTGGCCGTGGTCTTAAGTTAGGAACCATCCCGGAATTTGCTTGGAGTAGAATTGGGAAACCACTTTCGCGATGGTTGAGGTGGGAATCGAACACGCCTCTTCTCAGTTTTGCTCACGAAGCTGAGTGTACGCCATTCCTGCCCCTCAGGCAAGAATTAAAATTATTGGCAGAGCCAGGAATCGAACCCTGACCTCCGGGGCAATAGCCAAGAACGCTGGTTCCGTCTTGGAATTTACCTGGAGTGGATACGGAAAAATGTGCTCAGGTGGGTTGGTGTCAACACCGGAATTTGAACTTGCAACTCCCCATTGCAGTCATGTAGGTGACGTCACTATGTGTGTGGTGTTATTATAGTATTAGCGGGTTTGGTTTGAATTGGAGCAGAAACACGTTTCATGACCAAATAAAAATGTCCTGTCTCTTTGCTCACTGCTGAGTTGCGGTCGCACGTGGTCTTACTTCTTTGTGGGACGGGACATCCAGCTTTTGCTTGTGCCCGATTCATTCATGTAACTTTATTGTACAGTTTCATTGTTTTCGGCTTTTGTATGTTAAGTACGATTGTTCCACGCTCACATGCGAACAATTTATTTCCATTTCGAGCTAACGCATTTTCTATTGGTGCATGAGCGCTCTATTCACTCATCCGTATTAGACGTAAGCGTAATAACTAATGATATACTACGGTCGGCACGAGAATGAAAAAAAAAATCCAGCCTTCATATTCGCAAGTCTTTTGCTTTGTAGTCCCGTGTCCACCTGCGTGAGGGGATTTATCCTTTCCCGTGTCCACCTGCGTGAGGGGATTTATCCTTTCAACTTCCCGCTCAATATTTTAATTCATTTCCAATTCCTTCTAATGATACAGATTCAGGCAGTTAGCTCTGCACTTCCCCCACCCCACTCCCCCGGTATACTACTGCAGCGGAAATATTTTGCCACGCCGAACGTGTCTGTGTCTGATTGTGAGAACCTACTGTCACGCGCATCATGTTCTCAGATAGGGAAGTATTCGGCTCGCTCCCCGCACCGCTCTACACCCCGCTCCTACCGCTGAGCTCTCAAGGTCAAGTGCACGGCTAAACGCCGATAGAAGTACGTTATTTTCCCTAGTACCCCGTTATCATGAAGTACTCAGTCTCTCAACTAGTCTTGGAATATAATCCACCTTGCATTAATACTAAATATCTAAAATTCGTTTTGTAGATTAGGGATCATACACTGGTTAACGATGAGTGTAGCCTAGTGTACTTGTGTTTGTGTGGTGGGGGGGGATTCTTCTGATAACCTGTATTATTGTGATGGCTGTATTGGTGTGTGTAGTTGTAATTCAGATGAGGATTAGGAAAGAGGCGGCCGTGGCTTTAATTTAGGAACCAACCCGTCATTCTTCTAGAGTAGAAGTCGGAAACCACGGAAAACCACTTCCAGGATGGCTGAGGTGGGATCCGAACCCACCTCTTCTCAGTTTTGCCTCATGAGGTTGAGTGTGCTCCGTTCCAGCCCTCAGACCAGAATTAAAAATCTTGGTAGAGCCGGGATTCGAACCCTGGCCTCCGTGGTGATAGCCAAGAATGCTTGTCACTACGCAATACTCGATAAGTCTTAGTAAAACTCGCAATGTCTGTATTTTGAGCATACTGAAAAATTGCGTAGTTTAAACCCCTCAAGAAACTTGTTTATTTATAAACGACTTTCCACTTGGTTTTGAAATCGTGAGGGCGATTTTCTTATTTTTATTTCAACACACATAGGAATATCTTGAAGTTTATGTGATGTTGGAAAATGTTGAGGCCAATCGCCACTCCATTCGAAACTTGTGGAAACACCATTAACTGAAGTAGCCTGTAGAGCGTACCCTGGCGTTAGACTGCAGAAGTTTAAGTTCCGTTGTTGGCGTGCTCCTTTGTCCATTAGGTTTAACTGTTGCCACTGTTAGGTTACCAGTAGGGTGCTTGGTAGTCCCACACTCATGCTGACCTTGGGGAGCCAGTAGAGATCAATAGGGCAGGCACTGCTTGCTGCAACATGCATAGAAATGTCCCATTAGCCACTTAATTGGAGGCGTTGGGGAATTAGTACACATCATAACTCAAAGCATCTCCAAGTTCTTTATGTACATGAGAAGGAATTTTAATTAAAAATAAGATAATTGTGCTGGAATTTTGGTTGTCGTTCGTTTCCGCAGACCATCTGTTTGGACACCACATGTGAGAGTACATTTCTGTGTAATGACTTAAAGACTCGTTATTTCTTCTCTACAATCTTCTCAAGGTTGAGAGTACATTTAACTGTAATACAATTATTATACAGCAGTGGGCTCTCAAAAATACTCGTTGTGTGCAGGGTGTAGTACCAGCAAGCTGGTTAAAAACGCGTCTTCCCTTTCGGTTGTGTTGTGTTGTTTTGTTTCATTTGAGGAGCTTGGGCATCGTTGTCGCGGGGGAACATGATCGCGATATCGCAAAGCCCTCTAAATCAATCAACAACAACAAATAACTACGGGGGATATGCCAGTTTGAATGCGGTATTCATTAGTGGTAAGATTTTCCCAGTTGTTTTGTGCTAAGACCTATTGGATACAAGATCCCCGGTTCTCCTTCATTTCCTCACCTCAATACACTCACTAATACTGATACCACAATAGCACAGGTTATCAGAGAAATGTATTTATTTAATTATTTCCACACACCCAACCATACGAGGCTGAAATGACCACGATGAAACAAACAACTACAAAGTTTGAAGAGGTGATGTGCTGGATGTATGCCTATCTGTTCCGGGAGAACCAGCAATAAAATCACCTGTCTGAGAGAGATCAGTTGGTTTCCCCTCCACTGAGCTCGCAATCACTCAGGAGAGTTGACTCCCGGGCTGAGAGTCGGGTGCAACACTGATTCTTGTCATGTAGACATACTGGCAAGGATGCTGCCTCAATAGAAGTGGCGGAAACAAAACTCTAGTTGACTTCCTGCATTTGAATATTGTAATGGAAAACTCAGTGCCATGGAGGGCACAATTCAAGCATGTTATGTGTCGGGGAGTACGGCGTGAAGGGCGACTTATGGATTCGTCACAACGGTTGTGATATTGCTCGAGGCGGATCAGGTAGCTGTAGTTGCTTCATTTATAGGCTTATGATATCGTGAACAAGCGCGTGCTATTGTAGTGTCTGTACTTGTAATTGGGCTAGGCTTTGGAAGGAGGCAAACGTGGCGTAAGTTTGGTACCAATGAAAGAGGTAAATCATAGAAAACCACTCCTAGGATGACTGAGGTGGGAATCGAATCCACCTCTTCAAGTTTATCTACATGAGGTATGTCAGACCTCATACCAGAATAACGCTAGACTAATATTCATTGCAGAACTGGAAATCGAGCCCCAGACCCCTGGTTGTTATTGTTGATTCATTCAGGGGTTTTGCGACATCGTGATCATGTAGCCCCGTGAACCTGGGCGTGTGTAAAATCCGTCTGATAATCTTGTGTGTCACTTTGATGGTTGTACTTGTACTTGTAATTGGAGGTAGGGTTTGGGTAGGAGGCGATCGTGGCCGTAATTTAGGTACTATCTCGACTTTTGCCTGGAGTAGAAAATGGAAACCACGGAAAACCACTTCTAGGATGGCTGAGGTTGAAGTCGAACCCACTTTTCCTCAATTCTGCTTCACGAGTCTGAATGTACCCCGTTCCAGGCCTCAGACCAGAAATACATTTCTTGGAAGAGTCTGAAATCTAACCTGGACCTCCACGGTGACCGTCAAGAAAGGTAGTCACTACGCCACGAGGTGGATAAGTCTCTTGCTACAGGAGCTTCGGTACGTACCCCAAGACCACGGAAAGCAGCTTCGGTGGTTGGAAGTGCACATGTTAAAATAACATTTCATGTTAACACACATTTCAGTCCATGATGTAGACATGATCGTAAGATGTACCCGAAAGTTACCACCGCGGTGTTCCGATCCCAGGCATACCGATCGAGTAGGTCTAACACAGGGCTTTTTTAATATACAGTGAGTCCGGGAATGTTCTCCGCAACGCCTACATGCGTCTGCGAGAGCTAGCTACAGCAGTTACTGTACGTTGGTAGCACGGCTGCCGCTTGCATCTTCTCTACTTAGTATAAAACAAAGTACCTGATTCTTGGATGTTACGGGTAAACTCGAGAACCACTAGATGGATTTTGATGCGGTTTTAACCATTCTGTAAAGGATATATCGAGTATGATTTCTGTAGAAAATAATTTATTTATGATCAAAGGAAGCCGAGCAGTAACGATTTTAGTGGAAAAGTCGATAAAAAACCTGGCGTCCGAGCGCTTTGTAAGCTTACGCTGGGCAAACCGTTAAAAATATATAAATACTATGAGGGTAAGAATTGTTCAGCATGAAAGATTCTACAAAAAGTCCGCGAGAGCATATGTCTATCTTCCATACATCGCCCACTAAAAGTGTTTTTACGTTTTAATTTCTTCCAACCATGCCCATTCAACTACTGAGGTGACAATTTACAAGCTAGCTAAGGGCGAGTCTATCATCCTTGTAACAAATAAACAGTAAACGTTGTACTCACCACAGCCATTCATAACAGGTGCTGGAACCATTCACAGTACATCACTCTTTTTCCGTAATCAGTTTGTTTTAATTCATGAACCACGGTAACTTTATAAGGGAACAACTGAAGCTTGTCTCTTACAGCTTTATGTGCTGTCGACTTTGAGATTTCTGTTTGTTGAGCTAATTTTCGTGTTGATTTACTTGGACTACGCAGCATTAAATCGGAGATGTCATCAAGTTTTTCGTCTGTTAAAAGCGTAGGCCTGCCTGTTCCCGGTACATCGTGAACTGAGCCAGTCACACCAAATTTACTTACCAAATCCCGAACGATATCTCGGTTTGGACACTTTGAATTAGGAAACCGCGCCTGAATTCTTAATTTTACATTTTCTGTAAACCGATCGCCTTCGCGAAAAACGTATTCCACCCAAAAAACTCTCTCTTCATTAGTAAACATTACCGCCTGTATACTGTTGCACTCTTCCAATAATAATCTATCTGAACGCTCGCAGACTGTAATACACACTGAAGCCACGCAGGCTCGCGCGCGTATCGCGATACACACCGACAGCTCACACGGGGAAGTCCCGCTATGAAGGACACAGTGCAGTGCAGCCAACTAAAAATCATGGCTCAACCACTCACAGCTGCTCGTAACCACAGCGGAGAACATTCTCGGGCGTCCTGTATATGAGGACCCTCACGCGATAGGCGTTGCATGGGATGACCGCGTGGTGAGCGATGCAGCTAACAGGCGAGTGAGGATAGAGATGACAAGGGGAGTTACTGCAGCGGCGTGCTCGGCCGGTGCTGGGATGCACACGTAACAGCCGAGTCGAAAATCCCGCGTGACGGTCCCAACATTTAAATAAAGCCCTATAGCTGTCACATTCCTGCGATTGTATGGAACGCTTCTACGATGCAAGTTACTACATCCTCCTTTGCTCCAGCATAACCAAGAAATCTAGAGACGATAGATCTGACGACCTTGCAGGCCTTGCCTGAGGTCCATGGATATCCCATCTGTCACATTTTGGTTCTCGCGAGCTTGTGAAGAGCGGGTTGCATTTCAATCCCTTGTTTTAAGAAGCGCATTTTCATCAATATGGCATATGTTAAGAGCGACTAGAAAGATCGATTATGATCCACCAGTCCAGTGATCAGTTAGTTACTCTGTTCCACGGGCGTTCCATAAGTTACGGGTATTTGTGCTTTGATCAATATTATTACCGTAAAACAATGCAAGTGGATATTCTTCCCCCTATAATCGCATGGATGGAAGTAGTGCACAATAGTTTTCAATCAGCCAAACTTTCTTGAAACTAAAATAAAACCTTGTTAGAGAAATTGAAAATAATATGGGGTATTAGTGTTAAGAGTTTAGGAAACATGAAACTCTAAGATACATAGCACGGTCCTACAATCATCATTTATATTATTTCAGTAGTATAGATCCCTCCTGCGGCGCTCACAAGCGACCGATCGTGACAAATGAACATTCAAATGAAAGAGAATAGACATTAGCAGAGACGAATTGCACTCTAATTTCATGAATATCTATAATTTCTTTAAAAAATGCCTTTTAAAAACATGTACGAAGTGTGCGATTTGCAGATATTGTTGCTGTAGGCAAATACGTTCCATAATTGCTGTCCACTTCACATTTTGGCCGCTGTGACGCCTGTTTCATGTCATTTTAACATTCTGAGATCTTTCCTTCATCATTTTGCATGGATTTCAGAAACAGTAAATCAGTAGTACTCAAATCGTATAATTTCATAAATATCGAATAACTGGTGAGTGTTATGATGATCCAATTTTCAGCGAATGCCTTCATAAGTTAGGGAACGTAGAACTTGGAATTCTAACTGAAATGTAAATAGTGTTCTATAATCATTTGCTTGAAATAAAAACATAACAACCTTTCTCCGTAAGTCTCTCATTATAAACCTATTGGGGAAAGTGTAGTTTATGAACATGCGAGATTTCTCGCACGGGTCCGCTAGTCGTCATATAATTGGATGTCCTTATATTGCATTGACCCAAGATCGTTGTTTGTATCTTACCGGGGAATAGATCCGACTTGCCTTCTCGTAACCTGTAGCTTAATAAACACACGGGTGGGGGGAGGGGTATCTTTGTTGAGGTAATTGAATACAAACCTTTTGCTGTAAGCGCTGAATCCACATAACCAGTTTACCTTAGCTGGGTTTTATTTCATTGCGCGCTATAATTCCCTTTTTACTGGCTGTTTGATCCTAGGAATAGCGCAGCCTTTGAAGTCAATTACAAGAAAAATATATAAACAAGTTGTAATGGCGGGAATAGTGCCAGTGTAATGGGCTCGCCACGTCTTTCAGTCAGAACGAAGCGTTGTAATATGATACTTATTTCCTTGCCTTTCTGTCTTTTGAATGAGAGTAAATTTATAATGCAACGCACTTGGTCGCCTTGCTTGTGTCAATATGAATCTTCTCGTCTCCGACCGTGGCACTCTCACGTGAAATAATATTCTATTTGGTGGCTCTTTGCGAAGACTTTCTTTCCACCAGCTACAGTATTTTTGTTTGAGTGTTCTCTTTCTTCCTTCCTTCCTTCCTCTCCAAACAGTACGGTAGTTTACGAATAGATTATTTCCTACAATTTTTCCTTTATCCGTAGTACACTGTACCAGACCCCTTTGGAGGTCATATGCCGTTATTTATAAATATAAAAATAAATAACCCCTGGCACTACAGCCCGTGAAGGGCCTAGGCCTACCAAGCGACCGCTGCCCAGCCATTTGACCTGCAGATATTGGGGTGACGCGTGATCAGCGCATCGGGTCCCCTTGGCCATTAATCTTGGTTTTCGTGATCGAGGCGCTGCCTCACTGTCAGACAGCTACTCAATTGTCCTCACGAGGCTGTGTGCAACCCCGTTCCAGCCCTCACGTCAGTTTCTAAAATCCCTGACGGAGCCGGGACTCGAACCTGGGGCCTCAGGGTGAGAGGCAGGCGCGCTATCCCTACACCACGAGGCCGGCAATTATAAATATTATTATTATTATTATTATTATTATTACCGGCCACGGTGGCTGAGAACTCTAACGCACTATAAAAAATAGCTTGTGCCACGGTGGCATTGATAAAGCGTGGGTTCAAATCCCACCTCAGCAGTCCTAAAAATTGTATTCGTGGTTTTCCCATTTTCACCACCAGGCAATGCTGGTACGGTTCCTTTCAACAGGTCCACGACCGACTTTCTTTCAAAATTCCTTCCCTGACCCTTCTTTAATTAGACCCAAGTTAGCGGTCGCCTGGGTGATCTGCTTGTCACCATCCCCAGTTGAATGTGCGGACAACGTGTGTTCAGCCCCTAGACGCCGTCCTTGTGGCGGTAGAGGAATGATGCCTCGCCGAGTCCGTGAGTGAAACCAAGCTGAGAAGAAAAGTGATTTAAAATATATTATTATTATTATTATTATATTGCCTGCCTCATGGTGTAGGGACAACACGCTTGCCTCTTGCCGCGAAGATGACGCGATCGATTTACAGCTCTGTCAGTGACCTTAGAACTGATTTGAGGGCTGGAACGTGTTATACTTACAATTAGCTTCGTGTTGCTACGGTTGAGTAGCTGACTGATTTGAGGGGCACTGACCCCGGTCAAGAAAGCCAAGATTAACACGTCGCGCTGACCACGCTTGGTAGACCAACACCATTAATGTGCTGTGCAAATACAGCCATCACAATGGCACAAGTTATAAGTTAGATTCCACACACACACAAAAGTACAAGGAGCTACATGGCCCAGGGGCGGTCCCAAGGGGGGGGGGGAGCAGGGGGGGGCATGCCCCCCCCCCCAAACGGTCTTCAAAAATAGAGAGAAAAAAAAAAGAAAATGAGAAAGAGAAAGGTAGAGGAGAGAGAGGGAAGAGAGCAAAGTTTGACTTGACAGTTCCAATTTTGACATCACAGGACCTGCCTGTGAGAGTGAGACCAGCCCTCCAGACCCCTTAGAAAATGAAGGATACTTCCGTGAACTCCTTCAGTTTCGAGTCGAAAGCGGCGACGAAACTCTTCGTAGCCACCTAGAAAATGCATCAGCACGGGCTACGTGCATGAGTAATAGAACACATGTTCGGAAGGTGAAAGTAGCAGGCATGTTTTCCGTCATGTTTGATGAGACATCAGACATTTCCCTAAAAGAACAGCTTGCATTGTCACTTCGCTACGTCCACGAAGAGAAGGTGCACGAAGATTTTTTGACATTTGCGGGCGCCTACGAGTCTATTAGGGAGGACGATATTCAAGGCGGGGAACCAAAATTGTCAGGCTTTGCTCTTGGTCACGTTGTACAAGATCTCGCTACAAAGCTCTCACTCGATCTTAAGCTTTGTGTTGTGGTAGGTACGGATAACTGTTCGGTGATGTCATCGGAAACAAAAGGTGCAGTACAGGAACTTTTGAAAGCGGCACCTTGCGGACCTAGATGTCCATGCTACAATCACGCCCTTAACAGCAGCTTAGCGAAAACTTCAAAAGTAGTGCCCACTCGTAATGGTACAGCATTGATGAAAAATACAATTAACTTTGCTAGATTATCTCCTAAAAGATACAAAGTTATTTTTTTCAGTTTTGGGCGAAGACTTTCGCAAACTGTGTGAAACAAGGTGGAGTGAAAAACATGATGGCCATTTACAGATCGAGAGACTCTTAGTTAAGATAATTCGAGCTTTAGAAATCATAGCAGAATGGGAGGACAGCGACACATTGAGTGCAGCCGAATCCCTCATTCAATCATTGTGTGATACGCAATTTGTGGTTTCAATGTTGTGTCTGTGCGACGTCCTAGGTAAAACCTGGCCTTTGAGCCTTCTTCGTCAGGACGACTCATTGGACTTGGTGGTGGCTTCCGCGGGTGTCATGGACACCATCGAGGTGCTTTCGACTGCACGTGAGAATGCTGAACCGTACTTCGAGATAATATTTTGCGGAAGAACTGGAGTTTGAGGTGGCGTTGCCCCGAAGAGCAGGCAGGAGGAAGCGGTCCAACGTTCCAGCTGACACTGACGCACCCGAAGAGTTCTACCACCGAACTGTCTTCATCCCGCTGATCGAGCATGTGATGCAGGATCTCGAGGAACAGTTTCCAAATGAATCTTTGGCCGCATTCGACTTGATGCCTGCAATCTGCGTTGACAAACCGGCTGAAGACCCAACAGTGGTGCAATGTTTGGAGGCTCTTCGTATCAAGTATCAGCCTTTGCTAATTTCCGACGGGCGCCCCTTGCAGGAAGAGTATGCTGTATGGAGACAGCGATGGTTGAGATTGAAGTCGGCAAGGAAGAAATTGCCATCAACTGCAATTGAGTCAATAGTAGCTGCTTCTCAAAGCTTGACACCTAAAGTCAAAACTTTCCTGCAGGTTTTTGCGACGATGCCTGTGAGTAACGCCACTCCCGACATTGCGGCGGCTGAAGGACTGGCTACGGTCCCGAATGCCGGAAGAAAGGCTAACCGGACTGGCTCTGTTACATTGCCATCGGTCAACGAAAGTCAGTGTGGAGAAAGTAATTGATCGGTTTGCCAAAATGAAGACAAGGCGATTGGATTTTGTTCTTTGATCAGATACCTACAATAAACAGATTTAAAATGTATTATGTGTGTTCTCTTTCTAGAGTCTATTCGACCCTCTCCTCGATTTTTATAAAACTAATAGGTTATTATACGAATTTCAATCCTTATGATATTATGCGCTACCAGTAAAAATTAAATATAGCCTACTGTGTATAAAAAAGTTCTCTCGGCACGCCGGAAGGCGGAGGTAGATTTCACCGGACAAACTTGGGGATAGGCGAAAATAGGCAGAATATGCAGGTTTTCGTAGAAGGATCAGACCTCATTTATTGCGAGAAAGTATTTTATAATTGGAGATTAATTAACTTTGTTTTTCGTCATTTTATGCATATTATAAACATTTTATTGTCTTATGATGACGGTAACCTTCTTGTCATTTGGAGTCCATTTTTATACTTGTGGTCACACTGTCCTTATGCAAGGTTTCGACACTGATGTGTAACTATGTAACGGTCTGTTACTTCTTCACGCAAAATTATATCTCCCGCAGAGATTTTGGTTGGTTCCTCAGTTTAGGGGCTGCAACAACGCGGTCATGTAACCCCGTGTACTTTGGGTGAGTGTAGAATCTGTCTGATAAACGGTGTGAATTGTGATGGCTGTATTAGTCTGTAATTCAGGTAAGGACTGCAGACGGTCAATTTCAAGCAGTAGTTCCTAATGTTGCTACCAGATACTACCGTCAACGACACCTAGCTGTGAACTTGGCTACTAGATACCACCGCAACCAGCAACTCGCAACGAACGTTGGAACTTCCCCTCCAAAGGAAAGCATACTGAGGGATTTTTAGCGCTCTTCGAAAATCCGACGAGTTTGTCCGGCTTTGAACCCGCGACCTTGGGCATTGAAGTTCAGCATGCTACCAGTAACGTCACCGAAGCCGCTTCACAATTAGTCAGATGGAAATCTGAATCTGATCTCGTGCAAGTGCGTTGTCATGGCGACGTCTGATGGCTCATCCCTCATCAATTTAGTAGTGTTGCCATGGCAACCACTGATAGCTCTTGGCATTTTCTTATAATTTCGAAATAATTTTTCTCATCCCTTGGCGTAATGATGGGTCATATCAAAAATTCTTTCAGACAAAAGTTTTAGGTAATTATTAGGGGAATATTGTCCATTTTGTACGGTTTTGATATTGTGCCTATTAAGAGAGATATGATTAATGTTTCCCGAAAAACCCACTTTTTCCCACCCCTTTGGTCAATGGTTGGTGCTATAAAAAACTCTTCAAACATAAATTTTTGGGCTTTATCCGACACATAGTATGAACTTTGAACGGATTCGATATTTCACATATTAAGAGAGTTATAGCAATATTTCACTTTTTCGAAAAAGCCCCCCCCCCTTTTTCACCCCCTACGAGCGATTTAGCCCAGTAACGAACTCGACCGAGATTTTATAGGTATACATATTCGGTAAAAAATTCAAAGTGATTGGTGCAAAATTACGGCAGTTATCGTGTCCACAAGAAACTGATATATATATATATACATAAATTATGTATAAACTTTTGAACTGACGGTGGTTTTGGGGTCTGGGGGATGTGAAACGCGAAGATATGTCGAAATTTTCCGGAAGTCGAAACATGGTACCCATTGCAATAGTTAGCTTTCTAATGAAATCTACCTAATAGGACGGATGCCCCCCCCCCCCCTCCCCCTCCTTATGGGCTTAGGCCCCCCCGAACGTTCTGGCTGCGACCGCCCCTGACATGGCCGTGGTGTCACAAAGGTCCCAAAATGAAACAATAAATCATTGTGCTGTTGAACCAATAGTATTTACAGTATCATTATTATTATTATTATTATTATTATTATTATTATTATAAGTGGTAGAATTGTTCGACTTTTGGTGGTTCTGAATTTTACAATGCTATAATTCGAATGTTCATGTAAAATTTACCACATCGAAAATGTAGTTTCCAGCTGAAGTTGGAGTAGCGTGAAGGGAATGGAAATATCGTGCACCATCCTATCCTAAATGCACGATCCTTAACTCGAGGCGTTATTAATGTGCTTGCGCTCTCGTCACTGCCAAGCTAATTATCTGGTTTCTAACGAGAATAGGAGTCCTTTAATTTTCAATAAATGTACCATTTAATTGTAGCCCGTAAATGGGGCGTTCACGTTAAAACACACTGAAAATGACAATGATTATAATTATACTGCCTTATTAGGTCTATGTAATTGTGAAATAGGAATTCAACCTGCGTGTAGGCTACACTACAGTTGTTAAAAGTTTTACTGACTGGTGTCATGAAATGTGTCTGTATGGAATTACAAGCTTTATCGAATGCACGTACAGTATACTAAATGTTCTATTTACTGTAATTGTAACAATGCTGTCTAACGGAGAGATAAGGAATGAGGGTCGTGTGAACCAGGAGCAGATATCATTCTGTAATTGGGCTCCCAAGTGACACTTGCAGATTAGGATGAAGATCGCCTCACTGAAAGTATGAGCGACAGTCAAATAAAAGGGGACCAGTCATTAAACAGTGGCATTACCAGACTTCAGATGTTTGGGCTCTAAACGGCATGTTATAAGCGTCCACAAAGGGGGTTGTTGTTAATCTTTTGTTTCAGGACATCTTGATCATCACCCTCGTGTAATTCAATTTGTATGATGACCTGTGTTTTTGAAGTTACTGTAGTAATGTGTGCAACTCCCTATAGGGTCAGGAATGTGGTAGGTGCCCCGGAACTTGAAATAAGGTACTATCCCAGCATTCGCTTCGAGGGAGTGTGGGGGTGGGACCGGCGACAAACACACTCAATATAGCCCCTGTCAGCGCTGGGAATCTAACCACCGATCTAGTGTGCTGCCAACTACAGAAACGGTGACCCGAGATACATATGAAAAAAAACAACTAATTGGCACTACAACATTTGATTCATAGACACAAATAATTATGTGTGACTTATATAATATTATATTAGAATATTATTTTTCATTATAATTCACAGAAGGTGCATCGAAACTAAATCACATTTTTAAAATTAAAGTTCACTGTTAATGTTGTAGTGCCAATTAGTTTTTTTTTTTTTTTTTTCATATTAGCCTATGTATCTCGGGTCACCGTTTCTGTAGTTGGCAGCACACTAGACATTATGTGCTATTTCCAAATGTCGGGGCAAAATTGTATGCTGTTCATCAGTCAAAATTAATTTGTGGGCTGGAAATTAGCACTCTACGTCTACAGGAATAAAGGGTGGAAACTTGAGCAATGAAATCATACATCGTCTGGGATGTCATCTTCATTGACACTCAAAATATCTGATTTAGAATTTAATGTGCTACATCCGGAGAATCCTCCCTGTATTATACCAATTTTTCTTGATTTTTGTAGGACTACTTTCCCTGCTGCACCAACAGTTTTACTTTTGCTTCAGAAATGTTTTGTTGTAGTTGTTTCATTTGAGGGGTTTGGACATCGTGGCCATTTTGCTCCGTGTACTTGGGTGTGTGTGAGATGAATTTGTCTGATAATCTGTGTTATTGTTGTGTCTGTAGTAATAGTAGTAGCAATAGTGTATTTGTAATTCAGATGAGGATTGGGAAGGAGGCGTGGCCTTACGTTAGGAACCATCCTGGCATTTTTTCTGGGAGTAGAAGTAGGAAACCACTTCCAGGAAGGGAATCGAACCCACCTCTTCTTAATTTTACCCCACGAGGCTGAGTGTACCCGTTCCAGCCCTTGGATAAAAAAAGTGTGATATTGATTGAACAAAAGATTAGATTTTTTTCTGGCAAAACTGAGAAATTTGAATGTTCAGTATATCCCGTACGCCAAAACTTCCTATGGGAAAATGGCATGCATGGGTACAGTACAAGGAAAATACCTAAACCATAACCATAAAAATTTGCAGTGACGCATAAAAACACGTAAAATCGTAACATTTATGTGTTAAAACTCTCTTAAACATAAAAATTAAAAATATGAAGGATTTTGGTTCATATTTTTAAACTTTAACTGTACGCATTCCCACCATCTTGAATCTGTACTGTCCATGGTCTTGTGCCTTCAGAAACTTGCATGCCAAGTTTCGAAATTGCAAATTTATTTATTGATTTAATATTTTAGGCTATATATTAAATATGTCAAACGTGCGTAACATTCAAAATGATGTATCTGAAACTTTCCAAAACAAATTTTCCTTACGGGTTGTATCAATGTGTATCATTATCATTATGTTTAATGATCGTGTGGCCTCCGGAGAGGCCGAGTGCAGATCTTTCTCGTTGACGCCCGTGGGCGACCTGCGTGTCGTAATGAGGATGAAGTGATGATGACGACGTCATACACATTTGGAGCTATGGAGTCTAGTGTCGAAATTCAAATTTGCGTCTTGTTTGCAGTTGGCAGCAATGGCCCACTTGTAAGTATGAAAAGTCAGATGTCCCAAAGGAGAACTTGATGCATACCATTTTTTGTGGATTTCTGTGCGCTGGTGTTCGAAAGTTATAAGGGGGACACAGGTGGATGGATAGATAGATAGACAAACGGACCCACAAAGAGCCCTTGATTAATCTCATATTTCCATTTCTACAGATTCTTTTCCAAATGTTAGAACTAAAATGGGGTAAAATTCCCTATTGACATTTGTTCTTCAAAGATAAATTTTGAAGTGCTTTGCAATTCAAAGCACACACATGCTTTCACAAGCTAGCTGGTAGAACGGGAGCTGTACATTGGATATCTAAGCAGGTTCTGTATTTTTATTATTGGTTTTAGGGGTGAAATATCTAGGTCATCCATCCCTATTGAGATGGATGGAAATTAATACTACTTACTTCAACTAACTACTGACTTTTATCTAGCTTACATACTAAAATTAACAAAACAGGAATAAAAAAGTGGAAAAAGAATGTCTTCAACGCTCCAAGAATGAAGAATGAGGGATTTTGCAGGAAGTAGGAAAGGGAAACAGAGGAGTCCTCCCAAGCGTCCTTAGAAAACGGGACCCAGCTCAGGAATCCCTCGGGATCGCTAACTCCCGAACTCACTCTCTAGCCGTGAACCCTTAAGGGTGTAGCCACACACACCCGGGTTCCTTTAGGGCCTTTTAAAGAAGATAGAATCAAAATACAAAATAATGCAGTTATTGTTACTTCATTTATGATTTTGAAACAGCTTGTTTATCTCCCCCACGTACTTAGGCTAGGTGTGGGAGTGTATCTGATAAGCTGTGCTTTTATAGTGACAGTAGTGCACCTAACTGGAATAGATTATGGATTTGCCTTAAGAAGAAATAAAATGAAGTGGCCAATCGGGGTGTAGGTGTAAGATACTTGCTCCATGACTTGATATAAGGTACCATCCCACATTTACGTGGAGGAAGTGCAAAGAAAACTGGGAATACCAACACTCAGGAAGGCCAATGTTAACGCCGGGATTTGAATCTCTTATCTCCGTAGTTGTCGTGTAGCGTGGCGTAACGTGACGGAAACTCTCTTTCAGACCAACACTAGTGAGGTTGCAGGGGCACTTCTTGCCCACAGACGTCCTATTTGTGTGGAGTGTCATTACATAATAACAGCTTTTATTTTATTTGATTTTATTTTAAAACACTGTTTTCGAATGCTATCCCTGTCATACTGTCAGCATACAGTAAATGATTTATCATGTTTTTTGAGGGCGTTTTCCGTTTGTTTTGAATGTATCAGTTTTGAAATAACATTTACATCCCCTGCCTTGGGACTAAAACACGCATAAAAGCTATCCCAGTAATGTATTTACCCGGATTTCCAGTGGCCAATCAGTGGCAGAATCCTCTTCCACTCTGTCAAAAAAGCAAGCTCGTGAGCGATGGTAAAGAGGAACGAACAAAAGCAACTCTAATTTCTACATTAATTATACTGCAAGTAATTAATGCCTACATCTCGTGACCGTATAGAAGCATTCATCAGTCCGCTTACTTTAATCCTATTAGTCCACTGGAGCCCGGATGTGCGCGAATACTGTTTATTTATCCGGGTGCACCACTTACTGCCCTGTCATATATTCAGATATTGCCTCGTGTAACAACCACCAAGCCTCTTTCCTATACAAGTTGGAAACGTTACATACTAAACCCCTAATAATATTCTTCTCGTTATATTGAGTGAGAAAAGTTGATAAAACTTCGGCAAAGTCCATCGTTATATGTAAAAACTATTGTAATCATACATGTTGTTAGAAATGTTTTGGGATCCAAAGCCCCACTCGAAATAGCAAATTATCTTTTATACCAAACTCAATATCGAAATCCACAGATCTAGTTGGCATCTTGTATAAGGTCACTTTCGCGATCAACGGTTAATTTCTCATAATGCATTTTCCATGAAACATGTGAATCGCCGTTGCCAACTTTAGCACAAAAAATTCTTTAACTTTTCGAATTTCATGTTGTGCGATTCGTTGATAGCGATACAATCTGGAATAGGTTATAGAAAGAACAATTAGTACAAAAAAACAGGCTCGTGAGCGATTGGAAAGAGGAGTGGATTGCGTTGCATTGCGTGACATGAACCATCACCATCTTTTAAAGTGGCATGCAATAATCATTAACAGAAATGTCATGGAAATCACGGGGAATCATGGGAGGGGGGAAGGGTGTACGCACTGTGTGTGATGTAAGTCGGACAGTGGTTATAGTATCCACCAAATCTAACCTCATTAGATCCATGATCAACTGTCACATACCAAAACTATTAACCGAATTTGAAATGTTTTTCGGTCGGACAGCACGATTCTACCCAATTGTAATGGGTGTTATTCCCTATAGCTGAAAAACGTTACAGGAGGTTAATAAATTCACCTCGGATTATTAGTTTCGATCGTCAAGCGATCATCATCAGATCTCTTACACTCAGGCTTTTAAATCAATATCTATGAGTATATGTGTAAAGATATTTACATAACATATTATTTTACAATTTTAGTTATCGATGTTTGTTGTAAACTTGTCCAACTTGTCAGGATTTGTTAGTGTTATGTGATTTGTGTTATGGTACTGTTGGTGGCTATTGACCTTTGCTTAATGTGATAATCTGCAATGGTTGGTAAATATTCAGTTTGGTGCTATTGTAATTTGGGAGTGGATTAATTAACTTAGCTGGTTATTTGGTTGATGTAGGTTTCGTTCTCGAGTCAGCTTCTGTCATTGTTCACTTGCACTGTCCGCAGTAGACTGAATAGCATATTTCTTGTTGGGGTTTTCCCACATTGTTATCTGTTCTCTCTCTCCTCCACCCACTTCCCATTGTCTGATCCTACTTTCCTGCCTTGTTGGCCTCGACTGTAACATGTTTCTGTGTTTGCCAGGTCTAGAATCTTCCTTGACGTTGTGTATGCTATTCTGGACATCTTCAACTATTAAAGACCAATCTCCACTCCCGCCACGCATAGGCTAAAAAGTCCTCTTTGAATCGCATCCGGTATATTGGGAGCGTCTTGACCTCTTTAATACTGGTATAATATGGGCCTTAGTTTTATTGAAGATACGGTACAAAGTTTATGGTATTCCATTAACATGTTTCCTTTTAATGGTATATTGGCTTTCACGGCCAGTGAATTAAAACTCAGCAAATTTTCTAGGTTTGTGCCGTGTCTTGTGTGGGATTTCGCCTGGGACACTAAGCTGGCTCATCAGCGGGCTCTTAGTGTCCCCACCTGGACCCCCACAGGAGGAGCGACTGCGCGCTATCTCCCTTTTTATAAAGCGCACCTGTGCCTCTTATCTGCGAGAACTGAAAGCCCAAACAGCCATAACCTCCCTATGAAGGGTATTTTCTTGGCTAGGTGTATCTCAGTTGCTTCCTTTATGTCGAGGATTCTTCCTTTCGTTTCGTGATGTATGCTTTTTAAGTCTGTTTCTATGTTGGTGAAGCTGTGAAACTATTAAGTTACTCGACGACACTTGGAGAGTGGCATATCTTCCACCTGTGGCAGTGTTTAATAAGTGCAATGCGAAACAGCGTCTTCGCGTTCCAAGAAATCATTTCCACCATCGGCTCGTGTGGCACCCTTTACCAGAGAATTACCACTCTGTCTTGCTCTCTTTTCTAAACCTGTACGAAAACATTCCCTTGCCTTGCTACTGAAAGATGCATTGAATTGTTGTTTAGTGGACAATCCTCACTGCGAATGAACATTTCATTTCCTTCTGAGGGGTTTCCCCTCTTACTGTTTAAGTCTTCCGAAATCTTCATACATTTTTAATCAGGGAATTTGATTCTAGAGCGTGGTAGAACCAGAAGCTTAGAGTCAGGCTCGCTAAAATATGAACAATAATCTCGCAGAGAAGGTAATCCTCTCAGCTCACTTGACGAGCGAAGGGTGGATGAAATGAAAATCAGGCTAATTTATTAACATTGTTTGGTGCCATCTCTAGTCTGTATGCACTTAGCAGATGGAAATGAGAGACAGGGTACACGCAAGGAATGCCAGTGTTATTGTGCTTCCTGGTACAGGAAAAGAAATACTTGAGCAACTTGATTAACGAATAGCGTTCCATTATGCAATCAACTCGTAGTTTCAGAGTTCCAAGGTTTCTTGAATTAGCGTGGTGACATATACAAGCCATCAAGTATTCTTCAGGCAGTATTAATTTAACGAGGGAACGAGTGCTACACGGATATCATCAGCATTCAGTGGGGTTAACACGGAATTTAGAATAGAGCTAACTTGTATGATTTGTTTCCACACGACAGTTTCTCAAATTAAATTCATGGATGTTTAATTAATCCAGCTTTTATCGTCCTCTATTTTCACTTTCATCATATTCGTGATTTAGTTAAAGTTGATGGGAATCAAAATGACGAATACCTGCTATCACTTCAAGTGCAGTTGTATTTTAATCCTGTTTCAGTTGCTAGAGTACAATTTCGAGGACATACAGGATTTATTTTCTTGTAGTATTAATGTTAACTGATGATAGGTAATGTGCCCAGAAGGCAAGAGAGCAATTTAATTTTTCATATTCGCTACACTTCATGTTTGCGTTCTATACTGAATAGTTACATTGAGGGCAGGGAATTTGAAGCAGTGGCACGTAAACTTGGCAACATGGTAGTGGGGAATTTACGTGTGCCTAGCTCAGACGTTTAAGTCAATGGCGACTCCTGATTTTTATAATGTGTATGACGTAATAAGATAGGCTACTATTAACCTAAGACAATTATTATAGCTGGGCCAAATTGATATATTAGAATCGGTCTAATATTAATTATTCAGTCGCACAGCACTATTACGAACACATTACACAATACAATACAATACAATACAATAAAATACCACTCCAAATATGTGCACACGCTGAAAACAGACTATCCATTTATCCGCGAGAAATCGTAACCAATAGGCTAAGCCCGTAGCGTTGGTATAAAATCAACCAATAGCGAGACTTGAGGATCTCAGTCGACGTCCTCAGAGCGCCAATAAACAGACCAAACCAGCCCCTTCCCCCTCAAGGGCTACCCATACATTTCTATAGCTATAAACACGTGCTTTGAGGATGCAAGGCTTGCTTCCTCAGCTTTCTACTCCGGGCGGTGAAGGCCATACTTCACTCATCTAGGGGCTAAATGTAGAACTAATTGCAAGTACTGACAGTGACAGCGAGACAGAGCTTATCGAGAGGGTGCGTGCGCAAGGTGGTCCCAAATACTATTTTACAAAACAATTAATTAATTTTTTTAAAACAGTTTCAGCTGAGAGCTGACTGTAAGATGATCCTCACGTCCTACGTGGAAGAATCGCCAGACATACTGCTTAACTCTTCAGCAATAAACTCTCAGTTAAAATACGATGTTTTTTTTTTTTTTCTTCAGTAATACACTTGTTCTACTGTACGATATCTCTTCTTTTGCGATTTTGAACACAGTGTGGAGATATACAGTAAGTTATTGGAAGACTAAACGTGACAACTCACTCCCCTGTACTGTCTATGTTGCAGTTTGCTTTACTGCACTTTACTGGACATAGCGCAGTGTTCTCTGTGCACAACGCTTGCTGTGGCGTGGTCTCTTTTTCCCGTTGCACCTTTTGCTTCGTAGTACCGTATTTAAAAATTCCCTGACCTAGTTATCTCTCATTTAGTCTGGGGGTGTATATAGTAGCTTCTACTAACACTCTTTTATGTACTAAATGGGGTACTTAATTGGATGACATATTTCGAACGTCAGCATTCATCCTCAAATCCTGTTTACTTCGACATAATTAGTATGCGATGCTTATGAATTACACTTAATGACATATATATATACATATATATATACATACATACAATGTTTAGATTACGTAAGTTCATAAAAATGTGTGTACCGCGTCTAACTTATTTACAGACAGTATAGTTCACTTCTATAGATGTTGCGTTATTATTATTATTATTATTATTATTATTATTATTATTATTATTATTGGGAGCGTGGTGGCGCAGCGGTCAAGCTGTTGGCCTATCACCACGGTGGACTGGGTTCGATTCCCGGTCAATGCATGTGAGATTTTCAAAGTGAAATGCCATGTCCTGAGGTTCAGATTCCGCGTACAGTATAAAATGTAGGACCCGTGGCTCATGCTCGCTAGGTTAACTGTCACGTAAAACTACAATCTTCCTTCCTTGTATTGTAATATATCGTGTGGCAAATACACAAATGATACACTGCACTAAATGAAATAAAGTTATGCCAACTTACCGAACAGTGAAACCTCTATTAAGAGACCAGTGACGCGACGGTTCCATGGAAAACTGGTCTTTTAGAGGGGTGGTCTCTTAATAGGGGTAGGTATTAAAATAATTTTATACTGCATTATTAATAAAGTACAGTTGGAACACATACTTGATTACAATGTATCTGCATTGGTTCACATTTAGTACAAACTAATTACAATTAGTTATTTTCTGAGCTCTGTCATTTAAAAAAGTCACGAATTAATCTCTGTTCCAGATTAGCACTTTTTTTTACAATTTCACTTTCTAGAATATCTCTGAGTTCGAAATTCCATTAATTTGTTCTGGGTTCGAACAATCTTGTAGGAGAGCCATTTTTTGTATTTTTTATACGTTACATAACACTTTTTCTAATGACATTGTATGCTGAGTCAGTTCTGTGCCAACAGAACCATCGTTTACATCATCACCCTCATCACCATCTCCAATGGGAAGTCATACGAGAAGTGGTCTTTTGAAAGAGGTCACACTGAGAAAATGCCTGGTCTTTGGTCAGGCAGAGGGGTGGTCCTTAAATAGAGGTAACAAATACATTGACCTTATGAGGTTTTAAATCGGTTCCAAGAAAAATCTGTCTTTAAGAGGGGTGGTCTTTTAGAGAGGTTTCACTGTATCTGGTTTTAGAAACTGATCCTTGTAGCGTCCGTCCTCAGTTGATACAAGTTCACCTCAAACCCCATTTTGTACATGAAAGCGTGTTAGCCTGTAATAATATCTCGTTTCTTTCAGGTTAGGGTATATAAATACAGTACGTGTTTCCCGCCTAATGTACTTTGGCACAATTTGTGTTCACC
Source organism: Meconema thalassinum (assembly GCA_946902985.2). Classification (NCBI taxonomy): domain Eukaryota; kingdom Metazoa; phylum Arthropoda; class Insecta; order Orthoptera; family Tettigoniidae; genus Meconema; species Meconema thalassinum. The sequence continues at coordinate 1,221,368,245 of OX336389.2, read as the reverse complement.
GACGGGAAAGTATTCTTTAATAGAATTAAGTTAGGCAACACTGAGAAATGGCTTCTATCACTCCAATGTCCCATTCTTGTAAGAGCACCCCCCGTTAGAGCGAACGTATTTTATGCATGGCCCCTAATCATATTTTAACTTCTTTTAAGTTGGTGTTCGCGCTTGGGAACATTGTGACACATCTTCAAGAATAGAGTATTTTGCCGAGCAGCTGACAGCAACTAGGCTATACCTTGTAGGCTGCACACTAGTTGCGGATCCTATATCCACTGCAGGCGCAGTAGTAAATATCCGAGTTGTGCAGACACGGTTAACCATAAACATATTAGTTGCGTACACGACTTTCGTGGGTTACAACATGTTTTATCAGTCACATCCAAACACATTTCAAATCTTAGAAGCCGTCAACGAGGCACAAACCACTGCTTATGTAAAAATGAATAGTGTTAATTCCAGAAACATCAAACGAAAAAGAAACGCTCTGGACAGGGAGGAATTTTTGCCAAATAAAATTATCCAATTTCCACAGGGCGAAATGAGCAGACTACAATACATTGAAACCGTGGCATATAAATTTCTGCCCTAAATTTTAAAACGTTAAATTGTAATTCAAAGTGACACATGTTTAACCAAACTTATCGAATCGTACTGAATTTGGTAGCCAGTCCTCAGTCTGTGTAAGTGGGAAGGGAAATACGTGTGACAACGCACATGTCTCTGGATACGCAACTCGTATATCTGGCAAGCAATGGGGATACGCAACAAGGATATATTCTCGTATTTGGTACGCAACTAGGCAACACGGATATTGTTGACAGCTGACGAACATGATCATGTGTCTCTGTCAAACTGAATCCAATTTGAAATGTAATGATAAGAACATTATTTGAAGTGAGTCATGATAATTAGTTAGAATGAGTGTTTTAAATCATGTGTAGGCCTAGCTCTTAATTGTTTCTCGTTAACTTAAGATCGCGTCTGCCCCTCGTAGAGCCCTGCTCCTAGGCTAATTCAGCCCGCTATTCTCATTACGAATCTTCCCTCTTCCCCCACCTTCTCTGTCTCACTCTACTCTTCGTTCAACTTCGCACCGCTGATGCAATGTCGATTTTCTGAAATTTCCCCCTAATTGAAACCTAATAGCTTCAAGTTAATTTCCCTCCTTCCCATCTGCTTCCAGGTCGAAACTCTACACTTCACACGTTTTAAGCGTGATATTGTTTGATTGCTGTTACTTCACCTGCTGGCATTTCTCCTAAAAAAACAAGACTTTTTACCACTAATTTTATTTAAAACAAAGGAGAATTATAATTGTATTTTTAATTGATTTATTGCTTTAGTTCCTCTCGCATAAAGAATTGAATGTGGAATTGAGAATCCATTGGGAATTTAAAGCCTTTGTGATTCTTCGGGGATTTCAGGCAGTTAATTTGATATTGTCCCTACGTTTAATTATCATTGCTTGCTACAGGAATGTCTATTGTACTACACTGCCTACCGCATAGCAATGCTGTAGTAAGTTGATTCTCTTTTCATCCGTGCACGAGACACCTCCGAGCTGATTGCTGGAAAAGAGAGTCAATCATCTGGAAGGAAGTAATATAGTTTACCCTCGGTTTAAAACCACCATGTATTATTTATAAATAGATAGCCTACTATGTCCCAAATAAAACGTTGGTAAAATCACCTGGTATTAAGGTATAGCTGTCACCACATCCACTTGGAATTGTGTTAGCACGCTTGCCACTTACAAAGGAACCCCGGTTCAGATCCCGGCTCCACCCTCTGACGTGAGGGCAGGAACTGGTACACACTCAGTCTCGTGAGGACAATTAAGTAGCTGATTAATATGAGAACTAGCACCCTATGACCTAAAACTAAGGTCCTGTGGCTGAGGGTCTCGTGAGGCCGGCCACGTGTTCCTCATAATACGTAAGCCATGAGCTGGGAAGCAGTCGTCTTCTGTCCTTTGGGCCCAGTCGTGGGTTTAGTTAATTTAGGTACCATGTGTTTCTTGGTACAATGTATAAACTATTGATGACAGTGTTGCAGATCCCACCAAAGATCATCATCGTTTTCTTCCAGCCAACGGCTCCTTGATCTTGGGAATCGGATTGAAGTCAGGCCAATAGGAGGGTTTTCCCCCACCTACTGGCTACATACGCGGTAGCGGTTACCCCATCTGGTAGCGTCAGGCAGAAACACATTTACTTGTCTTCTAAGAAACAAAAAACACTCCCATGCACGGGCGCGATATGCAGTTCGGGATGGTTCGGGACGATGATGCTGAGTTGGGATGAAAACCTATGTTTACCGAATAGACTGCTCACACCAGTGCGACGCGACGCTCCGGATATTTGATAACCGCCAGGTCGTTTGAAAATATTTACAATATGTACAATTATCTATCCGGATATCTATCACCATTTAGCATTTCACTTAACATAATATATACTGCATTTAGCATACACCGACAGTTGCAGTACCAAAATAATTTTACATATTGTAAATATTTCCACCTGTATTTTCAAACATAGATTTTATAGCCTAAGTGTAATGAATCTGCTGATGATCGCTTGACGATCGAAACTGGTCATTCTAGTGCATTTATTAATCTCATGTAGCCTAATTTATTCCAGGATTAGGGCATAACCCAGCTCTTTTGGGTACATTCGTGTTGACCGACTGAAAAGCACTAAACTCTTGTATGCTTAATGACATAATTTGAATGAGATTAGCTTAAATCATCTTACATTTGTCATGAAAAAATCATAACGGAAAATTATGATAGCCTATGTCATAAATTTTCGGGTCCTAATAATGATATTAAACAAGTTCGGATTGTATTCTAAAAAATATCCGCAAATTTGCTCCAAACATTATCCGCAGCTTATCCGCTATCTGCACAGCCATGCAAACTATATCCGCATGGCGAAAACTTTTGCGGATATCCGTGGTTTTATCCGCGGATATCCGCATCTGCACAGGGATTTACCCATTGTATAGTGACGCTCCATACCACTCCATTTCTCATGCAGCTTTAATGTGTACTGTTGTCCAATGGTCATTGCAGCGCAGGTGATATTTCTCTGACATCTGTAAAATATAATGGCTACTCAGACCTATCAGATTTTGTTCTTTTAACAACACCACTCTATTTATCTCTCTCACCGTAAGAGATGTCGCAGTGGTCAAGCTGCCTGCCTCCCTCCAAGGTGGAACTGGTTCGATTCTGGTTTAATACATGTGGGATTTTGGGGACGAAATGTCAAGTCCTCTTGCTCAGATTCCACATTCAGAAAAAGGCGGTCCCGTGGCGTATGATCGCGAGATTAACAGTCACGAAAAATTACCAACTTCCTTCCTTCCTATTAGAACAAGGCCATTCAACTGTTTTTCTAGCCTAGTCCTATAAATAATAACACCTTGATGCTAAATTGGTTGATTCATCGATGTACACTATAATGTCTTTTTCTTATCTTAAACGAATATAAAAATAATGCTCTCTGTGGTCTTGCTTTTGGCAACTCCAGTGATTGGATGCGCTGGTAAAGTAGACTATGTGGATGTGTGACACTCACGGAGCTTATTGGAGAACCCCCTTAGATTGGGTTCAAAAGAACGATGACACTACGGCTATAGTTCTTCACTCAACCACCGATACAGAATAACGTACGCGTCATCAATGCAATCTCTCCCCTATGTTCGACTTCTTGTTCAAGTGGATCGAGTGCTTGATTTTGGTGTGAATGACCACGGGTTGTATTCCCGGTCAGGTCGTGGAATTTTAACTTCGTTTGTTTAATTGACTGGGTGTTTGTGTATAGGCATGATACGACACGCAGGTCACCCACAGGCGTCAACTCGAGAGACATGCACCAGGCCTCTGCGGACGCCACTCGCCACTTTATATATTATCTCTCCCCATGTCCTTAATGTTTCAAAATAATAAGAGCATTTGTTGTTTTGCATAATTTATTTATTGTGAAATGGCTAATTTACGAAACATCTACTATGCCATAAATAGAGAATTATAAAAGGACGAAGCGATATTGAAATATTGAGACCAAGAAACGCACCATTTTTCTTATCGTTAATTGTACGCCATAGAAGGTCGTGGCCTAAGTAGAGATTTCCCTGTTAACCAGCCCCAAGGAGTAGGCGTAGGCCTATAACGTTTACCCCTTACCTATAAGATGTCCCAGGATCCATTCCCGGATCCGCCAGAAATTTGAAATCTGACATGAGGGCTCGAACGGGTGCGTACTCAACCTCGTGAGGACAATTGAGTAGCTGCTTGATCTGTGACATAGCTCCCCAAGGCCTAAAACTAAGGCTATGCAGCCGTTTGTGTCGTTGTGCTGTCCACGTGCCCTCCATAATCCGTAAACTATGAGCTGAGTGGAAGTCGTCCTTGGATACGCGTGGTCATCTGGGTCCAATCGCGATGTGACTTATGAGTGGCTTTTCAGATAAAGGAGCATCACGCATTGAATCCCCACCAAATCCAAAGTGATAAATTGACCAATAATTGGCATAAGCCGAATGGAGTATTATTATTAATTATTATTATTATTAGTAGTATTGCTGTTGTTGTTGCATGATACTTGCAGGCTGGATCTGCCGAGGATGGGGGAAGCGATGAACAGAAAGATGGTGTGTGTGTCTTTGAGAGAGAGAGAGTAAGAAGAGAATATTGTCTCTCCTACTCCCATCGGCCACACTGAAAGAGATATCTTCTCAAGTTTTGATCCGCATCCAAGTTTTCAGTAAATAAAAAAAGAGGAAACTGTTGCCTTCGTCCCCTTAGGAGACTTTCTCTCTGTCATCTTGTAAAACCTGGCAATGATTAATGCCTTCATTTTTCCCGCAATTCAAGTGTCCTATCCCAATCGGTACTCTGGGGGGGATTTGTGCATGAGAAATAAATTATCGTGACGATATTAAATAAATTGTAAGGCTATTTTGAATCTGGCTTATAACGAAGTTTCTGCTGGAGTGAAAACAGAATGCGTGGTGTCGCTAATCTGTGGGGTTCTCTAGTCAGAACAAGTCTTCTGGCCAGAAAAAGAACTTGTAGTCTTCGTATTAGTAGTCACGCGATGATTATGATTATCCTTTTAAGGGGCCTTGAATGTGAGTTATCAGCGGCAAATGATGAGTATTATCAATTATTAAAGAAAGCTTTGCAATCGGTCAGCACAAATTGTGCCCAATTACATTAGGCTTCCAATACTTCAATAGACTGACTGCGTGGCTCAGAGGTAACGTTCTCGCCTGCTGTTCCCAAGGTTGCAGGATTGAATCCTGGCGCAGCCAGTTGGCATTTGAGGGTGCACAAATGCGAGGGAGCCGGGTCAGTAGATTTAGCCTACTAGCACATTAAAGATCCCCTTCGGGGCAAACTTCCGATTTCCCAGCGTTTCTAAAAGCCGAAGTAGTTAAAAGGGATGTAAAACCAATAGGCCTAACATTATGATTATTATTATTATTATTATTATTATTATTATTATACTTCAATACTAATAACTTAGTAGAAGAAGAGAGAAAAAATGAAATAAAGGAGTTAAACTTGGAGAAAGAAATGTTTTCAACCTTCGAGGAATGACGCATGAGGGACTTGGAAATGATGTAGGGCAATGAAAGGCAAAAAGGAAAGGGAAAGAAGAGAGATTTCTTCACTAAGGAAACAGAGGAACCAGCTATGGAATCCCTTGAAGTCATAAATTTCCAAGCCCACCAGCTGTGAGCTCCTGAAGGCAAGCTGAGAGTACCAAGCGGGTCACAAATATCCTGCCCTTTTAGTCCTTCTTACAAGAAAGAGTGAATATCGTGGGTGGATGTTATGCCCCACTCACAGGGGGAGAGAAGAGAAAGTAAAGAAAACATGGAGTTACATAAGAACCAAACCACCTATTTTTATGTATTAAACTGGTCCTTTCTATCTCACAAGGAGAGGTCGCCAAGTGATTTACTGGAAAAGCGTTCAAATTTGGAGGGTTTGCTCTTCATAAAAAAATATTTGTGGAGTTGCAATGATTTTAGCTTTCAAACAATGGCCAGAAGTAAGTGTGGATAAAACAAGAATGGAACCTTTCTCAGCATGGTCACTATGAGTGCCATCATCGAACCTAGGATCTCCGAATCGTACACCTCCCCAGTCTCTCGGTCGTACCATTTTAGCTAAGGCAGCGGGTTCCTTTGGGAAGATTTGGTTCTACACAGTTTACATTGCGAATATTAAAGATGGAATGCCAAAGAACTTCTCGTGAGAGGCGTGTGCGCCTTTTGTCTTCATTTCGAATTCAATGCAATTAATCTTGTGTAACTTTTCATAGGCTCCCTTTCAGTGGCTTATATAAATATTATTCTATAATGCTGCATGTCAATGGTATCGAGGAAGAACGGGAAATATTGAAATTTACTAGCTTACTACTCAAAATATCATGTTGATGAGGTAACATCATGCCGATGATGAAGAGAAAGTACTCGCATAATGCTAAAAGCATATAGAGTTCACGATATGGACTCCCATCTGTTCTCTCGTAATAATGCTTTGAAACCCGCCGGTTCTTTATGATCATTATGCAGGCAGTGAAACATTGTTCATTCTATTTCGCGCAAAGGGAACCTCATTCTCATTGGCTGGGCTTCTCCATCAGCAGCCATATTATTATCATCTCTTTTGATTTGTTGTTATCTGAAGAACCGGATAGATCCAGTAAGTTCACGTTAGCCCTTTGCATTTTCTTGTTGAATTTTATTTAGCATATTTCATGGAAATATTCATATTAATTCGGTAGAGCGTTGTCCCAAGGATACATTTCAATTATCTGACGTCCAGTACACATTCTATGCTCGCGCATTCTCGCTCGCCGCAGGTTTCCAGTTGAAATCAAAGACTGGTGATTTTCGCTAGTTAACATTAGTGATTTTCGCTAGTTAACATTATTATCATTATTATTATTAGTATCATCATTATTATTTGTTTACATTTGAATTGAGCCTCTATGAACTGGATATTAACAATCAATTTCATTTGTACGTAGATCTTGTTCTTCTACCGGCCCTGACATCCTCCCAGTATTTCTTGAGTCCATCGATCAGTGCCTTCTTCCGTGCTTCTGGTACAGGCCCTCTCTGTCTCTTGGGCTCAGATTCCGCTTTCAAATTTGTCGACATTCAAATCTGTCGTGGATTTTCGTTTCTGGTATACCAATTTGCATCAGGTCTTCCTCACAATCCATTTCGTTGCTTTTGGCTTTGTAAAATTCCAGAATTTCTTATTCAGTCGGTCACCAATCATACGGAGGATGTACCCGTAGAACAGCAATCTCTTCTTTCTGATGGAAGACATTATTATTATTATTATTATTATTATTATGGTGCTTGTAGCCATTTTTCAGTGTTACCATAGTAATCGAAATTTGATGTTTTTCAGTCGGTCAACGCGATTGTACCCAGTTATGATGGGTTGCTCCCTAATCCTGAAAACAATTACATGAGATTAATAAATAGGCTACACTTTGATGACCAGTTTCGATCGTCAAGCGATCATCATCAGATCCGTTACACTTAGGCCTAGTTCAGTGCTGACAGTGACAAGGTCAACTGCTCTCAACCGGACCACGCGCAACTCAACCAGCTAAGTAGACAATCCAATCTGAACTGACCATTTAACAACAATCACATATTCACACTAAGCAAGCAAATTTGGTGACAATCACCACTTTTAGTATCTTAACAAAACTAACAAATAACTAACAAATATTGACTAGTTGCATTATTATAACTACTACTGCTACTAAATAAGTGTACATATTGTAAATACTAAGCTATCACCCATACTTTTAGACACAGGTTTATTAGCGTAAGTGTAGACCTAACGTATCTGATGATGATCGCTTGACGATCGAAACTGGTCATCGAAGTGAATTTATTAATCTCATGTATTTTTTTTCAGGATTAGGGAACAACCCATCACAATTTGGTACAATCGTGTTGACCGACTGAAAACATTAATTTTCGATTATTATTATTATTATTATTATAAAGTAATAATTTGCAGTGTTCTGTAAAGGAATGCTTGTAGAACTAGAGTAGACAAACGCCAGAAAATACTCTCCTTACTCGTAATGAAGCAGACAGATGCTCTGGAGCTCCATTGTTGTTTAGAATTCTTGACTAATGTTTTCTTTTGCTGTGTGTAGCACTGAGGGATGGTCTGTGGAAGGAATACCGTTTCGGTGACCAAAAACTCTTTTCTCTCTGTAGCCGCAGAGAAAAACTCTTCTCCCTTCCCAAGATAAACACGTGAATCCCCGTTTCAGTGTAGCTCCACCGTAGAACTCTTCTCTTTCTCTCCCCGGGCTTCAATTAGAAACTGTTTCCGCACCCTCTTCGTTTTCTTCCCTCTGTGTTTGGATTCTAAATATTTTCGTTCGAACGCTGCTCCGCACCTCAGAAGTAGCCTATGTCTGACAAATCCGGCTAGGAACGAATGATACAGATATCACATTGGCTGACCACGACACGGGTCCAGCTTCAGGATGGCTTTATAAATGACCCTTATAAAGTACAGAAAATTTGGGTGTCTGGGGAGGGATGTGTAATAAGAACAAGAAGTATTGATACATTAGGCATTTTATTTGAAATAGGAAGCCTGTAGATTCCCCAATTTTAATGTGTTTAGTAGGAGTAATAAATAAAGCTATTTACTAATTATATACCTGGTATTACATGTATACTTCGAATTGTTGTCTTTCTTGGAACGAATATTTTTGTAACCCTATTTTCTTTCTGGCAGGCAGCGTTTCATTAAAAAATAAAAGTGGCCATAATCTTGAACCCCTCTGAGCTCCCTTCGAGTGCCTTCACTATTATTTGGAGACAGGCAATGTTACATGTTGCTGGACCAAGATCTGGCGTGGTCTGATATCTATAGTTATAATCGACCAATTCTGTATGCGACTATCAGCCATATGGGAAGTTTGTGGGCTGGTATACATGTGACCGTACGTTCGAACACATCTTATGGCGTGTTTATTTCTAACAGAGAGAAAATATAAATACCCTGTCTGTTTTATGACTGTTTTATTAATTAACACCAGGTTCATGAATTTATTCCTCCATGCTTTCATCATTATTTATTCTGACAATAGAAAAATGAAAGATTCTGTGGCGTAATCGAAACAAAAAAAACTGGCATATGCCTTAGGAAATACAAGCAATTGAAAGTAAAGAAGAGTCGTGATTCTATATTTAATCGATCTTCCTCCCGACTGAATCACATCTTGCAGTCGAGTAGGCTTGAAATCTACTAGATTTCTCAAATAATGACTGTTTTCAACCACGGCACCCCATGCATCGTGGATGACTTCCAGAAATCATCAGGACGCCTAGAAGGAGGATAGGGCCATTTTTCCCGTATATGCTTCTTTATTTGTGCCCACATAGTCTCAATTGGGTTAAAGTCCGGAAAGTGACGAAGCCAGCTATCAATTCTATATCCTGTCGCTTCGCAAACACGTCTCGAATCAATTAAGATATGAGTAGACTGGAAGATTACCCTGCTGAAATTGGAGAATTCCATCAGGATAAAACAACCTAGCATAAAGAGTCACATTACGTTCCAGCAACCGTTGATATTTCTCCCTGTTAACATTTCCACGAATGCCCACTCCACGAAGTGAAGTCCACCTCCAAAACGACACACACTCTGTCACTGTGGGAATGACTGGTGGCGCTTCTATGGTTGAACCAGACACACGGAGGACGATACACAAAATTTGTCCTTCCTTTATCCTGACTTGCCGTTGTGGGTGTTGACGTTTTCCTTCTACCACTCTCAGCTTTTGGGCCAAAAATTCCCAAACAGCGATAATTCTTCACCCGTTTCCAAGCTCTCCTTTCTAAACCGTAGAAACGCCTAGCTACGTTGGATGCCGAAAAACCAAGATGTATCACAGTCCGTATTATACTTCCTTCTCCACTATGTGGAGCCATGTGAATCAGCAGTCTCAGACAGAAATGGCATCGTTTGTCTTATTTATGCGTACTCTTAGCCTCTACCTACGTTTTTAAATACGTAACGGCAAAATATTCACTATGATGCAAATATACCCTTGAAAATTACAAATTAGTAAATTTAATACATTTAGAGTCTTATTAGTAGCTATGTTATTTGTAGACATTATGTAAGTTCCAAGAAGTAAATTCCGTGTAGCACATTATGAGAACGTCGGCATTTAGGATGCAATGTCAACTTCTCAGGTTCTTTTTTAGTTTTCTTTTTCTTTTCGTTACATGATTGTATTAAGTAACAATATACTGTAAGAAGAAAAACCTAACACCATTATTATGCATTTTATTGTTCCAAAACTAACATTTATGCTACACTGGTCAAAACAATTAGGGGATCAGTTGAGATACCTAGGTTCTGACGTATTGTCATCGGCAGAATGACCTAAAATGGTTCGTCGTCTTTCTTGTCGGTTCTACGGAGTGGAGACAACAACATTACGGCAACCGAGATAGTGGTAATAACAGAAAGTTGCTGCAGAGGGGGTTGGTGTGGACGTGTGTTTACTCTACCAAACGAATGACACAAGCAGTTGGGTTCAGATGGTGTAGTGAGCAGGTAGTGCAATGCAACAAAAACATAACTTACCCGAAAGTATGGCATGGAGAGCCATAGGAAGGTTGGAACCGGGACAGATACAGAGGGAGGTGGCTGCCGCTATTCGAGTGTCCCAAAGTGTAATTTCCAGGACCTGGACGTGATTTCAGACAACAGGAACCGTTAAAAGAAGACCAGGCCAAGGTCGTCCACGGGTATCATCAGCAAGAGATGACCGTTATCTCCGGTTAACAGCCCGTCGAGACAGGAGGCTGAATGCAACTCAGCTGCAACGCACCCTCCAGGCGGCAACAGGTCGCGCAATATCAACACAAACAGCCCGAAATTGCCTTCGGGAAAGTGGCCTTTACGCATGGAGGCCTATGGTGTGTGTCCCAATAAAGCCACGCCACCGTTTAGACCGCTGAAACTGGGCGAGGGAACATCGGGATTGGCGTCATAACGAATGGCACCGGGTTTTGTTCACAGATGAGTTAAGATTTTGTGTTCAGCCGGACATTCGTCATTCCCTCAACTGGAGTGAACGTGGAACTCGGAACAATCCCGCTTAGGTGCAGGAAACAGCACCATATCATGGTGGTGGGCGAATGGTGTGGGCAAGAGTCAGTATTAGCGGACATACGGACCTCTATGTCGTTCAGAATTGCGCTTTGACTGCTCAGAAGTATCGAGACGAGCTCCTTCGACCGTTTGTTGTGCCCTACGCTGGTGCCATAGGCGATGGTTTTATTCTGGTGGACGGTAACGCACGTCCCCACAGAGCTGCACTGGTGGACAACATGCTTGACGACGAAGGCACTGAACCAATGGAGTGGCCTGCTTGTCCACCGGACTTAAACCCGATTGAACATGTCTGGGATGCACTTGGCAGACGCATTGCAGCCAGACCAGGACCTCCCACAACGGTGGCCGAGCTGGATATTGCACTCATGGAAGAATGGCCAAATATCCCTCAAGAGCTGATTAATAACCTTATACTGTCCATGCCACGCAGGTGTGCAACTGTCCTGGCCGTCCAAGGTGATCACACACCATATTAGAGGGCAACGAGAATGACTTTTTCACTATTATGGTAGCCCCATGGTGCCTCGCTCTAAGTAAACGCCATGTAAACCTCCAGTAAAAAGTTGGGACAGCACAATATCGTACTGTCGCACACACAAATTACAATTGTAACCGAACTCGGAATAAAAGATGTTACCATATGTACCTTGTGTATGATATCTCACCTGATCCCCTAATTGTTTTGACCAGTGTATATTCATCGCTACAGAACGATTAGTTGAGCACTTCATCGCTGTTCCACGAGAAACAGGTGTTGAACGCATTCTTCCTAAACAGCATAGTTCAGAAACTGCTTCAGCTGTGCGTCTACGAATGCATACATCGTGTAACAGCATCGGGATCAGAAGCGGAGCGCTCGCACATTATGCAGCAATGGTTCTTCAAATAATATTAACCGTTAGTACGTCTTATTGGGCTCTGAACAAGCAGGTTGCCTCCCCTGCTGTAACAAACGTCTCGAATAAACTGTGTAGTGTGCTGTACTGTCAATCATTGCTTTTCATTACCCTGCCCCCTCCCGCGATGTTATTATCTTCATAATTTTGGTTGTTGAGAATGCACGATTGAACTAGGGATTTGGCAGATGTAAGGGACAGCTGCAGTAAGTTACAGACTGTTTTCTCTCGTTCAAATTATCGTGCCTTATGAGACCTCAGTCTTGCCAATTGCATGTTGTGTACTCCAAATTAAGTGCTTCCAGTGGTCGTAACTCCTGCAGTTCGTGATCCTCACTTGAGGGACTCATCCAGACCCAAGTGAAACAAAGACAAGTAGGAACGCACAAATGTGAAAAGACGTGTTGACTACAGATTAATATCCAAGGGTGCGAAGCACCTACGGCTAAACCTACCGGGTAGATGGGTCTCAAATTAAAGACACCTGTTGGACTGTAGATGTCCAGAGTGTCTTTAAACGAAAAACATTTGAGATCCTACATTTTACTTGTTAGTGGCGATGTCTCTGAACTTGCGACACTTGACGGTGAGAAGTGCGCAGCTTGTGTGCTGCTGGTGAGCTACATTAGTTGTGTTGATTCCTCGTACCTATTCATTTTACTCTTTTTTTTAATCCCCCGTGGTCCAAGAGCAACTATTGACTCTTATAGTCCAACTGGTCCAGGTTTGAAAACCGTCTGTATTATGGAAGGCTTGCTTACTCAGAGATGCTCTGGTGAACCTTCAACAGTACTTGAACATGACTTTTCGTTTCTGCTTTCATATCGCGCTCTCATTAGCAACTGTCAAAAATATTTTAACGATCGCTCATTGTACTTATTCCTGATGTTGAAATATATTCATCCATCCATTCACCCATCCATCTATCCATCCGTCCATCCAATCCAATCCAATGATTGAATTATAGAATAAATACCAACAATGTGAAGGGATTTAGTGGCAGATATGAGTAAAATAGGAACCACAATTAGATGTCAAACTAAATTTACAATATGAAGAGGTGGGATTTTAACTCTTGACATAGGTTATTACCAGCTACACACCACAACGTACACACCCACACAACAAGTCGTTACAAAGGTCGTTACAGCTTTGGTACCACTTAGCGTTCACAAATTATTTTTCAACCAGCAGTTCCGTGAAGAACTAGCATAGCCTAGTTTCATATTTTCTACTGGTTCTTCACATCTCAAAACATCTCTGTCACACAGAACATCTCTGTCAATTAAATAGGTTTCCCGTGAGGGTCACAATTTCAAACTCGCAAACGTATTGAAGCCAATTTTAGACAATAAGCCCACAAAATAAATTCTTTGGGTAGGAAAATGGAGTTTCTATGGCGCTAGAACTAGTATCGTTTTAAAATAAAGCTGCCGCCGTTGCCTAAGATTCCTCCCACCAGCACATCTCTAATAGCGCAAAACATGTATTCAGTCACGTGGTAAGGCACCATATGCAATGAATGAAACATTAAAGAAATATGTACGGTACCAGAGTAGCCTATCTAGTTCACCATACTGATACATTTTATCAACTTTTTAATGACCTGTTCAATAGAACATGAATCTGTTTTAGAAAACAATTTTCGTATCATCTATAATATTACGAAAACTACACTATATAAGAGGGGCAGATGACCTCGATATTTTCCCCCTTAAAAATCATCTTCCCAACCACCACACTAGCAAAATTTCGCACAAGAATACTTAATTCTTGTTATCGGTTAACTAAGACCATTCCCATAGCGATAATTTTCTTGTATAGCTCTCTAATCAATGTTCAGTAGGCTATATAGGCTAGTGTTATAATTTGAGATGAACGTCTGGTACTTTTGTCTATTGATCCTATCGTATAGAGTCACGGCATCTACATTTTATGAAATGTAGGCTACAGATTTAAGTGCCAGTATATAATTATTGTTATTATTATTAATATTATTATTATTAATACTATTATTGTAGATGTAGTTATGATATAGTTGTTTTTTCACCAATCGTTTCTTTGAAGCACAAACCATAAAAATGTAATTTTAGAAGTATGCTCACACACCATCTATATAACCCATGAATTTAAAAAAAACTAGCATAATTTGCTCATCATACTATTTTATTTTATCTACATTTTCTACGATAGGATCAACAGACACTAACAATAAATACCAGATGTCAATGTGCATCATAAAAGATGAACCAACTTATAGATTCATAGGTTTACACTATGTCATTAGTTCATTCTACTAGGTTTCACAGGCAACGGATCATTATTGGCATGTTAGAGGAATGTATATCTCAGGAAATTGACAAGCACGTCATCTATAATTTGTGGAAATGAACCCAGAGATGTATACACCTGTAGGTTTAGATTTTAATATTGGTTTCCTATGCTAGATTTCACTGTGATCTGATCATTCATTGACGAGTTACGTTAATTAATGTATGAGGAATTGGCATGTAAGCGATCTATTTTTAATGAAAAGTAAGACATTGGTTTATATATCTGTAGGTTTAGATTTAGTAGCGGTCCATTGTGACGAGTTTCACAGTGAGAGGATCATTCTGTGACGAGTTAGAGGCATTCATCCCTGAAGAACTGACATGCGTGCCTTTTATAATATGTGAAAATGAAGCAACTAATGTATAAACCTGTAGGTTTGGGTTCTATTAGTGGTTCATTATGCCAGATTTCACGAAGATCGACTCATTCAGTGACGAGTTGGTGAAATCCTGTGTTAAGAAGTTACATGTGCGCCAACAACAATTTATGAAAAGTAAGATACAGATTTCTATACCTGTAGCAGGTTTAGACTGTGTTAATGGTCTCCTATACCCGATTTCACACAAATCGAATCATTCATTGACGATATAAGAAAATGTATATCTCAGGAATTGACATGCACAAATTCTATAGTTCGTTACAGCTAAGCCATAGATGTTTGTATCAATAGGTACATGTTATAACAATGGTTCATTATACAAAGTTTCACTATAATCGCTTGATTGGGATAAAAGAAATAAAAATATGATTTCATAAAATTTCGCACAACCGTTGTCTTGAATTTTTCGTAACAAATGGATTACATTAGATAAAGACTTAACATGTTACGTTTCACTGAGATCGGATGATTAAGTCGCAGGAAAGTCCCGTTTATATATTTTAAGTTCAGGTTGCCACCATGTTGACTTTGTGCTTATCATGTTTTCGAAAGTCACATATGAGAACTTACCTTATAGTCTTTTATCAGCATACACAATATCAGGTTTATTAATGCAGTAGTTTCGGAGGTATTGAATGTCAATGAAATACTTCGCCCGGCCGCAATGTTGGATTGGTGACGCTGAAATTTGAACGGTGTGGCTGGGGTCAAACGGAATAGTAGTACTCTTAAGAAGGTTGTGTGAACTCGTTCCAGCCAATCAACATTTATTAGGGACACACACATGGACAAAATGTGATTTCAATAGTGTAAATATTAAGGCCCATTAGCCTAGAAAAAGTATACCATTCATCGTATTGCAAAACTTAGTTTTCATCTCTTTAAGTTCCATTCAATTTGGAGTTTCACAGGATGGGTCCTCTCCTTGTCAGGTGGTTACATTTTGACCGAGAGGAAGGGAAACAGAAACTCAGCTACTTTTTTACCTGCGTTTTTAGAACTTATTTGCTGACAGACGATGATGATTATTTTTGTTGACAGTGTGACAGTGATGATAGTGAGTGACGCAACGTAATCGCGATGACAGATGAATCCAGTACCCTCCCCCTGTGCACACAATGGTAATAATCAATTTTGTCAGGTAGAAAACAAGCACAGGGGAGGTCACACTGCATAACACAAAAAAGCAATTGAAGTGTGAAAAGCGTTGATTGATAACCCCGGTAGCCCTTGTAGAAGTGTGGTGGTGATTCCGAGCCGGCATGACGCTGGCCGATGAGAACACTATTTCATTTCCGTGCACTGTTCGATTGTTGGGTAACGTGTTCAGTGATTGACACCTTCCAATTTCAGTGGGGAAGCCGTTGACGTGTGGACAATTACACTCGGGGATAGCATATTTGTTGTTTCTGCCGTCCTACCCAAACCAACGCACTAGCTGTTTTATTCTGTGCCTGTATGCACGTGTATTTAAAAACCTGAAAAGATTTTGACCTCGCCTTTGATTACCTTACCATAAAATTCATCTGTTATGATCTCTAAAAAACGGATAACCGGGAATTATATGTTTAGAATATCTAAAACATTGATTTTTCTCCTTGTCCACCTAGATTTTGATATCAAAATGAACACCATAAAAGTAATTCCCAAAGTTTCCCAGGAGAGTTTGCATACTATTACTGCGTTTGCGTCCATTAACATATTGCCACGTATGGATTTCTTTTCTCTCTTTCTCTTCCTGTCGATGAATAGCAAGGATTGGAACGTGTCATGAACGATACACAAAGGATACACTAATCAGTCTCTATATTCGTCAGTTCTCTTTGAATTGTTTAAGTGCTACATATATTCTATTATGCATGTTGATGTTCATAATTCTGATATAGCCTATTTAAATACTGTGTGTTTGAGTGTTTACTTTTCGTAAAATACACATTGCCCCTCGGTGCATCAGGATTTGTTGCTTGATCCACCATTAGTGAGAGGAGAGAGAACACGGGGCGTGTATGGGGGTGTGAGGATTTGTAAATGGGAGAGGGTCGGAACATCAGGAATATTAGGAATAAATATAAGCAAATTTGCATAGCAATGAGTTAACTTCGATCTGCCACGTGTTGCCTTTGTGAAATTGCATTGTCTTATTCACACTGAAAACTTCAGCATAATAATGTTACCCACGTCTCATCGCCTGCTGTTCCAGAAGCTATTCCAAGTGTAAAATTGAATAAGAATGTGAGCCTCAGTGTGCTATACGTCATTAGCTCTGGCTGCGTTACCCTCCATGCAGAACTCACTAAATACGTTACAAATTTTGCAACAGAATATTTCTGATATTTATATATTTTAACATATCCATATCTTAATGGCATCAGTCTGTACGAGGCATAACCATACAAAAAAACGTCGCAGTGAATTTACGGAAATAACCAGTAACTTCTGAAGAAAAGGTGTAATGGTACCATTCACTGTCGCCTAAGAATCCATTGGTAGTAGGATGTTCAGACTGGAACATTCCAAAAATTAAGCATGTAACGTGTGGATGCCTCTATCCTATCCCAAGAAGATTACTTTGAACATCTTTTGTAACTCTCTTGAGTGTTGTTATGCTACAGTGTGGACCTCCCAATAGAACAGAGACTCGCATATGCCGTCTGGCGGCCGGGGCACTGTGGCTAGCCACGTGTTGAGCAAGGCGCTAGCAGCAGCGTAGCGCCCAACTAGTTTGACACATTTACATATTTAATAATCATTATTGCATACATGAATTTCAGAGTAGTTGCTGGAATTGCTGTCCCTCAATACATAAACACACATTGCACCAACGTAGGAAGTTTTGGTACACTCGCTGTAATTCATCCAAACTGATATTTAGTATCAGCGCAGTTATTTCATTCTCGCGAGCCTCCAGATTACGCGGATTGTTTCTGTATACCTTTTGTTTGAGGTTCCTCCACAAGTAAATATTGCACGGCGGTGAAACTTGCGAACAAATTTATTTCTTGAGAAGATAAGTTTCCACTAGGAAATTTCGATGTGTTGTTCTATACATAGCCATGTTCACGTGATACGAGGTAGGCTACAGTACTTCACAGCAAGTCTTAATTATCACAATTAAGGTATCTTGCCAGCTGCGTATGTAATAAATGATATGACAGCATCCAGGGATTCACGGCGCGCTGTTGTAAACGGCATGACGGTGAGTCATTGTGTCCGTGGCACTGCTATTGGAAAGCTCCGTTCTATAGGGATGATCCTCGCTGTAGAATGATGCGGTTCATCACTGCCATGTACTTTGGCGACGTTCATATCCGGTCATGTATGTGTTCATATGAACTTTATTGTTCCTTTTCCTCTCAGGAATCACCACCATCAATTAACATAAAAAGTGTAATATATCTTCTGCCCGGTGTAGATATATAGAGTGGTCTGATAACCTGTGTATTTGTAATTCAGATGAGGATTGGGAAGGAGGCGGCCGTGGCCTTAATTTAGGAACCATCCCGGCATTCGCCTGGTGTATAAGTGGGAAAGCACTGAAAAACACTTCCAGGATGGCTGAGATGGGATTCGAACCCGCCTCTTCTTAATTTTGCCTCACGTTCTACCCCGTTTCAGCCCTCAAACCAGAATTAATTATTTGGCGGAGCCGGGAAATGAACCCGGTCCTCCGCGGTGACAGCCAAGAGTGCTAGCCACTACGCTACGAGGCGGAGAGTTGGGAGAAAGACTGTTGCATCGTGGTTGTGGTGCACCTTGGGATGCACTTGTTAATTGGGCGAGTTTGTATTTAACGTACCTGCTGTCAAGCGTTTCGCATGAGTTATGGAATTGCAACTCATTTGCAAAAAGATGTGTTTCTTAATGATTGAATACAGTCCATTGGGCATTCGTTATGTTAACAGAGGCCTGTGGTCTCAGTTCCGTGAAAGCTGTAGCTCTCCATTGACGGAAATCGTAGCTCCTATGCAGGGCTCAAAGCTCATTCACATGCAATCAGGTTATCGACTTTGTTAGCGCCAAGCAGAACACACTACATCACATCCCTGAAATCGTGGTCCATGGATCTCTTGGCAATAATGCGTGAAAAACAGACTAGTTGACCAACTAAGCAATAGGAAAGAAACCCTCCCAAATTCACAGTGTCCGATCTTTGAACCAGACGGCTCATTTGTTTCACATGCTTTCCACAGATACATGAAAGCTTGCGTAATCCTTGCTTCATGTAGGAGCATTGTTGCTGCTTATTGTGGTTCTGTAATGTCGCCTAAATGCAATACTGAGGTATTTTACGGAGAAAAGAAATTGAGGTAAAGTAACATTTCATCATATTATTATTTTACCCACCCGTGTATCAAGGCAACACTATTCTAATGGGCTAATGTTTCAGGTGAAACACCAATGCATCAATCTCAGAGCACCTAACGCGTCCACGATTGCGCATGATCTCATAAATGGTAGTTACTTCCCTGTCAGTATTGAATTTTGTAACACCCTGCGTGTCACTCTAGTGCAAGCGTTCTCAACCGTTTTGAGATAGTGAGCACCGCCCTCACACCATACCAAGTACCCGAGCACCATTAAACCGAATATAATAATAATAATAATAATAATAATAATAATAGAACGCCACTACAAGACAGTTGTATTGCCGGAAGCTTTATATGCCTCAAAAACCGTATGCCCGGGTGCCCACTCTAAAATTGCAGACATTGAAAAAGATGAACGAAAAATTCTCCGGAAAATGTATGGTCCCACGAGATAAAATGAAATTTGGATTAAGAGGAGAACATCGGACCTCTACTCCTTCACTGGCGGGTTCACTGATGCCGTACGGAAGCGACGCCTGCATTTCTATGACCATATATACAGAATGAACAGCGACAGACTAACTAAGAGATTATTCAAAGTAATCAACACAAAGAAGCTGCTATCTTTTTAGAAGCCTCTGGCTGCGAGCGAAGCGAGCAGGCCAGCGGGTCAAGATAAAATGGCTAGAAGAAACTAAGGCGGACCACCAAGAAATTAATATCACAGACGACATCATAGACCAGGGGTTCTCAACCTTTTTCAACCATCGTACCCCTTTAAAAAAAATTAAACATCTTGCGTACCCCCTACTAACCTTTCTTAGGTAGTAATAATGGTTATTAAAAATGTAAAAGGTATTTTGTTAGTATGGTTTAACCTTTGTAATTTTATAAGGAAAGATATTTTAATAAAACAAAATATAGTTGTTGTTTTTCAGTTCCTTTTCCCAAAGGGTGATTTTTGCAATCATTGCGTTAGTTTTCATTTCAACATAGAACATATCAGAAACACTACCTTGCATACACTTATTCCAAATGTTCAGTTTTTCAAAAATATCATTTAAATAGGCCAATTTTAAAAGCCAACCAAAGTCATTGAGTACTGATGACAAATTAGAATTGTGCTCGGTAAAGAAACGATGCAATTCTTTGTGGAGTTCAAATACTCGCGCCGTAAATAACTCACACAGTAGTCACGGCACGAAGCTCACTGCGCATGTGGATCGAGTAGAAGGATGGCCTGCCACGTACCCCCTGAAATGTTTCGCGTACCCCTAAGGGGTAGGCCGGGGTACGCGTACCACAAGTTGAGAACCCCTGTCATAGACAATCGTGGAGCATTTAGGACAAAAGTAGCCAACCATAAATTTTTGGAGAAACCCATAAAGAAAACTGGTAGGAAGTGTTCGTCAGAACGCAAGATGCAGCACAGTGCATTCATGAAGAGATTTTGGGCGGATAAGATGGCGAAAACCACCAGGCCAACTAACAAGTCCAAACGGTGTCCGGACAGTTCCCCACACTGACACTTCCACACACTGCCCAAAATACTGACACTTCCACACAGCCCTTGGACGTGGCTACCTGTTTAATGACTCAGAAATAATCTCGACTGACATTTCCACACACATCTCCCCTCTCTCCCAAGGCTACTATGGATAAGATCAAGTTGACTAATTCGTTGACAACTGGCTAGATAACCAAGACATTCCAATCGAGATGTGGAACTGCCACCAAGCACGACACAGGACAACAAATGCTGTTGAGGGCTGGAACAACCTACTCAACAATCTTGTCGGGAGACCTCACCCCAAATTAAAAGAGGTTGTCAAAATGCTGAAGACGGAAGCTGAGAAGACAAACTGCGCATTTGTAAAGTCCGAGCTCAACATGGAAGGAAAAGAAAAGAAAAGAAAAGAAGACGAAAATGTGTCAAACTGGACGGATGGATTGAGAACATTCAGAAAAAGTTCGAAAATGACAAAAATATGAAAAGTTTTGTGAAGGCAAGTTGCCTATTCACAGAAAATAGAGTAGGTTAATATTATTGTTGAACAAATATGACAAAAACAAAACAAAAAAAAGCAAAAATACAAAACAACTGACGAAGCCTAGAAAGCTGATTTCAAACACGCCTAAATGATAACAACACCAAACTGATCGGTTTTGTTATTATTTTGCCAGTCCACAGCCTGGATAAAGTGTGATGGAAATCAGACTCTGCATTTATTTTATTTTGATGGTAACTACACTACATCACAATTATATTTTCGAGACAGTGGTATGTAATGAAGTACATAGACCGAGCGCTTTTCTTCACTCCAAATGAGTATTATGTTAAGGTGCATTGTCACTGGTGCGGCTGTAACGATGATCACTGAAGTCTATAGCCTTAGGGGTGGAGGAATGTGTGTGGAACTGTCAGTCGAGAATATTTCGGAGTCATTAAACAGGTAGCCGCGTCCAAGGACTGTGTGGAAGTGTCAGTATTTTGGGCAGTGTGTGGAAGTGTCAGTGTGGGGAACTGTCATGTAATCGTTCAAACGCGCTCTTTGAATGGGCATAACGACGAAGGAAAGATGAATAATAGAACAAGCATGCGCCTCCCTTACCTTCCCCTGTCTCCCTCGCCCTCTGAAGTTCTGAAATAGCTAGGGATACACCGCTCACCAGGCATGCAGCAACTGCCTGCATGACTCATGCAGATAAGTTACATTTATGAGTGGACAGTGGAGTTGAATCAGTATCTTTCGTGTTACCCTTAAAATAGGGATGTTCAGTTATTTTTTCTGAAGATTAAAATATTTCACAAAATGATAAAATTTCTTGCTGTCAAAACTTGTAATGAAAACATTAACTTATTATTACGGTTTGTGAAACAAAATTTGAATTGAAGAATGGATCTCAGAGGAGCTTTTTGGCTCGAATGGCGAGAGCACCAAATTTCATTTAAAGAGCGCCGTGGTGCTCACGAGCCTGCTCTAGTGACTACGTGCTGAATGATGCAGCACAAGTTTGTCGTATGATACAGTATTTGTGAAACAATCGTGTCCCAGATGTACTAGCCTATTGTAGTGACTGTATTACTGAACACGAAACACAACTCCAATTGTTTTGTTCATCTTGACAAGTATGTGTTGTACGGTATATTTGGTTCACGAAACTTTCGAGCAACTTTCATTAGAATTGATTGCTACGCGGTTTATTTCTCAGCATGTTTTGTCAGTTCGCAAAGGAAATCGATGAAGCAGAAATGATCGTTTGCTTCGCAGAAACATGGAACACTAAACATTCCGGTCGTGTACGTCCCCATCGCGTCGAGTGCGTTTACAAGTCGTCTTCACTAACTTACATGCTGCGTCCTCGATGGAACTTTACTTCCAGATTACATCAAAGTTACTCTCAAGTCGAGTGTGCAGGCAGTTTCAGCCGTGGTTTCAAGACTAGCGGAACAAAGTAAAGTTTGAGCTTGTTAAAGGGATTCTATATATGTATGTACTCTGATGATAAGGCATTAGAACTGCGTACAAATACTAGGAAGTAAGTTGGATATTATGTGTTTGGTGCCACTCATTAAG
This sequence comes from Meconema thalassinum, assembly GCA_946902985.2. Classification (NCBI taxonomy): domain Eukaryota; kingdom Metazoa; phylum Arthropoda; class Insecta; order Orthoptera; family Tettigoniidae; genus Meconema; species Meconema thalassinum. The sequence goes on along the minus strand of OX336389.2, from coordinate 1,221,345,548 downwards.
CTTTATGTGAACTATATGAAATATATAAGGGCGATGATATTTTCCGTTATACATTTTATGCAATAAATATCTCAACATTCCAACAGGTACTTCTAAAACATGTAAATCGTCAAACTTCGTTATATCACTAAATAGGAAAATTCCACTAATATTTCTGCTTGCATTGTTGTTCCATTAGGGGTTTAGGACATTATGGTCATCAGCAGCATGCACTTGAGTATGCCTGACAACTGGTGTTATTGTGGTTTAAGTACTGGTAATTGGAAATAAGATGGAGATGGTTGCTCATGACCTTAACTGAAGGCCCATCCCGACGTTCGACTGGAATTGAAGTGGTAAACCACGGATGGCTGAGAATGGGAGTCGAGGTTGAAGTTCATTCCATTCCAACCTTAATATCAAGGTTTTTGCATGCCAGAACTTGGTATTAAACCCAAGCCGTCCACCTCGTTGCGTAGTGGCTAGCATTTCTTGGCTGTCATCCCGGAGGCCCGGGTTCGATTTCCCGGCTCTGCTAATAAATTTAATTCTGGTGTGAGGGCTGGAACGGGATACACTCAACCTTGTGGGGGAAAATTGAGAAGAGGCGGGTTCAATTCCACCTCAGCCACTCTGGAAGTGGTTTTCCGTGGTTTCCAACTTCTACTCGAGGCAAATACCGGGATCGTACCTAGCTTAAGGCCACGGCGGCTTCCTAGCAAAATCCGTCCTCAGTTACAAATACACACACTAGTACAGACGTCACAGTGACACAGATTATCAGACAAATTCTACACTCACCCAAGTACACGGGAATACATGACCACAATGTCGCCAAGCCCCCAAAGAATTATCATCCACAACAACAACAAACCTGATCCATCTGGACGGGAAGCTACTGCATTTACCCTAATGTTGACCATGCACTGTGGCAATAGCAAAATTCCACATGCGTTAGGTTTACCTTATTTCTGCTCAGAGACGAAACGTGAAAGAAATAATGTAGGCCTACTTGTGAGTTACGCAAGTAAATATTCCGTTCGATAATTTTATATTGCTCTTTTCTTCTTTCCTTTTTAACGTAGTTTCATTGTAGACTACAGTAGTTCCAACACTGTGACCCTTCTAAATTAAGACCAGTTCGAGGTTTTACCTATGGTTTTATTCTTGGTATCAAAGTGTGGATTCGGGTCGCTTCAGCAAAGTGAAAACAACTGGGGTGCCTAGAAAACTGACATTAATGTCACTGGGATTATTCTCCTCCACACACCCCCACTCTATACACATGTTTTTCACTTCTCGTTACCTCTGTCTGTTCCCTAACACGACCTGGCTGACCGCTTCTAAGGGTTTCACAACCATATTGTAATGACAGTAATAATTTATTTCATGCCTTTGCACCATTTTCGACACTGTAGAGTGAAATTGAATACTTCAGTATTACACACTTACAGTGTATTTGTACACGTCAAAGGGGACATTCTGTAGTTCTCGTTACTTAATACTCTTTATCTGCTAAAGCGCTTTCATCTCACTTAGTAAATAACATGATCATTCAATCGTTTCTTTGTTTCATTTCTCTGTATTCTCGATTGGTGTCGTTCTGTAAAGCTTCCCGTTTCTTTTGTTTCTGTTATTCCGCAGTGTTTCCTTTGCCGCTCTGTGAATTTCAGAATCTGTTCAGCCATCTAAGTTACCTCCTTTCCCTTTGGGAGCCACGTTCTTCGCCTGTAGAAAGTCCAGTATCTATTATTTCCTATGTTTTTCTTACTGGCCCCATTCTTTGAAGTGATTTCTGAGCTTCTGCTTACAAGGTAATCTCCTTTGTCGTACAGTATCATACATACATAAATCGCTCTCGAGGGAAAAAGCGGAAAGAACATTTGAACTTTCTAACTCGTAAAGAGTACACCCATCATCGGACAAGCATGTGGTTTACCAGCCACTGCTGGGAAGGCGAGTTGAAGTAACACTGCACAATATTACCTGTGTTCCGCCCCCTAAAGATTAAGTGGTGGATTAGCCTATAATGTTTGAAAATGTTCTCTTCTTTGGTGTCTTAAGTAGTTTATTGCATTGCACAGACAGTGACCGAACATGAGGTTTAGGATAAATGTTTTCCATAGCAGGATATGTGTTTAGCAACGTTGGCATCTTTGCCTTTAACCGCCCTAACACCACCATTTCGTTATCTTCAAATGTAATTTTTATGTCCATTGTCTAAAATGGTAACTACTGTATGTATGTCTACCCCTTATTATTCCCGTTTCAACGGGGTCGGGGATGAGATGCGATGAAATTCTATGTAGGCTAGAAGATGGTATTTACGGCCGGATGCCCTTCCTGACGCCAACCTCATAAGAGAAGTTAATGGGAGATGAAATGAATGATGGCCGATGAAACTGGGCAAGGATGTGGAAGGAAGCGGCCAAGGCCTGTCAGAAGGTACCGTCCCAGCATTTACCTGGAATTGAAAATGGGAAACCACGGAAAACCATTTCAAGGACGGGCGACGGTAGGGCTCGAACCCACACGTCTACCGAGTCAGCAGTGAGCTTCGCCCCATGACGTAACGCTGCGCTTTAGCGAGCGTAGCCCCACCACTGTCGGTTAAAACGGTAACTAGTGTATGTTTGAGTATCGAGTTTGAAATTGTTATCCTATATTTTATCACAATGGGGGAGTTTTGTGTTGCAAAGGACCAGTAGAATGCATGAAAACAGACTATAGCCTATTTGTTATTTGGGGAACTACTTGTATTAACCGTAAATCCCCTTTGGATTCTTGAGAAATCCGCTAGAGAACTGCCATCGTGAGTTATTCTTGCTTACCGCATAGTTTGTGCTGTGGAAGTGAGTAATTTGATAGGTAGCACAATTTTAAGTGGAAATGTTTGAATTTGTACACATCGAATTTCTGGTTTTGGTACACCGATATTTCCTTCCGTATCCTTTTTTTGTTTTTCTTGGCAGGATGTTACTTTGTAATGACGAGATATGAATCGTCTCGTTGGATGAAGCAGTCAATGTTGGTCAGTTTAGATGGTGGAGCTACGTGATGTGACAGGATAGGAGACTTAATTAACTCGACTCAAGAGGGTGCAAATAAGAGGAAGACTTCGGCAAACTTGGGTTTATGACGTTGGAAAGTCGCTTCTCACCTCTCTGCTATAAAACACTACAGGCGTTTCACTCCCCCTGACCTCTGTAGAGCATGTGTTGAGAGAGTTGCATCGTAACACAATTTAACATGTCTCCCAAATAATATTACCATATGAGATGTATTCAAAATCAATATGCCCATACTCTTTGTGTAATGATAAGTGTTCATTCGTAATCTCAAGTACTGAAATCTGAGGCAAAGAATACGGTATATCACAAGTATTCATTCTTAATCTCAAGTACTGAAATCTGAGGCAAAGGGTACGGTACTGATATTATATCACAAATATTCATTCTTAATCTCAATATGCCCATACTCTTTGTGTAATGATAAGTGTTCATTCGTAATCTCAAGTACTGAAATCTGAGGCAAAGAATACGGTATATCGAAGTATTCATTCTTAATCTCAAGTACTGAAATCTGAGGCAAAGGATACGGTACTGATATTATATCATAAATATTCATTCTTAATCTCAAGTACTGAAGTCTCAAAATGTTTCGCCGTGCGGATATAGTTTGCATGGCTGTGCGGATTGCGGAAATTGTTCGAAGTAAATTTGCGGAAAATTTATAGAAAACAATCCGAGCTTGTTGAATACTATTACTAGGACCCGGATGTTTATGATATCATATTTTTCCGTTATGTTTCTTCCATGACAAATGCAAGACGATGATTTAAGCTAATCTCATTCAAATTATGTTATTAAGCATAATAAACACTCCGAACTGAAAAGGGTTACAATTCTAGCTGTATAACATTCATTTTAAACATAGCACATGACATACATAGCCTAGGGAACTAACTACTTTCTCATCAAATGTCTTAATGTGATGCTTTAATACTTCATGTTTTATCGAATGAATTAAAAATATTATTGTAATGTCAGCGGGTAGCCTCCGTGGCTTATGCGGCAGCACGCCGGCCTCTCACCACTGGGTCCGTGGTTCAAATCCCGGTCACTCCATGTGAGATCTGTGCTGGACAAAACGGAGGCAGACAGGTTTTTCTCCGGGTACTCCGGTTTTCCCTGTCAAATTTCATTCCAGCAACACTCTCCACTATCATTTCATTTCATCTGTCATTCATTTAATCATTGCCCCAGAGGAGTGCGTCAGGCCTCGGCAGCCGGCACAGTTCATATCCTCGCCTCAAGATGGGGGCATCATTCATTCCATTCCTGACCCGGTCGGAGACTGGAAACTGGCTGTGGATTTTAATTGTAATGTCAGCGGATTCGGATAACAAACGTGCGGATGCGGATAACGTTCTGTTTGTCCACACAAGGCTCTACGATAAAGCGACTTACTGTAGGTGACAATGTTCCATGTGACTGAACCCGCAGTTCCCTTCCCTCTGCAAGTGGGAGTAGAGCATAGTGGGCTAATCCGTGGCCGCCCCTGCCTTAAAGCTCATTTGTATGAGTTGAGGTACGCTTTAGTTCAAAAGAACATCTCATATTGATTATATTTTATTAATGTACTTATGTTTAAAGTATTTTATATTGCATTCTAATCACCCGAGTTAAATTTATGTTCAATTCTAGAGCATGGGGATATCTTTATTGCCGTATGTTTAACTCATTATTGCCCGGAGGCTTGAATTGTCTTGTTGGACCAAAGAGTGATAGAAGCAGCGTCTATGAAAGCTTGTAATAATAGCGTGTCTCCTCTTGGCAGTAATTATTTTCAATCCGAGTGAAGAGGAGAAGAGTTGTTGCTAAGTGCGTGGGTAGTTGTCGCCGTGCGAGGACAGGAGACCGTCATTAGCATAAGTAGACGTGGAGAGCTTTTTACGCGATGTAATTGTCAACTTAAATGGATTTAAATCTTGGAAAACATTGGCTTTACGAATAATACAAATAAAAAGTAAACCCGCTCGCTCTGCTGTGTTGTGCTCGGGCTGATCGAACTGCTACGATCACAGGTAGGAGTAACTAACGACACTGCGTGAGCTGAATACCACATTACATTGCGCGGGATTCACGTAGAATTGTGATACAGTATAATGAATTGAGGGGGAGGGGGCTGTAAAATGACTGTGCTATAATAGTAACATGCAACTGACCTTGTCATTAATAGGGACACATGACAGTGAGGGCCTTCTCTATAGAACGGAACCTTGTCGGGGCCGTGTGACGAACGGAAAGCGATGAGTCAGCGCCAGATGACTGGCATTTGCCGATTACACAAGAGTGGGTCAGAAAGCATCGGATGCTGTTATATCACGTATTACATACGGAGATGTCAAGATACCTTAGCATAGAGAGCTAAGACTTGTGGTGAAGTACTTTAGCCTATCTCGTATCCCATGAACATGGTTAGGTATAGGACAAAACATTGGCTGGCTACGTGGCTCAGCGGTAACGTTCTCGCTTGCTGGTCCCAAGGTTGCAGGTTCGTATCACGACGCAGGGTGCACATATGCGAGGGAGCCGTGTCAGTATATTTACTGGCACGTTAAAGATCCCCTTCGGGGAAAAAGTCTGGTATCCCGGCGTCTCTAGAAGCCAAAGTAGTTAAAAGGGACGTAAAACCATTATTAATATTATTATTATTATTATTATTATTATTATTATTATTATTATTATTATTATTATTATTATTATTATTATTATTATTATTAGAACAAAACATCAAATTTTCCTAGTGGGAACTTATCTTCTCCGAAGAAGTCTTCCAGTAAATGTGTTCGTACGTTTCAGCGCCTTGCGATTTTTACTCTTGTGGGGGAACCTCAAACAAAAGGTATACAGAAACAATCCGCGTACTCCGGAGGCTCTGAAGATCAAAATAACTGCACAGATCTGAAATATCAGTGAGGATGATTTAAAGCGAGTACACCAAAACTACCTACGTTGGTGCAATGTGTGTTTAGAAAATGAAGGACATCATTTCCAGCAACTACTCTGAAATTAATAATGATTATTAAATACGTTAAAAAATGTAAAAGTGTTGAACTAGTTGGGCACTACACTGCTGCTAGCGCAAGTGCCTTGCTCGCCTGCCACAGTGAGCCACTGTCACACGGCGGCTGTGAGGTTCCGATCTATAGAGAAGGCCCTTACTGTAGACCTCTCCATGTCAAACGTCTACGGTTCAAGCGAGGACGTACATTTGGTGCGTGAGCAGTACTACGAGTAGGCCTACTGACAACTCGTAAGTGTGGATGCTACCGAAAGATTTCTCCAGTATTCAGAGAAGTTCCACATCAGTATTTAGATAATTGTATCAACCTACATTACCTACACTATTAATAAAAAAAAACACAATAGCTATGCGCGAGCTTTCAACGGACAGTGGCGTGTCACGGGCACTGACAAAGGGAATTTTACAGTAACCAGTTAAGTGGCCCACCTCAGTATTTATGTAACAATATCAAGGTGTTAGCATGTCGTAACAACATAACTAGTATCAACAACTAAACTGTATTATTTACACGAGTGCTAAGAAACTAACAGAACAGAAGTAAAACATTTGACACGTTATTAAATATTTTACAACTAAATAATTGAATATAAATTGTACATAAGTGTTATGTAATATACAGTATATACCAAACCTAACAAAGGTAACAAAGAACTGATGATGACCGTCTGACGAACGAAACCTGTCATACAAAGTGTATAATTAACCAATGTAATTGTTTCCAGGTTAGCTAGCGTGAGTAGAAACGTGTTATTCCCCGCCAAAGTTAACTGGGCACATTAACGAATTTACCGACAGAAAGGCATTTCTTTTACTAGGAAATGTTTGTACTGTATTCATTTTCCTCTCCACATAGTCTGTCTCAAGATATGTCTCTGATTCATAAAAATGCAAGCCACTACAGCTAGTTAACACGTTTCTATTACTCTATGTTAAAGGTTTCATGCTTTAGTGGCACGTGAATGCGTACATCTACGTCAGTTGAAGGCTTTCGTAAGTGCAATTTTCCCCTGTGTGTGACCACGACTTCAAAGACCCCTAAATGAAACAACAACTCTAACCAAACCAATAGGGCCAGATGAGGGAGCGTTAATAGCCAAAGATTCTATTTGTAGAATTCTATCCACCTCCTTGATCGGCAAGACGTGTGGGTGGCTCCTTCGCCCGTCGTTATCCAACTTAACACAGTGATGGTTCATAACGATTGGTCTCATTATTTGAAAGCTACCCCTCGTGATGAGATGTGTACCTCAATTGACTTGCTATAGCCTACATACTTGAAGCCTTAATATGCCACTTCATGTGGAACGGACCAAGGAAATTCGTTATTTCGATTCTTTCTTTTCTGTGCCCCGATTGATTGTAAATGTAAATATACACCTTGTATTAAGATTTAACATACTGTAGTTAATAGGTTCTTAATTATGGGAACTTAAAGATTGTCGCACATTTCGAAGCACAGTGCTATTTAAACTTAATATTCGGTGTACAGTTTGGTTCCACTGTATTGGGTCGCAAACAAGAAATAAATAAAAATGGCTGCTTATCTGCTTTCTGGTTTGTTTTTGAATGCCCAGTAGGCGATTAGAATTAAGCTGAAAAAATGAAAATCCACAGCCTGCTTCCAGTCTCCGACCGGGTCAGGAATGGAATGAATGAAGCCCCTATCTAGCGGTGAGGACATGAACTGTGCCGGCTGCCGAGGCCTGACGCACTCCTCTGGGGGCAATGATTAAATGAATGAAAAAAGAAAATCCACAGCCTGCTTCCAGTCTCCGACCGGGTCAGGAATGGAATGAATGAAGCCCCCATCTAGCGGCGAGGATATGAACTGTGCCGGCTACCGAGGCCTGACGCACTCCTCTGGGGCAATGATTAAATGAATGACAGATGAAATGAAATGATAGTGGAGAGTATTGCTGGAATGAAATTTTGACATGGAAAACCGGAGTACCCGGAGAAAAACCTGTCTGCCTCCGTTTTGTCCAGCACAGATCTCACATGGAGTGACCGGGATTTGAACCACTGACCCAGCGGTGAGAGGCCGGCGTGCTGCCGCCTAAGCCACGGAGGCTGCAATGATTAAATGAATGACAGATGACATGAAATGATAGTGGAGAGTGTTGCTGGAATGAAATTTTGACAGGGAAAACCGGAGTACCCGGAGAAAAACCTGTCTGCCTCCGTTCTGTCCAGCACAGAACTCACATGGAGTGACCGGGATTTGAACCACGGACCCAGTGCTGAGAGGCCGGCGTGCTGCCGCCTAAGCCACGGAGACTTAATAGAATTAAGCTACTCATGCGTAATTTAACAAGAATCGTGATGAGTTGGTCTGCAATTGTTTTGCACAGTGCTTTTTTTAGGGGCAACGCGGGGGTAGACTACGCGTACCCCTTAAACATTTGAAAACTGTTTAAGAAAACAATATTAGTGCAATTGAATCTAGTCCGGAAAATACAACTTCCGACTTGAAAGTTCATCGATCAGCTGCCGTCAACGCGCTGTTCACAACAGCTGGAGGAGATTTCGAGTAATTCTCAATTTAAATAAATTTGTCGAATTAGTTTCCTTTATTCGGCAACTCGGCACTCCGTTCTTATAAGCACGTGGGTTAGTGTTTGGAGGCGGGATAGGTTGTTATTTTGTGCGTGTGGTTAGTCATCTGGCGACCAACACGAAAAGCAAGCAGAGGAAGTGTGAAGATGGCAGTGATCAGCCTCTTTTACCAGTGTGGAATTTACTGTAAGTAGGACAGCAAAATGTGGCACTACCCCAGTGCTTATATTTATTTCACTATATTTTAAAATGCAAAATGATTAGAAATACTGAGTGCAGTTACCACCTTGACATGTTGACCACAAATAAATTAACCCAATGCAACCGTTCATTTAACATATCAGCCCGAAAAGTAATAACCGGACTCTACATATTGCCGAAAATTGCAAGATAAGTGATGTTTTGTCGACTACAACTCAGAGTACCCCTTAAATTGTTTTTAGAAGAAAAGCACTGAACTTTTGCAAAATTGCATACAGCTGAACGTACAGTTGCGAGCTTATAAAATAAGCGGCTGAGTTGAGAGCAGAAGTTAAGGTCCTGTACACTTGTACAGGGCTGACTTATGTAGTTTGCAGTATAAAGTGTACCCCATTTTTATCTACAGCCTTGCTGACACTGTGACATGATTCGGCAAATAATTTATGTCAGTGATGTAGAGGACATACGCTTCTACTCTCAGTTCATGAGGTAAGAGCACGAACTATTGCGGGCTTGTGCAAAACCAGTGCACAGTGGGTCAAAATCGAAATCTAGGGGGACAAAATTATTTTTACGTTTTAATCATGAATTTAGGGTGAAAGCAACGTATATAATTTGTTTCCTTTATAATAAACATCAGTTAAGACCATTTTTAAGCTACGTCTACACATGCAAGAAATTGTCTATTACTAGGAGTTGGATAGAACATTCAGTTATCTCTTCAGAACAATTTTCTACCCCTAATTTACTTTTAACAAAGTCGCAAAGTTCCACTTTTGACTTAATCGTCGAACCCAGTGCTTCAAGCGGGTGTAATCGTGTGAGAACTGGTTGCGCGGCATCTTCTAAAACGTAAAATAACTAAGTAAGTTGCAAAAAGATGCAAACAATCTTATAACAGGCGTAAACTACAAGACTTTATCTACATTTTAATATTAAGTAGAAAGTGACGCAGAGTGACGCGACATACTAAAATTCTAAGTGAAAATATAATTTTAAAAATTATAGTTAAATATTATATAATGCAAATATAGCTAAAATTACGTAACAATTACACCCATTAATAAATGAAACACGTTGCAAAGTAATAACCGGACTCTACATATTGCCGAAAATTGCAAGATAAGTGATGTTTTGTCGACTACAACTCAGAGTACCCCTTAAATTGTTTTTAGAAGAAAACTGTTGCATGTTCCATCTTAAAGCATCACACTAACCACAAAGACAACCAAACCACAGCCACTTATATTCACCCTCCAATTCAGACTGCTCGAACAGTGGTGACAGATTTACAGTAAGATGCGTTTATATCCCAGAATAGTGAGTGGCAATTAAATGAGAATGCTGTACATGTAATGAATTTTGATTTTTTAATTATGAAAATAATAATTTTGTCCTCCTAGATTTCGATTTTGACCCACTGTGCAGTGTAGGTGAAAATGATAAGAGCTTAGGAATGAACTAAGTTGTCGACTTGCAATAGCAGTTCAAATTGGGCGCGCTTTATTTCCACAAAGCACACATGGCGCAATGTGTAAACACTGTCAGTATAGTTCCAGCGGACCTTGCTCATTTCTGCAGATGCCCTTGACAGCTCGCGCATTGAAGCGAGTCTAGTAGTTCAGTAACAGTCCACTGGAGGCGCTGCTGGCCAACAGCGGAGCACACAGCTCGTGGTTTTGGTTTATCTACGATTGTAACCCAGCCAAGCTCTCTGCGTGACTGATAATTAATTCACGTATCAAAGCGCATGCCCTAGAATTTGAGGCCCGCAGACTGTGTGGTATCCTGATACCTACCCAGGTCCCAATGGCAGGAATCGGCGAAGTGAATTTTATCGTGCATCTGGCAGTTAGTTGTGCGTATAACGTTGAGATTGTGAAGCAAATTGAAGTGACATTGGATTGGACTTTCCATTTGACAGAAACGGCAAGTACGGTACATTATTATTTTAATACTGTAGATTAAGATAAATTGTAAAATTTTATATTGTAGTATTTATATTAAAATATTTTAGGGGAACCAATGGTACAATATTAGTATAGAATTTCGGGCAACTACTACACAAATGTGTTTAAATAAATTGAAGAATATTTGTTTATTTCCATAACACTATATATTAAAGTGAGCGGGACCGCTGTGGCTATAACTTATTGTCAGTGCTTATTCAATGCGCCAAGTATGCTTTGCGGGAATAAAGCGAGCCCAGTTTAAATTGCTGTTGCCGCTGACGTCTCCTTTTGTTCCACTCCCTTTTCTTCATTGCACGCAATATTTATCACATATCCATAATTATCATATGTTCTATAATTTCCACGTACGCTAGGTGTGCAATGTGTCCATTCATGGTCAGTCGCTCATTTTATAAACTAGCAAAAATTCAATCGAGTATTTTCACTCACTGCAGAGGTTCACGTAAGTACTTGTTACTGTAAATGGAAAGTTAACCATCATCCCACCAACAGATTTAAACATAGGGCCTATATACAGTACCTCCGAGGGGTGCGTACGTTCAATCTTATTGAGGGAGGAGGAATTACCACTAGGCACTGATATCCCTGTCAGCTGTATCGCCAAACCATGTAAGGTGATACATTGTTAATGGACTGAGGTACATTAACATACTTTTTATTTAATGATTTACTTAATTAATTAATTAATTAATTAATTTAAAGCACTTGAATTGTGACTGTAGGATGTGGTTGGTAACAATGAGAACTTCATTTTCCTGGAATGAGAGAAGTAAACCGCAGCAAGCCATTAGCCTTATTATCTAATTCTTGGAACTTGATCCACAGCTGTGTGCTGCTTTGATTCCCGCTCTCTTATTAAAAATGTTACGGGTTTTACATCCCTTTTAACTACTGCGGCTTTTGTAGACGCCGAGGTTGTATCTATAACGTGTCACATTTTAACACTCTCAGATACCAATTGACTGCGCCGGGATTCGATCCTTCAACCTTGGGGAGCAACAGGCAAGAACGTTACCGCAGCGCATCGCAGCGAGCCTGCAGTGTTAAACTGTTAGCTGCCTGCGTTCAGTTGGCTATTATATACATATATTATCTTTCTGTCTCCACAGACAGCGGTAGCTACGTTCGCTATGTCACAGCACCAGGCCATGGGGCCCACCTATCTGCGGGCTCAGTAGACGTGAATTCGAACCCCACCGTCGGCCATCCTGGAAATGGTTTTCCGTGGTTTCACCTTTTCAACTCCAAGTAAATGCTGGGACGGTACCTTCTGACAGGCCACGGCCGCTTCCTTCCACATTCTGGCCCAGTTTTATTCATCTTCATTAATTTCACCTTTCATTAACTCCTCTCACCAGGTTGACGCCAGGAAGAGCTCCCGGTCATAACAACCAACCACCACATAGACTTTCATCACATCTCATTCCCGACCCCGTTAATATCGGGAATAATAAGGGGTAGACATACATACATTATCATCGTTCTGTCTCCAGAAAAGAAGGCGAGAAATTTTCATGCAGAATGAGAAATAATATTATGTCTCGTCGACGAATGGGGAAGTTCGGCAGAGCCACCTTATTAATAAAGTAAGCTTTCTGTGTAAGCATTTTGTACTTTTGCCAGAAACTTTTAATTTATCCCGGATGAAGATATAATGTCAATTATGCCCTTATTAAAATGTCTGGAAAAAATTAAAAGTCCACCGCCTATGATTCTAGTGGAGTTTCATGTTAACAAAATATCTAGATTCCCATACAGTATAACAGAAATCCGAGGACTGAGTGACGATTTGCATTTTATCTATTCTACAAAAGCTCAGCTACAATCTTCACATTTTGGTTTCATTCACACATTTTGCTGGACTATCATGGGAGTTCCTAAGAGTAAGTTATTGTATGTTATCAAATTACCACCTGATAATTACTACCACAGTAGTAAATATCTTTCATTTTATATACAATGGCAGTCCATATTCAGATACAACTTGACATCTAAAACTTGTGAATTTGGTGACTTGCAACTTACTTCAGATACCGGCGCTTAGCTGTGCACTTGACCTTGATAGCTTAGCGTTAGGAGTGGGGTGTAGAGTGGTGCGGGGAGCGGGCCGAATCGGAGCATTCACGCGCCTGATATAAGTTATCACAATCAGACACAGACACGCTCAGCGTGGTTGACCCTGCAGTAGTATACCGGGGGAGTGAGATGGGGGAAGAGCAGAGCTACGGGCAGGTAACTGTACAGTACTATCATTGTCACGAAGCAGCATAGTCTGGTGTCAATGAAGAAGAGGTGAGCTGAAGAAGCAGTCACTTTACAGTGAAACATGTTAACAAGTTACCAAAAAGAACTAAATACAATGCATGAAACATTATATTTAACATTCCTTGTAACACTGTACCATAAGTCAAGGCTATATGACCTGATCATTTCTGTCGTTGTTGTGCTACTGTTTCAGAACAGGTTGTTGTTGGCTTCCCTGTAGAATATTATAATGCTCACGATAGCATTCTAATGTATTATTCTGAATAGCCGAGAGCAAGTTGATGATGTTTGGAGAATGTTTATTCAAGTCCAGTACGACGTTCACAAAATGAGAATCGTAACTTATAAAAACATAATTTGTGGTCTATTCATAGCATATTATTATTATGGGAGACTTGTTTAAATATCCAGTGTTAGTCAAATGATAACCAGTCAGAAAAGTTCAGTGTCCTCTGTCCATAGAACCGGGAGACAAGAGGGTTCGAATCTCATCTATAGCTATCCTTAGAGTGTTTTTCGGAGAGGTTTTCCATTTGAACTCTAGGAAAAGTCTGTATCGTGCGTTTCTTAGCGGTCACGACCAACTCCACCTGATTGCTATCCCCAAGACTCACATCAGTAGCCTACAGACACTGTCACACAGATTGCACACATGGAGGGGAGGACCACAGTTAACCGAAGCTCCTATATGAACTTACAGCAAGTTAAATACAGTATTAACATTTCTGTAGGTTATTATTTTAAGTTGACAAAGTCTGTTAGATCCGCAAAAGGTACCACCCCAGGTTAGGTAGGAAAATGTCCACAAAAAACCTAAGTCAGAACTATAGTGAGGCATACTAGGTAAGGTGAGCAGTGAGGTAGTTTGTAATTGCTTTCCTCACTGAGTCAGAACAAAACACTGACCATATGAGAAGGCCCTTTCATCGTACACACTGGCACTAGCTGCGCCCTATAGGCCATTACTCAGCATCACTCATACCTCAAAGCTTCCATATAATCACAGCCATGAATGGGACTAAGACATCGGTGGAAAGCCACATTTTACTCTAGCCTGTGCCAACAGACAAATGCACTGCATTCATCAAGAGATGGTAAACCAGCAATTATACCTTTGAAAAGAAAAAATTGGTAAATTAACGCACAGGGAGATGATAATTGCTTTAAGGGCCATTATCAACCCCTATCTAACGATGACGTTTATGTTGGAGAGTGATGCTGGAGAAGTTGTGGACAGGTGTCAAGTTGATGGAATCGCCCAAGTTTCAATTGGAATAGGCTACATGAAGTATGATCTAGTTTGAGAATAAATTTTCTCCCTATAATAAGTATTCGCAATATCCACTACAAATACTTACAACAAGCAAATCCATACCGAAGAACTTCAAAGTTGCTTCCATTTATAAGCAAACACCAACGAAACGCTTGTTGATGATCTTTATGAGCTGGTTAACTGTCAGTTCGCAAAAGAGAGACCTGCCAGCGTCTGCCTAGGCAAAGACACTTCAAATTAGCATTGGAGATGTTCCACTGTTGGCGTAACACCAACAATAGCCTAGAGTTCCTGAATGTTTGCAAATAATGAGACAATACTGAGTGTTCGTAAAAAGGGCACGCGTATTGCGAGAAATAGAACACTTTATGATTCCTACACTGTTCAAATAGACTGGGGCAGTTTGTATCTCTACATAGTATAAAAGGGCACGCGTATTGCGAGAAATAGAACACTTTATGATTCCTACACTGTTCAAATAGACTGGGGCAGTTTGTATCTCTACATAGTATAAAAGGGCACGCGTATTGCGAGAAATAGAACACTTTATGATTCCTACACTGTTCAAATAGACTGGGGCAGTTTGTATCTCTACATAGTATAAAAGGGCACGCGTATTGCGAGAAATAGAACACTTTATGATTCCTACACTGTTCAAATAGACTGGGGCAGTTTGTATCTCTACATAGTATAAAAGGGCACGCGTATTGCGAGAAATAGAACACTTTATGATTCCTACACTGTTCAAATAGACTGGGGCAGTTTGTATCTCTACATAGTATAAAAGGGCACGCGTATTGCGAGAAATAGAACACTTTATGATTCCTACACTGTTCAAATAGACTGGGGCAGTTTGTATCTCTACATAGTATAAAAGGGCACGCGTATTGCGAGAAATAGAACACTTTATGATTCCTACACTGTTCAAATAGACTGGGGCAGTTTGTATCTCTACATAGTATAAAAGGGCACGCGTATTGCGAGTAATAGAACACTTTATGATTCCTACACTGTTCAAATAGACTGGGGCAGTTTGTATCTCTACATAGTATAAAAGGGCACGCGTATTGCGAGAAATAGAACACTTTATGATTCCTACACTGTTCAAATAGACTGGGGCAGTTTGTATCTCTACATAGTATAAAAGGGCACGCGTATTGCGAGAAATAGAACACTTTATGATTCCTACACTGTTCAAATAGACTGGGGCAGTTTGTATCTCTACATAGTATAAAAGGGCACGCGTATTGCGAGTAATAGAACACTTTATGATTCCTACACTGTTCAAATAGACTGGGGCAGTTTGTATCTCTACATAGTATAAAAGGGCACGCGTATTGCGAGAAATAGAACACTTTATGATTCCTACACTGTTCAAATAGACTGGGGCAGTTTGTATCTCTACATAGTATAAAAGGGCACGCGTATTGCGAGAAATAGAACACTTTATGATTCCTACACTGTTCAAATAGACTGGGGCAGTTTGTATCTCTACATAGTATAAAAGGGCACGCGTATTGCGAGAAATAGAACACTTTATGATTCCTACACTGTTCAAATAGACTGGGGCAGTTTGTATCTCTACATAGTATAAAAGGGCACGCGTATTGCGAGAAATAGAACACTTTATGATTCCTACACTGTTCAAATAGACTGGGGCAGTTTGTATCTCTACATAGTATAAAAGAAAGTCCCCGATTCTTGGATGTAACGTGTAATCTCGAGAACCACTGGATGGATTTTGGTGTGGTTTTCACCATTCTGTAAAGGATTTCTCGAGGAAGGTTTCTGTAGAAAATCATTCATTTATGACCAAGCAGTAACGATTTCAGTGAATCGAAACAAAGAAAAACCTGCCGTCCGTGCGCCTAAGCCTACGCTGAGTAGCCTAGACCATCAAAATATCTACACAATGAGTGTAAGAATTGTTCAGCATGAAAAGTTCTCCCAAAAGTCCGCGACAGCATATCTCTCTAAATTTAAATTACTAGCTTCGAAGCGATTTACGAGCAAGCGGGCGAACCTATCACCAAAGCTTTGGTCAGCATCAAAATATCGAGTCGTGTCGAGTTATGACTTCCGAGAAGAGTAGTCTATGAGTATTTGGGGTTTCGCTGTTCAATTCGGCTTTTCTAAATTGCGTCTGCGACCTGCTGTCCGTGCGCCTTTTAAGCTTACGCTGGGTAAATCATTAAAGATAGCAAGTTGCTAGTTGATGGATAAATAACATGTCGCTACTAGAAGAAAGATCAGTTACAAATGAACACGAGTCCACTGTGCACATTCTGTTGATACAATTATTATTTGTTAAAGATATGCTGTAAAAATGGTATAATAAAATGCTAGCAATATATACCGTTACAGTACTCATCATTATAAACTTTTGTATTTCTCATCGTATCACGGCTACTAGGCCTACTGCAACTACCCCAGAGTATTCAAACGTATCAATGCTTATTTTATATCTTAACTAAACTCACAGTAAAATAAAATAGTGCTCATGTGGAGAGAGCTTTCCAATTGTATTTTCATGGGCGTGGTAATTGCTAATTTTGAGCCGTGTGTCGAATCCAATGCCACTATTGCTAGTGATATGGGAGACGTGCTGAAGTAAACAGGCGTTGATACTTTTTCCAGCCTCTAGGATTGGGTTTGGAATTTGACCTTGACTCCCGGATTATAAATATGAGGATTGCTTGGAGGCGTTGGAGGCGTTTATGTCAGCCCATCGCACTGCTCTCACTCTTTACTGAAACAAAACCGTGTTGTCTGCATTTTATTCGCTTACACAGGTTTAACATGAGTTATCGTGTCGTGTATGATCAATATCTTTCATAGTTCTGTCAAGGTCCAAAATACGGCCGCCTAACCTGAAGGCCAGTCACTCTTCACTTTTTCTGGGTGTCACTACCAGTGTTGCCAATTTGGTGTATTTAGCACCAGATCTGGTGTTTCTGAAGTTCGTCTGGTTCCAGAAATGTTCTAATACCGCCATCGCAAAATACTGGTGTTTCTTTTTTCAATAAAACCACTGCCAAATCTGGTGCTTAACGGATTTTTCCATGAAATTGTCTCCTATGACAAATAATTAAATTTTGGAAGCCATGCAATAGTTTTAATAAAGTTAATCAATTAAGATAGGCAATGTTCATCCTTACACATGTCAAGATCAACACTCCAACAGGGGAATCCCTGAAATTCTCATTCGCGTGCATAAGTGCTAACTAAGCGCAACAAGCAGAGCTCAGTGCAAGTGCACTTGTACAAAGAATCGACCTATCATCTATTTTCTTCCCAGCTCCCAGGGGATTTCCCAGTTTCATGCGAAGGCAGTTTATGTACTTTCGCTCCCTCACTCTAATGCAGATGTAGGGAAAGTGTGTAGCCAAGTTCAATTGGTGAAAACAAAGCAAAGAAATCCAATGCAAGTTCAAAAATTGCATTCCATTCTGTGTGTGCGATTTGGACTAAAAACAGAGGGAAAATGCTATCACGACTACGAACTTCCGAAGGATATAATAGTGGCCAAAATTGGAAGTATGCAGAGCAACAGCAGTACTACACCTTCCTGCTCTAAAGATGTAATAGCGGTAGCAGGCTCCGCAAGTGAAGAAGACGAGTTTTAATGAAAGAAATGTAGGTAAAAAGCCGTTTTTTATTTATAAGTTTCGGTGTTTTTCTAGTGTTTTGAATCATTGAGTCCAGCTGGTGCTTTTCTAGTGTTTTAAAGCATAGAGTTTAGTTCTTTCCCACTTCAAGATTTGGCAACACTGGTCACTACACCTTGAAAATATTGTAAGCTTGACTTCATATTTGTTGTTGTTGTTCTTGTTGCTAAATCATTTAGGGGATTCGCGACACCGTGGTCATTTAGCCCCGTGCACTTGGGTGTGCTTAGAATGTGTATGATAACCTGTGTTATTGTGATGTCTGTAATAGTGTGTGTGTATTTGTAATGCAGATAAGGATTCGGAAGGAGACGACCGTGGTCTTAAGTTAGGAACCGCCCCGGCATTTGCCTGGAATAGAAATGAGAAACCACAGAAAACCACTTCCAGGATGGCTGAGATGGGAATCTAACCCAGCTCTTCTCAGTTTTGTCTCACGAGGCTGAGTGTACCCCGTTAAAGCCCTCAGATCAGAATAACATTTCTTGGCAGAGCCGGGAGTCAAATCCGGGCCTTCGTGGTGACAGCCAAGAATGCAAGCCACTAAGCAACGAGGTGGTCTAACTTCATATTTTAAATGCAACTCGTCAGTGGACTTTGATATGGAAACGTTAGTGACGAGCCCTCTCAAGATTTCCCATTATTAATGGCTGTTTTATAAAGGCTTACATGTTTTATAAGACCACATTTCTTTATGATCTACAGGTTAATTTAGACGAGTAGGCTACCTATTGAATTTTGTTGTTGTAAATATACCGTACTGTAAGTTGTAGAAATGCATGCTCTCATCCAGCAAGTTCTCATATATTGGGTGTGGCTCTTTTAATCCACGTAACATATATATATAGGAGTTATTCTTTTGTAGTTCGGGGAGATGACAGGCTGATGTTAATTGGAACGTCGTACGTTCGGTTGCGCTATAATCCCCCTGGTGTTCGGGCTTTCCATAAAAATAACGACCTCTGCCTCGCACAAAGCATGATGTGGCACGTTCAGCATGAGTCAAAGGCATACGTAACGTTCCATAGCATAAGTTTGGCACGTAATGCTTTTATGCTTATTGGCATTTTTAGATTTGAGAAGTGTTGCCTGTTCCAGCTCAAGGATTAGACATGTTAGCCTGTGGTAACTCGCAAGCCAAGCAAGTAGCTTCATGCTCTCTGCCATGTAGGATTTCAATCATATTATAATGAGTAGGGCTAGGATTTTTAGGTAAATATATATTTTTCTATGAAGATACATATTTTCAGCATTTTTATCTATAAATACATAAATTCCTGTTTTTCACTTATTAGCACATAATATTTACATTTTTAAAAATCAGTATGCTAGATCAGTCAGTTTATTGCATTTTTATTCTGTGTTACTTCAACGGGGAAGAACCTGTGAACTATCTAATCTTCATGCAGAGCGTATGTCAGCTAGCAACTGTGTTATTCTTAACTTGTCGCCCCGTGCCACTCACTGTGGAAGCCGGGGATTTCCTTGTCCATAGCCATATTGCACCACGTGCTAGACCTCCCCCAGCTCTCTGGAAACAGTGTCACTCACATGCAGTTCATTTCAGTGTAAGGCAGTTCTACGATGCCTAAATTAAAAACAACTACAAGATATCGTCTGTTGCAGAATTTAAAGATTCTGTTCTGCCAACCATGTGGGAATGCAATCAAGGCTGAACAGTGATCTCAAGTTACACACTACCTCAAAGGCAAGAAACTTATAGCCGCAGTTTTACGCCTTCAGAATAAGTGTTTCGCGATAATCATCGGTCATTTGTGATGTATCTCGTTGTGTATTGTAATGCTTCAGCAGTCAGTGAGACAGAATAAATTGCATTCATGGGTACTGCATATTGTTTATAATCACATTAATAAACTAAATTATAATTAAATATTTTTACTTTTTGTCACATATTTCAGGTATTTTTAATACTAAAAAAATAAGTATTTTCCCGATTTTTAGCAACTAAAATTCCGAGTCCTAATAATGAGTGTTGAATAGCTGAGAAGACAATATACAGATGTTATTGGTTTTACGTCCATTTTAAATACTACGGCTTTTAGAGTCGCCGGGGTGCCGAGATGTTGCACCGAAGGGGATCTTGAACGTGCCAGTAAATCTACTGGCACGGTTCCCTCGCATTTGCGCACCCTCCAATGACAGCTGACTGTGTCAGGATTCGATCCAGCAACCTTGGGATCAGCAGGGGGAAACTTTATCGCTGAGTCACGCAGCCAGTCAGCTGAGAAGGGAAGTGGGTTCGAATTCCACTCTCAGTGATCCTATAAGAGGTTGTTGATGTTGATCCATTTAGGGACTTTGAGACGTCGTGCTCAGGTAGCTTCGTGTACTTGGGTGTGTGTAATCTTTCTGATAACCTGTGCCATGGTGATGGCTGTACTAGTGTGTGTATTTGTAATTCAGGCTAGGATTGGGCAAAAGCAGTGGCGGATCCAGGCCTTGCGGGGCCCTGGGCGATATGATAAGGTGGGGCCCACAACAATAGAAAATAAAAAATTATCAAATCAAATAGAAAATAGTTTGGTAATAATAATAATAAAATAGAGAATAGTTACAATATTTTGAATACACTACAGTACATTTTTTTAATAATATGAAAGGAACCTTTAAATCCCCTTGAAGAAGATTATGTAAACTATGAAATATTAAAATATTACTTTGCGACTCTTTTCCCGGCTGAAGTCTTCTATTATTTCACTGAAATCTTAACTTGCTAAACGGTCTTGGGAGGTCATAGCTGCACTGAAAAAAGGAATATGAATTATAAATTAGTTTGAAAAGTATAACTTAATTAATTAATTAATTAATTAATTAATTAAATGTAGAAAAACCCATGACGCGGGGCCCTGGGCGGGTGCCCCCTTCGCCCTCCCCTAGATCCGCCCCTGGGCAAAAGGTAGACTAACGGTAGACACCATCCTGGGATTTGCCTGTTCTAGAAGTCGGAAACTACACCGCAAATAACTAGGGCCTTTACGACATCGTGGTCATGTAGATACTTGTGTGTGGCATTTGTTTAATAACCAGGGTTATTGTGATCGCTGTATTAGTGTGTACATATATGATTGAAGCTATGATTGGGTAGGAGTTGACGGTGGCCTTAAATTAGGTACCATTCTGGCCTTTGCCCGGAGTAGAAATGGGGAACCACTCCTAGGTTGGCTGAGGTGGAAATCGAACCCACCTCTTCTCAGTTCTGCATCACCTAGCTATGTAAACCAGAAGCCTATGGGCATTTACAGTAGATCCAACTTTCGCTTCACGTTCAAGTGAATCAAGATCCATGAACACTACTCGAAAGTTGATGTGGTGTAATATCGTTGGAGAACAATGAGGTTTAAAAGATGTGAAGTACGGCTGACGAGATTATCTTCTGTAAAGTGACATGCGAGTCACGTCATCTCCAATCTGCTTTGCGTGAAGCCAATTTCAAAACTGTCACCTGAGTGTGAAGGTAAGCCGTCGGATGTTATAACTTTTTCACTCTCGTCCGTGGCATGTCACCTCCACCTTTTGCAGAGATGTCCTCGTCGTACCCCTTGGCCATTGTTAGATTACTAGTAGAAAAATAAACTTCATACAGCGCCTAAACAATTGCGAATATGCAATTCTTCTTCACCTGTGCCCATGGGTAAAGTGAATGCTGGAAGCGAGAATTACAGTGACTGGGTTTGAGAACGCATTGGTGTAGTAGCTACGTCACATGAGCCCGCATTCATCGCCACCATATTTTTTTTAATAGTGTTTTGAATGTTAAGTTGAACATATTGCATACGCCGAGGATTCGAACCTCTATCGTTGATCTCATACTTTTGGTGTAGTGGCTTTTATTAGATTGGGATATTAAGTTGGAAACGTTGCAACGACCAGAACTCGAACCCATGTCCTTAATACCATATAAGCTACTCTTGGCGTAGTGATTAGAGCGGCTTTGCTGGAAGCCTTGTACACTGAGGGCCCTCTCTATAGAACGGAACCTCGCAGGCACCGTGTGACGGTCGGGGCACTCTGGCTAGCTGCCTATCGAGTGAGGCTCTGGTGCTAGAAGCAGCGTAGCGCCCAAATAGTTCCAACATATTTACACTTGTTTACCTATTTAATATTCATCATTACTTACATGAATTTGAGAAGCCTCCGTGGCTTAGGCGGCAGCACGCCGGCCTCTCACTGCTGGGTCCGTGGTTCAAATCCCGGTCACTCCATGTGAGATCTGTGCTGGACAAAACGGAGGCAGGCAGGTTTTTCTCCTCTATAATTTCATTTCATCTGTCATTCATTTAATCATTGCCCCAAAGCGATATTAAGTTGGAAACGTTGCAACGACCAGAACTCGAACTCATGTCCTTAATACCATATAGGCCTCAGCAGCCGGCACAGTTCATATCCTCGCCGCTAGATAGGGGGTTCATTCATTCCATTCCTGACCTGGTCGGAGACTGGAAGCAGGCTGTGGATTTTCATTTTCACTTACATGAATTTCAGAGTAGTTGCTGGAAATGCTGTCCTTCAATTTCTAAACACACATTGCACCAACGTAGGAATGTTTCTTACACTCGCTGTTATTCGTCGTCACTTATATTTGGTATCAGTGCAGTTATTTCGTTCTGGAGAGCCTCCAGAGTACACGGATTGTTTCTGTATACCCTTTGTTTGAGGTTCCCCCACAAGTAAAAATCGCACGGCGCTGGAACGTACGAACACATTTACTGGAAGACTCCTTGAGAAGATAAGTTTCCACTAGGAAAATTCGATGTTTTGTTCTATACCTAACCATGTTCCCGGGATACAAAAAAGGCTACATTACTTCACCATCAGTCTTAATTATATCAACTAAAGTATCTTGCCAGCTCCGTATATCATAAATGCAATGACAGCATTTGGGTCTTCCCGACTCGCTCTTGTGTAATTGGCAAATGTTAGTCATCTGGCGCTGATTTAACGCTCTTCTCACGTCGCACGGCCCCAGTGTGGCTCCGTTCGATTGTGTCCTGATTGCGGTCATTCCAGATTGCGTTCACCTCATTAGTAGTCGAGATTGCGGTCACTTTCATTTTAGGGAAGAGCTATAAACATTCTAGCGTCCAGACTGCGATCACTTTTCTTGGGAGACCGGTCCTTGTTTCTTGGTTCTTCCCGACTGACTCATACCTTCCGTAAGTTTTGTGGGTAACAAGGGGAAACTGATATTTCACTACCTAACCAAAGAATACAGTTCAGTGTTCAGCTGAGCACACCCCATAAAACTTCGCTTTAAAAAATCCAAGTCCCCTCCCAATCTGACGGCACGTCGTAAAGCAATGATTATAACATTTTCAGTCTTAAGAATAGAAACTTTTCAGGATCGGAATCAACAACCTTCACTTTCAACAAAATTGTTGTAACGGGAAATTTTATACTTACAGGGTATCATTTTTAATTTCTGCCCCTCCTCTCCCATTTGAGGCGTGAGATATCTATTTTTATAATAGGTACTGTATATCGTGAAAAAAAATATTTTCATTACCTCAAAAAATTCGTCAATCTGACTGTCACCGCGGAGGCCTAGGTTCGATTCCCGGCTCTGCCAAGAAATTTGATTCTGCTCTGAGGAACGAGATACACTCAGCCTCGTGAAGCAAAACTGAGAAGAGGTAACAGAGGGGAGTTACAACCAGACCGGTCTCCCAAGAAAAGTGATCACAATCTGGACGCTGGAATGTTTATAGCTCTTCCCTAAAATGAAAGTGACCGCAATCTGGACTACTAATGAGGTGAACGCAATCTGGAATGACCGCAATCAGGAAAACAACCCTCCGTTCTATAGAGAAGGCCCTCACTATATTCAACTCAATTCCGTTTCGAATGATATTTGCCATTCAATGGGACCAAACTGCAAGATTAAATTCCAATAACAACATTGAAGGAAGCACATACGGTATTGGATTTACGATCAAGGCACTTGAACACACATCAGGCAAGTAAAAGAATATCGTCTTATATTTACGAGTATCTGCCAACAATAGGATATGCAGTGAGGATTCAGTCCTTTAAATCCACGGTGGAAACTGAAACGATGTTGGGCAACACAATTTTCCTGTAAGAATTAAGAAGCTTCAACAAAGAAATGTGTCGAAATTTGCTGTTTTTCAGTCGGTTAACACGATTGTACCCAATTGTTATGGGTGTTTCCATAATCCTGAGAAACATTTGCATGGGGTTAATAAATACAGCAGTACACTTGGACGACCAGTTTCAATCGTCAAGCGAACATCATCAGATCCATTACATAATAATGTTATTGGTTTTACGTCCCTTTTAACTACCCTGGCTTTTAGAGACGCCGGGGTGCCGGAATTTTGCCCCGAAGGGGATCTTTAACGTGCCAGTAAATGTACTGACACGGCTCCCTCGCATTTGCGCACCCTCAAATGCCAGCTGACTGCGCCAGGTTTCGAACCTGCAACCTTGGGCTCAGCAAGCGAGAACGTTACCCCTGAGCCACGCAGCCAGACTGATCCATTACACTTAGGCTATTAAATTTATGTCTCGTAGGTTGGTTCCTTAGTTTAGGGGCTGCGACAACTTGGTCATGTAGCC
Source organism: Meconema thalassinum (assembly GCA_946902985.2). Lineage (NCBI taxonomy): Eukaryota > Metazoa > Arthropoda > Insecta > Orthoptera > Tettigoniidae > Meconema > Meconema thalassinum. The sequence goes on along the minus strand of OX336389.2, from coordinate 1,221,320,946 downwards.
CCGTGTACTTTGGGTGTGTGTAGGATTTGTCTGATAACCGGTGTTAATTGTGATGGCTGTATTAGTGTGTGTGTTATCTGTTTTAATTCAAGTAAGGACTGCAGACAATAATTTCAAGTAGTTCCTACTTTTGCTACCAAATGCTACCGTCCACGAAACCTAGCTTGCGAACTTGGCTACTAGATGGCATCGCAGTCAGCACCTGGCGGCGAACGTTGGAACTAATAGAGCGTTATGAATTCTAACCTACACATTTTAGCTTCACACAAGTGTAGTTAGTGGAAGGTTCTTTTTCATGCCATAAATCTATGACATGGGACCGACGGCTTTACTTCCTCTCCGAAGGAAGGCATACTGAGGGATTTTAACGCTCTTAAAAAATCCGACGACTTCGGCCAGGTTTGAACCCGCGACCTTGGGCATGCTACCAACAACGCCCCCGAAGCCACCTTAAATTTATGTCTACACGTATGTGTGATGGTATTTACAATGTATACACTTATTAATAATTTTATTAATGCAGCCAATGGCCATCTACAGTACTTTTTTCTTTTCAGGACGGGTCAGGGAAGGCCGTGGACCTATTGAAAGGAACCGTCCCGGCATTTGCCTGGTGGTGAAAATGGGAAACCACGAAAACCATTTTCAGGACGGCCGTCAACTAGCAAATCTAAGGTCAAGAGATCTGATGATGGTCATTTGACGATCGAAACTGGTGATCCAAGTGTATTTATTAATCACATGTTTTTTTTTCCAAGATTATGGAAATGCCCATTACAATTGGGTACAATCGTGTTGACCGACTGCATAAGCATAAGATTTCGATTACTAAGGTAACGCTGAAACATGGCCTCAAACACGATAATGAGGAAGTGTGTTTAAAATGAAAAGTATGCTCATCATGTGAGTTTCTAAAATTCAACCTAGAAGTGTACAGTACTGCTGTGTATAGAATTGTGTGCAGAAGAGCTATAAAAACATTGATCAAATTAATTAATATTTACAATTTCGTTTTAGGTGCTTAGCTTAGCGTGTATTTATCCCGTGTAGTTATGCGGGTGATTTCTTAATTGTCGGGCTGATTAGATAAACAACAGAGTTATAAAACATTTAAGAGTAAGCTTATTTTACAATAAAATTATTACTTTTCAATCTTAGTACTGTAACGTGTCGGTAAGGCATTGTCAAGGTAATAAGGGATTTTCTGTTCAATGATGAATTCAAATCCGATTAACTTTTTCCTTTTAATCTATACATACTGCATTTGCAGTTGATTTAACTGGCTTGCATATCCCATAGCTTCTAGTGTACCTACTTAGTTGTTAATATGTTCGACTCTCCATAATACCCGTGCTTTGCTACTGATGAGAAATGGCTACACGTTAATTTTGTAATTTTGAGCGGCAATTGACCTTAGGCCTACATCACATGCCCGCACACAATTTTGCGAATAGGCCGATAGCTTCTTTATTTTTACCCGAATGACCGACCCGAAGGTCGCTTTTAAAAATAGGGACCGTATATGTCATACACGAATGTCATTTCGAGATTCTGGAACATTCGATAATGCCTAAACAATCAAGCAGATACCGCCACTTATTACAAGAAAGAGGATCCCGAAGGTGGTTTACAGCATACTTAGGAATGTTACGCGGCTCCGCTATGGGTATGTCATTCGTAGCGAATCTCATAATTCTGTAGATAATCCATTAATATGAGACATGAAAATAATGCATTACCAGTTTACGGCAAGGTTATTCCACCTTTTAATCATGATTGCCTTCTTCAGCTGCGGTTATCTGGTTGAAAGACCTGGAGATGTACTGTATATTACACCTGTGGAGTGATGTCTTAGGCACACGAAGGATATTGTGAATGTGTGATGGATTGGGATATTCTAATGTGATCTTTGCACATGCAATACCTGTTGGAAGTTGTCTCAGCAACGAAATGCATGTGAATGTTTTATCATTTTAAATGATTTAGTTGACTTCGTCGTTACGTTACGGCGACGTCACGAAATGTACCGAGAATGCACTGAGGTGTGTGACGTCATAGTACCGCTTGGTGCATGTGTATTGAGTTCACTGGTGAGCTCTGGCGTTACGAAACGGCAACAACACGGCGAGCGTGACGTCATCCAGCCAGCTCCCTCCTTTCACCGCGCGCTCCACCTCCCTCATGACTTGTAACTTTCTAGCGTTTTGATTGTTTCTTGATCATCTAACATGTCAAGAGTCTTTGGCTTCGAGCGAAGCGAGAAGCCTCCAGCCTTTCTAGCAATTTTCAGCATTTGTAGCATTTAAAATGATATAAAGTCCAGTCTTTCAGACTGACTGTCTCCTTTTGAAAGTAAATTTTCCCCTGCGAACTACATTTTTGCAAGGTTCCTTTGTAGGTCAGTTTCCTTTACTATATCCCTTATCGCATCGTATGCATACTAATATTCTACATACCTCGAGCGCAGTGTTACACACTTTTTCAACCCTGTTTGTATTCTTAGAAATACAGTACATACAATCAATATTCCTCAAGCAAGTCTCTTTTCAATTTTGCCAGAGAGTGATCATGGCAATTCATCGTCCATTCTCCTTCACCCCTCAAGAATAAAATATTAAAAAATATTTTTCTGGCGATCTAATTACTCCAGAAACAAAGCGCAACGAATCTTATCGAATGTTTGTATAATGAACCAACATAACAATCATGATCTACTGGTATTAAACCCTGTGGCTTACATTCAAGCCAATATAATATGGCGGCCACGCAAAATAATTCACCAGTGTTCATCCGAAACTATTAAAGAAATCAAACAGGAAGTTTGTAAGACGGTAGAGGACTATAAGTTAGTACACATGTGTGACTTTCAGAAGCCTGATAAGCACAAAACCACATCGCGGCCACGTGAATTTCAAATACAGTAGGCTATTTAAAATTACTTTTCTGGCGATCTAATCGTTCGAGAGCAGTGAAACATGGCACAGCGAATCTTTATTTACAAATTCATATTCGCAACTAACAGTATGTTAAAATTTTGCACTGCCGTCATCTAAAATGTTTATAAAAACTGAAAATCATCCAATTTTTCGTTTCATATTCAAGCGATCGAAGTAAAGCTTCTATTAATAAACCACCACTGACACTGGAACTTTTTATAATTATACACACATCAAAAAAAGTTTTGCATCACCTCGGTTCCAAGAGTTCCGGAACCTTTAAATACAAAGGGAATAGAGATCAACACAAACAACATTTCAGCTCGTTTTATTGCTCATGAGACCCACACATTGCATGTTGTACCATCATACAGCTAGACTTTCAGCATTTGTGGTCCAGATTGCAGTACACACCACTACCTCTAATACCCAGTAGCACGTCCTCTTGCATTGATGCATGCCTGTATTCGTCGTGGCATACTATCCACAAGTTCATCAAGACACTGTTGGTCCAAATTGTCCCACTCCTCAACGACAATTCGGCGTAAATCTCTCAGAGTGGTTGGTGGGTCAAGACGTCCATAAACAGCCCTTTTCAACATATCCCAGGCATGTTCGATAGGGTTCATGTCTGGCGAACATGCTGGCCACTGTAGTCGAGCGATGTCGTTATCTTGAAGGAACGCATTCACAAGATGTGCACGATGAGGTCGAGAATTGTCGTCCATGAAGACAAATGCCTCTCCAATATTCTGCCGATATGGGTGCACTATGGGTCGGAGGATGTCATTCAGGTATCGTAAAGCCGTTTCGGAGCCTTCCATGACCACCAGTGGCGTACGTCGGCCCCACATAATGCCACCCCAAAACATCAGGGAACCACCACCTTGCTGCACTCGCTGGACAGTGTGTCTAAGACGTTCAGCCTGACCAGGGTGCCTCCAAACACGTCTCCGACGATTGTCTGGTTGAAGGCATATGCGACACTCATCGGTGAAGAGAACGTGATGCCAATTCTGTGGGGTCCATTCAGCATGTTGTTGGGCCCATCTGTACCGCGCTGCATGGTGTCGGGGTTGCAAAGCTGGACCTCGCCATGGACGTCGGGAGTGAAGTTGCGCATCATGCAGCCTATTGCGCACAGTTTGAGTTGAAACACGACGTCCTGTGGCTGAACGAAACGCATTATTCAACATGGTGGCATTGCTGTCAGGGTTCCTCCGAGCGGCAATCCGTAAGTAGCGGTCATCCACTACAGTAGTAGCCCTTGGGCGGCCTGAGCGAGGCCTGTCATCGACAGTTCCTGTATCTCTGTACCTCCTCCATGTCCGAACAACATCGCTTTGGTTCACTCTGAGACGCCTGGAAACTTCCCTTGTTGAGAGCCCTTCTTGACACAAAGTAACAATGCGGACGCGATCGAACTGCGGTATTGACCTTCTAGGCATGGTAGAACTACAGACAACATGAGCAGCGTACCTTCGTCCTGGTGGAATGACTGGAACTGATCGGCTGTCGTACCCCCTCCGTCTAATAGGCCCTGCTCATGCATGGTTGTTTACATCTTTGAGCAGTTTTAGTGACATCTATGAACAGTCAAAGGGACTGTATCTTTGATACAATATACACAGTCAACGTCTATATGCCGGAGATCTGGGAACCGAGGTGATGCAAAACTTTTTTTGATGTGTGTAGAATCCATGCCTATGGCTTTTCTTAAAATGAACTCCTGTGATTCATTTGTTACTGAACGCTGTGATTCATTTGTTACTGAACGATGCCATCTCTACAAGAAGAATCATAATTAATCGATACTGAAACTTGTATATTCTAGCACGCAAATTTCTATCGAAATTTCTATGTTTGTTTACTTCTAGGGTAGGAGTCGTAAATTAAGGATTATACTCGTATGTTTGTTACTTTACGAAAATAAATATCTCTTACTGATGTTGTATTTAACCCAGTGGCGACTCATGATTTTTATAATGTGTAGGACGTAATAAGATAGGCTACTATTAACCTAAGACAATTATTATAGCTGGGCCAAATTGATATATTAGAATCGGTCTAATATTAATTATTCAGTCGCACAGCACTATTACGAACACATTACACAATACAATACAATACAATCGAATAACACTCCAAATATGTGCACACGCTGAAAACAGACTAGCCATTTATCCGCGCGAAATTGTAACCAATAGGCTAAGCCCGTAGCGTTGGTATAAAATCAACCAAAATCGAGACTTGAGGATCTCAGTCGACGTCCTCAGAGCGCCAATAAACAGACCAAACCTGCCCCTTCCCCCTCAAGGGCTACCCATACATTTCTAAAGCTATAAACACGTGCTTTGAGGATGCAAGTCTTGCTTCCTCAGCTTTCTACTCCGGGCGGTAAAGGCCATACTTCACTCATCTAGGGGTGAAATGTAGAACTAATTGCAAGTACTGACAGTGACAGTGAGACAGAGCTAATCGAGAGGGTGCGTGCGCAAGGTGGCTCCAAATACTATTTTACAAAACATTTTTTTTTTTTTTTTTTTAACAGTTACAGCTTAGAGCTGACTGTAGGATGATCCTCACGTCCTACGTGGAAGAATCGCCACTGATTTAACCAGTCTTTGGGAAAGTTGAAAAACCAGTACCATAATCTTAATTTATTGTAATAAGTGCCTCTTTACGTGACTTTGTTCACATATTTTCCAGTTCTGACGGTGTGTTGTTGTGAGCATCGACGAGAGCTTGATTTGAAGACAGGTCTAACGCTAGTACCATAGTAATACCATTTTGCCATCTTAAAATATTATTTTTCTCTAAAAGAACTACAGTGTCTGGCGTAGGTCATGTATCAAAAGCTATTTAGTCCATCACGCGAAAAATCATTTAATGAACGGGAGAGTTTCCAGAAGAAAAGGACCAGTAGAATAATTGAAAATATTCAGTTTATTTCTTCACGAGACTACTTGCTTGTTGTAGTTGAATATTGTGGTTTATGTACATATCGTGGACTCCGTTTCATGATAGAATTGACCGTTCTACAAATTACTCATTATGTGTGCTTTTAGCAGATAAGACATTTGGAAGTTCATGGAAAACCATAATTTACTTGAAGTCCTCTAAATTTATGATGAAAACGCATGTGACCTTCCTTGTATTATGATAAATTTTAAGTAAACTTCGTGAACTTCATTTCGTAATTGGACTAACCGTTTACCCATTGTTTTGGTTAATCAAAAATTATATCCGTGCAAAATTTCAGCTCAATTGGTCAAAGAAGCCTTTAAAAAATAATATATATATTTGTAAAAGGCACGCAAATTTCTATCGTTGCAAGATTTCAGTTTACGTGCAGTGCTCGACAGTGCTTCAACATCGCAATTTCCTGGAATACAATTTAAGTTCCGAAGAAAATTCATACGACGTTTTTGTGAGTAGGAAATAAGTGAATTTTAAGTATATAAAGGTGTAATCCAATTCTTGATAGGATTGATCAGTTACTCATTATATTGGCTTTCAGCAGATAAGTGCCCAGTGTACCCATTTTGATTAACATTTTATCTCGGTGATCTTTGTACTTTACCGTTTCAAACTCGACTTCCATTAAAGTTACGAAGAAAAGGCATGTGACATTCCTTGTAGAAAATAGAATTTACGTACACGTGGTGTGTTTCATTTCACGATAGGATTAATCGTTTGGTTTTTATTAGATATGGCATGAGCAAGTTCAATAAAAAACATAACATATAAATTGCCGCCAATAGGCCTATGTGTTCGTCGACCATAAAAGAAGATATCCGTGGAAAATTTCAGCTCTATTAGTTAAATAGTTATTGCGGGAAAGAAACTCAGACGAACTGACCAGCTTTCAGACTTGTGTATTAGTATGAAGTATGATGATTATCTGTCTCCTAGAATACGGTATTGCTGCAATGATGTGTGTGTATATTTCATGTGGGTGGGCTGGACGGAGGAAGCGGAGGAAGGGGGAATTAACTCCTAGAGGTGTTCCATCATTTCATTATATACAAAAACTTAGTGTGTTATGGGTTTCTAACGGAAGTTAAAGCGACTAATTCTCTGTAAATCCTCGAGTTGCTTTGTTTTCCAAATCGATAATCGATGGCAGAGCACGAGCTTGTTTGCTTAAAAGAGTGAGTTAAGTCCACCTCTTTTGCGTTAAAGTAAAAAGCAAATACTCAGAGAGCTGTACAAATATAGCGGGTCTTGTAATGTTGTTCTGTCATCTATATCGTGGGCAGATAGTGAAGTGACTTCATTGTTGGTAAAAGAAGCAGTTTTACAAGAAATTGTGTTTGGTTTTATGCTGCCCTGTAGCCCAACTTCTGGAATTGGATGGTCAAATTTTGCCAACTGTGGGTTGGGTTAGGTTAGCAGTGTAGCCAACTTAATTTTATGAAAATCACTAAGTAGCAAAACGGCCTATTAGGTTTATTGTGGTCATTTAGTGGGGATAAAATCGTCTCGTAGCACTTCTCTCTTCTCTTACATAGTTAATATGGAACCTTCGTTGAGACCATAAAAGGATATCAATGGGTGCATGCAGAATTATGTTTGTGTACGTACCGTATTTATCTTTGAACTCACTGAATGATTCTAAACGTTTCTGACCCACTAGTTCCATGAATATAATTTGTGGTATTTAAGTTTGTCGTGGTTTATTTACTGTTAACAGCGATTGAACACTGCTGTGTTATAATGTTACTACTTATGAAACACTGTACAAAGATATGGATATATTTATACGGTATTCTTGTTATACAGTATAAGTAACACGTGCATTTACTGTATTAAATAAGAATCAGTTATTGGCATTGTGTGATGTTCAAATCTACATCAACTTTGTTAACGATTGTTCAGGTAAAAGAACTTCTGTAACCAAAAGATTCCTCTTGAATTCATTTATTTTTATTTGTGAGATAAAAGTTTTTTTGTGGTTTGTTTAGGCCTACTGTTGGTACATAACCATCGTACCTTACATACTGTAAGCCTAAGTGAACAGGATCTGATGATGATCGCGTGACGATCGAAATATATCATCCAATTAAATAACCCCCTACCTCTCAATAGTATAAATCAAAGTCCCCGATTCTTGGTTGTAACGGGTAATCTCGAGAACCACTGAATGGATTTTGATGCGGTTTTCACCATTCTGTAAAGGATTTCTCGAGAAAGGTTTTTGTAGAAAAGCATTCATTTATGACCAAACGATGCCGAGCAGTAACGATTTCAGTGAATCTAGTCGAAAAAAGAACTCCCCTCCTCCCCGTGCGCCATTTAAACTTACCGTTAAAAATATCTACAGTATATAGGCCTACTACTAGTGTAAGAATTGTTCAGCAGGATAGTTAAAAAAATGTCCACGACAGCATTTATCTCTATCTTCACTACATCACCCACTATAACTGGTTTTACGTTTTCATTTCTTACAACAATCTCCATTCAGTGGAAATTTAAATTACTAGCTTCGGAGCGAGTTTACGAGCTAGCGAATGAGCCTATCACCTCAGCTTCAGCGAGCATCAAACTGTCTTGTCGTGTGGAGTTAAGACTTCAGAGAGGGGTAGCCTATGTATGTTTGGAGTTTCGCTGTTCACCTCGGCTTTTCTGAATTGCGTCTGGGACCTGGCGTCCGTGCGCCTTAAACTTACGCTGGGTAACCCGGAGCAACACTGAAAAAATGGCTTCTATACTTAAATGCTCTTGAATTCATCCGCTATAAATATTGCTTATAAGTTAGTCTACAGTCCGCTATCCCACTGTCAGCTGGACGAGGACATTGCTATCCGGAAGTATCTACTGTATGTCCCAACAGAGCGTGAGTTGCTCTTGACATGAGACCACCTGGTAGTGTAGTGGCTAGCATTCTTGACTGTCGCTCCAGAGGTCCGGGATCGATTCCCGGCTCTGAAATATTCTGGTCTGAGAAGAGAAGTGGGAACCTTGGTTTCCCCACTTGTACTCCGCCAAAGGGAAATGCCGGGATGGTTCCTAACGTAAGGCCATGGCCGCCTCCTTTCAAATCCTCATCTGAATCACAAATGCACACACTAATACAGTCATCACAATATCACAAGTTATCGGACAATATTTCACACACACACACTAGTAGACGGGGCTCAATGACCACGATGTCCAAGCCCCTGAAATGAAACAACAACAACAACAACAACAACATCATCATGAATCACTTCTCACGTCTTATCAATCTGAAGGTCGAGTCGGTAGATTATGCACTCCAAATAGCCATGAGAGAGATGGTGGTGATGTCATGTTCCTAGGAGAGTTGGTGTTCCGGTCTGGAGAAGAAGGCTGCTGCTGTTGAATGCGGTTAACACGTCGGCTTGTCAAGAGTTGCAACTCTTTCATAAACAAGCTGAACTGAATGAGTCACTAACCCATTCGTCTTTGATACCGACTTCTCGAAAAGCAAACAGTCTTGCTTAGGCGTGCTCAAAAACGCTTCGGTTACCAAGAACAAGAAAGTCAGTCCCATGCATTCCTGGTATTCATGATATTAGTGTACACTACATGGACTGAAGCTAGTATATTTCGAGTTCTGAAAGGACCACTTCTAAGCGTTGTGACTAGCATTCGTGGCTGTCCTACCTGAGGGATCCACCCAACCTCCGTGTGCATTTTAAACACCGATACAGTCAAAGACTATTAGCCCTATTGTCCGAACATCATTTGCTTTTCAAATACAGTAGATCAGAATTAGTTTACCTTGTTGTACGTGGGGATTCCCAGGAAGCAAGTGTGGTTTCTTTCCGTTCTGTTTCAGATATAAATGACTAAGACAACCCTAAAAAAAAGGTTTCTAACACCTTAATGAACTTGAAAATTATTTTTAATTCAACTAGTTCCTACCCTCCACCACTTGTTACCCGTAAGGTTCGTCTGCAGCATTTCCTTATGTATTTTGTACTAGTCTTTTCCTTCCATATTTTACTATAGTACTTTTGCCGTTCTATCATGATTTTTTGTAAGCTTATAATATAATTTCTCGTGCGTTGTTAAACAGAACATAGCGAATTTCATATTCTGGCTCTATCTACAGTGTCCAATATTTGCTAGGATTAATTTGCTCGTACTGACCCATATCGATTTTTTACTTGCACACAAACATGCTTACTTTCCTGTGCCCGTGTGATACACGTACAGTACGGTATCTCTCACCACATCGAGCTTGGGTTTCATATTTGAATTCGGTGTTGTTTTAGTCGATCACATTTGTTACTGCCATTGGCCCATCACGACCCACCCATTCGAAACAAGGGGTAAAGGGGAAACTTGATTAGTCGTCTGTGGCCCATTTCATTAGGACATAATACGCCCCTGTAGGCTCGCACCCTTCCACGCGTTCTCTCGACTCAATTTGAAATACCGCACAAGTAAAGCAACACTACAGCATTCAGTTCGTTATATGTACTGTAGTATTGACTAAACCGCTGTAAAGTTGGCTGCAATTTGTAAGGGAACGCGTTTAGGGGATTAGTGGTTATCGGCCCAGTGGTAGCAGTGGTGATTGTTAGTTGTAGTGGATCATTTTCTCTTCTACATTAGTGCGTTGTATAGTCTGATAACCTGTATTATTGTGATGTCTGTATTAATAATAATAATAATAATAATAATAATAATAATGTTATTGGTTTTACGCCTCTTTTAACAACTGCGGACTTAAGTGACGCCGGGGTGCCGGAATTTTGTCCCGAAGGGGATCTTAAACGCGCCAGCAAAATCTACTGACACGGCTCCCTCGCATTTGCACACCCTCAAATGTCAGCTGACTGCGTGAGGATTCTATCCTGCAACCTTGGGCACAGCAGACGAGAACGTTACCGCTGAGCCACGCAGCTAGTGTCTGTATTAGTGTATGTGCTTATAATTGGCAATGAATCGGAAATACGTGACTGTGGCCTTCAGCTTGCTACCGACCTGCAATCACCTGGGGTTGAACTGAAAATACAATTGTTGTTGGTTTTGTTTCATTTCAGGGGCTTGGACATCGTGGTCATTTAGTTCTGTTTAGTTGGGTGTGTGGGGAATTTGTCTCATAAGCTGTCTTATTGTGATGGCTGTATTAGTGTGTGTATTTGTAATGCAGGTGAAGATTGAGAAGGAGGTGGCCGTGGCCTTGAGTTAGGAACTATTCCGACATTTGCCTGGAGTAGAAGTGGGAAACCACGGAAAACCACTTCCACAATAGCTGAGGTGGGAATCGAACCCACCTCTTCTCAGTTTTGTCTTACGAGGCTGAGTGTAAACCATTCCAGCCCTCAGACCAAAATTACAGTTCGTGGTAGAGCAGGGCGACAGCCAAGAATGCTAGCTGCTGCACGAGGTGGTCGAAAAACGCATTCTAGGGTCGTTGAGGGTGAGATTCGAACTCACCTCTTTTGTCAATGTGCTACGAGAATTAGCACGCGAAAATGGCAGTTTTCTAACCCGTAGTTCCATAAAGAACTAACATAGCCTGTTTTCATATTTTCTACTGACCCCTCACTCCTCTGTCAATTAATTAGATTTTCTATGTGATGGACTAAATCATTTTGCATTATGGCCTACACTGTAATAAAATAAAATATATGATAGCATTCGAAATGGAAATGGTAAGATCTTTGAAGAAGGACAGTCGGTTGGTAGCATAAAGGAACAAGTTTGCCGTGAACTTGACATGTAGATTACATTCAGAAAACACGCATAGATGTCTACGGCGTATCACTGGTGCGGACCTTTAACTGCATGTGCGTCCGATTCGCGCTCAGTATTGGTATTGGTGGGTGATTATTATTTGGTTGTCGAAACATCTAGGTCATCTGCTCCTAATTATATGGATGATAATGCAAATCACTCACTACAATTAATTTGTATAGGCTACTCGAAGCAGAAATGTATGAAAAAATGAATAAAGGTAATCAAAGACAGGGGAAAAGTAATGCCCTCAGCCCTCGAATGAAGTACATCCATGCAGGGCGGATAGAAAACTGAAAGATGAGACTCCACCACTAGAATCCCTCAGGATCGCCATCTCCCGAACTCACCGGATATGTATTTGGCATTTTCCTGGCTCGGTCGTCATGGTAATGGATACAGCTTTAGCTTCATGTAAAAGGTACGTAACTGTTCATGCTTGTCGCATTCAGGTAATTTCTTCTCTTGGCAAAGGCGGTTCTTGCCACCGCAAGCAGTCGTCCGACCCACGCGTGCAATGCCATCAGTTCATGTTGCTTCTCTTGATGTGATCTTTAGAGCATCCAGCTGTAAAACCGGATTTAAAATCATCGAAGAAGTTGTACATTGTGAAAGGCAAGGAATGGGAGGGAGGCCGAGGAGCTGAAGACAACGAATGAGATGCAAACAGTCTATTACATTGGATGTTTGTACGGAATCAAACGACTGCAAGCAGATAAAAATGTAAATGTGAAAGACATTGCCAAATGGTGGAGGAAAATTGGAAATGATCATGTCATATGGTGGCTATAAACTATTTCAATTGCAGCATAAAAATAAAGAAACGGGCAGTCGTGTGACATGACTGCAATGCAACATTACAACTCTTTTAGCTATTTGTAGTATTGCTTCAGAAGATGCAGCTATTTTTTGTGAACAAGGAAGTGCGATTTCTTTCACGCCAGTAGGCCATGCTATTCGCAATTTTCATCTGTCAATGCTCATTCCATAACCCGGGTTTTGATAATGGTTGCTTCAATTAGGGACTCCGTGGGCATCATTCCTCGCACTTGTGTGTAGGACTTTGAAGGCTACCATCCCAACATTCACTTCAAGTAGAAGTGGAAAGCCACAGAACTCATCTCTCTTGTCACTTTTCCTCACAAGGCTGAGAGCATCCCATGCTAACCCTCATATTTAGAAAACTTAAAAGCTTTTTTTTTTTTTGCCGACTTTTCCTACAAACATGATGGTTGTGAGATAGTACACGGGGTGATGTAGGTGTGTCTGTCGGTCTCCCACTCCTATTAACTTCCCAACGATAGTTCCGATCACACCGAGTTTTTGTTGTTGTGGTAGCAATGCCGCCTGTCATCTCTTGATGGATGCAGTATTTTGTTTTTTCATTTGTCAGATGGGACAGGTTAGACTCGGTTAGAGTAAACTGTGGCTTTCCACCGATGTCTCAGTCTCATGCATGGCTGTGATTAGCTGATTACGTGGAAGCTACTGAGGAATGTGTGGTACTGAGTAATGGCATTTGGGGCCCAGCTAGTGCCTGTGGATGCAGTGAAAGGTTCTACTCGTAGGGTTAGTACTGTTAGACTGACTTAGTGAAGAAAGTATTGTCAAACTACCTCACTCGTCACCTTGGCTGGTACGCCTCAATATAGTGGTCCTTTGGGTTCTAATTGGTTTCAGCCCACATAACGTACTGTGGCATTTATTGATTATCCCACCAGCTTCCGAGCTGACTACCCAACAGACTGACAGGTAGCAATGCCGCCGGAGTCTCACTGTTGCTAGTTCCTCAATCTCACTGATGTCATCGGTTTTTAATAGGAGATACCAACTATACAGTCACCCTTCAAGAACTCGCAAACAACTTACCCATCATAGACTAGAATGTATACAAAGTACGCACCACAAACACACTATTTATATAATTTCTGTTCACTCCAGGGTTGCCAACTTTCAGTATTAAGAGTTACCAACTGTGCAGCTACCCTCAAAGATCTCACAAACGATTAACCTAATGTTGACCAAAATTTGTATGAGCATAGGGTTTCTACCAATAGCTGATGTATACAATTTTAGGCCTTCCAGAATCACCGGATGTCGGTAATAGGTGGCAACAACTTTAAAGTTACCCCTCAAAGAAATCGGAAACAACTGAAGCGATTTTAACAAAATCCTGTCCCAACGTAGTACGAAGTTCTAGTCCCCTCCACGGCTTCCAACCGTTATTAATTGCTCTTACCAACTTATGGTTACCCTCAAAGAATCCCAAATGACTGGCCCAATTTTGACCAAATACTCTAGGCCTACGAACCTAGCACGCACCACCAACACGCAATTTATAAAATGTTAGGCATTTCCATACCTGCCTACCATTAATAATAGGCTGTACCAACCTTACAGTTACCCTTGAAGAAATCTCAACCAACTGAATCAGTTTTGATGAAAATTTAAACCCCATCCCAACCCGTAGACCAGGTCTTGTCAGAGCCGGGAATCGTACCCAGGACCTCTTGATCTGGAGTCTTAATACCCCGAGGTCACAAAAGTCAGCGGAGGCCAGTTATTTTGGTTGTGAATATTAACATAACCTAGTAGCGACCCCTCTTATGTTGGGCGGTTTATGTGAATACAATCTTAATATTAACAGCCCCATGTAATTGGACTCCCATCCACGTGTTGACAGACTGAAAGTCAATCATCGCATAGAACTCTCATATGATAAGTTCAATCCTCCATGCCAAAGCCGACAGTTGAAGTCGTGCCATGTGGTGGCTGAACCTGAATGAGCTCAGGGCAGTAATCCCAAAACTGATATTGTGAGTACAAATCCTCTCGAGGTACACACTGCCTTGCAACATACACTACTGAGTTGATCCGTTATTAAACTGTTTTTCTTTGTCATTTCCAGTTAACCGATACTGCAATGTTTCGTCCGTCAGGTAGGACATGAATCCTGGTGGAACCTAAATGTATTCCCTTGGGGATTACATCACCAAGTCGTGTTGAGGGAATCTATCATCTTGTATAACTTCAGCAATAATAATTGGCAAAATTTGTTCGCGGCTTACTTAACCTTTTGATGCCAAGTTATTATGAGTGCTTATGTTAAGAATGCCAATCCAAGTTTAGTGGAGTTTCAAGTTTTGATAACAATTATCTCCTACCTACATTTTTAAGATAAAATATTGAAATTTATTTCCGTAGCTGGCAAATATATTTTAAACGTACTCTTATTAGATGCTAAATGACTAATATGTTGTTTCATTTGATTCAAAACAAAACACTTTTAAAGTTTATCTTTTTAATTCTAAATTGTGAATTTTTATATAATTTTGACAGCTTACACAATCAAAATAGTATTTTTTTAAACCTTACCGTTTTTCATCTTCGTTCATCACCACTTATCTTATTTAGCTCCAAGCAAGAGCGTAAAAACATACGACTACGTCAGTTGACTGCAACTTGTTTAAAGAATACTTATATGAATGCAGTTATTCACGGAACTTCAAAACATCGATATATCCAGAGTGGGAATGTTCCCGGGTTGTTTTGGTTATAACACTGATAGCACTACCTGGAAATAACAATAAAAAATAATATTCAAATCAACGGGGTCCCTGGCATTTTTAGCAAAATCTCCCTCGACCGATATGTCGGTCCCTTGGCACTATAAAGGTTAAACTCAAATATCTTGACATTACGACGTTTGTCTTCAGACTCTGTGCACATTACGTACTATTCATTTAGCACCAGTCATTCTATCATCTATCTATCGTCTGTCATCTATATATTAACATCATTGGCAATATTTATTTTCACCAAGGTCATTTTATCCGGGCTAAGCTATGTCGTAGTGAGAGCAGGAGTCAAGTGTTCTGTAACACGCCTACGCTCTGCAAGTGCTCGGTGACATTTTACACCAATATGGCGAACACTAAATGTGGTATGGAAAATAATGCTATAGGTTAGTGCGCAAATGAATGCTAGGAGCAGGATGGGTCCGTTAATAAAAGTAATAATAATAATTAACTTATTATTATTATTATTATTATTATTATTATTATTATAGTTTTAGTAGGCTAGTAATTATTGTAGCCTGCAACTAACGAGGAGCTTACTGTCGACCAAAGTATTATGTGCACTCGAGTTTGAAGGTTGTTTTTGAAGTAACCCATTGACCTACATAAAATCCAATAACATCATCATTTTCGTCGTTCTATTTTACGTTAGTTCACGTAGGTTTGAAATTTTTAATTCATATATTAATATTTTTTATCGCAGTTGGAACACAAAAAGTGCCCGTTTTTAAGCGTGTTTCAACCATGCGTCACATTCAAGAATTATTATCTCAAATACCCGTCATCAGATCGAATCCAAATTTTAGCACAACGAACACTGGAATGTTGTATAACTGGTTTATTAATTTCAAAATTTTGTGTGTCCTAGAAACAAGGTTTTTATCATTTTTGTACGGTAACTTTTTCTCGGCTCGGAGTGGTTGGAAAATGTAGTTCTTTGTCGCGTTGTAATCCTTATTCATCAAAAAGTTATGCTGTATGACTGTAAAATACGTAAATTAATTCACTTATTTTATATCGGTTTGTATTTGTGCAGGGAGGTGCGCTATGATGCGTGCTGGGCTCCATCTCGGCAACGCTGTACAGTTTTCCCCGATATAAAATAAGTGAATTAATTTACGTATTTCACAGTCATACAGCATAACGTTTTGATGTATAAGGATTACAACGCTATCAAGAACTACATTTTCCAGCCCCCCCGAGCCGAGACTTACAAAAATGATAACAACTTTGTTTCTTGGACACACAAAATTTTGACATTAATAAACCAGTTATACAACATTCCAATGTATATTGTGTTAAAATTTGGATTCAATCTGATGACGGGATTTTGAGATAATAATTCATAAATGTGACGCATGGTTGAAACACGCTTAAAAACGGGCACTTTTTGTGTTCCAACTGCGATAAAAAATATTAAAATATAAATTAAAAATCCAAACCTACATGAAATAACGTAAAATAGAACGACGAAAATGATGGTGTTATTGGATTTTATGTAGGTCAATTGATTACTTCACAAACAACCTTCAAACTCGAGCGCACATAATACTTTGGTCGACAGTAGTGGCTGTAGCGAGAAGCTAGTTTTTCCTCTCTTTGTTTCCCGGTAGGTGTTTTTGCATTGGCATGCACAGTAATTCATCAGCCGTTGCCATTACGTATCTTGGATGGAAGTGTATGGATTGGGACGGCCAGTTATGCATAGTTTATACAATATTTCTCTCCTCCTCCTTCTTCTTTGATGTTCGACAGGCCCGTTAAAAACTGTTCCTTGTTTGCGAAATAAATTCGCTTATCTTCCTTGTTGGTGCATACTTGGAGAAACCTGTAGTAGACGACTATCCGTCAGTGGTTGGAATCGACTAGCGTGCGCTAGGGAGGTACAGGGTATAAAACAGATAGGTCTACGTACATCTCAGTGAATTTGGCTGGGTGCAGTAATAGCAGCTTTTTCTTACTTTAGTGTTTTCTTTTTATGTTTAATTTGTTTCCTGTATATTTTACGGAGACGTCACAAGTATCCCTATGTCCTGGCAGGGAATCGAACCCGGGACCCTTTGGCAAAAGCCTAGCATCTAACACTTTGCCATGTGTCTAGACAGCTTCGGAAAAGCAGATGCGCAATCTAAACCTCTTACAGTATGTGTCGGCAGCTTCTCTGCTTTAGGTGTGTAGCGAGATTATATACTCAACAGGCGAAAGCTGTAGATTGGGCCACTCAAATATTTTGCCTGTGACTCGATCGACCCGCAGCGTATGTGGAGCAAAGAAATTCCAAGGGTTTGGACTGCACATCTGCTTTTCCAAGACAGCCCATCTTCCTCAGCTGTAGGTAATTACTCCCTGTGCAATAGATGCAGAACAAAACGTAGGGATCACTAATCAGGCGTCCTAAGCTGGAGTTTACGTGCAGTAGGGTGGCCAGTTCCTTTCCACTCCTATACCTGCCACAGCATCCAGCAGGTTCCCATTTAGCATCACAAGACTGGAAGACCCCGTACCAGACCACATCAAGACTTTTAAATTCTTGGTTACACCGGGAATTGAACTCGAGACCTCTGCGGTGGCAGCCAACAATGCTATCTGCGCCACAATAGCGCTGGTGTTAATATAGAATTATGAATGTAGCACTGCAATATTAGTACGGAACGTAATTTATTACAATTAGCTGACCCCGGCAAGAAATCTCGCATTTTAACATCATTAACATCATTGTAATAATTGTGCATTAGTCTCGCACAACAGCAATGCTTCATGCGACATAGTTTTGGCAGGGACTATCGTCATGTTTATTTCTTTAAACATTTGTTTGTAAACAAATGGTCGATATTTATGAAATCAGTGTGCAATATTGGGCATTGATCCGGGCAATTCTCTTTCTTTTGAATCCTTATTTGTTAAGTTCGGTTACTTGTGGTGCCCTAAAAGGGACTGAAATAATATATAGATAACGATACCTAAAAAGAACCACCAAAGAAATACACATATATATTTTCTTACACTGGCAAGGGAAATCTAATTTACTTTCAATAAACGCACGGTCTCCTGGTTTGTTTGTTTATTGATTTATTTATTTACCGTATATATTTATTTAAGCATTCCTTACTTCCTTTATTTATTTATTTATTTATTTATTTATTTATGACGCCAGTGAGTCTGTCAGATTAACTAACAAGTAATATTTTTCTTAAAGATGAAGTTTTTTCCGTCTCTTCCAATTTCTCTGTGGATGTTGCATGATGCACTTACGTTCAAATTTCTTGAAAAAGAAAGTGAAATACTTACTGGAAAGTTTTGAGGCTATGTGTTTATAGTACCAAAAACTATATTTCTGTTGGTACCGGTATGTATTCTGTTTTGTGTGGAGATGTACTATACGGGACTTGTAAAAATATCTTACTCTTCATTAGATATACATGCAACCATTTTACAGACAGTTCTTCACTTCAGTAAAACGCCTGGTACATCTGTCTGTCTTCTGTGCGGTAGTAATCAGTTAGGCCTATGTTTCTTTCGGAAGAGCACGTCATTGGAGAGAAAAAATGGAAACGCTTATTACCATGTTAAAGTAATTTGCACAGCAAACAAAGCATGGTAGTTTCTTGGAACGGAAATCTCTCTAATTTAGAAACAGGTGGGCTTCTCGGAGGACGAAGATATGTAATTGAAGATAATCCTCAATTCTTGATCTAATTTAACTGAAATTCAAGTTTCAAATTAGATTCTGTGCAGCTTAAATTCTTGAAACTTGCGATTACCTTCGGTTTGTTCTGCTCACTACGTTGTTAGCTAACAAGTCTGACGAATTGCATGCCAGTTACTTTCATTTAGATAATGTACACTTTTAAAACTGCGGCGTTCTTCAATCACAGTATAAATCTTCTTGTTGGAATTGCAGCCCTTGGGTAGAAGCTAGTTGGGGATTGCCCCGTCTGGAGCGTTGCAGGCTCCACAATTTTAATCCCTGATTAAAAATTAAATAATTTCACGGGGTTGACGTCCTTTTTGAATGGTGTGGTTCTAGAGATCCTAGAAGTTTGAATTCTGCTCACAAAATATTTTTAACGTCCAAATAAATCTACTCTCATGGCTTATCACATTTACGTACCCTTGGAGGTCAATTGTCTCTGCTGGGATTCGAAATCTGGAGCACATGAGGCGAGTCACACAGTCTGCCCAAAACTTACCTATAGTGAGTACGGGAAGTTAATATTTCCGGGTACTGTGACTTAAATCGATTACAGCATGGAAGATATGATTCAGTTACTTACTTATGTTTCGCACGCAGTTTTATTAAAGAAAGCTTCCCAGTCAGTCAACACAAATTGAATAACCCCTGGCACTACAGCCTGTGTAGGGCCTAGGTCTACCAAGCGACCGCTGCCCAGCCATTTGGCCTGCAGATATTGGGGTGACACGTGGTCAGCGCATCGGGTCCAGTCGGCCGTTAATCTTGGTTTTCGTGACCGGGGTACTGCCTCACTGTCAGACAGCTACTCAATTATTGTCCTCACGAGGCTCAGTGCACCCGTTCCAGCCCGTTTATACTGTTATAATTGCTGGATGATCATCTAATTCTAATTACGCTTTATTAGGGGGTCTTCGGGCTGTAGCTCAAACAATTTCTTATGAAGTAAGATTTGCTTTAATTTTATTATCAATTGTGTTTCTTATTGATGGATATTGTTTATTAAATTTTGATAATGTATCAAAATCCCTGATGGAGCCGGGAATCGAACCAGAGGCCTCCGGATGAGAGGCAGGCGCGCTACCCCAACACCACGGGGCCAGCTTTAGTCAACACAAATTGGGCCCAATTATATTGGGCGGGACACAAGTATTTACATACCCTAACCTGAGAAAAACGAGATATTATTACAAACTAACACGCTTTTATGTACAAAATGGGGTAGTTAAGTACTTGTTACCCACCTAATGTAATTGGGCACAATTTGTGTTGACCTATTAAAAAGCTTTCTTCAATAAGTTAGAATTAGGCGACACTGAAATATGACTTCTATCACTCCAATCATTATACTTTGTCTTAGAGATTCCTAAAAATTCTTAAAGGGATATTATGACTATTGGGAGAGCTCTTTGTAGAGATTCTGAAAGAGAGTTGACCGATCTGCCATTTCCTTTCTTTCGTCACGGCTGTGCCTCCCGTATATTAACTGTTTTTACTTTACTTCTTCCAATCACGTGTATTCATTTAGACTTTCCATTCAGTCAAAAGATCTCTGTGTGACTACTTTATGAATACAACTTATTTATTTGAAACTCTAATAACTTACGTTACGTGAGTTGCTTGCTTAAAGTGGCTGTATAATGAGCTTCCAGCTTAGTCTAGAAACTAAGTCATACCATAGGGGATTTCAAGAATAAGAAACTTGAATATTAGTGTGCATTCCAAATGCTGCCTTCATATCCGATATTATCGTCCAGTAAGAGTTACTGAAACAAATGAACAGAGGCCATTGCTGGTAATCTTTATAAATAAAGTAAGCCTTCTGTCTGAACATTTACGTCGAGTACGGACAGTATGTGGTGAGGCTTCAAGGTTTCCAGCCACGTTTCAGCGACAGCAGTCACTCGTCTTCCGCCGTGCTGTCGACATCGCATGTTAATGCTAAAATCTGTGCATGCAATCGTCTTGAGCTCAGCGCAGTTAAGTGAGGGGTGTCTCTCTTGCAGCTCCTCATCACTCATACCGTACCGCGACCTTGAAGCCTCACCATATACCATCCATATAAAATAAAATTAATTCATAGAATTACATTTCTCGGCAGAGTTGGGAATCAAACTCGGGCGTCCGCGGTAACAGCCAAGAATGCTAGCCACTACGCAACGAGGTGGACCTCAAATAAATACCCATAATGAACTTTTACAAATAAGCACTGCACTACATAACGGATCAGTACGATTTGAGCCATATGGTGATGGGGCAACTAATGGATGATAAATCTCATAGCCACTAACTCTTGCACAGTGACCAACAAGAAATACAGTACAGTATATTGGATGTAATTGGAGGCAGGTTTCTGTCTCACTGTTGAACAGTGCACTTTGTATGAACTCTCATCTCATTGGTATGGTAATCATTTATTAGCGGCTTCGGTGGCGTAGTTGGTAGCATGCTGAACTGTTGTTCCTAAGATCGCGAGTTCAAACCCGGCCGAAGTCGTCGGAAGTTTTAAGAGCGTTAAAATCCATCAGTAGGTCTTCCATCGGAGGGGAAGTAAAGCCGGCGGTCCCATGTCATAGATTTATGACATTTAAAAGATCCTTCCGCTAACTAAACTCGGGTGAAACTAAATTTCTAGATTAGATTTCGTTGAAACGCTCTATCAGAGTTCCAACGTTCATCACTAGGTGGCAGTGACATCTCGTAGCGAAAGTTGGAACTACCTGAAATTGAACGGAACTTGTAGCTCACCCCATGGGTGTTCGCTTGAAGCAGCTACAGCCTTTGGTGTGCCAAATATGTCCTCGGACACTCCCGGCACTAAAATCCATACGCTAAATAGAAATAATTTATTAATTATTAATGCATGTGAAATTTTTGAAGTGAAATGCTATGTCCTGTGGTTCGGATTCCACGTTAAAAGGAGGTCCCGTGGCTCATAATCACAAGATTCACGGTCACGTGAAACTACAATCTTCCTTCCTTCCCTTATTAATTCTTCTTTGATGGGCGTAGCGAACGACCGGTAAGCTGCTGTGATATGTTCTTGTTCTCTACCTTAACCTACTCACTTTAGAGCAGCAATTCGCTAACACATCTCCCCCTATCTGGGAGGTAAAGTAAATAGGGGAGGAGGTCGAGTGTAGACGGAGCCATCTAAAAATCCTCTGGTGCAGTTTGATCCTCTTGGCAGATAGCCCCCACGTCTGGCTCCAGTTCTCTCTGAATCTATAGGGTCAGCATTCACACTTCCTGTGATATTAAATTGGCAAAGCTTGTCATTACAAAGTTTTAACGCATGTATCGTTTGCGAGTTGGCACATGATCTATTTGCCAGTTTTCATTTCATGTATAATTCGAACGCAGAGATGAATATGTCCTTCTGATAACGAAAACATAATGCTCCAAGTTTACCAGAAGAAGAGGTAGAGCTGATGTTGCAGTTTGCGTCTCAATTGTTTTATTTAATTTCTTGCTGTGAATCTTCAATCTAGCATAGCTCACAGCAGCTTACCGGCCGTTTGCTACGCCTATGGAAGAAGAAGTAATACATGATTCTAACACCAGTGAGAGTAGAGAGTATTGTGTCACAATGCATACGAACCGTGTAAGTATGAGAACTATGATCGACTTTCAGAGCCACCACCTTAGCTCGCCTGACTTGACAGAACTGAGCAGGAAAAGTTCAGGGGCATGAGCTGGGACCAGGTCAATTCTGAGTACAGTTTCCTTCCAGATGTTTCATACTTACTCCTCAGAAGGGCTGGGGGGCTTCCTTACCCACCTCCTTATCTGAGTGTGTTAAGCCGGACTCCACGTTAAAGGCTGGGAAGTTACGCCATTGGAGATCCTAGCTACGAATACTGGCCTTGTCGGCGATCATCCTCAGTGTTATTACCCATTTAAGATTTGATTGCCGCTGAGCGTAGCTGCGCCAGCGTTTGTTGATTATTGTAGCCGGAGCCCCGCGGGGTGAATCGGAAGACACAGTGATGACACAGTGCAGTCTGCACATAAGTCAAGCAGCATTGCGCGCGCTATATGTCTTAGAAGCGCAGATAAGCGTCATGTCACCACGGACAGTTAACCTATGACTGAAGCTACTGGAGCTGAGTCACATCCCACTCGCACAACTGTACCTGTCAACGAAGCGGAGTGACGTGTGATACAAGTAACCAGAGAATAATTCCCATCTCAACCGCTGGCAATCAATTCGTGAAAGGGTAATAATCATCGTCATTATGTCACTCTCACTCCACGAAGATGCCATTATGTCACTCTCACTCCATGAAGATGCAAGAATGGTACCTGCGTGCTGTACATAACCCTTTCTAGAACCCAATAATTACAGTTATACACACAACAAGCATACCACATAGAACAAGTTGCCAGGCAGATTCCACGCACATTCAAGTACGAGGGGATGATGATAAAGCTGTCCCGAGCTACTAAATGAAGCAACAACTCTTGCTGGAGATGGATAGCCGCGCCTTGCTACGAACAAGCCAGCCTTTCATATGAAGAGTGGCATAAATTATTAAATGGGTATTAATCAGTGTTTTATACGTCTGTTAGACAAAGGCTGGCGGCGGGTGAGAAGGGGTGTGGCGCACCTGAATGGGAATGAACTTCACTGTTGACCCCGTCTGTTCGCTGCCAGGAACACCAGGCGTTAGCTCAGTTCTCTTGTGTACAACTTATTTAAACCTTTCATTTACTCAAGACGCATGCGCACGTAGGGCTTGAATGACCAGAAGTGACACTGTCATTGGAGATTTACCCACTGTATATTTGACTAGGGATGGAGGCTTGAGTGTCCAGAAGTGACACTGTCATTGGAGATTTACCCACTGTATATTTGACTAGGGATGGAGGCTTGAGTGTCCAGAAGTGGCACTGTCATTGGAGATTTACTCCCTGTATATTTGACTAGGAATGGAGGCTTGAGTGTCCAGAAGTGGCATTTTCATTGGAGATTTACCCTCTGTGTATTGGACTAGGGATGGAGGCTTGAGTGTCCAGAAGTGGCACTGTCATTGGAGATTTACCCCCTGTATATTTGACTAGGGATGGAGGCTTGAGTGCCCAGAAGTGACACTGTCATTGGAGATTTACCCCCTGTATATTTGACTAGGGATGGAGGCTTGAGTGTCCAGAAGTGGCATTGTCATTGGAAATTTACCCACTGTATATTTGACTAGGGATGGAGGCTTGAGTGTCCAGAAGTGGCACTGTCATTGGAGATTTACCCCCTGTATATTTGACTAGGGATGGAGGCTTGAGTGTCCAGAAGTGACACTGTCATTGGAGATTTACCCCCTGTATATTTGACTAGGGATAGAGGCTTGAGGTTCCAGAAGTGGCATTGTCATTGGAAATTTATCCACTGTATATTCGACTAGGGATGAAGGCTTGAGTGACCATCAGTGTCATTCTCATTGGAAATTTACCCTCTGTGTATTGGACTAGGGATGAAAGCTTGAGTGAGCTGAAGTGACATAGTCATTGAAGACCCTCTGTATATTCGACCAGGGATGGAGGCATAACGTAGGGCTAAGTGATGCAGTCGGTTAAGCATTGGCCTTCAGAGCCCAATATAGCGGCTTCGATCCTGACTCAGTCTGAGTTAACCAGGAAGTGTAGAATCACCGCAAAATATAAACCATTCAAGTGCAGGAGTGCTGTTCCGAAATCTAGTCCTGGACAATGGCTAGTAGAACTGCTAAGTCAGTGATATAATTAATGTGATAATTAATGTAATAATTAATGGACTGCTCAGGTCCAAGCTCTGTGAACTTACAGGGTGAGGTGAAGTGGCAGGCGGGAAGAGAAGGGACTGTCAACAGCCGGCTATGTCATCTGGAAATCATGTATATTCCAATACTGCTAACATAGGGCCGTTGCTCAAACTACTGTGGTGTTGCGAATGAGTGAGTGAGTCACCGACCAATGTATTTGATTCTGTTACTACGCACGGACCGGGAGCCCTCATCACTCGTCACCATCACTCCTCATAGTCCGCGATCCACATTCCTCTCAGGTTCACGGAGCTTGGACTCGAGCAGTACGATTAAGATTACCATAGGCACAAGAACAACATTGAAGTCCGCTTCAAGGGGGCTGCTAACCGAATTGTGACTGGCCCTTGTTACACTACTCTTACGTGTTAAGGCGCTATCCGTACAACGCCGAGTAGAACAGCTAGGTCAATAATATAATGAATGAATTCGATTATTTGTGGCTGTCAAGAAATGCACAAGATTACGATTAATTTAGTTCTCTTTTTGCACTGTTGAATACTGCGTACACTGAAGTGATTCTCCTTAATGGCATAAAAACATTTCCAGACTCCTGTAAGAAATGAACGTAATTGAGACAAATGAGTCCTGTGGCTGCTGAAGAACAAACACTCTTTACTTATAAATGGCTCTTCCTAGACTTACATTCTCTCTCTCTCTCTCTTGAAACATCTGTTCGTTGCACATTCCATGTCTGGTTTTCTATTCTTTTTCTTTTTTCATCATTGTCCTTCCCTGATATATTTACCAACTGCATCACCGACAAGGGGGCTGCGTAGCGCAGTTGGTAAAGACACTGAGCTTCTAACTGAAAAGGAGTGGGTTCGACCCCCACCCTGGTAGTGGATTTTAGAAACAAAACTACCTCTTTCGGAAACGCAAATGCCCTGCGGTTCAGCCTACACCAGAAATGAGTGCCAGGAGCAAAGACGGCAGCGCGTGGAGCTGACAACTCCATCCCTTCTAGAGCTGTTGTCACAATTAGAGGAAGCCTCTGCCTTCAACTACTCCCAGGGCCACCATGGCCTGTACGGAGATGGCTTTGCTTTGCATCACCGACATCTTAAGATTCTTACTTTTGATCCCATCTTGCATATTGTTGTCGTCGTATGTTGGTGTTGTTTGTTGGTATAGGGGTTATACTATTTGGGGTTGAGATTGGGCAGGAGGCAGCCGTAACATTGAGTTAAGAACCATCCGGGCATTATCTTCGAGTAGAAGTGGGAAGTCACTTCTAGGATGGCTGAGGTGAGAATCAAATCCAGTTCCGCAATACAACCCTCGAACAAGAGTTAAATTCCTTGGCATAGCCAAACCCGAACCTCAGGGGTGACAACCAGGATTGCCATTAAAATTGATCTCCACCAAATTAAAATAACCATCTCTCATCACTGCAGGCTTGCAGGCTACATTATTGGAATTTAAATATTACTCTAAAATGTTCGGCAGTAATTTACAAGTAAAATTATCTATTTCCACCTCCAAAATGTGTTGTGGATAGCATTATTACGTTTCGGCTGCCAAGGATTTAATAGTCGTTGTATGGTCTGGAACAGGCTTTCCCAATAGGAACGCGCCATGTGCTGTGGAAAGCGGAGCAGCAGCAGCGGAAATAAATCTCCACCCCACCGCATGTAAACTTTGGCTCAGGATGCCTCTTTAGTGGAGATATGACACTCAGATTATTATTTTTTTAAATTATGAGCAGGCAAAACTGCAAAATTTAATCATTATTAGTGGAGTAATTCCGTTACCTGTAATTCGATATTTACCTTCATCAGTCTGCATGATCATTAAAGTATGCTATATGGTACGTGGTTTGGAATATATACATCCATTACCCATTACGATCTTTCACCAAGCATTGATGCACCAAAACAATTTTGCATGCAAATGATAATGAATGTCAAATTGCTGGTAATGGAATTAAACCTGTTTAATTAATTTCAACAACATATGCTGTGTTGATAGCCTGTTTATTTTTCAGTTACAATACTCCAAAATATTTTCTACATTATTCATGTAATGGGAGCGTGGTAATAATTCATGCCAAATTAAAATGAGATTCTCGAAATTGCGTGTTGTTGTTTGAATTACTTTGGCTGTTCATAAAAATGTGAAGCCATTTTTTCAGTGTTAGCGTAATACATTCCATGTAAAGATCAGTCAGTCAACGTGCAGTTATCTTGGACGGTTAGTAATAATACAGTATTATCTACTCAAAACATTAGAAATGAATACTGCAAATGATATACTAACAAATTATGTACACGTCGCCACATAAAATAATTACGGGGACATGATTCGTTTGCTATTCGAACATCTTCAGACCATAATTCATTACGGTATTAAGCTTACGTGTATAGCCTATGGATTTATATATAGGGAGTACTTGGCCATATTATTAATCATAGAAACATGCTTACAAACATTTCACAGTACCTGTAATGTCGATTATGGCTCACATACAATAGCAGGTTCAAGTTTATACTGCGATACATACTGTACGTGCCTAGTGGATATGTTTAGTGTAGTTCATGGCGTCACGGATGATGTGCGGAAGTTGATGTTCGTTTGTTTGTTGTTTTGGCTTGAATTGCTGCAATTTTGTTTGTTGTATTAGGTTTCAATGAGAGCGTCGTTATATGCCAATGTAGTGGCAAGTGTTCAAGTGCGAGGTGGGGTGGTGTGATCACACATTAATTTTAGTTGTTCAATGTAATTGAAAAGTTGCACTGTACTATTTTAAAGCCATTGGTCGCTACATGATTAAATGACTGTCTGGACGAAAATTACTGCTTGTCTTACAAGCAAGGGGGCACAACTTCACATCCGCATTTTTGTCAGTCATTATTGGGTACCTATTACCTTACTTTTCACATCCTGCAAAATTGATGAAAATGTAGACTCATGAGATCCATCCGCGCAAGTGTGCGTGTGTGCCCGTCCGTGTGTGTGTGTCAACTCCTAAACCTTTGCAGCCATCGAATCCAAATTTGATGTGAATAAAGATCTAAACCAGGACACCTCGCGGCTATATTTGAACATGCTGTCAGTGCTACCAACTGCTGAAAAAGAACAATTGAAGATTGAACTCTATGTTGGATATCTCTGAAAATATGCATGGAAGCTATTCCAAAATTAGCACACAATAATATTTCATGTTAATTTTCCGAAGCCCATACATAACAGTGTTGCCAACATGATTCTACGCGTGGTAAATGTTTAACTGCATGTAATTTCCATAACATTTAACAGAAAACTAACCCATTTTATATATACAATGTATACCGTAAGGGATTTAATTGTGTACATTTTCAGTGTTAGCATTAGTTAGTTATTGTTTCAAGGGGCGGGACATCGAGCTCATTTGC
Source organism: Meconema thalassinum (assembly GCA_946902985.2). Lineage (NCBI taxonomy): Eukaryota > Metazoa > Arthropoda > Insecta > Orthoptera > Tettigoniidae > Meconema > Meconema thalassinum. The sequence goes on along the minus strand of OX336389.2, from coordinate 1,221,292,857 downwards.
CCTTAACTGAGTGATTACAGCAGCAATTATAAGGGTGTAGTGATTGCAATATTCCTAAATAAAACAAAGATCATTTTATTGGTATAAGGAAATCCCAGGATCTTTCTCTTAAAAGAATAGCATTTGTAATGTGACTTCTATTACATACTAATCTGACACAACGAGAAATAGCAGTCAGTTCAGGCATACTCAGACTTCTGTGCATCGTGCATCGTACAGGTTGTTGTTGATTCATTTGAAGGGCTGGGGCATCGTGGTCATTCAGCCCCGTGTACTTGGGTGTGTGTAGAATTTGTCTGATAACCTATACTATTGTTGTATTGTAATTTGGGTGAGGATTGGAAAGGAGGCGGCCGGGGCCTTAAATTAGAAACCACCCCGGCATTGGCCTCGAGTAGAAGTGAGTAAACCTTGGAAAACCACTCCCAGGATGGCTGAAGTGGGAATCGAACCCACCTCTTCTCAGTTTTGCCTCACGAGGCTGAGGGTGCTCCGTTCTAGCCCTCAGACCAGAATTAAACTTCTTGGCAGTGCCGGGGGTCAGAAATGGAGAGCTTCCATGCAGAGTTTAACAATTGGTCTGGTGCTGTAGTATAATTAAATATAACTCGTCAATGTTATGTATTTAGATTATTTAAAATCAGTCCTGGCTAGCCGTTATTATATTTTACATAGAATCGTACTTTGGTGACTAAAATTAATTGGATTTTTGTACACCTCGAGGCTCATATCATTGCGTGGTGTGGGTGGGCGCCAAAGAGATGTGGTTACGGGTGACATTTCACGCCAGGATGTGAAGTAACCTGATCCACAGCCCTACAGACACACACACACACACACGTGCATGTTCCACTTGTGGTCTGTGGCCCGCCTCATCTCAATGATAGCGGCACGGACTTCTTTCCTTTCGCCACAAACGAAATATTTCAGCGATAATATGCACACTCCTTTTGCGTGACTCATTTCTATTGTTGTTGCTGCTTCGTGTAGTGGCTTGGGACACCCTGGAATTTATCTTAAATCCAACCAATGTTATTGCGTGTAGCAGTGTTTGCAATTGTAATTTTGAGGACCAAGGATTGAGAATTGAGATATATGCTCAGAAATTTGAAATAAGGTACCATCCCTGGCATTTGCTCCGAGTGAGATGGCTGCTATATCCGACGCGCTGACCACGCGTCACCCCATAATCTGCATACCAAATGGCTGGGCAGCGGTCGCTTGGTAGGCCTTTCATGGGCTGTAGTACCACGGTGGGGGAGATGGCTGCTTTAACCAGGAGTCGAACCTGGGATCTCCGAGCACCAGGTACTTAGTCAAGACGCGAAGCGTGCCTTAGACCGCTTGGCTTAGCTAGTGGACATAACATAATTTAACATGGCTATCGAGGTAGACTTAATGTATCGTCATCGTTGTTGTTGTTGTTGTTGTTGTTGTTGTTGTATAGGCCTACTTCTCTTCTTTGGGTTGATTTTTATTAATTTGGATATCTTGCTCGTCAGTAGTACATGTGATATCTTTGTTTGTAGACTATTGGTCAATTTTGATAGGAATTGCCTAGAGTGGTTGAGGACTCGCATAAATAAATACGATGTTTTTACGTCATTTAAATGCAGTAGAGACTCCATAAACAATGTAACTTTTGTCAAATATTATGTAATATGAAAATGTTTCTCATGCTCATTGGAATTCTCATCTCTTGAAACGTAACCATTTTTTGTTTGACTTACGGTTTAAACTGTGAAATATCGTTTTATAAATCGCTTTCCTCTTTAAGATTCGTTTTGATTTGAGTATCTTGGTCATCCCATTCTTGGAGTAATACTGTATATAGGCTACCCTACTTGACTTCTTTATAACTAACATTATCTAACCATGAGCTCTTGATGTTTGTTACTCTACTTGTGAATCACTCATCTCGATCGGGAAGCAACCGCTACGTGCCTCTGGTCCACTGAGTCGCTCAGTGGCTTTGAACCGTGTCTGCTGACACTTGTCAGTAAATTATGAAACGGGACTTATTAATCTGTTTATGCGTTGAATATTTTGTAAATGCAATTCGAGAGTGCAGCAAGAAGCTAACTTTTAAAGGCATAGGCGCTATGCAAATTCCAAACGTATGATGCAGATCAAATAGAAGGTGTAAAAATGCGGGAGTTACTGTATATTGACGGCAAGCGTTTTTTTTTTTTCATTGAGAAAGTATCACAAAAGTGATATGAAGGGAAGATAAAGTGAAGTGAGCACTCGTGTAGATTATGAAGTACCTAATTGAAATCACTTTACACCATGCTTTGTTTTGAGCTCTTACGTATTCTTTTCTTTTGGTATTCATATGCATCGAACGAATAAATTTAGGATAATTTCATTGAAACACGTATTGAATATAAAGAAGCACTCTTGGCTGTCGCCTTGGAGGTTCAGATTCGATTCCTGGCTCTGCCAAGAAATTTAATTCAGGACCTAGTGCTGAAAAGTGAGGCAAAACTGAGGAGAGGTGGGTCGATTCCCACCTCAGCCATCCTGGAAGAGGTTTTCCGTTGTTTTCCACTTCTACTCCAGGCAAATGCCGAGGTGATTTTTAACTTAAGGCCACGGCCGCTTCCTTCCCAATCCTCACTTGGTAACAAATGCGCATACCTCAATAACACAGTTTGTCAGACACATTCTACACCCAAGTACACGGGGATAAATGACCACTATACACACACCCAAGTTCACGGAGATAAATGACTACGACGTCCAATCACCCCAAATGAAACAACAACTAACTTGCATCAGTATAAAATAAATGAACAATAAAATTAATCGTGTTCTACAACTGCTTTGCACGCACAGATTTTCGGTAATTTCAAGATTGTCAAAAATCACCGACTTGGATTCTCAGTGCATTAACGTGTAAGGTCATTGGGTGAGGTTATCTTCAGACTCACGAGACGAGTTGGTTTGAAACACACCATCAACCGTCTGTGAAAAGGTTTTCCGTGGTTTCCCATTTGCAACTCCAGGTAATTAAATGCTGTAGTGGTTCCTTCCAATGGGGCAGAGACGCTTCCTTGCATCTCCTAGCCCGATGTCATTTATTTCATTTCTCATGAAGGCTTTTGATGAGGCAGGCATCAGTGAGGGCATCCAACCGTAAAAACACGTAGAAACTAATCTCACTTCATCGACAGCGACGGTCCCCTAGAAACTTTGTTATTGTTGGTTTTTTTCTTTTCAGTTGTGGAGATTGGACATCGTGGTCGTTTAGCCCCATGTACTTGGGTGTAGGCCTATGTGGAGTTTGTCTGATAACCTGTGTTTTAGATCGTCCGTATTTGTGTGTGTATTTGTAATTCACTTGAGGATTGGGAAGAAGGCGACCGTGGCTTTAAGTTAGAAACCATCCCGGCATTTGCCTGGAGTAGAAGTTTGGAATCACGAAAAACCACTTCCATGATAGCTGAGGTTTTGCGTCACGAGGATAAGTAGACACCGTTCCAGCCCTCAGACCAGAATGAAATTTCCTGGCGGAGCCTGGAATCGAACCCGGACGTTTGGGCTGACAGCCAAGAATGCTAGCCGCTACACCATGAGGAGGTCCCGTAGAAACCGGGATGATAGGCTATGAGTTAGTAAAAATAAATTGTCATTTCACAGAAATGATTAGGCATGTTGCACTGTGATCAAACTTACAGTACCTCTGAAATGAACAAGGACAACTCGTGTGTAACCTAGCACTGGGCTGAAGCTTGTGAACCGTATAAGCATGACTGAACCAGACCCAAGGAGCTAACTTCTCGCTCAAGTTCACCTTATTGTACAAGATGTGAAACATGCTACGCTTTATTAGTTTGAACGTTGATTTTCTTTGTTTTTCCAAGTTACGGCTAGTGAGGTGGAACATTCACATGCATAATCACAAGTCGTCTACTCTACTCGGCCATCAACCGCGAGAGTTCTCCTTGCAATTCGTTGGAATATGAGTACTGTAACACCCTGCCAGTAGGTTGTCCATGCGCGGTTCAATTGTTAATGATCGTTTCGTTGTTATTGTTGATTGATTTAGGGGCTTTGCGACATCGTGCTCTGTGCACTTGGGTGTGGGTGGAATTTGTTATTCTGATGGCTGCGTTAGTATGTGTATTTGTAATCCCCATGAGGATTGCGAAGGAGGCGGCCGTGGCCTTAATTTAGGAGCCATCTCGACATTTGCCTGGAGTAGAAGTGGGAAATCATGGAAAACCACTTCCAAGATGGCTAAGATGGGAATCGAACCCACCTCTTCTCAAGCTAAGTATACCCCGTTCCAGCCCTCAGACCAGAATAAAATATATATTTACGGTATATACACTATATATATATATATATATATATATGGAGGGGGAGTGAGGCGTGGTGTCTCAGCGGTCAAGCTGTTGGCCTCCCACCAAGGTAGACTGGGTTCGATTCCCGATCAATGCATGTGAGATTTTCTATGTGAAATGCTATATCCTGTGGTTCAGATTCCACGTTAAAAGGAGGTCCCGTGGCTCATAATCGCTTGATTTACGGTTACGTAAAACCTACACGCTTCCTGCGCGGTTAGAATTAAATATCATGGCAAAGCCGGGGTGACAGCTAAGAATGCTAACGCTACAGCACCAGGTAGTCTGGTAATGATTGTACTTGGACATATACCGTATATAAATAATCTGTCTGATAATTGTGTTCTCGTAGTATGTGTAGTAGTGTGCGTATTTGTCATTGAGGTGACTGTTGGGAAAAGAGTCAGCCGTGGAATTAAGTAAGGAACCATCCCGGCATTTGAGAAGTGGTTAACCACTTCCAGGATGGGTGAGGAGGGAATCGATCCCACTTCTTCTCAATTTTGCCTCATGAGACTGAGTGTACCTCATTCCAGTCTCAATCAAGAATTAAATTTCTTGATAGAGCCGGGAATCAAACCCGGACCTCTGGGGTGACAACCAAGAATGGTAGCCGCTTCGTCACGAGGTGGTCTCTGCTCCTTTAAACCTAATAATTAAGTAACCCTTGTCCATCCAGTTTTCGCTCACGTACAAAATAGTTGGTATGAACACTGAACGATGAAGACGCAGTAGTCACCCTTAAGGTGTGTGTGTGAGAAAGAGGGTGTTTCATCACAACCTTCAGGGTGGACTCAGGCACTCTTTCGTCGTTGTTTTGCGAGACGATATAATTATATACCACAGTTCATGGTGTGGTACCTGTTGTTTGGTTCGCGTGTTTAATGCAATTCTGAGGGCTGTGAATGAGCTGTTGATCCAAACAACCTCGCGGTCAATAAGTGCTCACGTCAAAGGTGGTGATGCACCAGTAAAGTCTGTCTCTAGCGGATATATATTCAGCAGGCTTTTGTGGTTCACTTCGATGTATGGCATTGACAAAAATCATGTTGAACATAGCTTTCCCTCATTACTTTCAGGCAAATGCTAACGTTGCATCTCATTTGAGTCCTGAATACTTACACCTACAATCTATACTTCCAAGTAGCTGATGATTATGTTGTCCCCAACCTTTATAACTGAATAACTAAACTAAGAATTCATTTAATTGATTCACTAGTGTGATTCCTTTTGTGGATTATGAAGTCTTAAAAATACCCAGTTTCACTGGACAATCTGATCATGTGGTTCTTATTGTGGTATTTTATATGTGTCACTGTGAGAGCTAGATTTGACGAATTATCTTGTGTACATCCGGCAGCCCGTCCCACTCGTCAAGTATTGCGCTGGTTGATTAGCTTGGAATGCGGAGCAAGATGACCATACTCTATGCTTATCTAACATGCATACCCGGGGCACTTCGGACCAAAGCCTAGTACGCTAACCATTTAGCCACAAAGCCGGACATGATGATGATGATAGTTGTGGAGTTAAGGAGATTAACATCGAGGTTATTAGACCGGTATGAAAATGTACCCCAGAATATGAAATACGGTACTACCCCAGAGAGAATGTCTATGTAAGAAATCGTTGTTTTTTCTATACAGAGTAAACGTGGAAAACTAGAGCAAAATCACATTCAGAATGGCACCTGTCGTATTAAAGTAGTAACAGTTGCAATTGACGTTATCTGACGTGTTTAACGTTTATTCTTTGCCCTAAGTGGGATAAGAACTCGGGTGTTGGTTCTCTCTCGTTGTCGGGAACTGATTTTTGAAAGCTTAAATTCCAAAATTACTTGAGATAAATGATTTGTAATTGAAGTTTCTGTGTATTCGTTGAGGCCTACGAATATTTTCGTCCTTGCAGATGTTTTCTATTTCTCTAATGAGCTAACGTATTCCCATCAAGAGTCGTCTTTTTCACCCATGGACTTGGCTAAGAAGCAGGGCACTAGGAATCAGCGCGCGTGTTGCTCTGGTTTCTTGTCGACTCCCGTCAGCAATTCAGCTTAAGCCACTAATCGGCTGAAGTATTAAAGCGAGAACCAAGAGATGGAGCGAGGTTAACGTGGAATGATACAAGCCCACTGATTGGGATTGGTATGATGCCCAGACACTTAGAACAGCTTCTATCAAATTACTTTCTTTAGATTTAGTCGAAAAACGTTTACCAATGGAATCGCATTCGTACGGAATTGTTTCAGTTATATTATCTTGAACCAGATTACCGGAGTTCTAAGGTAAAATTCGGTGGTGAAGGATATCATATCTGTTAGTAGCTCTTCAGTCGGTCAACACGGGTGTGCCCAATTGGATTGGGATGGGAATTAATTTCTTAGTGCCTAAAACAAATTAGATCACAATTTGTATTTTATTAAGTGTCTAAATAATTCATGTAATTTATTATCGTGCTGGAAGCCATTTTACAGTGTTGCCTTAGTAATCGAAATTTAATGTTTTTCAGTCGGTCAACACGATTTTACCCAACCGTAATGAGTGGTTCCCTAATCCTGAAAGAAATGTACATGATATTAATAAATACACTCGGATGACCAGTTTCGATCGTCAAGCGATCATCATGAGATGCTTTACACTTAGGCTATTATACTGTATCTATGTCTACAAGTATGGGTTATGATATTTACAATATATGCACTTATTTAGTTGCAGTAGTAATTAAACTAGCACAACTAGTCAAGATATGTGGTTTTTTGTTGAGATTTTCTTCAGGATTAGGAAACCATCCATTACGGTTGGATGAAATCATGTTGACCCCGACTGAAAAAAAATGATCATGTAATTTATTTCATGTAGGTATTAGGAAATTAATTGTAATCCACCGCCCAATCTAATTGGGTATACCCGTGTTGACCGACTGAAAAGCTTCTACTAATGGATAACTTAGGCAACACTGAAAAATGGATTCTAATATTACAAGATGTATATCATATTCCAGATGCTTTGTACCTTCATTCAAAACGATTCCTGATGAATTAATAACCTCTAAATTTGACAAATTATGTCACGAGTCCTATTTAATTTAATGGTTAACTTGAAGGTGGACCAAACAGCTGAACTCGGGAAAGTTTTTTTTTGAAGCGTGGGAAGGCATCCTTCAATTTGTAATATGAAAATATATTGATGATTGATAAGTGAATACTCGACAATATTATTTGAATAATAATAATAATAATAATAATGTTATTGGTTTTACGTCCCTTCTGACTACTGCGGATTTTAGAGATGCCGGGGTGTCTGAATTTTTCTCCGAAGGGGATCTTTAACGTGCCAGTAAATCTACTGACACGGCTCCCTCACATTTAAGCACCCTCAAATGCCAGCTAACAGCAGGCGAGAACGTTACAGCTGAGCCACACAGCCAGTCAAGATTATTTTAGTTTCCCCACTTGTGAAGGTACAGTACCATCATATCCCAGATGAGCCTACATCTCATAGTAAACTATGATTAGTTGCTTTCGTTCATCATCATATCTATTGCTGGCTCTCCTAGCTTCGAACCAGGAAGATTGCAACATCTAAAGGATGATATGTGAGATATATCGGGAAATACAATAATATCAATAATAATAATCGTATGATATCCACTAACTGGTGTAAATCTTTCGAGTAGTAGCCATCTAGGAGATCTACTCTCCAATCTTCACCCTTCATTTTGCTCCGCCATCTAACAGAGGAGCTGTTGCTGAGGTTTAATTAATTTTGTCTTGTATACACCAAATGCAATACTAGGGGTCTTTATGAGCTGAAATCTTACGACTCAGAGTGCCGTGAATTTTACTCGCCTTTCAGAAATCTGAGTGCTTTGGTCAGCAATTAATCCCAAAATCTTGGGATCAGGATGTTATCACGCTACCTGATGCACCGGGAGAGCTGGAATACGAGTATAGGCGAATCTACGTAATGTAATAGCGACTAGCTGTTTAACTCTACCAAACACCGGAGCCTCAATAAAACTACTCGCATCATTGATGAAAAAAAGGGAAGACATACCTCAAGAATTGTTTGGAACCGGAGCCATGATCGACCGGACGTGGACTACTGCCACCTTTGAGTTGAGGCATGTGGTTATCCGTCTGGCGGTCAATGGTTTTCACCACCTTATTTGTATCAACAAATATTTCCATGAACCTACAGTGACGTGTGTATGCCAACTATGTGGACAAGCATGTGAACGCTACCACTTAGAGCTCTGTAGTAGAAGAACGCAATCTATCAAAGACTATGCAATTCAAGGCGCCAGAGTGCAATTTTAGTGTACTTGTTGTTGTTGTTGTTGTTTATTTTGTTCTTCTTCTTCTTGTTCTTTTTCGATTGCAATTTGGCTGCAATAAAAGTATTACATTTTTGTGAGATTTTGACTTGCGACTGGAGGGAAATAAAATAAAATTTCTACTGGCAAAACCCATAAGGAAGCTCCGAGTTTCTTCCATCTCCAGCTTGGTTCTATTCGAAGGAATACTAGTCTGAGTGGTTCCTCAGTTTAGGGGCTGCGATAACGCGGTCATGTGGTTACGTATAAAATATGACTCTAGTTTCATCATTTTAAATGATCTTGTCGACTTCGTCGTTACGCTGGGGTCTGGCGTTACGTTACGGTGACGGGACGAAATGTACCCAGATGCACTGTGGTGTGTGACGTCATAGTACCGCTTGGTGCATGTGCTCCCCGACAATCTCTACTTCGTTAGTATAAGACAAAAATCCCCGATTCTTGGGTGTCACGGGTAATCTCGAGAAACACTGGCTGGATGTTGATGCGGTTTTCACCATTCTGTAAAGGATATCTCGAGGAAAGATTCTGTAGAAAATAATTTATGTATGATCAAAGGAAGCCAAGCAGTAACGATTTCAGTGAAAAAGTCGAAAACAAACTTGGCGTCCGTGCGCTTCTTAAGCTTACGCTGGGCAAACCGTTAAAAATAGCAATATACTATGAGCGTAAGAATTGGTCAGCATGACAAGTTCTACAAAAAAGTCCGCGAGAGCATATCTCTATCTCCAATACATCGCCCACTATAAGTGTTTTTAGACTGGATGGAAGGGGCACGTCCCCGCGTGCTCTAGTGAGCGTGACGGCATCCCGCGCGCTTGACCTTGCTTTGCCCTTGGTTTGCTCTTGCCGTTCGCGAGTAATTTGAAACAAGGTAAAGTATTATAAAGCAAGATAAGTATTATGCAGATAATTTTCTAACATGTCAAGGGTTTTTGGCTTCGAACGAAGCGAGAAGCCTCCAGCCTTTCTAGCATTTTTCAGCATTTGTAGCATTTAAAATGATACAAAGTCTAGTCTTTCAGACTGACTGTCACTTTTTATTGAAGGAACCGATGGCTGGAATCAGTGAGTGGCTCCTTCATCTGCCTTGCTGATGGGTATCAAGAAATCTGTAGAATTGTTTCAACTGTCATAACTCTCGAGCTCCTGTTCTCTATTTTCCCATGCTGGGCCGTAAACAAGTTTGTCTGTCATTCTCTCAACAACTGAAATCTATTCAAGTTTTATTTTTCGTTCTCCTCGTCAATAATGTTTAGGAGACATTCATTTTTTTTTTATTGCGCAAGTCAACGAGTCAACATGTGGTAATCAATTGAAATAGCAATGGTTATGGGTGGTAGCCACCGCTGAAGAAGAATGCTGGTCTAACATATGGACGGCGACACGACTCGACGCGGAGTGACGCGACGAGAGGGAGACGCTCCCAGCTGGTACAGTACCTGTGGTAGTGTGGTACCAGGTGGACTTGTCACACGAACATACAAGTTCCCGCCCACAGCGCGCCTCTGCCGAATACATTAACCTGATTTCTAGTTCACTTTTCATTGTACTTTCGTGTCCCATCGCATTCCTACTGCTCTTGCTTGGCCTTGTCTTCTTCCCTCGTCATTTTATGCATTTTTAGGGAAATTGTGAGCTGCTTTTGTCGCTGCTGTCCCTCCCCTGTGATGGACCATATTTATTCCAAATATGTACCTATTGTAGTCACGCACACCCGTGCTGTGAATACCTCTACATATTCAGCTGCTTCCTCGTGTGTGTTAGGTGAGTGTGACGTGGCTTTTAAAGAATTCATATCCCCAACAACTTGGGATCAGGTCCACGTAGACCACCCAAAACGTCCGGGGAAATACAAATCTCGAAATGAACACTCAGGCAATGTTTCATATTGCTTATCCTTTAGATGGCTTATTTACACACTTCTTTCGTCGTCATACTAACCCCTCTACACGTTCTTGAAATGCACGAGGAAAGCTCATCTTTTACGTATGCTATATTACACCTCCAGTAGCCTATGACGTGCAATGTTTATTCACACCCGAATGTACAGAGTGCTGCAGCATTCAATGCTTTAACTTGGAGTGGTAACTGAGGCAATTGTTGTTGTTAATTCAATTAGGAGATTTGCGACATTGCGGTCTTGTAGCCCCGTGGGGCTAGGATTGGGTAGGAGGTGGCCGTGGCCCTAAGTTTGGTACCTTCCCGGCCTGGAGTGGAAGTGAGGAACCACGGAAGATTATTTTTAGGATGGTTGAGGATTGGGATTGAACCCACCCCTATCAGTTCTGCCTCACGAGGCTGAGTGTACGTCGTTCCAGCTCTTGGACCAGAATCAAATTTCTTGGCAGAGCCACGAATCTAAATCTGAACTTAGGTGTGACAGCGAAGAATGCTAATCAATACCCGACGAGGTGGTTATAGGAAGTTAATTTCAATCATGAACTCATGTACAACAATATAAGCGCTAGTCTGAGCGTTCGAACTTGTGCGTGATTGAACGGTGTCAAATCCGCAGGAGGCTAACATTAACATTAAGACTAACATTAATATGCCAGATTAAAATGAATAATCTCCAACCCTCTAACTAACTCTCCAGTAAAGTTACCAGCAGTTAGCAGTTAGTATTCAGTACGCTGCCCGCACCGCTCTAGGCCCCTCTCCTACCGTTGAGCTCGCAAGGTCATGTGCATAGCTAAACGCCGGTAGTTGTGCTTCTGCACCCTTCAATAGTATCCAAACTTGAGACGTCACACTTATGGCATGCGAAAGAAATAGTACAGTCGAAAGATTATGCTTTCACGAAGAAAAGGGAAAATTATTGATTTCCTTAAGAAATTGTCCTGATACTTGTTAGATTTCACCTCCTTCAATCCTTACCTATGTGCCTCACTGTTACATTGATCTTGGAGCTTATTCAGTGGATCAGTGGTAGAGTTCTGTTTCATGATCCCAACATCACGGTTTCGATTCTCGGCCAAGGATGTGGTGAGGCCGGCAAAATTTGCAAATCTTACTATGTCGCCTCGTAAAAGATGTCGCTTGTCAAATTTGGTGATCACCAGAAAAAAGTAAACCTCAGCGACAGGTCGCCCAATAAAGTTCCGGTTTTACTGCCAGGTGGTAATGCTAAACTGGACGACGAAATTGGAGAGTAGATCGCCCGATGACTCCAACTAAAAGATCTATCCAGAGGTAGCTGACGCCTTGCGATTTATATATTATTAATATGTTTATATTACTATTATTATACCGACAGCAGTGGCTACGCTGGCTAAAGCGCAGCGTTAGGTCATGGGGCCAAGCTCTCTGCTGACTTGGTAGACGCGTGGGTTCGAGCCCCACCGTCGGCCGTCATTGAAGTGGTTTTCCATGGTTTCCCGTTTTCAACACCAGACAAATGCTGGGACGGTACCTTCTGACAGGCCACGGCCGCTTCCTTTCACATCATTGCCCAATTTCATTTATCTTCATCCATTCCATCTCTCATCCCGACGCGCAGGTCGCCCACGGACGTCGACTAGAATGTCCTGCACTCGGCCTCTCAGGAGGTCACCCGACAAAAATAAAAATTATTATTATTATTGACTATGGAATAGGAAATGCATTGCAGCTGTGTGGATATATTCCGACTCACTGCGTAATGTGGTGAGGTTGGTCTTTTTTTGAACGGGCATTTTTAAAATAAATGTGGCCATTTCCTGCTGATGTTTCTTTTCTCTTTTAGTAGGCCTATTAAATCCACTCTTTTGTCACGTTAAAAAGTTGATTTAGCTTAATGACATTATAGATTGATTTGTTTTTCTTGTATTGGCGAACTAGCCATCTCCAGCAGTTCTTCCCTGCGCTCGGGCCTGTGGAACAAAGCCCAATAAACCGAGCTGTTGGTGATTGTGTTATTTCGTGTGCGTGTATGTGTGTGTCCTGATTGAGTCGCGCTACTCAGCCCCTGAGCTAATTCACTAGGCTGGCCGGATGAACTGTTTTAATCCCTAGCCTCTAGCCTAGTCGATTGTTCTGGTCACCAATTGGCAATAATTACTGAAGCTTGTCCCCGAAGGCTATGGTTAGGGCCGTTTGTTTAGGAGGAACAGTCGCATTAGTGACTGCAAATAATCGCACTCTCGGATTCCGGTAATATCGACATAATTAACAATTGCCCAATGCACAGGTATTTTGTTTAGTAATTGAGTGATTCTTTCACGAACCAATATATCCTGTATTGGAGATCACACATATAATTTAATAATTTCTTGGTAAAAGTTTGAAATAGCACTCACCAGGCCAGTTTCCTGTGGACCATCTAGAGCTGAATATTGTTCACTTATCTCAAAGTACTTGAGTACTGTCCAATTCCTCAAATCATTGTAGAATTACCCCCCAATCTTGTATGTGTCTTCATATGACCAAGTCAAAAGAACAAAGACTCCATACGTTCATGGTGGTGGCTGGACGTATTCATAAAGATTGAATATCTTTAACTCGCAATATAATAACACAATTAACGCGTAATTTATTGAGAGAGAAGTACCACATAGAGGCCTCGCTACCACTATTGATACATTAATCATAGTAATATGACACATAATTTGGTGGACACCAGCCATCTTGAAATCATAACATATTCAAATAAATAAATCTATATATTTTTGAGATTCAATATCACAAATAAGCATTGATGTACAGTAGAACCATAATAGACTTTGTATCCCATAGGCAAAAGAACACCCCCCACCATATATTAGAGCTGGTGATTGAGGATACTATTAAAACTTCAAAATCACCGGCCGCGGTGGCGGAGAGCGCTACCTCGTGCCTTGCTTACATCGGGAGAGCGTGGGTTCGAACCCCACCTCAGCCGTCCTGAAAATGGTCTTCGTGGTTTCCCATTTTCTCCACCAGGCAAATGCCGGGACGGTTTCTTTCAATATCCCTTCTCTGACCCGTTCTGAAAAGAAAAGTACCTGGCCATTGGCTGCATAAATAAAATTATAAAACTTCAAAATCAATAACTCAGGATCTAATTGCGTAAATATCACTAGGGAAGTGAGCAGCAGATCAAGTACCACGCTTGCATTAGTTACAATACCGGGTGAGTTAGCCGTGGTCGTTACGGCATGACTGCTGGCAGTCGCTCACATCCGGGAGGCGAGGTGGTTCGAATCCCCCCGCCGGCAACCTTGAAGATGGTCTTCTGTGGTTTCCCATCTTCCTTCCAGGCAAATGCCGGGGTTGGTCCCTAACTATAGGCCACAGCCGCTACCTTCCAACTCCTCGTCCTTACATTCCAACTTCCCTCCCCAACGGTACTTGTAGCTCACCCATTGGGTGTCCGTCTCGAAGCAGCTACAAAACTGGCGAGCCGAACATGTCCTCGGACACTCCCGGCACTAAAAGCCATACGCTAAAAAAAAAACAATGACGAAACGCAGCAAATATATAGTCTCACATAAAAGGCTTCCTCTGCAGAAGGCGCAAGTAAAAGATTCTATGGATTCAAGATTGTCAATGGGCGCACTTTTCTAATGTTTCAATCCATTCCTCTTGGTGAAGAAGTGAAATCACAGTGAAACTTAGTAAACGGGGAGTCTCATTTAGGGTACAACACTTAACGTTCATAACTAGAACATACAATTATACTCCTTGATAAGGATAAAGAGTATATACCCATACATTTAGGAGAAAGTAGGCTTTAAATCATGTTCTTTTCTGAACATCGTGTTTACGCTTGCTTGGGATGGACATTTTACGTGCATTCTCCGCTGATTTCAACCTCTGACATCTTTCAATCTTTCTTTCTATGAAGCTCTCTCCCCCTGCTTGGATTTTCCTTCCTTCCTTCCTTCCTTCCTTCCTTCCTTCCTTCCTTCCAGTGAATGATGGCCTTGATGTTGATTTCATATAACCCTATTGTAGAGAAATTACTACTTCATCGATGAAGAAATTTGACAGTAAGATTACATAATCTTATAGCTCATTTTATAAGTTATTATCGATCGGTTACGAAAATTGAAGCATGATTTCAAAGACGGTGGCCGTGGAGGGCAGGTAGATAAACGTGAATGATCCATCCTTGTCTAGTTTTCAATCATAAGCACGTTGTACCTGCTCTAACAGAATTATTTCTTGTACATTGAGTGACAGTAGTTCTCTTGTAAAGTGGAAATGAGAAATGTGTCTCTCACGTCGCACGTGCCGTACAGCGGGTTTGTGTTAGCCACGATCAATGAATCCTCACTGCTGCAAAATAAACAAATGTGGATTGTCACTACGCATTGAGTTCTAATGATACAAAATGAATAAGTGATGGGCGGAAGTGTTTACTGCGTCTCTCGGCCTTTGTTTTCAACATGCATGGTAATATTGGAGAGATTATGAATAAATCTGAGTGAGTAACTTACTTTGTACTGAGTTTTGTCTGCACAACAAGAATAGAAACTGAAGCTGTCTTCTTTTTCATTTGCATAATTTCAATTCTTAAAAACAAAGGATCAAGCTATAATGTAAGGAACGTATTTTTTCTTCTTGGAAATTACAGTTCCAAGACTTTGAAATTAGATTGCGGTTTCTTCTCTTTAGTAATATGCCTTTCCTTCCCTTCTCATTTTGGCATTACGTGAAGCGAGAGCGGAGGGGAAGTTAAATGAATAAGGACGGGTGATAGTTAAAGCTGCATTGAACACTCAACTTAGCTAAGTGGAAAGAAGATACTTCTCGTCGACCACTGTGCGTTGGTGTCCGTAATGTAAAAGCAGAAGCTCGTTTCCTTCGCATAGGCATTATCATTTGGATGATTGCACCATTTAAGTTGGAGTTTTTTTTCTCTCTCCTGGCATTCTGAAAATAAAAGCTACACGTCCACATACGCTAGTTTAAACGTGTGCTTCAATAGAGCATTCGTTACGTAATTCATTTATTCATTCGTCCATCTCCTGGTGTAGAGGCTAGCATTCTTTGCTGTCACCCCGGAGGTCCCGGTTCGATTCCCGGCACAGCCGAGAAATTTAATTCTGGTTTGAGGGCTGAAACTGGGTACATTCAGCCTCAGTGAGGCAAAACTGAGAAGAAGTGGGTTTGATTCCCACCTCAACCATCATGGAAGTGGATTTCCGTGGTTTCCACATTTCTACTCCAGCCAAATGCTGAGATGGTGCCTAACTTAAATCCACGGTGCCTCCTTCCCAAACCTCACCTGAATTAGAAATATGCACACTGCTGCAGACACCACAATAATACAGCTTATCAGACAAATTAACCAGACGCCCAAGTACACAGGGCTAAATGATAATGATGTCCAAACCCTGAAACAACAACTCATTTATTTATTTATTTATTTATTTATTTATTTATTTTATTTATTTATTTATTATGCATACATGATACATACATACCTTGTTTAATTTTTTCTATGACCCTTTATGATCCTGTCACCGGTATGATATGTCAGAAAAGCGATTTTTGTCCATTGTGTATAACTCATATTGCGAATTGCACCGGAACAGCCGCAATACCGACACTAGTTATGAGTTTCAAGTTGGAGCTTCGTACCATAGTCGATAGGGTTAGGGGTACCCTGAGGAAACTTCTCAAGAGCCAATGTATACCCTCTGTATAGTCCATAGCTTAAACGAATACGGTGCTGCATGCCCATCCCTAGTGCGGATTGTTCCGGTTTATAGGGAGGGTCGTCCTCGACAAGCGCTATATGCTTAAGCATTTACCGTAGCTCATTCATGCGAAGGAGAGCCTGCGGCTGCGAAAAAATCGCGTACTAGCCGGCTGGTGAATTGCTTTGGCTATACAATTTATATTTAATATCGCTCGTACGTAGCGGTGGTCTTGACCACCTCGCTCCCCCTGTAGGTGGGCGTATTGCGAAACGTTTGTCGAGGAAGACCCTACACATGAAAATACACATTCACACCATGTTGCCTTAATTCAAGTCCCGTGTTCAATAGGAGAATGCGTACAAGGTAACTAAAATTTGTGGCACTGCGGGGAGCACGGCTGTGAAGATGATAAGGGATACCGGAGCTTAAAAATGTATTGAAAAGATAATATGTACAGTATTGTGAAATGGTGAATGGGCATTATTATCCGTGCGGAGTTCATAAAAATCTCACATTATATTACGGCAATATTCTCCCTATCCTGCGGCTCAACAATTCACAGCATCTAATATAACGAGAACAATTGTATAGTACTGCCATAAGAAGACACACGTGTTATTCTCCCCTTAACTGGTCACTCTATAGCTCAAAGTTCAATTTTAGATATCGATTAATGAATGTGAACATTCTACTGGACTAAGTTGATATGAAATACGTTTCACTTTTACAATTTGTTTCTGGTGTTGCCCCGTGATTATTCATATCGCTCATGGAAGCAAAGCAATGTTCTCGTAGTATGGCCTCTCATTCATTAATGTTAACAATTCGTTCTGGGACTGGAGCTGTGAAATCACTGTGTTACAAAGTCAACACACCCTTGGTCCTCGCGTTAAAATGAGCATCTACTGTATGAGGAAGGGACTGGCTGTGGGATTGTAGCACATGTCTAATAATGTAGTCCGTTTGTCCCATGATGATGGAAAAGGATAGCCCTGTTATGTCCAGAAATTTGAGGGTGAAACTCCGAACTGCTGTATTTATTAATCACTAACGTTGAAAATAAATACCGTATAGGCTATGATACGTGTTGTTTTAGGTCGTAACTTCTAAGTTATCATCCTTTAAACTGAAAGGTCATGGAAATGTGTTACCGACTACATTACCCTTATCTCCTGTACTGAAGATCAGATGAATGTTAAAACTCCACATGTTAAATGTATCGTCTGGCCAAAAAGGATACGGTATTTCTAATTGCCTTTGAGCTGTAACTGCAATTATTTTCTTGTAGGATTTTGATGGATGCCCCGTAACTTAAAATAAGTTATTAATCCCAGTATTTGCATTAATAATAATAATAATAATAATAATAATAATATCGTATGGCCTCGGGTGCCGGGTGCAAGCTTTGTAATTTGACACCCAGAGGGTAGCTTGCATGTCGAATTTCGTTGTTCCTTGAATCACTTTGAAAGTCAAGGAGGTTAGATATCTAATCTCCTTGAACACTATAGCGCTTTCTAGTAGAGAAATGAGGAACTTTGTGTTGGCGGAAACTCCCGAGATTAATTTCGCCATTATGAACACGGCCTACTGAATTCAAATGGGTTCTTTGACATCGTATGGCAAGCGTGTCGTATTTTTGCGCCTTTCAAAAATCACTTACCACGGCAAGGAGCGAACCTACAATCTTGGGGTTAGTAGACCGACACGCTATCCACTCACCCACCGTGGCAAGCAGTATTTGCATTGGGGTAGTATGATGAGGGAACATCCATAATAAAAATATCGCCGAAGCTTGAGATTGAACCATTACACACTAACTTCACGATTCTCTCTTGGAGTGTGTGTCTAGCACGCTCAGTGATGGAGGTGGGTGTTATAGCCTACTCTACCTATATTATACAGCCATGCGGATTCTCAGCCCCGTGAACTTACCAAGAAATCGCTTCGCGGAATGATATTCTAATATTGCAGAGATTACTTCAGAGAAGAAGGAAGGTATCGCATCCTCGGAGAGCATTTTGGCAAATGAATTACTGGAACTACGTAGATTGAAGCTGCAAGGGCAAGCACTCATACGAATCTCGAATGGAGTTCATGCATGAAATTGAATTTTGTGTGGAAGAAAATGTCGGATGATCTCCTCATTAGTTCTCTTATAATTCACCATTTGGAATGAGCACGGTTTTATATAGAACTAAATTCTATATTCGTAAGCTTTCATTTGAGACGGTAACTGAATGGATGAGCATGTCTGTGAGGAAGTTCGTTCTCAGAATATCCACAACTTAGGAGATCACTCAGAATATAATATTAATTCTGATTAAAGTTACATCCTTTAAGCCACTTTTAAATCGTAGACTTTATTAGGCAGTGAATTATTAATCGGGCTCCATCATGTTCCAGTTATAAATGTAGGAGCTCGGCTCCTCGACCAGATGGCCTGGGTTTGATTTCTTGCTCTGTCTAGAAATTGAATCCTGGTATATATGTAGGTTGGAATGGGGTGAGCTCAGCCTCGTTCGGAAACCTATCTGAGGAACAAGAGCAGGAAGAGGTGGTGGCGTGAAAAGGAAGCGACCGCCCTACCTCACGCAAACTCCTGCTTTGGATAACGGTTTGGTGATTTCTGGTCCTAGCCAAGGGCTCTAATCGGCCCCTGTGAATAAGGCACGTAGATGAACCAAATACAAGAAACATTGAACATCCGATATGTAGTTACAGTATAATATTTCACTTTATCCGAACTATCTTTATGGCAAACTTTTATTGAAATCTAGGGGTAAGTCGATGGCTTACTATGTTGTTGTACCTTCTTATGTAGTGGGAAGAAAAACAATAAATTGTTTCCTAAGTGATTTATCTAGTTTATAGGCGCTGCCGTATTACTTCAAGGAAAATCTTCGGCAACGTAATTATCTTCCTTTCAAAATGAGAAGCGTTCTTAGATTCGTTTCGTATCAAGACCACCTCATGGTGTAGTATGTTTGGCAGTCACCCTTGAGGTACGAGTTCGATTTCTTTTATGCCAAAAAAAATTGTGACCTGAGAGTTGTAATGGGTTACACACAGCCTCGTGAGGATGAACTGAAGAGAGATGGGTTCGATTTCCTCCTCAGCCATACTAGAAATGGTTTTCCACCGTTTACCACATCTACTTCAGGAAAATGCCGGAATGGTAGCTAATTTTGAACACGGCCTTCTGCTACCCAATCCTAGCCTCAGTTATAAATACACACACGAGAACAGCCTTCACAATGGCACAGGTTATCAGACAGATTCCACACACACACAAGTACACCAGGATGTCACTGGCCCCTAAATGAATCAACAACAACAGATTCATACCAACAGACTTCGACTTCGAAAGAATATTGTACCTGTATAGCCTATGAATGTGGTAGCTGCGCATCGTAAGACAGGATTAATGTGTAACATATTCCATTTAACTGCCAGTGTTGATAAAAGTTAGGAAATGTGTGAAGCGTAAGTAAACTTAGAGGAAGCTTCATTGTAAACTTGTCCCAAAGGTTTGCAGAACTTCCTTAACGACCTGGCAGAGCCTTCAACAAATCACCCGGCAGATGAGACGGTCGGATGCAAAGTTTGAAGTAACTTGGGATAGGCTTAAGCCATACCATGTTCTTCCCTCCTGTAGTCATTGGGATGGCCAGGACGGGATGACTACGACTAGTGGGCAGACGTTACTACAGGCAGTTGAGTAGCATTATGAGACGTTCTAGGGTGAGATACAAGAAAATTCCTGACTGAATACAAAATATTCTAGACTATAACTTATAGATTATTTTTGATGATAATAATAATACTCTCTTTGAAACTGCAAAACATAATAGTTTCATTTGATTCAGCCTCGTTAGGACAATTGAGTAGTTTTCCGATAGTGAGGCAGCGCCCTGGTCAGGAAAACCAAGAATAACGGCCGATGAGACCCGGCGCGCTGACCACGCGTCACCCCACAATCTGCAAGTCAAACAGCTGGACAGCGGTTGCTTAGTAGGCCATTTAATTATTTATTTATTATTATATGTGGCTTAAATTTTATTAATTGATTTTTATAAAGAGGCTACGTGAAAAGAATTGCGATACTAGAATTTTAAGAGTAGTATTCAAGTCTCATTAGAATTATTGGTGCAGCCATTATTTACACAAGAGCTACAGCAGTATTGTTTAGTGAAATCATGGAAGAAAAAAAAAAATCCAGAGCCTGCTTCCAGTCGACTGACCGGGTCAGGGAATGAAATGAATGAAGCCCCCACCTAGCGGCGAGGATATGAACTGTGCCGGCTGCCGAAGCCTGTCGCACACCCCTGGGGCAATGATTAAATGCATGTCAGATTAAATGAAATGATAGTGGAGAGTGTTGCTGGAATGAAATTGTGACAGGGAAAACCGGAGTACCCGGAGAAAAACCTGTCTGCTTCCGCTTTGTCCAGCACAAAGCTCGCATCGAGTGACCGGGATTTGAACCACGGACCCAACGGTGAGAGGCCAGCGTGCTGCCGCCTAAGCCACGGAGGCTTAAATCATGGAAGAACTCAATAGAAATGTATTTAAATTACACATATTTGTACGTGCAAAAACTTATCTAAAGTGGTGACGGAGCTTCAGTACTGCTACCAGGACCGTACAATAATTATTATTGTGCGGTCCTTTTTATACCATTATGGTATGAACATGCCTAGCTTTCGTCTCGAGAAACAGTTTCAGCGGGGGAAGGAAAGAATGAAGGATGAAAGGAAGGAAGGAAGGAAGGCGCGTACTAATAGTGACATTTGTTAGCGAGCCCATTGGGAGCCCTCTCCTGATGTTCCGACAAGGAAACTGTCAACTGCCTTTAAAGTTACAGGTGTTGTGACACCTTTGGGACACGCAGTTCGAATCTCGAACAATCGCTTTACTTTCGGAACGACTGTACATTTAGATCCTGCTATGTGAATGAAGCTCCAATCTTCCTAACGGTGTCTTGCAGAGAGAGGAAATTTTATTGGGTGGCGTACAATTCGATATTGTTATTATTATTATTATTATTTGGCAAATCTGTTGTCGATAAAAGCCATTGCCGTGTTAAATATAGAACCCTCATACTGTGTCATTGTGGTGTCTGTACGAGGGTGCGAATTTGCAATTGGGGCTAAATTTTGGGTAAGAAGTGGTCGTGGTTCTTACTTTTATACCATCCTGGCATTTGCCTGGAGTAAGTGGGAAACCACGGACAACCACTTCTATATTGGCTGAGGTGGGAATCCAACCTTCTCTTCTCAGTTCTGCCCCACGGGGCTGAGTGGACCCCGATCCAGCCCTCAGGCCAGAATCAAATATCTAGACAGAGTCTTGAATCGAACTCAGACCTCCGCTGTGACAGCCAAGAATGCTAGTCACTGCGCCATATGATCATAGTGGCGCAAAGCCCCTAAATCAATCAATCACTCAACAACAAATACCTTCAGCCTGGGCCAACCTAGCACGATTCCAGCCTCTGCCATGAAGTAGGCCTATTTCAATCGGAGTGCGAAGATAAGAACTGGGTTCACTCAACCTCACTTGGGCAAGTGAGAAGCGTGCAGTACACGAGAGGAGAGAACTAGTAAACACGGCTAATATTCCGAGTTTGTCAACCTCCTGGTGTAGTGGCTAGCGTTTTTGGCTGTCGCTCTGGATGTCCAGGTCGCTTGCCGGCTCTGTTAAGAAATTTAATTCTGGTTTGGGGACTGGAAAGCGGTACACTCAGCCTCGTGAGTCAAAACTGAGAAGAGGTGGGTTCGATTCCTGCCTCAAACATCCTGGTAGTGGTTTTCCATGGTTTCCAATTTATACTTCAGGCAAATGCCGGGGTGGTTCCTAACTTAAGGCCACGGCCTCCTGCTTCCTAATCTTAACTTGAATTACACTACTACAGCGTTTAAAGTAACACGGGTCATCAGACAAATACCACACACACACCCAAGTGCACGGGACTGATTGACCACGATGTACGAAAGCCTCAAATGAAACAAGTTTTCCGAGTTTGAACTCCTGCGGAGTTTATCCACACTCGCTGAAGGTAGATAAGAGGATAGAAGCACTTTGTTTTTGTTCCGAAGCAGTTAACTCTTAACACTAGAACACAAACAAAACTTACTGTACCACACTGTCATACACTGCCTTAACTCACATTACCACACAGATAGCACACACGTACATCCATCTCAGGGGAAGATGACCTCGCAGTTCCGCCCCTTAAAGCAGCAATAGCTAACAACCACCTCGTGGTTAGCAATCTGGTTAGCCGTCACCCTTGAGGTGCGAATTCGATTCCCGTCTCTGCTAAGAAATTTAATTTTAGTGTTCAGCGTTGCAACGAAGTACTGTTAGCCTCGTGTGACAAAACTGTGAAGAAGTGGGTTCGATTCCCATTTCAGCCATCCTAGAAGTAGTTTTACGTGGTTTCCCATTTCTACTCCAGAGAAATGTCGGGATTTCACCTAACTTACGGCCACGCTCGCCTCCTTCCCATTCCTAACCACAATTAGAAACATACACCTGTACGGACACAACAATACGTAACACAGTTTATCTAACAAATTATGTGCACACTTATGTACATGGGGCTGAAACAATCACGATGTCCAAGCGCCTGAATGAAACATCTCGCACAAGTTGTTATTTCTGTTTAGAGGCTTGGGACATCTTTGGTTACCAGCCCCGTGTAGTTGCGTGTGTGCTCTATTTGCCTGATAACCTGTGTTCCTTAGGTGACTGTATTAGCGTGTGTGCAACTGTAGTTATTAGGGTTGGGAATTGGGTAAGTTCCCCGGGACTATCGCGGTATTTGTGTGGAAAGAGTGTGGATAAACCGCACTCAGGATAGCGCCAGTATTCGAACCTACGATCTCCGCTACGCCACGGGCTAATATCTACACAAAGCTGTGGTGACGAAGTCTTTATTCCCTAAAACGAAACAGTAGCTGTAGTAAGGTCGTGCGTGAGGTTTGATCCTATATCATTTTTCAGGCATTACACGTAGCCTATCGACTGCTTCATCTTGGTTGGCTGTGGAATTAATAATGACTAACGTCATTCTTTCGATTTGGACTAATAACGTGTAAGAATTGGATTCAAATTAGCCCCTTACAGTGCTCTATTTCGATAATTAAGCTCCATGCCATTTATCCCTGAGCTGTTATTGCACCGTGCATTTTACAGATCACGGCGCCCACCGTCATTCTTTTGTTGATATTTTTGGGCTATGCTTTTCGTGGTTCTCTTGCTAACAATGAACAGTAGCATGGATCATCCTGACTACATTAAAAACACGGTACTGTGCTCCCAATTGAAATAGCCTACAGAAGGGAATTTAAGTTGTTGTTGTTGTTGTTTTCTTTTGGGGCTTGGACTACTTGGTCATTCATCCTCGTGTACTTAAGATGTGTGTA
This sequence comes from Meconema thalassinum, assembly GCA_946902985.2. Taxonomy (NCBI): domain Eukaryota; kingdom Metazoa; phylum Arthropoda; class Insecta; order Orthoptera; family Tettigoniidae; genus Meconema; species Meconema thalassinum. Next base: position 1,221,269,133 of record OX336389.2, on the reverse strand, counting down.
GAATTTGTCTCATAACCTGTGTCTTTGTTATGGCTGTATTAGTGTGTACATTTTTAACTGAGATTAGGATATGGAAGGAGGCGTCCGCGGCTTTGAATTAGGAACCATCCCGACATTTGCCTGGAGTAGAAGCGGGATACTACGGGAAAACTACTTCTAGGACACTTGAGGTGGGAATCGAACCCATCTCTTTTCAGTTTTGCCTCACGAGTCTGAGTACGCTCCGTTCCAGCCCTCAGACAATAATTAAATTTCTTGGCAGAGCTGGGAATTGAACCCGGACCTCAGGGGTGACAGCCAAGAATGCTAGTCACTGCGCCAAGAGGTGGTCTGCAAGATAATTTAAAGGGATGTGTTATTATTCTTGTTTATTCCTGAAATTGTATCTATAAATGCAACTGATACTTTTGAAATCCTCTTGATAAGGGACCTCACGATAATTTAAAAGCACTTGTAACATTACTTACGAAAAGTCGATTTTGAGAGGCATAGTTTGTTAAGTTCAGGTTGTGGATTCGTTCCTGACACATCCGATGACATTTGAAATGAAAATCCACAGCCTGCTTCCAGTCTCCGACAGGGTCAGGAATGGAATGAATGAAGCCCCCATCTAGCGGCTGCCGAGGCCTGACGCACTCCTCTGGGGCAATGATTAAATGAATGACAGATGAAATGAAATGATAGTGGAGAGTGTTGCTGGAGTGAAATGTTGACAGGGAAAACCGGAGTACCCGGAGAAAAACCTGTCTGCCTCCTATTTGTCCAGCACAGATCTCACATGGAGTGACCGGGATTTGAACCACGGACCCAGCGGTGAGAGGCTGGCGTGCTGCCGCCTAAGCCACGGAGGCTTCAAAACTTTCTTCGGCTTTTCCCAATTAATTGGGGTCGCCGGAGCTAACCAGGCTCATTTTGGTTTTGGCCGGGGATTTAAGGCCGGATGCCCTTCCTGACGCCACGTGATTTTTCAAGTGAAAATTCCACCCCGCTGTCACCGGGATTCGAACCCCGGCCGTCCGGGTGAAAGACGAGCAGCTAAGCCACTACGCCATCACGCTTCCCCGATGACATTTAAGGGTGTTTAAATGTCAAAGATTCGTGTCTGTCCTGGGCAGAAAAAAAAAACAAGATTAACGGCCGAGGGTGCCAGACGTAGTGACCACGCGTCAACCCGCAATCTGTAAGCTGTGTTGATACGGGGGTTTAGTTTGGGTTCAATTCGTGTCAGTTGATTTACTGACGAGTTGAAAGATCCTTTCTTCGACGAAATTCCGGCATCTCCAAAGCCACAGCAGTTAAAATGGCCGTTAGGGAATAATAATAATAATAATAATAATGCATTTTCATCTGTGAAGCAGACCGATGAGCATTCTTTACCATCTGACTGCTGTTGAATGTGTGGTATTAAGACATATAAACACATCTGTTCGCATGATTTGGAATATTTTCAGTTATTTGATGTAACAAAGCCTCATTGTTTTTAGCCTAGTTCTGGCTCACTCTTCGACGAAAGTCTCCCTTACGACTCTGTTCTGTAGGAAAGAGAAACGACGTCATTTTAGGGTAACTCATCGCTTCCTTCATTGTGAATGTACATGTATCAATCCATGTTCAGTAATGACCAAGGAGAGCAATGGCACGCGATTTCGTCTGTCATTTGCAATTTCAGCGGATTCGAACTTCGTTACATGGCAATAAGGACATCGAAACTGCTCAAGCAGGAAGCTGCTTGCTCCATCTAATTCCCGGTGATACTGTACATCCTTCATCTCGAAATGGGATAGAGATTTTACTCTCTCGCTATATGTCGTGATGTCTCTAAAATGAGTTCCATTTGTAACAGCTTCACACCTGCAAGTAATAGATCGTGTGTGGATGACGTATTCCTGCAATCACCCAGACGTCACCCGTAGGACGGTCATAAGTTATTTACACCCCTGTTCGCCTCGTTGCATGCTTCCGTGCTTTATGAGCGAGGTGTCCAGTCCCATGTGATGCCCCACTGATTATTGTCCACGTGGCTCCAGCACACGGTCACATAAATTAACCCCTCTTTGCAATTGCGAGGCGTACTCGCTTCGTTTCTCTTCCCTTCCCTTCCCTCCCTTTCCCATCTCTTCGCACTCATTGCGTGTCTTGCTTCTCTTGAACTGTCTGGGGACTTGTCATTCTGTGACAACTGCGTGGAAAGCCTGGTGGTTGAGGAGGAGCAGTTTCGTTGAGTAGTTCCCCCACCTCCACCTCCGTGCCAACGCCACTGCCCTGTACTGTTCACTTCATGTCACCCATAATTCACCTGACGAAGGGGCACAGGGAGGAGGGTTTTTTCGTTGTTCTCTCTCTTTTAGTTCTCCCTGTACAAGTTACTGGATTTTGCTGGCATGTAGACCATCGATTTGTGAGGGTCGAGTATAGCACTGCTAGGGAAGAACGGAAAGCCTGCCTGCATAGGTATTCGTGAGGACTTGCCTCAACCAACACCACCTAGATAACAGGCCTTTGCATTCAAACAAGATGGCGGGCACTGTAGGCAGAGCTGCTGGAGCTCGCCGCAGGCCATGGCCCATATGACGGGTTCCTTCCAACTGATACATAGTAGTAGGCAGCATTTTTAGGCTATTATGGTGACTTCATCCTTCTTACCTTTACTTACGTAACAAACAAATATACTAGGCCTACTGAATAAGCTTCTTCTCATCCTTCACCTGAAAATGAAACCTCACGGGAAACTAGGTACCGTACCGTAGGAAAAAATGAAACATACACTATTTTACTGTTTCTGGATCAATTTTATGTCAACAGTTCACTGGCCACAAAACATAGCGCTAAATTAACAGCAGTAAAATATACGCATTTGATACAGTTATGTTCAATATTTGCATAAGATCAGGTTTTTAGCTAGATATCTAGACTTGACATGTAAACAACTGTGTCTTCTTCACGAAAACTTCCGGGTACACATTTCATCATTTAAATTATAGATTTACTATTATGATAATGCCATCAGCCACAGTCAGGGGCGTATATACAATTTTATTTCGGGGGGGGGGGGGGGGCTGGCTATCCTGGAAAATTGTGAGTATTTTCAGGGGATTGTCACCGCAAAATCCCAGAAATATCAACCAATAACTTAGAGCATATAACGTTGTGTAATTATTTTAGATAAGATTCAAAGTTTATATAGCCTACAATTACTGGCAATACAAAAAAAGTAAAATACAACGCAACACACAAATAAAATTTTATACTTAATGAATTTTCCATTATGATCTATGGAGTATGAATAGCAAATATCTAAATATTTGTCAATTTACTAAGCAGAAAGGTAAACTGTTTTTTTTTTTGTTTTTTTTTTACAAGTTGATAATTTATTTCTCAAATGTACCGTACTGTGGAATTCACAGTTTTGCCTCACAAGTCTGAGTGTACCCCGTTCCAGCCCTCAGACTAGAATTAAAATTTCTTTGGGGAGCCGGGAATCGAATTTGGACATCCGGGGCGGCAGCCAAGAATGCTAGCCACTACACCACGAGTTAATCTAATTTCAATCTTAATATTGTTTATAACTTAGCCAATAAGTTAAGATTAGGGTACAACCGAATTTACAATTATTTTATGCTCTTACCAAAGCAACAGTTTCTTAATTTGATTGGCTTTTTTCTAGTAATTTATTGCACATCATACCTGTCACCTACAAATATGAGGTGTATATTTTATTATTTTCATTTTCATATCCAGAGCATCCTAAATATTTACATACACTGTGAGTGGATGCAAAGTTGAGCATAAAATACCCTTAACACAGCAATGTCTCTGCTAGTTTAAAATATATAGTAGGCTATTCACATAAACACACAATGTCACATCAGATCCTTTTCACTCAGGCTATTAATCCATGTCAAAACTAGTCATCTAAGTGCATTTATTACTCTCATGTAAATTTTTTTCAAGAGTAGAGAAACACCCATTACAATTGGATACAATCATGTTGACCGACTGAAAAGCATTAAATTTTGATCCAATAGCTGTTGAAGCACAATGACTACATTACTAAACCAAATATTTTTATATGTGAGGTATGACTTTCTAAACCATAACAAAAGGCACTCATTTGAGCTTGAAGATATTTGAAATGTCATTGGACACATGGGGGGAGAGGCCGACAATCCTGTATAAGTTATAGAGACAATGAAACTTTAACACAGTGGATGGCTTTCAAATATATTGAGGCTGTAAGGCTACAAAGGGCGGAGAAATGCGACAGACAGGGTGAGAGGAGGAGAGACTGTTCATAATAGGCTATTTCAAGACTTTCAGGATAACATTCTAATATTTGGTGCCACAAAAATGGTGTCCATACAACTTGAACTTTTCGAAGTCATTTTTCAATGTTGCATTCATAATCTAATGAATTAATTGCATTTTAGTTGCTCCACATGTTAATTGGCCCAATTAAATTGGTCGGGGAGTAAAACGTAGGACTATCGACTCACAACTTTCTGTCAATGTGGAAAAATTATTTGGATTAATTATACACTTAAGTGCTTAATTAATCCAAGTATTTTTAGAGGTCCTGTACGCAAGTGTGAATTGAAAAGTTTTACTCCTCGCCCAATTTAATTGGGTACAGAGGGACACTGGGACTGAGTTATTGTCAGAAATTGCAAAAATATTGATTTTTTTATTCTTTGATATAATTATGCCCCCTGACTCCAGCGGACAATTTAGTGAAAGTCTTTTCCAAATTCCGCCATATTTAAAGGCCCAGCGAATTCTTGAAATGTCTAGTGCGTGGTATTTGAACGCCTCCTATTCATGGACTTTCATTGAGGCGAGTATTTCTGTACTTATTTTCCTAATAAGGAGCTCAGAAAAGCAAGAAAGAGGGTGTTAACATATGGTGCTGGGCAGTTTTAGCTGACAAGGCAAGCTGATAACTAAAAAAATATGCATGGGTTTATAAAAGTGCATTTATCTGAGCTTCCCATTTTTTGGAACAAAATTCACCCCATATGCATCAGACTTGTGGCTATAATGTAGCAAATTTTTATACATATTCTATATTAATGCATCCATAAGCACAGTGATTAGTTTTACTGTAGTATTCATAGTTTTGCCATTAAAAATATTTTAATTTTCAATTAATGGGATAAATAAATTGTGAAATACTGTATGTTAATTTATATCTCAACAAATATTCATATGAACTTAAAACCAATCACTAGGATTGCTTCCATACTAAATATCTATATGGGAAAGTCATGATAAATGACCTACCTCTATCCGTTTAACGCAAGGATCATTTTCAAAATTTGCATATTTTCATATTCAAATAATCGTATCTCCTAAACGGTTAGAGATAGAAAAGTGTAAATCAGAAGTCTAGTGTATATTACTATTAGAGTGCTGTGTGTAACATTATAACAATATTCATTGATAATTACCTAAAATTGAAAGCTGATAACCAAAAAATATGCATGTTTTTATAAAAGTCCATTTATCGCAGCTTCCCATTTTTTGATACAACATCTGGTCCTTGCGCATTAGATTTGCTGCTATAATATTGCAAATTTGTATTCATATTCTATATTAATGCATCCATAAGTTCAGTGATTAGTTTTACTGTAGTATTCTTAGGTTTGCCATTAAAAATATTCTAATTTTAAATAATAGGCAATTAATGGAATAAAAAAAATTGTGAAATGAGTTAATTTATATCTCAACACATATTCATATGAACTCAAAACCAATCACAAGGATTGCTTTCATACTAAATATCTATATGGGAAAGTCATGATAAATGAGCTACCTCTATCTGTTTAACGCAAGGACCATTTTCAAAATTTGCATAATTTCTATATAAAAATAATCATATCTCCTAAACGGTTAGAGATCGAAAAGTGTAAATCAGTAGTATAGTGTATATTAGTATTTGAGTGATGTGTGTAAAATTAGAACAATATCCATTGATAATTACAGAAATATGAAAACTCAGTCCCAGTGTCCCTTAACATGAAGACCGACTGAAAATAAATTCACTTATTAGACTAAAAAACAATAAAATTGATTTCAAATTTCATAAGCTGTCAAGATTGTCTGTTGACATACTTGCTGAATGGATATATTTATGGTGTGAATAGAGGAGTAGCTGAATCTAATAAGAGTACATAATTAAACAGTTGCATCTTCTCATCGGAAATAAGTATGACAACCTGAAATTTGACAAACATGATCCAAATATTTACTTGTGCCATCTCTTGATGATTGTAGTGTTTTTGTGTCTGTCGCACAGGCTGGAGCAAAATGTGGCTTTTCACTAATGTCTCATTTCATTCATGATTGCTACCAAGCTATGGCTGGTGCCATGTACTGAGTCAGTACATCAGTACTGACACTAACTGTACTCAAGTTGTACAGAGGCACCTTGCCTAGTATGTCTCATCGTAGTGCTGCTTTGTGGGTTTCTATTAGCATAACTTACAGTGGTGCTTGTTGAGGATCCAACCAGCCTTTGGGCTGACTATTAACAGAGAGATCAAAATGTACATCTGCCATAAAATCAGATTTGACACATAAATGGCTGGTATTCAAAAGCCATTTTCAAGTTGGGTTTTGTATTACTACCAGAAACAATGTGGCATATAGAAATATTCTAAAAGCCTAGCGGGTGGATCACAGTTATGTAGCTGGAGTGTCTATCTATTTTTGGTACGGTGATTTTGGAAAAACAGGCGCTCCAGTTTTATTGGGCGATTGTTAATTTCAGGCACAGTAACAAAAAGTGAAAAACAAAGTACCTTGGAAGACAGATACGGTAGCTGGGGAACCACAATGTGCTATATTGGATTCATTTAAAGGCCAACTGCAATGATCGCATTTAAAATACTGGAGTAGAGGAATATTGAAAATGATTTTGAACACAACAGAGGGACTGATGTGGGGTACTGATTCTTGTTGACAATGCATATTATAAAATTAGGCTAACTTTTGTAAAAATGTGATTTGTAATTATAACAGTGACAGGATGCACCTTTTGTCATTAAATATAATATAACATATTTTATAATTAGGCTACTAGGCAGGCATGAATTCTTCACTCCTCAGTTCAAACATGACAACTGAAAAACTCTGGATGAAATAGGTATTATACTAGAAAATATTTACAAATATCACAGGAGAAGATTGAATTTTAGGTACGGTAGTTATTGTTGTTTTAAGGGGCAGAATTACGAGGTCGTTGCATTTTATTTGAATGTCTTTTCGATCTTAAATCCAATAGATGGCTGATGACATCACATTGTTGACAGCAACATCTCGATCAGCTGACTGCAGGGAACTGCGGTGGTTTGGAACACTGAAATACTACACGTGATGATAGAATTGGGCTATTTAAAGTGAGTTCTATTCATTACTAACAAGGGGAGGATACGATGCATGGGTCACTGATTCGAACCATTTTAGTACACGTGTAGGGCATGACCAGGTGTTGCTCTCACGTCACAGTACAGGCGCAGTGTGGCAATGTGCACTCTATTGTATTTATCCTCGAAGGAATGTCTCAACGCTTATAGAAAATTGTAGATTTCTTTGAGAATGTCGACTTTGGTAAAGAATTTCTTTTCTTACAATAATTGTTCAGTAGGATGTTGGTGGATACCCATACCACTTTCTTACAAACATTTTCTACAGTGTGTCCTTTCATGCAAATATCAGGCTCCCACAAAAGTTCCATGGAACGAACAAATTGCATTGTAATGTTACTCACAAGCTCCCTGTGGTTCTCAACTTTAAGAAAATCAGATTCTAGGTCACCACACAACTTTAAAACTATTAAGTAATTGTGAACAACAACATTTACAACATACATTTCTGGGACTAAGAGCCTACCTCTGTCCTTATCCCTGATCAAATGGTATGCCTCATCATCAAGGTCAATAAATTCACTGGTACAAAGAATTTCCTTGCAATGACTACATTGTAATCGTTTAGTCACACTATAACAACAATACCCTGCCAAGTACACTAGAATAGGGATATCATCCTTACAACCATCAAAATCTCTGTCATCTATATATATACGGTCAATGAATTTTTGCTCATCAGTGGGAAACTCAGGAGCCTCTGAGGTAGGTTCACACAATTCATTTATTTTAATTTCACCAAATAAGTTGGATTTGATCTTTAGGGACATGGATGATTGAATCCTTAGCTTGTGTTCTACTTCATACACCTGCCTTATTGAAATATTGTACTGGCCACCTGCCAACTGCCTGTATTTGCCAAACCTTCCCTCTAATACATCAGTCTGAAACTTCCCAAACAGAACATAAGAGAAATTTAGAGTTGACAAGCAATAATCTTTCAACTTTAACAAGCCTTCTGTTGTCAGTATCATGGCAGCCATTGTCTCAGAGGACAATGACCCTTTTACATTTAGTTTTTTCCACTTATTTAGCCACTGCAAGAATTTATGTAAATAATTAACAATTTCAATAGAATCTGATGACACTGGGCACATGAGGATATTGTTGAGTCTTGCTCCTTTACCGGGAGTTCTTACATTTACTATATTCCACCAATTTAACATTAGTTCAATATACCAGGCAGTTTGTTTATAATGCAATAAGTCACACTTTTCCCCCATAACTTTCAACCCTTCAATGACATTTTCATTAAAAACCTGAAGAACAAGTTTTACATTTTGCCGTTCAAGTGAAGTAGGGCATAAGGCCTTTACAGAGAGACCGTAGCCATACTTCACCAACTTATCATGCTCTATATTTTGCAATTTCTTCACAGAGCAAAATGAGGCTTTGTGTACATCATTGCTAACTGGGTCAAAATCAGGATAGTTCATGCACATATCTTCATCTTTTTGGTTCAACCAGTTGTTTCTGACACACTTAAGCAAGTGGACAGAGTCAAACACAAAGAAAAGAGGCCTTTTTTCATCGACAGGATGAGGGTAAACACACTTCAGTTCTTTCTGCGGTGAAAACTGCTGCATACATTTCCTATTTACAGAACTGTTGTCACTTACTACACAAACCACATGAAATCCTATTTCTTCCAAGCCAATAATAATTTTCTTCAGTATACAGTGCAACTGTTCCCCAGACATGGATTTCACTGGCAGTACATGTACCATTTCCTTAACATCTGACAGTAGACTAGATATCATGAAGCAATAGGCACTTGTTGCCAGTTTCTCGCTGTTGAAAGCTTTTCCAACAATATTACCACCTTTGTAATCCATCATTGGTTTCACATACACTTCATCCATCATGAGTACAACAAATTTATCACATTCATTGCCAGAAAATTTGTTCTTTATATAGTTCAAAAAATTCTCCTCATGCTGCTCCACTCGAGGATCTAACCTGAATGTAGAACATAGCCTCCTGATCGTGCATGGATGGGGCAACACTATTACATTTAAATGTCTCAAGTACGCATAGCTGTGGGGCGAGATTGATTGTAGCATTGAACACAAAATCAGAAAGGAAGGGCTATAAACTCTCTTTTGCCCAGACCAAAGTCTAATTTGCTCTGTAACAAACTCAATATGTTCTACCAAGTCTGGGTTTGATAAGCCTACAGATTCCAAAATGTTCGAAGCTAATGCCAAGATTTCAGAGGAACTATTTTTTTTCTCGTCCCCATTAAAATTGAGTGTATCCAAACGTTCAAGGATGTTTCTAATGTCAGAAATGTTCATTACAATATTTGGGAACAGGAAATCACCTATCCTGTCTAACTTAACTTCCTTGTAGTACACTTCTAACTGTAATGATGCTGCAATCACTACACTACAAATAACCTTAGGCATAGGACAGAAGGTGATGAAAAGAATTAAAATGTTGTTGTCCTTAGAAATTACACTCCATGACTCTGGTGTATTGAGAAGTCCTATTTTATCATTCAGTTCCTCGAAGCTGGAAAATGACAATGCCTCATTTTGCAGATTAAACTCTGCCTCACTTTCTTCAATTGCAGTCTGCAGGTTCCTATTTTCTCTCCTAGCTCTCTTCTCCTGAGGGCTGTCTCTGTAGGACTTTGGGGTACTTAAATACTCTGGGCAATTTGGTAGACGAGATGGAACAGCACCAGGTTTAAGTCTTGGCACTTTTAATGGGAGTGTAATCTCTTGGCCATCTTCACAATTGAATACAGTATTCTGTCGAATGTCTTGAGCATTAAAATGCAGTTCACAAACCTGCAATTTGCAAAAGAATCATACTGAGTAACATTCATTGAAGTAAAGTGTATAGGCCTACCGATAATTAATCTTACATTCTGAGCTACATCGTCACAGTGGGCTCTTTGGGTCCTAGTGAGATAATTGCTGCACTTTCCAAGTGATCTAGGAATGTATTTATTATTACTCAATGTATTGAGAAATATCTTAGTGATATGGTTCATGATAACTGACCAAATTTCTTAAAATTCAGCAGATAATTCCATAAAAAGTTGTATATTGGACAAGAAATTGTTATGAATATGCAAAGAATACAGCTTATCATCGAAGTAGCCTACACACCTGGGTATATTTAGGGAAATAGTAGTGATTTCTGGCATGTATAGAGTAACTTAGCCTATATTTAAAAATATCAATTGCCAACCAAGGTATAAATACGGTACCGGTACTGTAAATCATTGAGTACCATAGGCTAGCATTTTTTCTAGGCCTACTCTTTCGTCTCGAGTACTATATGGTACCGGTATCAGAAGATTAGTTTTAGAACAAACTATTGAGCTACAGGTCTACTTATATTTTATATCTTGCTTTTAAACAGTTACCCTCACTGGGGAATTTCCTATTAAAACATCTCCGCTGGGAGCAATAAAGGGGTTAGGTACCTACTTACTCAGGAATCTGAGCAATTTGTGGTGCATATTAAATGACTTTCCAGTGAGGCCAGACTCAATTATATAAATCATTAGCTTTGAACACCGATTCTCAATATGCATGCATTAAAAATAAATCTATAATTATCACACTAAACCATTTTCAGTACGGTATTTGATCACAACATGTTTTTAATTCTTCCATGCACAACAAACTTGCCTCGCATGTTGGGAGATTCGTTTATTAATTATTTAATGAGGAAACACCGTTCATTATTATTATTATTTGAAACTTAGCCTAAATGCAAAGTATTGCTCCAACTCTAACCTTAAAATGACTAGGCTTGGTCACCTACGTGTTGCTTGCAAGGCAATGAAATAGTTCTTAGAATTATTTATAGCAACCTAGGTGATTCTTTACATTATTAAGCTTACCGGTATATCGGCTATTTATGTGGTACGGTAGGCTAACACTGCTTAGATAATTAAAAAACGTGTACCGTATTGGTAGTCTACTTACCACAGAATGTTTCGTTGGTACGAAGTTTTCTCGTTTAATAGCTGATATCCAAAGTTTCTTCAAATTCTCTTCTTCGGGGAACTTAAACACTCGAACTTTATTCTCATGATCATAATTCCCCCTGCACTTCGGCACACAACACTTGTAAACCATATTTTACAGCAAAAAAACTGAATAAATCGCACAAAAACAACAACAAAGGTATGATTACAAACTTCTGCCTTCGGTATCCGCCATCTTGCTTATTTTCAATTCAGTGCAAAGGCCTGTATATAGGTGGTGTTGCCTCAACTCTCAGTTTGAAGTTCACAAGTTTTCTCGCTTGGTGATAACAAGTGGTGCTTCTTCCGAGTACGGCAGGTGGATGGTAACTCTTGCCTGAGTTACTGGATGGACAGTCATAATCCTCGATTGTGTACGAGACAACACACGGCCGACTTTATCCGTGTGATACAGTCTCAGGTCAGCTAGGCGACTGGGAGATAGTTTGTTGTTGATAATTCATTTCAGGGGTATGGAATATCTTGGTAATCAGCCCCATGTACTTGGGTGCATGTGCTCAGCTATCCTGGAAGTGGTTTTCTGTAGTTTCCTACTTATACTCCAGGCAAATGTCGCGTTGGTTCCTGACTTATGGCCACGGCTGCCTCTTTCCAAACCTAAGTTACAAATACACACACACACACACACTAATACAGCCATCACAATAACACAGGTTGTCAGACAAAAATCCATACACACTCAAGTACACGGGGCTAAATCTCTCTGATAATGTGTGTCATTGTGGTGACTGTAGTATTAGTAGGTTTGGAAGGAGGCGTCCATGGCCGTAAGTTAGGTAGGCTACCACAGTATAACAATAATGATGATAATTTGTGATTCAAGAGGCCTAACATACAGGTTATCGGCCCCAGACATCACAGTAACACAGGTTACGAATCAGATTGTACACACATCCAGGTATATGGGGCTAAATGACTGCAATGTGCAAGTTCGAATTCGCATTGTCTCTAGGCGAGCAGCGGACTGCAGAAATGAGTCACGTTAAGCTAATCAAACCTGAAACACTTGCGTCGCTGTCCAGTGATCCACTGACCACTTCCATTAGCACACTGGCATACGCGTGACCAGATTCTTTACCTTGTCGATGCATAATAATCGAATAATGTGTAGCAGAAGAACTGACAATGACTCTCATATCTGAGGTCATTATTATGCATGTTTATTTGCCCTGTTCGCCTGGTGATAATACATTTATGATATTTATTATTATTATTATTATTATTATTGTATATAGCCTTTGAGGTATATTACAATGGGTATAAGGTACTTCATTTAAGATGTGCCCTCTTAAAACTATTCGACTATATTAGTTGTTTTTTCCTTTCAGATGTACGATCCGAAGCGCGTGCCAGAAGGCCAGCCACAGTTCACCTAGATGGTTGTCTCTAGGGACGGGCCAACAGTGCATCGACTTTGAACAAGTGCTTCCTGACCGCATTCCCATAAGCCAAATGACCACGGTAAGTTTCTTTGCTATTGTTGTAATGAAACTTCTGTTGCAATCCATCTGAAGTAAAGGTAGTCAACCTTTAAAAGTAGCAATTAATCTGACTGAGTAATTGCCCTGTGATTATGATTAAACTAAGCAAATTAATTGAACTGTTAAATCAGGGACTCTCGAGACTTTTACGATAGAGCCGTGCTTAGACACAATTCAGGATGTACTGCAGTAAGTATAATTACAAGAAGTTATAATATCGATTTGGCTTTAATTAATTTTCATCTTAATAAACAGTATTTGTTATGAATAATTTGATATGACTGTTCTTTCTTCAAGTTGGGCAGTCATTGACGTTCAAGTGAAGTTATAAAGATATTGTATCTTCGTGAGTGAAGGCGATAACCTCATGGGAGAATGATCTCAAAGATCCTTGAACGGTCTCATGCCGGTTGGATAGTTTGGTATGAATCCAATATCTTGAGGAATGAAACTAACGGAATACAGCATCTCCACCCCCATTGTCACATTAGTCTTCTGGTATCCAAAGGTTACCAATGAACATTTATTTTTTTATTTATTTATTTATGTATTTATTTATTTATTTATTTATTTATTTATTTATTTATTTATTTATTTATTTATTTAGCGTTTGGGATCACATTGCACAAATACAATTATAGTCCATATATATATTTACATAATAATCTCTACACGACATCTTCATGGGTGTTTTCAGTGTTATTAATGCAAAGAAGGTATGCATTTTCTATACTGCTCCGTACATAATTATGTAGCCACACCATAAACCTTATCATACGTAACATCTAGGAGATCGAACCAGGTATTTTACCTCTTGAGGAGAATTGGTTTACATTCTCAACATTATGTTCTTGAACCGCAAGTACATCAACTCTGTTATCTTCCAAGTTCTTACGTAAGAGATGGCATTTGGCTCTACTAATGCCTTCGATGTTCAGTTGATACAATCTAATGTTTGGACTCAGATTTCTGTATAGATGGTCATTAAAAGGTCCGTTTCTTTGATTTTTGGCCATTTTGGCAATGTGATACATGCCAGGAGATCACAAGGATTATCTGGCTCCAGTAATATTGTTGCTCGTTTAGCACCACCCAGGGGACACGTGCAGGGTAATGTAAGGTTATACCTGCGGAGTGCTAGGGGCTTGCTCCACCTCTGTCACGGGTTGGCCCGGCATTGCAGTACAGTCGGGATCGGCCCACCTTTAATAAATCAAACATGGAAACAACACTAACTTGTTGTAATTGCCAAAAGTAGACTTTAATGTTCTGTGAACTGATTGTCAATTTACAATTGTATGCATTATATACGTCCACTGGGCTGATGACCGTGATATCCGTAGCACGTGAACGAAGCAATAAATAAATAATTCGGAAGTGGAAATGAGTAAATGTGTAACAAAACTCAGTAAAAGTGGTCTAACTCAGGACAGTATACCCGTCAAATATTTCAGTACCGGTACATTGAATACGGTATATAATGGAATGCCACCGTTGCCAAATAGTGTGACCACGATTGCACTGATCCCAAGCTATCGTAACACCTATCTTCAGCCATAGAGGTGAGGGAGTCTTGCAACAACGCTACAAGGATCAACGGACGGCAACCAGTTTTACGGGTTAACTTCCTCTTCGTAAGAGGACCTGCCTGCGTGACCTTCACTTACATACCAGTTGGCTGCATGTCTGTTACATGTTATCTTGTTTACGTTCCTCAAATTCCCTGATGTTTACACACATCAGTTTATTACTTCTTGTCCTCTGTTACCTGGTTTACGCAAGCGGTGTTGCCAAATGTGGCGTACTCTTCCTCCTGTTTTCTCCTAAACTTCGCATGTCTTACCATACTTTTCACGTCTTTCGGCCCTTCCTGGCCTGGGGAATCTTAACTACCTAGTAATAATCCACTCACCGTGCATTACGTTAAAATTAGGAGCCTTGAAGGTATGGACTTTCGTTACACAGGTGCTCTGGGAAGGCACTGATTTGAGATCAGAAAGGAGCGCTGTTCATGCGCCTTGCTCGTGCACAGAACGTTTCTGAACTTCAGGTTATTTTACTAGCAGTTTCGCTTCCATGACAGACATAAAGGTTGCCACGTGGCTCTTTGTTGAGAGGGGCGTCTGTACCATAACGCCATACAAAGTTTGTACGGCGATGATAAAAAGTTCCACAATTTTTCCCGACATGTGCTCTTCCTCGTGTAATATTTAGTAGGTAAGGTGCAGTATGTTCTATATGGATACTAAAAGTTAACATTCTTCCATGCGAGGAAAATAACTCCCCGTTAGAAGACTGTAGAAGGGTGAAGGTGGGATGTCTCATATTACCTGTTCTCCGAACATGTGGCGCACGTCAAAAAGAAGCTTGCACTGTGTCTGAGATGCACTATAAGCGTGCATGAACGTGGAATACTTTATCAGATGGTGAGTATCGACGTTCAACTGGCCCACCATGCTCTTCTCTTCGTTTTCCCTCTTTATGTAGTTTGTACCAATCGTTCTTCTAGCGTTCTCTCAGTTGACATTTCTTCTAACTTTTCACAATTGTATTGTATTTACTGATTATGGTCATATAATTCCGTTTAGTGCAGGCTGCAGTTTCACATGGTGCATATTGGAAAAATTTGTGTGTCTTATTATTAGAAGTTAATGGAACATTTTATTTGTTATTTTATTTAGAAGCTTTTGAGGATAGCCTCATATAATCTGGAATATTTTGAATGGGAGTGCTGTAACTGTTGGGTGCCACTGGGATTCAAACCCAGATCCTGTCTTTGGTTTTTGAGAGTAGGTGCATTAACAACTTACGTTCCATATTTCTAAACGGTTGCTGTGAGTTATGAGTCTACCTGTGTTGATCGTATTAGACAAACAGGCTATATGTGTCTGTGTAAAGGGAGATCACTTCAGCTGTACCGGTAGCTTTAACTTGGCTAAATTGGCCTCGATGGAGCAGAAGTCCATCTCATAATCTCAAAATTTCGAGTTTCGTCCTGACCTAGATGGAATGGTATGTCGTGAAGGTCATTATGTAAAGGAAAAGCCCTATGTAGCTGTTTCGATACCGATGTAGGTAGTATGTTAATTCAAGAGCGCGCAAATTCACGTGTCTCCGTTCCATTGATGGGCTCACATGGATCAAGGTGTAGCTGTAGGCCAATAGTTCAAAGTAGTGTACCCGTCGGACCTCGAAGCTCCTTGGAAGATTTGGATTCCTGTGTTGTGCAAATAAACATATCGTTCATTTACTGCAACAATACCATATTTAGAAACCTGTACTTTTTCAGCTTTTACCTCAATGTAGTGCTGGAAAATATTCGTTATCGATTAATTAAATTGACACTACTCATCCCCAATTCAATAAGGCGTCAAAACCTTGGCATCTCTACTTAGTATAAAATTAAGTCCCCGATTATTGGATGTTCCGGGTAATCTCGGGAACCACTGGATGGATTTTGATGGGATTTTCTTCATTCTGTAAAGGATTTCTTGAGGACGGTTTCTGTAGGAAAATATTCATTTATAACCAAAAGAAGCCGAGCAGTAGCAATTTCAGTGAAAGAGTCGAAACAAAATCTACCGTCCGTGCGGCTTTTAAGCTTATGCTGGATAACGCGTTAAATATATCTATATACTATCAGTGTGAGAATTGTTCAGCATGAAAAGTTCTACAAAAGAGTCCGTGACAGCATATCGTCAATACATCGCCCACTGTAAGTGTTATTAAGTTTTCATTTCTTCCAGAAATCTCCATTCAATTAGGCCTATTAGCTTCTGCGACAGTTAACGAGCTAGCTAGCGAGCGAGCCTATCACCCCAGTTACATCCAGCAGCAAATTGTCGAGTAGTGTGGAGCATATGTACCCATATTCTTTGGTGTCGATTTAAGACTTCAGGGAAGAGTGTATGTGTTTGGAGTTTCCCTGGAAGTGCAACTCGGTTTTTCTTCATTTCGCCTGTGAACTTTTCATTCCGCGGAATACACAGTCAAGTTTAGATTGGGCGGAAGGGGGATTTGTGTCTCATGCACCTCGCCATTCTTAAATTACGTCTGACAAGAATTCGTTGCACATGCTATCTCCATGCTAATATGTTATTAATAGTCCTGTCAGTGATTTTAACCCATCATACCGAGATGGTAAACTGATATAGGTCGTGCAGTAGGCTAGTTCATTGAAATCGAAGAAAATACGCCTTTTAAGTTTACGCTGAGTAAACTGCTAAAAATACCGGGTGAAGCCGGGGCGGGTTGTTAGTATTATAATAATCCACAGTTTAGTCTAGGCTATGCCTTTAAATCTTTAAATGTAGTTTCCCACAGTCATCATATTTTTAGCCTATTTATATTTATGAAAAATATGCTTATGAGGTCATCTTTTGTCCGTGTGTGTGTGTGTCCCTAATAAAATCTAAACGGCTGGACGATTTCAATGAAACTCGGTAAAGAAATAGGTTACTATTTCGTCCGACCACGACCGTGCACTTCAAATTTTAATGTGTGAAATATTTCACCGTCATTCTATATCACAGAAACTACTTCGGTGTCAAAACTAAACGTTCACCTATGTAACTTTCATAAACCTGTTAAGTACAAAACAAACATGGCCGCGAAGCAAAGTTGAAATATTTAAAAAGACTTTTCTCGCGATTTAGCCATCCGAGAGCAGTGATAAATGGTACAGCAAATGTCTATACACATTGCAATGCACCAACATCACATTTAGTTCAATTGTTTACATGGCCTCAAGATGGCGGCTGCGCATAATTTCAAATTTAAGTTTTTATTTCCTGTGTCCTAATCATGCAATTGAATTCAACGTTTGAATAATGAACCTACGCAATTATTGTCATCCAATACATGGTACATAACTCTATGGCCTACATATATAAAAATCCAACATGGTGACCATCCAAAATATTTAGACGGTTCTCAATATCAACTAATCTATGACAGCAATTAAACTGAAATTTTGCATGTTGATAAAGGTTATTAACATTAGTTCACATATGGGACTTTAATTAACCTGATGAGCACAAATGCAATATGGCGGTGACTGGAAATTTAATCATTTAAATGGACGTCTCTCGCGATTTAACCATCCGAGCGCAGTGAAATTTGGTACGGTAAATGCTTATACAAATTTCAATCCACTGACATCTAATTTATTTCAATTGTTTTCATAACCTCAAGATGGCGGCTGTGCGAAATACAATCTCGTTTTTATTTCTTGTGTCCTCATCATGCGATTGATGTTTGAATAATAAACCTACGCAATAATCTTCATCTAATAGTACAGAACTCTATTGCCTATCCAACATGGCGGCCATCCAAAATATTTAGACAGTTCTCAATATCTACGAATCTATTACAACAATCAAACTGAAACTTTGTAGGTTGATAGATGCAATTAACATAAGTAGGATATATGAAAATATGCATTTATTTTTTAACAGAACTACTTGTTAGTAATGCCAGTGTTGTATGAACTGAGCGATATGCTGACTAAGTGACCTGAGCTCGCAGTGTGCGAGTCTCGCTCGACTGTTTGCCACGTGCGCAGACCGTATCTATCATGGCTAGAGTTATATATTCGCTACACCTTTTGAAACAAAACGTGGCATAACCTTTATGTCGAACTAGCTGCAGTACACATGCGACATTTCATATATAGGCCAAGAATTTTCCCGTGACGCAAAAAAAGAGTATCCATATTGGCCGCAATATCATAACGTGACATAAAATGTGTCAAATTTTTATTTCCCATAAAAATTGAACTCAGGCGCATCATTGTAATTTGTGCAGATACGGAGGTAATGAAAGTTGTGGTCTTGTCAGGATCGTTAATATAATGTTATTGGTTTTACGTCCCTTTTAACAACCACGGCCTTTAGAGACGCAGGGGTGCCGGAATACTGCCCCGAAATTTTGCCAGTAAATCTACTGATACGGCTCCCTCGCATTTGCGCACCCTCAAATGCCAACTGACTGCGTCAGGATTCGATTCTGCGACTTTAGGCACAGCAGGCGAGAACGTTACTGCTGAACCACGCAACCAGACGATCAGAATCGTATGAATATCTCTACGGTACTTAGCCGGTATATGTTGGATTCATTCTTTTGTGTTTACGAATGGGATTAATATTGTAATTTTAACCCCTCGAAGAACTCGAATATCCATAAAGACAGTCTATAATTTCCACTCAAGTGCCATCTTGGTTAACACATCTCCAACGTAGCAGTGAATACACTCTCGAACCCTTGACCATTGGGTCGGTATACAATATATAAGTTTTAGAAACTATTTCTTCAATGTTGCCTTCGTGATCACTTTACAATCGGTCAACATATTAATGTGCCCAGTTAAGTGAGGTGGGGAATTACACTATTAGCCTATTCATCACACTAGGTAACCTGGAGAAATTAACATGGATTAATAAACGTTGGACTTTCTAGAAAAGTTTAAAAGTGTGGTAAATTGTTATTCTCCGCCTAATTTAATTAGACACATTAATGTGTTGAGACACTGAAAATCAATTATTTTATTATAGTTCTTTCGCTTTTCTCGTTAACAACCGGCGACTCCAACGTTAGGCAGTACCCTGCGCTGAAAGTAACCATTGTTCGCTGCTGACCAACAACTGATTGTACGGTCCTGCTGCCGGCTCGCTGGTCAGGTCTCCAGTGTTACATGGTTGCACACAGTTCTGTCTACTGTCGACCAAAATATTATGTGTACTCGAGTTTGAAGATTGTTTGTGAAGTAACCAATAGACCTACATAAAATCCAATAACATCATCATTTTCGTCGTTCTATTTTACGTTCGTTCATGTAGGTTTGGAATTTTTAATTTATATTTTAATATTTTTTTATCACAGTTGAACACAAAAAGTGCCCGTTTTTAAGCGTGTTTCAACCATGCGTCACATTTAAGAATTATTATCTCGCAAACCCGTCATCAGATCGAATCCAAATTTTAACACAAT
Source organism: Meconema thalassinum (assembly GCA_946902985.2). Taxonomy (NCBI): domain Eukaryota; kingdom Metazoa; phylum Arthropoda; class Insecta; order Orthoptera; family Tettigoniidae; genus Meconema; species Meconema thalassinum. The sequence goes on along the minus strand of OX336389.2, from coordinate 1,221,249,235 downwards.
ATACATCGGAATGCTGTAGAACTGGTTTATTAATTTCAAAATTTTGTGTGCTCAAGAACGAAAGTTGTTATCATTTTTGTAAGGTCACTTTTTCTCGGCTCGGGGTGGTTTGAAAATGTAGTTCTTGGTCACGTTGTAATCCTTATGCAAACTCGAGTGCACATAATATATTGGTCGACAGTAAGTACCTCTCTTGCTTGCTTTCAGTGGCTACGGTGGAACGTTGACAACTGTGTGCCTCGAACAGGGAAAGCTCTGACACCACGCAGACATACAATGTAAACATGGCAACCCAGCTAGATTTCTGTTGTTGATCCTTTTTAAGGGGCATTGTGATATCGTGGTCATAAAGCCCCGTTAACTTGGGTGTGTGTAGAATTTGTCTGATAACCTGTGTCACTGTGGTGTCTCTTATAGTGTGTGTATTGCAATTGAGATAGGATTTGTGTAGGAAGCGGCCGTGGCCTTATGTAAGGTACCATCCTGGCATTTGCCTGGAGTAGAAGTGGGAAACCATGGAGAACCACTTCCTGGATGGTTGAGGTAGGAATCAAACCCACCTCTTCTCAGTTTTGTCACACGAGGTTCAGTGCACCCCGTTCCAGCCCTCAGACCAGAATTAAAATTATTGGCAGAGCCGGGAATCGAACCCAGTCCTCGTGGTAACAGCCAAGAATGCTAGCCACTACGCAACGAGGTTGACCAGCTAGCTTTCAAAAGCGAGCCGGTCGTTAATGAGGAATGTGAGAGATTTGTAGATCAGTAGGCCTATATAGTGCCACCGTCTTCATCCCCGACTGGGCGTAATACTGCACCGGTCCAGCTGGTAGCCTCTCACCAAGGCGGACCGGGTTCGATTCCTGGTAAACGCATGAGAGATTTTTGAAGTGAAAAGTCACGTCAAGTGGTTCAGATCCTATGTAATAAAAGAGATCCCATGCCTCATGATTGCTTTCGCTTTCATCTTTACTTTCCATTCCAACCGAACGAAACGGCAGAAAGTTGTATGCAGGCAGAAGTTAAGATTTGCTATGAAACGAACCCGCGATGAGTGAATGACGAGGTACAGCTACTCCACGTGCCAGCACCTTGCGCACGAGATGGTGCTAAATGTACACGGCGGCCATAAAGTGAAACTGTTCTAGCCGAGGGCAATTTGCGACACCAGTCGTGGCGGGTGTATATTGCTGTTCCTAATTAAACCCTAGTTGACCCTTCTTTCTTCCTCCAACTGGAGTTTCCATTATAAAAGCGGTCTCTAAGGACATGGTCTCGGCAGTTTTATATTGCAGGGTGTATTCTTGTCGAGTTCTGCCTTGGACGTTAATAATTTGAACTGCACATTGTTAATCATTTATAATTTTCTACGGTCTGTTACTCTCCACTCGACACAAAATTATATTTATCTCACCTCTCAGACTGCTCACTTCTTTTCTGAAGCATTTAATCCTTGAAATAGTACCATATTGGTCCACCTAGCCACTTGAACAGGCCAATAAGATGTTGTCTTGTGTCGTCCCAGATAACTCATGCCTCTCCTTCGTAATAGTCAGATGGCGTAGAAGTTGTTTCATATAAAGGCTTGGACGTCGTGGTCATTTCGGTCCCATGTAGTTGGGTGTATACAGTAATGTACAGTATATAGGCCTACAGAGAGAGAGAGGAAAGAAAGAAAGAAAGAAAGAAAGAAAGAAAGAAAGAAAGAAAGAAAGAAAGAAATGTTCTGATAACCTGTGTTATTGTGGTATCTGTATATTTTTGAGATGAATGGGATGGAGATGGTCGTGGCCTTAAGTTATGTACTTGGGTGTATATATAAATAAATAAAGATAAATTGTCTGATAATATGTGTTATTGTGGTATCTGTATCAGTGTGTGTAATTGTAATTCAGGCAAGAATTGGGGTAGAAGCGGCCGTGGTTTTAAGTTGCCCTTGCAGGACAGCTATGTTGGGAATGGAACCCATCAAGAGGCTGAGTGTACCCCGTTCCAACCCACAGACCAGAATTACATTTCTTGAAAGGGCCCGGAATTGAAGTCAGGATCTGGTTTCGAAGATCTCAAGATCACTGTAGGGGGCTGGAGATAATTAAAAACAAGAAAGCTCGTAGTTTTGCGTAGCTCTTAGCCCCGCGATCGTAAGAATTGTGATCTGTTTTCGTGGAATCTGATCCACATTACGTGGCATGTTACCTCGAAAATCTTACCTGTATTAACCAGGAATCGAACCCAGCCCGCCGTGGTGAGAGGCAAGCAGCTTGAGAATAGCGACTGAATGAATGATTGAAAATCTGCCTTGGACTCGAGTTGGAATTGGGTTTTGCAGTTTACGGGTAGGTTTGGGCTGGGATTTGCAATTTTGGTCTGTTCAGGCCTTTAATTTACTTTCTCTACACTCTATAGGTCATATTAAAGAAGGTAAGGAACATTTAATGGGATGTACTTCCTAATTTCGTGTAGAATGGCCTATATATAAAGAAGTATTCCCCACATTAAATTCCACATCGGGCTTTATTTCAATTATCCCCAGTTTATCCATGGGCCATTATCGTCCATGACGTTGGTCTCTCTTTGCACAGTGTCCAGCGGTCCTCGCTTCTCTTCATGAAAATGAAAATCCACAGCCTGCTTTCAGTCTCCGACCGGGTCAGGGAATGGAATGAATGAAGCCCCCATCTAGCGGCGAGGATATGAACTCTGCCGGCTGCCGAGGCCTGACGCACTCCTCTGGGGCAATGATTAAATGAATGACAGATGAAATGAAATGATAGTGGAGAGTGTTGCTGGAATGAAATTTTGACAGGGAAAACCGGAGTACCCGGAGAAAAACCTGTCTGCCTCCGTTTTGTCCAGCACAGATCTCACATGGAGTGACCGGGATTGGAACCACGGACCCAGCGGTGAGAGGCCAGCGTGCTGCCGCCTAAGCCACGGAGGCTACGCCTCGCTTCTCTTCATGATTTGTCTAAAGCCTCTAATTAAGACACATTAGAAATAAAATCACCAAATTAAGTCGAAATCAAATCACCAAATTAAGGCGTATTGAAAATAAAGCAACATTCAGGTAGAGATTTTATCAGGCTAAATCCATGCTTGGAAATCAGCATTTTGCAGCACGGAATTGTGGATTCAGCTTGAAATCGATCAGATATATATTAATTTGAACTACTGTATTTTGAAACATACCTTTCAATTCCTGGCCTGTTAACAGAGTTGTGATCTGGCCATTGCCTCTATTTTAAATACTGTAGAATGTGGTGTTCACATTTCAAGGGAGGATGTTTTTGTGAAATATAATCAGAGCAAGGCAGGTATCAAGAATAAAACATGAAACAAACGGACCACACCACACCACACCACACGAGGTGACGTGTTAATTGCATTCAGCGCTCCGTGTGGTGACGTTGGGGGAGCCCACTAGTTCGCATCTCAGCCTGCTTCACGCACAGAGTGAGCTTACCATACGATTCTGTAATTACGCTTTGTATGAAATTTCTAAAGCCATTCATATAGAAAGAGAGCTTTCTAAATGGTAGCAAGGAGGGCTGGGTCATGATGTTTGTTTCACCACGTTCCTGCTTGCCAGCTTTTTTCCGCGTCGGGGATAAGATAAGTACCTGTGCTATGGATCAGTCCCGTGGGGCTTCAACACAGCCGTACTGCTATGGACGATGTGAATGTAGAATGTAAAAAATTGTTTGCGAACTTAAGGAAGTGGAACCTGCAGTACACTTCTTTTAAATGCGCCATGTAACTTTCACTCTAAACTTGCTACAGTTCATGTCAAGTGTCCTTCTGTTAACGAACGAGGCTATTTTTAGGATATTGCAAGCATCTTTGCACACAGCACATTAGTATCACATTTTCAATGATTCTCGAACTGATATACACCACCATTCTCTTTAAATAGATGTGAACCGATATTGTTGTATTAATTAATGAAACCTGATTTTGTATGACCAAATATGAATCTTTATAGGCTATGTTTAGGATAAACTTTGTTTCAAAATTCAAATTTGAGTTCCATGTTGTAATGTAGCTTGAAATATAAAGATATAATTTGTATTATATTTATGAAGAAATATCACACAGTAAAGCTGGGTTATGATTTGATTTCATTGGGATGATATTTTTGATGACTTTCGCTGGGCGAACACGTCCGGCAGTGGATCCTCAGCTTTCCTCCTGTAAAGTAACAACCACTACTCCTATAGGGTGAAACCTTACCGTATTTCTGATACTGCAATGACAAGTGATTTGTGGGATTGCATGACCTGTTGCCATTCATATTTCGAAGTAACCCTGTTTGCAGGTATTGTAACCGACTGTTATAATGTTACTTGAAAGTTGGCAGCAATTATTTCTGCTAGTTACCCTTTTATTATGACGACATCAATGGCTGCCAACTTCCACATTCTTAGAGAGACTACCGTCGAGAATGGAACGAATACTCCTATCAATAGCCTATACCATTGGTAGGATACGGGCTAGATCCTCTAATACCTATACCATTGGTAGGATACGGGCTAGATCCTCTAACAAAGAAGGAAGATGAGAGTCATTTCGGGAGTCTGTATTGCTCATAAGTTTTAGAAGGAAGATTAACTTATAAGAAGGAAGTAAACAGTAGGCCTACGTAATGAAACACATTCCGTAACAAGAGTTGGTATCAGAGGAATTATTTAGACGCAGTGTGCATGTATGTTCTCGACAGGGTCGGGGATGAGATGCGATGAAAGGCTATGTGGCAGGTGGTTTTTAAGACCGGATGCCTTTCCCGACGCCAACCTCAGGAGGGGAGTTGATGAGAGTTGAAATGAATGAATATGAATGAAACTGGGAAAGGATGTGGAAGGAAGCGGCCGTGGTCTGTCAGAAGGTACCGTCATAGCATTTGCCTGTAGTTTAAAATTGGGGAAACCACGGAAAACCATTTCAAGGACGACCGACGGTGGGGCTCGAACCCGCATCTACTGAGTCTGCAGATAGCTTGGCCCCATGGCCTAACGCAGAACGTTAGCGAGCGTAGCTACCGCTGTCGGTAAATTATTCAGATACAATACCGTATACATGATAAAATAATTTGTGGTTCGTAATTGGCAAGCTTTCATCGTTCTCTCGAGGAAAGCTTTTCGGATTCGTCCTTCCTTGGCCAAATAAAACCTAATATTGTAACGTGTTTTTCGAGGGGTTTTATGCAACTGGCATAAGTCAGTAGGAAGCCATTCTATATTTATTTACGCGGCAAATTGTTCAGCCAAGAGAATTTTTCATGGTAATTTATTATTATTATTAATTTATTATAATTATTATTAAGGTATTTTCGGAGCATTTTATAAAAAATTATTAGCATTCAGATAGGTTTTCTATGTCTTAGAAAACCCTATCCAGCAAATTATTACGAACGACGATATCATAGAAAATTATCTGATTACGGAATTTTACGGAGTTTTTGTCAGTTAGGGTATTTGAGAGAGATGACTCACTGGGAATTCGAGTACACGCTTAATCTTGTCGAGAAGCATGACGCAATCTTGGGTCGCAAGGTCTAGAAAAGACGAATTGTTGGAACGGAACCCTCCCGCCGAGTGTAATGACCCGGAGGAGGAGAAGATCGCGTGGTGGGTCAGCCAATCAGGGGAGACGACGTAAGCTAGTTGGGACTGAAGAGTGGGGAGCCGGCGTGTGGTTATATCGTTCGACGCGCCGTGAAACAAGGACTATCTGTGAAATACTTGAGGTGTACGGTCGCAAGTGCGTGTCGCTCCGATGTTCAGTGGAGTTAGCGACGAACTTTTGTAAAACTTGGTTGTACGAGTGTTTGGGTCCGAGGTACGGACCATAGAATTATCTAATCTACCAGAATATCATCAAATTCCGACGGAGATGACGACGTCCAGGAGACTGTGGGAAGCTCACAACATCATCAAGAACGAGGGAAATGCTTTGGCAATTTCCAGTGGTAAGCGCCAATGACGCAGAAATACGCAATCTCTCATTTTCTTTGTTTTACATTTCATATTTCAGTAACTTCATAGCTTGGAAATAAGAGTAAAATCAATTTATCAGACTCCGTTTTCACGTAATTTTCTATCGGTAATATTCAAATCACAACGCTCCAATTTAAATTTTATAGTTATTATTATTATTAATTTTGCTATACTTGTTTTATATAATAAATTCATTTCTTTTACAATGCAATCTTTGCTTTCAGTAGGTAGCATTAGATATAGACCAATTCCTTCTCCTGATACAATTGTTTGTTGGGTTAATGATCAAATCATACCACGATCTGAGTGAATAGAGTCTTGAATGTGTTCTGCCAGAGCTAGACGTTGTTAAATACAAATTTAGATTTCAACATTGCATTGAGGTCTTGGCGCCCATTAAAACAACATAGCTTAGGCAAAGGTAAAGAGTTACATTTCTCACCCAACAGATAGGAGCTAGCAAAACTGCTACAATATGACCTTTAACGCAACACTTTAACGTAGAAAATTGATGAATTTTGACGTCATGTAGACAACATATTCTATCCACTATGTAATATTGTGATCTGATTGACATAACATTATCCTGTGTGCTATATACAACATAATTACAGCCGAAATACTGGCTTCCTGGTGTTTATCTGTTACATGAATCGCTACCACAGGGTTCTTGGCTTTTTTAAAATTTTCATTAGTGAACGACGGGGTACAAGAGGAAAAGCGGACTGCTCAGAAGGCTTGAGGTCAGATAATTTGGCAATCTACAAGGCAATGCAGTTGCAAGTTGATTCTTCTGAAGCCATCAGTGTCACGCACTTACTGATATCTATTGAGTTAAAGACAATTATTATATCAAACTTGCCGTTTTCGTTAATTTGACTGGCTCTGTGGCTCGAGCAGGTGGTCCCGACTTCAATCCCCGGCCATTGTTATGATTTGTAGGTTGACTGGAGTGGAGTAGAACTAGTCTCGTGAGGGCTATTGGGAAGCTTCATGGCATGAGAAGCAGCGTTTCTTGGTCTGTACGACAAAGGAAGCGTTAGTTTTGTAGCATGCAACAGCCACCTTATAGTCTAGGTGTAGCTCCATAGATTTTGCTGTTATGACTGCATGATACATTTGGGCGTCATTACGTTCGGTCAATTGATGGGCTGTCGAACGATCATGGGGTTGTATTTGGGAGGATGTTATGTCGCAGTGAAGTACAACTACACCCATATGATCTTGGTTACCTACGACCTCTGCAAGGCGATTAGTGATCTCCAGTGATCGCAGGGGAGTTTCTGAACTGAAGGCTTGAACCCTACGGCAGTTAGGACACCCCCGCAATAAGCAATCAAGTTCACTTCACCTTGTATCCCCATTGTTCTTGCTTGGCATTGAGTGATTCCCCACTAGCCAGCGGGGGGACAACACGGCTACTTAATTTATTGCGTCTCCGTGCTAGATGTCGGAGGACTGGGAATATTTGATGTCTTGACGTATATATATTTTGGTAGGATCAGGTAAATAATGTACGGGGACTGTTGCATGTTATATGGCTACAGACACTTGTTTTTGAATACATATGAAGTATTAAACCTGGCGAGTCGAAAAGTGCTGGAGCTTTCTGAATTTATTAAGCAAATGAAATTGGGCAACTCCCTTATTGTCATTTCTCCACTTCCGTTTCTATAATGAAATATTTTATAAAATACCGTTGGTTAAGTATGACAGAAAATATAAGGTGCGTTCAAAAAGTAACGAGCCGGAGGCTGTAATGCACAAACCGGTGACGACATCGGCTAATCGTTGCATGTGTAACGAGGTGTAGTTCCGACCAGAGCGTGGAAGGTCACAGCCCGTCGCTAGGGGGCACGCGTGCACGTCACGTGACGATACAAAGCGAGCAGCAGCATGCATCAATCGTCCAACGCTGCCAGTGGCATTGCAAACAGTGACATGGAGGCGTCAAACGAAGAGCAAATGGGTGTTGTTCGGTTTCTGACAGCCAAAGGAGTAGGGGGAACGGACATTCATCGCCGAATGTCACAAGTGTACGGCGAACACTGCATGTCCCTTGCAAGGGTCAAGGCGTAGCACAAGCGCTTCAGGGAAGGACGGGTGTCGTTAGCCGATGATGCCTGGTCTGGGGCACCCCCTTGCATTACCGATGACAACGTCCAGCTGGTTGATGCACTCATTACCCGGGACCGCCGAGTGACAGTGAATGCCTTAGCCGCCGTGGTCGGATTGAGCGTCGGAAGTGTGCACACCATCATGAAGGAACGACTGCACTTGCGGAAAGTGTGTGCCCAATGGGCGCCCCACAGTCTTCAACCACACCAGGAAGCATGTCGAATGGCCTACTGTCTTGGTCTTGGTTGACGATTGATGCATACTGCTCGCTTTGTATCGTCACGTGACGTGCACGCGTGCCCTCTAGCGACGAGCTGTGACCTTCCACGCTCTGGTCGGAACCACACCTCGTTACACACGCCACGATTAGCCGATGTCGTCTCCGATTTGCACATTAGTCTTCGGCTCGTTACTTTTTGAACGCACCTTATATATTCGCCTGATTACTCACCTGTTATATTAATGAATAAATTGTGTACCTCAGCATAACGTCGAGCACAATATTTAGAACTATTTACAAGTCTAGAAACATGTTAAGAACTTTTGATTTCAGTAACGGACAAAAAAAACTTGTTTCGAAGAAAATGTGCGATATAATCTTGAGATAACAAAACAGCATACACTGGAATAAGAGCCAGGGTAAAACTATTCTTGAAAATTCCTATAAACTTGAAAATAGTTCCAAATATTGTCAAGCTACATGTTTTATATAATCATTCGGCCAAATGTGTAATTATGCTGATAGATTTTCTGCCATGCTTAACCGAAAGTGTATGATTTGCTCAGAAATACCAGTGGAGTCAGACATCAATAAACATAAACATAATCGATCTTCCCTGCTCCTGTCCGTAAGTAGCGAGCGTGTGTATGGACTCACTCTACGGTCCGTGAATATGGATATTTGGGCGATTTCCTACATATGCCTGATTGAGATACATGCTTTAGAACTGAGTCAAGGAGGTATATTTCTCGCCTCACGACATTCTTAGATTAGCGGTAAAATATGTCTTCTCCTTTGTCATGGACACAGATTGCGCGATTGCCCTACTGCTGGCATTTGAGCTTCCCTCTGTATTGCGTAAATAATTTGTAGCCTAGTTTTATATTAGGGGTACCTTCTACAGCGAGAACCCTCCCTATCGAACGGACTATGGCCAACCGCGTGTCGAGCAAGGCTCTGGCACTAGCAGCAGAGTAGCGCCCAACTAGTTGAACACATTTACACTTCTTAACGTATTTAATAATCATGGCATATGAGCTAGCGTTCAGTACTTCGCCGCAAGCTCCGTATCTAATAAATGCAATGCCAGCATTGGGGACTTCCCGTCCTGCTCTTGTGTTAACTCTAAATGCTAGTCAATGGCGGTGACTACTCACTCTCCGCCCGCCCCGGCGCAAGCAAAGCTCCGTTCTATAGGGAAGGCCCTCGATGTACTTACGAATTTTCATGTGATTCTCTCCAGTGGTTTTGACCCCAGCCCATAACAAACACATGGGTATATGTGATCATAATACATCTTATCCGCGATAAATACAAAGGTTCAGCCGAATATTCAAATTGGTTAGAAAGAAAGTTTACTTTATATAAAGAAAATTCACAATGATAATGGAGATGAAACTGAAGAACGAGAAAAACTCGACACATCACAACCAAGAGTTGAACCAAGAGGACTTGCTAGAAGTACTGCAGATGTTGACAGGTCACCCTGTACCGAGCCTGTGATCGTACGATATACCAGTGAGTTACGGTGGAGGATGTCCCTGTCACATACATCATATGACATACAGTGTGAACTGTACTTTGATTTATTGAATGTTTTAAAGCAGTTTATAATGTACTGTTTATACTCCCCTAACAAATGAATTTCATTTAAGCCCATTATATTGCGGTTCGTTTGCATTTAGTAGTTACTTCACTCAAATATTTATCAGTGCGGTATGGAAGTATTAGCAGAGCTAGAAAAGTCAGTAGTCTTATCAGTAGTGACGATAAATACATGCACTAAGAGAACGTCGAATTTGTATTCAGTATACTCTTGAAATGATCACGAAATGCACGTAAACGTCCATAATAATCGTGTCATAGTTACCAGTATATTTACTCACTCATCCTTTGAAAATTACTGAGTCTAATTGTACGATACTTTGTGTTTTAAGTTTGCAGTAAGATAGATTTATATATAGGCAACACGTTCTTTGAATGGGTGGGAATATTAAGAAGAAGATCGATAAATAAATATGTGTATGACAAATGTAGGTAAGGTACGCTTTGTCTCCTCATGCATTATTCTCAAACGACTCGTGATAACTGTGGTAGGCCTATAAGTAGGCCGTTCCTTCTTGACCAGTACATATTACGTGCGCAGTGGTGTCTCCACGCACAGTGAGCCTTCATTCATTTGTGATTAATGCAAATGAAGTGCGCAAAGTGCCCTCGGCTGCGCATGTGCATATTCAGTGGTCTCAGTGTTCTACTCGGGCTTTATGAAGAATTCTCACCTGCTTACGACCGGCCACGAATAGCCGACCCATCAATACTAGGCATTTTTTTTATTGTTGACTTCTATTTTCCCCGGGCATATGGTCCAATGACGCGGTAGCTAATTCAGTGATCGTTAGGGACATTGTTTATGAAAAATATTTTTTGTTATTATTATTATCATTATTATTTTGTAAAATTAAGAATTTCTTACATGCATTTCCGAACGTTCTGGGTGAGGGTGGCGGTTAACAAATCTCGCCGCTTTCTTGCAGCGATAGAGAGTCGAGGAGTGGGAACGACTGACGCCCCTTCTCAACTGCAATTGAGTGGCTGCGTGGCTTGACGGTAATGTTCTCGCCTGCTGATCCCAAGATAGTGGGATCGAATCCCGGCGCAGTCAGTTGGCATTTGAGGATGCGCAAATGCGAGGGACCCGTGACAGTAGATATACTGGCACGTTAAAGACCCTCTTCGGGGCATTATTCCGGCATCCCGGCGTCTCTAATAGCCGCAGTAGTTAAAAGCGACGTAAAACCAATAGCATTATTACTGTATTATATACGAGTAGCCTATATCAACGGCAATTGGTGGGTGATATGGGCTATTACAACAACGACGGGTACAACTGCTAATTGACTATAACAAGCGACCGAGCGTACTGTAGTATGTATCCGCTGTAATTTGTTGCTATTTTCTTTCATGTTGTCGGCGCAGCGTAGTGGTGTCAGCTCAAAGATGAGTTCGATAAAGCTTTATATTTCTATAGCAATGAATTAAAGTGCTTGCGTGGCTGCTAAGCTCGAGTTTGACAGATTGCAAGCCCAGCTCGGAGCGAATGAGGGGTATTTTACAGTAAACAAGTCAAGATGGTTATCACGGCTATTTAGAAACGAAAGCTCAAGTGTTGCCGTTAACGAGAAAACGATGATGAGATAAAGCAAGACGAGTAGGTTAGGGCCTGCTGTAATTTGGTTTGTGGAAAGGCGGGCAGGAAGAGGGTAAGTGGACGGGCGGAACAGTAAGAGTGGCTTAAGTACTCTGCCTTGGACGCAGTAACTTAGTCTTGTAAAGTAATAATATTGAAGTGAAAATATTTGGCCAAGCAGAAGACCAAACTTTCTTTAGAATTCAAGGAAAATATTATTTTCCCTTGTGCTGCTGTGTAGTTTTTGTAACTTTTGAAATTTTATTAATGACCACATCTTATTTGATGGACTCGCTTAGAAGAGGCTGTGGTGGGTTTCTGGCATTAAAGAGCAGAGATCGCGTGGAAAGTTTCGATGTGTAATAATTTCAACTGGAGTTCTATCTCTTTATTAATGGCTATTCCAGTGACGTCAACTACTAAATGCTGCAAGAAAACAGCAGAGCATTACAAAGGGCGTAACAACGATCAAGTGACGTTCTAGTAACAAATGACGATCAAACTTGAAGCTGGGCTTCTACGCGCACACGCCGGATGTTGCTAATGCATATAGGGCTGTAGATTAGGTGGCCTACCCTCATGCTCCGCAGGACCCAGTCTTAATGCTCGAAAACAAAAAGAAAATATGAATATACGAACCAAGTGTGTTGCTTTTATTTACGAATGATGTACAAAATTGGTTTGCTTACTAATGGTAGATATCTAACGTCTCTGTTGACTGCTGTGGCTCGAGTTTGAATCTAAACCATTGCTCCCCAATAGGCCAATTTCATAGAACTATCAACAAGACTCAAGTGGATATGAATATTTGAAAGAAACAAAGGAATTAGCCTACATATATTGCTTTCAACATTTAATTCATATACTGTATTACAGTATTTAGACACACTGATCCTTATACATGTGAGTTGATAGCTTTTCTAAAGCATTGAAACCATGGCTGGTCACAATTCTAGAGAAGAGTGGTGAATGAAATGCCATAATTAGCCCCTGTTCACGAGCTAAGTTTCAGATCAGTTTTATGTATGAGTGCATAAAAACAAAAAATGTAGCACGATTCTGGTAGTATGTCCCTTTAACCATGCACTAAACTAGGGTACAAGTTGGAATTAACAATTACTGTAAATTCAGCATTGCATACTTCAACTGATGCTTGGTACCATGTAATGTTTATTTTAATGTTGCCTTTCGAGGTAGGCTATAGCCTAGGCAGATGAAAATATTATTATTCGTCTTTATTTCTGTTAATTTATAATTTGCTTTCTTTATTTGCTTCCTTCCTTCCTTCTTTCTTTCTTTCTTTCTTTCTTTCTTTCTGGCTGCGTGGCTCAGCGGTAACGTTATCTCCTGCTGTTCCCAAGATTGCAGAATCAAATCCTAGCGCAGCCAGTTGACATTTGAGGGTGCGCAAATTCGAGGGAGCCGTGTGAGTAGATTTACTGGCACGTTAAAGATCCCCTTCGGGGAAAAATTCCGGCACCCCGGCGTCTCTAAAAGCCGCAGTTGTTAAAAGTGGACGTAAAACCAATAACATTATTATTATTCTCTCTTTCTTTTTTTCTAAATTATGTCTTCGGGCCAAATATAGAACAAGTCTGTTAGTATCCTAATGAGGCTCATTTTCTTTTGCAATATTGTTTCTACAAAAATATTATTAACATTGATGAGATACCGGCAGTTAACGAAATTGTCATTATATTGCAGATTAATGCCCAGTGATCAGGCGATGTGGAATGTAGGTCGTTCCTTGATCCAAGGTGGAAGAACGTACAACAAAAATGTTTGCTCTCAGTGGTGAGGTTATAAGTCAAGATCTCTGGAAGCTCCAAAAGCTACGTCACTGGTTATAATACCAGACCTGTCTCCATAGCCTTACGACTGTATTAGGTCTACGGTAACAACAGCTATACTAGGCTATATTACTAAAATATAAAATTCTGCATTGCATGTCATTTAATGTGACGTCTGCCTGAGTTCTCTTCTCAGGTAAGAACAAGGAAAGGTACAACATCCCTCAAATTGGTATTGTATTCGCAGTCGCCACCACTGCTGTCCCCTCACCGGACTCGGTCCACCCGATGCAGATGTCTAGCCGGGATTGGATCCGTAATAAACGTATAGCCTATCCAAATGTAATACTGCCATTTCGATTTGAAGGCCGACAAAAATAGGCTGAAGGGAGATTCAAACTCCTGTCGCATCCATTTATTACTGTCCATACGTCCTACCTGTCTCACCACCGGGTTCTTCCACACTACCTCCAGGTAAATGCAGAGATAGTACCTTACTTCAAGTGCCGGGGTACCTACCCAATCCCTGTTCCTAAAACAGTTACACACCCTACTACAGTCATCACATAAATACGGGTTATAAGACAAGTTCAACACACATCCAATTACACGGGGCTGATTTGGAAGGAGGCGGTTGTGGCCTTAATGTAGGAACCATCCCGGCATTCGTTTGAAGTAGAAGTGGAAAACTACGGAAAACCACTTCCAGGATGGCTGACGTGGGAATCAAACCCACCTCTTCTCAGTTTTGCTCACAAGGCCGTTTGTACCCCGTTCCAGCCCTCAGACCAGAATTTAATTTCTTGGCATAGTCGGGATTTGAACCTGGGTGTTCACGATGACAGCCAAGAGGGCTAGCCACTATGCAACGAGGCGGAACCACAATAGTTAAATGGGACGTAAAGTCTAAAACATTGTTATTTAGATTCGTCTTAATTAGGCCTTAAATCTGTAAAAGACTCCGCTAGTTACAACAAGCTAGGAATCAAATAGACAAACACGTGTAACTGTTTTATTAAATAAAACCTCATTAACTTTGGTGAATAAGTGCTGCTGAATCCCGAGCTCAAACCTCGGTCGGTGTCTATGAAATTCGTGCTTCACGAAGTGGCAGTGCGATTGGTATCGTCTGGGATAAAGGCAATACAAGAAGGAAAGCGGGCAATGACCCAGTGCCCTAATCCCCCTGAATTCACCACTGAGTAGAATGAAATATAATTCGGCAATTCATTATATTTCCCTCTCTTGAGACCATATTGTCAATTAGTAGTGATATAATATAGTTCCCCCCCCCCCCCCCACGTTATCCATTCCACTGTTCGTAACAGTATTGTTTTTAGTTGATGTATTTTTAAATCCCTGCTACCTTATACACGTGAAAGGAGCTACTGAAGTTTAAACACATTTGTAGTCATGGAGTTGCAACTCGTTAAAATGGGTATAAAATGGAGAACAGGATTATAAAGACTGTTATGATACAGAATTTAATTTGCCATAAAAAATGTGCGCAAACAGAAAACCTGAAGCTGTAAACAGACATAAATATAGAGGAGTGCAAAGCCTGGAGAGTTAAAATAACATTTCAGATTTTAGGTTAATGTTTTTCCATTTCATGAAACCTTTCCGTGGTGAACTCGCATGCTTTCTAACGGGATTGTTTTGTTATCTTAGATAACAGTGATCCATCTGCCACGCACTCGAAATTCAGCTGGGATTGTTTCGGAATAACATTTATTCAGATCCACAGTTGTCTAGGCTTAAGTATAGAATCTGTCGACCAGACGACCTGAGTTTTATACGTGGATCTGTCATGGATTTTGATTCTGGTTCGAGAGTTGGATAGGGGTGCACAAAGTCTCGAGAGGACAACTTAGAAGAGAGATGAGATTGAATCCCAATTGAGGCTATCCTAGAAGTTGTTTTCCGTGGTTTCCCACAACTTCAGGTAATCACCGGGAAGGTAACTAACTTTACAAGCCTTGACCGCCTCCTTTCTCATCCCTATTCTACGTCCTGGGGAGCATAAATTAAAACCGAAGTAGTGGCAGGGTATCCAGCCCCAATCTTCAGCAAACCCCAAAGCCAGGGAAAATTACCAACAACCGTAAGACATAGGCATAACCTTTATTCAAACAATAAATATTTCCCTATCGGGTCTTCATTATTTTTCGTGCTGAAATTAAGAGTGAAAAATACGAACGTCTAACGACTGTTTGCCTTATTAAATAGGCGTTATACAGTATTTGTTGTTCGGGGCAACTCGTTAATCGGCCCCGTGTACATGTGAGCATGCAGAATCTTTATAGAAAAAAAAAACTGTTGTTTTGGAGCGTTCCCGTGGTATAGGGTTAGCACGCTTGCCTGTTACCTAGGAGGCGGCAGGTTCGTTTCCAAGCTCCTCCAGATATTTAGGATCTCACGTGAAATGGGGTGCATTCAGTTTCGTCAGGACAGTTGAGAACTGCGTGACAAGAGAAGTGTCAGACGACAATACGGTCCTCTGAGACCCAATATTTTATTTTGATGTCAGTGATAATGTTTTTTACACTTGGTTTTTTATAGTGCCTTGCAACTCGTAGTAAGGCCCTTACCTGAAGACTCTATAAAAAAATCAGGATGGCCGCTGCGCTGTCTGCGTCGGTATTAGAAGCTAAAAGGCGCAACTCGCCAGTCCACCGCATTTGCCATTTGAGTCATGATATTTGATGATTGAATGCATCATTCGTTGATGTAACCCTCCCGCCACCAATCTGGAATTTCAAGGCTCCAGAAAATTATACCATAAATACTACCTGGAGGTACTGACATATAGGCTACTTTCAGTTCTTACACATCTTTGGAATTCGATGCGCGGATGTCACCTTGTTAAAAGCTCAGGGTCCCTAAAAAGGGCACACCCGTGCGCTTTGAGAAAATGATTATGTAGCTGGTAGAATTGAATCAATATCCCGGAAGCAAATACATTCGTGGTAGACAATTATCGTATTACAGGAGCAACATAAAAATCATCTAATGGGATTGAAAGTTGAAATACCGGTAACTACTAATTAAGGAGAATATGTCCACCCTCTATTTTTTCTAAATTTAAGGGATAACTTTTAAGTTGCAATGGCTCTTGATAGGCACCTTTTATCACTGTGTTTGCAATCAAAGTACTTGTTGAAAAAACGCTTCGAACTCAATTTCATTATAATAAAATAATTATAAATTGCACATAATAAATGATTATTTATGGTTTCAAAATCCACTTTCATATCGGAATAGGTTCTTGCCTGCTGTACCCAAGGTTACGAGATCGAATCCCTGTGCAGTCAGTTGGCATTTGAGAGACCTTAAATGCAAGGGAGCCATGCTAGGTGGCAATCCTACCCACATCTTCTCTGATTTGTCCCACGAGACTGAGTGAACCCCTTCCCAACCCTAACGCCATAACGAAATTTCTTGGCAGAGCCGGTAATCAATCGTGGGCCTCAGGGTTGATAAGCAACCACTACTACACGAGGTGGTACTCCTTTTGCGTGTGTATAGTTCACCTCACGGTGTAGCCGTGGGCATTAAACCACACATCACGGACTGCGATGGGCAGCAACGTTTTCCCCACGGTTATTCCACACTCTCTCCAGATAAATGCGGGTGTAGTACCTTACTTCAAGTTATGGGACACCTACCCCATCCTTGCCCCAAATACAGCCACACACACACCCGCTACTACTGTCATCACTGAAGTACACGTGTAACCAAGTAGGCTACACGGGGCTGATGACCAAGATATCCCAAGCCATTAAAAAGAACAGCAACAACGCATATAGCTCTGTTGTTTATGGCCTAGGAATAACACACACTCATCACCTGCCTGTGCGTACTATGTGCGTTAATCCTGTATGATTGATAACCTGTGTTATACAGTAGTGTGTGTGTGTGCATTTGTAACGATAATTGTCCATGAGTGTTTATCAGTGATTATGACTTTTAGTTGGATAGCAATATGTATGTAGATTTGGAGGAACGCCCACACACTCACACATGATTGCTGAGAAGCTCATGGGTGACTGACTGCCCCTGTTCCAATGGGGCGTGAATAGGCAATTAAACAGGAATCCTCCCTCTCATTGTAGAGAAATGAACCATTTACTGTATTAGGAAGAACAATCCACGACCTTTCTCAGGTGTTGAATGCATTTAGATACTACATTTATAACTTTAGTGGCCCACTACGATGAATTAGAATAATTTTCCACCTTTTTCAAATTTAGCCCTGCTTATTAGCCGTTTTATTTGTTATTGTTGGCTGGTGGACTCAGTGACCCGGTTAGGGTGTTTAAATACTTGTTTTCCCGCCTAACGTAAGTGGACACAATTTGTGTTGACCGACTGAAAAGCTTTATATAATATAACTAGGCAATACTGAAAAATTACTTCTAATAATTCAATATTCTTTCTTTCTTTCTTTCTTTCTTTCTTTCTGTTGTGCGGGCCAGTGGATTGTAAATACAAATATAAGTACAGTATTGTACATAATATATCGAATGCTACATTTACTCCTTTTATGGATTCTTAATTCAGACTTGTTAAATTTCGAAGCATAGTAACATCAATTCATGATATTCCACAAACAAAAACTAATAGATCTACGGAGTTCGTGACATCTGTTAACATTGGCAAACGTAATATTTAGGGGACATTGGATTGTTTAATGTTATCATTAGCCCACGTTGCTTTAGATCTGCATGATCAATATTTAGGCATCTCATCAACGTGGACCGGGTTCGATTCCCGGTCAATGCATGTGAGATTTTCGAAGTGAAATGACATGTCCTGGGGCTCGGATTCCACGTAAAAGGAAGGTCCCGTATCTCATGATCGCAAGATTAACGATCATGCAAAACTACAAGCTTCCTTCCTTAGCTTTAATATGCAGGCAAAGTGGCTTGGATATTGAGGCTGTGTTTCCTGCAATCAGCTATGTAGTGTACCAGTAAGGTTCGGCAATAAAAACTGTGAAGTGCTTTTACACTAGATCTTGGAACGCCGATTACATGCCAATACCATCCGCAAAGGGAAGCTACTGCATGCTATCATGTAGGCAGTGTCGTATTGGAGAACATCATCCGAAGACGTAAAATAAATTTTGCAATATTGGCCGAGGCATGTTCATAGTTGTTAGCGTGTTAGTGTGCAGGTCAAGTGGGACTTAAAATTGCATGTTAGACATTTTTGTGGAGACTTGAGACCTACTGACGTTTACGACACTCAACTTCCAAGGTGATCGACGACGACTGATGCTATCGGGTATGTGGGAGTCTGGGGTGGAAAACAATTCTCGTCCTTGACGTTCTATCAGACACCGGACGACGTTTTAACGACCTGGCGTGACTGCAAGAGTTCGCCTGCTTGTTGCCATTTAACGTGCAACATTGATCCTTACCTCCAGCCGAGCCTTCTGGTAGCTAGATCTTGTCGAAACCAAAGGGCACGTTATTTCCAACTGTTTGCCGCAGACTTTTGTTCTGTGCTTGAATATACTGTATCTCCAATAGTGTTCTTCATCCTGCGCCAATACTTAGGCCTACGTGTGGAGATCAAGCAACACATGTTAAGTAGAAGCCAGGGTACGTGTAGAGTTTTTATTTGTTCTGGGACAGATTACATTGACGTTACGTTCATTAAGGTTATCTATTTCCATCCTGCGCCAATTACTTCCTTGCGAAGATCAAACATCACAATGTTCAGTACGAACCAATTATATGCCAACCTGAGGCAGATGTTCCGCTCCTTAAGGTTATCCATTTCCATCCTGCGCCAATACTTGCGAAGATCAAACAACAAAATGTTCAGTTGGAACCTGTTCTATGGCAACCTGAGGCAAATGTTCTGATCAACAGGTTATCTATACTACTTTGTTGAGAAATATGATGAAAAATCTATTATTTGTTTTCTACTTTATAAAATAAGACGTATTTCTCTGATTTTAGGAAGTCCATCTTCTCCTTCCTAGCGCTATTTTGAGGTCTCTATGGCGGGTTTA
This sequence comes from Meconema thalassinum, assembly GCA_946902985.2. Classification (NCBI taxonomy): domain Eukaryota; kingdom Metazoa; phylum Arthropoda; class Insecta; order Orthoptera; family Tettigoniidae; genus Meconema; species Meconema thalassinum. The sequence continues at coordinate 1,221,229,905 of OX336389.2, read as the reverse complement.
AAAATCCTCTCCTTCCAACATCTTTGTACTCCCTGTACGCCTCTTTCTCATGGCTTCAGAAGCCTTTGCACTTTTCTGCTGAATAAAAAAGCAACAGATGACGAGGAAGGTGGAGAAAACAAGAGCAGATGAGCTGGGGGCCCCACGTATGGACCAGGTCCATTTTAACGTGAATTTATGCAGCCAATTTTTTATTGCTGATTTCTTGATCATTTTATTCTCTCGTATTTTTTTTATGTTCCTTGCGCAGCAGATTTTACAGTAGAATGATACAACTTAGTACTGAGGTTCATAGAAGTGCTGTAAATAAAAGTTGACCTGGATTGCCGTGGCACTATCCTGGCATTTTCCTGGAGTAGAAGTTGAAATTAAGGAACACCACTTCTTAGATGGCTGGGGTGGGATTCGAACCATCTCTTCTCAGTTCTGCCTCACGAGGATGAGTGGACCTCGTTCCACCCCAGGAATTTTCTGGGTCTCATCTTGTCAGGAGCTTTTAAATACAAACTGGTGGCAAGGTCCGCCATATGATATGTGGTAGAACAATGTATGCCCCTGCTTCAATTTTTAAGTAGGATTGCAGCCAATTATCCGTGAAGGAAGGAGCCAGTATTGTTTAGGATACATTTTAATGTAAGAGATTTGTCCACCAAGATGGTCCGACAGTAGAGGTGGCGTTATAGTGGCTTTAAGTTACCTTGGTAGAGACCATAGTACGGTACATCGTGAATTAAACTGATGAGAATCTACCACTCCCAGCATGTGTGACGGTTCATGGCATCAGTACAGTTCTTTGCGTGCAGCGAACCCTAGTTGAATAATATTTATGTAGACTAAGTACCCACTGCAGTGAATGCCCCTCCCCACAATTTAACCCATGCATCAAGTTTTGAACCATGTTGTTTTTTGTCCATCATGTCGTCCTCCCTCGACGTTCGGAAGCCTGCGTACAGAGATCATTCATTAGGGACTATTTCATTGGTATCGTAGGGCTATTGAGTTATCGGGCGGGGTCTTTGCTTTTGTGGCGGCATCGGCACGGTGTTTGCGTGTGTGCGTACGTTCCTGCGTGTTTTGTGTGCCATCATAGGGCAAGCCGAGCTAACCCGGCCCCGGCCGTCTTTTGACTGTGCGCTCAACTATTATGTGATACTGAAAGCTGGCTCCACACTCCACCTCCCTACCCCTCTAAACCACCCTACCTCCTTTTTAAGCCTCCTCCTTGTATTACTCCGTATGAAGGGTACACAGCCTCCTATATGGTGGTAGTGTTAAGCTTGCCCGGGCTCCAATTAAAATCTCCAGCACAATTGTGCAGAGGAGTGGGCCATTTCGCCGCCACTAGATTTTTGTTTTAAAATGAAGACTGTACAGTATTAATATCTGCGATCACTGAGGCGACTCGACGCGACCCAACCAAATGAGAGTATGAGGGCAAAAACAATTGCCTCCTCTCTGTTATGTCCTAGGTAGACCCAGGTCTTGGCTTGCAGTGCATACTGCCTCATGCAGTGTCTCAGTATTTTCCTGCGTCTAAATGGGATTCCGTGCGACTTGTCTGCAGTAATTACCAAGTTTATTCATATTCCCATGAGCTTGGAAGATTTAGATTGAATATTTGTCTAGAGACTCACTAGCCCTCGTATTTGGGGTGGCTATTCTAAGTTTCCCAGCTACACGGGGCTGTCCACGATGTTTCAAGCCCCTAAATGAAATAACAATGTAGTTCATTCACAGTGATGTCACTGTGGCCATTGTATTGTTATAGGCCACACATTTTATTCAAAATAAAAAGCACTAGGTGATCAGAACAAAAAAAAACCCTCTCTGGGCTATTTCCATACCCAATAACACAACGATTTGCAACAGTGTATCCGCAAAGTCTCTCCGCAGCGTGTGTCTCGCCTTGAGGACGTGTTGGGTTGGCAATACATTCATGCTAAGTTGTTACAATGAAAACAATTATATTAAATTTAGTAAATTAAGTACTCATCACTATCACACTGTGCTCCGAAAAATGTCCACCAGCACGGAAAGCCTCTCCCACTAAAAACACACTCTCTTCAGTAATACCCGCTGCGGAAAGACTTTGCGGACACACTGTAGTAGCCACATGGGCCTTCACACCCCAAAGGAACGTAAATAAAAACTGACCCCATCCCCCTCAGGGTGCCTCCACGTCCCAGAAGAATCATGATTGGGTTGTTGACGGACAACTGATAATTAGCAACAGAAGTGTTGACTGATGGTCAAAATTGCTGATTGGAAGTGGAGGCGTCGTTGGCGGTCAACTGATGATTATGCAACAGAAAAGTTGATTGATGGTCAAAATTGATGATTGGAAGTGGGGGTGTCGTTAACGGTCAACTGATGCTTATCAACTAGAAATGTTGATTGATGGTCAAAATTGATGATTGGAAGTGGAGGCGTGCATCGGAAGTGAAGCACCGAAACGCTTTTCAAACGATAATTACAGATAGTTGCCACTCTGTTATTCGAAGATGCATTGCACCTGGAAGTAGGGACGAACATGTTCCGAGGGTTGGAATGGGGTAAACTCCGCCTGGTGAGGCAAAACTGAGAACAGATGGGTCCTATTCCCACCAGCTATTCCAGAGGTGGTTTTCCGTGCTTTCCCACGTCTACCCCAGGCAAACACCGCAATGGTTCATAACTTAAGGCCACGGCCACCTCCTTTCCAATCTAGCCTAAATTACGAATGCGCTCACTACTACAACCATTACAATGACACAGGTTATCAGACAAGTCAAAACACACCCAAGTACATGTGGCTGGTCACCAAGATGTCCCAAACCTGTGGGTGAATGGAATTCCGTGCGACTTGTCTGCAGTAATTGCCAAAAATATTCACATTTATTTTCATCCCTCGGATTTGGGATAGGTTTCTTCTGTTCGTCTTCTAACTTCGTCCCCATTCATCTCTTAAATATCCAAGGAACGTATTTTGTTTCACAAGAAAGCTATATTGGAAAGTGATAAAACATAATTATAGTAATAATAATAATAAAATAATAATAATAATAACATTATCTCTCCTAAGAGTCGTCAGTCCCATTTCTCTCCCCCCCCATGTCTATAAAGATATTTTTAATCACTGTTTGTTTTAAATGTGTAGGTAGGGTTTGCCCAAATAAACAATAAACAAATAAGCAATCTGTTCACAACCGGTGAACGTGGCCGAACCATCTTAATTGATGATCTTGGATGGTTTTCTATAGTGGTTTAATATCCAGTGCTCTCCAAATGGTTGTATTCCTGATCCTGTCCCTCCTAGTTTTGTCCTTTACGTCTTGGAGATATCGCATCGCTGCCACATGGATTCTGGTCTTCATTCGTTCAGTTAGTGTCCAGGATTCATAAAATCAACTTCGAAAAATCCTCCTGGTATAATTCTGTGCCCAGCGATTTCAGGAAGTTCTCCACAACCTGTTACAATCGAGGACGCGGAGGGGCGCCCAAATCTGTCCTAATCTTTCACCCTCTGCCTTGCTTCACGTAATATTTGACCACTAAATCATTTGACGGGGCATGACGTCGTCTCCATAGACGCTCTGTAAGCAGCAATGAATATCGGAAGCACTAGTTGCGCGCGCCCATTCATATTGCAAGACAGCGCGCGCTCCCATTCGTGACCACGTTTCCGGCACACGTCCTTCAGTTATACTGGTTTGCACTCGAATGAACTCGGTCGGGCACTCTGACCTGCTGCCTCTCTCTCCGATTTTTCTTCGCGTTTCATTCACAATTGCAACAATACGTTCATCATTTGACGTCATGGAATATTAATTCAATCCTTTCTCTTTACAGCACAGCACTATGGCACTATAACACAACTCGCTTACTATGTAAGTTAAATCTTACGTTGTTTCTTTTAGTGACATGTTACTTTCTGCCAAGAAATGTTAGCCTTATTTGAGATTCTGGAATGTTATTGTTGGCATGCAAGTCATCCATGCGGTGTTAATTTCGAAGACATTAACCAGGCTAGAGAAGTCACACGAGTTTGCGTTTTTAATGTTGAGGTATTGCAGTTCCTACTTGTTACTAACAAATGCTCTGTGCTAACATCGGCTCTTCAAAGGGGGCTAATTAAACCCCCCAATACTATAAGGGCAAATGAAAACGAGACAGATGATATAACGAGCATTGCGCGGATGGTGGTAACGCAGGTAGGTGTGTGTATAGTAGTGCCCTCTATGGTGTTTGAAGCCATTTTCAATGTTGCCTTAGTAAATAAAAGTTTGTTGCTTTTCAGTCGGTCAACACGATTGTTCCTAAATGAGATGGGTTATTCTCTGTAATTAATAAGTAATCTGATGTAATCTCATGTAATTTTTTCAGGATTAGGGAATAGCCCATCTCATTTGGGTACAATCGTGTTGACCAACTGAAAAGCATCAAACTTTTGTAGTGCCCTCTATTGGGAATCAGGAAGGAACCGCGCAAACGTTCACCGCTGTGCTATTTGTTTGTTAGACGTGCTCGATGTGAGGTCAGTGAGTCGTGTGTGCGTCCGACGTCACTATAGAGGCCGGGAAAGAGGAACAACGAGGTGTAATCAGGGCCGTATTTCTAAATAGGTGAAGTAGGCTGCAGCCTAGAGCGGCAAATTTTCAGGGGCGGCAGTTTGGCAATTTATTCAAAAGCTAAAATGAAGTATTTCAGACGATAATAATATTTTCCGTATGAATTTAAGAATACATGTAACTTAAAAATATGTTTTAGCCCTACAGTTTTTCCTGTCATAGCAGAGTTAAGAACTATCTGCGAACTAGTAGGCTTATTTCCAAAATACGGTTAAACTCACTTCCATTACCTTGTATTGAGGCAAATACAACAAAAACACTTTCATATGAGGACATTATTAACGAGTTTGCCATTAAGAAATCTCGTATGAAAGCTATGTAAATTTGAAAATAAAGATTACGTGGGGTGAGTTGTTTTAGAGAAGTTTGTGTATTTTTCAACAAATAAACTAGTAATTAACTACATTTTAGCTTGCCACGGTGGGTGAGTGGTTATAGTGTCGGACTACCAACCCCAAGATTGCAGGTTCGCCCCTGGCCATGGTAAGTGATTTTTGAAGGCGACAAAAATCACGATACTCATGTCATACGTTGTTGGCATGTTAAAGAACCCATTTGAATTCAGTAGGCCGTGTTCAATGGCAAAATTAATCTCGGGATTTTCCGCCAACACAAAATTCCTCCATTCTCTACTTGAAAGCGCTGTAGTGTCAAGGAGTTTAGATATCTAACCTCCTTGACTTTCATAGCGTTCAAAGGAACGACGAAATTCGACATGCAAGCTACCCTCTGGGTGTCAATAAACAAAGCTTGCACCAGGCACCCGAGGCCATACGATATTATTATTATTATAACTACATTTTGTGTAATTTTATTACACCGTGTAGGACAACTTAATTCAAATTGAACACAGTTCTTCAATTACGCAAAAGATAGTCGTTAGCATTAAAATATAAAAATATGTGTAAAATAGTGATCACTGATCTAAAAGAAAAAATTAATTAATTAAGTTCGAAACCCATTTCATTTTTAACGAATCTTACAAGAAGTAAGTAAATAAACAAGTAGATAACTAATTTCATTACGGTATATAATTTATTGTGTAAACCATTAAAATTGAACTTTATTTTTAAAAAAATATGTAAACGCCAACGAACTCTATCCTTTTGTTGTATAAAACAAATGTATTAAGCAAATATGAACTATAGAGGGGGGCGGCAAATGGACTTTAGCCTATAGGCGGCATATTCTTAAATCCGGCCCTGGGTGCAATGCGCTTTTTGACTACGGAAGAAGTGTCACGAAGTGAAATCCATGCCTGAATGTCTGCTATACCCTGAAGAAAGACATCCGTGGCCGTCGATTTACTTCGGATGCAGGGGTGCACGCCTGGGTACAATCATGCTTCCGGAAGCAACCACAAACAATTTTCCAAGAAGGCATTGACCGTCTTTTCCCACAGTGGGATAAATGTATTAACGGTTATGGCGAGTACTTTTGAAATAACACACAGTGTACTTCCTTTTTGTCCATCTGTCTCATTTTCATTTGACTGCATCTGTCTCGGTGTTATTTGACTGACCTTTATACTTGAGTGAATATTCTTCCCTTGGTTGCGGCAGGGTTTGTTGTGCGCATGTTCAAAAGTAGCGTGTTAATCTGCAAGCCAAGTAATACTAAAAATTGCATGTTGGCCTATGCATTTTTATGTCGACTTGAGTTGTGTGGTGTACTGACGTTTACGACACTCAACTTCGGAAGTGACCGACGACGACAGATTATATCGGCTACGTGGTGTGTATATCTACCCTTTATTATTCCCGTTTCCAACGGGATCGGGAATGAAATGTGATGAAAGAATATGTGGTGAGTGATTTTACGGCTGGACACCCTTCCTGACGCCAACGTGATGAGAGGAGTTAATGAGAGAGGAAATGAAGGAAGATGAATGAAACGGGGCAATGAGATGGAAGGAAGCGACCGTGGCTTGTTAGAAGATGCAATGTTTAAGCATTGCAAATGTTGATTGCAGGACAAAATGAATTAAATCTCAGCCATAGATCGCCAAGTAGAATTCTAGTTTTCACCAGCTGACAGTGCGGAACAAAACGCTGATATTGGAGAGTAGATTGCCTCAGTAGCTCGAATTCAAATGATCCACGCCACGGTAGTTGAGGCCATACGGTTATTATTACTATCATTACGCTAAGGTATGTTTCACAAAACTCAAACTCTTAAATCAGAGGAAGTTAGAAGGTGCGTATTGTACCAAAACCTCCCAAATCGTCTCAATACTACATGAAAAATCTTGCATTTCTTGAAAGGTCAACGGAAATATACGTGTTGGTTGCTTGTAAGAAAAAGAATTACCCGTAACAGTGACGAATTTCACTCGGATTTCATAAATACAGACAATTTGCTTAAAAAGCGAGTTTAAACAAAGTAGCCCCTGACAGGACTTTCTTGCGTCGAGCCCGCATCACAGTAAAGCCGTGAGGGTGGTTGAATTCATGCGAGAATTCTCGCACAGGTTCTCTAGTTATTATTATTATTATTATTATTACGAACTTGCTCTACATACCACATAGCAGATACCAACAGCATTAGCTGCGCTCTCCAGGCCATGGGGCCAAGCTATCTGTGAATTCAGTAGATGTGTGTTCAAACCCCACTCTCGGCCGTCCTTGAAATGGTTTTCTGTGATTTCCCATGTTCAACCCCCAGATCCCATCTTAAGGCCACGGCTGCCTCCTTCCCAACCCTCACCTGAAATACAAATACACACACAAAAACATCCATCACAATAACACAGGTTATCAGTAAAAATTCCACACATGCCCAAGTACACTGGGCTAAATGACCACGATGCCAAAGTCCCTCGAATGAAACAGCAGAACCCCATAAGTTTACATGAAACTTCGGATTTGTTCCTCTTGCTCCCACGATGAGACCTTTGGCAGAGATGTGATCCAAAGAGTACTTTTCCCTGTCGTACCCCACAGTTGGTTCATAAATAGTTCTCTCTCCTCAGTAACTACCTTCTCGGGTTGGCCGCAGTGAGACACAAACCAAATCGTTGGTTCCAAGATCACTCCGGTTTTTGACTGCGGCTTGAACGCGATTATGTCGATGCGTCTGGTGCTTCCTTCTGCAGCCAAGCCAGATACAGTAAAGCCTCTCTTTATGACCACTCCTCTTAGGCGACTACCTCCCTTAACAACAGATTTTTTGCAGGAACCAACATTAATGCAATTTGTACCTCTATTAAAAGACCACCCCTCTCTCCGAGCAGCTTTTTAGCGACCAAAATTTTAAAGATTGTACTTATGGAGTAGGCTTAATATTAGCGGCTGAAGTGATGTAGAGTACTGTGTGTCAACATTGCAAGTGCATTGTGGACGGACGGGGCAGCGAGTGAGTTTAGGCAATGTGTTATTCTTCCTGGCTCTTATCAGAATCAGATGAAGGTGAAGTGACACATCCTCACCTTCGCGCCGAATGCTTTGATAACTGGGTTTAGGGGCCGATAACCTCGATGTTAGGCCCCTTAAAACAACAATTATCATCTTCATCATCATGATAACTGGGTTAGCCAAGTTCCCTTGTTCAGTACTCAACAGCTCGCTCTCTCTCAATCCACACCACTGTCTCGGCGGCGACCTACCCCACCTACAGGAGCCCCTAGCTAGGCGGAAGCAGTTAAGGTTAAATGACCGTGGTATACACAGTTTAAACTTGTTCACATAACAATTGACACAATTGTAACAGAAATGGCAATACATAATAATTAACAATTTATTACATGACTTTTTGTACAGTACTACGTCAATCCTCGCCTTGCTTAGTACGCCTCATTATAGTGTTGCCTTGGTTTTGTGGGTTTCTACCACATAACCTATGGTGGTGCGTTTTGAGGATCCAACCAGCTTCCAGGCTGACTGCCTAACAGACAGACTATAAATGTGCATAGTTACAATAGAGATTCTCAGGTATTCTCCCTACTAAGCTACCTCCCCTCTTATAGACCAATTCACTGCGGAACCATCAATGGACGTTTAATGAAGGTTTTAGTGTACTTCCTCGTAGACGGCTAGACCTAATCCTTTTCCTCGAAGCGCTTGTGCCATAACTCCCCTAATTTAATTAGGCACAGACCCTAATGTATTTATTAGCGATAACATTGCATCTGCTGGTATGCGCAAAGACCCCAAGGATACAGGATGTCCAGTTGTTATGCTTTGGTAATATAGTGCACTAAGAAGGACAAATACGTCACTGAGCACTAGAGGTTGCTTGTGTTGGTGTAAGGTGGCTCTGTACAATCTGGAGCAAGCTGGTGCGAAGGGATGCCTTAGTGGAATGCAGTTACTGTCTGCGCTGCGCTGCGCTTATGGCCAAATATATACTGTATAATATAATAATATACAACATAACCCCTGGCACTACAGCCCGAGTAGGGCCTAGGCCTACCAAGCGACCGCTGCCCAGCCATTTGGCCTGCAGATATTAGGGTGACGCGTGATCAGCGCATTGGGTCCCCTCGGCCGTTAATCCTGGTTTTCGTGATGGGGGCGCTGCCTCACCGTCAGACAGCTACTCAATTGTCCTCACGAGGCTGAGTTTCTAAAATCCCTGACGGAGCTGGGAATTGAACCCGGGGCCTCCAGGTGAGAGGCAGGCGCGTTACCCAACACCACGGGGCGGCACGCTTATGGCCAAAGCGTACTGATGTTTGAAATGCAGGCTCTCCCGAAAGGGAAATGGCATTGCTTATTAAAAATTGGAATTTGATTTTCTCTTGCGCCAAAATGAAGGTTAACCAAGTGAGCTAAAAACGCGATTTTGGCGTGTTTCCGTTACCACGGAGAGGTGATGAACTACTCATGCCTCACAATGGGAGATTCGTTACCATGAGTGTCCAGTCACTCACAACTCCAATATTCATCCCATCTTCCAAATTACTGCGATGAACCTCTCAACGAAACGAATACCAGCTGCAACCGAGGTCGTAGCCGGGAAAACAAATTTATATTCGCAGTTTTATTCTACAGCCATCAAGCTGTGATCATAAGCCTGGTCAGTCCGGTTCAATGAATAGGCTTCATTATTTTGAAAATCCGCATGTAGCCTATTGGCCGGGAATTGAACTCATCCTGGTGTGCAAAGTGAGCAGTTGCATCACTCTTCAAGCGCGTCCCATGTTTCCTTTTAGGTGTTTTGGACATCGGGATCATCATTCCCGTGAACTCAAATGTGTGTGTGCGAAAGTTGTTTGATAAGTGCGAAAGTTGTTTGATAAACTTGTATTTAGGGTGTCTGTGAGAACGTGTTGTTGTTAATTAGTTTTAAGGCTTGGGATATATTGGGCATCATTCCCGTCTATACTTTGGTGTGAGTTCAATTTGTCTTTCGTATCCTGGCGCAGTCAGCTGGCATTTGAGGGTGCGCAAATGCGAGGGAACCGTGTCAGTAAATTTACTGACACGTTAAAGATCCCCTTCGGGGTGAAATTCCGGCACCCTGGCGTCTCTAAATGCCAGAGTAGATGAAATGGACGTAAAACCAATAACATTATTATTATTATTATTATTATTATTATTATTATTATTATTATTATATAGTCTATCAATTTGTCTGATTACCTGTGTGTCTGTGATGACTTACGTAGTGTGTGTTACTGTTTGTGAATAGGGTCGGGGTGGGACTTGAAATAAGTTACTATCAGGGCATTTTCCTGGTAGGAGTGTGGAAATAAACGGAAAAACCCACACTCAGGATAGCCGCTGTCAACGCCGGGATTCAAACTGCTGATCTGCGGACTTGCTGCAGCTCCCCGTCGCGGTCGTGATGAGCGACACCGCTTGGAAAGGTTTTCTGGGATTCGAAAGAAAATACTACTCTCGCTTGAGTGAGTGAGTGAGTGAGAGGGCGATTGGGGGAAATCACAGTCAGAATGACACTGCAGAAAGTTGCTGTACCCTGGATTTGAAACACTGCACTAGCGGCAAAACCGTGGCTAGATTTTAATACCGTTACATGTATTATCGTGGTTCTTTCATTAGCTAAGTGGATATGAGGCTAACCTTTGGTTCGAAAGACCCCGGGTACGAGTCCCGCTCAGGCAGTGGTATTTTAACATCGTACTAGCTTTCCATACCCGTCGTTGACGGGTTTGTGCTGTAAGTGTATGTGCTTCATCTTTAGTGTAAGGTGGCTGTGATCCCAATGTCCATCACATCCAGGTGAAAGTCACGCACGCAGGCCATAAGTGAAGGCCAGTATCGCGGAGTGGGAGGGAACCTGCCCAACCATATTTCCGTCCATTCTCCTCAGCCTACTTTACTCATTGACCTCAACCCTCGCGACTGCTAGCTGGTGCAGAAGATTTTCCTCACAATTTGCAGTGCGTTTAGTGAAACATGCGTGGTGCCATGTACAGTACGGCGCGGCGTGCGCAGTTGGGAGATAATAATGGGTACGGTATATGTTTGAGAGGCTTAGCGTTTTAAAGATATGGATGACGGATTCCCTGGCTTGTGACGTTCTCATTATTAAGGTTATCCTCTTTATGCTCGACCCTGACTTATTATATGTCAGAAAACTCGATCATAATAATGGTCATTATATCACTTTGTTTCATTATGAAACAGTTTCTCCCACCAATCAGAGCTCAAGAAACAGTTTTTTGACCAATAGCATATCACCTGCGTTGAGTCCCACGGCCTTCTAATTTAAATTTCACTGCGTGGCCTAGTGTCATAGTAGAGTAATCGAGGAGGCCATGGTCAAATACAAGCATTCTCTGCGTCTCATGCGCTTTGTTCAGTACATAAAACTGGCGAAATCTCGACAGATATTTATGGATATTTATGTTCGAACATAGAATAGTTATAATAATTATCGTCGAACATAAACAGTCGTACGCAACTCGCCTATAATGGTAATTAAGACACTCGTATGAAAATTATAAAACTCGCATACGCTCGTTTTCTAAACATACTCGTGTCTTAATTATTGCCATTATAGGCTCGTTGCATAATGTACTATTACCGGCTTCGGTGGCGTAGTTGGTAGCATGCTGAGCTTCTATGCCCCCAGATCGCAGGTTCAAACCCAGCTGAAGTCGTCGGATTTTTAAAGAGCGTTAAAAATCCCTCAGTATACCTACCCTCGGAGGGGAGGAAAAGATGGCGGGCCCATGCCCTAGATTTATGGGATATAAAAGAACCTTCCACTAACTACGTCAAGCTAAATTTGTAGGTTAGATTTGATCAACGCTATATTCAATTCCAACGTTCCCCGACAGGTGCCGGTTACGGTGGCAACTAGTAGCCAAGTTCACAGCTAGGTGTCGTTGTAGAATTTAGTAGCAAAAGTAGGAACTACTTGAAATTGATCGTCTGTAGTCCTTACCAGAATTACAGATAACACACACTAATACAGCCATCACAATTAACACCGGTTATCAGACAGATTCTACACACACCCATAGTACACGGTGCTACATGACCGTGTTTTCGCAGCCCCTAAACTGAGGAACCAACCAATGTTATCCTCATCACGAAGCGCAAGTTGCTACGGGTATCGTCTCAAAATACCTGCACCAAGGCTCTCCGAAAACCACGTGCTATTATCATTTTCGGAATGGAGATAACGTGCTCCTCAGGAATGTGTGCCGGTTTTTCCTATATCATGTGTCATTGTATTGTTTGTACTACACTGGCGAGCAAAAAAACGCAACACCTCCGATTTTGCAAAGATAGTGAAAGTGAATTACTCGTAGTTTATTCAATTACAAACTTGTGTGTGTTGCCTTTATGACTGTCATTTAGCTCACTACTAATGTGATATACAGAGCACTTTTCATTGGGAGAAATGAGAGTTTACATAATTTATGTGCAATAATGTGAATCCCGATGACGGCAAATGTATGGAAATGTTCCCCCAGCAATTATGTGACTTCTTGGATGTGACTTGTTGAGATGTAATTGTGTAGAGCTCTAGTTACGTATCTCTAACCACGATGGGCCAGATTTGATTCCTAGTTAATGCATGTGAGATGTTCGCAGTGAAAAGTCTCGCCATGGGGTTCAAATTCTGGATAAAAAAGGAGGTCCTGTGGTTTATGATCGCAAGGTTAAGAGCTATGTCCAATTTCAAGCTTCTTATAATGCTTGTATTTACTGAAGTAACTATGGAAATATCAGGCCACCGAATAGTGTCACTTTCAGGAATCAAACCATTCATTGACAATGTCGATTACCTAGTCCTAATAGGTATAGGCCTACCATGAGAGGACTTCCGTCTAAGACCAAAGCTTCAGCCCTGGTAATATTCAGTGTTAGGGGCAGATGGCCTCACTGTTCCGCCCCTTAAAGCAACAGCAGCTAGCTAACTAACTGATATTCAGAGCATATCTCGAGTGTTGTTTTCTCCAGAGTTTTCCCACGTTCAATTCAACAAAATAATGATGTGCGTCTAACTTATAGTTCCGGAACACATTTCCAAATTTAGCTCCAATAAAGAAGTAGGCTGCAGGGGTTTGGAAATCCCCCCTCCTAATAGGTGACTCCTGGTTAACTCGATCAACTGTAGAAATGAGTACCCGACGGCTTTCTTCTATCGGCTCATCTTGTGTATCACAGATCTAAGGAAAAGCGGAGTCTTTCTCTCCACAACACCTATTAGCCAATAGCCTAACCTATATCGTAAGTGCACAGGTCTCATGACAGCTATGCCATTCAAATATTCAAGATAATGGGAGATATTTTGATTTGGACAGAAAGCCAGAAACTCATGCCCTTGCCCATGGCCGATACGCCAGGGTAACTTAGTGCAGCCAAACCAAGAGTCTTTATGCAAACTAGGCTGCCTGCGCCACACGCATCCAACTCCTGTCCAATGCTACATCAGCTGACGGTATAAACAGATGCATGTTGATGGGAGAGTGTTCGAGTGGATTTAATTAGGGTTGACGGCTGGGGACTGTGCAACCCTAGCAGGCAGGAGGGCAGCCTTATACAGTATTATACAGGGTGGCTGGGATATGACCAGGCAGCCTGGAACATACGAATCCTCAGGCCAGGAAGTGCTGGAAGATGTGACAAACGTATAGTAAATGGGGCGTGGTTTAGGAGAAAATGCGAAGAAAAGTACGTCACATTTAGCAACACCGCATTCAAGACTACTACCCTGTATAAACCCAGGAACCGCAAGACAAACTAATTTTGTGTGTAAACATCAACTATGCCGAGAAACGTAAACAAGTTAACACGTAACAGACGTGCAGCCATCTGATATCCACGTGAAGGCCACGCATGCAGGCCATACGCGAAGGCCAGTGCCATGGAGAGGGAGGAAACCGAACCAATAATATTTCCATCCCTACCCCACATGCACACATAACACTATTGACATTCTTACCTCCCACAAAGTGATTGCAGTAACTTGGATGTTGTTATCCTGCACAACATAGTGCCATTATCAGTAATAGGACGTCCAATTAGCATGCTAGGCATGTTAAAATAACGTAAATAAACCAGTTTTCACGCACCTATTGTTATACTTCTTTCATGTATTTTGGTGCTTTCTGGCGTGTGGAATCATGTTTCCAGTTGCCTATTAATACTCAACCCTCCCACGATAACCGGAATTTTAAGACTATGCATTCGCCCTCATCATTTCTTATCAGCCACGTCCACTTTCTGGTGTAGTGGCTAGCATTCTTGGCTGTCGCCTCGTAGGTCCGAGTTCGATTCCTGACTTTGCCAAAAAAAAAAAAACATTCTGGTCTGTGGGTTGGACCAGGGTACACTCAGCTTCGTGAGACAAAAGTGAGAAGAGGCGGGTTCGATTCCCACCTCAGACATCCTGGAAGTGGTTTTTCGTGGTTTCCCACTTCGAGGTGAATGCCGGGATAGTTCCTAAAATAAGGCCATGGCTGCCTCGTCTGAATTACAAATACACACACTAATACAGCCATCACAATAACACAAGTTATCAGACAAATTACACACACACCCCCAAATACACGGGGCTACATAACCACGATGTCGCATATCCCCTCAATGAATCAACAACAACAACCTTCCTCCTGAGATTTTTTTCTCCATACTACCATCCTGGGTGAATACAAAACCAAAGTACATAAAATGGTCCATCTGCTCCAATTTTGTTTCTCCTACCTGGCATTCGATTTTGTTTGTGTTTTTCCCTCTAATAATAATAATAATAATAATAATAATAATAATAATAATTAAATGAAAATCCACAGCCTGCTTCCAGTCTCCGATCGGGTCAGGAATGGAATGAATGAAGCCCCCATCCAGCGGCGAGGATATGAACTGTGCCAGCTGCCGAGGCCTGACGCACTTCCCTGGGACAATGATTAAATGAATGACAGATGAAATGAAATGATAGTGGAGAGTGTTGCTGGAATGAAATTTTGACAGGGAAAACTGGAGTACCCGGAGAAAAACCTGTCTGCCTCCGTTTTGTCCAGCACAGATCTCACATGGAGTGACCGGGATTTGAACCACGGACCCAGCGGTGAGAGGCCGGCGTGCTGCCGCCTAAGCCACGGAGGCTAATAATAATAATAACGTAAAACAAAAGTTTCTCGTTATTGAAGCCCTAATTAACTGTAGAATCGCTGATCTTGCAACACTGCTGCACTGACACCCCGACCCACCCCGATCAAATTATTTGACTATCTCATCTGTCGCGCGTTCCGACGGTGCTAGACTTCAGTTAGTTTAGTGTTAGTCCATGGGCTCATGTTGATGGCTGTGTGTTTCTCTTTGGTCACAATGAAAGAGCAACAGAGTTGTGTGGAAGGGGTAGTTAGGGGGTGGGGGGGTGGGGGATTCACCCGCCTGGACTGGACACGCCAAGGAAACTAATTGTTATTCAAACAACTCAAACATAGGCGTCGTTTCGCTAATGGGATTTGATGAGAGAAGGGGTGAGTAGGGCAGACTTGGTGCCCTGTTGATGATGGCGCACGTGCATGGCTGTGCGACTGTGCCAAGTGCAATCACTCGCATCCAGCATCAGAACATTACTGTTGTTCATTCATTCTATCCAGAAAATAGTCACTGTTGTTCATTCATTCTATCCAGAAAATAGTCACTGTCGTTGATTCATTCCAGAAAATAGTCACTGTTGTTCATTCATTCCAGAAAATAGTCAATGTTGCTCACTCATTCCAGAAAATAGTCACTGTACATTCATTCCAGAAAATAGTCAATGTTGTTCACTCATTCCAGAAAATAGTCACTGTACATTCATTCCAGAAAATAGTCACTGTACATTCATTCCAGAAAATAGTCAATGTTGTTCACTCATTCCAGAAAATAGTCACTGTACATTCATTCCAGAAAATAGTCACTGTTGTTCATTCATTCCAGAAAATAGTCACTGTTGTTCATTCATTCCAGAAAATAGTCAATGTTGCTCACTCATTCCAGAAAATAGTCACTGTACATTCATTCCAGAAAATAGTCACTGTTGTTCATTCATTCTAAGGGCATGGGACATCTTGATCGTCAGCCCCGTGTACTTGGATGAGTGTTGGTTGGTGATTGTGTTTTTAAGGGTGAACCATGTTAGTCATCAGCCCCGTGTACTTGCATGCGTGGCTCATTGCATGGCGCAGCGGTAACATTCTCGCCTGCTGTTCCTAAGGTTGCAGGATTGAATCCTGGCGCAGTCAGTTGGCATTTAAATATGCGCAAATGCGAGGGAGGCGTGTCAGTAGATTTAGTAGCACGTTAAAGATCCCCTTCGGAGCAACATTGCGGAACCCTGGTTCTCTAAAAGCCTCAGTTGATAAAAGGGACGTAAAATCAATAACATTCTTGTTTATATTATTATTATATAATATTTCAAATTGATTTAAACCTTCGGTCGAAACAGTGGGCATCTGTAAGGAAATATTTAGTTAAACCACCATACCCTACATGTTGCCGCCTGCTATACTTAGTGGATTGCTGAAAACTCCGAATGAATTCTTCCAGGTAAAGAGAAACGTGAACTAGAGTACAGTGTGTATGAATGTAAGCCTATACTACAGGCTCGCAGCTTTCCAAGCCAGCGAGGCTTTCAGGATCACGTTGTGTAGACAAAAGTTGATTGCTTTCCGTGCTTTACCATTTCCATCTGTGCGTGCATGCGTGCGTGCTTTCTGGTTCATTGACGTCATATTTGTTATGTGCTCTGATGTGCACTGTACACGTGGCTCTTTGCTCATCTCAAAAGTCCAGAGGAAACATAGTAACCCCATATCACCTTCCACTACCAACACCGTTGCATCAGCTCTTGTTAGGAGACGTCTCCTTCACACTGGGATTTAGCTGAGCTCGTGACAAACTGAAGGTTCCTTTTCTTCGAGAAATGATGTCAAAGAAATCAGAAACTTATTCCGAAATTTATTGGAAAGCCCGGACCTTCATTAATACTACAGGAGGGGGGAAATGTTACATGCTTTATAATTTTAGGGCGCAGAACGAGTTTCACCCTTGGAAGTCGGCACATATGATAATTAAACTTTGAAGCCATGCTTCAGTGTGGCCTGTACATACATTTATTTGTAGTTCTTCAGTCAGTCAGCACGTAGCCTCCGTGGCTTAGGCGGCAGCACGCTGGCCTCTCACCGCTGGGTCCGTGGTTCAAATCCCGTCCACTCCATGTGAGATCTGTGCTGGACAAAACGGAGGCAGACAGGTTTTTCTCCGGGTACTCCGGTTTACCCTGTCAAAATTTCATTCCAGCAACACTTTCCACTATCATTTCATTTCATCTGTCATTCATTTAATCAATGCCCCAGAGGAGTGCGTCAGGCCTCGGCAGCCGGCACAGTTCATATCCTCGCCGCTAGATAGGGGCTCCATTCATTCCATTCCTGACCCAACCGGAGACTGGAAGCAGGCTGTGGATTTTCATTTTCAGTCGGTCAGCACGAATATTGCCCAAAGACTGGGCAGCGTACAATACAGTATACAAAAATAATTAACACTCCTGGAAAAAACTACATGTATTAATTGTTATCACTGTTATAATGGCGCAGATTTTAGGATTACACGTTTCGACCTTCAAGCGCTCATCTTCAGATCCTGATCACTGAGTTGAGGTTTAAATTTATATACAACAATGCTATCTAGCTACATAAAGTTGCAGTGCGTACAATTTTGGTGTTTGTATTTTGACTCGCAGTTTGAATCTCGTTATGTCAGGTTAGTTCCTTTTATTTATACGGGATCGTGAATTACGCAAGAATATTATGTAGACCTACGTGTAAACAAATTAGAACAACACGATATTGTATAATAATAAAATTAGAGCATGAATTTGAATTATATTACGTAATATGGTTACTCATCTTAACTGGGATGTTAGCCGTCGCTGCTGCTTCCCTCTCGGCTGTCCACTCTCCAATGCCGATCTGTGATGACGGTGTGCCCTAGTTTGAATAGCTTAATGTGCGACATCTGTTGACGGAAATTGTAACTAGCTGAAGCGAGAATGACTTAAATTAATGCATGTTAGGGATTGTGGAAATTCTCATTCTATTGCAGGTCATTTAAGCCGTCTCCCACAGCCTAGAAAACCTTCCATTTATGCTGTCGCCCGGTCGATTAGATGGGTATAGGACTCCTGCAATACTGTCTAAGTACAGGCATTGGTTCATTGAGAAATAACACATGGCGCATCCTCCTCCTATAACATTTCCCCCCAAATTATCCTTCCCGTATGCATTCATTGCCTCATTTTTATGCGTGTGGATTTATTTTATTTAGTAGCGCGAAAAGTGGTGACCTTTCTAAAAACATGTGTTCGTTCAGATTCGCTGAGTTATCTTCCTTGGCTAGATATATTTCTATGGATTCTTTAATATCGAGAGCTCTGCCCTTTGCTTCGTGCTGTAGAATTTTCAAGTCTGTTTCCATGTTAGTGAAACGATCGTTGTAGTCGTACATACGTCCGCATATAGCAGAATGTTTGTTGTGTTTAATTGCAATGTTGTGCTCTTTGTAAAGTGTGCTAACTATCTGAGGGAAAAGTGGAATACAAATTCAAGATCTGATTATGACCGCTTGAAGATCGAAACGCGTTCTCCTAAATACTGCCCATTGTATCATCGATAGTAATTAATACACGTACGTAGTTTTTCCAGAATTGTTATTTATTGTTGTACCTATATTGCACACATTGTACCCCACCCATTCTTTGGACAATATTCGTGTTGACCGACTGAAGAGCTACAAATAACAATTAAGAGATAATAAAGATGAACTTTGGCAAAATCACTGGAGCACATTTCAGGGTTATATCCCTCACGGAACCCCAGTTGCCTACAAATGGAACCCTTAGCCATGTCACTTTGACTCCCACTTACTATCACTCACGGAACCGCAACTGATCATAAACGGAACCTTTAGCTATCACTCCCGGAACCCCTATTGACCACGAGCAGAACCTCTCGCTATCACGAAACGAAACCCCTAGCTATTATTAACCGCAAACAAACTCTAGCTATAAATAAAACCCTTGCCTATTACTCAAGGAACCCCTATTGATCACAAACAGAACCTCTTGCTATAACTTAAAACCCTTACCTAATACTCCCGGAAACCCTATTCACCACAAGCAGAACGTCTCGCTATCACCAAATGAAACTCCTAGCTGTTACTAACCACGAACAGAACCTCTAGCTATAATATGAAACCCCTAGCTATCTCTCACTGAACCCCCATAGTCCCCAAATGGAACCCCTAGCTATCCCTCACTGAACCCCCATACACAGAATCCAATCTCTCAATGATCTATCGTACGGAACACTTAGCGATCTATGAAACCATTACTCTTGTGAAACCCCAGTTGAAACAAGCTGCCGGCTTGCTCTGCCTGCAGATCAGCTGTCACCTGCTGGACAGTTCCCCATTCCTGATAGGCTATGAAGGATTAATGAATTTTGTTGAGCGTGGTTCATCTTACAATGCAGTAATCTCCATCCAGTATTTAATAGGATCATGTACAGTATACCATGCAGCTCTAACAGTATTTAATTCCAGTCAGCTTTATTGCAAACGTTCATTATAAATTGATAGTTAAATTGGTAAAATCCCTGGTACTTTGCCAGGGTCGAGCAATGAATTGTTATTTACTAAACTATAGTCTACCAATTGAACTGTTATAATACACTCTGAGGGCTTCTAACTTGCCATTTCTGTGTTTAATTTTATAAATTTAATGACTAACTGGTAGGCCTATCAAAGTGAGTTAATATAGGTATATCAACATAGACATAGACGACAAGTTAACAACGATGCTTAAAAAAAACCTGTCTGTCTTTTAGGTAGTCAGCCCGGAGGCTGGTTGGATCCTCAAAAAGTGCCACCATAGGTTATGTGGGCTCAAACCCAAAGGGAACACAATAATGAGGCGTGCTAGGCAAGGAGAGGAGTGAGGTAGTTTGCCATTGCTTTCCTCACTGAGTCTATACAGACGTACCAACCTTGCGAGTAAAACCTTTCACAGCATCCACAGGCACTGGTTGTGCCCCAAATGCCATTACTCAGTACCACTGTAGCTTCCAAATAATTACAGCCATGAATTATACTGAGACATCCGTTAAAAGCCACATTTTACTCTAGCCTGTGCCAACAGACAAATGCAAAAATACTGCATCCATCAAGAGATAGCAACAGGCCATTCAATATTTAATGGAGACAAAACGATCACATCCACAGTGAAAATACCAGAGTATATCTCTCGCTATTATTAAACTTTAAACATACACTATTTATTATGTGAATGAAAGTTGGAAAACCTATTTGCTAAGTCTTCTAAATCGCCTGCCTTCATACAATAACCCTGTGAGAATCTTGTGAGGAGCATGGCTAATCATGATCAAGCTTTAAAAATTATAAAGGGGAGTTTAATTTTTTCGTTACCTCTGGGAGGAAAGGAGAATGTCACTAGGAGAGAAAGATCTTGTGGTTTTGTCATGCAAGAACAACTGTGTAGCTTGATTGCATGGATATAACTTACTGTGTGTAGTGCCAGTATTGTTGGCTCAACATTTGTCAACATCCAAATCTTTGTGAATATAGAACAAACTTTTGAAGCTTATATGTGTGTCATCTCTTTCAGAATGGGCTTGAATAGGCTTGAAGACGTCTCAAACTCTTGATTCCACATTTGATTTACTCCAGTTTCACTAATCTACTTAGGAGGAGGTAGCAGTTCTAGTGCATAAGGCATCATTGAGAAATCTGATCACGTTATCTGGAATGAACAAATATTAAAGCTTCTCGTTCCCGCACGGCTGATTCAACTCTCCCCAAGTTGACTTCATAAATGTTGGTAACAAGGTAACAAGGCGCTCTCACCATCAGGACGTAGGCCGGTCCCTCCCGCCCTCAAGTTCTAGCTAATTTTGTAAAATGGGAGAATTTGTTCAAAAGAAAGAGAGGAGGAGATGGAACATGAACTGAACACATCTTCTCTCACAATTTAGACTGTTAACTTTCTCCTGAACTTAGCAAGCAGTTTCCCTTCAATGTTCTTCACTGTCTGTTACGAACCGTCACTTCACTTATCACGCATTCGACTCTGATTATCTTCAATATTTTTATAATTCTCAAATATTTAACAATGTTTGAGAACTCTTTCAATGCGGATATCACAAATACTTTGCTAATATTTTTATAACGAGCTGAATGGGGGACTGATAGTCCATAAAATCGTTTTTATGTATCGAGGCAATGGCTGGACGCAACTTGGTCATCAGCTATGAGTTCTTATTGCGTGATACAGACTGTCCCACCCGCTCTTGGCTCCAAATTTTCCCTTTTAATTTGCAAATTTGCCTAATTTGACATGGTCATGCCTTTGTGTAAGAGAACGTGACCTTGCAGCAAGTACTGGAAATGATCGCATTGTCATCAAGGCACACGCCTCTTCATGCAACTGATGTAACACAGTAGAAGATACAATGGCAATTCACCGCCGAATGTTGTCTTGCAGTTCCCTGAGGGTCCGTGTGGCTTGTTACGGCTCACCCTGTTGTTTAATCTTGTAGTCATTTCATTGTGGTTTCTACTAGTCAGTATAGCCTACCTGTCATTATTTTGAGGCTAGAATTGAGATATGTGTCTCTGGACTTGAAATAGGGTGCCTTGTCACCCCGAGATAAGGACTTTCATTTCTCACATTATTCGTGAGGTAACGTGCATAGCTATGGAGGATGCTGTATTACAACCATGTCAATGTGTCACCGCCGTGTGTATGTGCTCACTGTAGGACAGTCTTTCTCGCCGTATACAGTACATGGTAACTTCCCCTCTCGTGATTGTACTCGAGGCAAAATACTGACCTCATGGATGAGTTTGAGAGCAGACTTCAGAAACTCGAGATCATAGGCATATGCCTATATATAAATATAAACCCAGCATTTTTTGTTTGTCTTTTGTGTCATACCAAATGATGCCCTATTAAAGTTGCAATTAGAACATTTCGTACGTGAAAACAAGCAATTAATCCCTCCCCTTTTAATTTCACTGCAAAGGTAATAATTAATAATTATGCCTACATGCATATGAGCATTTTAAAATGTGACGAAAATTGCTCATACACTTATGAGTGGAAATAAGAAGTCATTTCGGTTAGTCGGGAAATTTCTAGTTATTTGCGACTTATTAAAAATCTGCACGCCATGTTTCTAGCTTCACTGAAAGTAGTCTACTCCTTCAAAACTGATTAAAACTTTATGAAACAATTTTCATTGAATGTCCTCCTTACATAGACAATAATCATAGTATAGTTATATGACATTTTATTCTGTAGAGGAAAATCCACAGCCTGCTTCCAGTCTCCGACCGGGTCAGGAATGGAATCAATGAAGCCCCCATTTAGTGGCGAGGATATGAACTGTGCCGGCTGCCAAGGCCTGACGCACTCCTCTGGGGCAATGATTAATGAATGACAGATGAAATGAAATGATAGTGGAGAGCGTTGCTGGAATGAAATGTTGACAGGGAAAACCGGATTACCCGGAGAAAAACCTGTCTGCCTCCGTTTTTTCCAGCACAGATCTCACATGGAGTGACCGGGATTTGAACCACGGACCCAGCGGTGAGAGGCCGGCGTGCTGCCGCCTGAGCCACGGAGGGGGGCTTCATTTATTCCATTCCTGACCCGGTCGGAGACTGGAAGCAGGCTGTGGATTTTAATTTTCATGTGGTTCCTTGCAGTGATAGCCTACTGATAGCTAGTGAGGCGAGACATTCACCTTGGCAACGCCTATACAACCCTCCACAATACGTCATCTCTTCTCGCTCTATGTCACGGCAGAGCCAAAGCTCGCAGTAGCACCACGTTGCTCGCAGCGACAATTCTGTGCTGACCCGCTTGACATGGCTGGTGTGTTACATTTCCAGACTGTTGAAACAATTTTCTCACTTGAACATCGCTCTTATACCGAAAAAGGATGCAGTCTTCAGAAAGTTGACAACCGTGATGTTTTGTTGTTTAAATGACAACAACAACATTCAGCAACCAACATATTCAGAAATTCTCACTATTCGATCTTGAGTCGTCTCAGTTTCTAGACCGGTCATCGAATGAGAGGTCATCAGTTTCAACACCTCAACATTCACATATTGTAACGTTTTTGCTAGCCCCTACGTTGAGCGTACAAGTGTAGCAGTTATTAATGCCCCGTGTTGGTAGCGACAATTGTAACGGTTTGGCTGCCCCTAACTGTTGGGTGAGAAATGTAACTGTTTACCTTTGCCTAAGCTATGTTGTTTTAATGGGCGCCAAGACCTCAACCCAATGTTGAAATCTAAATTTGTATTTAACAACGTCTAGATCTGGCAGAACACATTCAAGACTCTATTCACTCAGATCGTGGTATGATTTGATCATTAACCCAACAAACAATTGTATCAGGAGAAGGAATTGGTCTATATCTAATGCTATCTACTGAAAGCAAAGATTGCATTGTAAAAGAAATGAATTTATTATATAAAACAAGTATAGCAAAATTAATAATAATAATAAGTTTAAAATTTAAATTGGAGCGTTGCGATTTTAATATTACCGATAGAAAATTACGTGAAAACGGAGTCTGATAAATTATTGATTTTACTCTTATTCCCAAGCTATGAGGTTACTGAAATATTGATTAGAAAACAAAGAGAAACGAGAGATTGCGTATTTCTGCGTCATTTACGCTTACCACTGGAAATTGCCAAAGCATTTCCCTCGTACTGGATGATGCTGTGAGCTTCCCACAGTCTCCTGGACGTCGTCATCTCGTCGATGTTTGATGATATACTGCTAGATTTGAAGATTCTCTGGTCCGTACATCGGACCCAAACACTCGTACAGTCACACTGGTTAAGTTTTACAAAAGTAAGTCCTCCACTCCACGGAACATCGGAGCGACTCCCGCGTGCAAACGTACTCGTTAAGCTCTACACAGATAGTCCTTCTTCCACGCCGCTTTTTTTTTTATTCGGGGGGGGGGGGCGAAAAGGTACCCGCACCCCCCGCGTGACACCCGACCTTACTACTGGTGCCTCCGACATGCAGTTAGTCTACGATAGTAGAAGAGAAAGCATAGGGGATTGGATAAAAGGAATGTCTTTTAGGACTTAGTGCCTGTCCCATCGCGGTCGCGATTTACCAGGCATAATTGGTAGATGTTAACATAGGTATATGTTTATATATGAGCACATATAAATATGTACTCATATATAAGGATAAGATTGTAGGGCCAGGGAAAACCGCATAGGCAGAAAGGAAAGATTGCCTACACGTAAAACCTGGCGGCTTGGTTATTGTCACATGCAAGGATAATGTGGGTATGGAAATGAGTAGGTTTTGTTAGTACGGGAGGTGTATCATGCAACAGTTGCAAAATCCGTTTCCTCGCCTAGATTAGTATTTGTGGGAATCAGTTGGCTTGGCACTGCTGGGACTAGCGCGTCCGCAATGGCGGGCGAACTGTACTTCCGGGGTTAGGTTCGGAGCACAGTCCGCCCGCCTAGAGCGTCCTAGTACCAAGTCTCCGTGATCCGGAGAGGGGAGCCACGCCTGCGAACAGGGGCTTCTTCTCTCGTGTCCTGGACATAGCTGATTGGTTGTTGTATCAATCACTCCGCCGCTGCATACACTCGTCCTGAAACTATAAGCTAATGATTATTAATAGTCCTCCCCTTGGCTATCCTTTTGGCAAGCCAGGGGCAGGGTTTTTAAAACTAATGTTTTTTTTTTTAAATCTGAAACATAGAAACAAACTGAAACAGAGAGTCAGACGTGCACATGGACATAGACAATTTCTACACATAAATATATACACTTCATGTATGCAGCAAGGGGAGCGCGTGCGGCCGCCTTGGTTGGCCTGAGCCGTTTCCAAGGACTTCCTTGGGAATGTGGTGTTGGGGTTATCCATGGGAGAATTCCATGGGATGTGTATTTTGGGGGTGACATTTGTGTTGTATGTCCCTGGGGTTAGTGCCGCTTTGCGCTACTCATAGCACCTACCTTTCCTGGCTTTACCTGAAGAGAATGTGTCGAGGGGTAGGGTATTTGCTATTTCGGCCCATATCGTGTCGGCCAAGGGCTCTTACGAGTGGGTTTGCCGAATAGCGCCTGGAGCGTTGTGACCTTAGTGCAAGTTGGCGCACAAAGGCTTTGATGCTTGGCGTATTTGTTATGCGTTCTAGCTCCCGCGTGGGTGTATCCCACGGGAGCTTTTGTGCTAACCGCAAGCATTTGTTTTGGATCATCTGCAGCTTTTTGAGGTTCGACTTAGCTGTGTAACCCCATACAGGGCTGGCGTACATAATAATGGGCCTTATGAGGGCTTTATACATGTTTACGCCCAGCGTCTTGTCGAGACGACTCTTCCTATTTAGGAATGGGTAAAGCTGCAGTAATCGCATGTTGGCTTTGCGCTGTAGTGTTTTGACATGGTGCAGCATGGTTAGTTTAGCATCTAGGGTTACTCCCAGATACTTAACTGTGCTCGTCCATGGTATGTCGCGCGCAAATAGTGTGAGTGGCCGGATGGATTCAGGGCGGCGTGTGATACGATTCTTCTTGGTGAAGAGAACTGCCTGGCTTTTGTCCACGTTGACTTTAATCCGCCAGTCTCGGAAATAGGGTTCCAGGGCCCATAGCGCTTCCTCCAGCCGTTTTCGAATGCTGGCTATGCGGAAGTGTTGGGCTGTCATAGCCGAGTCATCAGCATAGAGGTATAACGTAGTTAATGCTCCTGCTGGTGCTGGCATGTCATTGATGTACAGGCTGAACAGCACGGGAGCTATAATACTCCCCTGCGGGACGCCTGCTCTGATCTGTCGCTTAGTGGACAGCACGTTCAGAATATCAACCTGGAATGTGCGGCCTTCTAGATATGACTGGATGAGTCGTATGTAGGCCGGGTGGAAATTGCTGTCTATTAGCTTGGCTAAGAGGCCTGTGTGCCACACCTTGTCGAAAGCTTTCTGGATGTCTAGGAAGACAGCTCCGGTGTCGCGTTTTTGGTTGAACCCAACCGTGGCGTGTTCGACCAGCCTCATAAGCTGCTGCGTTGAGGAGTGGTGGTTCCGAAACCCGAACTGCTCGTTTCTGAGCAGTCCATTTTCCTTAACGTGCGCTACTATTCTCTTTAGCAGTATTTTCTCGAATACTTTGCTTAGTGAGTCTAGTAGGCTTATTGGGCGGTAGTTGTCGGGATTTGTCTTGTTTTTGCCCGGTTTGCCGAATACTAATATTTTTGCTTGCTTCCAGCACACAGGGTAGTACTGTAGCGTGAGCATTGCATTGAAGATGGAGGTTAGTATTCGCAGAGCCTTGTCAGACAACCACTTCAGAACTATATTCTGTAGGTTGTCTGGGCCCGGGGCTTTTTGCCGCGTCGAACGATATATGCCCCTCGCGCATTCACCCTCTTCATCCGACTTCTAGCTTGCGTGGTCTCTACTGATTGGCTGACCCACCACGCGATCTTCCCCTCCTCTGGGTCATTACACTCGGCGGGAGGGTTCCGTTTCAACAATTCGCCTTTCCTTGACGCTGCGACCCAGGATTGCGTCATGCTTTCCGACAATACTTGAATTCCCAGTGAGTCACGTCTCTCGATATACCCTAACTGACGAAAACTCCGTAAAATTCCGCAATCACATAATTTTCTATGATATTGTCGTTCGTAATAATTTGCTTGATAGCGTTTTCTAAGACATAGAAAACCTATCTGAATGCTAATAATTTTTATAAAATGCTCCGAAAATACCTTAATAATAATTATAATAAATTAATAATAATAATAAATTAACATGAAAAATTCTCTTGGCTGAACAATTTGCCGCGTAAATAAATATAGAATGGCTTCCTACTGACTTATGCCAGTTGCATGAAAACCCCTCGAAAAACACGTTACAATATGATCATAATATCAAGTTTCCTATTTCCGGAAAATTCAACAACAACAAACTATTTGATTATGCAAGCAAATCGCAGCCATACAGAAAATTAATCTCAAATAAAACGTCTGTCTGGTGAACAATTTGTTGTTGTTGCTTGATTTGAGGGACTTGGACATCGTGGTCATTTATTCCCGGGGCGTGGTGGCGTAGCGGTCAAGCTCTTTGCCTCTCACCAAGGCAGACTGGGTTCGATTCCCGGTCGATGCATGTGAGATTTTCAAAGTGAAATGCCATGTCCTGTGGTTCGGATTCCACGTAAAAGGGAGGTCCCGTGGCTCATGATCGCGAGATTAACAGTCACGTTAAACTACAAGCTTCCTTCCTTCATTTAGTCCCGTGTACTTGTGGGTGTATATATATAGAGATTTTGTCTGATAACCTGTGTAATTGTGGTATCTGTAGTACTGTGTGTATTTGTAATTCATGTGAGGATTTGGAAGGAAGTGGCCGTGGCCTTAAGTTAGGAACCATCCCGGCATTTGCCAGGAACCACAGAAAACCACTTCTAGGATGGCTGCGGTAGGAAGTGGACCTACTTCTCCTCAGTTTTTCCCCACGAGGCTTAGTGTACCTCGTTCCAGCTCTCAACCCTGAATTAAATTTCTTGGCAGAGCCGGGAATCAAAATCGTACCTCTTGGGAGACAGCTGTGAATGCTAGCCATTACACCAGGAGATGGTCATAAAACTCCAAAATGACAAGGTTGTGCTCAGAGGCTTACTGAGCCAGGAGATAAATGGAGCAGAGTTTTTTTTTAGCGTATGGCTTTTAGTGCCGGGAGTGTCCGAGGACATGTTCGGCTCGCCAGTTTTGTAGCTGCTTCGAGACGGACACCCAATGTGTGAGCTACAAGTACCGTTGGGGAGGAATGTGGGATGGGAGGGTCGATGAGTTGGAAGGTAGCGGCTGTGGCCTATAGTTAGGGACCAACCCCAGCATTTGCCTGGAAGGAAGATGGGAAACCACAGAAGACCATCTTCAAGGTTGCCGGCGGGGGGATTCGAACCTCCTCGCCTCCCGGATGTGAGCGACTGCCAACAGTCATGCCGCAACGACCTCGGCTAACTCACCCGGTACGGAGCAGAGTGACCAGGTCCTTTCCACCTCCATTGTATGTATTGCCGCTTCCGACTATTGACAGCTAGCGGCCTACATACTTTCTGAGGGAAGGCGAGTTGTCTCCGCCTACCAACTCTCACCCCACCCCCACCGCACTGTGGAGAGACATTGCTCATAGCTTCAAATCACACCTGGAAAACTTATCCAAATGTACAGTATTAACGGACTAAAGTGTCAAGTATGAAGTTTAACTTTAAAATGATTGACTGATTAGGTTAAAATTTAGAATAAAAACGGCAAAACATTTCTTGTAAAAACAATATCAGAAATACATTTTTGTCAATATAGGACTAGGCTATATAGGCTATATTTGAATACTGAAATAAAATTCACAACCAGAATAAAAATATTAAAATATCGTTGTGACAGTAACTCTGCCATCAAGTAGGTAACATACCCCGCCTCCTAGCCATGCCCGTTAAATCGTGCACCACGGCTGCGAGGGCAGCTAGAGCAAGTATGGAGATTGTAGGTTCGAATCCTGGCGCCAACGTGCTCTATGTTAGGTAGTCAGCCCGAAGGCTGGTTGGATCCTCAAAAAGTACCGGCGTTAGGTTATGTGGGTAGATACCCACGAAAACCCAAGGCAGCGCTATATTGAGGCGTACTAGGCAAAATGAGGAGTGAGGTAGTTTGTCGTTGCTTTCCTCACTGAGTCAGAACAGCAGGACTAACCCTATGAGTAGAACCTTTCACAGCATCCACCGGCACTTGCTGTGCCCTGAATGTCTTAACTAAGCGCCGCACATACCTCAGTAGCTTCCATATAATCACAGCCATGAATGAGGCTGTGCCATCGGTGAAAAGCCACATTTTAGCCTGTGCCAACAGACAAATGCAAATGTACTGCATTCATCAAGAGATGGCAAACAGGCCACCAGACGTACTATGTATCGAGTATATTTGACATGTTTCCGCACATCCAGCAACCTAGCCTCCTACCGTGAGGTGCAGTGTTACTTGGGAACATGGGTTAGAGTTCATGGTTGATACCTATGCGCATGCTCACGGCAGTTTGTGTTCAAGTCCCAAATGTGTCCAACATTTCCAAATTAATTGTTTGTAATACTCCGCTTACATGAGACTATCCTACAAAGCCTGTTCTAACGCGCTTATTATTGACAGTTATAATACACTAGATAAATTATTATCACTCACTTGTTAAATCTGAATTTACTGTCAACTATGTGGGTTTTATTGTCTGCTGGTCTATACCAACTGATTATTAATATTAAAATTGTGAACGGTGACGACATTGCATAGCAAATGGTAAAGCTGCGATCTTACAAATTGTGAGTGAGGCACAAAATAAGAAATTGCTCCTTTCCAGCAATGGGTTTTAAGCAAATTCGATGAATTTTATGATGCTATGTGCAAATCCTTTTACTCCTAATTATTAGCCATAAGCTTCAAATGACTTAATGAATTCTATAATAATTCTTGGTCGAAGACAGTTCATAGTGGGATATTGCTTGTAGCAACCAAAATAGTTTGTTTTTGTAAAATAACTCATTATAGTATTACCAAAACTCTGTGACGTAGCCATGCCCGTGAAGTCACTCACTACGCCGACAAGGCCGAAGATCGGAGGTTCGAATCCCGGTGCTGACTGTAGCTATCCTAAATGTGGTTTTGCATCGGGTTTTACCCCACTCCCTCCAGATATTGGGACTTGTTGCTAAGTTGGCAACACTGTTGATCCCTGCCCTTGGATTTTGGTAAAAAGCTGTGTTGAATGACGCTATTCCGTCTCATAACTTTGAAAGCCTCCCATTCATTCCATGTGATGTAATGCGATTCCCGTCTAGGAGTAGAAGGGGGTTTCGAGAAGGATGCGTAGGACACTACTATTGTTCTCTATGCAGCCTATAGTGCTACTTAGACTTGCGTGTCGTTTATCAGCTAGAAACCGTAATACCTGCACATTCTCAAGGCAAGGCAAAGGGATGGGCCATTAAGAATATGTAATGGCTTTCTTTCAATTTTGGTGGGTTGTTTTAGAATGGGATAAAAAACAACACTCTTTAACCATCTCTTAAGCAAGGAATGTAGGCTCCTGGTAAGCAATTACGTAGGCTAAGGATGTTCAACATGTAACACTCGGCCCACAAACAGGTTACGAATCTAATAAATTCACCCTGCTTCGTTCTGTGTTTTGTAATAAAAAGAAACAGTCTTGTACAATGCAGCGCATGCATTTGTGATCGGTTTAAGGTCATGTTGTATGTTTTTTATTTCTACAGTGATCTCGTTGAAAAGAGGTAGCGTTCACATTATTAAAACTAATAAACTGTAAGTGAGACAGTTCGCTTCAGCCCACCATCGTAAGTCAACGAATTATAAGAAGCTGTGTGTTGCCCTATCTCAGTGACTGCCAACGTCTTCAAACAAGGACGCCACTAATCACACATTTGATCACATTATTAAAGCAAATATTTTGTTTTTGTTTTTGTTATTATTGCTGGTTTTAGGGGAGCTGAAGGGAGACACTGGTTGGTTGGTTGGTTGGTTGGTCCCTCAGTTTGGGGGCTGCGACAACGCGGTCATGTGGCCCCGTGTACTTTGGGTGTGTGTAGAATCTGTCTGATAACCGGTGTTAATTGTGATGACTGTATTAGTGTGTGTTTAAATTCAAGTAAGGACTGCAGCCATTGATTTTTTTCAAGCAGTTCCTACTTTTGCCGCCAAACGCCACCGTCAACGATCAACTAGTTCAGAAATTAATCACCAGATGCCACCGCAGTCGGCTCTTGACGACGAACGTAGGAACCTAAGAACGTTAGTCAAATGTTTAACCTATATTAATTTAGCTTCACACTGGTGTAATTAGTGGAAGGTTCTTTAACATGCCATAAATCTATGACATGGGACCGCCGGCTTTACTTCCCCTCCGAAGGAAGGCATACTGAGTCATTTTTAACATTCTTAAAAATCCAACGACTTCGGCCGGGTTTGAACCCGCGATCTTGGGCATGGAAGCTCAGCATGCTACCAACTACGCCACCGAAGCCGCTAAGGGGAGACACTACTTATGTCTGAAAGGTATTCATTTCTTAGACTCATTGTCTGCCTTATGCTTAATCAGTTACAGTACCTTATATTAATCTGAAGATTACAGCTTTTTTTAAATTAATACATGTGGGCATGATGAACTCTTCTCTGTCGAAGAAAATATATATCGGCTTAGCCACAAACGTAAATTACGATCGGGGCTGATGACCAAGATGTGCCAAACCCTTAAACGTATTAACAACAACAATTACGAGCACTCATAAACATGAATAGTATTTAACTTTCTGTGGCATTCTTTGATTCCTAAACTATAAATATGAAAATCTCCCAAAAATTATACATGTAATTGAGGGCCATAGAAAGACACCTCGTTGGTCATACTGGCCACCACTCCTCCATATGCTAGTCTAGTAATAACACAATGCAATATTTTGATTGGTAGAGACAAGACGCCAAACGTCTACAAACAATGATCACGGCTTGCACCAAACCTAAGAAGCTTTATAATTGTCAACCCCGTGGCGTAGTGCACCACTGCCGTGAGGAGAGTTGCAGCAAGTCTGGAGATTGGTGGTTCGAATCCTGGCACCGACAACGACCATCCTGAGTAGCATTTTCTCCAAGGTTTACTATTAGGGTTCTAAAAGCCTCAGTAGTTAATCGAGACGTAAAACCAATAACATTATAATTATTCTAGCCAAATTCTGGGATGGCACCTAAGTTCAAGTCCCTGGACATCTACCCAATTCCCGACCCTGATTATTACAGTTACACATACTACTACAGTCACCGCAGAAACACAGGTTATCAGACAAATTCCACACAAACCCAAGTACACGTGGCTGATGGCTATCCGAAACCCATAATAAGAATTACAACAAGGGAACTATCAGCATTTATTCCATAGCTTTGAATTATGTTTTGCAATAGAATGCCTCTTTACTTTTGTATTTTATTGTGTGTAGTCGTTCTTCAGTGGATGTAATGCTGCTGCTTGCGTTGAGAGACTAAATCTACGAGGCATGAGCTTACAATTCCAATGTTTGCCTTGGATTAGACGAAGTGACATGGACTGAATTTCTTATATTTTCACAGAATGTTTGCTTTTATTGGAATTCGGAGCATGTAGCTGCGGTCAGCTAAGCGAGAAACCGCTCTGGCCAGTACAGCTGTTAGTCCAGTCTCGTTCACAGCAAGCACCTACTAAACTAGCCGCCCTAGGTCATTAGATCGAGTTATGGCTAGAGATAGGGATTTGTCCACCGACTATTGGACTAAGTTCACCTAGTAAATATGGCGTCATAGAGGCAAATAGCCAGTGCATAACGTACTCATGCCGTAGATGTTGTGGAAATAATGTGTGACTGTATTTCTGTTGTTGTTGATTTTGTAGGGGCTTTTCGACATCGTGGTCATGTAGCCCAGTGTGTGTAGAATTTTTCTGATAACCTGTGTTACTATGATGCCTGTAGTCTACTAGTGTGTGTATTTGTAATTGAGGTGGGATTTGGGTAGGAAGTGGCCTTAAGTTGGGTACGATCCCGGCATTTGTCTGGAGTAGAAGTGGGAAACCAAGGAACACCACCTCCAGGATGGCTGAGGTAGAAATCGAACCCGCCTCCTCTCAGTTTTGCCTCACGAGGCATAGTGTACCCCGTTCCAGCCCCCAGACCAGAATTAAATTTCTGGCCAGAGCCGGGAATCGAACCCGTGCCTCCGCGGTGACAGACAAGAATTATAGCCACTGCACAACGGGGCGGATGACTGTATTTGAAAGTCCCCTCTCCACTTGTACTGAAGACAATCCATTCCCATACTTTCCATTCCGCCCTTGCCAAACCTCGTTTTCTCACCTCGTCTCGTCTTCAATCCTCTTTCAGTGACCCCTCCTTGCTTGTCTAGATTTACATTCCATGCCTTTTCTCAGCTCCTTGAAAACGCATCGATATGTTGTGCAGCTTTAACCCCTCTCCGAAGGACACGTTGACCATTAATTAAAATAGCATTCAATCTGGTACAGTGGTGTCTGAGTGTGAAGTGACTTTATCAGACGAACATAAGTCGACCTGAGCGTCGGGAAGCATCCAGTCACCGAGCCAAGGAAACACAACATAGGATATTAAAATTCAATGTACTGGCCGGGATTCAAATCGGAAGTCCTTCGGACCAAAGACTAGCATGTTAACAATTTAGCCATGGACCCAGATGAAGGAGATACATTAAAAGCATTGCATTATTATTGTTATTATTATTATTATTATTGTTATTAAATTTATTATTTTAAATTTTATTACTTCTTCCTTTCTTACCCCGCGGCTTAGCTGTGTGCCTAAAATCGCCCACCTTGATCGCGTTGGGAGTTGCAGCAGATCTGGAGATTGGATATTATAATAATAATATTATTAATAATAATAATATTTGTTTACGTCCTGTTTAACTGCTGAGGCTATTAGACACACTGGGGTGCCGGAATTTTACCCCGATGGGGATCTTTAACGTGCCAGTAAATATGCTGACACGGCTCCCTCACATTTGCGCACCTTCAACTACCAACTGCCTGCACTAGGATTCGATCCTGCAACCTCGGGAGCAGCAGGCGAGAACGTTACCACTGCGTCACGCAGCCAGACTGGAGATTGGAGTTTCGAACCCTGGCACTGACAGCGGCTGTCCTGGGTGGTTTTTCCTCGGTCTTTTCCACACTCCCTCCAGGAAAGTGCCAAGATGAAAACTTAGTTAAATTCCCGAGGCACCTAACCCATTCGCGACCCTAGAAATTACAGGTACACATACGACTGCAGTCACCACAGAAACGCAGGTTATCAGACAAATCGAAAACACACCCAAATACACTGGGCTGATGACCAAAATATTCCAAGCCCCTAATACGAATTAACAACATCTTTATTTCTTACAAATGACAGCCAAGGAAATACGCCAGTTCACCGTATTAAGGTTGTTTAAATTTCCTCCAATGCGTGTGTTCCACACCACTAATTCATCTCTCCTGAACGTTACCAGCGTAAAGCTTGACATTATTCGCTTCGTTGCGTCGGAGTTATGTAATGCTTAGCCATTTAACGTTCATGTTTGTCACTTGTGCTAAGCGTCGTTAAATTAATACAATCCGTTAGACACACCAGCCTCTATAAGGAACGAAAGCCGTATCAAATTTCTCCAGTTGCTGCTGATTCCATTATAATCTACGACCAGAGAACTTGAAAGCACCATGCTGTCACAGATCCTCTTGTCCCGCAACGGGCGGTCGGGAGTGGAAGGTGTGTGGCACGACCCTCAACTATATAGCTTTACCGGATCGCAGATCCTCTAGTTAAGTTGGTTGATTCGGGTTGATTCAACCTGCATTCCTCTACAAGGTTTTCCAGCAATTAATGATCTTAGCCAGACGTGTATACAGGATTATTTTTCAAAGAGGGCTCAAACCATACATATTTTCAGAAGCCCACTATAATAATAATAATAATAATAATAATAATAATAATAATAATAATAATACTGTCTACCCCTTATTACGAAGGTGGACAAAAAGTTAGTTGCACTAACGCGCTGCAGCAGCGCGTTGTGTGTCGCAAACGTGGTCACAGCGGAGAAAGGGACAGACACTGCCCACAAATATGTTAGGCAGGTCGCTGCGGTGTCTCGTCTTGTATGGTGTGAATAGCGGCCGAAAGCAATGGCGCGTCGACTGGACGTTCACTCCAAATATGAGGTGCGTGCGACAATCCGATTCCTATGGGCCAAAAGGAAGAATTGCACGGACATTCATCGTGAAATTAGTGCTGTGTATGGGGAGCGGGCCATTTCCCGGCAAGGGATCGTAAAGTGGTGTCAGCAATTCGAAGCCGGACGCACGGATATCACGGACGAATATCGTGAGGGCAGGCCCGTAACGTCCAGGACCCGTGAAAATGTCATCAGTGTGAATGCGATCTTTAGACAGAACGGTGGTTGACATTCCCAGACCGATGAGGAGGTGAAGGCCGCTGTCTCCGTGTGGTTGCAGAATGCTGGAGGAACTTTCTATGCATCCGGCATCGACAAGTTGGTTGTGCGTTCGCTGAAATGTTTGGATTCTCTTGGAAACTATGTGGAAAAGTGACGTTACATTGTATGTTGTTATAGGCGTGTTGCTGTTGTATAGGTGTTGTAATAAATGGCCATAACTGGGAAGTGCAACTTATTTTTTGATCTGCCCTCGTATTTCCGTTTTCAACGGGGTCGGGGATGAGATGCGATGAAATTATTTGGCGGATGGTTTTTAGGGTATGATGCCCTTCTTGATGCAAACCTCCTGAGAGGAGTTAATGATATATGGATACTAATAATATTATTAATAATAATAATAATAACCAGCATTTTATCCCCAAAGCCTCCGTGGCTTAGGCGGCAGCACGCTGGCCTCTCACCGCTGGGTCCGTGGTTCAAATCCCGGTCACTCCATGTGAGATCTGTGCTGGACAAAACGGAGGCAGACAGGTTTTTCTCCGGGTACTCCGGTTTTTCCTGTCAAAATTTCATTCCAGCAACACTCTCCACTATCATTCATTGCATCTGTCATTCATTTAATCATTGCCCCAGAGGAGTGCGTCAGACCTCGGCAGCCGGCACAGTCCATATCCTCGCCGCTAGATGGGAGCTTCATTCATTCCATTCCTGACCCGGTCGGAGACTGGAAGCAGGCTGTGGATTCCCCACGTTGCTCAGGTGTGGAATGTGAATAAGAAGAAAGGAAAAGGAAGCTTGTAGTTTTACGTGACGGTTACCCTTACAATCATGAGCCACGGGACCTCCTTTTTACGTTGAATCCGAACCACAGGACATGGAATTTCACTTCGAAAATCGCACATGAATTGACCTGGAATCGAGCCCGATCCACCTTGGTGAGAGACAAACAGCTTGACTGCTGCGCCACCACACCCTCCCCCAGAATATACCAAAATCAATATACACACCCTCAACACTCCATTGAAGACATAAATACACCTGAACTTCCCGATCGCTTAAATATTAACGAGGAAACCATTACATTTTCCCCCTCGCTCTCATACTCAGTATCTTCTATAGTCTATGTTTAAAACACTATCGTGATTTTTGTTACCGCGAGATTGGGAGAACAACTGACTTCATAAACCATTCTGGCGAAAGCTCTTGGCATGGAGATTAGGAGAGTAAAAAATATGTTGTCGTATATTTTAAAATTATTTAAGAAAATGTTATCGTGTTGGAAACCATTTTTAAATGTTGCCTTAGTAATCGAATAATAATTTACGATGTATACGTCTTATAGTGGTGATTGACCTTCAACAAAATATCACATAAATCTTGACTAGTTGTGCTAGTTCAATCATTACTGCAACCAAGCAGTGTATATATTGCAAATGACATAACCCATACTTGTAGACATAGATTTAATAGCCTAAGTGTAAAGGATTTGATGATGATCGCTTGACGATCGAAACTGGTCATTCAAGTGTATATACAATCTCATGTTAATATTTTTCAGGATTAGGGAACCATCCATTACAATTGAGTACGATCATGTTGAGCGACTCAACACCATTACATTTCAATAAGGAAAATGTAGCATTCCTGACCCACGCACGTGCGCACATTCACTTTCGCCCATGAGAGACATGGCGGAGATAGTTTTTCCCATGAGATTTTCTGGAGTAGAATTATAAAGGAGGGCTAATATAGTTTATGATGTTTTCATGAGATATACTGAAATAGATTTATGAACCCTTGAATTTAACATATTGAAGAACTTAAACTGGTAGGTGTGTGTATAAGTTAATTACCTACCTAAATTGTACGATAATTCTTAGTTGCCCTGGTGACTGAAGTGGTAGCGTCGCCTTCTGTTACTTTTGTGCACCACCAAAGCAGTTCGAATCTTACCTCGAATATGATTTTTTTTTAACTTCCGTATTAATGTATTCTTTCTTGCTATTGGTATTCCATTTTCATTACATATTTTACTTGGGGAGCGTGATGGCGTAGTGGCTTAGCTGCTCGTCTTTCACCCGGACGGCCGGGGATCGAATCCCGGTGACAGCTGGGTGTAATTTTCATCAGAAAAATCACGTGGCGTCAGGAAGAGCATCCGGTCTTAAATCCCCGGCCAAAACAAAAAATGAGCCAGGTTGGCTCCGGCGACCCCAATTAATTGGGAAAAGCCGAAGGAAATGATTATGACTTTCATTATTCCCGTAAAGTAACGGAATTCCCCGCGATTTACTTAGAGACACGTTTTAATTCTTAAATGCGCAAACGAATGCGCAGTATGGTCTGCCGTCTGAAGGATTTACTTACTTACCGACCGCGATAGCCGAGAGTGCTAACGCTCTACCTCGTGCCTTGATGGACCGAGTCCCACCTCCACGAAAGCCATTGGCATACATAACTAAACAAAGCTTGTAGTTTAACGTGACCGTTAATCTCGAGATCATGAGCCACGGGACCTCCTTTTTACGTGGAATCCGAACCACGGGACATGGCATTTCACTTCGAAAATCTCACATGCATTGACCGGGAATCGAACCCGGACCGCCTTGGTGAGAGGCATACAGCTAGACCGCTGAGCCACCACGCCCCCACACATACATAACTATGGCTCTAACTTTTAGAATAAGAATTTGTGGGAGAAAACCACTTAATTCCAAAGAATTCAAGAATTCTGTAGGGAATTCAAATAGCTGGCTTTCATGATCAGTATGGTTCTCGTGGAAGAACCGTTTTCACCACCAGGACGGTTCCTTTCAACAGATCCATTTTTTTTTTTTTTTTTTTGCGTATGGCTTTTAGTGCCGGGAGTGTCCGAGGACATGTTCGGCTCGCCAGTTTTGTAGCTGCTTCGAGACGGACACCCAATGGGTGAGCTACAAGTACCGTTGGGGAGGGAAGGAGGGAAGTTGGATTGTAAGGACGAGGAGTTGGAAGGTAGCGGCTGTGGCCTATAGTTAGGGACCAACCCCGGCATTTGCCTGGAAGGAAGATGGGAAACCACAGAAGACCATCTTCAAGGTTGCCGGCGGGGGGATTCGAACCTCCTCGCCTCCCGGATGTGAGCGACTGCCATCAGTCATGCCGTAACCACCACGGCTAACTCACCAACAGATCCATGGCCGACTTCCTTCCAAAGTCCCTTCCCAGACCTTTCTTTAATTAGACCCAAGTTAGCGGTCGCCTTGGCTGACAAAGTGTGTTCAGCTCCCAGACACCTTCCTTGCGATGGTAGAGGAAATATCCGAGTCCGGGTGAAGCCGAGCTGAGAGAAAGTGATTAAAAAAATCCTTATATACGACATTCTTTGTACGATTATTTTTAGGACTGTTTCTTTAAGGGTCTCGGAAGATCGCAGTCTCGACATTGCAACATATAACTGGCTATGACTGAAACCTTGCTGAGGTAAATAGAGACCTTTGCGTTCCATAGTTTTCCCTTGAGCTTTATTGATTGTGTTACAGAATGCCAAGCGAATTGGAAATTGGCGCCTCTTGAATGAAAATAGAAGTGTTTTATCCGATAGTGTTAAATGAACTCGAGGAATTAGAGCTTTCTGCTCAAAATTTTCTCCACTTGTTATTTCCAAACCCAAGCAATTTTCATACATATTTTACAATTATTCTGGTCCCGTTCCCTTGGGAAACGTTCAGATTTCTAAGGAGCATAACTATGGCTCCAACTTTTAGAGTGAGTATTTGTGGAGGCAAACCACTTAATTCATAGGAATTCAAGAATTCTGTAGGAAATTGAAGTAGCTTCAGTATTTAATCTGTTAATGTCACAGTCATTGTAGGTTTTTGAACTACTGGGTATAAGTTCAATGATAACATTAATTTCATTACAGTATTAATTTTTTGGCGTAAGAATGCAAACTTTCGAGAAATTGATTATATATTTCGCAGAAGTGAATGTATCGTCGTAAATCTCAGTCCCAATGTCATCATGCGGTAAAATCCTAAAGTTCTAAAATAACATTTGAATCCTCATCATCCACAGAGGGTAGTCACAGTTACCAATTTGTAGCAAACAGATCAGAAAATGCAATTTCTTCTGGTTTTAAACGCATTTATTTATGTAAGCGGCGTATTTTGAAGAAGGGCCAGAGAGGAGAGTATTTTGTTTGGCTAGAAGCGTGCGGCACAACAGGCAAACCCTGCCTGAAGACTCCTCCAAGAACAATAAATTTCCCACCAAAAGAAATGTCGTTACCCGTAGCATAACCAATAGAATAAGAAGTGATATCACTGGCCTAGTACGCATGGTCCGCCGCAGCGCAGCGCTGGCTCCGATCTGTGATGTAAGTTAGCATTGGTGCTTACGAGACTTTGAAAACCTTGCGACCTGTTTTACATGTTAAAACACTGCAAGATATCCTCATAGGCGCGAATAAGTTCGACATCTCAACTTAATTTACTGTGCCCAATTATAATTTAAAAGTCCTCTCCTGTAATAGTCCAGTTTCGACAATAACCGAAGACAGAGAGCAAGTTCAAAATGCAATTAGTTTTGCCAGCTATCGGTAAATAAAAAAAAAAAAAAAAAAAAAAAGAACGGAAAAATTAAACTCGCTTTTAGAAAGGATTTCTTCACATTGTTACACATTTTATATTCCCTTATCAGTCTTGCAACACAGCCACATAAAAAAGCCGTACGAACGCAACTTTCAACTTTACCTTAGAATATTACAAAAATCAATTATACCCATAAATTTCACTCCACAAACACCAAACTCAATAAACTACCATCATTTCAGAAGCACTTAACATTTAACAGACATAGAAGGCACAGTCATGACCCCTTATTGGAGTAGGCTATTGCCTAAAACTGATCACGCCTCCTTCAGCATTACGGTAGATATATGTTTTTAAACTCATTGTCTTCTTATACTTATCCCTTTCTTCACAGAAGTAGTCTTGAATGGCATCAAGAGCATTTTTAATAATAATGTTATTGGTTTTACGTCCCTTTTAACTACACTGGCTTTTAGAGACGCCGGGGTGCCGGAATTTTGCCCCGAAGGGGATCTTTAACGTGACAGTAAATCAAGAGCATTTTTATTTACACCATACTGGACAAATACTTAGGCAAATTAGGAAATATATGTGGAACAGAATAGTCTTTCAATCGCCAGTTGGTTCTTGGGAGAAGTACTACTTCCTTCCCTTCTATCACAAATTTGTCAAATTTAACAATTAAATCTTCTGAAAAGTGAGCATCACAGATGTAGGACTTTTCAGTAAGTTCCCTATCCTTCCCTGGTATGACCCCTTTGCACTTCATAAAACGTTCGTTATCTTTAGGAGGTTTGAAAAACCGTCTGACCACTTTACAGTCCCCATAGCTAAATCTGCATCCTGATACAAAACAGCAAGGCATCTTCACTACTCACATTAAGCACTCATGAAAAGGTAAGGGCTAAACTGCTGTTTACTTACATTAAATAACAATAAAATTAACACACGAAGATAACGTCAACACACGACAAGAAATTAAATTCCATTTCAGTTAATACTTCCTACAATAGCATTTCAGGTATTAATACTATGAAGTAATAGTGTAAACACTTGTATATCAATAAACGTTTGCATAGAACACCGCCAAAACACTCCGACCGATTAAATACTTAATATATCGTACATTAACACATAAACATATGTGGAAATCAACAATCTCAAGTCGACTGTAGCGCTACGTAGCGGCGAGTGCCAACCTGATCCGTATTCATTACATGCTATCGAGGGAGAAGGGATCACACTTTTTATTCTATTCGTTATGCCCGTAGTGTCGTTTAGAAGACAATTCACACACATTGATGAATTAATATTTGCCATTGGGACTTCATCCCATATAATGAGCTGTGCTAATCGAATATCGTCAGCCGCTTTGGACTTTAATTTTAATCCCGACACTGAGCTCTCATTTAATTTTAGAGGAATTTTGAATGTACTGTGTACTGTTCGACCGTTGGGCAGCAAAACAGCTGCTGTTCCGGCCTATGCTACTGATATAACATGAAGCCCTAAACTGGAGAATTTTTGTATTAAGCACAGATAAATACATTTTTATCCTATGGTCCTGGGACCGTCATTAAAGATGCGTTCGTGATAAGTAACCCAAGATTAATTTTCACATCCTTATTGGTTGGGTATGTTCAGATATACTTAGAGCTTTTACATGAAGTCAAGGTACGCGTAGGCCTACATGGTATCTTACTGATTCAGACGGAGAAACATTTTACATGCGACCTATTACCTATTCAAATCTTAGTCGTTCTTTTTCAAATATATTTTCTTTTATTCCATGTATAATGGACAGGAGTTTCAGGATTTATGTTCAGCTGAAACCATGCAGTGAGGTGTGTACTTTTTAACTCCGCCCGTATTAATGCCTGTGAAGCATTACCGGAATGAAAAAATACATCTTGTCGGTCTGGTAAATGGACAGGTAACCGGGCACAATGTGGGACTGTTCGTGCATGTTGTAACAAAAATACTGTATACAGCCTCACTCGAACTAGTTAAATACGTACAAACTTCGTCATAATTTAACATTCCATCATTTGCCGTGGTTTTCAAGTTAGGGCAATCATGCCCCTTATAAACATATTTATGTATGTATTTGATGCTGTGTACACTTGCACAAATTTCGACGTTAATATGGGCATGTGCATCAATAGATATAGATTGTATGCAACAATGAAGCGATTGTTAATTTCAACCATGGTGCCTTGTACACGTTTGGTCCATGTACGTACAGTATAGCCTATGCTCTTCCATTCTGTCACCTGCGGTAAAGTCCATGAACCATGCATGTCTATACTAATTGTAAGTTGTACAATGTGGTATTGGAATAATGTGGCATTTATGCAGAAACTGTCTTGCCAATATCAGAGATTTCTTGTAATTTACCAGTGGCCAGTTTGGTTGCATGGTACAACTGTAAAATTCTTGCCTGCTGTTTGCAAGGTTGCTGGATCGAACCCCATCACAGTCAGCTGGCAATTGGGGGCGCAGAAATGGGGAGACCCGTGTCAGTAGATTTACTGGCACGTTAAAAATCTCATACATGGCAAAATTCAGGTACCCCTGCATTTCTAAAGCCAAAATAGTTTAAAGGACGTTAAACCCATAACATTATTATTCGAGCTCCATTGGACACATATAAAATGAGCAACATTTATGTCTAAGTTGTTGGCTTCAGATTTCGCTGTGATGATATCAAAATCGTCATCTCCCCGTTTGACTCATTAGCCCACGTGCCGGTAATTATTCTTCATCACCCCCGATGTGTGCTCGCTGTGTCCGTTACATTATTAGCAGGCGAGCTCCTGCGCTTAAGATATGCTATCCTCAGTGAAGAGGACAAATGGGCCACTGTACTTAGGCGTTCTCCCTCATTAGAATCCCTTCCACCACTCAGTCCGGGCTCAGTCAGAGAAAATGGACATCATTCGTCATGCGTACGTAACCAAGCCAGCTACTCGAATGCAAAGCACCAGTTTTTAGTTGTGATGAAGTGTGTTTCATATCTTACATTTGCAAACTGACTTTTTCATCCCTCTTTTCTTTCTTTTCTCTTTCTCCTAGTTGTCTTTCTCCTCTGCAGTATCCCGGCTACTTTTCTGGAATGAGAAACCTTTTCGACAACAGAAAACGTTTTAGAAACTCGCATGAAAGATTGGGTGTAGGCTACAGTACTTTTTCCCATATTGTAGCCTATATTGATCATATAGGGTTCATCTGGCGAGAAATGAGCACAATGAATTTGGATAGATCACACTTAAGGGTTATGGGCCGTGTGAGAGGACCAAGTTATCGGTTATTTCTTTACTTAACTTATGATAATAATGATTTTAATCCCTACTCACCAAAATCGAGAAAACAGCTTCGATGGCATGAGTTTCACAAAACAGATACACATACTGTATGTAAATGTAAGTTCTTGGTAAACTGAAGAAGAAAACTGGGTTCATGTTATTTTTTAAAACACCAAGTGGTGAGGGGGTTAATATAACCCATAAATTGACCTAACATCTTAAAACCGTCTACTTTATATAAAAATGTGTAGGACAAACGTTTTATGGAAACATAATTTTGAACATTTTATCATTATTCTTTCTGTGATAGTACGCATACTGACAGAGATAAATGTGAAAATCCTTCCAGGGAATGAACCACAGTTCTTCCCAAGTCTGGTCGCAACCATGCCAATTATAAATTAAACAATACCTACGTATTGGTAGTCAATTCAACGTATTAACCATAGGAATGTTACAATATTAAAATGGCAGGAGAAGAATACACGAGTTTAATGTAAGAGTGTCACGACATTTCCCGCGTTGTCCCGTTACTCATACACTCACCAGTACAGCATCTGTGAACAATCAGGGGAAGAAATAAAAGTTCGGTTGTCAACAAACCGAAAACATTGCAATGCGGCCTTGTAATGTAATCGCATGATGGTTACTCGATGCACAATATAAGCCATGTTTTATGTCAGAGAAAAAAAGCTTGGGGTGTACGAAATCCTAAATTGTTTAACGTGCTGTATTCTTGGGGAGCGTGGTGACACTGTTGCTTATCTGCTTGTCTTTCCCCCGGATGGCCCGGTGACATCAAGGTGGAATTTTAAGCTCAAAAATCACGTGGCGTCAGGAGGGGCACCCGGCCTTAAATCGTCGGTCAAAACCAAAATGATCCAGGTTGGTTTTGACGACCCGAGTTAATTAGTATAAGCCGTAACTACAGCTAATATTACCTGGACCATCATTTCACCTAGTGGATCTATGCTCAACTTGGTCCCATTCCTCTTGAAGCGCTGCTCGGAGATCTAGAGCATGTTTCAGACTTTAGAAATGTTTTTCCAACCTATCGTCGGGGCTACGAACTGCCCAGTTGAGCCGGACAAACTCCAAGTCGTCTAGGTACTGCGATATGAAGCGTACTACACGTGGACGTTCATGATCACGAATCTATCTCCAACAAATAGAGAAAAGGATACAACGTGATAAATGAGAATCTCACTCATGCAGTGGTCAGAGCCTCCATGGAAATGCACCCCACACAATCACAGAGCCTCCACCAAAATGAGTCCTTATGCATTACGCATATCGCTCTCTAGACTTCCTCCCTACCATCTGGAGATTTCAGGGAGAACCTGAACTCGTCAGAGAACAGTGAACGGCTCCATTGCTGCGTGGTCCAATGGGCATGCCGACGAGCGAACTGAGGTCGGGCAACCCGGTGCTTTTTGGTCAGATCCGTTCCTGTAGCAGGTTGTCTTGATTTATAACTTCATCCTTCA
The DNA here is from genome assembly GCA_946902985.2 of Meconema thalassinum. NCBI lineage: Eukaryota > Metazoa > Arthropoda > Insecta > Orthoptera > Tettigoniidae > Meconema > Meconema thalassinum. Next base: position 1,221,185,397 of record OX336389.2, on the reverse strand, counting down.
AATCGTCGTCGTACTGACCTCTGGCTTACATTTACACCTCGCACCTTCTGCAGTCGATTCCGATTCTCCACCGCGGTAATGTGACGATCTCTGAAGATCTGACTGACGTGAAATAGGTGATCTTGGGATGAAATCTATCTTTTTCTGCCAGGTCCATGTTTTCTCGAGTAACTGCGAGTTTTTCAAAACAGTTTCACAGCCTCTTGCACCGTGTTGAATGGTGCGCCTATGGTTGCAGTGGCATACGGTTGCGCCTGTTATCAATGAGTGACGACACTGGCTACGTCTTGGGCGTTCAGAGGCTGAAATTCAGTAATGAAATGAGGACTAAACCTTGCTCTTCATTTCCAAAAGGTTGTAATTATTCTCTTCACGGAAGAGATGCAATAAAACTATAAAACACTTATCAATGTTTAAGCAGGCCTAGGACACGTGTTTAGAGCGGAAACACCATTCATCCCAAAATACTGCATCAAATTATATCCTTTTAAAGTTTAGATGCGAAGGAATCAGGAATTCAGTCTCCACTTAGCGTCCAATAAAACAATTATCCATAGTTACCGTCAATAAAAATCCTTGAAAATGGTATTTAAACTGAAGTTGACAAGGACATTTAAAGTGGTCGGTTATTTTTTTGCCGGTGAGTGTATTTTACCCGTGTAAAACTCTTTAGGTCTTTCAAATTACATATAATTCGATAATATATTGTGTAAAATAATATGAAAAAGACTCTCTTGCCCCCTGTTGAGCAGTTGCAGAGAAAATGTGCCGTAACAGACAACCGAGTGTCCTTGTCCAGTCCCTTGAAAATACCGCCTTTTCAAATAATTATGTTTTCTATATTTAAACATGCGGCTTAGGATTTTTAAAATTTCTGATTGAAAATCGCAACAACAATTAACAAAGAACGAATTTAACCGTCAGAAAAGCAACTAGCAACTGAAAATGTAATTATTAATTGCAATTAACAATTAAAAGTACTTGTTAATTCAATTTATTTTTGGCGAATATTTGTATCTACAGCAGCTACATCTCATCTTACAATGTGCATGTAGTGGCCCCGTTACCTCTCTGGTCTCGGGTTACCGTATTTCTCAAAGAAATTCGGTGATTTATCAAACCCTCGCATTGATCCTCGTTGTACCACGGAGTAATCGCCCACGATCGTGATAACAAATGGAAGAGTGGGAGCATTTTTATCTTGCAGATACACTGGCTTTTCTTAATGTGGATACTCTGGCGGTGAATTGGATTTCTCTTTCGAACAATGAACGCGGTTCAGGCTCATGCTGATGTGAACAAATAAGGTCCAGAAGGAAGGAAGGAAGGAAGGAAGGAAGGAAGGAGACTTGTAGTTTTACGAGACCGCTAATTTCGCGAGCATGATCCAAATAACCCTTACTCCCTCCTCCCCCCAAGTTTTGAACATAAAAGTGTGGTAATTTAATGATACATATTTCATGTAATATTGCTTTCAGGTTAGGGCAATTAAATTTACTTGTTTTCCCGCCTAATGTAATTGGGCACAATTTATGTTGACCGGCTGAAAAAACTTTCCTTTAAATGAACATGTTAGTTATTGAACTTGTTGAAACCATATCCTGGTGCTGCCTGAACTTTCCATTTAGCGTTCATACTGTATTTCACTTATCAAATGAACATAGCAGTTGCTCTGATTTACAGTATATTCGCGGTGACACGGGACACTTGTTATTTTTAGTTACATCAAACTCGATTGTTTAAAGCCTCGCGGCTTTTCCTCCGGGTGATGGGGAAGTTTATGGCAGTCGTAGCGAAGCATTCTCCTTTGTATTGTAATATGAGCGAGATTTATTTGACTGTTGTTAACTGTCTAGTTACATCACGTGAGTTAGTAAACTGCATGGTAAAAATGAAGTTGTATAGGCTAACTGTTTCTTGCAATGCCAAGAAGTTTAATTCTGGACTGTGGGCTGGAACGGGGTACACTCAACCTCCTTAGCAAATGCCGCATTGTTAGGCTACGGCCATCTCATTCCCTTTCCTCGCCTCAATTACAAATGCACATACTAATACCGACCGACACCACAGTAAAATAGGTTTTGTGACAAATTCTACACACACCCAAGTACATGGGGCTGAAATTACTACGATGTCTATGCCCCTCAAATGATACGACAGCAACTCGGTTGGGTAACTCTACTTATCGCGTGCACTGCTACAGACTTCTTTAAAACATAGAACATAATCTGACCATTACTTTTACCCCAGTATCGCTACGAATAGAAGGTACGTCTGTTACGATAATTTGTTCAGAACTGTGTGCTCTATCAACACGTGAACGGAAGCTATTTATTTAATTTACACAGTGTCTTCTATAATTGGTATTTCTCGCTGAGGACCTCTCCTCGTTTGCGAACTAAGCATCTAGCATACCGTATGTGTCAGTGCGATGAGAACCAAGGGTCGTGACGTGCTTCATGTAATTGGAGTAATCCGGATCAAGTTGAACCTGTAGGGAGAATGGGATATATTTCCGATCGGAGATCCGAGATTGGCCAAACTGGATATGGTCTCCCTACGGTTTGTTCACACACACACACTCACTCCGATAAAATATCGTGATGATAGCTTATTCAAGTTCTGGGGCACCCGCCGTAATATTGGTCCCTAATAAATACAGTTACACACACTACAACAGTTTTCACAATAACACAGATTAACGGGACTGATGACCAAGACATCCCTAGACCCTATAAGGAACAACGAACTTTTCCTCTGTTGTGAGGATGGTTCGGACGTCCCAGCTGCTCGACTGAAGAGGACACAGGTCATGGGTGTATGCAAAGACCATTAGGCAGTGGTTATCGTGCAAGTCCCTTGCTCTCTAACAAAGTTGGTGTCATCGATATTTCATGGATCCCAACAGTCGGGAACGAGCTACTTTGTATAATGCCGTCCTAGATGCAATCCCCACTGTCACCGTCCCAACACGCGCTGTTTACTAATAGTTCTGTCATCGGGCATCACCTGCCAGCAGAAATGTATACACGATGTGCCAAAACGTCAAGGACATATTCCTCACATGTGGGGGATGAAAATGTGTTGTCTGAACATCGGCCCAGAATCGCTTTATTTCCTTGTTACCTGCGCAATCTAAGAAGTAAGCTCCTAATTTCGACATTCACTTTCATAACTGCCATCTAGTGGAGAAGAACTGAACAATATTTATATTTACAATTGGGACCCCGATCGCAAATTATACATATACAGAGAGTCACTAATGAAAATCCACAGCCTGCTTCCAGTCTCCGACCGGGTCAGGAATGGAATGAATGAAGCCCCCATCTAGCGGCGAGGATATGAACTGTGCCGGCTGCCGAGGCCTGACGCACTCCTCTGGGGCAATGATTAAATGAATGACAGATGAAATGAAATGATAGTGGAGAGTGTTGCTGGAATGGAATTTTGACAGGGAAAACCGGAGTACCCGGAGAAAAACCTGTCTGCCTCCGCTTTGTCCAGCACAGATCTCACATGGAGTGACCGGGATTTGAACCACGGACCCAGCGGTGAGAGGCCGGCGTGCTGCCGCCTAAGCCACGGAGGCTTAGAGTCACTAATACAATTTTAAATACAACGCATTTTAAACCGATAGAAATTCAACAATATAGTTACAAATTGATAGAAATTAAAGACATTAAAACGAACTACTCTACATAATATTCTTATACACAATAACTTATGAAAAAATCGGCAAACCAAAAAGTTACAGACAAATAAAGCTAAACCATAAGTTCAAAATGTATTTTAAAACACAAGAAACACTCTCAGTTAATAATGGGGATGCTGGGAGAATTACACAGGAGCATTTGCACAAAATGTCAGTCTTTTTCTTAAAAAATGCACCTGCTTTATTTGGGGAAAGGCTGTAAGACTTCGGCAGTAGTGCATTCCTATTATCAGTACGTCGATTTATGAAAGAATATTTCCCATAATCTGTGTGGGGTGGTTGGCTCTTGACATTGTACAAATCATCCAATCAGCTCATATAAGTGGGATTTCGGTCATGTTTGTCTTTGGATCTTAACTTTCTACAAATGATCCACCCTCCTCATGTAGGTGGGCTTTCTGCGATGCTTGCTCAGCTCTCCCTATGCCGGTTGATGAGACAGTGTAAGCGTTGTACATACCGCAGAGCCTCGATTTTTTCCTTCTAACTTCCACTGATTCCCACCCAAGTTGCTGTAACATTCGAGTCACACTGCTGCTATGATTAAAATCATTTAGCACAAATCCAGCAGCCTTTCTCTGCACCATCTCTACATTGATGAGCCCTACTTGGCTACTTGATGAAGATCCCAAACCGTGGAGCCGTATTTCACCATCGGGCTAACGTGGGACAAGTGGCTAATTATTTTGCGGAAGCACCGCTGCCTTCAATACCGACAGTAGTGGCTACGCTGGCTAAAGTTCAGCATTGGGTCATGGGGCCAAGCTCTCTGCTGACTCGGTAGACGCGTGGGTTCGAGCCCCACCGTCGGCCGTCCATGAAATGGTTTTCCGTGGTTTCCCATTTTCAACACCAGGCAAATGCTGGGACGGTACCTTCTGACAGGCCACGGCCGCTTCCTTCCACATCCTTGCCCAGTTTCATTCACCATCATTCATTTCATCTCTCATTAACTCCTCTCATGAGGTTGGCGTCAGGAAGGGCATCCGGCCGTAAAAATCATCGCCACAAAGACTTCCATCGCATCTCATCCCCGACCCCGTTGGAAAACGGGAATAATAAGGGGTAGACATACATACACCGCTGCCTTCAATACCCTCAATACAAAGTGAAACAATTTGTACGCTTTTGAAACTACACCTCCCACGTGGGTAGCTTCCCCAATTCAGATCATTCCTTACATGGGCGCCCAACCATTTAAACCAGACTTCTTCAAAAAGTATTTCCACGTTTCTGGCGCGGTCAGTTGGCAGTTGAGGGTGCTTAAATGCGAGGGAGCCGTGACAGTAGATTTACTGGCACGTTTAAGATCTCCTTCAGGGCAAAGTTTCGGCACGATGGCGTCTCCAAAAGCCGCAATAGTTAAAATGGATGTACTGTAACATCAATAAAACCAACCAACCTGTTTCCACGCTGGTTTGATATTGAAAATCTTGGCTTCACCCTTTCCTTAGACTATTGTTATGAGATAACATTTCCTAGTGTTAACTTTCATTTTGTTTTCAGGCACCCACTTGTGAACGAGGATTAGGTCGTCCTGTAACTGGATGTTGTCTTTTGAGCTAAGCATTTTTCGGTATATTACACAATTATGCGCAAACAATACGTAATCGCTTCAAATCCCATTCGGTAAGCTGTTAATTAGTGCCTGAAATAACAGGAGGCAGCCTTGGCGGACACCCGACGTTATAGTAACCTAAACCCTTTTGCGAGTGATCAGTCAAAAGTTATTGTACCCTAAAAATTTCTCTTTTATCAATCTTTGATAATTAGTTATTGTTGTTCTAAGGGGTGGAACAGCGAGGTTATCTTTTTTCCCACTAATTTACGGAGTAGACATCGAACTCCAGCACAAAATCAATAATTACTGCGTCAACTTTCATCCCATTGTCTAAAGATTCGCAAATGTGGGTGTTTTGTGACATATGTTAATTTTGTCTCGTAGACACCAATGTAACGCAAGAAGGCTTCAACGTAACGCCATAGATAATTTTTGCTGTGTGTATTTCCCCCCGCCCCCCCCCCCCCCCCCCCTTCAAAAATGTTACTGACATGGCCGGGAATCGAACCCACGGTCTTGGGATGATGAGTCGAGTGTACTACCACTGATCTCCCGAGGAGAGCAGATGCCTACAGTATATGAATGAACAAAAGCAACTGCAGGAACAACAACGATGTTCGTGTTTAATAACATTCAAACAGTATGGCTGCCGCTGTCTGGGAGGGGAAGAGTGCCTTAGGGGCAGCATCATGGTGGAACACCCACTGTAATTAGTACGACTTATCTCTTCTTCGTTCTCCTTTGTTCGCATTCGCTAGTTTATCGGTCGCCATTCACCCTTTCTTGACGAGACGAGAGGAGAGTGTGTGCCTTCTGGCGCGAGAGGTGCCCGAGGCCCTCATTGCGCCGTGCCACGCCGCCCCACACCAATTGATTTACGCCAAACTGAGTTTGTGACTCCAGCAGCTGTACCTACATTGCATTATTACATCTCTGTGATGTGATTGTCCACTTGTCTACACTTGGTGGGCAGGCAGACATTTTCTTTTCCAGAGGATTGTTCCTTGCAGAAACTCGGGAGTCCTGGCACCGTGCTGCAAGCTCTAGATTGCTAGCGCAAGCTCTCTGTAATCATAACAGGATGTTGTAGTTAATTAATTTGAGGGTCTTGGGACATCGTGGTCATCAGCCCCATGTAGTTGGGTGTGTGTTTAACTTGCCTGATAACCTTTATTCCTGCGATGACTGTAGTAGTGTGTGTGTAACTGTATTCAAAGCAGGAATGGGGTAGGCGCTCCGGGACTGGAAGTAAGGTGCTAACCCCGGCATTTACCTGGAGGGAGTGTAGAAAACTCCAGGGAAAAACCACACACAGAATAGCCGCTGTCAGCGCGGGGATTCGAACCTGCGACCTCCGGACTTGCTGCAGCTACTCGCGTGGCAGTGGTGCACGACTTAACGAGCACAGCTACGCCGCGGGGTATCATAACTAGAACAGGTTCATCCAGTAATATGTTGTTTAATATAGGGGCAGGGATACCCAGGTCATCAGCCCCTTTATCTACGGACGAGTGGAATCTGTCGCTTCGTGTTGAAAAACTATCATAAGTAGGAAAAAAAAACTATTTCACATTACACCGTGAAAATTAGCGTTTACTGTAGAATCAAATAGCATCAGTGTTATTCTTGAATTGCTTGCTTGAATCACTGCAGATCGTATTTTGTGTTTGAAGAAAGGGCGGCGATACTTATAAAGCCGCCAGCAAGTCACGAGGGAAATTCATTACTGAAGGTTTTACACATTTTGAAGGTTTACAACAAACATGCACAGTACATTCTGTTTCGTACTGAGCAAGGCGCGTTCACATTTCTAGCAGGGTGTGCAGTGTCTTTTCCCTTCTCTTACTGCCAACCTCTGAGTGTCTAGTTATCTCACTTTCCTCGTTAACGAGCGGCGACTCAAACGTTTGGCAATAGCATGTGCCGAAAATATCCATTGTTCAGTGCTGACCAATAGCTGATGGTTCTTGACCAATATCATACTTGCTCTATTTCTCCACGTGGAGTCCAAAGTCCAGTCCTGGCTGCCGGCTCGCTTTTCAGGTCTCAAGTGTTGCGCAGTTGCAAGCAGTTATGCCCAGTCTCACTGCTTGCTCTCAGTGGCTACGGTGGAGGGTTGACAACGCTGTGCCTCGAGCTGGGAAAGCTCTGGCTAGCCGCAGACATGGAATGTATATAAACAGCCGCCCAGCTCGGTTTCAAGTGCTCTTTGTGACGTGTTCAAAAAAATACGATTAAACACAACGAACATTCCGCTAGATACGAACACATGTATGACAGCAACCATCGTTTCACTAACATAGAAACAAACTTGTCAAAGGGAGAAGCTGTCGACATTAAAGAATCCATAGAAATAGGCTATATCTAGCTAAAAAACATAATCCAGCGAATCTAAATAAACACATATTTTTAGAAAGGTCACCACTTTTCGCGCTGCTAAATAAAATAAATACACACTCGTAAAAATGAGGCAATGAATGCATACGGGAAGGATAATTGTGAAATTTGTTATAGGAGGAGGATACACCATGTGTTTATTTTCAACATATCAATACCTGAATCTATGTAGTATCGCAGTGTCCTATAACTGTCTAATAGACCAGGGGCAGCCAAAATGGACAGGTTTCATTGCTATGGCAGATGGCTTAAATGGCCTGTGATAGTAATGAAAACAGTTCCAGAATCCATAGCATACACTTTCTATAAGTCATTCCAACCTCAGTCAGTTCGATTCTCCAACCTCAGGTACTATTTCCGATATCAAATGTCGCGCATGACGTTATGCAGACTAACCGGTGTACGGTGGTCACCTCGCCAGTAGGGACGAGCCGGGCAACAAGACAGCACTGTTGATCGGCGATAACTCTACTAAAATAAATAAACATTACAAATTATTTCTAGTGCATGCTATTTTGTTAATTTTATTTTGTTTATTTATTGAAAAAATGAAAATCCTCATCCTGCTTCCAGTCCCCCATCTAGCGGCGAGGATATGAACTGTGCCGGCTGCCGAAGCCTGTCGCACTCCTCTGGGGCAATGATTAAATCAATGACAGATGAAATGAAATGATAGTGGAGAGTGTTGCTGGAATGAAATTTTGACAGGGAAACCGGAGTACCCGGAGAAAAACCTGTCTGCCTCCATTTTGTCCAGCACAGATCTCACATGGAGTGACCGGGATTTGAACCACGGACCCAGCGGTGAGAGGCCGGCGTGTTTATTTATTATATTGTGTTATTTCTATTCTAACATGACTCCGTAACACTCGCTGTTTGCATCACCTTCAGGTGCATCATTGCTTAGTTCAAAGGCTACTAGTCGGTATGTTTGCACAACTTGATGCTAGCTACTACTTTCCTGATCCAACAATTTGCCGTATACAGCCGAAGTTAGTTTAGATTCAAACATACTAAACACTGACATGTTTTATCGTTTCCACCAGGACGATTTATGGCTCCATAAAAGTAAGCCACATGATCTTAAGGGCAACCTAGTCCTCATATTGACAGTGTTAAACTGTGGCATGCTGGCGTACACTTACTCGTTAGACTTAGTTATGCCTATCGACATTTTACATGACCTCAAGATTAACGAAATATACAAAAGAGATTTTACAATTCAAACTTTCCAATTGTTTTAGGCCACTGAACTGCCGTGAGCTGCTTTACCTAAGATGATTTCTTTGGATGGGTTTTGCTTACGTACAGAGACTTTCAGATCGGACTTTGACAGAATTGAAATGAATGAAAATCCACAGCCTGCTTCCAGTCTCCGACCGGGTCAGGAATGGAATGAACTGTGCCGGCTGCCGAGGCCTGACGCACTCCTCTGGGGCAATGATTAAATGAATGACAGATGAAATGAAATGATAGTGGAGAGTGTTGCTGGAATGAAATTTTGACAGGGAAAACCGGAGTACCCGGAGAAAAACCTGTCTGCCTCCGTTTTGTCCAGCACAGATCTCACATGGAGTGACCGGGATTTGAACCACGGACCCAGCGGTGAGAGGCCGGCGTGCTGCCGCCTAAGCCACGGAGGCTTACTTTGACAGAATTAATTAATATTAATACAGATGCTTCCGGTGATGATGATGATGATGTGGGTTTTAGACACGCCGGGGTGTCATAATTTTGCCCCAAAGGGGATATTTAGCGTATATCGACTGGCATGGGTTTCTCGCATATAAGCACGCTCCAATGCAAACTGATTTGAGCCGATACTTGACCCCGCAACCATGAAAACAGCAGGTGAGAACCTTACCGTTGTACCACGTAGCCACCCTGCGATGATGATGATGACGGTGACGTACTTCTTAAATAATCAGTTGCTGATCAGTGTCAATATATGAATTCAGGTCTTACAAATATCCTTGCATTATTTACAGAGATAGACTATAAGATGTGGAAGTTTGGGATTTGCAGCCTACAAAGTAAGCAGTCTTTCATTATCATCTTAGAGATGAAATTTACTAGTTTCAAATTTGCATTTGATACTGAATTCCTCAAAGACAGCATAGATCAGCACTCCTCAAAGGTATCAAAGAACTTGTTTCTGTCTTTTGTACTACGATTAATGATCTAATCAGGGGAGTGGTGGCTCAGCGGTCTAGCTGTATGCCTCTCACCAAGGCGGTCCGGGTTCGATTCCCGGTCAATGCATGTGAGAATTTCGAAGTGAAATGCCATGTCCTGTGGTTCGGATTCCACGTCAAAAGGAGGTCCCGTGGCTCATAATCACAGGATTCACGGTCACGTAAAACTACAATCTTCCTTTTATGTAGGCTTTATTCAATCACTTTAAAATCATTTTACATTCCCACACCAACTTAATGTTTGACTTTGAATCTTTACGTAATCGATTTTAATATGATTGTTTGTTTGTTACAAAACTGATTTTATTTTATTTTATTTTACTTTATTGTGGTCGATAATTTCCCATCAGTCACTCCAAGGAGATACTTGACATTCCCTTGTTCATTCAAGTGTATACTGTCCTATAGCGGGTAATTCCTACGTTAGTTAGCTACTGCTAAATACATTTTTAAAGCATACTTCCGTCTCATTTAAAATTTAGACGTTTGCTGCAGATCCTACTTGACATTCATAACGAACGACAGACTATCCAGCTCTTCCACAATGGTACGTCCTCCAAACACGGTTTCCACAAGAAATCAGGCGTATATGAGGAAGCTAATTACATAGGGCAAAGCGGCCGGGATTTCCACAAAGAGCGTTGGAATGCCATCGAGCATAACAAACAAGCAGCCTTTTGCGATCACATGGACGATAACGTCCTGGGATTTGAGAATATTACTCCATGGAAAGATATGCATGAATATCCACTACAGAGGATTGCAACCCACTCACTAACACAGTCCTAATAAATTGGATGAAATGAGAACTTCTCTTTTATTTTATGATACTGCTGAAGAATTTTATCAACGTACTAACTCATTCGCAATGTAGTGCACAATATGACCCAGAAGCTCGGAGACTTGGCGTGCCATATCTTATAACAGTGGTTACTTAAAGAAATCATTTGATGCAAAATGACGTCTCAATATATTTTTAGCCTACTTTTCACATTTTGCACAAATGAGGAAAAAGTAGTCTTACGAGATCGATCCGGGAAAATGTGTGTCTGTCTGTCTGTCTGTGTGTGTGTCCCCCCATATCAACTCCTAAACGGCTGGAGCAATCGAAATAAAATTTGATAGGAGGAAAGATCTATACCTGAATATCTCACGGCCATATTTGAAAATGATGTCAGTGCTACCAACTGCTGAAAAATCGCAATTGAAATTTGAGCTCCATGTTGGATATCTTGGAAGGTATGAATGGGAGCTATTTCAAAATCGGCACACATATAGATAATGATATTGCAGTTTAATTTTCAGAAGGCCATACATGGCAGTGTTGCCAAAATGATTATAAGCCTACTGATAGGTCCAATATTTAAATGCATATAACTTCTACACTATCAATTGGAATTCAACCAAATTTCGTATGTTGTATGTGTACATAACCAGATATGACTGAACGTATTCTTATGAAATACCAGTGCTGCCAACTGTTAAAAATGCTCTTAATTTCTTTTATCCAAATACCAATATATATGAGAAAGTATGCAAGCCGACAGCTTTAAACTATGCACATGTATAGTACATGACTTTCTATATTAATTTGGAGTAACTTATCTACGTCAGTGCTACCAACATGATTCTAAGCCTGCTGAGAGGTCCAACTTTAAATACATGTAACTTCCATACTATCATTTGGATTTCAACCAAATTTCGTATGTGCTATGTGTACCATAACAGCTATGTATGCGTATTCTTAAGAGCAACCAGGGCTGCCAACTGTTAATAAATGCTGTCTCTATTTTTGTTACCCTAATATCAATATATCAGAAAGAATGCAAGCCAATAGCTCTAAACTTTGCACACGTATAGTACCTGGCATTCTAGATTACTTTGGAGTAACTAATATACGTCAGTGCTGCCAACATGATTCTAAGCCTGCTGATAGGTCCAATTTTAAAATGCATGTAACTTCTATACTAACTAATGGATTTCATTCAAAATTGGCACAACAATAGATCATATTATTTCAGATTATTTCTGACCAATACATGCATGACACTGTTGCCAACAGGATTTTACGCGCGCTGTTAGATCCAATGTTTAACTGCATGTAACGTCCATGCTATCCATTGGACTCCAACCAAATTTGGTATTCTGTACCTTAAGAGATGGAACTAAGAATATATTCAGTCACCAGGGCTGCCAACTGTAGTGCTCTATTAGGCTACATTATGCCAGGTACACAGTATTTCGAACTAATTAGAAATTTCGATATTACCAACTTAATTTCGTCATTATTCTAGATATATCCATATCGATTAATCATTGGCATGAATCTTAAATTTTAAGAAAAGTAGGCTCTTTAGTTCGTCACGGAACTTCTTGTTGATCTTGGAAAGTGATAGGCACTATAAATATCAGGGGACTATGTGGCCTGAAGGGCTAGATGCTGAAGCACAGAATTCCCATTCAGAATCACAACAAAATGAGTCGTGTTGGAGGGAGGCTGGTTTGTTTATTTTTTATTTTTTATTTATTTTATAGGATTCCACCTGTCATTAGTTGAGAAAATGCACTGCCAAATAGCATCTTGGCCTACTAATGATTTATAATTTTAAGCTACGTGCTGAGTGATACAATAGAGGCCACAATTATTGAGTTTGCCAACTCTTTGCACTACCTGATCATTGAAGAACATTGAATATACCACTCTACTAATTCAATCTCCGGTCTCTACTTATTGCGTTTGCACCTACCCTTCCACATTGTGCTTCCACTCATATGATGGTGTAGTCGTGTTAATTACAGTATAAGCTTACATCCAGTCGGTCAGCGCATTAATTCGGGAAACGCCCAAAAGCCTTGAATGAATGGCACTATTATCACACACACAACGTGTATAATTTAAACACAATTGACGACCATTCAATTGGTGATTTCAGTTATGCTAAGAACATTTTCGTCTGCTTTTAATGATTTTAACTTCCGCTGTTTTATACACACACCCTGTAAGGAATGTAGGGGTAGTCTACGAGTGTGACTACAAGAAAGGAGTTTTGCTCCCCCCTAGCAATTGGACAGTGCTTGGACCACTACAGAATTGTTAAAAATATCGAACAATATTTTGTCCGTTAATTTCTTCAACAGTGTTAAGAATAAAATTATTTTAATAATAAATGATGCTTTGCTCACAATAGTGAAAAACGTACGATAAAAGGTCCATGTTCAGCGGTAACAAATGTTTAGTTACTTTATTTAAACATGTTTAGCAGGATAATGGAACGCCCTACTACGTTGTTTTTTCTCTATGTTGTGCCACATAAAAGATAATAAATGAGGCGCATGGTGAGTGGTTCTCCCAAAGAATTGTCATTTGTAGCCCTTCAGTCAGTCAACACGATTGTGCCCGCCCAGTCATTGGGCAACATCGTGTTGACCGGCTGATGTGCTACAAATGACAATTTTGTATAGGCTATACTGAAAAAGAATGTCTTCAAATCTCTAGATCTCCCAAAGAAATCCATGTCACTGAAATAACTTTTGGAACGTTGTTCCATGTAAACAGTCTGGCAACAACGCTTCAAGGGTCACGTGCCAACGGATAGAAACCAGTTGGGCAAGTTTCCTCTTTCTCTGCGAGACCAGCCTTCTTAGGGCCTGCTTCACCTGGATGACTGTTTAGTATTATCATGTTTTGTTTACGATTTGTTGATGTATGGACACAAAACCAGTTTGTCATGTTTCATTTTCTGTTTGCCGGGTTTACGCCCAGTAGTAGGCTTGCAAGCAGTGTTGCCAAATGTGACGTGCGTTTCCTCCTGTATTTACCTAAAACAAGCACCTTTTACTGTTAGTATCGGTGTAGTACAATTTGCGTGCGTCGTGCTTGCGTGCAGCGAAAATAGGGAAGGGTCAGTGAGCCAGGTTAGGTTAAGGGACCAGGGTAAAGGCAATGGAACAATAAAGGAAGTAGAATGACTACACCTGGCCAGATCTGTGAGAACTAAACGCTGTACAAGCTATGTAGGCCTACGAATCAAGCACTTATTCTACATATTTCATGATGTTGGTGCTTCCTGCCCTGAGGAATCGTATGCTCCCACCCACTCTGTGTCCAGGTGGAAGCTATCTACCACACACAATTTTACATAGTTATTCTACTTGATAGCCCTCATAATGTGTACGGTATGACGATTTGCTACGGTAAAGCACCGTTAAGTAGAAAATAAAAACATATTTGCAGTGATATACCTACCACCCTAATGGCTCACGACACTTGCTGCATGACTATTTAAGTAGATAAGCATATGTATTCTGTTTCAACAATGCCATGTTGTTGTTTTGTTTTCTTCTTGTCTTTTGTGGGGGATTAGAGATGACATATTTTTACGATTAAAATTAATCGTAACTTTAAATAAGGTTGGCTATTAGTTAACGACTATTATTTTTAGTTCTGCTGTCATCTGGAAGTCGAGTGTTTTCGGTAATTTTTGATGAAAGTGGAAAATGTGTGATTGTATTTTATTTAATGTTACTCTGTGTGTTTTATATATTATAGTTTCGATCCGTAAATTTTCTTTCAGTCTTAACATACTGACGGAAGTTTTTCTGGATATTCTATATTTACTTCGAAGGGTCCCGGGTTCGATTGCCGGCCAGGAAATTCGGGGTTTTAATCTCCTGAGGTTAATTCCCATGTCCTGGGCACTGGGTGTATGTGACGTCTTCATCATCACTCATCCTCATTACGACGCGTAGGTCGTCCACGGGCGTCAACTAGAAAGACCTGCACTCGGCCTCTCAGGAGGCCACACGATATAAAAATGGATATGTTTGGCGTCTTTTAACTTAAATCATTTAAACTTGTTTCAACTTGAAGGAGTTGAATAATTAACGTTTATCTTTTCCCCAAGTCTGAGCGTATTATTACAAAGTCAAGTCTGAGCGTATTATTACAAACACAACCGGCCCCGGTGGCCGAGAGCTCTAACGCGCTAGGTCGTGCCTCATTGGCATCGGGGGAGTTTGGGTTCGAATCCCACCTCGGCCGTCCTGAAAATGGTTTTCGTGGTTTCCCATTTTCACCACCAGGCAAATGCCGGGACGGTTCCTTTCAATAGGTCCACGGCCGATTTCCTTCCAATATCCCCTTCCTGACCCGTCCTGAAAAGAAAAGTACATGGCCATTGGCTGCATTATTATATTATGTCACACAACATGTGGGGAAATAGCCAAAATTATGTAAATATTTTATGAGGTTCACCAAAACATAAAAAGAATTTCCAGAGGGGTCGTGACGGTTAAAAAGTTGGGAACCGCTGTTTTTCTCAACTTAGGGCTGACGAGCTGGACCAACACACAGCGTGGGAGTGTAGCAGTAAATATAAAACCGTAACGTTATGTAGTGTATTGCGATAAATCCTTACAAAGTCACATATTAATGTACCAGTACTGCCATGAAGCCTTAATAAATAACACTATTAACTTCATTCAATATGTCTGTCAGTGACATTTCTGAAAGAAAATATATCGTACGCCATTAATTTAAATCAGTTGAGGGATTGTAAATCAGGATGACTTATTAATAATGATGAACGTTTTAATGCTATGGTAGTCCATTTATGAAAATCTAATACCGAATTCTCAGATGTTCTCCATCAGTAAAGTGGCTTTCATGATTCAGTTAAACGCACATACAGCACAAGATATATACAACTGCATAGCCCTTGAAGAGACAATTATTAAGACTTATCACCCAAAAGGGACTGACTACTGCACGATCAATAACCGTTGTAGTAAAACAGGATGGTTTAGTGTCTCCTTTAACTGCGGTGGGTTTGGAGATTCCACTTTGCCGGAAATTAATGAAGGAGACAATTTTTAACGCTGTTGTTGTTCATTTATTTTAGAGGCTTGGGACAGCTTGGTCATCAGCTCCGTTTATATGGGTGTGCGTTGAATTTGTGAGGCAGCCAATGTTTCTGTGCCGATGTAATAATGTGTTTAACTGTAATTATTAGGATCTAGAACTGGAGTAGATGTTCCGGGACTAGAATTAAGGTACCTACCATATCGGTATTTGCCGGGGGGAATATGGGTAAAACCATACTGAGCATGGCAATTATCAGCGTTGGGATTCGAACCTTCGATTTCCAGACAACCAGGTCTTCCTTCCATTCGTGATGCGTGTGACGCTTACGGCTGGTCTTGGGGGGGGGTTACTAATATACTAAAGTCTAATGGTGTCTGGCTGTCTGTCTGTCTGGCTGTCTGTCTGTCTGTCTGTCTGTCACTCTTTCATGCAAAAGCTACCCAACCGATTTAGCAGAAATGTTACGTGACCATATTTTATATAGACTACCAGTGAAAAACATAGGAATGTTGCCATTTCGAAATGTTTCACCGTTTTAATATGGTGGCAGAAGTCACGTTTCAGTTCAGTGGCAGGAACAGCCGCGTCTTGCCTGGTGAACAGGCATCCATGGCAGGTTGCATAATTATATTCACTCACCTTTGCTCACAGTTATCTCAGCCGAGTCTTTTCTTTCAATTCAGAGTTCATTTACTCGTGTTAGAACAATAGTTGTTTTTGTAAATGCATTGTAGGGGCTTGGGGCATCTTGGTCATCGGCTCCGTGTAGTTGAGTGTGTGTTGAACATGGCTGACAATCTGTATTTATGTGTTGATTGTAGTAATATGTGTAACTGTATTAGGGACAGGGATGAGGTGGGTGCCCCAGGACTTTAAGTTAGATACTCTCCCGGCATTTACCTGGAGAGAGTGTGGGAAAAAAGCCGGGAGGAAACCACACTCAAGATAGTTGCTATCAGCGACGGGAATCGAACCTACGATCTCCGGACTTCCTGCAACCATGGTGCACGATTTAAAGAGCACTGCTACGCTGCGGGGTTAGAACAAGAAAAGTGTTCGGAGAGTAAGAAAAACACTCAAGTAGGCATTTTCACTCTACGAAGAACTGGCAATTTCGGCAGTGCAATTTTATTGGTCGAGGTATGAGGGTTTCAGGAAATACAAGATATCGTCACAGCAGTTCTCTGAAGAAATTCAAGAAAGCTCTATTTTGAATGATCATTGAGGTTACCCTTGATACGTAAGGCAGAGACAAGGAATACTGATATTCTGTAGTAGAAGTTATATTGGTAGTTAACTCCTTCGCGTTCTCTCGAACCCTTCTTCTTATATCTCCTGTACCAGTGGGAGATCAATATTAACAAATAACTTCAGCCAGATTAAATTGGATTATATTTGCTAGTCACTGCAAAGGCATGATATAAAAAGTAAAACTTTTTTCCAAGTCGAACATTTCTTCCCAATTTGTTGACTGATTGTGAGTCATTTTAATTCATTTTCGTTGCTCACTTCTTTCGAAGTTGTGTCGTTGAAATGGATGTTGACTGCGGGTTGAGAACATGAAGTGTATTTAATTAATTCAGAAGGGAATCATAACGGTCCAACTTTGATGCAAGCTCCTTGTGGACGATCTTGTAGTTCAGAGAGAAACTTTCTGCACAGCCTTCAGTGTGATACGTTGATTCATTTTTGAGACATTTCAAAAAAGAAAATGTCACCATTTCTTGAATTGTATGAAATTATGTTGTTGTTGTTGCTATGAGGGGCTTGAGTATCGTGGCTACTTGGCCCCGTGTACTTGGGTGTGTTTATAATTGTCTAATAACCTGTGTAGTTGTGTTGTCAATAATAGTGTGTGTATTTGTAATTCAGGTGACGATTGGGAAAGAGGCGGCCATGGCCTTCAGTTAAGAACCATCCCGGCATTTTCCTGGAGTAGAAGTGGCAAACCACGGAATACCGCTTCCAGGATGGCTGAGGTGGGAATCGAACCCACCTCTTCTCAGTTTTTCCTCACGAGGCTGAGTGTACCGCGTTCCAACATTCTGCCCAGAATTAAATTTCTTGGCAGATCCGGGAATCAAACCCGAACTTCCGGGAGGAACAGTCAAGAATGCTAGCCGCTACAGAGACAAATTCTACACACGCCCAAGTACACGGGGCTAAATGTCCACGATATCCAAGCCCCTTAAATGAATCACCAACTCCCTGTAGAGCACAGCGCGCTGTCGCTGGAGTACATCCAGCTGGGAAGTGACCATTGACGTTATGTAGGCAGACACTTCCACTAGCATATTCCGAGCGAGTGGGAATAAGTGGACGTTGTCGATCTTTGTTGTTGGTTTTTTAAATTTCATTTATAGGCTTGAGACAGATCTGTTATCAGCCCTTTGTGTATGAAATTATCTCATTGTAGTGACTAATTATTTTTATCTAGGACTTGAACTTGAATTTACCCGAAGAGTGAGGATAAACCTCATTATCTCCCGAGTGCTGCTGCTCAGCTACCCAGTCCAGTCGTGGAGTAAGCCTTAGACCTCTCGGCTACGCTGGTGGTCTGTTTTAACAAGACACACAGCGTTACACTCCCCTTGCCACAAGAACTTCTATTAGTATTCTGATTATATGACCCCTGCCCCGGAGTGAAGTGTGGACCTCCAAGTCGATTCCCTTCCCTCCCTCCATGCACCTCGGTTATATCCCTTCCACTTGTTTTACGTAGAAGCTTCGTAAACACAATTATCACACACTACCGTCCCGTCCGTCCTCAGAAGCTATTAAATGCTCTGAAACAAAGCAAAATAGAGCATAAATTGAACTAATGTAACGTTTTCTAACATGTTGTGGTGTCTTTTTTGCGTGTCGCTATTTTATGGCACTCCACAGACGTAATGCGATAATGCTTTTAGCACTACATACAGCTCGTTAAAGCACTGAACGTCATTGTAATCCCTGCAAGACGTGCTTGCACTGCAACACTTGCATATAGAGTTCTCAGATGTTTGCCTAATGAGCAAACAATACTCTTAATCAACGTTTAGAAGATAACGGCGCGGTACACAGATTGTTTGCACACTGAACAGCGCTGTGTCACGACAGTGTAAAACAGAAAATAGTTAACTGCCGCTTACCATATGATGCGGGCATATCCATCCGCGTACTTGATTAACATTATCTGCGTTGTCCACATTTTCAATCCTAAATCAGATCTTAGGTAGATTTCATTAGATAATTAATGTAGGCTATTTCGAACTTGCATTTTACATATTTGTACTTATTCCTAAAATACTGTATAATGAACAAAGAATAACTTATAGTAATGTGATAACTAGTTTTTTCTTGTAGGCCTATTTATTTCAGTGGTGGTTGTGTATACAGGGTGTCCCCACCCTATAGGTTCAAATTTATACAGTTTGTAAAGGATCATAAATTAGGCATTGGGTGATAGGGAACCAATGGTTAGAAATTCATATTTTTTAAATTTGTATAAACAACCTACGCCTCGTGGCATCCTTTAAACAGGAATAGTTCGCTAGACTTAGCCTACTAGCTGAAGTTGTCTGTTCAATCAATGGTATTTACTCCAGCGACTGCAACTGATAACCGCCCTCAAATTGTTCTTAGTGACCTGCTTTTGCATAAATATTTGGTATTAATCAACGCTCCTATGTTTTATTCCAGTTGTTATTTGAGCTGTGACCCTTTTTTTTTTTTTTTTTTTTGTAATTGAAGCACAAATACAATTTCAAAGGAGATAAGTCTTTTGAAATGTCTTCTTTTCCTAATATGTGACAGCAGTGGTTTGCATTCCTAGCGCCAAGTCATTATGTTAACACTTAAACCGGAGTGTTGTTGTAGTTGTTGTTGTTGTTGCTGTTAATTCATTATAAGGCTCAATAAATCGTGTACGTCTGGTGTGTCAAACTCAATTTTTACTAAGGGCTATATGAACAAATGGAAGTATAAATTAGCTATCGCTTTTATAACATTGAACGGGGTGCACTCAGCCTCGTGAGGACAATTGAGTAGCTGTCTGACAGTGAGACAGCGCCCCGATCACGAAAACCAAGATTAACGGCCGAGGGGACCCGACGCGCTGATCACGCGTCACCCCAATATCTGCAGGCCGAATGGCTGGGCAGCGGTCGCTTGGTCGGCCTTAGCCCGACATGGGCTGTATAGTGCCAGGGGTTGACTTTTTTTTATAACATTGAATCACGTATTTATAATTAACGATTATAATTCCAGGAAACATTGAACTGAGGGAGTATTTGCTAGAGAAATAAGTGCAAGTAATAAATGCATATTTCAGACTAAGGGGGAAATTATGATGACACTTAAAAACGCTTTCATTCAGTGCATTAGCCTTTAAATACAAGTGTGTTTCCTTCGCGAACACTGGTCAGTGCATGTGAGATTTTCAAAGTGAAATGCCATGTCCTGTGGTTCGGATTCCACGTAAAAAGGAGGTCCCGTGGCTCATGATCTCAAGATTAACGGTCACGTTAAACTACAAGCTTCCTTCCTTCCTTCCTTCGCGAACCTAGCAAACCATTAAGTCAGAAATACATTGTGGAACTTGTAAAATAACTGCTTCAACCATAAACAAGTATTTTATGGGTTTTCGTCTTCTCTGCTGAACGAAAATTAGTATTCCAATCAATTTTTATTTTACACTAGCAACCCGCCCCAGCTTCGCCCGGGAACGGTTATGAATGCATTACGTGATAAGCGCTCTTTTTTCGATGCCAATGAACTGCGACCTATACCCGTTTTACGTCTCGGTATGATGGGTTAAAATCACTGACTGGACTATCAATTATATTATCATAGAGATGCATGTGCAATGAATTCTTGTCAGATGTAATTTAAGAATGGCGAGGTGCATGAAACACAAATCCCCCTTCCGTCCAATCTTAACTTGACTGTGTATTTTGCGGAACGAAGAGTTCACAGACGAGATGAAGAAAAACTGAGTTGCACTTCCAGGGAAACTCCAAACACAACCGCTCTTCTCTGAAGTCTTAACACGACTCAACAGTTTGCTGCTGGCCTTATCTGGGGTTATAGGCTCGCCCGCTAGCTAGACTGTAACTGGGATGATAGGCTCGCCCCTAGCTAGCTCGTAAACTGTCGCCTCAGTAATTGAATGGAGATTGTTGGAAGAAATGAAAACGTAAAATCACTTATAGTGGGCGATGTATTTAAGATAGAGATATGCTCTCCGAGACTTTTTTGTAGATCTTTTCATGCTGAACAATTCGTACACTCATAGTATATTGATATGTTTAACGGTTTGCCCAGCGTAAGCTTAAATAGCGCGCGGACGGCAGTTTTTTCGACCTTTTCACTGAAATCGTTACTGCTTGGCTTCCTTTAATCATAAATAAATTATTTTCTACAGAAACCTTCCTCAATACATTCTTTACAGAATGGTGAAAACCGTATCAAAATCCATCCAGTGGTTCTCGAGATTACCCGTGACATCCAAGAATCGTCAACTTTGTTTTATACTAAGTGGGGATGAAATATTTTTTGCCTTTGTGTTTACTGTATAGCCTGTACATAACCTAAAACTAGAGTTGGGCGACTGTTTGACACAGCTAATTTTGGGGACTGTAACCTACCACTTTTCCTTACTAGGCCTGGTTTTTGTACTTGTAGGTGGAGCTAAAATTGGAAAGGAAGCATCAGTGGTTTTAAATTGGGCACCAGTCCGGAATTTGCCCGGAGTATAAATAGGAAACCACTTCTATGATGTCTGAGGAGGGAATCAATAATACATTCTACTCAGTTATCCTCACGGAGATGTGTGTGGACCCCGTTCTAGTCCACAAACCAAAATCCAACTTCTTGGCATAGACAGGGACCGAGCCTTGACCTCAGGCATGGCAGACATCGTGTGCCATTAGGATCTTCAATTTGGGTAGGTGCCCCGAAACTTGAAATAAGATACCGCTCCACGATTTTTCTGGAGTGAATGTCGAAAATCCCAGGGATATCCCACTTTCAGGATGGCCTCTGTCAGCGCCTGGAGTAGAAACTTTGATCTCCCAACGTGTAGCATGGCGTGTTGGGTCCCACAACGAAGAACAGTATCCACTTTCCAGCAGGATTTTTTTTTTGCCCAAGAAGTTCTAAAACTTTTTCTGTAAAAGGTATTTTTGTGCAGTATGCCTGATGTTGACTTACAGCTTTCATAAATCAGTCGGCTCATCAACTCGGGCTTGAATTCCTTCCATTTCTGTGGATGTCGCAATCGATTATCTGCACAACATTCACTCCAGGCTGGCAAAGTGAGTGGTGATGGCAGATTTGTTCCAGACACGTCCGTCGATCCCACCTTCAAAGCGATTTTGTTGGTTACAATTGAATTGACTACACAGAGGAAGTTAGTTACCTGGCTTCGCTCGCTCTTGGTGACATTCATCTGACCATTGAGCCTGTATCATTGTACTCACCAGTAATCTGTGACGTTAGAGAGAGGATTTATTATTATAATTATTACCGGTACCTTACTGACTGCGGTAGCTACGCGCACCAACTATGTGTGAACTCAGAAGAGCCCCGCCTTCGGCCGTCCTTGTAATGGTTTACCATTGTTTCCCATTTTCAACTTAAGGCAAATGCCGAGAAGGGACCTTCTAATGGGCTTCCTTCTGACTACAGTATTCACCTAATTCCATCTCAGACCCTATTAAAACGAGAATGATAAGGGGCAGAGATACAGTAATATTCTTCCTATTGTTACGTGCCACCCCCCTAGTGGCACTTTTTTTAACTGGATTACGGTGGGTACAAAGCACAACACCAATTACTGCTTAAAGAAATAATTAACTTTATTGTGGCCAGAAAGATACACTACTCATCAGCAAATACAAACAATTAGAACCTTACTCCAGTTTCCTCAAGTCTCTTCCTTGAGCGCTCTTGCCCCTTTCACTTGTCAACAAACCACAGAAGTTAAACCGTCTTAATGAGTCCGGTGGCCTTGACAGAAGCTACCTGCTCCTCTTCCTCATGTACAACAAATACAGTTACTTACGATAATCCGCTACCCGCTGTTTCGCTGCCCACAAGCTGGGGAAACAATGTCACTGGATTTCGTAACTCGCACGGCACTTCGTCACCACACTTCTGTCGCACTCGCTCAAAAACACACACCCACAGAAAACTCGGTCCCCTCACTGTTGAAGCCGTTTATATAGCAGGCTGGTGACTCAATGAATTCTAGAATCGTCCAGGGCACACGGCTTCTCGACATTTCCTTCACTGGTTCAGTCACGAATATTCTGGATCATCCCTTTGTCCTCGTAGCCCTGTTGCATAAGGCGCACGCAATACATGAGGCAGGGTACAGCCCAGCCCTGGGGCGGTTATGACTCATGCGGCGAGCGATGACACAAACTCACAGCCGTAACACTATTATTGTTATTATTATTATTATTATTATTATTATTACATACATTTTCAGTTGAGACTGTTATGCCTTTCAGCATCCAGTCTAGTCTACAAGCCTCTTGTTTGTGAACAAGTCGTCTCCATGATCTCCTATTAGCAGTTAGCATTGCAGCTTCCTCTGCTTCTAAATCTTTCGCAATAAAGTCGTTCAACACTGAATCTTAATCATTGACTCCTATGTCTACCTCTGCTTCTCTTACCCTCTACAGCCGAATTCATTAACCTCATTCTCATCACGTGACCCCACCATTTGAGTTGGCTCATATGAACCGCTTCATCTGACGTATTCATTTCTAACTTAGCCTTTAGGCTATATCTTCATTACGAGTACCTTCCTGCCATTCCTCCCATCTGTTTTTCCCAACAATCACTCGTGCTACCCTCAAATTAGTTACATCTAGTAGGTTATGTGTCAGATATCCTGAATCTACCCAGCTCTCACTTCCATACAGCAAGGTCGGTCTTAATACAGAGCGATGTAGGGAGAGAGTTTCATCGCTACACTGACATCTTCCTTGTGGATTAATGTAGATCGCAAGTGAGAGCTCACTGCATTGAATTTTCTGCACCTCGACTCTATCTCGTTCCTCATCCTGCGAGAGTTGTTGTTGATTCATACAAGGGCTTTGCGACATCGTGGTCATTTAGCTCCGTGTACTTGGGCTGTATTGGAATTTGTAGGATAACCTGTGTTATTGTGATGGCTGTATTAGTGTGTGTAGTTCTAATTTAGATGAGGATTGGGAAGGAGATGGCTTTGGCCTTGATTTAGGAACCAATCCGGCATTCGCCTGGAGTAGAAGTGGGAAACCACGGAATACCACTTCCAGGATGGCTGAGGTAGGAATCGAACCCACCTCTTCTCAGTTTTGCCTCATGAGGCTGAGTGTACCCCGTTCCAGCCCTCAGACCAGAATTAAATTTCTTGCCAGAGCCTCCGCGGTGACAGCTAAGAGTGCTAGCCACTATGCAACGAGGCGGACCTAAAATTACCCTGAGAGAATACACATCCTAAGTTGGTCCACCGGCTCCAATTTAGTTCCTCCTACCTGGCATTCTGTTTTCTTCTGTTTCTTCCCTACCGACATCTTAATGAATTCACATTCATTATTATTATTATTATTATTATTATTATTATTATTATTATTATTATTATTATTATTATACCCCCTTCCCCGTCGTGGTGAGCGATTTAACATGATGGCTGCGTTATGGAGTCAAAACATAACACATAATATTCTTATGTTTGTTGTTGTTGTTGTTGTTAGTTCGTTTACGACATTGAGTCATCGTGGTCATTTATCCCCGTGTACGTGTGTGAAGTTTTTGTCTGTAACCCGTGCGAATGTGGTGATGATGATGATGATGATGATTAAGGTTCGGATGTTAAGGAAAAGTCATATTTTTTTCCTGAGCTCATTTTAACCGAATTCTGAAAAATAAGTTTGAATGACGGGTGTCTGACCACGTTTAAAAAAATTGATGTTGCCTATAAGTGCATATTTCGGCCATTTTTATTGTTTTGGTCATATTTCAGTAATATAAGGTCATATTTGGTTATAATGTCAGCATTTTTGTTTAAATTGAGGCGTCGATAACAAGGTAGCCTACGTGTTATCAGCGTCGAGTTTCAAACACAGGATTTCTGAATAGTGTAGTAAATAAACCGAGCAAGAACTGCATCTCAGGGCTATGACACTGAATGAATGTTGAAAATGTTGAAGTACTGTAGCTCTATGTCAGTTTGTATGATTAAATGTGTCTGGTGTATTATCGCTGATCACGTTTTGGCACTTAAGACGTATACTGTATGTTAGTGATACTCTACCTATCCCCAAATTCATGTCATATTTCATAGTTTTTAGGACATATTTTATAGTTTTGGGGTCATATTTAGTTAGTTTTAGGGCATATTTGCTTGCATATTTTGTACTTCTTTAGGTCTTAAACTTCCGAACCCTAATGATGATAATTGTTGTTTTTAAGGGGCCTAACATCTAGGTTATCGGCCCCTAATGGTTCGGGTGATCGTGAAGATGATTATCGTACTCTAATGGTTTGGGTGATCGTGAAGATGAAAATGAAATGTAAACTATAACTAAAACTAACTACTAACTTATAAACTAGAAGACGAAATGGAAAACGAAAGGAGAATAAGGCAAATAAAAGACAGGAGGAAAAGATATGCCCTCAACCCTCGAAGAATGCGGATTGAGGGACTTGGAAGGAAGGAGAGCCATGAAAGGCATATAGGAAAGTGAAAGAGGGGGGGGGGTCCGTCCCACTGGTAAGGGACAAAAGGGGGAAACCGGACCCAGCTCAGGAATCCCTCGGGGTCGCCAACTCCCGAACTCACCAGCCGTGAGCCCCTGAGGGCGTAGCAATATCCAGGGTGCACCAGACGTGGTGGGCTACATACACCCTACCTCCTTGAGAGCCTTGAGCAGAAGGAAGGAGATAACATGAAAAGAAAAGAAGGCTGACCCCTCCCAGAAGGAGGGTATCAGAAAAGATGAGGCAAGGGCCAATAAAGGCGGGAAAGGAAGAGACTCCCTAGGCCTCGGATAACCTAATACCGTTGGGGTCGGAAGAGAACAAGAGGTGACCAAGTGAGGTCGACAGGAAAGAATACAGAGAGGAGGCCGACACAAGTAAGTGGAAGCAATGCCGGACTCAGCTGGGGCCCCGTGGTCGCCAACCCACGTCCCACTAGATGTGAACCCCTGGGGGAGAATGTGGTGACTGTTGTAATGTGTTCTACTGTATTTCTATAGATTTTGTTGTGTATGGGATAGTAAATTGTCTTCATCTCACAGCTTTGCTACACGCGTGTGTTGCTGAAAGGAAAGAATGCCCCAAGGTTTAATATACTGATCCCATTTGTAAAATGTGAAACTCATAAAATAATGGTTTACTCGCAACCAGCGTGATATTTAACGGGGCGAATTTAACAATGATTAATGATTATTTTGTTAGCTAGACGAGTTCGGAATTGGATCTGTGTGTTATATCGCGTTATGAATGGTTGTGCTGTGCTGCGCGGAATTGCTCCCCCCTCCACCCTCACTCAAATTCTCTGCAGCAACTCAAGCACGGTAGTTGTCTGAACATATTGTAGGTGTATTTTGGGAGATTGGCCAGCAAACCAAATACATACCTGCCAACTTTTACGGTTTATCCGTAAAATTTACGGAAATTGCAGCATTTTACGGTTTTACGGATGAACGGTGTCATTTTACGATTTTGCGGACAAAAATTTGAAACGATAATTTACATTCGATAATACCGCCCACTTCCGTACAATCGATTGTTTGCGTGGGTCGGAGGCAAGTCCACGATAGTCGATAGCTCGTTCTTTGATATGATTCGTACTTTTAACCGTGTGGTGGTTGTGTCGTCATTTGTAATTGAATTTGAAGCCGGGATAACCCTTCTTCCATGTGTCGATAGGCTCTGCTTCGCATATTCTTTGTTCCGCTCCGTTCGCTCGTTGCGATTTAAACCATATTCTTTGACCACGTTAGTTGTTCATTGTTCGCGAAGTTGGCGTTCCTTGAATGTTTTCGTCTTTTAAGGTTATGGCATATTTTAATGAAGCGTTCGAGTTTTTGTGCTATAACTTCGTGCTTCGCAGTTTCCTGTATTCCTTCGACTAATTACATTCGTTCCACGTGTGTGTGTGTTTTTTTTCTACCATGTGCATATTCTTTCTTCACGAGGTTGGCGTCGTTTTCATTTAATGGCTTTGTGTGTCTTGACATGTTTTAATGAAGTGTTGGCTGTCTTAAGTGTTTTATGTTATAATTTTATGTGACGTTCAGTGATCCAGGTTCCTTTCGATGTTTTAGTAGATATCGAGAATGAACAAATCCAACAAGAAACAGTACTTCCAGACATTTAAAGAATCATACTCGGTTGATTTTCCGTGCATACTAAAATCAAGAAAGAGAGAAAAATTTGCCTTTTGCACGGTATGTGGGTGTGATATTAATATTGCACATGGTGGAAAAAACGATTTAAGTAATCATGTGAAGTGCGGTAAACACATTAGTTATGTTAAATCGAAGGAAGATAAGCAAGAAAATCAACACCTTTTTTGCTAAGTCTGGAAACGTTGACAGTGACGTAATTAGGGCCGAGTGTCTGTTTACTTCCTTTTTGGTGGAACACAATGTGCCCTTAAGTGCGGCTGATCATGCTGGTGCTTTATTTAAGACGATGTTTCCCACATCAGAAGTTGCAAAGAAATATAGTTGTGGTCGCACGAAAACGACATGTATTGTAAATAAAATGGCAAAAATGCATCATCTGAAGTCGTTAAGTGCCTTCAGAACGGACCGGATACAGATAAATCCCTTTTCTTTTCATCAGTGAGAAACTACTTTTATACTGCCTGTGACTACATCATCAACAAGTTTCCACTCAAGGATGACGTGTTAAAGAATGCTCAAGTTGCTAGGTTAGACAACATTGAAGATGCACAGTTATCTTCCATTCGTTTTTTCTTGGAAAAGTTTCCTATCATGTTATGCAAGGAAGAGAATGAAACTACAGATGAGGTGGTGAATGAGCTTCAGAGGCAGTTCACAGCTCTTCAGGTAGATGACACTTTGGCTGCACATCAAGATGCTGCAAGTGATTCCAGTTGGGCACAAATATCAAGAATTCGTGGAGCCGATGGACTTCTTAAGTATAACCGAATTTCTAGAGTATTGCTCTCTATTCTCACCATACCCCATAGCAATGCAGAATGTGAACGTTATTTTTAGCCTTGTGAAGAAAAATAGAACACTGTTCAGGTCATCCATGTCCAATGAATCTCTGGAGTCTATTTCTATTTTGAAGACCAGGCGTTCTGGTCCCTGTTATGACAAAACATTTTCTCAAGAATGTTTGCAGGAAGCTAAAAAGGCCACAACCATGACTTAAAAGTCGAACTAGCATGTGATTTGCAGTGTGTATTATATTATTTCTTGCCTGTGTTACGTTAAACAAGTTTTATTGTTTAAAGCCTTTTTCAATTATCGTATATCAGCTTAATCTATCAAGGAAGTCCTGTTATGTCTGCTCCAAACCAATATTCACCACGCCTGCTGCTGATTAACATGGATTTCTTCTTGATTGTTATGTTCATCTACAAATCATAGTAAGTAGATATGATTTCATTGAAGTATCCTGTTTAAAGCATGAATTATTGTATTTTGTAGCCCAGAAGTATTATTATTTTCGTCAAGCCGGGGTATGTCGAAAATCGTTAATTTTTTGTCGCGCGTGAGTTTTACTGATAGCCCTTTTCAAAAGTTGGCAGGTATGCAAATATAAACGCTCAATATTTAATTTCATTGTACACTGCTTAAATCGATGTTATGGAATAGGAAGTTTTTTTTTGGTAGTTTTAATATATTTTTATCCTTAAAAGTACGCCTCAAGTTTGTCATTGATCGTAAGACTGGATTCAAAATCTTGAAATAAACTGCGTACGTCGTTTCCAGTCGTAAGTTTAATGACTCGTCCATAAAGATCAATGTAACATTTGGTCGTAAAACAATGGACCGCAGCCGAATGGTAACATTTGATGTGCTGCGGAAGACATAAATGAGTCGCTTACAGTTTATCTATGGGAGCCGATTTACCTCTGCCTCCGTCTTTATCTCTCTCTCTCTCTCTCTCTCTCTCTCTCTCTCTCTCTCTCTCTCTCTCTTGCTTGCATTTGAACATCTTCACCATTTCTTTCTTTGTACTCAGTCAACGATAGAATGTTTTTATTGGGAACAAAGATGATAAAAACACCAAAATCAGACGGTTTGTGGCGGATTACGTAAAACGAATGGGGTCTTGCTCTTGACTTGGATGGAGACATCTAGATTTGGTCGATCTCAGGACTGTTTCTTGTTGTGGTTCCTCGTGTAACTTGAATAACAAGGTTTCAGATGTGAAATGATGTTTAAATATGCGTCATTTGTTTTAAATTTAAATAACTCCCTTTCTTGCTGGACGCAGTTGATGGGTAAGGAAAATTAACTCACGGGACTAATTTTTATTTCGATATTATACGTACAAAAACTTAGTTTTTGGACGAATATCAAGTTCACAACAAATCATTATTTTAGTTTATACGTCTTTAGCATGTTTGATTTAACTCTTGTGACCTATGTGGATCCTTTCAGAGTGCACTGCAAAGTTTTCTCTTGATAATTTTATGAATGCCGATGACTTGCATTTAGGTTGTCTGACTGTCGCAACTTTGTCAGTTTAACATGCTAAATTTGCAGCTAGGTTTGCATGTATTGATTTGCGGAATTCACGTTTCATTTTAATTCCCGTATTCCGCGTGATCATTAGCAGCCAAAACGTGCGCAGCTGTATTCAAATGTAGCATAGGCTACTACAGTATGCGCAATAAGTTTGGATTATTCTACGTATCCTCTGGTTATTTGACAAGGGTTCCGGAATTTATGGTAGTTCATCGTGTAGAAGTATGAACTTACTAGAACATGCACTCTAGAATCAAGAACTTACATAAAAAACTATAAAATCCATGTAGTCTGAGTAAATTCCTGAATTTCGTATCTTGGCACTTGACTTTGTCCTTTGTAACAGACCTAGGGACCTGTTTAAATATCTCCCACGGACTGTGGTAGCTACGCGCGCTAAGGCGTAAGGTCATAGGGCCAGCTATCTCCAGACTCGGTGGACAAGTGGATTCGAACCTCATTTGGGGTGGTACATTTTATACATTTCATTGGCCACGGCCGCTTCCTTCCATCCCATTGTCCAATTTTATTCCTCTTGATTCATTTCATCTCTTGAAGTTGTAGTCAACAACGGCATTCAACCATAAAAACCATCCGCCTCATAGAAATTCATCTCATCTAATCTACTATCCCGTTAATAAGGGGGAGACACGCCCACTGATTTTAATTTTCTCCTAAATTAGAATCCCGGAAAGGGCCTCCTTTTATTTGCACTCACACGAATCGTAATCTATTAATATTTAATGACTAATCCACCTGGTGGTGTAGTGACTAGCATTCTTGGCTGTCACCCCTAAAGTTCCGGACTTGATTTCGGGCTCTGCCAAGAAATTCAGTTCTAGTCTGAGGGCTGAACTGGGGCACAATTGGTCTTGTTGGGGCAGAACTACGAAGAGGTGATCTCGATTCCCACCTCAGCCGTCCTAAAAGTGTTTTCCGTGGTTTTCCACTCCTCCAGACGAATGTTGGTGTGGTTCCTGACTTAAGGCCACGGCTGCCTCCTTCCGAATCCTTGTCTCAATTGCAAACACATGTATGGGGTATAAATACGGAGAGTTTTTCATTAATTTTGAAATTTCAAGATGGCTGCTGTGCGCTGAAGATAAGATAACACATCCTTCCTAGTATTACCAGGAAGGATGTCACTTGTGAAATTTTTACAAATCCGTGACCTTGAAGTCATAAAGATGGGAGGGCAATGTGATAATCATTTGACTAATATAAATGAGAACCTATACATATATGATACTCATCTGGAGCCAAGATTCGGGTTAATTACGAAATTATGTTCTGGCATAGATTTTAATGTTCTAATAAATTACAAAACCGCCATCTTGAAAGTATGGAGAGTCTGTTATTTTACTTTAGCCATACTGGGCCACATGTACGGTCCTACCTTGTCTCTAACTTTCGTTACTGTAGCTCCCTAAGTGTTGAGAGTTATTTATTTTTGTATTGCATTATATCAGGATGGTGGATGCGCGTACCATACGGTCTCAGTAGTTATCACGTTGGTAAAAGAGGGTCCTTATATTAAACCACCTATATCCCAAGTACTGTGAGCATTGCTTAATATGAGCATAAATAATGGATTATAATGCTTGCATGATTCGCACGGCCCCTATCTTGAAGTTATTCGCTGGCGACCGTGTATTTTGGGCTTCAGATGCTTCCCACATGAGAGTTTGTTTCACCAAAATTTGGTAGAAATCGGATAATTAGTTTAGTCGTAAATCGAATTAGACATTCAACATTTGGATGACCGCCATTTTGTTTTCGTTGCGATGGCAGCGATATTAAACATGACACTGAGGTAGTCTGGCAGTTGATAGAGGGACAGACATACACAGACAGACACATGGACATTTGGCCCATGTAGATATGTCTACTTTCATTTATTAGCCTACTTTTCACATTTTGCAAAAATGAGGAAAAAGTAGACTTATGAGATCGGGCAAATGTGTGTCTGTCTGTCTGTCTGTCTGTCCGTCCGTCTGTCTGTCCTTCTGTCTGTCTGTCTGTCTGTCTGTCTGTCTGTCCTTCTGTCTGTCTGGCTGTGTGTGTGTGTCCCCCTATCAACTCCTAAACGGCTGCAGCAATCGAAACAAAATTTGGTAGGAGTAAAGATCTATACCTGAATATCTCACGCCCATATTTGAAAATGATGTCAGTGCTACCAACTGCTGAACAATCGTAATTGAAATTTGAGCTCCATGTTGGATATCTTGGAAGGTATGAATAGGAGCTATTTCAAAATTGGCACACGTATAGATAATAATATTGCAGTTTAATTTCCAGGAGGCCATACATCGCAGTGTTGCCAAAATGAATATACGCCTTCTGATAGGTCCAAATTTTAAATGCATATAACTTCTACACTATCAATTGGATTTCAACCAAATTTCGTATGTGCTATGTGTACATAAACAGACATGACTGAACGTATTATTAAGATCCACCAGGGCTGCCAACTGTTAATAAATGCTCTCAATTTATTTTATCCAAATACCAATATATCAGAAAGTATGCTAGCCGACAGCTTTAAACTATGCACACGTATAGTACCTGACATTCTATATTAATTTGGAGAAACGTATATACGTCAGTGCTACCAACATGATTCTAAGCCTGCTGAGAGGTCCAACTTTAAATACATGTAACTTCTATACTATCATTTGGATTTCAACCAAATTTCGTGTGTGCTATGTGTACCATAACAGATATGTATATGCCGATTCTTAAGAGTAACCAGGGCTGCCAACTGTTAGTAAATACTGTCTCTATTTTTGTTACCCTAATATCAATATATCAGAAAGTATGCAAGCCAATAGCTCTAAACTTTGCACACGTATACTACCTGGCATTCTAGATTAATTTGGAGTAACTAATATACGTCAGTGCTGCCAACATGATTCTAAGCCTGCTGATAGATCCAATTTTAAAATGCATGTAACTTCTATACTAACTAATGGATTTTATTCAAAATTGACACAACAATAGATCATATTATTTCAGATTATTTCTGACCAATACATGTATGTCATTGCTGCCAACATGATTTTACGCGCGCTGTTAGATCCAATGTTTAACTGCATGTAACGTCCATGCTATCCATTGGACTTCAACCAAATTTTGTATTCTGTACCTTAAGAGATGGAACTAAGAATATATTCAGTCACCAGGGCTGCCAACTGTAGTTCTCTATTAGGCTACAGTATGCCAGGTATACAGTATTTCGAACTAATTAGAAATTTCGATATTACCAACTTAATTTCGTCATTATTCTAGATAGATCCATATAGGTTAATCATCGGCATAGATCTTTAATTTTAAGAAAAGTAGGCTCTTTAGTTCGTTACGGAACTTCTTGTTTTTAATTTGAAAATAAGCTAGCTATGTAACGAATATGTTAGAATGACATATGTTATGCTTTCATCTTGGCAGTCAACATTCGGTAGCTGATTTTCGGAAAATATGTCAAGTTGAGAGGAACCTCACGCCAGATATTTTGACCAAGTTGTAGCCGTGTTGTCTATTTGCGGGCGAACTTCGAGCTTCATAACGAGAGAGCTGAAGGAAAGAAGAGAATTGGTGGAAAGTTCGTCTTGGGAGTGGAGGCTGCACGGATCGGGATGCTCAAGAATGAGATAGAAGCGAACCGGGAGGAGAAAGGGGCCCAAATCCTCGTCGATTCAATAGTCAGGAGCTGTATGGGAGTGCTCTCGGAAGGCCACTCAAAAGAAGGCAAACTCGTCCGCGGGCAGTGCACACCGTGATGGGGAGATGTAGGGTGGGAAAGCTTTCAGGCCCCGCAAGAAAAGAGGAACTTTTAGCAACATTGGTAACAGCTTGAGAACAAAAACATACCAAGATATGAGGGCGTCTGCGTCAGCATCGTAGGTGGGGAAGAATAAGTTTCCACCTTGCTAATGATCTTCTGCTAGTGTAGTCTACTCATTCGCTGGAGAAAGATGTTGTTAATTAATTTAAGGGGCTTGGAACGTCTGGATCATCAGCCCGGTGTACTTGGGTGTATGTTCAATTTGTGTGACTCCACCTCCTCGTGTAGCGGCTAGCATTCTTGACTGTCGTCCCGGGGTCCGATTTCGATTCCCTGCTCTGCAAAGAAATTTAATTCTGGTTTGAGAGCTGCAACGGGGTACATTCAGCCTCGTGAGACAAAACTTACAAGAGATGGGTTTGATTCCTTCCTCAACCATACTGGAAGTGATTTTCCGTGCGTTTCCACCTCTAAACTAGTCAAATGGCTCCTAATTTAAGGCCATGGTCACCTCCTTCCCAATCCTTACCTGAAATACAAATAAGCCTATACTACTACAGACACTTCAATAACACAGGTTATCAAACAAACACACACACACTCTCTCTCTCTCTCTCTCTCTCTCTCTCTCTCTATATATATATATATATATATATATAGTCGCCTCCGTGGTGTAGTGGTCTGCGTGCTTAGCTGCCACCCCAGAGGACCCCAGGTTCGATTCCCGGCTCTGCCACGAAATTTGAAAAGTGGTATGAGTACTGGAACGTGGTCTACTCAGTCTCGGGGGGTCCAAATGAGTAGAGGGGTTTCGATTCCTACCTCAGCCATCCTCCAGGCAAATGCCGGGATGGTACCTAACGTAAGGCCATGGCCGCCTCCTTCCCTCTTACTTGCCTATCCCTCCCAATCTTCCCATCTCTTCCCATCCCTCTGTTCGCTTTGCTGGTGAGGTCCCACCTCCCCAGTTGTATCCCCGACCTGATGTTTCAAGCTCTATGACACTGCCCTGGAGGCGGTAAAGGTGGGATCCCTCGCTGAGTCCGAGGGAAAAGCCAACCCTGAAGGGTTAACAGACTAAAATATATATGTATACAGGGAGTAATTTATAAACATGTTACACTGGGGATAGAAGAGACTACTCTAAGCACGCTAGGTGAAAGAATTATCATATAGGCCTATCTTTAAATTAAAAAGTCAATGTTTGTAGGTTTTACAGTACCTCTTCAGACAGAAGGTGCAAATGAAGTCTGCTTTAGCCAGTGGGATCGGGGCGATAAGATAGGGAAGTTGTTGCATAATCGAAGTATGACCTAACCTGTTGAGGAGGGGAGGGTGTCAGCGTTGTAGGGGAAGCCGGAGGGGAAATGTCAGCTGTGTTGTGTGGGGATTCCAGCCCATTTTCTGTTCCAAAACATTGACCGACGATTTTTGTGATTTAATTTCACCTACACTAATTAAGATACGACTACATTTCATGAAGATGTTTGCTTAGAATACCACCTTCTATCGCCAGTTAAAAGGAGTACATGTATATTAATTACACCCTGTATATATATACACACCCAAGTACATGGGGATGAATGACCACAATGTCCAACCCCTCTAAAATGAAACAATATCAATTTGTCTGATAACCTGTGTTTCTGTGCTGACTCGCAGTGTAGGTAACTAATTATTAGGGTTTGGGATGGGGTAGGTGCCCCATGACTTGATGGAAGATACTATCCCGGCATTTGCCTGGCGGGAGTGTGGAAAAATCCGGGGGAAATCGCCCTCAGGGTAGCCGCCGTCAGCACCGGTATTCGAACCTTCTTTCTCCAAAATTGCTGCGGCTCCCAAAATCGCGGTCGTGATGAGCGATTTAACGCGCACAGCTACGCCGCGGGGTATATTAACGTCTATTTCAACTGCTGTTTTAGAGATCTTGAAGTGCCAGGGGATTTTGAACGTGCCATTGAATCCATTACCATGGCTTTCTAATAATGAAGCACGCTTAAATGCCCACTGATTGTGTAAAGATATTGTCCCGCGACCTTCGGTACAGGTGATGACTTCGGCCAAGAGTGCTACATTGCTGTCCGAAATGTGTTATTGTGGCGTCAGCAGTAGCATTCATAATTGCAATTAGTCGAGTACGGTATTGGAATAGGTGTCCCAGAACTCAAAATAAGGTAGGCCTACTATCCCAGCATTCACCTGGGCGAATACTCTCAGTACTGTATCTCTGGACGGTACTGCTACCCAGTCTTCGCATGGAGCGGGTCGCAGCACGCTCGGCTGTAGAGTTACAGTAGATGTTATGGTCCTGCATGAGACTGCTATTGACATCAATCTATTTTTAGTTTGGTCAGCGTGTTTTTATTGAACTTATCATTGTTGGATTTATTTCCGAGGATGGCCAATAATCTAATGGGTGGTTTCGATGTTACGATCCCATGTAAATCATTTTAAATCCTGATACGAGAACTCAGCAAATGGCACGGCTTGCGGTGAGGGCCTTGGTGTTCCCTGTTATTAGTTCTGCAGTGGTGGAAATACAGTATATTCCCATAGTATTGATTTCCAGCAACGAGTCAGGCTAAATAATGCACCTTAGGTAATGCATGAGTAGAGTATTTCATCCCTTATTACACCGATAAGTTCATAACGTAATTCATATAACTCCATGCAGATTTGTTATTTCCGCTTTTTTTTATTCGTTTTAGTTACGAACTATCGACCACCACACTCTCGCACCTCGTTCATACACCTGCAATCTGCACGTTAATTTGCATTCAACGCCATTGTTGTTGTACTCAACTAAAGCTCTCTATCAAACGCTTAAACGCTTTGTTACTAACCGCGATTCGTAAGATGTTTAATTAAATACGCGTTTCTTAATAAATAAACGACAATACATTTTTTGAAGTGATGTGTTTGAGTCTTCAGTCTTTTGACTGGTTTGATGCAACTCTCCATTCCTCCCTGTCCTGAGCTAATCGTTTCATCTCTACGTACCTACCACACCCTACATTCGAGGCAATCTGTTTAACCTATTCTAACCTTGGTCTTCACCTACCGTTCTTGTCCTCAACCCTTCCTTCCACTACTAAGTTTGCTATTCTTGGGTGTCTTCTACCAACCTACCAACCTATCTCTTCTCTTCATTAGCAGTCGCCAGAAGCATCTCTCCTCTCCCGCGTCTTAATACCTCTTCATTTGTAATCCTATCTGCCATCTGATCTTCATCATTCTCCTGTACCACCACATTTCAAACGCTTCAATTCTCCTCTTTTCTGCTGCACCAACAGTCCAAGTTTCACTTCCATAGAGTGCTACGATCCAGACAAAGGCTTTCTTTACCTAAATCTACAGTATGTTAGATATTAACAGATTCCTTTTCTGCAGAGATGCTTTCCTTGCTTGAGCCTACCTACGTTTTATATCCTCCTTGCTTCATCCATCACTGGTTATTTTGCTTCCTAAGTAACAGAAGTCTCCTACTTCCTTTAGCCTTTCATCTGACAATTTAATGTCCATAGGGGTTTCTGATTTCCTTCGACTGCATTCCAATATTTTTGTTTTACATTTATTAATTTTCATCATGAATTCTTTTCTCAATACAGAGTCAATACCATTTAAAAACTGATTCAAATCCTCTGATGTGTCGGCTAAGATGACCTTGTCATCATCAGCAAATCTCACAGTTGAAATTACTGTATTTCTCCTTCAATTTTTACTCCTCCTTTGAATTTTTCTCCAATTTCCTTCATTGTTTGTTCAATGTATAGAATGAGAAGTATGGATGATAAGTTGCAGCCTTGCCTTACACCTTTCTGAATACCAGCCTCGCTCTCATTACATTCGGCTCGAATAACTGCTGATTGATTTCTATATAGGTTGAAGAACACTCTCCTATCCCTATACATTATAACAATCGTTTTCAAAATAGCAAACAACTTTTGAAGTGATGGAAGCCATTTTTCAGTGTTGCCTAGTTCTATTAAAGACACAAATTGTGCTCAATAACATTAGGTGGGAAACAAGTATTTACATGACCTAACCTGAAGGAAATTAGATCTTTATTACAAAATAACACGCTTTTATGTACAAAAAGAAATCCAATTAAGCACCCCATTTTTGTCAAAATTAAGATCGGGTATTAATATTGGAATGGAAGGAAGCTTGTAGTTTAACGTGACCGTTAATCTCGCGATCATGAGCCACGAGACCTCCTTTTTACGTGGAATTCGAACCACAGGACATGGCATTTCACTTCGAAAATCTCACGTGCATTGACCGGGAATCAAACCCGGTCCACCTTGGTGAGAGGCATACAGCTTGACCACTGCGCCACCACGCCCCCAATATTGGAATGGTGACGTCACAGGAAGACGTTGCACCACATAAACGTAAAACAACCTATGCCCGATTCGCATAGGTGCTTCAAATTGCTGTGGGAACAAGCTCTTTTCGTCGATTCTAGTGAAGGTCCCATGTGTTTGTTTTGCAATTATGTGTCGTCCGTGTCGAAGCTGTATAATTTCGTGTGGCATTTTCAAACCCGATATGGAAATGATGTCTCTAACTTAAACCCTAACCAAAAGAAAAATAAACTCGGAGGTTTAAAAGAAGCGAAACAAACGCTAAGTTAATCCAATGTTTATTTATTGGTTTCACAGTAGGCTATTATGAGATCTCTGACTTCGTCTTCAAATATCGACTAACGCTGTATTAAATCATGCTCTTGGAATTGAGTGTTTGTTTACGTAATATAATAACAGCAACAACAATAATAATAATAATAATAATAATAATAATAATAATAATAATTAATGATAAAACGTATTTGAGAGTGCACTGACCTGGTATCACCAAACGGGGCAAAGTGCAAAAAGTAACAATCATGCCTCCCCATCACCATCTCCCTAGGCAGCCTCTCAAGATCACGCCTCTGTTACCGCTCCTGCATTGCCCTTGCATGGCCCACGCCAGGGACAGCGGAGAGGGCCACCCGCGTGCCATGTCCTGGCGTAGAATTTTGCTCCAACTTTGGGCACAAATGAGGAACCTTCCATGGTGCTTGCTTAACCTTCGAAGATTTCAGTGATTGATTTCGATATACGTCTCTGAAATTGTTAAGGACTTCATAGTCAAATATCTTTCAGCACATGTATGTGTGTATATGAAAAGGTACCAGTTCTCGGCTTCTAGTTTGGGAGATATTCCACTTTAAACTGGAAACCAATTAATGTTTAAAGCTATGTATCGTGCACATTCGCATTCTTCTGACTCGAAACTAAACGCAAACAGAATAATGAGCTTAAAGCCAAGCACCAACATGCGAAATAACGTTAAGTCATTTTTTTTCTAGCATACGATCGAAGTTCTGCGTTCTAGATTGAACCTTCTAACTTATTTTTTCTAGATGAGACTGCCCGCCGAACTGGCTCGCGTCTGCGAGCAGAACATATTTGCTGCTGCGCCCGCTTACAGAAAAATAGGGGAAATTGGGAAGATACAGTATTGGCTGTGCGATGCAGCGTTCTCTTCACACTGCCGCGAGACGTCCCTTACTCCGCACACGCGAGTCAGTATCACTACTCGTACTGAGCACTTCCGCTCAACGAGCGCTCTTTTGCAGGCACGTTCTACATGATAACCAACCTTAAATACAGAAAATTACTATTAACTACTCACAGACGTGAGGAGCCCAGGACTGGTGCAAATTCAGTACCTGACAACTGGTCCTTTTTCTTATACTGTAGCTACTGTACATGCACACATCTCTCAAATGCTTACCACACGAGATGCTTTCTACCACCTTGGCTGCCCTAAGCAGTGCACACTGGACTCGGACAACAATATTTCCGTCAAAGCATGCTTTATTGATTACTGCTTCCATATAGTGCATAGCACACGTATCATTCGAAAATAATAATCAAACCTGATATTATTTCATTGCAATAGGCCTAATAATTGAGGCCATAGAGAACTACGTGCAGTAACACACCAGGGTAGATTAAACAAATTAACTAATGCCACATTCTTGCTCGTTACCCGTCTTGGACGAATCACAGCATTCGAAACCATATTCAAAAACAAAAGTTTGATGCTTTTCAGTCGGTGTACACGATTGTACCCAAATGAGAAGGGTTATCCCCTAATCCCCCAATGGAATAGCCCATCTCATTTGGGTACAACCGTGTACACCGACTGAAAAGCATCAAACTTTTGTTTACTAAGGCAACACTGAAAAGTGGCTTCAAACACCATCAAACCATAGGCCTATTCATTTGCTATGATTTTGCATTTGGTTAAATAAAATATATAATTGACTTTATTTTGAACAATATTGCGAGTAACTTCAATCAAAACAAATAAACTTTTGTCTCAGAGTCCTACGGTAGAATATTAAACTCGCGAGGATTGAAGGATTCAAGCAGCAACAAGGCGGCATACATTTGTAGCCAGAGTAATCATTGGATACATGGACTTAGCCTAAACTGTGTTCCGTTCCATTCCATCCGTCCTGAAAATCATGCAACTCATTTGTCCACAACATTACGTATGGTGCGTGACTGCGTGTCGTATTCAAGTGATTGCAGGTTTTTAAGTGAAATCTGGTTTAGATTTTGCACTCGTTCCTGAACTCATCAGTATAAGTGTGATGGGTCTATCAGGAGAGTAATGAGGAGCGGAAAGAAAGCAACGAGCTCGTGCTAGAAGCTGGGAACTTCATTATCCAGTTCTACATACATCTGCGATACACTAAACCGTGGAATGAAAACTATAGTCTAAAGAACTTCGACGACTAATCAGCCTGAGAATGAATGTGCACCATCTATATTTTTGCCAGAGGGACGCTATTCTCTGAGTTTTCTTAAGTCGGTGCTAATTGGAAACATTTAGAAACAGGTACGTTACTAATGAGAAGCTGGAGGCTTCATGTCATCTGCCATGTTCTATAAATAGGATATAAGTTACCAAGCTATTCTGTCAAGAGGGCGAGCCCCAAGCATATATATACAGTATTACAATCACGCTGAAACAAAAGCAGAACGAAGATGAATTAATTTGTTATATTAGTGTAATTTCTTGGGAATCATGTTAACAAAAGTCGTGTTCTGATGACTGAGATTCAGGGTGGATCCTATCCCCAAGAAAAGTTGTCAACCTCTTCCAATTTTTTTTTTTTTTTAAGTTATCTCACTCAGAAACGATTGCGAGCGACCAAATATGTCCTGATCGATGGGAGTGGACATGCCTGGAATGTAGAGTATTAGTATCGTAATAGTAATAATCTTATTATATAATACGCTAAGGTGTATGTTTCACAAAACTCGAGCTTCTAAACCAGAGGGAGTTAGAAAGTGTGGTTTGTACCAAAATCTTCCAAATCGCCTCAATAGTACAGGAAAAATCTTGCATTTCTTGATAAGTCAACGGAAATATATTTATTTGTTTATAAAGTGCATTTAAACAAATAAACAAGACGATAGCCCCTGCTAGAACTGTGGCGCGTCCAGCCTGCATAGCACAACAGCCGGGTGGGTAGTCTGTACACATGGGGCGCACACAACCCATTATGCGAGAGTTCTCGCACGGGTCCGCTAGTAATAATATAATTTTTCAAATTTAACATTATATACCATAGTTCCTAACAGAACTGAGACAAATTGTTCATTATTCTAACCAGGGACTTTTCATTGTCAGGCACGTTAACCCACTGCACAAGAATGTCAAAATCTTGAGTGATTTCATTTATAACTGAAGACGTTTTAGGTAGTGTCTCGGCGCCAAAATGGACGGCTTGAGCTAACCTCCAACTTGTACTGCGTCAATAGCATAACACAGTAGGCAAAAGTGACAAAAATATTCACAAGGCAAGAATCTCCTGCCGAACTCATCACTTGAGTATTCCCTTTATTTATAAACTACCTGCCGTAGTTAATTAATTGGGGAATTGATAATTTTGCTGACGACTGCTTCGTGTATAGAACAATAAACACCCATCCCCTTACAACAAGATTTGCGTTTATAGAGATCTGAATAAAGCGAAATAAAATGGTAGTAAGCCGGTCATTCACCAATATCAAATAAGAAAATGAAATTTTAAACCGAATGGGGTCCTGCAGCTATCTGGGATTCACAGTGAATGAATGATTACATTGTGATGGGCACGTTGGAGATCTGATCCAAGCCTGGACAACTTACACACCGCGATCCAAACTTTCTCCACGGGGTCGTACAATAATAATAAAAAAAATAATTATTATTATTCATTATTAATAATATAATTATCATTAGTATCATCATCATTATTATCATTTCTATTATTATTACTATTATTATTATTATTTTCTAGTTTTGCAAATCTTGTAAGTTACTGAAATCTACATGCATTATTTTCATACATGGATGTTCTGAACTAGGAATTGAGTAAGAAAGATCCTTATGTTTAAACACTGTCCACTATTAGAAATATATTCGTAGTTTTGTAACAGTTGGCACAGGAATGTAGTATATTTGGACAGCAGTAGAAATCGCTCGGTAAGCTAGCGCATATTAACTCCCGAATGGACTGAACATTTCACTCATAGTAACTTATCCTGAACACTGCCGGTAAACTAGTAAACACATTGTGCCCAATTAAATTTGGCGGGGAATAAAACTTACCTGGAAAATTTACTTGGATTAATTATACTCTATTTATATATTCTACACTTCCCAAAAAGGAGGTTTAAATGAATGGCGTTTCGTTCGTTAGGCAAACATCATAACATTTTGTACACTGTAGGCTACATTAAAATTATTGGCAAGCCACGTCATAATTGTTATGGTACTTAACTTACCGTAGTTCCCACTATTAGTTTCGCTACCACGTGGCAGCTTCTTCAGGTGGACGGTTGTTCACTTTAGGCGTTTATTAGGTTTGGCAGATACAGTGCCTTTTTTTTTCAGGGGGAACGCGGGGTACGCGTACCCCTTAAACATTTGAAAACTGTTTAAGAAAAATATTGAAAATATTGGTACATTTGTATCTAGTCCGGCAAATATAACTTTCGACTTGAAAATTCATCGATCAGCTGCCGTCAACGCGCTGTTCACAACAGCTGGAGGAGATTTCGAGTTATCTTCGATTTAAATCGATCTATCGAATCAGTTTCTTTTGGTCGGCAACTTGGCACTCCGTTCTTATAAAGCATGCAGCCTAGTGTTTAGAGGCGGGATAGGGTATTTTGTGCGTGTGGTTACTTTTGAAGGATGAAGAAAATAACGAACTATTCATCCATCAAGGCATCGAAAAAGCTGAATGTTAATGATTCAAACACAAACAATGAACGGACTTTGCAAATTGCCGAAAATTGCAAGATCGTGATGTTTTGTCGACTACAACTGAGAGTACCCCTTAAATATTTTTTAGAAAAAAAAAGCACTGTAAAAGGCTATATATAGACTACTGTATATACAACACTTATGTACAACTTATATACAATTATTTATTTATATCGTGTTGACTGACGAAAAGTACGGTAATTCATGTACTAGATTATGAAGACATCACTGACATTTCGCTTCTGTGCTCTTG
The DNA here is from genome assembly GCA_946902985.2 of Meconema thalassinum. Taxonomy (NCBI): domain Eukaryota; kingdom Metazoa; phylum Arthropoda; class Insecta; order Orthoptera; family Tettigoniidae; genus Meconema; species Meconema thalassinum. The sequence goes on along the minus strand of OX336389.2, from coordinate 1,221,142,599 downwards.
CGAATTGGTGCGCTTGGCCACGCTGGTCGATAAATAAATACATACATAGAATAAATAAAGTAGCAAAGAAATTAATCATTTTTGATACAGGTGTGCATCCAGCCGACGGGTCAGGAGGGGGCAAAATCTGTAGGTCACTTACCCCTAGGGGACGATGTTTGTACATACAAACATACATACATCTACGTAGGCAGACAGACAGAACGAATGGGTCTTATGGTGAAATTCGTTTCAGACAAGTCTAAATGATGTAAAAGAAACTTAAATTGGCGAAAAAGGGAAATTGGTCAGACATTGATGTCTTGTTAAATATATGATGAAGGAAAATGACTTGGTCTCCTGCTGATAGATTATCAATTAATATGATAAAATTGGTCCGGCCAGATCAAACATAAAATGCCAGCGTTTCGCCCCAGTGTGCCGTTGGGCTCGTCAGTTGGTACAGACACACCTCACCAATACGCATGGCTAGCACATACTGAGAAGGCCATCACAAGACACAAAATACAAGTAGTATTGACGTCAAGAGTGATGCCAGTGTGCTGCGGAAGTCAAGCTCCCTTTCATAAAACAAAAACCTTACCTTGGCAATCCAAATAGGTTATGAATATTCCCATTTGGGAATATGATAAAATTGGTCCGGCCAGATCAAACATAGGTTATGAATATTCCCATTTGGGAATATTCATAACCTATTTGGATTGCCAAGGTAAGGTTTTTGTTTTATAAAAGGGAGCTTGACTTCCGTAGCACATTGTCATCACTCTTGACGTCAATACTACTTGTATTTTGTGTCTTGTGATGGCCTTCTCAGTATGTGCTAGCCATGCGTATTGGTGAGGTGTGTCTGTACCAACTGACGAGCCCAACGGCACACTGGGGCGAAACGCTGGCATTTTATGTTTGATCTGGCCGGACCAATTTTATCATATTAATTGATAATTTATCTGATCAAACGGAAATTACATCATATTCCCATTTGGGAATATTCATAACCTATCTGCTGATAGATGTTGCTTAGAAAATGCAATAGGAGAGGGAATATAATTATTTTTAAAACACTGTCTTCTCTTGAACCGGGAGTGGTTTGGTCGAATGATACTGTAGGAGCCTCGGCATGATGAAATTAACGAAATAAGTGATGACAGAGAAAACTCCTTATATTAGGGCGGCATCTGTTACATGCAGCGTGGCGCGGCACAACTCGGCGTTGGCTTTGCCCCCACAACGCCTGCCAACACCAGAGTCGAGACGATGGGCACTCACCCCGCCTGTGATGAAATGTCTGCTTACCCTTCCACATCAATCCTGCACTGTTCCCATGGCAACAACACATAAATATCATTCGCGCCACAAGCATTCTCAGTGAACAATACACCAGCGACCGTCAGCAAGGCCTCGATCCGAGATCACCTAATGGGATACCCGGAATTCCCCAGGGTTACATCTTCATTCAACCACGATGTTACAAATTTTTCAATTGAAGTCAATTCTCATAAATGCATGCTGCTGCAGCAGCAGTGGTACCTTCATACTAACCAGTATATATGTATGTATGTATGTATGTATGTATGTATGTATGTATGTATGTATGTATGCATGAATCTTGCTGATTCATTTTAGGGCTTGAGACTTCTTGGTCATCAGCCCCGTGTATTTGAGTGTGTGTTGAATTTGTCTGATAACCTGTATTTCTGTGGTAACTGCAGTAATGTGTGTAACTGTAATTAATAGGGTCTTGAATTGAGGGTAGGTGCCCTGGTACTTGCAATAAGGTACCACTCATCATTTTCCTGGAGGGAGTGTGGAAAAACCCGGGGGATACAATATTCAGAATGGCCACTGCCAGCACCGGGATTCGAACCTTTGATCTCCGGACTTGCTGAAGCTCTCCATCCGAGTCATGGGGTGCGATTTAACGTGCACGGCTTCACAGCGGTGTATGTGCGTATAAACAGACGGATGAAAGGATCAAAAAGTTTATGTAGCTGTCATTGTTTTATTCAGGAACTTGCAATTTCGTTGTCATAATCGACGTATCCGTGGGTGTGTGTAGAATATGTGATATTTTTGTAGACCATCTCGTGATGTAGCGGCTAGCATTCTAAGCTGTCACTCCCAGAGGTCCAGGTTTGATTCCCGGCTCTGCCATGAAATTTTCTGGCCTGAGGGCTGGAACGGGTTCATTCAGTCCTGTGAGGCAGAACTAAAGAGAAGTGGGTTCGATTTCCACCTCAGCCATCCTGGAAGTGGTTTTCCGTGGTTCCTCATTTCTACTCCAGGCAAATGCCGGGATGGTACCTATCTTAAGGCCATGGCCACCCTTTTCCCGATCCTAGTTCCAATTACAAATATACACACTAATACAATCATCACATTAAACCTACTGTCGACCAAAGTATTATGTGTACTCGAGTTTGAAGGTTGTTTGTGAAGAAACCAAAAGACCTACATAAAATCCAATACCATCAACATTTCCGTCGTTCTATTTTACGTTAGGTCATGTAGGTTTGGATTTTTAAATTTATATTTTAATATTTTTTATCGCAGTTGGAACACAAAAAGTGCACGTTTTTAAGCGTGTTTCAACCATGCGTCAAATTTAAGAATTATTATCTCAAAAGTCCGTCATCAGATCGAATCCAAATTTTAACACAATATACATTGGAATGTTGTATAACTGGTTTATTAATTTCACAATTTTGTGTGTCCAAGAAACAAAGTTGTTATCATTGTTGTGAAGTAACTTTTCCTCGGCTCGGGGTGGATGGAAAATGTAGTTCTTGGTTGCGTTGTAATCGTTATACATCAAAAAGCAATGCTGTATGACTGTGAAATACGTATATTAATTCACTTATTTTATATCGGTTTGTATTTGTACGAGGAAATAACACATGGTTCTCCTGCTAGCCGCTCTGGAAATGTTGTACAGCGTTGCTGAGATGGAGCCCATCACTTCCGAGCGAGACGCGCCATGATGCGTGTGGGCACCATTTCGGCAACGCTGTACAGCTTTTCCGGAGCGGCTAGCGGGTGAAACATGTGTTATTTCCCCGTAGAAATAGAAACCGATATAAAATAAGTGAATTAATTTACGTATTTCACAGTCATACAGCATAACCTTTCGATGTATAAGGATTACAATGCAACCAAGAACTACATTTTCCAACCACCCCGAGCCGAGAAAAAGTTACCTTACAAAAATGATAACAACTTTGTTTCTTGGACACACACACTTTTGAAATTAATAAACCAGTTATACAACATTCCAATGTTTAGTCTATTGTGTTAAAATTTGGATTCAATCTGATGACGGGTTTTTGAGATAGTAATTCTTAAATGTGACGCATGGTTAAAACACGCTTAAAA